>OX463322.1:6727500-9127500 GCA_949820665.1 Scrobipalpa costella | reverse complement strand
GCGGGTCGTCCGGCAGCGCGCGCTCCGCGCCCTCGCTGCATATACCCATCGGTAACGTTACTCATCATCTCCCGAAGCCTTATCCCGTATCTTAAGGGGTCGGCTACCTAATCTAGGGATTGAATGAGGGTGCTGGTTTTTACACAGGGCGACTGCCATCTGACCTCCGCAACCCAGAGGGGAAACCTAAGGCAGTTTTCAAGCCCCTGGCCTCTGACATATGGCTATATCGCCACCATAAGTAAATATAGTGATTGTTAGGTTTAAAGAAACTTTATTCTCATAAAAGACTATAACTTAGAATTAACATAATCGTTCGTATTCTGCACGTCAAAGTCAATCCCAATAAATAACTTGCAGTATAACTAGGTAGTAGTTTTCTTCGCTTAGGCACTAAAATATTACACCATCGTATTATCAATGACATCTCCATAACATTAATCTTCTTGGCGAGTGGATTCTCGAGTCGAATGACCCGATGACCCCTGGTGTCAGAGTTTTCAAACCGCCTAGTAGCACGGCCTCTGACATGGTTAAAGTAACGGCCACTATCAAAGAAACCGACCGGGACCCTCCTTTTTTATTTTCGAACAATCAGGTGATTCAGGCTGCAATGTCCCTACCAAAAGAAAAACCTCACAAAGTGATAAATTGACAAATATCAAGTTTGTGTTTGGGAATCGAACCCAGGACCTCCGCATCGTAAGCCCATGGCTCTAACCACATAACATGAATGTTTAAGCGTTAGTATAAACGTAGTGTTTCCTGCAGACGCGACGCGCGCGGGCACGTGTCGGCGCGAGCTGGCGGCGCGCCCGGACTCCTCGCACAGGTACGCCATTCGGGGTGTAAGGGACAGCGGCCCGCTAACTGACAACAGTTGCTCAGTCAACCACACTGAACATTTATTAGCGGGTTTTTTTACAGGAAGTGTAAATAAAATGTTTTTTTATACAAATTGTTTGTCTGATCGTTTTGTATAGGAAGGTATTTTTTTTTTTCAGCTCCTTTTTTTTCTGGTGATAGTTGTTCAGTTCCGTTGATTGAGTAACCCCTATCCCTTACACCCGGTACACCTTTATCACTAAACGACGAACAATATATTTTTAAATAAATTAAATGTTGTTAATGTGTTGTGAAGCAAAATAAAATAATTTTCTTTATTCTTTCTTTCAAGTGTTATTCATACTGATAAATCCACGACTACTCACTTGTTTGTTTAACGGAGGTGTTAGACCTCAACGTTTCGACTCTTTACGAGAGTCTTCTTCATGGAGAGTGAAAATCACACAACACCGCCTGCTGTGTGTGATCTTCGACTACAAAAAAACAATAACAGTCGAAACGTTGAGGTCAAACGCATCCGTTAAACACACAAGTGCGTACGTACTTGTTGATTTATCAGTACTTTTATAATCATTGTGAACTTCTTGCGGGAATCGAACCGGTAGTTTTGTAAATTGACATAGTAGCGGTTATTCTCGCGGCATAATTTTAATTCTAAATTCTTAATAACGCTGTCACTTTGACATAAAAACAGGCTAGCAAATAAACACATGACTTTGACATTCCTAATCTGACGTTAGACGCTTTAAATAAGAACTGAGCATAAAGCATGCTACCTTATTTTACGTCAGATTAGGAATTTCAAAGTCGTGTGTTTATTTGCTATCCTGTTCTTATGTCAAAGTTAAGAAATTGACAGCGATACTAAGAATTTGAATCAAATTTATGCCGCGAGAATCAACGCCATTGACGAACCATGGGTCACTCTAACTTACAAAAAGACAGGTGGTCCAGGCACAAGAGAATTCGTGGCCATCTTGAAAAAAAAAATCAATTTCTGGCTATCATAAATAGAGGGGTGATCCTCGAACTAACTTTGGATCATACCCTGGGCAAAATGCACGTGCAATTGAAAGAAATTGAGAAAACCAAGATGGCACGCCGATGGTAGGCCGGCACACAAAATAAAAAGTCAAATGTCTTCTAAACGACGAGAGATAGATAGAAAGTTCTCGATATTACAATATACTGAAACCCTCAGTATATTGTAATATTTCTTTCAGAGGACATTTTCCAATGGTCATAAAAATCCAAAATGGCGGATCCCAAATGGCGCCCGAAGGCGTGATTGTACATATAAAATTGCTGACCATATTTTAGGGTGTGATTCTGCCCATTAAAACTGAATAAATTTCCCTACCCTAAACATAGGTCAAAAAATAAAAATCACTTTACCATATAAATTAAACTCGAACCGCTGACACTCTTTGTATGGGAGGGCCAATCTCTTTATTTTATTTTTCGACCTATGTCCCTTGGGGAAAGCCTTGTTCAGTTTCATGGGTAGAATCACACCCTAAAATATGGTCGCCTATATTTTTTTACTCCCTATATGTATGTATGGTTGATGATCGATGGTTTTGTGTAGCAGGTCTTCGATGGCGGAGTGCGCGTCGCTGGCCGCGCGGCTGTCGGCCGCCGTGCCGGACGTGGCGATGGCGCCCAACGCCAACACGCATCTGCTCACTAGCAGGTGAGTTATTCAATACTTTAGTGAAGATGAAACGGAGATGAAACGATAAGATGAAACGGTTTGGCCGGATACCGGATATTCGGTTGGACAACGATTGGTGAGTATGGAAAAATTACACTACACAAACTGCCTCCGTGGTCTAGTGGCTAGTGCCATGGACTCTCGATCTGGAGGTCTTGGGTTCGATTCCCAGGGGGGAAACACAAAGTTGATATTTGAGAATTTATTTCTTTGTGAATTTTTCCCCTGTTTGGTTGCATTGCAGGCTGAATCACCTGATTGTCCGAAAAAGGAAAAGATTTCGTGCTTCGGAGGGCATGTTAAGCCGTTGGTCCCGGTTGCTGTCTTTGATAGTGGTCGTTACTCAAACCATGTCAGAGGCCTGATAGTTGTGCTACTAGGCGGTTTAAAAACTCTGACACCAGGGCTCATCGGGTCGATAGACTCGATACCCACTCGACAGAAGAAGACTACACAAATCGAGAGTTGCCAAAAGGTAGGGATTTTCAAACGGAATGGGGGATTTTTTGCGAAGGCAACATCAACGCTAGCAAAATTTTCTCAAATCTGCCGGATCCGATTTTGATGCCAATTTGCACGAAAGTGCAGCAGAGTACCCCTACATAATATATTGCTATTGGTGCAAAGACCACTTTAGCCCCGTGTCCTTTGAATCGAAATTCCTGGATTCCCCGCATTTTCCCCTCGTTGATGCTCTCCCATAAAACTATCCAGATTCCGTTTGAAATTCCCTACAATTTGGGGAATTCCCCACTTTTAGCATACCTCGACCAGTGACAAGACAGTAATGACGTCATTGGAATCATTGGTCCGTTTTGGCTCGAAAATTTAAACGGCTAATTTAAAATCGCATTATTTGTGATAAATTGGAATGTTTTTATTTTTTTATATTTTAAAGAATTTTAAAATTAAAAAAAATAACATTGCATATTCTCGTAGTTGATTTGTAAACATGATGCAAGGAACATTATCAGTTACGCAATGTATTTCGAATTGTCACGCTCAAATTCATCATCTCCCTAGCCTTATCCCTATCTCACGGGGTCGGCTTCCTAATCTAGGGGATTGAACGAGGGTACTGGTTTTTACACAGAGCGACTGCCATCTGACCTCCGCAACCCAGAAGGGAAACCAGACCCAATCCTAGATTAGGTCAGAGTTTTCAAGCCGCCAATGCTTAGCACTGGCCTCTGATATGGCTTAACGAATAATATCTACGGTATTAAACGATATTAACCGGGACCAACGGCTTAACGTGCCTTCCGAAGCACGGAAAAAGCACCGAAAAACACATTGGTACGTGGTGGGGTTCGAACCACGACCTCCCGCTCAGGAGGCAGCGGCCCTATCCACTACACCATCGGGCTCTGTCACGCTCAAATTGTCAATGGTAAAAAATCCGTAGTTGCAAAAATCACGCCTTAACTAATATAAGTCTATACCTGTAATTTTCTGTCATGAGAGAACAAAAAGGGACGCCAATAATTTTAGTCAAGATTAAGTTATGTTGTGCGCTCTACGAATCGATAGTATTGTCAGTTTTATTAAGGTGCCGATAGAGCCTACAGGCGCCCCCATCAGTAAAAAAAAACATCAGTTACTAAAAACACAATGAAAATCCGGTCCAAAAGACTCAAGTAATAAGTATAAAGATAATTTCGAACCTTATAAATTAGCGAAAGGGATCCGATCCGGGTTTCAGTATATTGTAATTCAGGCGATGGACTGACAACCTGTCACTACAGCAATATACCTAGAAATCTATTTTAAATAACCCTCAAAACTTTGTCAGAAGAGGCAGAACGACCTTTGTTTAGGTCGTTTACGCTCTGCCTACCCAATTAGGGATAAAGGCGTGATTATGTATGTAAATACCTCGCACAACAGTCCACACAAGCACTTTCTTTCAAATAGAGTGGTTGCTAATTGGAACAAGCTACCTCAAGATGTAGTGACAGCACAGAATACAAATGTTAAGAACAAATTGGACAAATACCTACAATACTTCAATAAGACAAGCAAATCGTGAACAATGGGATACAGGCACTATCAGTTGCTACAACTGCCTCCTGATTAAATAATATAATAATAAATTAGCAATTCTTAGTTCAACGGCCACCAACAACAATTTTTCTACCTGTTACTACAACGAATTAATTGAAAAGGTTTTAAATTGCTATTACTTGAGACTGTAATAACCGGATTTTCGATTAATTGTGTTTTTAGTGACTCATGATTATTTGAATCGCTGCGGGCGCCACTTAGGCTCTACAGTGACCTGTGCCGCTGTCCCTTACAGCCGCTGTGTGTTCCCCAGGGACTACTGCCGCCACCCGCCGGGCGCCGAGTACGGGCCCGTGCTGCAGCTGGACCTGGGCGACGGCGCCACGCACACGCCCAGACCGGGTCAGTAAACTAAAATAAAATATGTTTTTATTGGTAAATATTTCAGATAAAACTTATCTAAGGGTCGGTGCCTTCTAGTAAGCTTAAAGGCCTGTGTTAGAAGGCACCGCTCTTCCAATTTTAAGTAAAGAATAAATTTTGGATACATATTAAATTAAAACTAAAAATAATAAATTTAAAAATAAAAACCTTTTAAACAAAAGAACAGTTAAATTATTTAGATCGATCTAGTTTTATCCAGTAGTCCTCCCACCGATTTATAGTCAATTTGGTTCCAGTTTAATAATAGGGCAAATTTCCTTATTTTTTAAAGTACCTTAATGCAATAATTGGTGTTTTATTAAGTATTTTATTTTGGTCAGTATTTTAGTTTTAACCAATAGTCCTCCCACCGATTTATAGTCAATTTGGTTTCAGTCAATAGGTCAAATTTCCTTGTTTTTTAAAGTACCTAAATGCAATAATTGATTCTTTTTTAAGTATTTTATTTTGGTCAGTATTTTAGTTTTAGCCAATAGTCCTCCCACCGATTTTCAGTCAATTTGGTTTCAGTTTAATGATAGGGCAAATTTCCTTGTTTTTTAAAGTACCTAAATGCAATAATTGTTTTTCTTTTAAGTATTTTATTTTGGTCACTATTTTATTTTTATCCAATAGTCCTCCCACCGATTTTCAGTCAATTTGGTTTCAGTTTAATATTAGGACAAATTTCCTTGTTTTTGAAAGTACCTAAATGCAATAATTGGTTATTTTTTATCCAATAGGATACAAATAAAATACTGCATAATATATTATTGCATTTGAGGACTATAGTCCTCCCACCGATTTTCGGTGACGGCGTTCGTTCCGCCATGTCTGACAAGTTTTGAGGGTTGTTTTAGATCAGGGATGCACATCAGACCGCGGTCCTTATGTTAATGGCCCGCCATTCGGTCGGGTTTCCCTGGACTTTTCTTAGAAAGGAGCTTCCAATCCGGTTAGACAGACACAACACTTAGTATTAAATATATATATATTTTTTTTTAAATATTTGATAGACAATCATTTGTCCGCCATCTCACGTGATGGTAAGTGATGATGTAGACTATGATGGAGCATGATTGCCTAGAAAATGCCTGTTCACTCTCGCCTTGAAAAGGCCCAGGTTATAACGTTCCGTTAATACAGTGACCTCTATTATTTGAGACGACAACAATCTATTTTTAAAATTTTGTGTAGCGTGTAGATTCACATTTTCATAACCTTTTATATCATATCCAATCCAACCTTCATTTTTATTCATAAATATTTTTTGTCACAATTTGTCACCAGCTGACAATTTTGTCGCGGCAATGCGACATATTTGTCAAGGATAATTGACATGGAGTGCGCCAATGGTTTTTGTAAATATTAGGGTTTTATTAAATGCGATTAGGCAACCAAGGTCGTCAAATGTGTCACATACTACCTGTCGTATTTGAATAAAATTTTCACGTTTATTAACTTGTCTTATTTGTCAAAAACTGATAAATTTGTCGGATTGTCACATTTATTAAACAGGGCCCAGGGCACCTTTCTTTCCCGCTCCTGACAATGCTGCTCGTCAGCCGGACTTGATGATAGGTTTTGAATGTTTAATGTTTGTATTGATCAGGTTCCCGCGCGCTCCGAGCGGCGCACAGCGCGGAGCGGGCGCGGCGCTCCGAGCCGCCCGGCGCGCTGGCGGGCGGCGCGCGCAGGCGGCCGGACGAGCACAGGGCCGCCGCGCAGCTGTCCGTCATCAGAGGTGCGTGTTATTTCCAACTCAGTTGGTTTCGCCAGTTCAAAGTTTATAAAAGTAACACACTTGAAAATTGCACTATTTAAATTTTCGCGCTTCAAATTTAAATCATGGATTTGCCCCACTTCCTATTGAATTAAATTAAAAGACATAAAACTTAATTTACGTACATATAATCACGCCTTCATCTCTTTAGGTCGTTCCGCCACGTCTGACAAAGTTTTGAGGGTTATTTAAGATAGATTTGTAGGTATATTGCTCTAGTGACAGCCTGTCAGCCTATCGCCTAAATTACAATATACTGAAACCCTCGGATGCTACCCCATTAGGGATAAAGGCGTGATTGTACGTGATATGTATGTATTAGTGAAACCCTCGAATCCTTTAGGTGGTTGGCACGCCCGGGAGGAAATGCAGCTGGCACATTCTTTGTTTCCTCTCGCTCCCAGTCCAGCATGGAAGTCTCGGCTCAATGTTGTATTGTTGTTCCCCAGCGTACTCCGGGTTCCAGCCGGTGTCGGGGAGCCCGCTGCTGCTCGCGCGCCGCTCCCCCGCGCCGCACCCCGCGCACCCCGCGCACTACCGTGACCTGCCGCCCTACGCCACCGGTACATACACTACACACATACACACACACACATACACATACACACACACACACACACACAGACACACACACACCCTCACACACACACACACACAGACACACATATACAACGTGTAACAGAAAGGGTATATGCATCGAGAACGGTTTGAATCTACCCATGAAATTGAACATATTTAAGAGATAAACGATGAAAAATATGTTTACCTTCGCCTTTCATACAAAATGCATCAGCTGATAGCGCATATAGTATGGGAAGTCATTTTTTTTTCGTATACCGACCTATGTTCATTAGGAAAAGTTGTTCAGTTTCATGGGTAAATTCAAACATTTCACGATGCATATACCCTTTATGTTACTCGTTGTATATTTTGAGGATTTTTAGCACTCACAATACTATTTTTATTTCATATAATATGATAGAATATACTATGTAAAAAGTGAGGCGATATCATTATTGACTTGAACTCCAATCTTAATTTGTCCTGGTCAAGCCCTGCGTAGTTCTTAAACTACACGGCTAGATGTCGCTAACGTCGCTATGACGTGTGCATAAGAAAGGCTATGATAAATGCGTCACTCCCGCTACCGTTTCTGTAGCCCAGTTGGTAGAGTGATGGACCGGCATTAAAGAGACGCAGGTTCGACTCCTGCCAGAAAATATTTTTTTAATTTTTCTTTCATATTATACATACATATAATCTCGCCTTTATCCCTAATGGGGTAGGCAGACCCTAAACGACCTAAATGAAGGTCGTTCCGCTACGTCTGATAAAGTTTGGAGTGTTTTTGAAGATAGATTTGTAGGTATATAGACGTGGCGGAACGTCCTTTGTTTAGGTCATTTACGCTCTGCCTACCCCATTAGGGATAAAGGTGTGATTATATGTATGTATGTACGTATCGTCACCCTGATAAAAATACAAGGATACCATAGCCTTGGATTTCGTCCATAAAGTAAATAAATACATATAATTTGCAGTTCGGAATCGTACGACCCCTAGTCCGTCGCTACTCCCTTTGTTTATGTCGTTTACGCTTTGCCTACCCCATGAGGGATAAAGTTGTAATTATATGTACGTATCCTTACTGTGATGAAAAAATTCAAGGATACCTTAGCCTTGGATTTCGTCCATAAATTAAATAAATGATGTATAATTTGCAGTTCGGAATCGCACGACCCCCAGTCCGTCGCTGAGCGGCGGCAGCGTCACGCACCGCGCCGAGCTGCCCGCGCTCACGCATAGAAGAGATGAAGGTAAATGTTACAGATTGCCGATTTTTTGTAGTTGAATCTTTAAAGTTAGGGATGTGTGTCAAAATGTTAACGTAGGAGGAATGTGCCCAGAGAAATGATGGTGTGGGAGGAATGTGACTAGAAAAATGATTTTGTGGGAGGAATGTGATTAGAAAAATGATTTTGTGGGAGGAATGTGATTAGAAAAATGATTTTGTGGGAGGAATGTGATTAGAAAAATGATTTTGTGGGAGGAATGTGACTAGAAAAATGATTTTGTGGGAGGAATGTGATTAGAAAAATGATTTTGTGGGAGGAATGTGACTAGAAAAATGATTTTGTGGGAGGAATGTGATTAGAAAAATGATTTTGTGGGAGGAATGTGACTAGAAAAATGATTTTGTGGGAGGAATGGGACTAGAAAAATTGTTCGTGGGGGAGTAATGCGCCTAGAAAAATAATAGTGAGACAGGAATGTGACATGGAATACCTAAGCTGGTTTTACATCATGCCAGGTAGGAGATGCAGCTGGCATATTCTATGTTCTTTTTTCCAGTCCAGCATGGCACAGATTTCCATCTGTCCTCATAAATGAACCTGTGTGCTCAGGTCGTCTGTCGGCAGTGGGCGTATCGTCCTCCCTGACGGACCGCGGGGCGGGGGGCGGCTCGGGGGGCGAGGCCAGCTCGCGGAGCCCTAGCGCTTCGCCACGGCGCACGAGGCGAGATACACTTTATAGGGACTACAGGTAAGATGTAATATCTTTAAATATGACTAAGAATAATATTATTTATAAAAAATCTATCGATGCAAGCGTCTTTTTTGTGTTATCTGTAAACGAACAAAAAAAATAAGCTCTCCTTTTTGAATTCGGTTAAAAAATAAAACTTAATAGAAAAGAAGTGGGTACATTATTTAGACCAAACGACATTCTTGTGAAACCAGATAGACCGAGCGGCGTTACTGCATGCAACTTATACTGTAAGGGCGTTTGTGCACTTATCCGATCCGTATTCCAATGCAATCCGATTAGATCTTGCGTGTGCACTAATGCATTTTCATAATCATCTCCCTAAACTTTTCCCGTATCTCTCAGGGTCGGCTACCTAATCCAGGTGATTGAACGAGGGTACTAGTTTTAACACAGAGCGACTGCCATCTGACCTCCGCAACCCAGAGGGGAAACCAGACCCAATCCTAGATTAGTTCAGAGTTTTCAAGCCGCCTTAGCACTGGCCTCTGACATGGCTTGGCGACTAATATCTACGGTCTTAAACAATGTTAACTAGAACCACCTTAACGTGCCATTTTAAGCACGGAAAAAAGCACCGAAACGTACATCTGAAATTCCAAAGCAATCTTATGTCAGATTAGGAATGTCAAAGTTATGTGTTGATTTGTTATCCTGTTCTTATATTAAAATCAAGAAAGTGACAGCGCTAGCTAAGAATTTGAATTAGTATCATGTCGTGAGATTCGACGCCATTGATAATATTCTTCATAATATATATTTTTTAATATGTCATTAGACTGGAGGCTACATACGGCGGTGGCGGGGGCGCGGGGGGCGTCGGGGGCGGCTCGGGAAGCTCGCGAGGGCCCAGCCCTAACAACTACGCGTGATCTTCACCTGGTGAGCGGACATCTTATCTACACCAATATATCTCTGAAAAATACGGAAGTGTAAGGGACAGCATCCCACTAACTGATAGGTTCTGTTCTCTTCTTCTTCTGTCTATCGTTTTCCCGGCCTGATGCTGGGCTCCGCTTTCCGGCTTTTTCTACTCCACTTCCACTTCTCGGCTTTTTCTATCAGTGAGCGGGACGCTGTCCCTTACACCCCGTATACCTATTAACTGTAGTTATCATTAGCGCGTGCTATTCCTCCACAGACCCGTGGCGGCGCCGCGAGCCGCTCAGCTGAGGTCGCTCCCAGTAAGCCAGGGACGAAACTCCACTGATCACAACACTACATGTGTGTGTGTGTGCGTGTGTGTGTATGTAATAGCACACATGTGAACATGCTTGTATGAATGAATACTTCCCGTCGTGTCTGAAGGCATCCTTATTGGTTATATATTAGTATAATTTAAGAAGTATCTGTATTCAATCACCAGATTTTAATAACGAAATATACAGTATGTAAAAAAAAACCTACCATATTTTAAGGTGTCATTCTACCTATGAAACTGAACAAATTTCCTTAATGAACATAGGTCGAAATACAAAAAAAATTGGTCCTTCTATACAAAGGGTGTCAACAGGTCGAGTCAATTTGTATGGGAGGTCCAAATTTTAGTTACATGTTCCTTGGGGAAAGTTGTTCAGTTTCACTGGTAGAAACACCCCCTTAAATATGGTGAGCAATTAATTTTACTTCCTATATTTTCAACAATGAATTTTTGAACTGTATAACATCTATTTTAACCATTTTTAAACTATTATGAACGTCTGTGTCCTAATTGACTCATATTAAAATTAACCGACCCTCCAAAAAAAATTTGATCAGCCTCAAAAAATATAATTTGGAACCTAACCTGACCTATTGCGACTGAAATGAATTTTCTGAGGCAGATTTAGTATTTTTTTGAGGTTAGGTTAATTATTTCCCATTAAAAATAATTATTTTATTATTTTACCACGTTCTTAAATATATGCCATTTACTGCATTAAGAAAATTAATTCCATTTTAAAACATAACAATTTTTATTACATAAATTAGTTTAATAAAAATAGAAAAACAAATTAAATACAAGGATGTCCAGACACAGTCCCTTCGAAGTACTTTTGTCAACTGAAGTTTTATTTCAATAATTATGGTTACATTTATTAAAAAGCAAAATATTTCTTTTTTTTACAAAAAAATATAAACACTTCTTTAGAAAAAGATAATAGGCTAGTCGTTGTCTCACTCTATCTATCAAAATATGAAAATGAACTAAGATCTCTTGGCCAGATTTGGTTATAAATACAGACCGAATTTGTTATTTTCCAAATACCTTTCTTCAGTTGACAAAGGTTCTTATAATCTTTCTATAAATATTGTAATATTATCTATATCTCTGTAAATAGTTATAAATACAGTCATTATAAATAACGTTGAGAATAATTAAGCGGTGGTCGTCTGCCCTATTATTCATGGAAATAAAAAACAAAAGAACGGTCCAACAGACTCAAGTAATAGTTATAAAGATAATTTTGAACCTTATAAATTTGCGATTCATAGTTCGTTGTAGTAACAGGAAGAAAAATTGCCGTTGGTGGCCGGTATTTTTAAACCTGTTACTACAACGAACTATGAATCACTAATTCGTAAGGTTCTAAATGATTTTCATTACTATTACTTGAGTCTGTTGGACCAGATTTTCAATTCACCGTGTTTTTAGTGAGATATAATTTCTTTACTGTTGGGGGCGCCACTTAAGCACCATCGGCACCTTAAAGTAATTTCACGGAAAAATGGCGACGTGCGAGCGAGAAAGCAATAGATTTCTTAGCCCATTTGCGCACGTGCGACAAAACACTTGCCCGAATGTCGGATCTCTCTTTTCCGCACATAAACGTGACATGTGAGTGCAAGAGAGACATCCGCGAATAGAAGCAGACGACCGCATTGTAAAATAATAAATTGGCGATATTATAATCGTCTTTAATTAAAAGATGAGTGCTCATTTCACAAGCTTTTAAAATCAGAGTTCGATTATTAAGGCCCCTATTTATAATCACTGACATCTAGTTTGAGTTCGCACCAGAAATGTTATTGCAGTACAAAACCAAACTTAATATTGTTCTCAATCTGGGGATCGCATTATAAATACGAGCCTAAAATCCTTTACTACGGCCATTTTTAGTAATGAAAATCATTTTAGACTACCTATAGTGGGTGTCAATTCGGTGCGAACACGACTTAACTAAATATTGTTTTGAAAATTGCTTTATTTGTTCCCTGAGGTGTCCAGAATGAGATTTTACAGCTTGTATCCGAAATCCAAAATGGCCGCCAGAAAATTAAAACAATTTTAAAGTCATACCTTGTAGGGTGTCTAACGAAATACATACACACTATTCCTAATTTGACGTACGACGCTTTAAATAAGAACTGAACAAAGAGCATGCTTCCTTATTTTACGTCAAATAAACAGTCTTTAAGTCAGATTAAGAATGTCAAAGTCATGTGTTTATTTGCTATCCTGTTCTTATGTCAAAGTTAAGAGTGACAGCGCTAGCTAAGAATTAGAATTAGGATTATCTCACAAGAATCGAAGTCATTATGGGTTATAAAATGAAGAATTATTTGCTATTTCCACATTAACAACATTAATGAAAATGTTTTATTAGTTACTAGCGACCCGCCCCGGCTTCGCACGGAAATGATCAGTGTTTCTCTACTATATTATGCATGTATTATACATATAAACCTTTCTCTTGAATCACTCTATCCATTAAAAGAAACCGCATCAAAATCCGTTGCGTCGTTTTAAAAATTTATGCATACATAGGGATATAGGGACAGAGAAAGCGACTTTGTTTTATACTATGTAGTGATGACGGCGCCACCTATGCTCTTTTTCCACCTTAAGGAATAACTGTAGCGATTTTCAAATCTACGGGTATTGTCATGCTGATTTAAGCAATTTCCTGGTATTAAATTACGACTGATAAAGAAAACTTAGGCTAAAAAGCGATATCAGGATTGCGAGCAATATTAAGTATGGATTTGACAGGTCGTTTTGTACTGAAATGGCATTTCCGACACGTACTCAAACACGGTGTCACTCTTGAGAGCTGATTATAAATACGGGCCTAGGTTCAAAAGCTTGTGTGTGAAGTCCTCGTGTAGTTAAGCTAGCGAATTGTCGGACCCAAGCGACCAATCATGTTTTACGTCATTGATTACAATAATTACTATTATAATTATTACGTAATAATAATAACTTGTAAGCTCAGACTTATTAATTACAGGTTAAGAGATATTATTTAATCTGTCCATTATACCAGGTGTAAGGGACAGCGTCCCGCAAACTGATAGGGGTTGCTCAGTCAACGACACTGAACAACTTCCACCAGGAAATTCTGTTAGGATAAGACAGAAAATGCCTTTTCCATACTTGCTCAGTCAACAACACTGAACAACTTCCGCCAGGAAATTCTGTCAGGAAGAGACAGAAAATGCCTTTTCCATACTTGCTCAGTCAACAACACTGAACAACTTCCACCAGGAAATTCTGTTAGGATAAGACAGAAAATGCCTTTTCCATACTTGCTCAGTCAACAACACTGAACAACTTCCGCCAGGAAATTCTGTCAGGAAGAGACAGAAAATGCCTTTTCCATACTTGCTCAGTCAACAACACTGAATAACTTCCAACAGGAAATTCTGTCAGGAAGAGACAGAAAATGCCTTTTCCATACTTGCTCAGTCAACAACACTGAACAACTTCCGCCAGGAAATTCTGTCAGGAAGAGACAGAAAATGCCTTTTCCATACTTGCTCAGTCAACAACACTGAACAACTTCCACCAGGAAATTCTGTTAGGATAAGACAGAAAATGCCTTTTCCATACTTGCTCAGTCAACAACACTGAACAACTTCCGCCAGGAAATTCTGTCAGGAAGAGACAGAAAATGCCTTTTCCATACTTGCTCAGTCAACAACACTGAACAACTTCCACCAGGAAATTCTGTCAGGAAGAGACAGAAAATGCCTTTTCCATACTTGCTCAGTCAACAACACTGAACAACTTCCACCAGGAAATTCTGTTAGGATAAGACAGAAAATGCCTTTTCCATACTTGCTCAGTCAACAACACTGAACAACTTCCGCCAGGAAATTCTGTCAGGAAGAGACAGAAAATGCCTTTTCCATACTTGCTTAGTCAACAACACTGAACAACTTCCACCAGGAAATTCTGTCAGGAAGAGACAGAAAATGCCTTTTCCATACTTGCTTAGTCAACAACACTGAACAACTTCCGCCAGGAAATTCTGTTAGGAAGAGACAGAAAATGCCTTTTCCATACTTGCTCAGTCAACAACACTGAACAACTTCCACCAGGAAATTCTGTCAGGAAGAGAAAGAAAATGCCTTTTCCATACCAAATGTTCGTTTCGATCAGACAATTTGTATGGAAAAGCCTTCTTATTTTCACTTCCTGAAAAAAAAACCTACAGATAGTGGTTCAGTATCGTTGACTGAGCAACCTCTATCAGTTTGCGGGACGCTGTCCCTTACACCCGGTAGAATTAAGGGATGGTGGATATGTGTAACAGAGTAGCGTCGGCTCTGGCTATCATATTTTCGGTCAATTAGAAAAAATAAACTCCTTCCTTTCTCTTGTATGGGAGGGGACCAAATTTTTTAATTACATTTTCAAATTTGCGTCATTATAGTCTATCTTCGCACCAAATTTCATGTGAATTGGTGAAAAACTTAGTTTTTTTTCCAAGCTGACAGACAGACAGACAGACTTGGCGGTATGATGAGGGGTCCAAGTTGGCTTGTTTTTAAAGCCATATTTCTGAAACACTCGAATCGAATTCGCACACGAAAGAGCAACTTTCGCTTGCCAATTTGTATGGAAATCGCATACGAACGTTCCTCTTTCGAGCGGTTCAAAAATACGACTCGTGGTCGTTCCCTCAATGCTGCGGATCGTGACTGTATGCCAATCATCCGGGTCCGGTTCTGTGCCAGATGTGCCTCTCCCTGCATCTGGCTTCCAGTCATCTCCTTGGACCATCCCATCTAGCTGGCGCTCTTCCTTCCTATGGAACCACACACTTGACTATGTAACCACAAATAGGAACATAGCCAGAGTCGACTCTATACTGCTTGCTGCATTAAGAGGAGTGTTAACCGCTCTCCATACAAAAGGTGATAACGGTTTTTACCCTGTAAACATAGTCTGATTCTTATATTTTTTGTAAATGGTGTAGATATGTACTTAAAAACTAGTTTTGTATTGTACGTTTAAATTGTTTAGAAATATTACAGTTTAAAAAGATATGACGTAAGTTCTGAGACTTTCGCGGTTGTTCATTACATTAAGATTATTGTTTTGAACGGGATTCCTACCACGATAATATTTATACCTCGATATTTCATCGCAGTTACACGCGACACCGTCACGAGCAGACTGCCATGTTGCATGAAACTGCGATGAAATATCGAGTCTCAAAACTTAGGTCATATCTTTTAATAACTGTAATATTTCTACAAAATGAAAACGTACAAACCTAGTTTTTAAGTATAATATCTACAAGATTTCCAAAAATATAGGAATCGGATTATTTTAACAGGCTGGGAACCGTTTTAATGCTCACAGTGTGAACATTGAAGACACGAGGATGCTACGTTTAAAAATAACTGAAACTGCCACTTAACACCATTTGTACATATGATATTGAACTGAATATTATTAAATAAATAGTGTAAGGGACAGCTCCTCTCGAACTGATAGCGGTTGCGCATGCGCAGGCAACGAAACTGAACAACTTTGACAGAGAAATTATTCCTAGAAATTAAAAGAATTGGTCACTGGAAGAATTACTTCATGAAAGTTATTTTTGGATTTCAGCAATTATAATGCTATTTTTATTTCATACGATATGAAAGAAAATAATAAATTAGTTTCTGGTAGCACTCGAACCTGCGTCTCTGAAATGCTGGTCCATTACTCTACCAACTGAGCTACCGGAACGGTAGAGGGAGTGATAATGGAAAAAATATTGTTCATGAAAGTTGTTCAGTTACCTTGACTGAACAACTGCTAGCAGTTTGCTGGAAGCTGTCCCTTACACCCCGTATTTCGTTATAGTTTATTTAATGTTTAAATACTTTAACAGCAGCGAATTATTCGTCTTGTTATTATTATTAGTTATTATTGTTCGATGTTTTGAATTTAATTGATTAAATATTGCATGTTTTTGGCGCGATGAGGTTTCAGAATGGTGTGTGGGTGATTGCAACTGATACATTTAATAAATACATACTTATTATCCCGAATGGGGTAGGCAGATCGTAAATGATCAAAGAAAAGGTCGGTCCGCCACGTCTGACAAGTTTTGAAAGCAATTTGAGACTGAAATGTGTATCGTTATAGTGACAGATTGTCAGCCCATCGTCTTAACTGCAGTACACTGAAAGCTTCGAATCCCTTAGCTGGTTTTTTACAGCATGCCCGGGAGGAAATTAAAACAAAACAAAAAGAATCTCATCCCGCTAGTATTTAGTATTTGAGACTGCTGCAAATCTAGATAAATAGTATCTAGGCGGACTCAAACAACATACCAAAAGAGCAAGTTTACCACAATTATTCTGTGAGGTGTTCTGGTGGCAGTGAGTATGAAGTGAAACCATCGGTTGTTGAGAATAGAATGAATAATTTATTTGAGACCAGCTCCTATTTATAACAAATTCATGTGGGTAGTTAAATACAGAAATATTATAAAATATAGTGAAGGTAGACGGACAATTAATATTTGTTGATTTGGTGGGTAGAATACGCTACTGCATTCGGATTTTCAACGTGCACTCCGATCACCAGCTATCTGTAAGATATGACTGATCTAAGGCTTGTATTTATAAAGATCAATCTCAACATTGAGAGCAATACTAATAGTTGGGATTTGACAAGTCGTTTTGTACTGAAATGACATTTCTGATACGAACTCAAACACGCTGTCGCTCTTGAGAGCTGATTATAAATACGGCCCTATAAGTCTCATGCTTTTATTTGTCTCGTTTCACAACAAATGTTAGCCAGTTGCAATCACCTCCACGGGTTTATAGGACATTATGAAGACTGAACGAAAACATTATACTGATAGCTTTATTTTATCGTTTTATGTCTAATGGAATACTTTGACCACAATGTGTATTCAATTGTAAAACTCGTACCCGGTGTAAGGGACAGCGTTCCGCAAACTGATAGGGGTTGCTCAGTCAACGATACTGAACAACATCCACCAAGAAATTCTTTCATGAATTTCTACCATGTTTTTTCTTCACTTCCTAAAAAAATCCTGGTGGAAGTTGTTCAGTGTCATTGACTGAGCAACCCCTATCAGTTTGTGGGGCGCTGTCCCTTACATCCCATATATTTATCAATCTCATCGCTATTATCTATTTCTCTGTGCTTCGGAGGGCACGTTAAGTCGGTCCTGGTTGCCTCTTTGACCGGAGTCGTTTTTGTTTAAAATTTTATCATTCATTGTCATAACATTTTTAAAAGGGTATAAAAAAAACTGCGTTAAATAATTTTGTTTTTGTATCCTTCAAATCTAGTCTTCTAAAACAATTGAATACACACTGTGGTTGTCACATATAGCAACTTCCCCTTAAATGTACAAGGTGGCGCAAAAGAAATCACCCTATTGGAAGATGCTCTCATTTTTGCAAATGGCCGCCAATGTCAAATCTGTTTTGACATTTGTGGACTAGACAGATGCAGAATACAAGTGAACAAGCCATGGAGCGATACACTCCCCAAGAACGCGGAAAAATCGTGTCTATTTTTTTGAGTAACAATTCGTCTGTGGTGTTGGCGCAGCGCGAATTCCGTCGCCGATTCCCCGGCCGTCCGACACCGACTGCGCAAACACTGCGACGTTTAGCCACCAACCTTGAAGAGTATGGGACCACACGAGACGTTGCTAAGAGTGGCCGGCCCCGGAGCGCCCGTTCTGCCGAGAATATCGCCGCTGTAGCCGAGGACGTTGAAGTGAGCCCCGAAACATCGACCAGACGACGTGCCACGCAATTGGGCCTCAGCCGGCGGTCCTTGCAGCGAATTTTGGTGCGAGACTTGAAGATGTTTCCTTACAAAGTCCAGACCGTGCATCAGCTGCTGCCTGCCGACCGCCAAACGCGCGTAACCTACGCCCAAGCCATCCTCAATCTCGAGGAAGAATTGGACAATTTTTCGACCAAAATCATCATGAGCGATGAGGCTCATTTCCACCTCAGCGGTTACGTGAATCGGCAAAATTATCGCTTCTGGGGCACCGAGAATCCACGAGTGATGCACGAGGAGCCGTTACACCCGCTCAAAGTGACTGCGTGGTGCGCTGTTCACGCTGGAGGAGTCATCGGGCCATTTTTTTTCGAGAACGCCGCGGGTCAAACGACAACAGTGGACGGTGCGCGCTATAGGGCCATGTTGACCGAATTTTTTCTGCCGCAATTGGACGAATTGGGACTGGAGGACATGTGGTTCCAACAGGACGGGGCAACGGCGCACACTGCACGAGCCACAACCGACATTCTGAAGGCGGCATTTCCGGGTCGCCTAATCTCTCGTTTTGGCGATTTGCACTGGCCGGCCAGATCGCCCGATTTAACGGTCCCGGACTTCTTTTTATGGGGTTTTTTGAAGTCTCGTGTTTACGTCAACAAGCCTGAGACCTTGGAAGCCCTCAAAGACAACATTCGACACGAGTGCGAGAATCTGTCGCCCGAAGTTCTCGCCGAAGTGATGAAAAATGCCATAAAACGAGCCCGTATGGCAATCAATTGTAACGGCGCCCATTTGGCCGATATCATCTTCTCGACTTGACCAGTAAAATTCTAAAGGTGCAAATAAATATAATCAAAAAACAGATTCGAAGTTTTTCATTTAGAAAAAAAATGAGAGCCAAACAACATCGGATGACTTCTTTTGCGCCACCTTGTATTATACACATAGAAATATCCCATTATTAATTACTGTATTTTATCCTTTATTTTAAATTGAAAGTGAATGGAACCGTGTCACAGTAACTATGAATTTAAATTTTAGAAAAGAACAGATAGATAAATAAAGCAATATCATACACTGCCAATTGAGGCTGAATAGATAAGTGACTTTAGTTGTGAGTTCATTCTATAACCAACAGTGAAGGGCCATAATTATAGCACATCCTCTAAGTTCGGCTTTATAAAGTCGAGGAATACATAAGAAACATGCATAATTGTATTATACCCTTTATCTATAATGGGGTAGGCAGAGCGTAAACGACCTAAACAAAGGTGGTTCCGCCACGTCTGACAAAGTTTTGAGGGTTATTAAAGATAAATTTGTAGGTATATTGCTGTAGTGACAGGTTGTCAGTCCATCGCCTAAATTACAATATACTAAAACCCTCGGATCCTTGGGAGGTAACGCAACTGGTACATTCTTTGTTTTTCTCTCGCTCCCAGGTCAGCATGGAAGTCGAAAAATACTGGTGACTAAAGTTGCTTACCTGTGGCCTCATGTGACAAGGTTCTATCCTGTTTTCATTTGGATTGTAACGCGGAGCTGGTAGCTAATAAATTAATAAATATTTTTATTTATTTGGATTTAATTCTGGCATTACTGGTACAAAGAAAATATGTTTTGTTTATATTAACATTCCTGATAAATTGTATTATTTGGTCTACTTAGTTGATTGAATTTTTATCGATATTGATGTATTTAGAAAATCCAAAGGTTCTGATTTCGTTATAAAATTATTGTATATTTTTTTTTTGACTGTCAACTATTTATTTTGTTAAAAGGTTTTTGGAGTGACTGAAATTTTAAACTTATCATACGTCGTTATGCAGCAAATGAATGAAAAATTGATATTTCTGGAGCCAAGTCAAGCGAACATATATTTTTATTTACAAATTTCGAAAACATGCTCTTTGCCTCTGCCTTTTTAGCCGACTTCAAAATGGAGGAGGTTTTTATTCGTCTGTATGTTTTTCGTTTGTTGCTTTTTTAAAATTTTATAATCACTTCAAAAATCTTAAAAATTGTTTTAGTAAAAATTGTTTACTTTTTTATAGCTTTGAAAGTAAGACGTAAATACTACTTACTTATTATAATTATTGTAAAAAGCGTTGCGTTGCCGGGAGCCGTACCTCGCTGTCCGGGCGTTGTTGAAGCGAATATTATGTATAAATAAAATATTTATTCACACATCTGCGTTTTGTTTCTACCTTTCACCAAAATAATAATAATAATAAATTCTTTATTTTCAGTCTAATAAATGTTTGGCAAATTATAGCGTCACAAGCAAGGTGGCTTCTTCTTCCTCTTCTTCAAGCTTAATTTTTTTTTTAATTCTAGCTTAATTTACAGGTTACTATATTATTAAGTAGGCGAGCGTGTGTGTGTATGTGTGTTTGAGTTTGTCTGTGTGTGTGCCACAAATAGCCACCAAAATAGATTATTAGTAATTTTCATATATATACCAGGTGTTAAGGAGGCTGCAGCAGCGCAACACAGCGCGACAAAATCTGTCAAAATGTATGAACTGCAACTTCAGTCATACATTTTCATACAAATAATCATTTATCGCGCAGTGTCGCGTTGCGCCGCTCCGCTGCAGCTACGTCCTAGTGCGGTCTGTGGTTGCTCATTCAATGATACTGAACATCTCCATCTCCCTAGCCTTATCCTGTATTTCACGGGGTCGGCTTCCTAATCTAGGGGATTGAACGAGGGTAATGGTTTTTACACAGAGCGACTGCCATCTGACCTCCGCAACCCAGAAGGGAAACCAAACACAATCCTAGATTAGGTCAGAGTTTTCAAGCCGCCAATGCTTAGCACTGGCCTCTGATATGGCTTAACGACTAATATCTACGGTTTTAAATTATATTAACCGGGCGGGACTAACGGCTTAACGTGCCTTCCGAAGCACGGAAAAAGCACCGAATAGACGTACATATAAAATTAGAAAACCGAAAAACACATTGGTACGTGGTGGGATTCGAACCACGACCTCCCGCTCAGGAGGCAGCGGCCCTATCCACTACACCATCGGCCTCTCTGATACTGAACATCTATCACCAGCAAATTCATTCAGGAAATGAAAAACAATAGCTAACCCTTACAGATTGTCTGATCGAAGTGGTCATCGTGAAAAAGTTACAAAACAAACATTTCCTGAAAAAATTTGCTGGTGATAGTTGTTCAGTTTCTTTGACAGAGCAACCTACTTTCAATCTTCGGTACGCTGCCCCTTACAACCAGTAGTTAGGTAATTCATGCTTAGTTGAGTAGTTTTGCTACAGTAAGCCAAAATGCGTTCAAATCCTACTCAAGTGTAACTTTTAGCGTCTGCATTTTCATGCACCAGGTTAATATATCTATGGTGCTATGGGTAAGAACGCCCGTCCCTTTCTGTTCTCTCATGATAGAAAATGACAGTGATTTATAATGAAATAATATGCTACATTTAATGAGATAAGGTAAAAATTCGTTAATTTCCAAACAGCACCATCTAGTACAAAGTATAAGCGCTATTAGATATAGCGCCATCTGTCATGGAGTAGAGAGCATTAATTAGAACAGCGCCATCAATTATAGAGTAGATGCATTAATTAGAACAGCGCCATCTATTATAGAGTAGATGCATTAATTATAACACCGCCATCTATTATCGATTAGATGTACTAACTATGGCAGTGCCATCTAGTATAGAGTAGAAATACTGGGACAGGGACACTAACAATTCAGAGTCTACGCATATAAAATATTTTATGGTGACAATAATTATTACTTCCGAAAATGACCCTATTTTGATAGATTTAGTTTAAATAGTGGGCAGCTACTGAAAAGACTTAAATAAAATTCAAAGGGTCTATTAGGGATTGGTTGCAACCAAGGGACATTTCGCGAAAGGGACATTTTCCGACCAAGTATCATTAGGATAAGTTACCAAATAAAACACAGTTTAATGTGAGTTGTTATTTATTTACTTGCATGTCGTTACTCCTACCATCTCTAGCACCACGCTCGTCGATATACATACATACATACATTTGTACACATTTACACGAGCCTGTTCCCAACTCGTACCTCGTCAACTCGTACCTGCGAGTACGAGTCAGGGAAATTAAGATTAATATTATTTTCGTTCATCAACTCGTACCTGTCCACTTAAGTCTACTTTTTATAGCGAAAAAACCATCGACAGGAGAAGTAGATTGATATTCATTTTGATTTTCCTAACTCGTACTTGCAGGTACGAGTTGACGAGGTACGAGTTGGGGAACGACTCATTTACATAATCGTTTATTTAATTATGCACAGACACTGGTATTCGTTATAATACTGGGACTCTAGACAGACTGACTGCATTTTAACAGCATTCCGACTGCAAAATTGCAGTTTGCATGTAGTTAGTTTGTAATCTTTTTTCCACACAATGATTTAAATAACTTAGCAATTCATGATTTGGCAAAAGATGGAGATGAGAAAGATAGTTCCTATTTAAATAGTTTTTACGCGATTTTTCATAATTTTATTATACATTTCTTTACTTTTTTTTTACATTGATATTAATTTACAATTCATGGCACTTATTACTAAATATCTGATTAAAATATGTCATATCAGCAACGGGCTCGATACTAGATACCACCGAATAAAACTAAAATTATAAATCTATCTGACACTTTAAGATAAGATAAGATAAGATAAGAATATACTTTATTGCACAGAAAAGACACAAGTGAAAATTAAATTAAATGAAACAAATAGTAGTACAAATAGGCGGCCTTATTGCTATGCAGCAATTTCTTCCAGGCAACCTTAGGGTACAGGAAAATAAAAAGTTGAACTAGTGGGCTGGTATACATTTTAGGCAATATATTGTATAGGTAAGTAAATAAGCTACTTAGGTGTATTGATATAATTAATAACAATAAATAGTCATACATATAAATTACTTTAAAATAATAAAATTGAAAAAGGACAGACAATTTATACTCTATGTTTTTTTTTACACTATGTACGCTAGATTTTGACGCGCTTTTGCACGTTTCCCCAGTATTTCTGTCAATTTTATCCGCCATATCATATGACGGCGGATAAAAACGACAGATAACGCATAAGACCACTGACTATAAATCCAAAACCGGAGAGAATAGATCTCCTGTCCTTTTCCAATGTTTTTAGTCTGAAAGTGGCAAATACATTTTAATTTTAGTTTCAGCAAATCTAGAATCAAACTCAATATATATCTATAAAATTTTATGCAACGAAATGCAACATTAAAATGCAATAATATATTTAGGCACTATGCGAATTATTCAATTTATTAATACAATAACATTTAGGGACATACATGTAACAACACTGTAGAACCTATATAAAAAAAAGCCTCAAAAATTCAGTTAAAAATGTAAACTACATACAAATACGAAACACACACATTCATGTAATAAAAAATAATGATAGATTCACTTGAATAATACTAAATTAGATTAAAAACTAATACATTTAATTATCCAGTTAAAACAAAACATTCATAATTAGTACATAATCATAAGTAACTTGTTTCATTTGGTATTTCGTTCAACTGTATTATTTTTAACATTAATAGCTTCTACTACAGCAGACACAAGTCATATTAAACTTATTTTATAACAACAACAAATCTTGAAATACATACATATAATCACGCTTTTATCCCTAATGGGGTAGGCAGAGCGTAAACGACCTAACCAAAGGTCGTTCCGCCACGTCTGACAAAGTTTTGAGGATTATTTAAGATAGATTTGTTACCTACAAATTATTGTTGCAGTGACAGGTTGTCAGCCCATCGCCTAAATTGCAATATACTGAAACCCACGGATCCCTTAGCTGGTTCTTACAGCATGCCCGGGAGGATATGCAGCTGGCACATTCTATGTTTTTCTCTCGCTCCCAGACCAGCATGGAAGTAAGACCAGCATGGAAGTAGAGAAACACTGATAATTTCCGTGCGAAGCCGGGGCGGGTGGCTAGTATTATTTTAAAGAACAAAAGAGAACTATTTTTAATGTGGGTATGTGTCTGCCAGAATCCAGGCTTTATATATTTATTTATTATTCTATATCCTTAACATCTAAAACAGCAATATTTCAGCGCTAAAAGGCTTTCATGCTTACAAGAATATAGTTTTATTTAAGTCGCATATCATATTTTGATTTTTACATAAATGTGCACATATAGGCTGACCAAAAATAAAAAATGTACAATTTAATTTCGAATTTTTTTTTTCGACGTCAAATTTTTCACTTTTTAATGAGAAATTTGCTATTCATAGATTTTGCTTCAATAACATGTTTAAATCATCAAAAAAATCTACCCAAACTAACCTTAACAAATATAAAAAATCTTGAAATTTACGATTGAAATGGATCTAGAGATTACTTTTTTTTACTTTCTACTACGCCCAATCTTATTTCACTTAAGTTAGACTAGATGAACCTAAGTTAAGGTAATTTACCCTCAGTTAAGGTAAATTAACTAAAGTTAGATTAGGTAACTGAGAAAGTCAGTAGGTAACTGATCTTTACTGACAAATAGTTGAAATTTTCAGTGTTTATGGATTTTGGTTTGAGTGGATTTCTTTGATAATTAAAACATGTTTATTGATCCAAAACTCTGACAGCAGGGTTCACTATACCCACGCGACAGAATAAGAATGCCGGTATGTTGTGTGTTAATTAAGCCGTGCCCCCCCCCCCCCCCCCGCAGGGCAGAGGGGAAAGGAAATGTTTGTTTTGTCTATAAGTGTTCTTAGGAATCTATTTGGAAATAAATGATTCAACTTCCCCCCTCTGCCCCGCGGGGGATGGTCCGTGTAACCTTTGAGAGCTGGAGTCTCAATTCTTTATTTGGTTTCATGTTGTACAATGGAGTTCTTAAAAAGTAAATATTTAGTCACAAACATGAAGTCCCGTCTCTAGAGGTCTGTCTCGGAGGCGGCGTCCAGCCAATGCCGCTCGCGGCGCCGCGACCAGCCCGCCGACCTCTGATCAAAACCAATAAATAATACCACATTACTGTAAAGGCCGGAAAAATGTATAGTCGAGTAAATTTGATTGTAAACGAGACCAAACATTGCTTTTTCGGTTGAGACTAGTATAGTACTTAAAAATAAACATCAAACAGCAAGGAATGAAGGCACGAGATTTTAGCAAGGAACGAAGGCACGTGATTCTAGCAAAATACGAAATCACGAGATTCAAGCAAGGAACGAAGGAACAAGATTTAAGCAAGGAACGAAGCCACGAATTCTAGCAAGGAACGAAGGCACGACATTCTTACAAGTAACAAAGGCACGTAATTCTTACAAGGAACGAAAGAACAAGATTCTAGCAAGGAACGAAGCCACGAGATTCTAGCAAGTACCGAAGGAACGAGATTCTAGCAAGGAACGAAGGCACGTAATTCTTACAAGGAACGAAGGCACGAGATTCTCGCAAGGAACTAGGCCACGAGATTCAAGCAAGGAACGAAGGAACGAGATTCTAGCAAGGAACGAAGGCACGTAATTCTTACAAGGACCGAAGCCTCGATATTCTAGCAAGGAACGAATTAACGAGATTCTAGCAAGGAACGAAGGAAGGAGATTCTAGCGAGGAACGAAGACACGTAATTCTTACAAGGAACGAAGGAACGAGATTCTAGCGAGGAACGAAGACACGTAATTCTTACAAGGAACGAAGGAACGAGATTCTAGCAAGGAACGAAGGAAGGAGATTCTAGCGAGGAACGAAGACACGTAATTCTTACAAGGAACGAATGAAGGAGATTCTAGCGAGGAACGAAGGCACGTAATTCTTACAAGGAACGAATGAAGGAGATTCTAGCGAGGAACGAAGACACGTAATTCTTACAAGGAACGAAGGAACGAGATTCTAGCGAGGAACGAAGACACGTAATTCTTACAAGGAACGAAGGAACGAGATTCTAGCAAGGAACGAAGGAAGGAGATTCTAGCGAGGAACGAAGACACGTAATTCTTACAAGGGACGAAGGAACGAGATTCTAGCGAGGAACGAAGGCACGTAATTCTTACAAGGAACGAAGCCTCGATATTCTAGCAAGGAACGAATTAACGAGATTCTAGCAAGGAACGAAGGAAGGAGATTCTAGCGAGGAACGAAGACACGTAATTCTTACAAGGAACGAAGGAACGAGATTCTAGCGAGGAACGAAGACACGTAATTCTTACAAGGAACGAAGGAACGAGATTCTAGCAAGGAACGAAGGAAGGAGATTCTAGCGAGGAACGAAGACACGTAATTCTTACAAGGAACGAAGGAACGAGATTCTAGCGAGGAACGAAGGCACGTAATTCTTACAAGGAACGAAGCCTCGATATTCTAGCAAGGAACGAATTAACGAGATTCTAGCAAGGAACGAAGGAAGGAGATTCTAGCGAGGAACGAAGACACGTAATTCTTACAAGGAACGAAGGAACGAGATTCTAGCGAGGAACGAAGACACGTAATTCTTACAAGGAACGAAGGAACGAGATTCTAGCAAGGAACGAAGGAAGGAGATTCTAGCGAGGAACGAAGACACGTAATTCTTACAAGGAACGAAGGAAGGAGATTCTAGCGAGGAACGAAGGCACGTAATTCTTACAAGGAACGAAGCCTCGATATTCTAGCAAGGAACGAATTAACGAGATTCTAGCAAGGAACGAAGGAAGGAGATTCTAGCGAGGAACGAAGACACGTAATTCTTACAAGGAACAAAGGAACGAGATTCTAGCGAGGAACGAAGACACGTAATTCTTACAAGGAACGAAGGAACGAGATTCTAGCAACGAACGAAGGCACGACAGTACATACCTTGTGTTCCTTGTGTGTCTGCGGCAGGTCGCCGCCGCATGCGGTCGGTTTGTGGTCGGGCTGCACGCCCCGCGCCGCGTCTGCCGCCCGCGACATCGCGCGCGCCTCGCGGGCTGACAGCACCTCCTGCAATATACATACATATAATCACGCCTTTATCCCTAATGGGGTAGGCAGAGCGTAAACGACCTAAACAAAGGTCGTTCCGCCACGTCTGACAAAGTTTTGGGGGTTATTTATGATAGGTATATTGTTGTAGTGACAGGTTGTCAGCCCATCGCCTAAATTGCAGTGTACTGAAACCCTCTGATCCCTTAGCTGGTTTTTACAGCATGCCCGTGAGGAAATGCAGCTGGCAAGTTCTATGTTTTTCTCTCGCTCCCAGTACAGCATGGAAGTTATATATTATAGCAAGAAATGTATAATTAAGTAGTACTTATGTGGAAACAGAGCCTAGGTGGCGCCCTCAATTGTAATAATAACGAAATTGTAATAACAATTGCCTATATTGTACTGTCACGTTTGTTCGTTTTTATTTCTGTTGTATGTGTTTCTTTGTGCAATAAAGAATATTGTATTTTAATAAATGAACTTTTTGGTAGATATGTCAAATTACCCGCATCATAACAACTGCTTCCATGTCTGCCTCGTCTGACAAATTTTGACGGTTGTTTAAATAGATTTCAGTTTAATTAAGTTGTCAATTCATCGCCTATATTGCAATATACAGAAACCCTCGGATCCCTTAGCTGGTTTTTACAGCACGCCCGGGAGGAAATGCAGCTGGCACATTCTATGTTTTTCAAGATATGTCAAGTTACCTGCATCATAACAGCCGCTTCCATGTCCGCCATACTGACGTTGCTCACCGACTTTGGGAGGTCTTCTTCTGCTACTTCTGCAAACAATAGCACATTATTCTAGAAGTCGAAAATAAAGCAATATACGGTGTGTAAGGGACAGCGTCCCGCAAACTGATAGCGAGTGCTCAGTCAACGAAACTGAACAGCAGGTTTGTTTTTTCATACAAAATGTCTGATCGCGATTGTCATTTTGTATGGAAACGTATTTTTGTTTTCATTTCCTGAAAGATTTTAATACTGATGGTTGTTCAGTTTCGTTGACTGAGCAACCCCTCTCAGCTTGCGGGACGCTGTCCCTTACACCCGGTATGATCGAGTAAATTTGGAAAGTAAACCATTTTCAACGAGACCATACCCCCTTATATATTGTTATCTCATATTCAGTTTTACAGGTTGGCTGGAAGAGATCTCTTTATAGAGATAAGCTCACCTTTGTGAACTAAATTTGAATTTGTTTATTTATTGTATTTTTTTGTACGCAATAAAGAATATATATACATTGCCTTTTCGGCTGAGACTAGTATAGTACTTTTCTCTCATTTTGCGACGAAACAACAACAATACACTTATCGCATTTTGGATTTTAAAAAGTAATATACATACATACATACATAGAATCACGCCTTTATCCCTTACGGGGTAGGCAGAGCGTAAAACGCCTCCTAAAAGGCGCTTTCACCACGTCTGACATAAATTGAGGGCAATTTTAGATTGTAATGTGTATTGCTGTAGTGACAGGTTGTCATCCCATCGCCTAAATTAAAATACACTGTAACCCTCGAATCCCTTTTTTTTAAAAGTAATATTGTGAACTTAAAACACCTAATCCATACTAGTGTATACTTTAAAGACTTCGCGTAGCCGACGGTAATGGACTTTATTTTCGTCTAATGAAATTGCCGGCCGCTACGATTTCGTTCCAGGGAACACAAAGTTGATATTTCTACATTTATCACTTTGTGAGGTTTTCTCCAGTTTATACTAATATACTTTGATACTTTGTTCCTCCCCTGGGAATCGAACCCAGGACCTCCAGATCGTGAGCCCATGGCTCTGACCACTAGACCACGGAGGCAGAGATTGTAGTTACCGTGATGCGAGAACAGGCGCGGCGGTGGCGCCAGGTTGCGCAGCGCCACCGTGTCGCTCTTGAGCCGCGCCGCGTGCGCGCGCAGCCGCGCCTCGTCAGCGGCACTCCAGCCGCCGCGGGGGCCGCTCCTGGAATGTACATCGTCACAGATACATCAACATCAGCC
This sequence comes from Scrobipalpa costella, assembly GCA_949820665.1. Lineage (NCBI taxonomy): Eukaryota > Metazoa > Arthropoda > Insecta > Lepidoptera > Gelechiidae > Scrobipalpa > Scrobipalpa costella. The sequence continues at coordinate 9,098,229 of OX463322.1, read as the reverse complement.
ACAGCAGTCCACTGCTGGACATTGCGATGTTGGCTGTTGGGGGAGGATAAAGACAAACGCAGCGATGTTGGCTGTTGGGGGAGGATAAAGACAAACGCAGCGATGTTGGCTGTTGGGGGAGGATAAAGACAAACGCAGCGATGTTGGCTGTTGGGGGAGGATAAAGACAAACGCAGCGATGTTGGCTGTTGGGGGAGGATAAAGACAAACGCAGCGATGTTGGCTGTTGGGGGAGGATAAAGACAAACGCAGCGATGTTGGCTGTTGGGGGAGGATAAAGACAAACGCAGCGATGTTGGCTGTTGGGGGAGGATAAAGACAAACGCAGCGATGTTGGCTGTTGGGGGAGGATAAAGACAAACGCAGCGATGTTGGCTGTTGGGGGAGGATAAAGACAAACGCAGCGATGTTGGCTGTTGGGGGAGGATAAAGACAAACGCAGCGATGTTGGCTGTTGGGGGAGGATAAAGACAAACGCAGCGATGTTGGCTGTTGGGGGAGGATAAAGACAAACGCAGCGATGTTGGCTGTTGGGGGAGGATAAAGACAAACGCAGCGATGTTGGCTGTTGGGGGAGGATAAAGACAAACGCAGCGATGTTGGCTGTTGGGGGAGGATAAAGACAAACACAGCGATGTTGGCTGTTGGGGGAGGATAAAGACAAACGCAGCGATGTTGGCTGTTGGGGGAGGATAAAGACAAACGAAGCGATGTTGGCTGTTGGGGGAGGATAAAGACAAACGCAGCGATGTTGGCTGTTGGGGGAGGATAAAGACAAACGCAGCGATGTTGGCTGTTGGGGGAGGATAAAGACAAACGCAGTGCGCGGTGTTCAGACGTATACTGCTCACGATTATAGAATACAATATCTTATATCTAGATAATGACTAATGAATGGATGGGGAGTGACGTGTTTCCACTACAACATGGGCCTCCCCAAACTTGGGGGCATATGCCACGCTTGGCAGGCGAGTTGGTGAACAAATACAAGAAAATATAAAATTGTTTAATAACTCAAAAAAGACAACAAAAAAGATTCAAGTTTTAGTACATACATATAACCACGCCTTTATCCTTAATGGGGTAGGCAGAGCGTAAACGACCTAACTAAAGGTCGCTACGCCACGTCTGACAAAGTTTAAGGGTTATTTAAGATATATTTGTAGGTATATTGCTGTAGTGACAGGTTGTCAGCCCATCGCCTAAATTACAATATACTGAATCCCTCGGATCACTTAACTGGTTTTTACAGCGGGAGGAAATGCAGCTGGCACATTCTGTGTTTTTCTCTCGCTCCCAGTCCAGCATGGAAGGCTAGAACAACTACTACAAGAGGGTACTGACTGCGTGTGATGCTGCAGCCAGGGTCCTGGGGAGAGCAGCGGCTCCCCCAGCAGCGGCGCGTGCTCCGCCTCCAGGCGCGCCAGCAGCTGCTGGGCCACCTGCTCCGCAGCCACGCGCTGGCAAATATAAAATAACATAAGATAAAATAAGATAAAAATACTTTTTTATTTGTATTGTTACATGCATTTATATTTCCATATTAATGTTTATGTATTTTATGAATACTATTATAGTAATTTTGTATTGCATAAACGCATATATTTATAATTATTAATGATTTATAATATTTATGATTATTAATGTGATATACTTAAGTGCTTATAATTTCTTGACTTGTAATTTACAATTATTAATAAATTTATCTCTATCTCTATCTCTCTATCTCTATACCTCTAAAGATATGCATATATTTATTTTAGTTATTAGTTATTCTTATTTTCACTAATCTATTTTTGTTGTATTTAAAGTATTTAAATATTTCCTATACTTCAGCACTACTCTCTTCTCTTTACATTCTCCTCTACCCAAAGGTTGTCTGGAAGAGATGGCTTCCAGCGATAAGACCGCCTTTGTGCACATTAATTTAAGTTTATTTTTGTATTTCTTGTTTTTTGTGTACAATAAAGTGTTTTTACTTACTTTATTGCATATACGATACTAGCGACCCGCCCCGGCTTCGCACGGAAATCATCAGTGTTTCTCTACTATATGATGCATGTATTATACATATAAACCTTCCTCTTGAATCACTCTATCCATTAAAAGAAACCGCATCAAAATCCGTTGCGTAGTTTTAAAGATCTAAGCATACATAGGGATATAGGGACAGAGAAAGCGACTTTGTTTTATACTATGTAGTGATATTCATACAACACAACAGATAACAGAAAGACAAGTACAACACAAAATATAATAAAATGAAAATACTTTACAATAAAATTATTATTATGAACGGTTTGACTACCGCAATCATATCTATTATTTAGCAGTATTAGCACTAATAATGGTATTTTTATTTCATAAAATATGAAAGAAAGAAAATAATAAATTAGTTTCTGGGCTTAAACAAGCTAAAAGTTATACTTGGCTGGGAGTCGAGGGGCTCTGCTCTAACAGCTGAGCTACCGTGTAAAAATTAAAATATCAAATAGAACATACATACATACATAAAATCATGCCTTTATCCCATACGGGGTAGGCAGACAGTAAAATACCTTGTAACAGGCGCTTTTGCCACGTCTATCAAAAATTGAGGGCAAATTTTAGATTGTACATATATACATACATAACTCACGCCTTTATCCCTAACGGGGTAAGCAGAGCGTCAACGACCCGAACAAAGGTCGTTCCGCCACGTGTGACAAAGTTTTGATATATATTGTTATATATTGCCATAGTGACAGGTTGTCAGCCCATCGCCTAAATTGCAATATACAAAAACCCTCAGATCCCTTAGCTGGTTTTAACAGCATGCCCGTGAGAAAATGCAGCTGGCACATTCTATGTATTTCTCTAGCTCCCAGTCCAGCCTGGAAGAATCTGCTGTAGTTACCTGGTCGCCGCCCCCCGGCTGCGTCTCCTGCAAGGCCAGCAGCACGTCGTACGTCTCCAGCGCGCGGTCCGCGGCCCGCAGCGCGCCGCACAGCGCGACGCAACACGACTCCTGCACGGCGCATGCGCACGACAACCTGGACAAATTATATAAATACTCTATTAGGTGACGATACTAGTGTGTAGTGTAGTGAGAGCCCGATGGTGTAGTGGATAGGGCCGCTGCCTCCTGAGCGGGAGGTCGTGGTTCGAATCCCACCACGTACCAATGTGTTTTTCGGTTTTCGAATTTCATATGTACGTTTATTCGGTGCTTTTTCCGTGCTTCGGAAGGCACGTTAAGCCGTTGGTCCCGGTTAATATCGTTTAATACCGTAGATATTAGTCGTTAAGCCATATCAGAGGCCAGTGCTAACCATTGGCGACTTAAAAACTCTGACCTAATCTAGGATTGGGTCTGGTTTCCCTTCTGGGTTGCGGAGGTCAGATGGCAGTCGCTCTGTGTAAAAACCAGTACCCTCGTTCAATCCCCTAGATTAGGAAGCCGACCCCGTGAGATCCGGGATAAGGCTAGGGAGATGGGAGATGACTAGTGTGTAGTGTTAATTGCCTCCGTGGCTCAATTTAATGGTTATAGGTATATTATATTCTGAATTTACATTACTTTTCTAGTGACAATTTAATTGACATGTAAAATTCGAACACAATATTTAATTGTATATGAATAAATAAATAAATAATAAAAGGTTTAGCGGTTCGATTCCTGGCGGGGAACAATACATTTGTGTTGTTGTTTCTAGTTTGGTTAGGACATTGCAGGCTGATCACCTGATTATCTGAAAAGTAAAATGATCCATGCTGTCGGATGGGCATGTAAATAGTCGGTCCGGCGCCTGATGTCTCTCTGGTCGTGTCAGTTAATCTGTCCCAACAGAATAAGAGATTGAAGGAATAGAGAGTGCACCTGTGTGTAGCGGAAACACTTAGCCACTAAAAACAAGTCCTGCGCAGTTGGCCCATCTCCGGGAGTTTGGCCGCCATCACCGAAAATCGGTGCCGGACGCCTGTGTGTTCTCTCTCTATCTAGAGCGCCGCGCAGCACTGCGCAGTCGGCCTCTAGTCGCGCACTGCGCGCTCGCCAGGCGGACAGACTCACTTACCGGTGCGCGGTGTCCGCGGCTCTAGCGAGAGCGCCGCGCAGCACTGCGCAGTCGGCCTCTAGTCGCGCACTGCTCGCTCGCCAGGCGGACAGACTCACTTACCGGTGCGCGGTGTCCGCGGCTCTAGCGAGAGCGCCGCGCAGCACTGCGCAGTCGGCCTCTAGTCGCGCACTGCGCGCTCGCCAGGCGGACAGACTCACTTACCGGTGCGCGGTGTCCGCGGCTCTAGCGAGAGCGCCGCGCAGCACTGCGCAGTCGGCCTCTAGTCGCGCACTGCTCGCTCGCCAGGCGGACAGACTCACTTACCGGTGCGCGGTGTCCGCGGCTCTAGCGAGAGCGCCGCGCAGCACTGCGCAGTCGGCCTCTAGTCGCGCACTGCGCGCTCGCCAGGCGGACAGACTCACTTACCGGTGCGCGGTGTCCGCGGCTCTAGCTAGAGCGCCGCGCAGCACTGCGCAGTTGGCCTCTAGTCGCGCACTGCGCGCTCGCCAGGCGGACAGACTCACTTACCGGTGCGCGGTGTCCGCGGCTCTAGCTAGAGCGCCGCGCAGCACTGCGCAGTTGGCCTCTAGTCGCGCACTGCGCGCTCGCCAGGCGGACAGACTCACTTACCGGTGCGCGGTGTCCGCGGCTCTAGCTAGAGCGCCGCGCAGCACTGCGCAGTCGGCCTCTAGTCGCGCACTGCGCGCTCGCCAGGCGGACAGACTCACTTACCGGTGCGCGGTGTCCGCGGCTCTAGCTAGAGCGCCGCGCAGCACTGCGCAGTCGGCCTCTAGTCGCGCACTGCGCGCTCGCCAGGCGGACAGACTCACTTACCGGTGCGCGGTGTCCGCGGCTCTAGCTAGAGCGCCGCGCAGCACTGCGCAGTCGGCCTCTAGTCGCGCACTGCGCGCTCGCCAGGCGGACAGACTCACTTACCGGTGCGCGGTGTCCGCGGCTCTAGCTAGAGCGCCGCGCAGCACTGCGCAGTCGGCCTCTAGTCGCGCACTGCGCGCTCGCCAGGCGGACAGACTCACTTACCGGTGCGCGGTGTCCGCGGCTCTAGCTAGAGCGCCGCGCAGCACTGCGCAGTCGGCCTCTAGTCGCGCACTGCGCGCTCGCCAGGCGGACAGACTCACTTACCGGTGCGCGGTGTCCGCGGCTCTAGCGAGAGCGCCGCGCAGCACTGCGCAGTCGGCCTCTAGTCGCGCACTGCGCGCTCGCCGGGCGGACAGACTCACTTACCGGTGCGCGGTGTCCGCGGCTCTAGCGAGAGCGCCGCGCAGCACTGCGCAGTCGGCCTCTAGTCGCGCACTACGCGCTCGCCAGGCGGACAGACTCACTTACCGGTGCGCGGTGTCCGCGGCTCTAGCGAGAGCGCCGCGCAGCACTGCGCAGTCGGCCTCTAGTCGCGCACTACGCGCTCGCCAGGCGGACAGACTCACTTACCGGTGCGCGGTGTCCGCGGCTCTAGCGAGAGCGCCGCGCAGCACTGCGCAGTCGGCCTCTAGTCGCGCACTGCGCGCTCGCCAGGCGGACAGACTCACTTACCGGTGCGCGGTGTCCGCGGCTCTAGCGAGAGCGCCGCGCAGCACTGCGCAGTCGGCCTCTAGTCGCGCACTGCGCGCTCGCCAGGCGGACAGACTCACTTACCGGTGCGCGGTGTCCGCGGCTCTAGCGAGAGCGCCGCGCAGCACTGCGCAGTCGGCCTCTAGTCGCGCACTACGCGCTCGCCAGGCGGACAGACTCACTTACCGGTGCGCGGTGTCCGCGGCTCTAGCGAGAGCGCCGCGCAGCACTGCGCAGTCGGCCTCTAGTCGCGCACTGCGCGCTCGCCAGGCGGACAGACTCACTTACCGGTGCGCGGTGTCCGCGGCTCTAGCGAGAGCGCCGCGCAGCACTGCGCAGTCGGCCTCTAGTCGCGCACTGCGCGCTCGCCAGGCGGACAGACTCACTTACCGGTGCGCGGTGTCCGCGGCTCTAGCTAGAGCGCCGCGCAGCACTGCGCAGTCGGCCTCTAGTCGCGCACTGCGCGCTCGCCAGGCGGACAGACTCACTTACCGGTGCGCGGTGTCCGCGGCTCTAGCGAGAGCGCCGCGCAGCACTGCGCAGTCGGCCTCTAGTCGCGCACTGCGCGCTCGCCAGGCGGACACGCTCGCTGATAACGCGCAGCCTAGAATACAATATACGTCATATATTACACTATAGTATTTCCAACTAAGTTTTAGAATAAAGATAAACAATATTTCTATGGTTTACGGTCCTGATGACCAGGTCGGTAGGACCGTGGGAGGATGGGTTTAAGACATTTATTTCCCATAAAGAGTACATACAACTTCTTTAAGACCATCTTGGAAGGAAAGATAGAGGGAAAGAGAACGAACTTACATGGACCAAATAAAAGAAAAAGCTGAGCTCGTGTCGTACCAGGATGTCAGGAAACTTACACAAAATTGATCCGAATGGCGAATACTTCACAGACAAGAGCCCTGCTCTTTAAAGAAAGAAGAAGATCAACTAACTCACATGCCCTTATCCCTAATGGGGTAGGCAGAGCGTAAACGATTTAAACAAAGCTCGTTCCGCCACGTCTGACAACGTTTTGAGGGTTATTTTAAGATAGATTTGTAGGTATATTGCTGTAGTGACAGGTTGTCAGCCCATCGCCTAAATTACAACATACTGAAACCCTCGGATCCCTAAGCTGTTTTTTACAGCATGCCCGGGAGGAAATGCAGCTGGCACATTCTATGTTTTTCTCTCGATCCCAGTCCAACATGGAAGTAAAAACTTAAATTTTATATTAAAGACTAGTACAAGCACAGACATCCTTTTGGTCACACAAAATTAATTAATAGTTAAAATTAATAAATTAAAGTTATCGTTGTCGCAGTAGTAAAGTAGTAAGGAATTATAAATATTCATAAATAATTATATATAATTATATTAAATTAACTTATTATAATAAATAATTATAAATATTCATTATTCATGAATTACTAATGAATTAATATTGGTTGACATGATCTTTTAATTTTAATTTACATACATACATACATATAATCACGCCTTCATCCCTAATGGGGTAGGCAGAGCGTAAACGACCTAAACAATGGTCGTTCCGCCACGTCTGACAAAGTGTTGAGGGTCATTCAAGATAGATTTGTACGTACATTGCTGCAGTGACAGGTTGTCAGTTTAATTTAATTTATTAGATATGACTGATGTTATGATATGGTTTGATGTAATTATCATTTTATATGGGCCCCGTAGAAGCCTGAAATAAAGATCTATTTATTTTTTTGATTATTTATTTTAAAATAAGTTTTAGCTTTTAGATATGCCAACATAATGAAATAGTAGTTTTAGTAATTTAACTAATTTGCCAACACGTATCATTTATTTTTGAAATGTGTTTTTGAATAAAAAGACATGAAACTTTGTTTATCTGTATTATAAAACTGAGTTGGAAATATTAGCCCTTTACACCGCAGTTTCACCCGAAGCTTACTTGATTTTTCCCGTGGGAATCAGATATTTTCCTGCGGTAAAAATAGCTTATATTACTCAGCTTGAACGTAGCTTTCTAATCGTAAAAGAATTTTTGAAAACAGTGCAGTAATTTTTGAGTTTTTTTCGTTACAAACATACACACCAATATACAATAACTTTTACTCTTTATAATATTACTATTGTAGTAATGTCATGAAAATCAACAAGCTAAAAGTTAAATTTGGGCGGGATTTGAACCTGTAGTGACAGGTTGTCAGCCCATCGCCCAAATTACAATATACTGAAACCCTTTGGATCCCTTAGCTGGTTTTTACAGCATGCCCGGGAGGAAATGCAGCTGGCACAATCAATGTTTTTCTCTCGCTCCCAGTCCAGCATGAAAGATTACTTATAATAGAAGAAATTTTATTTGGTAATAAATGTTACTAAAAATAAACTTACACTGAACTTAAAGCAAAACAAAATTTATACCAAACTGCCACTCAGTCTTGGGTTTTTTAAGGCCCAAAAGTGCGCAAATACTTGGGCACTAAAAGGCAGTACCGCGCAGATGGCTCCCGAGAGGAGTGTAATAGTGACATCTTACCATCATTGCTGGCGGCCACTAGCGCCTCCCTGAGGTCGGCCTGCGCACACACATCTAGCGCAAGTCTCTCCGCCGCCTCTGCGTCCGCGCACCAACCCTGCACGAAAAATACGTTCTGTATTATATACAAACATACATACATATAATCACGCCTTTGTCCCTAATGGGGTAGGCAGAGCGTAAACGACCTAAAGAAAGGTCGTTTCGCCAGGTCTGACAAAGTTTAAAGGGTTATTTAAGATAGATTTGTAGGTATATTGCTGTAGTGACAGGTTGTCAGCCCATCGCCTAAATTGCAATATACAGAAACCCTCGGATACCTAAAACCGATGGTTCAAAATACTGTGGCTCTCATTCATCATTTTTTTTAAATGCACATTTAGATTTAATAATCGAGTTAAAAATATAGAAGTGAATGATTAGAGTAGTCAATATTTATTGGCACTTTAAATATGTATATGAGAGCCCGATGGTGTAGTGAATAGGGCCGCTGCCTCCTGAGCGGGAGGTCGTGGTTCGAATCCCACCACGTACCAATGTGTTTTTCGGTTTTCGAATTTCATATGTACGTTTATTCGGCGATTTTTCCGTGCTTCGGAAGGCACGTTAAACCATTTGTCTCGGTTAATATCGTTTAATACCGTAGATATTAGTCGTTAAGCCCTTACAGAGGCCAGTGCTAAGCATTGTGGCTTGAAAACTCTGACCTAATCTAGGATTGGGTCTGGTTTCCCTTCTGGGTTGCGGAGGTCAGATGGCAGTCGCTCTGTGTAAAAACCAGTACCCTCGTTCAATCACCTAGATTAGGTAGCCAACCCCGAGAGATACGGGATAAGGTTAGGGAGATGATGACATATAAGAGATATCTTTATAGAGATAAGCTCACCTTTGTGAACAAAATTTCAGATTGTTTATTTATTGTAAACTTTTTGTACACGATAAAGAATATATATATAATCACGCCTTAGTTTGATCGAGGTGGTCATTCTGTATGGAAAGGACACTAAATTAGGTAGCCAACCTAATATCGTTTAACGCCGTAGATATTAGTCGTTAAACCATGTCAGAGGCCAGTGCTAAGCATTGGCGGCTTGAAAACTCTGACCTAATCTAGGATTGGGTCTGGTTTCCCTTCTGGTTTGCGGAGGTCAGATGGCAGTCACTCTGTGTAAAAACCAGTACCCTCGTTCAATCACCTAGATTATGTAGCCGACCCCGAGAGATACGGGATAAGGCTAGGGAGATGACTCACCTCGTCTGTGGTGCTGAGCTGCTGGTTGGAGTCCGAGTCTTCGGTTCTCCTGAGCCGCACCCTGGACGCTAGCTTGGCTTGGCGAGACTCGCAGCGACCTAACAACAAAACAAGTTTCAATTTTACCCGACTACGGCGAAGCAAAAAGGAGGGTTATGATTGGTTGTAACATTTTCTTTCATTAATATTATATAAATTTATATATGTACTAGCGACCCGCCCCGGCTTCGCACGGAAATCATCAGTGTTTCTCTACTATATTATGCATGTATTATACATATAAACCATCCTCTTGAATCACTCTATCCATTAAAAGAAACCGCATCAAAATCCGTTGCGTAGTTTTAAAGATTTATGCATACATAGGGATATAGGGACAGAGAAAGCGACTTTGTTTTATACTATGTAGTGAAGTATGGATTATTATGTAAAGATGGGTCTGCTTAAATAAATAAATAATAAATATATAAATAAATTTGTTTTTCTTCTATGCTGGACTGGGAGAGATAGAAAAACATAGAATGTTCCAGCTGCCCTTCCTCCCGGGCATGCTGTAAAAACCAGCTAAGGGATCAGAGGGTTTCAGTATATTGTAATTTAGGCGATGGGCTGACAACCTGTCACTACAGCAGTATACCTACAAATATATCTTAAATAACCCTCAAAACTTTGTCAGACGTGGCGGAACGACCTTTGTTTAGGTCGTGTACGCTCTGCCGACCTCATTAGGGATAAAGGCGTGATTATATGTATGTATGGGTTTGCTCTAGACACTAGGTCAGAAATGACCGTGACAGAGTCGACGATGGAGCAAAAAGGTCACATTCTTTTTATTAATACCTGGATGGACTACATACATATAATCACGCCTTTCTTAATGGGGTAGGCAGAGCGTAAACGGCCTTAAACAAGGATCGTTCCGCCACGTCTGACAAAGTTTTGAGGGTTATTTAAGATAGATTTGTAGGTGTATTGCTGTAGTGACAGATTTTCAGCCTATTGCCTAAATTACAATATACTTAAACCCTCGGATCCCTTAGCTGGTTTTTACAGCATGCCCGGGAGGAAATGCAGCTGGCACATTCTATGATTGTCTCTCGCTCCCAGTCCAGCTCTTTACCTGGACTAGTGGCTGTAAGCCTGCCATCAGTAGAGCCGTGTTCTCTTTCACAGCTGCCGGCCCCTCTCACGCTGCCTGCCCCGTGACGGACCAGCTGACAACATCTGTAAATAAAAGATATTCATGTCGTCAGTGGTCAGAGTCATGGGCTTACGATCCGGAGGTCCTGGGTTCGATTCCCAGGTTATGTTCCCCATAAAGTTGGTATTTGTCAATTTATAAGTTTGTGAGGTTTTCCCCAGTTTGGTTAGGACATTGCAAGCTGAATCACCTGATAGTGCGAACAGAAAAATGATTCTGTGCTTCGGAGGGCACTTTAAGCCGTCGGTCCCAGTCGCTGTCTTTGATAGTGGTCGTTACACCAACCATGTCAGAAGCCTATTAGCTGTGCTATTTATTAGGCATTTCAAAATCTCGCGTCTGACAAAGTTTTGAGGTTTATTTCAGATAGATTTGTAAGTATATTGCTGTAGTGACAGGTTGTCAGCCTATCGAAACCCTCGGATCCTTCAGCTGGTTTCTGGCCCGGGAGGAAATGCAGTTGGCACATTTTACGTTTTATCTCTTTCTCCAAGTCCAGCATGGAAGAACCTAATAAATAGTTATTTCACCCTTTTATTTTCTTCCATGCTGGACTGGGAGTGCGAGAAAAACATAGAATGTGTCAGCTGCATTTCCTCCCGAGCATACTGTAAAAACCAGCTAAGGGATCTGAGGGTTTCAGTATATTGTAATTTTGGTGATGAGCTGACAACCTGTCACTAAAGCAGTGCCTGCTGTGTCTTTGTTTTTTTTTGTGATTAGATTAGATTAGATTCATTTATTTCACATTATCAATTTCACAATTACATTGCAATAATAATAAAAATGTCAAAGAATAATATGAAAGTCAAAAAATACAGATTACACAATAAAAATAAATCAAAAATGTCAAAATAAAAATTACAATTATACAAATGGATTCTAACAGATGTCTGAATAATTTAAAATAAGTCAATTTGTTAAATCAAATTTAAAAACTTATTTTTATCACGATGTCAAAACTAAAATATAAATATAAATCAGTATATTTTGTGAATATGTCAGATCAGTAAAAATAAAATAAATGAATGAAAATGTCAATTTAAAATAAAATAATAAATACATAAAGTACAGATCAAATGTCAATATAATTATTAATATTTATTTTATTCCACAAATTGATAATATTCACTTACAGTATAATATTCTTTATCTAATAAAAAGTTTTTCAGTTGGCAATAAAACGTGTCGTCATTTGGTTCGTATGTCCTGTGTTTATGATGTTTTTTGTGTACAATAAATTGTTAAATAAATAATACAGCAATTTACGTATAAATATATCTTATGGATTATATTTAGAAATGTATTAGTTTAAAAAATTTATTGTAAGTATAAATTACTTAAATGAGATTATTTAATATTATTTTAAATGATAATATTATAAAATGACGTGTAAATAATATTTACCAATAAAAATGATATGATATGATATCTTAAATTACCCTCAAAACTTTGTCAGACGTGGCGGAACGACCTTTGTTTAGGTTGGTTTAGGCCTTGGTTTACGCTCTGCCTACCCCATTAGGGATAAAGGCGTGATTATATGTATGTATATTTCACCTGGCAGTGCTGACACAGAGCTGGGAATCCCTCTCAGACAGGTGCACGCTGGCGCAGGGCTCCGGCGGGGGCGTCGGGGGCGTCGGCGCCTGCACTTGAGGCTGCTCCGCCCTGAAGGACAAACATACCGGGTGTAAGGGACAGCGTCCCGCAAACTGATAGGGGTTGCTCAGTCAACTACACTGAACAATTATTACTTCTTCTGTCGAGTGGGTATCGAGTCTATCGACCCGATGAACCCTGGTGTCAGAGTTTTTAAACCGCCTAGTAGCTCAACTATCAGGCCTCTGACATGGTTTGAGTAACAACCACTACCAAAAAGAGCGACCGGGACCGGGGCTTAACGTTTTATTTTCGTAACTTTTTCTTTTTCGGACAATAAGGTGATTCAGCCTGCAATGTCCTAACCAAACTGGGGAAAAATTCACAAAGTGATAAATTCTCAAATATCAACTTTGTGTTTCCCCCCTGGGAATCGAACCCAGGACCTCCGGATCAGGAGTCCATGGCACTAGCCACTAGACCACGGAGGCAGTCAACTACTACTAAGGTCCATGTTTTAAACTACCAACTTGTTTTGGTTATTGCTTTACAACTTTAAAGAAAGTCAACCGCAAAACATATCTCTGTAACAAGGTCATCTGCGGTACCTAACTACCTACAAATCACATACATACACATAATCACGCCTTAATGAGGTTGGCAGAGCGTAAACGACCAAAACAAAGGTCGTTCCGCCACGTCTGACAAAGTTTTGAGGGTTATTTAAGATAGATTTGTAGGTACATTGCTGTAGTGACTGATTGTCAGCCTATTGCCTAAATTACAATATACAGAAACCCTCGGATCCCTTAGCAGGTTTTTACAGCATGCTCGGGAAGAAAACAACTTACCCCTTCGATGTTATTCTCTTGCTCCCAGTCCAGCATGGAAGAAGCAGGCAGCTGTGCTATAGGCCGTTTAAAAACTCTGACACCAGGGTTCATAAGGTCAACAAGAACACCATAGACTTAATACCTTCTCGGTGGACAACACTGGTATTATTAATTTGTGGCACAGTCTGTTATACCGGGTATAAGAAACTGATAGGGGTTGCTCAGTCAACGAAACTGAACAACTATTACTATAGTATTTCCTACTCAAGTTATAGAATACAGGTAATCAAAGTTTTCTTCCATGCTGGACTGGGAGAGATAGAAAAACATAGAATGTTCCAGCTGCCCTTCCTCCCGGGCATGCTGTAGAAGACAGCAAAAGGGACTCGAGGGTTACAGTGTATTGTAATTTAGGCGATGGGCTGACAACCTGTCACTATGGCAATACACATTACAATCTAAAATTGCCCTCAATTTTTGTCAGACGCGGCGTTTTACGAGGCGTTTAACGCTCTGCCTACCCCGTAAGGGATAAAGGCGTGATTTTATGTATGTATGTATGTACATATATAATAATACAAATAGTTCTCTTAACCGATTTTAGATGATGGTGGCTTATCTCCTAGCAATTGGCCAACTGCGCGGGACTATTTTTTAGTGCCCAAGTGTTTGTGCTACACACAGGTGCACTCTCTATTCCTTCAATCTCTTATTCTGATGGGACAGATTGACTGACACGACCAGAGAGAGATCAGGCGCAGGACCGACTATTTACATGCCCATCCGACAGCATGGAGCATCTTACTTTTCGGACAATCAGGTGATCAGCCTGCAATGTCCTAACCAAACTAGAAACAACAACACAAAGTCATTGTCCCTCGCCGGAATCGAACCCGAGACCTCCGGATTGTGAGTGCATGGTAACTCCTAGACCACGGAGGCAGTTAAACCAAAGCTATTCAAATAGTTACCTGATCTGTTGATTGCTGGTGTCAGTCGTATCATCAGGAAGCTCGTGCTTCTGATCCTGAGGGGTAGGCAGTTCTGACGGGCTGAGCGCTGATGATGAGTCATTCTGGAAATGAGACATTTTGCATTGCAAATCTTTAAGGGCGTTGAGAAGTATAATTATGATGTAAATACACCGGGTGTAAGGTTTTATTCCATGATGGCCTGGGAGCGAAAAAAAATAGAATGTGCCAGCTGCATTTCCTCCCGGGCATGCTGTAAAAACCAACTAAAGGATCCGAGGGTTTCAGTATATTGCAATGTAGGCGATAGGTTGACAACCTGTCGCCAGCAATATACCTACAAATCTATCTTAAAGAACCGTCAAAACTTTGTCAGACGTGGCGGAACAAACTTTGTTTAGGTCGTTTACGCTCTGCCTACCCCATTAGGGATAAAGGCGCGATTTTATGTAAGTATATATATAAACAAGTCATTACCAGTTCTGTCCTAGACCTGTCAGCATCGTTATCCAAGTCACCGGCCGGCTGCGTCGTCGACTCACATTCATCTGGAAAAGAAAAAAAAATATGTTCATTTAAATTACTTACACTAGAGCCGGATGGATAGGGCCGCTGCCTCCTGGGCTGGTCGTGGTTCGAATCCCACCACGTACCAATGTGTTTTTCGAATCTGGTAGTAGTGTATAACAGAAATGGATGACACAGGTGTAAGCGGTGGAGTAGAAATAATAAGGCGAGAATAGAATTTAAACACGGAGTGCGCTTCTTGAATAACCTTCGCTAAGTTATATTATAACTAAATTAATTTAAACTAAGTTAATTTAAACTAAAAAGAAAAACGGAACGTAACCGCAGAAGTAAACAGACCCGTGTCCCTCAATTTTAAAGTTTTAAATTGTAAAACAGCTTAATACCTGCGAAAAAAGTGTGAATTTCCAAGTCTTGATCCTGACAGATTCCATCATACAAGTGTATCTGTGAAAAACTCCAGTTTTGATACCATAAAGCACAAAGGTACGAAATTAATACTCTGCACTTTCACCGAACTTAAATATTTAACGACTATCTAAGAAGAAAATAACAACAGAACATTGAAATTAATTCAATTCAATTCAATTCTTAGGTTATATGGCTTTTGTGTTGTCACAATTCCGCCAACATCACGTAAATGAAGATATTACACGATGGGGTAGGAGAGAAAAAAAAAAAAAAAAAAAAAAAACTAATATTGACGACACGATGACAAAATCAACAGGAGTTGAACACACCACACCTAGAACAAAACAATACAAACATAAAACAACACAAACAATATACTTACTAATAAATATATAAGAAGAAATATATTCAACATTAAGATAGAATATAAGCAAAATTTACATAGCAATAAATAAAAGTATATATTTATAAAGTTAGAAATATAATATATTACAGTTTAATCTTATTATATAAAATAAATTTGGCTAATAATTCAACAAAAGAGGGAGAGTCAAAAAGAGATAAAATACACTTCATATGAGTAGGGCGCGGGAAGTCAGATGGCAACACATCGTACAGAGAACATAAAAGACGAGGGCAACTAAAAAATAAATGATCAAGGTCACCTATGTCAATCCCACACTCACAGAGCGAGTTATCTCGCACCCTAATTTTAGCAAGATGAACTGGAGTACAAGAGTGGCCCAAACGAATCCGGCAGAGAGTTGAAATAACACCACGAGAAAGTAGACGATGACGGTAAAACCAAGGCTTCTGCAAAATAAGAGGCTGAATATCCCCATAAAATTTACCTTTTACAAGTTTCGATTCTGCCCACCGATTATTCCAGTGACAGAACATACGAGGAGAAGCCGTGTTGCACAAATCCTGAGAGTAAACTTCAGAATGTGATTCCTCGCCAGTGTGAATAGCAGTTTTAGCACACCAGTCAGCTGCTTCGTTGCCCGTAATACCGGAGTGACTAGGAATCCAAGCCAAGACAACTTGAATGCCTGATTGCGAACACTTATACAATAATTCCCTGATCCTATGGACAAGAATACAATTTGATTTAGAACGAAATAAGTTACAAGTGATTGATTGGAGACAACTGAGAGAATCTGAAAAGATGATAGTTTTATTTAAATTATGGGAAAAAACAAACGAAACAGCCTCAAAAATAGCAATGGCTTCTCCTGTAAAAATATAAGTTAGAGGAGAACATTTAAAACTTAACATATAATTACCGTGTGGAATCCAAACAGCAGCACCTACACAGTCTTGATCTGAAACCTTTGATGCATCAGTAAAAATAGTGCGCCAACCCTGAAAGTCTTTAACCATTCTTTCTTTAAATACTTTGTTAGCCCCAGGACTATTCTTTTGAATTCCAAAATCACAGAAGGAAGGTTGGAAAGTAATAGCTTCGTATGGAATAGAAAACAAAGGAACAGAATTCAACTGAGCTACTGGGGACGGAAGACTTAAATAATGAGAGAAGGAATTTAATAAAATATATTTATTATTATTATTCTGAACAAGGCCACGAAGAATGTCTAGTTTTGAAAGCAAGGGATGATCTGAAATTTGAAGACATTTGAAAAAGAATCTGTCAGAAAGCATTTGTCGGCGTAGGTCAAGAGGAGGTTCTGCGCATTCAACCTGTAAAGCATTAACAGGTGAAGACTTCATAGCACCAGCTATAATCCGTAGGCACCTTGACTGGATTTTGTTCCACTTATCTATATTAGTTTTGTTACAGGGTTCAAGAGCAAAAGATCCATAATCTAAGTGACTACGGACTACAGCATTATAAAGTAATTTCAGGGTATATGGATGAGCACCCCATTTAATACCAGCAACAGCCCTCATGACATTTATGCCTTTCTCACATTTACTAGAAATATATGAACAATGAACTTCACCTGTCATTCTGGAATCCAAAAATAACCCCAAAAACTTGACACTATCTGTAACAGGAATAAGCTCATCATTATAGCGTAAATTTAAAGGTGGAATAATTCTTTTTCTTGTGAAAATTACTGAAGTGCTCTTAGCGACAGACAATGACAAACCATGAGAAATTAGCCACTGACCTAAGTATTCTAATGCAGAATTGAGCCTAGACGTTATATCATCAAAGGAATCAGATGAAAGGTAAAGAGCCAAATCGTCAGCATACTGCAGAACGTTGCAAAAGGAATTGACAGATCGCTCCAAATCATATGTATAGATGCTGTACAGAAGGGGACTCAAAACAGACCCCTGCGGAAGTCCGCGCCAAACTAAACGAGGAGGAGTCTCAACACCCCCTACTCTAACTAGAATTGTTCTTGACATAAGCATGTTGCAAATGAACCTTGTTAACCTCACTGGAACACTCAGCTGAAGCAACTTGTGCCTGAGCACTGGAAGCAATACATTATCATATGCCGATGCTATATCAAGGAAAACACCAACCAAATATTGTTTTTTTAAGAAGGCAATGTGAATGTCAGTTGATAGGACACTCAAACTATCAAGCGTGCTGAAACCCTTTCGAAAACCAAATTGTGATTCACCCAGTAGATGTTTACTCTCCATAAGCCACTCCAAACGGTTCTTTATCATGATCTCCATCACCTTAGCGAGGACAGAAGAAAGTGCAATGGGACGGTAAGAGCAAGGGTCAGCAGGGTCTTTTCCGGGTTTGAGAATCGGAATAATAATTTGAGTTTTCCATGATTCTGGAACTGTACCTGATAAGAAAAAAATATTTATAACATTTAAATAATACTCCTTCACCTGATCACTAGATCTCACCAAGAATGAGTAGGGAATGCCATCAACACCCGGAGATGAATCTGACAAACCATTTAGAGCACATTTTAGCTCAACAAAAGTGAAAGGAGCATCAAAAGAATCATTGGAAATAATGAAGGATGATGAAGAAGGAAAATAATCATGTCCTGGCACAAAAGAAGGGGCCAGTTTGTCAATAAAAGCATTCATCCAAGGAGAGGGATCATTAGAAGACAAATTACTAATATTTAAGGAACCACGGTATCTTTGAATCTGTTTCCAAACCAAAGACATAGAAACCCGTGGGGAAAGAGACTCACAGAAGCTTCTCCAGCCAAGAAACTTTTTTTCAGAAAGAAGTCGTTTACATTGGGCATTAACATGTTGGCATTCCACAAAGTTTATTGTTGACATATCTGCATTATAAGCGAGTTCAGCGTTTACTCTTCTGCGAATAGCTGCAGAGCAATCAGAATCCCACCACGGAGTAGAAGGGCAGTGTTTTTGTAAAGACTTTTTGGGGATATGCCGATCAGCTGAAGAGATAATGGAAGAAACAAATTGGTTATAGACATAAGAAATATTACATTCAGAGGGATGGGGAAGAGATATAACCAATGAATTTAAAGAAGAATAATAGGAAGGCCAATCAGCTCTATTTAATCTATATTTTAATAACGGATTACGCTCAAAAGATTTAAGATTTTTGTCTGCAATATTAATTAAAATAAGATAGTGATCACTAGAGTAGGTAGAAGGAAGAACCCTCCAAGAACAAGAAGAAGCTAAAGAAGAAGAGCAGATAGATAAATCTGGAACACTGCTGGGATTCTGATTGGGGTAAACCTTTCTAGTAGGAGACCCATCATTCAATACACACAAGTTAAAATCATCAAACATGTCAGACAACAAAGTTGAGTAATTATCCGTCTTCCAATGGCCCCACTGAACATTCTTAGAGTTAAAGTCGCCCAGGATAATTAAAGGAGAAGGAAGAGATGATATAATATGGTTTATGTCAGGAATCAAATGAATATGAGGTTGAGGAATATAAATAGATAAAATAGTAAAATCAGAAAATTTTGCAGCAACAGCATTGATACCATCACTGAAGGGAGGTAAGGAAAGTTGAGTATAAGCAATAGACCTATTGATTAACAAACATGTACCAGCATAGCCATCACCTCTGTCATCCCTGAGACAAGCGAAGCCCGGAACCCGAAACCGAGAACCTGGAACCAGCCATGTCTCCGAGATGGCAAAAGCAACCGGATTGAATTTATTAATCATATAGATGATTTCATGCTTCTTAGGTCTAAGACTCTGACTGTTCCACTGAACCAACGACAAGGGAGCCATTGGAGCGGTTAATGATGGAGTAAATTGAATTTAATTTATGTGCAACGTTGGTCGGTAAAGCATCATCATATTTTGAAATTATGTTTAAAATAAGGGAGAGGGCACACTCCAGGAGATTGTCACTACGGGGAACATTGTCACCTGAAGGTTGGTTTTGGGGAAAGGAGGATTCATTTTGAGAAGAAAGAAGAGCACAACCATTCGGTTGAGCAGAGGAAGGGGTTTGGGTGAGGTTGTTATGAGCATCATGGTCATAGCCCTTACCCAATTGAGGAATGGGCCGGCGTGGAGTAAAGAAAGTCTTTTTGTAAGACATAACTTGGGAAGATTGAGAATGACCTGAGTGATGAGGAGGAGACAAAGGAGGAGAAGAGCGACGGGGTGATGACTGAGAAAAGATTGATTGAGACTGAGCAATATCAGCATAAGAACGTCTTATGCTTGAAGACGGAAAGAGGGCGGAAGCTTCCTGAAAGGAAAGGTCTTTTTGAGACATGGCATCCTTGATATTTCTCTGTCGTAGATGTTCAGGACAGTTCTTATCAGTTGCCAGATGGGAACCTGAACAGAACATACATGAAACCTCATTATTAGGCACTGAACAAGACTCGCCAGAATGGGGTTGAGCGCATTTGAAGCATCTTGGTTTGTTTTGAGAACGGCACTGAGCCTTAACATGACCAAAGCGACAGCATGTCATACATTGAATGATAGGCAATTGGTATTTTTCAATGGGTAGAGACGTCTTGTATGAGAATACTCTCTCCGGTAATTTCTGACCCTGGAATGTCAGTACAACAGATCCTGTGGGAATCCATCGCACACCATCTGACCCACGATCCTTTCGATTTAATCTGCGAGCCTTAAGGATAAAACCATACCCAGTTGGTATCTCTAAAGAATCATGAAACTCATCCATAGTA
The DNA here is from genome assembly GCA_949820665.1 of Scrobipalpa costella. Classification (NCBI taxonomy): domain Eukaryota; kingdom Metazoa; phylum Arthropoda; class Insecta; order Lepidoptera; family Gelechiidae; genus Scrobipalpa; species Scrobipalpa costella. The sequence goes on along the minus strand of OX463322.1, from coordinate 9,078,196 downwards.
ATATCAGTGAATAAAATAAACATTGAAATTATAATCAGCTGATTGGCGGAACACTGACGTAAGAAGTGTCAAAATTTTCTGAGAACAGGTGATACCAACTTAACGGTGCGAACTGGCTGCGTTCAGATGTAAACAACGCTAAATAACGTTATAATAACGTTAGTCGACCGCTAGAACCCATTTCGTTTCTTTTTACGCATCAAATTTTGCAGACAGCTCCGGTACCACGCTATCACGAAATTAAGCGATACTAGTAGCGATCGAGATAGCGACTATTCTGGAAATCTCATGGTACCAGCCACATTGATTCACTTGAATTTACCACTACTATCACTATTCGTTTCAACTCATTAAACTTCATCAAATCACCTCGTCTTTGCGAAAATTCTTGCGCCTGCGCCGACACGCATACATAATAAAAAAGTAATACTTACACCGAAACTCCACGAGAGAACACCATGATGACAAAGTGCAATACATACATACATACATATAATCACGCCTTTATCCCTAATGGGGTAGGCAGAGCGCCAACGACCTAAACAAAGGTCGTTCCGCCACGTCTGACAAAATTTTAAGGGTTATTTAAGATAGATTTGTAGGCATATTGCTGTAGTGACAGGTTGTCAGTCCATCGCCTAAATTACAATATACCGAAACCCTCGGATCCGTTAGCTGGTTTTTACAGCATGCTTCGGAGGAAAAGCAGCTGGCACATTCTATGTTTTTCTCTCGCTCCCAGGCCAGCATGGAAGAAAAAGTGCAATGGTTGTGGACAATTCGTGAACTCAGCCGAGGTCTTTAAGTGCTCAAAATGCCCAGAACAATTCTGCAAAAAATGTTTAAAGTTACCTAAATCTAGGATAGCCCCTCTTGACTGGCAATGTCCCACCTGTGTCGCGGCCAAACCACGAATAAATAGTAATGATACACCTGTTAAGGGCATATCAGAATCATTACCTGCGGAGGCTCTTGGTTCAGCGAGGGAAAAAGGCAGCAAGCAAACCAGCATTGATGATTCGACTGATACCCTGGTTGCACAACAACTTCGAAAATTTGAAAAGATATTTCAAGACCAAATGGCATCCATGCGAAAGGAAATTACGAGCGTCACAAAAAGATTCGACGAGTTCATCGCAACAGTTGAGGGTTTGACAACACGAGTTGTATCAATTGAGAAAAGGGTAAAGGTTCTAGAAGAGGGTCCATCTAAATGTGTGCCCGAGAAAATTGCCGAGCTGGAAAACACTGTAAAGCAACTGAAAGTTGAGTTAAACGACCGCGACCAGGAAATGCTCTCAACAGAGATAGAGATTTCAGGGATTCCTGAAACCAAAAGTGAAAACACCGTTCACCTCGTGAGTTTGGTCTCTAGGAAGCTGGGTGTACAGTTGGAGCCACAAGACGTAGTCAGTGCATTACGTACTGCGTCAAGGAAAGTAGCTGAAACTGAAAACAAGGAAGGCGAACAAAGGCCTCGTGTACTAGTTGTGAAGCTGGCGCGCCGTGACTTACGGGATAGGCTGTTGAAAGAAGCACGCGTACGCCGGGGAGCTACCACTGAAGGCTTTGAACTCCCGGGGCTGGCACGGAAATTCTACGTCAACGAAAGACTTTCGCGTACAAATCGCCAACTCTTCTACCTTGCTCGTCTTGAAGGAAAGCAGCAGAAATGGAAGTACGTATGGACGCGCAATGGCCGAATCTATGCTCGCCAAAAGCAAGACTCTGAAGCTTTCAGAATCTCTGATAACAGCGATATAAGCTCGGTTTTTCGACCCTCTGTCGTTGGTTGATAATATTGCTGCAACTCTTAGTCAATTTAACTCCTATTGTTGCTAATTTGTATCATACCCTTAATGAAAATTATGTCCTCATTGTAAATTATAAAATGCCAACATTCCAACATAATGTACTGATCAAGGTTTCCTGCTATTCCCTTTGTTTTATAAAACTGTCAGCTCCTGAAGACATTCACAATATGTATCCTGAACTGAATATTGACGTCCGACTCAAGTTAAAAGGTTTCTTATACTATTACGATAATGGTTGATTTCGATGTTGTGCTAGGTATTGATGATAGTGGTAACCCTTCTTGTCATAAATTATACCTACTCGAGGACTGCAAATCAATTATTTATGATCAGGACATCAAAATTTTGAACTATAACATTAGAAGTCTACAGAATCACTTTGACGAGTTTTTGGTTTTGTTGGAAAGACTCGGTATACTCTTCGATATAATCGTTCTCACGGAGTGCTGGTTGAACGAGTATTCTGTTTTGAAGTGTATCAACGGCTACAACTCTTTTCGTACTTTTAAGAGTTATAATCAATGCAGTGGTGTAGTAGTGTATGTTAAAGATTGTTGGTCCCCAATAGTTCAAGAGCTCGACCTAACTGAAGCAAACTGTTTATCAATAACTATACCTATGTACTTAACCGTTCTGGCTATCTATCGATCACCATCATTTCGCGACGCAGATCCTTTTATGAAGTCCTTGGAATCGTTAGTAAAATCTATAAAAAAATGCCCTTGTCTAATAGTAACCGGTGATATTAACATCAACATCCTCTATGACCCAGACCCCAATAAAGCTAAAGCTGACCTAACCCGCTCTGCATATCTCTGTCTTATGGCGGAACTGGGTTTACATTCAGCGGTTGATAAAGCAACAAGATATGAATCGTGTCTGGACCATCTTTTTGTCAAGCCAAACAATCCGATTGAGTCAGTAATATGTCCATGCGCGACTACTGACCATGACCTGGTGTTGGCTGGGATCGGTATTACCACAGCTAAACCACCTCATCCAAAAAGGTACCAAACCAAGCTGGATATGAAAAGTGTAGTCTTAGACTTATCTTGTGTGGATTGGTCTCCCGTTCTTTCTTGCGAATCAGCGACTGAGGCGGCCAAAATCTTAGATTCTGCTATTTCTAAAATAATTTCAAGACACTCGTCAAAAATACGTGTAAGTAGGTCTAAACACAATTTAAAGGCCTGGATGACACCAGGACTGATGAAATGTTCGAAACATAAAGACCGCTTACATAGCGATGCACGTGCGCACCCCAATGACGAGTTTAAAAAGTTGATATTTACACGCTATAGAAATTTTTCATCAAGTTGTTACGTAAAATTAAAAATCAAAGAGATGGCGCGGAGTTAGAAGCTAATCTAAATAAACCAAAACCACTTTGGAAGACGATAGGACGAATTACTCATACGCAGAAAATAAGAAGCGAGCCTCTGGATCTCTGCAGGATTAGGGAGACCCCTGAAAAGTCTTTAAACTTTTGTAATGACTTTTTTGCATCAGTTGGGTGTACTTATGCAGATAGGATTTTGAAACAATTAAATGAAACTCAGGAATCGCTGGCATCTAAAGTAACGGGTATACAATCTACGCAGCATTCCCTATTTCTAAAACCTACAGACTCCGGTGAAGTGGAAAGGCTTATTCTACAACTTAGGCAAGACTGCGCTCCCGGTTTGGATGGGCTCAATAATCGACTTATTAAAGAAATTAAGGATTACATTGTTCTGCCCCTGATCTTTAACCTCAGTTTAGCTACAGGGGTCTTTCCGGACAGTTGGAAAACAGCTTGCGTGGTCCCAATTCACAAGGGTGGAGATCTTAAAAACCCTTCTAATTACAGGCCTATCTCACTTTTGGGAACTTTTTCCAAACTCTTAGAGAAAATTGTCAACAGGCAACTAATTGAGCATTTAGAAACAAATAACCTGCTATCTAATCATCAGTATGGTTTTAGACAAAACGCATCGACTGAAAATGCGGTAACTTTTCTATCCGATACCATCTCAGCACATTTAGACAATGGGCGTGCGTGTATCGGGGCCTTTCTTGACTTAGCAAAGGCCTTCGATACAGTATCCGTGCCTATTCTCCTTAGGAAGCTGGAGTTCATGGGAGTTCGCGGAATTTGTTTGGATTGGTTTGGGTCGTATCTCAGTGGGCGTGAACAGCGTCTTAAACTTAATAACACAATCAGTGACGCACGCAGTATCCAATACGGTGTACCCCAAGGAAGCATCCTAGGGCCTACACTTTTTCTAGCATACGTAAATGACATACTTACCCTTAACTTAACCAATTCTGATGTAGTTTGCTATGCAGATGACACGGCAGTTATCTTTCATGGTTCTTCATGGGAGGAAGTGAGGCAAACTTGCGAAGAGGGCCTAAACAAAACTGCAGCATGGCTGAGTCAAAACCTTCTGACACTCAACACCAGTAAAACCAAAGTAATTTACTTCCACAAAACAGCCGCGTCTGCGCCAAGGACTGATTTGGATATCCGAATACACAGATGTGGACTACGTATTCATAATGTGAATGATTCGGGTCAAATCTGTCAGTGTGAGAGCTTGCAAAGAAAAGAAAATGTAAAATATCTCGGTGTCTTTGTAGACGACCACCTGTCTTTTAAAAAACATATTGACGAATCAGCCACAAGAATCCGTAAATTAATATACATCTTCAAAACCTTAAGATATGCTGCTAGTCCTAAACTTTTGAAGAGAGTTTATACTGCCCTTTGTGAGTCGGTTCTATCCTATTGCATACTAGCATGGGGTGGAAGTGCAATGTCAGTGTTACTCAAATTGGAAAGAGCACAGAGATCGATTCTCAAAGTAATGTTGAGGAGGCCTTTCCTTTTTCCAACAATTGCACTTTACGAGGAGGCGCAGGTTTTGAGTGTCAGAAGGCTGTATATACTTAAGTGCACCCTATATACTCATAAACGTGTTTTAAACTCGGATGACTACCAGAGACTGTTGCGGCGTCGAGTCTTCAAGATTGATAGCTACCAAGTGAAAACATCCTTTGCTCGTAGACATATAAATTTTCTAGCCCCTTTTATTTACAATAATATAATTCGTTTGTATGACTTCAGGAATAACAATCTCCGTGAGACAAAAGTCCACTTAATTAAGTTATTGTTGACTTGGACTTACAGATACTCCGAAGATTTCCTTAAAATTGTTGAATAACATCAGGAAACTTTCTTGACCAAAGTTAAATCTTATATGTAAAGTTATTTATTTTTGTTTTTATTTTTAATTATAATTTTGTAGTAATTAATATTTCCAATGCCTTGTTTATTGTAATTTGAATATAAATATATATATTTTCTTTCTTTTATTATTATTATTTTTATTTATTTTTTAGTATGATTATGAAATAAAGTTTATGATTTGTTGATATTTTAATAAAATTTAATTAATTAATGAATTAAAATTGTTTTATGTGATTTAAATTGTTTTATGTTATGAAATTATTTTTAACTTAATTGATTATATACTTCTGCATGCTATTTATTTTAATGTTTTAAGTTTTACACCCGCGATACAGGCCTAGCCTAGTGCGTGGTGTATTGTTACCGGAATGTTGGCTGCAATCTAAAACTAATTGAATGTGATGTTAGTGTTTGTATGTAGCCTGATAAGTTTTTTTTATGAATAAATAAATTATTATAATTATTAACTGCCTCCGTGGTCTAGTGGCTAGTGACAGAAGAAGAAGAAGGAGTTATAATTACCACCTTATGATATTTCAGCGGTTAAAGTGCGGGCTAGAGCGTCCCTTTCAGCTCGTGAAGCGGCTGAATCGCGATTCATAAATAACCTTTGCTAAGTTATAATTACCACCTAATGATCTTTCAGCAGTAAAAGCGCGGGCTAGAGCGTCCCTTTCAGCTTGTAAAGCGGCTGAATCGCGCTTCTTAAATAACCTTTGTTAAGTTATAATTACCACCTTATGATCTATCAGCGGCTAAAGCGCGGGCTAGAGCGTCCCTTTCAGCTCGTAAAGCGGCTGAATCGCACCTCCTAAATAACCTTTGCTAAGCTAAGTTATAATTACCACCTAATGATCTTTCAGCGGCTAAAGCGCGGGCTAGAGCGTCCCTTTCAGCTTGTAAAGCGGCTGAATCGCACCTCCTAAATAACCTTTGCTAAGTTATAATTACCACCTTATGATCTTTCAGCGGCTAAAGCGCGGGCTAGAGCGTCCCTTTCAGCTCGTAAAGCGGCTGAATCGTGCCTCTTAAATAACCTTAGCTAAGTTATAACTACCACCTTATGATCTTGCAGCGGTTAAAGCGCGGGCTGGAGAGTGCCTTTCAGCTCGCAAAGCGGCTAAATCGCGCTTCTTAAATAACTTTTACCAAGTTATAATTACCAACTAATGATCTTTCAGCGGCTAAAACGCGGGCTAGAGCGTACTTTTCAGCTCGTAAAGCGGCTGAATCGCGCTTCTTAAATAACCTATGCTAAGTTATAACTACCACCCTTTACCTCACCTGACGCTTCTTCCTCAGGAATAGCAGCGGCATGTTTATCCGCTGCCCGTCTCCTAACCAGCTCCGCTATGACCCCATGAAGCTCTGCTAATCTAGCATCATGGGCTCTTGCAGCAGCGGCTGACCGTGATCTTTCAGCCGCTAAAGCGCGGGCTAAAGCGTCTCGCTCAACGCGTAAAGCGGCTGCGTCGTCGCGGCCGCTGCTCGCTGTCGCTACCTGCGGACAAAGATGTGGAAATTAATATCATAGATATCCTTTTAAAATTGCTGATGGGTATGAGAAAGGAGGGTAAAAACCAAATAAATATAAATTGACCATGGAACCAAGGGAAGGACTGATCAATAAGAAAGGTACGAAGGTAATATTTACGACTGAGGCGATAATGATTTTAGAACTGCTCAACCAGGATGTAATATGGGGTTTTGTACTGTCTTTCTGAATCTTATTGGAATACTGAACGCATACTAGTAATACTGAGTTTCGAGGTCCAAATTAACGCAACGACCTTATTGCTATAGATAGAAAAGAAACTGAGGAGTACAAGTTATAAATCCATTTTTTTCTCGCTGAACAACCTACCAAAGCATGTCCGTTCTGTGCGGGTACAGGGGGCGCTGTCACAGGTCTAAGACTGGAATACCGCCACGAGCTCTCTCGGGAAATCTCCTCATCGGGCACATTAGGGCAGCACAAGTACCAGCTTCTGCTCCGTCTCACTCCGGCACTCGTTTCCAGCTGTGTTAGAGGGAGACGACCGACAACTTCCAGCTCCGCCAGCAAAGGTTCTTTCTCCCTCGGTTCTGGCATAGGAAAAGTCCCAGCAGTTGAATATGTTTCTTCTTTCCTAGAGTTCTCTGGTGTATGGTATTCTGGTAAACTCCATTGGCGGTCTCTCAACGGCGGCACTTCTCTGATTGGCACGTCGTCTATCACGTCATTGGTGGGTTTCCGCTCGTCCAATCGCGGAGGCGATGTTGGTATCACGTGATTCTCCGGCTCTGTGATTGGATCTTTGCGTTTTAACCGCTCTAAATCCGCATAGTAGTAGGCTGTGGACCGTGGCGGGTCCTCTGGTATTGGTCTGGTTCCAGCCAGGGTCTGGACCTTCATGATTTCATATTTCGAATTGACACTTTAAAGTTTTTTGGTCTTATTAAACACTACCTTCGGGTCACATTTTGCTTATGTTCTATTAGGATCAGAATTATATTATTAGCTAAAGTAAACAGCAGGACAGCGGTCACAAAGTTCTAATTATGACCACAATCCTGCAGTTATTTCTACGGCGTGACGTCACAAGCCCTTTGCCGAACGATAGATGTTTATCTGGTTAAGGTAATATGAGTTTAACTCTATTCTGAGCGCGTTATATTCGCATTAATGATCCGGAAGTAATGAGGACTAAACGCTCGAGGCTTAGGGTCACCTGACCCTTATAAGCCGGTACCTACGTAGTTATATTTAGAAAATATGAAGGGTTGCTTTTTAATTTGCCAGCTTTTTAAACTAGTTGAGAGTAAAGGGTTATGGTCAGTATTTCTTATTGGTAGTTCTTCTTACATCGGGTGGGTATCGAGTCTATCGACCCGATGAACCCGATTGGTAGTAATAAATTTGGAACTAGAATAGGTTAAAGATGACCGTAATAGAATCGTAGCAGCGAGACTTGTCAACGAAGGAACGAAATTGTCTGTAAACGAAGGAGCGAGATTTACGACTAAAGAATGAAATTCGTGTCGAAGGAACGCGATTCGTGACGAAGTGTCGAGATTTTCGACGAAAGAGTGATATAGTATATTTCTACACGCCGACGAAGCTCTGTAAGGCGACCTTAGCGTAACCTATCAATCAGCTAGATACACCAGCCAGGACAAGAGTCAATAGCAAATATATACTACACAATAGGGTAGGCAGAGCGTCAACGACAGGACCTAAACAAAGGCATGCTACGTCTGACAAGTTGTCAGTATATCGCGCATATTTCCTCATTTAGGTACAATGCAATACTTAGTTAATTTTTACAGCATGCCCGGGATAAAAAGCAGCTGGAAAATTCTATATTTTTCCTTGTCCCAATAAAAAAAACACTTCAGACTTCAGCTGCGCATGCGCAGTCAATGACCAGAGGAATAACCTTCATCTGTTGCTCCGTTAGTAAATACAGATTTAGTTGGTCATACACTGAATGGTTAATATCGCTTAATATCGTAGATATTAGTCGTTAAGCCATGTCAGAGGCCAGTTCTAAGCACTGGCGGCTTGAAAACTCTGACCTAATCTAGGATTGGGTCCGGTTTCCCTTCTGGGTTGCGGAGGTCAGATGGCAGTCGCTCTGTGTAAAAACCAGTACCCTCGTTCAATCACCTAGATTAGGTAGACGAACCTGTGAAATACGGGATAAGGCTAGGGAGATGATGATGACACTGAATGAACTAATTTATTAATCTCAAAACATGCGGGATATGTTAGAGTCAGTCACTGACCGCATTATGCCGCCATGCAGCATGGATCATCTTATTTTTGAACAATCAGGTGATCCATGCTGGCCTGGAAGCGAAAGAAAAGCATAGAATGTGCCAGCTGCATTTCTTTCCTCCCAGGCATGCTGTAAAAGCCAGCTAAGGGAACCGTGGGTATTAGTATATTGCAATTTAGGCGATGGGCTGACAACCTGTCACTACAGCCATATACATCCTCAAATCATACATACATACTTACATATTATAACTCCTTTATCCCTAACGGGGTAGGCAGAGCGTAAACGACCTAAACAATGGTCGTTCCGCCACGTCTTTTTTAGGTCGACCTTTGTTTAGGTCGTTTACGCTCTGCCTACCCCATAAGGGTTAAAGTCGTGATTATATGTGTGTGTTGTCCGTGTTTGTATGTAACGGAGGAACCGTTAGTCACAACAGATTTAGTTGGTCATACACTGATTGAACTAATTTATTAATCTCAAAACATACGAGATATGTGCTCAAAGTCAGTCACTGACCGCATTAAGGTGTATCCTGCCGGCAGATGAGCAGGTAGATTGCAAGATAAGCAACCATCGCCCGTAATGCCTTACAATATCGTTCAGATCAGCCCGCGCTACGGCGTGGCGGTTACGTCCGTGGTCGCATCAAAAATGGGCGAAAACAAGCATCAAGGTATAGGAAGCCTACAGCCTGTGCTAGCTATGAAATAACTGTGCTCCAGGTGCAGTTTCCCACAATAGGGAATATGCATGACTTATTTAAAACTACTTTCTTCCATGCTGGACTGGGAGAGATAGAAAAACATAGAATGTTCCAGCTGCCCTTCCTCCCGGGCATGCTGTTGAAGTCAGCAAAAGGGACTCGAGGGTTACAGTGTATTGTAATTTAGGCGATGGACTGACAACCTGTCACTATAGCAATACACATTACAATCTAAAATTGCCCTCAATTTTTGTCAGACGTGGCGAAAGCGCCTTTTACGAGGAGTTTGACGCTCTGCCTACCCCGTAAGAGATAAAGGCGTGATTTATGTATGTACAAGCATCAAGGTATAGAATCTTACAGCCTGTGCTAGCTATAAAATAACTGTGCTCCAAGTGTAGTTCCCCACAATTCAACCCCAGTTGGGGTTTCCTTACAAATTGAAAGAAAATAATCCGCAAATCATATGTTTGTAAGAACATATCTTTATTTTATCAACATACATACATACATACATATAATCACGCCTTTATCCCTAATGGGGTAGGCAGAGCGTAAACGACCTAAGCAAAGGTCGTTCCGCCACGTCTGACAAGTTTTGAGGGTTATTACAGATGATCATGACGTATATTGCTATAGTGACAGGTTGTCAGCCCATCGCCTAAAATTGTAATATACTATAACCATCGAATCCATTAGCTGGTTTTTACAGCATGCTCTGGAGGTGATGCAGCTGGCACATTCTATGTTTTTCTATCACTCCCAGTCCAGCATGGAAGAAATCAATATATCTATACTATTCGTATCTATCGTATATATTTGGTTCCGAAATTTGAACCTCTGCTAATTTGCAATAAAAAATCTGTTTACGGGCCGCAAAACACGTTACATAACACAACGTTAAAAAACGAACCTAATTTAATTTCCATGCTGGACTGGGAGCGAGAGGAAAAACATAGAATGTGCCACCTGCATTTCTTCCCGGGCATGCTGTAAAAACCAGCTAAGGGATCCGAGGGTTTCAGTATATTGTAATTTAGGCGATGGGCTGACAACCTGCTACTACAGCAATATACCTACAAATCTATCTTGAATAACCTTCAAAACTTTGTCAGACGTAGCGAAACGACCCTTGTTTAGGTCGTTCACGCTCTGCCTACCCCATTAGGGATAAAGGCGCGATTATATGTATGTATGTACCATAGTTGAAGTTATGTCACCTACATACTTGGACGTAAACATCTCTAAACAAAACGCGTGTAGGTGTGTATGGCTGTGTTGCAATGCCCTCAATCCGTTTACACCTTGGATTTGTATGTGTCGAAGAATGATATGATAATCCGAATATTCGCGAAAATCCTAGGGATATTGCGAAAACAAGAATAGTAAGGTAATGGTATCTTCCATGCTGGACTACATACATACATACAATCACGCCTTTCTCCCTAATGGGGTAGGCAGAACGTAAACGACCTAAATAAAGGTCGTTTCGCCACGTCTGACAAAGTTTTGAGGGTAATTTAAGATATTATAGGTATAATGCTATAGTGACAGGTTGGCAGCCTATCGCCTAAATTGCAATATTCTGCCCTCGGGTTATAGGTTATAGTCTGATCCGAGGGTTTCAGTATATTGTAATTTAGGCGATGGGCTGACAACCTGTCACTATATCGATACACATTTCAGTCTAAAATAGCCCTCAAAACTTGTCAGACGTGGCGGAACGACCTTTTCTTAGGTCGTTTACGCTCTGCCTACCCCATTCGGGATAAAGGCGTGATTGTATGTATGTAAGATATCTTACAGGAAAATAATACATACATACATAAATCACGCCTTTAACCCTTACGGGGTAGGCAGGAAAATAATAGGCTAAATATTTGCGAAAAATCTAGTCTAATGTTTTTTAACATCGTCTAATAGGCATGTAGTCAATGATGGATGGCTAAAAAATCAATACCATTATACTAAAACTGATAAGTTAAAAATACCATGGATCTCATTCATAATTTTAAAGAAACTACTCATTTAGATTAAAAAGCCCGATGGTGTAGTGGATAGGGCCGCTGCCTCCTGAGCAGGAGGTCATGGTTCGAATCCCACCACGTACCAATGTGTTTTTCGGTTTTCGAATTTCATATGTACGTTTATTCGGCGCTTTTTCCGTGCCTCGGAAGGCACGTTAAGCCGTTGGTCCCGGTTAATATCGTTTAATACCGTAGATATTAGTCGTTAAGCCATATCAGAGGCCAGTGCTAAGCATTGGCGGCTTGAAAACTCTGACCTAATCTAGGATTGGGTCTGGTTTCCCTAATGGGTTGCGGAGGTCAGATGGCAGTCGCTCTGTGTAAAAACCAGTACCCTCGTTCAATCGCCTAGATTAGGTAGCCGACCCCGTGAGATACGGGATAAGGCTAGGGAGATGATGACTCATTTAGATTTAATAATAGAATTAAATATATGGAATTTATTGAATTGAGTAGTCAATATTTACTGGCGATTGACGTCATGACCCACTATTTTCATACAAAAAGTGTCTTTGACATTTCATAAAAAGTTGCTGATTTGACATATACATATATATAATCACGCCTTTATCCCTAATGGGGTAGGCAGAGCGCAAACGACCCAAACAAGGGTCGTCCCGCCACGTCTGACAAAGTTTTGAGGTGTTATTTAAGATAGAATTCTAGGTATATTGCTGTAGTGACAGGTTGTCAGCCCATCACCTAAATTACAATATACTGAAACCCTCGGATCCCTTAGCTGGATTTTACAGCATGCCCGGGAGGAAATGCAGCTGGCACATTCTATGTTTTTCTCTCGCTCCCAGACCAGCATGGAAGTATTTAGCTGATTTGACTAGTAGGCAAATAGCGTATTGTCAGCGTTTTCGCAACATTCCTAGGATATTCGCAAAAAAACTAATTACCAAATATTCCTACGACTATGTACCGTGTACCTCGTGTAGATATGTAGGTAGTTTGATTATCGTGTGTTGGTCAACATAGGGTTTGACACGTACAGGCCTTACGTCATGCGAGCGGCATTAACTTTGTGATTACATACATACATATAATCACGCCTTTATCCCTTACGGGGTAGGCAGAGCGTAAACGACCTAAAGAGATGTCGTTTCGCCACGTCTGACAAAGTTTTGAGGGTTATTTAAGATAGATTTGTAAGTATATTGCTGTAGTGACGGGTTGTCAGATTATCGCCTAAATTGCAATATACTGAAACCCTCAGAACCCTTAGCTGGTTTTAACAGCATGCCCGGGAGGAAATGCAGCTGGCACATTCTATGTTTTTCTCTCGCTCCCAGTCCAGCATGGAACAAATGTGATTTGTGATTACAGATTCATGATTTGGTTTGAATGGCCTGGCTTGCATCATTTTAGATTGATTGAGGTCCGTTAACCTTTAGATGAAAAAAAAATATGACCACCTTAATCAGGCAATTTGTACATATATATACTTTATTGCATAAACACAAAAGAAATGTAATTAACAAATATAGTGTGCAAGGGCGAACTTATCTCTATGAAGAGATCTCTTCCAGCCAACCCAATGGTATTGTATGGAAAAGCAAGATTTTTTTTTCATACATACATACATATAATCACGCCTTTATCCCTAATGGGGTAGGCAGAGCGTAAACGACCTAAACAAAGGTCGTTCCGCCACGTCTGACAAAGTTTTGAGGGTTATTTTACGATAGATTTGTAGGTATATTGCTATAGTGACAGGTTGTCAGCCCATCGCCTAAATTACAATATACAGATAACCTCGGATCCCTTAGCTGGTTTTTACAGCATGCCCGGGAGGAAATGCAGCTGGCACATTCTATGTTTTTCTCTAGCTCCCAGGCCCGCATGAAAGAAACCCACTATTTTCATACAAAAAAGTTTTTGACATTTCATAAAAAGTTGCTGATTTGACTAGTAGGCAAATAGCGTATTTCGAGTTGTAATAGCAACGCTTTGAACTATACTCACACATAACACATACACATAAAATCACGCCTTTATCCCTTACGGGGTAGGCAGAGCGATAAACGCCTCGTAAAAGGCGGTTTCGCCACGTCTGACAAAAATTGAGGGCTATTTTAGATTGAAAAGTGTATTGCTATAGTGACAGGTTGTCAGCCCATCGCCTAAATTACAATACACTGTAGCCCTCGAGTTCCTTTTTGCTGACTTCTACAGCATGCCCGGGAGGAAGGGCAGCTGGAACATTCTATGTTTTTCTATCTCTCCCAGTCCAGCATGGAAGGAAACTATACTCTACGTAATAAAATATGAAAGCTCAAACTGGTACATACGGTACTTTCTTTGGCTTTAGTACTTCTGTGTTTTAGTTAAGGAGTTAAAACAAATAACTAAAATAGTTATTTGTTCAACTAGAGAGCAAAGTTAGTTTTCACTGCGAGTGCTTATTTTGAATCCTGAGGCAGCGAAGGATACTAAAATTGGATTAAAAATAGTATTAATTCCAATGCTGGCCTGGGAGCGAGAGAAAAACATAGAATGTGCCAGCTGCATTTCCTCCCGGGCATGCTGTAAAAACCAGCTAAGGGATCCGAGGGTTTCAGTATATTGTAATTTAGGCGATGGGCTGACAACCTGTCACTACACCAACATATTTATTTTTATTTATTGTTCAGGTGATCAACAGCTTACTAAGTATACATCAGTAGTGTTATAATATACTATGTTAAAAGCTAAGCCAATAATAGATTACCCCTACTTTGTTACAATCAAGTTGTTGTCAACAAAAGAAAACGATTTGCATTTTGTTACTTACAAATAATAACAATATTGTAAAAAAGATATATATATAAACAGTAATCTATTTAAATACTGAGTTTGATTTATACAAAAAAAAGAAAGAAAGTACCTATATGAAAAGTATCTACGTAAGTATGTCGTCAACTCGAGAAGGAAACCAGTTCACCACCTTGTTTATTATTCAGAAATACCTATAATATTGTTTGTTTATGTCGTAGTACCTATAAATACTTAAGTGCATTATTTTATACCTAAGTATATAAAAAATAAATGTTATAGCCAATTACCTCAATAAATATAATTAATTTGATTGATTAAATTAAATTTGCCCTACGATGTACAGTCATCTTGGGATCGAACAGACAGCAAGTTATACCTACGGAAACAAACTGTACTGTTCCCAGACTTAATCAGATTGTTCCTTGTTTGCCTCAGACAAAATTTGAATAACGGCCTTCTTAAATGTAGCTTTTATGCAATTGAAAGGATCAGTGTTTTTAAATTGTGTGTTATATGTTTTGGCTATGCGGCTAATGGTTTCATTACGTCCGTAGTTAGTGCGATGACTGGGGGTGTGCAAGAGGCATGTGTGTCGAGTACGTCGGGAGGGGACGCAAAAACCAAGAGTAGATATTATACTCGTACAATCAATTTTAGAATTTAATATATCAAAGACAAACATCATATCCAAAAGGGTTCGTCTTTTCTGTAGTGACAAGAGATCGTGTTTTTTACAGCTTTCTTCATATGAACAGCTCGATGTATAAGTTCTATAATTAAGAAATCTTACGAAACGCTTTTGGATTTTTTCTATTTGGTCATTATATTTTTTATAATTAGGAGACCAAATGCACGAAGCAAATTCGAGAACACTCCGAACATATGCAAAGAATACACTTTTTATGCAGCCTTTTTGGCGGAAAGGTGAGCAAATCCGCATAATAAAACCGAGGGATTTGAAAGCTCTATCAGTAATGACATCGATATGATGATCGAACGTGAGCTTGGTGTCAAGGTGTAGGCCCAAATCACGTACATTATCTGCACGACTTAACGGTATGCTATTAATACAATAAGTCGATATGATTGTTTGTTTTTTACGAGAAAAAGTCATTACCTGGCATTTACTAACATTTACAGATATTCTATTTTTATTGTAATACTCTGTTAGCTGGTTTAGATCCTGCTGTAGATTTGCACTATCTAGTGAGGTTTTTATCTCAGCGAATATTTTAGTATCGTCGGCGTACATAAGGAAATTCGCGTGAGTTACAGATGCATAAATATCGTTTAAGTAAATATTATAGAAAAGTGGCCCAAGGTGAGATCCTTGGGGCACTCCCGATGGAATATCTACAAAATTGGATCTATAACCGCCGATTACCACAGCTTGAGATCTATTACTTAAGTAGGATTTGATCCATCTTAATAGATCGCCGCGTATGCCCAGCTTATAGAGTTTGGATATGAGTATATTGTGGTCAACCTGATCGAACGCCTTCTCAAAGTCAGTATAGACTACGTCTATCTGAAAACCTGCCTCCATTCTTTCGCGTACATACTTAGCAAACAGAGTGAGATTGGTAGTAGTGGATCGACCGCGCATAAATCCGTGTTGCTCTGATGGGATACTACAAGATAATAAAGGGTAAACTGTGTTATATATAGACTTTTCAAAAACTTTACTGAAAGTATTGAGGATTGAGATGGGTCTGTAGTGTTCTATTTTTGTTTTTAAACCTTTCTTGTGTACCGGGACGATTCTAGCTTTTTTCCATACGTGAGGAAATTCACCCTCGGATAAAGATTTATTAAATATTTTAGTCAAAGGGCCCGCAAGCGATTGAGCACAGTTTTTTATATAGAAGGGAGGGATATTATCGTTTCCCGCCCCTTTTTTAGTGTCAAGTTCTTTCAGCAAGGTTCTGACAGACGCTTCGGAGATGGTAAGAGAGCTAGTAGTTTGGTTACAAGTACCTTGGGGTTCAACAAGTTCAAACGGAGGATAATCTGCGGCAGGAAGTGAGAAAACGCTGTGAAAAAATGTATTAAATCCATCCGCTATGTCTTGACCATTGCGTAAGGGGTTATTATGTAACGAAAACTCATTCGGATAATTACTGCCACCCCGTCTTGACTTAGCAAAGGTCCAAAAGAATTTAGGGTTCTTTGAAATCGACTGTTGGCAGTTAAAAATGTACTTGTTATAGCATGCTGTGTGAACGCGGTGATAGCGATCCCTATGACCAGAAAATTCGATGTAATCACGGTTATTCCCGAACCTTTTCCATACACTATGAGACCTCTCCTTCTCGCGTATGATTTTGATAAGACTTTTACTATACCAAACCGGATAACACCTTTTACTATTATGAACGTTTCGCACAGGTACATATAGATTGATGCTAATATTTAAATGTTCGTAGAGAAAATTTACTGATTCTTCGGTATTTCTAGTCGTCAACTCGCTCTCCCAGTTTATTGTGTTAAGATACTTATTTACATTAATATAGTCACCCTTTGTAAAAACGTACTTATTTGTATTTTCAGTAGCTAATGGGGGCACCGTTATTTCTGATATGTCAATGCATAGTGGTGGATGGGCTTTGTCTTTTATAATCAAAGGATACTGAGATTCATTTAATTCTATATTAAAATTACTAAATATTAAATCCAGTAAGTTATCACAGTAGTTTCTATAGTGGTTATATTGCGTAAAACCGTAAAGAGACAAGAATTCTAGTAATTTGGTAACATTTTCACGGTTAGCAGCAGAACTATTTCTAGAGTAGATAGTTGGACAGCCTAGTTCCCACTCAACAAACGGTAAGTTGAAATCCCCCAAAATCAGGTAATGATCGCTGCTATAAGTAGGAGAAGAAAGGTCTGGTAATGAGCACTGTAAAAATGAATTAAAATTAGCTATATCAGTTTGCTGATGTCTGTCCTCTCCACGTATATACGCGCAAAAAATATGGAGACTTTGAGAGCCGCTTAAAGAACTGGACGGTATAGTTAACCACAATATCTCGGTAGGTAAACAAGTTGCTAGAATGTCGTGTTGATAGGCGCGTAGTTCGCGCTTTATGAAAATTATTAGACCGCCCCCGATACACTTATTTGTAGCGATCAAGTCCCTGTCGCATCGAAACACGTCATACCGGTCGTCGCATAGTTCACTATCGAATATTCCGTCGCAAAGCCATGATTCTACTAGAATAATTATATCATATTCGTTAGCACGAATATTATGATACAAATGATGTGTTTTGGTCCTCAAACCGCGAACGTTTTGATAAAAAACACTAAATGATTTTTGAGCCATTGAAGTAATATAATATTACTAGTAAAAGATTTGTCATATTTAAGAGTACGTCGGTATAACAAGGTGTAGGTAGTTTTAACATATTATTTGCGGTAATTGCGCACATAAAGTACTCATAGTGAGTATTGTTTATGTTGGTTAAATAAAACTGGTAAAAAGAAGTAAAATTGGTTAAACGGTATACTGAATGAAAACATAAGTTATCGAACAAGAGTAAACAAAGTGGTTTGCGGGTTTCTATCTCTACGCATGATAAGGACACAATAATAGTTGGGAGAACAAACGTTTTGAACACATTAAACCTATCTAGTGGATCTTTTGCAATTCCGTCTCGTATTTGATATGTATGATGGGCGATGTATCGTTTTTTCGTAGAAAAATGCGGCCGTTTTTTTGCCCAGCAATATTTATATCCTTTGGCTTTTTTAGCATCACGGCAGGCTTTAAATAATCGTTTGTTTTCTACCGTAAGATGTTCGGTTACAAACACTCGTGCGGAATCGCCAGACATAGAAAGGTCTAGAGTTGTCAGCGTCTTTTTGTGTAGGCCGGCAAGTATATTATCTTTGTACAGGCGATTTCTCAGTTTTATTACTATAGATTTTGGATGACCTGGTTTGACAATTTGCGGCTGGATTCTGGTGGCATAAATTATTATATACTTACAAATCTATCTTAAATAACCCTCAAAACTTTGTCAGACGTGGCGGAACGACCTTTGTTTGGGTCGTTTACGCTCTGCCTACCCCATTAGGGATAAAGGCGTGATTATATGTATGTATGTATTAATTCCAATACAATGGCATTTTGAATTTCGATTTAGGTTCGAGTAAAAATGCGATTCCGAGGATAGGAGAAAAATAGAATAGGACTTTTAGCTTTTTAAAATAAAGTTTTGACATCTGGCGAAATGACAGTTCTTTTCTCATACATACATACATACATAAATCACGCCTTTATCCCTTACGGGGTAGGCAGAGCGTTTAACGCCTCGTAAAAGGCGCTTTCGCCACGTCTGACAAAAATTGAGGCCAATTTTAGATTGTAATGTGTATTGCTGTAGTGACAGGTTGTCAGCCCATCGCCTAAATTACAATACACTGTAACCCTCGAGTCCCTTTTGCTGACTTCTACAGCATGCCCGGGAGGAAGGGCAGCTGGAACATTCTATGTTTTTCTATCTCTCCCAGTCCAGCATGGAAGAATGTCATTAATGCCCTAGGAAAATTATGTACTCTAACAACCCAACTTTTAAGGAAGCAATGACAAGTTATAAAGCAAGACATACATATATACGTATAATCACGCTCTTATGGGATAGGCAGAGCGTAAGCGACCTAAACAAACGTCGTTCCGCCACGTCTGACAAAGGTTTGCGGGTTATTTAAGATAGATAGAGATTTCTTTTTAGAAATAAGCTGTGCCTGTTGTGTCTTTGTTTTATATGTATATGTCCTTTGTATTTTATTGTGTACAATAAACTATTAAATATATAAATAGATTTGTAGATATATTGCTGTGGTGACAGATTGAGAGCGTTGAGAGCTCATCGCCTAAATAGCAATATACTGAAAATATCTTAGCTATTTTTTACAGCATGCCCGGGAGGAAACGCAGCTGGCACATTCTACGTTCTTCTTTCTATCTAAAATTCTTTATCAAAACAATAGAATTTGTCAATGAAGCGCGACACAGTTGGCGAGTTTCGGCATACCATCGCGGTGGTAGACCCTTGGCCAGTTGCCAGCTACTACGGTTACGAAGACTTTCATGCCTACGATATTTGTCTTTTCCATGCTGGCCTGGGAGCGATAGAAAGACGTAGAATTATCCAGCTGCCTTTCCTCCCATCAATACTATACATACATATGAATTCTTACAAGAACGTCGATTCATTCAAGCTTCGCCTGCACCGCAGGAACAAAGGTCGTTCCGCCACGTATGAGGGTTTCGAGGCTAATTTAAGGTAGATTTGTTGGTATATTGCTGTAGTGACAAGTTGTCAGCCCATCGTCTAAATTGCAATATACTGAAACCCTCGGATTTTCAGATGGATTTTACAGCGAGGGGAAATGCAGATGTGACATTCTATTTTTCTTTCGCTCCCAGTCCAGCATGAAAGAAATTCAAGATGGGGCAAAAACGGGTCCTGTTGGTGTCAGTTTCCGGCTGGACTTTGATGCTCTACCTACCCCGTATTTTAGTAAAAACAACATTCATAATTGACTAACGCCACAGTTGTCAGTTTTCGGCATACCATGGCGGTGGAAGACCCTTGGCGGGATGCCAGTTGTAAAATACTATGATTACGAGTTGTGTTTGGTTACGTTATATTACTATATATATATATAAACGGTGCTTTCTTTGGCTTTAGTACTTCTGTGTTTTTAGTTAAGGAGTTAATACAAATAACTAAAATAGTTATTTGTTCAACTAGAGAGCAAAGTTAGTTTTCACTGCGAGTGCTTACTTTGAATCCTGAGGCAGCTATATATATACATACATACATACATATAATCACGCCTTTATCCCTAATGGGGTAGGCAGAGCGAAAACGACCTAAACAAAGGTCGTTCCGCCACGTCTGACAAGTTTTGAGGATTATTACAGATGATCATGACGTATATTGCTTTAGTGACAGGTTGTCAGCCCATCGCCTAAAATTGCAATATACTATAACCCTCGAATTCATTAGCTGGTTTTTACAGCATGCTCTGGAGGTGATGCAGCTGGCACATTCTATGTTTTTCCATCACTCCCAGTCCAGCATGGAATGATGAATCTATATATATAGCAGGCAGATATATATATATATATACAGAAACCCTCGGATCCCTTTAACAGCATGCCCGGGAGGAAATGCAGCTGGCTCATTTTATGTTTTTCTCTAGCTCCCAGTATACTCGTAGCATGTAAGAGATAGCACACGGCACAGCTTAGATCGCTAATATATATATATAGTATACTGGGAGCTAGAGAAAAACATAACATGAGCCAGCTGCATTTCCTCCCGGGCATGCTGTTAAAGGGATCCGAGGGTGTCTGTATATTGCAATTTAGGCGAAACCTTCAAATCTATCTTAAGCAACCGTCAAAACTTTGTCAGACGTGGCGGAACAACCATTTTTTAGGTCGTCCACGCTCTGCCTACCCCATTAGAGATAAAGGCGTGATCTAAGCCGTCGGTCCCGGTCGCTGTCTTTGATAGTGGTCGTTACTGAAACCATGTCAGAGGCCTGATAGCTGTGCTACTAGGCGGTTTGAAAACCAGGGTTCTTCGGGTCGTTCGACTCGAGAATCCACACGCTAAGAGAGAGAGAGCGATCTATTATCGCTGCTATGTGGGTGGGGCTGGGTTGAAATTGCAAAAATCTCTTATAAATCCGCCTATAATTAAAAAGAGGATAAGATATAGACTCTGATTAGGTAAAAACTCGATGAATTATAACAATAAGCGAATATCTTCCATGCTGGACTGGGAGCGAGAGAAAAACATACAATGTGCCAGCTGCATTTCCTCCCGGGCATGCTGTAAAAACCAGTTAAGGGATCCGAGGGTTTGTGTATATTGCAATTTAGGCGATGAGCTGACAACCTGTCACTAAGCAATATATACATACATACATACATATAATCACGCCTTTATCCCTTATGGGGTAGGCAGAGCGTAAAAGACCAAAACAAAGGTCGTTCCGCCACGTCTGACAAAGTTTTGAGGGTTATTCAAGATGGATTTGTATTTTGTACGTATATTGCTGTAGTGACAGGTTGTCAGCCCATCGCCTAAATTGTAATATACTGAAACCCTCAGATCCCTTAGCTGGTTTATACAGCATGCCCGGGAGGAAATGCAGCTGGCACATTCTATGTTTTTCTCTCGCTCCCAGTCCAGCATGGAAGAAAGCAATATATCTGCAAACATATTTTAAATAACCCTCAAAACTGTGCTACACGTGGCGGAACGACCTTTGTTAAGGTTGTTTACGCTCTGCCTACCCCATTAGGGACAAAGGCGTGATTATCGTAAACGATCTAAATAGAGATCCCACATCTGACAAAGTTTTCAGGGTTATTTAAGATAGATTTGTAGGTATATTGCTGTCAGGTTGTCAGCCCATCGCCTAAATTGCAATATACAGAAACCCTCGGATCACTTAGCTGGTTTTTGCAGCATGCAAGGTTGTTTACGCTCTGCCTACCCCATTAGGGACAAAGGCGTGATTATAGTATGTAAACTTCCTGCCAATCTCTATAATTTCCCCATGATTCCAATAAATGCGATCGCGTGCCTTCAAGTCTGCGTGCCTCGTGCCTGGTTCATGAGAAAGCGGTGACATTTACCCGACCTCGCTACAAGATACCACATTTTATTAGACATCACTACCTCCGTGGTTTAGTTGTCTGAGCCATGGGCTTACGATCCGGAGGTCCTGGGTTCGATTCGAACACGAAGTTGATATTTGTCAATTTATCTCTTTGTGAGATTTTTTCCAGTTTGGTTAAGACATTGCAGGCTGAATCGTCTGATTGTCCGAAAAGAAAAGAGGGCACGTTAAGCCGTGGGTCCCGGTCGCTGTCTTTAATAGTTACTAGTTACTCAAACCATGTCAGAGGCCTAATAGCTGTTTGAAAACTCTGACACCAGGGTTCATCGGGTCGTTCGACTCGAGAATAAACTCCCTAAGAAGAAAATTAGAGATTTTTTATTTCCTAACCCGATTTCTCACACATCATAAATGTATATATCACTACATAGTATAAAACAAAGTCGCTTTCTCTGTCCCTATATCCCTATGTATGCATAAATCTTTAAAACTACGCAACGGATTTTGATGCGGTTTCTTTTAATGGATAAACTGATTCAAGAGGAAGGTTTATATGTATAATACATGCATAATATAGAAAAGAAACACTGATGATTTCCGTGCGAAGCCGGCACGGGTCGCTACTCTTATATAAATTGTCGATATTCTGAGAACCATTGCATGTCTTGTGTAAAAGATCAATGTTGTACTTTCTGTTCAATAGTTTTCTAGGTGGATTCATATTTGACTAGGTTTACATCAACTATCAAAAAGAAATTGACCGACGAAATATTACTACAGCAATGCCTCATTGTGACAAAACTTTTTTATATTTTAGCGAAATAAATACATACATACATATAATCACGCCTTTATCCCTAATAGGGTAGGCAGAGCGTAAACGACCCAAACAAAGGTCGTTCCGCCACGTCTGACAAAGTTTTGAGGGTTATTTAAGATAGATTTGTAAGTATATTGCTGTAGTGACAGGTTGTCAGCCTATCGCCTAAATTACAATATACTGAAACCCTCGGATCCCTTAGCTGGTTTTTACAGCATGCCCGGGAAAAAATGCAGCTGGCACATTCTATGTTTTTCTCTCGCTCCCAGTCCAGCATGGAAGCTTTATTATTTATTTATTATTTAAACTTTCGTCAACTTATCTAAACCTTTGACGCGCTGCCTACTTCGAAAGGAATACAAGCATGACTACGTAAGCTTGTATGCCATGTAAATTAAGTTTACGTTCGACCCTGTACTTCCTACGCTACGTGGTCATAAAACGACTCAATCATAATTCGCCTCGACGTAAACGCCAGTTGTTTAATCAACCAAAATTACCAATTGTTTTAAATGAAGTGCACAGGGCCGATGATGCGTGCCCAAAACAAACTTAAGCACATACATACATACATATAATCACGCCTTTATCCCTAATGGGGTAGGCAGAGTGTAAACGACCTAAATAGGGATCGTTCCGCCACGTCTGACAAAGTTTTCACGGTTATTTAAGATAGATTTGTAGGTATATTGCTGTGGTGACAGGTTGACAGCACATCGCATAAATTGCAATATACAGAAACCCTCGGATCACTTAGCTGGTTTTTACAGCATGCCGGGAGGAAATGCAGCTGGCACATTCTATGGTTCTCTATCGCTCCCAGTCCACAGCATGGAAGAAACATAGGTACAGATAGACATGATAGTAAAGTTCATTGTTTAACAACATTAGTGGAACCAATGATATTTTAAGAAAGATACGTTACGTTCATTTTTCTTCCATACTGGACTGGGAGAGAAAGAAAAACATAGAAAGTTCCAGTTGCCCTTACAATACACAATACAATACAAAATTCTTTATTGCACAAAGAAACACATACAACAGAAATAAAAAGGAACAAACGGGACAGTACAATATAGGCCTCCCTTCCTCCTGGCATGCTGTAAAAGTCAGCAAAAGGGATTCGAGGGTTACAGTGTATTGTAATTTAGGCGATGGGCTGACAACCTGTCACTACAGCAATACACATTTCAATCTAAAATTGCCCTCAATTTATGTCAGACGTGGCGAAAGCGCCTTTTAGGAGGCGTTTTACGCTCTGCCTGCCCCGTAAGGGATAAAGGCGTGATTTTATGTATGTATGTATGTACGTTACGTTCATACTACACGCACATTTTAATTGTTCCGCGACACATATACATACATATAACATTGCATATCTAAACAAACGCTGAGTGCGACACAAAAGCAAAGCGTAAGAGTGAAACAGATAGCTATTTGTAATCAGTGCAGCCTTGAATATAATTTAACTTTTTTTCTCACTTCGCAGCTCGCAGCTCGACTGCCTAAAATGGTCACAATTAGGACCATTTGACGGCACGAGTTTCGCGCGTTGGTCACGTATCTACCTATATATAATATAATTGAGTGGAACCAGCTATAAGTGACAACATCAGTGAACCCCGGCTCCAATTTTACCCGTGAATGAGTTAGCTTTGTCCACCCCCCACCCTCTACCCCCCACTGGGTTACGTACTGCGCAACAAAGTTAGCGGTATAAGTTATAAGCGTAAAGGTATAAGAGGCTGAAAGGCCGGGCCCTCAGCAAATATCAGGAACTTATCCAGTTACAAAATTCTCCATCGTTCGTAGTGGTGAAATCCAAAAAATAATAAGATCGGTACGGCACAGTTTCATTGCTGCGTAAATAGATTCCATGCTGGACTGGGAGCGATATAAAAACATAGAATGTTCCAGCTGCATCTCCTCCCGGGCATGCTGTAAAAACCAGCTAAGGGATCCGAGGGTTTCAGTATATTGTAATTTAGGCGATGGGCTGACAACCTGTCACTACAGCAATTACCTACAAATCTATCTTAAATGTCCCTCAAAACTTTGTCAGACGTGGCAGTACGACCTTTGTTTAGGTCGTTTTCGCTCTGCCTACCCCATAAGGGATAAAGGCGTGATTATATGTATGTATGTAAGAACATTAATTTGTTGTTCACGAAGCGGTGATTCCTCCCGGCAAATGGTTGTTTTGTGGATTGCGTCGGGTGTTCCCCGCCTGTAACTTGATCCCTACTCCTCAGTTGTTCCCTCCGCGCCCCCTCCTCCTGACCTTGACCGGGGGAGCTGTACATATCGCCTAAGCTTTCCGTGCAGGATAACTTGATTTAGCTGTAGTGTTTGCTTCTTCTTAGCGAGTGGATTCTCAATCCGATGAAGCCTGGTGTCAGAGTTTTAACCATCAAGGCCACTGACATGGTTTGAGTAACGACCACTATTAAAAGATAGCGACCGGGAATCCTTTTAATTTCGGACAATCAGGTGATTCAGCGATTGTGGTGAACCTCACAAAGGGATAAATTGACAAATATTAACTTTGTGGTCCCCCCCTCCTGGGAATCGTACCCAGGACCACCGGATCGTAAACCCATTGATTTATTTAACTATTTATTGTACACCAAACCTTCATAAAAACAAAGACGCAACAGGCACTGCGTACTCCTAAAAATAGATTTCTTACAGCAGACCTACAGAAGAGATAATTTTTAATGATACGCGGATAAAACGTGCACAAAATTTAACACTTACAATTTTTTTATTTACCGTATGGCATTAGGTAACTGGTATACTTCATTTGTTGTTATACTAATAAAATAATACTACTCTAAACTACTTCCATGCTGGACTGGGAGAGATAGAAAAACATAGAATGTTCCAGCTGCCCTTCCACCCGGGCATGCTGTAGAAGACAGCAAAAGGGACTCGAGGGTTACAGTGTATTGTAATTTAGGCGATGGGCTGACAACCTGTCACTATGGCAATACACTTTACAATCTAAAATTACCCTCAATTATTGTCAGACGCGGTGAAAGCACCTTTTACGAGGCGTTTAACGCTCTGCCTACCCCGTGAGGGATAAAGGCGTGATTTTATGTATGTATGTATGTAAAATACTTACAAAATGTAAATCTTCTATATAAATATAAACAAAATATAAATAAACTAGCGACCCGCCCCGGCTTCGCACGGAAATTATCAGTGTTTCTCTACTATATTATGCATGTATTATACATATAAACCTTCCTCTTGAATCACTCTATCCATTAAAAGAAACCGCATCAAAATCCGTTGCGTAGTTTTAAAGATTTATGCATACATAGGGATATAGGGACAGAGAAAGCGACTTTGTTTTATACTATGTAGTGATATTTCATTTATATTATTGATGGGTCTGACCACGGAGGCAGTAATACCAGGTGTAAGGGACAGCGTCCCGCAAACTGATAGGGGCTGCTCAGTCAACGACACTGCACAACTATCAGCAGACATTTATTTATATCAAGCAGTAAAAAAAGCGCTTTTCCATACAAATTGTATTGTTGAGGTGAACATTTTGTATGGAAAAGCCAATTATATTTTTTCTTACTGAAAGAATTTCCAGGTGGAAGTTGTTCAGTGTCGTTGACTGAGCAACCCCTATCAGTTTGCGGGACGCTGTCCCTTACATACATACATAAATCACGCCTTTATCCCTTACGGGGTAGGCAGAGCGTTTAACGCCTCTTAAAAGGCGCTTTCGCCACGTCTGACAAAAATTGAGGGCAATTTTAGATTGTAATATGTATTGCTTTAGTGACAGGTTGTCAGCCCATCGCCTAAATTACAATACACTGTAACCCTCGAGTCCCTTTTGCTGACTTCAACAGCAACCGGGAGGAAGGGCAGCTGGAACATTCTATGTTTTTCTATCTCTCCCAGTCCAGCATGGAAGAATCCCACCTGGTATTAGTTACATCCCTACTCATCAGATGTACCCTCTACGCCCCTCCTGACCTTGACCGGGTGAACTGTATTTCTCCCCTGCTTGCAGAATACCCTGGCTTGCCTGTAGTGGTTGCTTGATGAGAACCCGATGGTGTAGTGGATAGGGCCGCTGCCTCCTGAGCGGGAGGTTGTGGTTCAAATCCCACCACGTACCAATGTGTTTTCGAATTTCATATGTACGTTTATTCGGCGCTTTTTCCGTGCTTCGGAAGGCACGTTAAGCCGTTGGTCCTGGTTAATATCGTTAATTACCGTAGATATTAGTCGTTAAGCCATATCAGAGTCCAGTGCTAAGCATTGGCGGCTTGAAAACTCTGACCTATCTAGGATTGGGTCTGGTTTCCCTTGTGGGTTGCGGAGGTCAGATGGCAGTCGCTCTGTGTAAAAACCAGTACCCTCGATCAATCACCTAGATTAGGTATTAGAAGATGATGCCTGTAGTGGTTGCCAAGTTACCGAGATTATGAAGGTAATTCGACTGTTGAAAGCGAATACTGCTAAAGCGCCAAATCAACAGTATTTATACATACATAAAATCACGCCTCTATCCCTTACGGGGTAGGCAGAGCGTTAAACGCCTCGTAAAAGGCGCTTCCGCCACGTCTGACAAGAATTGAGATTGTTATTTGTATTGGTATAGTGACAGGATTCATAATTGAGCTTTATGTACCGATGGAGACTTTGCAACCCCCGGGTGGCTGTACCCTTTACTTTGAGAACCTCGTGCATACATAGATATAATCACGCCTTTATCCATAATAAGGGTAGGCAGAGCGTAAACAACCTAAACAAAGGTCGTTCCGCCACGTCTGGCAAAGTTTTGAGAGTTTTTTAAGAGATTTGTAGGTATATTGCTGTAGTGACAGGTTGTCAGCCCAACGCCTAAATTGCAATATACTCAAACCTTCGGATTCCTTAGCTGGTTTTTACAGCATGCCCGGGAGGAAATGCAGCTGGCACGTTATATGTTTCGCTCTCCCAGTCGGAAAAAGCAGTTGATTGTGTTGATGATTTCGCCTTTGTACATAATATATCTAGATTAAGTTAATTTTAAGAATATTTGTGTGTACAATAAAGAATAAATAATGATTTCGATTTTCATCTTTTTAAGCTGGTTGGTACGAATAACCGTGCGTAAAAGGTAATTTCTCAAAATGTCCCTTTCGCAAACAGTATCTGCCCACTATTTCAACTAAAACTATTTAAAAAAGGGTCATTATGCGAAAGGGGACATTATGCGAAAGAGGCGTTTTGCGACCAAGGGACATTTTGCAAAAGGGTCATTCTGCGAAGTAACGGGAAAAACAAAACCAGGTGTAAGGGAATTCTTTCAGGAGATGATAAAACAAATACCTTCCCATACAAAATGACCCCCTCGATCAGACAATTTGTATGGAAAACCAAACTATATTTTTTTACTACCTGAAAAACAGTCCTGGTGATAGTTGTTCAGTTTCGTTGACTGAGCCACCCCTATCAGTTTGCGGGACGCTGGTCTCACACCCGGTATACAATACAGTAAGTTCAGAGGTCAGAGATATACAGAGATATCTGAGAAGTCCCTGTCCCTTACATATATATATATATATATATATATATATATAATCACGCCTTTATCCCTAATGGGGTAGGCAGAGCGCAAACGACCCAAACAAAAGTCGTCCCGCCACGTCTGACAAAGTTTTGAGGGATATTTAAGATAGATTTGTGGGTATATTGCTGTAGTGATAGGTTGTCAGCCCATCGCCTAAATTACAATATACTGAAACCCTCGGATCCCTTAGCTGGATTTTACAGCATGCCCGGGAATAAATGCAGCTGGTACATTCTATGTTTTTCTCTTACTCCCAGCCCAGCATGGAAGCTGTCCCTTACACCCCGTTGATATACCTAGGTGTCCTAGGTACTACTTTACTAACTTAAGTCTGGCTTTCGATATATATCCGTCGTTCATTTCCACATTAATAATAAAATTAAAAAATATTTTTTTACAATGAATTACAATCAATTCAAGGTTTTTAGAATAATATCTTTGTACACTTACCCTGAATTATATTTACATACATAGATACATAAAATCACGCCTTTATCCCTTACGGGGTAGGCAGAGCGTAAAACGCCTCCTAAAAGGCGCTTTCGCCACGTCTGACATAAATTGGGGGCAAGTTTAGATTGTAATGTGTATTGCTGTAGTGACAGGTTGTCAGCCCATCGCCTAAATTACAATACACTGTAACCCTCGAATCCCTTTTGCTGACTTATACAGCATGCCCGGGAGGAAGGGCAACTGGAACATTCTATGTTTTTCTTTCTCTCCCAGTCCAGTATGGAAGTTCATTATATTTGTTACTTATTTAAAATGATATTTTACATTTGCATTTTCCTTACACTGAATCTTTTGATCTAGAAAGCCTTTTGCATGCTCTAGTTATTACTTTTATATTATTTATTGAAACTATTTTAATACCTCTGATTTCACCAAAAAATATAAAAGCACGATTGTTAACTTATTTTAAATTAACTCACGCTGACCGACTCGCAAATAATTGTTCACAGTAACTAGTCCTAGCACAGGCCGAGGTCTTTTTGGACTGTTACTGCACACCTTCCATTTGTTAGCGTTAAAAGTTCCATCTGTAATTAGTTATTTAAAGTGAATCATCGCCATCATCTCCCTAGCCTTATCCCGTATCTCACGGGGTCCGCTTCCTAATTTAGGGGATTGAACGAGAGTACTGATTTTTACACAGAGCGACTGCCATCTGACCTCTGCAACCAAGAAGGGAAACCAGACCCAATCCTAGATTAGGTCAGAGTTTTCAAAGTTATTTAAAGTGAAATGAAATCATCTCCCTAGCCTTGTCCCGTATCTCACGGGGTCGGCTTCCTAATTTAGGGGATTGAACGAGGGTACTGGTTTTTACACAGAGCGACTGCCATCTGACCTCCGCAACCCAGAAGGGAAACCAGACCCAATCCTAGATTAGGTCAGAGTTTTCAAGCCGCCAATGCTTAGCACTGGCCTCTGTAAGGGCTTAACGACTAATATCTACGGTATTAAACGATATTAACCGGGACCAATGGCTTAACGTGCCTTCCGAAGCACGGAATAAATCGAAGGACGATTTGACTGAGCGGTTGATCAATCATTGCCTACCCTGTGGGTTCGCTATGCATACATACATATAAATAATCACGACTTTATCTCTAATGGGGTAGGCAGAGCGTAAACGACGGTTGTTCTGCCTCGTCTGACAAAGTTTCGAGGGTTATTTAAGATAGATTTGTATGTATTTTGTTGTAGTGACAGGTTGTCAGCCCATCGCCTAAATTGCAATATACTGAAACCTTCGGATTCCTTAGCTGGTTCTTACAGCATGCCCGGGAGGAAATGGGAGATGTAGCTAGCACATTCTATGTTTTTCTATAGCTTCCAGTCCAGCATAGAAGTTTTATGAACATTTTAATATACTATTGCCGGCTTGGCTACAGGAAAACATAGAATATAATATAAATAATAATAAAATCATTTATTCCAGATTGGTCCATAGTTACAAAAATAATATATATTTTTATAAATACATTAATTCACAATTTAATTACGTAAAAAAAATCACAATTCAAAAATAAAATTTAATAAACACATTTTTTTTTATTTAAACACTCTAACATCTTAAAAATAATGATCCCCCCTTCTCTACCCCTCCCCTGGTACCCTCGTGCAGTAGTCGCCACGTCTTGTGGATAAGGCTCGGCAGCCATCCTCGCACAGCGCATACCACGCTATTGTTAATATGTCAGCTGCATTTCCTCCTGGGCATGCTGTGAAAACCAGCTAAGGGTTTCGACGGTATCATTATATTGTAGGTTAGGCTGACAGCCTTCCTTCCACTACAACAATATTCAGACAGATCTAACACAATCCTCAAAACATCTCACGTGGCGGAACGTTTAATAGTTCTACTTCATGTATTTTTGAGTAATTTTTAGTTTACATTGCATTGTATTTGTCTTGCATTTAAAATGTTTGTCATTCTCTCAACTGCCAGTGGGTTAGCTGGAAGAGATCGGTTCATAGAGATAAGTTCGCCCTTGCATACCTTTCTGTAAACTTCATTTCTTGTATTTTAATGCAATAAAGAATATATATATAACGACCTTTGATTGGGTCGCTCACACCCTCCCTAGCCCATTAGGGATACAGGCGTGAAAGTATGTATGAAGAAACTGTACTTATTTGTGATATGTTGACGATCAACTTATTCCAAGTGGCATAAATGCGAAAGCTCAAAAAAACCGCACATTTTTTTTCACTAAGGGCGCTTTAGCACTGATCCGAATCCGTATCCGAATATTTTCTGAACCGAATTGGCCTTCCTATAGTAAATGTATGACAGGTTAGATCCCTACCTATCCAAATCAGTTTTATATGTAAATTTCACAGAAACGATTCGGATACGGACCGAATACGGAGTAGTGCAAAACCGCCCTAAATCGTTCAACAAATGCCACATATAGTGCTTTTTTTGCATTACATTTATTGTTTGTGACATTGTTTTCTCAATTTTAAGAAATATTTTCATTGCACCCGAAAGTAAAATAAAACGAAAGATATCGCCTGTAAACTTAACCATTGAAAACAAACCAATGAAACGAACGAAGGACGCAAACAAAGTTTGTTTTGGCAAAAATAGAAGACTGATATAACCAAAATAATATTCACTGTCTGTCTGGAATCTGGAATTTTATTATTATTATTTTGAGGACAGGCAGCATATATGTGTATTTATTAGTGATATTTAATCAAATTACAGACAGAAATACAGATCTATCTGGAATAACCCTAAAAACTTGTCAGACGTGGCGGAACGACCTTTCTTTAGGTCGTTTTCGCTCTGCCAATCCCATTAGGATTAAGGCCCGATTATTGTTGATTACATTAGCTCCTACTGAAAAGACACAGGGACATTTTTTTAAGGGGACATTTTGCGGAAACGAACATTTAGCGAAAGGGACATTTTGCGAAGTGAACGTTTTGAGGACTAGGAGTTCAAAATGTAGGCACACTTCGCAAATGATCGCGTGTATCACTACACAGTATAAAACAAAGTCGCTTTCTCTGTCCCTATATCCCTATGTATGCATAAATCTTTAAAACTATGCAACGGATTTTGATGCGGTTTCTTTTAATGGATAGAGTGATTCAGGAGGAAGGTTTATATGTATAATACATGCATAATATAGTATAGAAACACTGATAATCCCGTGCTAAGCCGGGGCGGGTCGCTAGTAACAACTATAAAATTCCAAAAATACTTCTTTTGACCTTGCTATCCATTACGTCGGTACAGCTGGTTCTTCACAAACAAGATTCCGTGCTTCGGAGGGCACGTTCGCCGAAGGTCCCGGTCGCTGTGTGACACATCTAGCCTGCTTTCATCCCGGCCTAGGAGCGAGAGATAAACATAGAATGTGCCAACTGCGTTTCATTCCGGGCATGCTGTAAAAACCAGCTAAGGGATCCGAGGGTTTCAGTATATTGCAATTTAGGCGATGGGCTGACAACCTGTCACTACAGCAATGTACTACAGATCTATCTTAAATGACCCTCATAACTTTGTCGGACGTGACGGATCGACCTTTGTTTAGGTTGTTTACGTTCTGCCTACCCCATTAGGGATAAAGGCGTGATTATATGTATGTATGTAGGCGAAGGGGTGACGACCTATCACTACAGAAATATACCTACAAATCTATCTTAGATAACCCTCAAAATTTTGTTACACGTGGCGGAACGACCTTTGTTTAGATCGTTTATATTCTGCCTACTCCATTAGGGATAAAGGCGTGAGTTTATCTGCATATTTCTCTGCTATAAAGCAGGCAACCCCGCGACCTTGCTACTCATCACGTCGGTACAGCTGGTCCGCTGTTCCTACAGGCCGGATAGTTGCAGACACAGAGCTTTGGCTACCCCGTAAGGAGCGCAGGCGTGAGTTTATCTGCATATTTCTCTGCTATAAAGCAGGCAACCCCGCGACCTTGCTACCCAACACGTCGGTACAGCTGGTCCGCTGTTCCTACAGGCCGGATAGTTGCAGACACAGAGCTCTGGCTACCCCGTAAGGAGCGCAGGCGTGAGTTTATCTGCATATTTCCCTGCTATAAAGCAGGCAACCCCGCGACCTTGCTACCCATCACGTCGGTACAGCTGGTCCGCGCGGCGATCGATACCGCTGTTCCTACAGGCCGGATAGTTGCAGACACAGAGATGGAATTTATGCGAAATGTAGAGATCCGAGAATCTTACTACATACATACATACATATAATCACGCCTCTATCCCTAATGGGGTAGGCAGAGCGTAAACGACCTAAACAAAGGTAGTTCCGTCACGTCCGACAAAGTTTTGAGAATCTTAATTTAGGCAACATATTTATTTACTTACTGTTTATTGTACACAAGTAACATGAGAAAGACAATACACAAGGAATAACGACACAACAGGTACAGTTTAAATAAATGAAAATAAAAAAACAATTTAATGCCAAATATAAACATACATACATACATACATATAATCACGCCTTTATCCCAAATGGGGTAGGCAGAGCGTAAACGACCGAAGAAAATGTCGTTCCGCCACGTCTGACAAGTTTTGAGGGCTATTTTAGACTGCAATGTGTATCGCTACAGTGACAGGTTGTCAGCCCATCGACTAAATTGCAATTTACTGAAACGCTCGAATCCCTTATCGGGTTTATACAGCATGCTCGGAAGAAAATGCAGTAGGCACATTCTATGTTTTTTTTTCTTTCCCAGTCCAACATGGAAGAAATTTATCCCCTTTTGAATAATATAAACGTATATGTGAAATGATCAGTTAAAAGTTTCTTGATATAAATAATTTCGGTCTACGTGTGGACAATGAGCTAACCGTACCCAGTACCCACTTAGCAATACTACACTAACTACCTAGTTAGCAATAACAATAGTCCTCCCGCCGATTTTCGGTGATGGCGGCCAATCTCCCAACTGCGCAGGACTAGTTGTTAGTGCCCAAGTGTTAGCGCTACACACGGGTGCACTCTCTATTCCTTCAATATCTTATTCCGATGGGACAGATTGACTGACACGACCAGAGAGAAAACAGGCGCAGAACCGGCTATTTACATGCCCATCCGACAGCATGGATCATCTCACTTATCGGAACAACTAGAAACAAACACAAAGTCATTATCCCCCGCCGGGAATCGATCCCAGGACCTTCGGATCGTAAGCCCATGGCTCTGACCACTAAACCACGGAGGCACTAACTAGCTAGTTAGCAATACACACAACCTATATACCTAGTGCTAGTTAGTTAAATAGAGACCTTGTTCTAATCAGACTCGTCTGTTTAGGATTCAAAGCAGGTTTTGTGTGAGTTCTTCTAGGAAACTGGATGAGGTAATGTAAGCTTGTTTAAATTAAGTAAGAAAAAAAACAACATGTTAAGGGGCATACTTCCATGCTGGCCTGGGAGCGAGAAAAAAAAAGAATGTGCCAGCTGCATTTCCTCCCGGGCATGCTGTAAAAACCAACTAAGGGATCCAAGGGTTTCTGTGTATTACAACTTTGGCGATAGGCTGACAACCTGTCACTACAGCAATATACCTACAAAACTATTTTAAATAATCCTCAAAACTTTGTCAGAAGTAGCGGAACGACCTTTGTTTAGGTCGTTTACGCTCCGCCTACCCCATTAGGGCTAAAGGTGTGATTATATGTATGTATGTATGTTAAGGGGCGAACAGAGCTGCGACGGTGGCGCTATCGGTTTTATAATAATTATGCCTGAAATACAATTATTTTCACGAATATTTTACGTTCAAAGTTGAACTTTTAGCACATCTGTAATACAAAGCTTTTAAACTTAGTGTGAATTATGATATTATGGATTATAAAATGGAGTATTAGTTGCAACGGGTTGTTCGACTCGAGAATCCACTCGCTAAGAACAAGTTGCAATCCTCGCGAAACATTAAATATTAATGATTGTATCTAACCTAACCTACGGTGCACAAACATGGTCGTTAACTGAAGGTCAAAAGTCCAAACTCAAGGTTTGCCAAAGAGCGATGGAGCGGAGTATCCTAGGCGTCAAACGAACGGACAGAGTTCGAAACACTACGCTGCGAGCCAAGACGGGCATAACTGACGTAGGGTTCAAAACCGCCAAGCTCAAATGAGAGTGGGCTGGGCATGTTTGTCGGATGCACCCGGATCGATGGGCCAAGATTGTCACAGAAGTTTGGGTACCTCAAGACGGTTTTCGGCGAAGAGGTAGACCCCGAAAAAGATGGCGTGACGATCTCGACGCCCATCTGAAAGACTGGACTGAGGTTGCATTAGACCGTAATGAGTGGAAAACCGCGGGGGAGGCCTTTGCCCAGCAGTGGGATCTAATAGGCTAGCTATAATAATTTCAGGCACAATTCATTTAAAACTGACGGCGACACCATCGCAGCTCTGTTTGCCCCTGAATACAATCAAAAGGCATATAAACGTTATACTTAAAACTGATGGCTACAATACTTTGGATCTCATTAATCATTTATAAAGAATGCACATTAAAAAATATAGAAGTTATTGATTTAGTAAGGAGTGACGTTATAACCAAGGCGTTTTAGCTATTCATAAAAAGTTGCTTATTTGACTAGTAGGAAAATAACGTCAAGTTGTCCGGTACGCGTATTCCAAAGAAGCAATAACAATGAAACATTCACCACCCTACTCCCTTTAATGTGTCTCTGTTATTTTGTTTTTATAGCATTTGAAGGGCTGACACCCTCACACCGGTCGATATTGTCTGCTAGGAGGGAAGACGTCACTCCAGTCCGCAAGAGCTTCCTGCGATCTACACAGTTCACCGACCAAGACCCATCTGACGTGAGGTGCAAGTTTTGAGCACAGCTCGGACACTCCTAAATACAATGTCATTTTGGTCACACATCGAAAGACGGGCATGTTGCACTTGGCCTGCGTTTGTGTGCGTGTTATAAGGTTTGTCAAATTTTGTTATTCCGGTCATAATCATCACTTGATTAATCTGGTGCTTAATTAAACCAACGTAGTAAAGTAGTGCACTGTAACTGAATAGTTACAATACGTTAGGTTGCATATTTTGTATGAATTTACTTACCGTCTCTCATTACTGTGGAATCTAAAAAAGTTCCTATTGGAGTCATATCTTGTGGTAGAAAGACATCCATACACGGAACAGTACCTAAGATGGTTATCTTTGGAACACTAAACTTTATTATTTCCGCTACACTAAGAAACATGCGCGCGCCATACCCGCTAAGCGTACGCTCAATGTGGCCCACAATCCGGCGCGGAGTGTGACTTATGACGGACTGGGAAAGGGGGATGAATGTCCATTCTGTATGCAGCACTATTATATATTCTGTGCTTAGAGCAAGTGCGTATCCACATTTACTGTACCCAACGAAAACCTACCTTCAGGTTATAAAGAACCTTGGCCAATCTGGAGAAGTCTAAATAGGCTTAGGACGCAGGTTGGTCGCAGCAAAGACAACCTGTGCCGATGGCGGTACTCTAGTAGTGCAGACGCTAGCTGTGAATGTGGAGAACCATTGCAAACCATGGCGCACCTCACCAACTGTCCCGCGTGTCTGACCACCTGTTCACGCGAGGACTTGCTCGATAGCAACCAGAGAGCCACTACGGTAGCTGCTTTCTGGGCAAGCAGGATTTAGCCCATGTTTCTTGTCGACATGATAGAAGTAGAAGAACTCCAGACTACTTGAACAATAGGAAGGACTAACGTACGAATAAGACAAAGCGCGCCAAGTGCGAGTTTCTTATGCTTCTTCTACATACATATAGTCACGCCTTTTTCCCTAAAGGGGTAGGCAGAGCGTAAACGACCTAAATAAAGGTAGTTTCGCCACGTCTGACAAAGTTTTGAGGGTTATTTAAGATAGATTTTTAGGTATATTGCAGTAGTGACAGGTTGTCAGCCCATCGCCTAAATTACAATATACTGAAACCCTCAGATCCCTTAGCTGGTTTTTACAGCATGCCCGGGAGGAAATGCAGCTGGCACATTCTATGTTTTTCTCTCGCTCCCAGTCCAGCATGGAAGTAATAATAATTGTGATATAGTTTTATTTTATTTTGTGACACAGATATAATTTTCTTTGTTCTTCTTCTTTCGAGTGGGTATCGAGTCTATCGCCCCGATAAACCCTGGTGTCAGAGTTTTTAAACCGCCTAGTAGCACAACTATCAGGCCTCTGACATGGTTTGAGTTACGACCACTATCAAAGACAGCGACCGGGACCGACGGCTTAACGTGCCCTCCGAAGAACGAAATCTTTTTTTTTCTTTTCGGACAATCAGGTGATTTAGCATGCAATGTCCTAACCAAACTGGGGAAAAATTCACATAGTGATAAATTCTCAAACATCAACTTTGTGTTTCCCCCCTGGGAATCGAACCCAGGATCTCCGGATCGGGAGTCCATGGCACTAGCCACAAGACCACGGAGGCAGTTATTTTTCTTTGTAATAGACTCGCTTGTGACTTTCTAAAAGTGTTCTTAGGAATCTATTTGGAAATAAATGATTTGACTTTGACTAGTATCTTGGAATAGGCTATAGTATTTCCAACTCAGTTTTAAAATAAAGGTGATCAAAGTTTTACGTCTTTTAATCGAACGTCTTGTTTCTAAAATAAGTTTCAGCTATTGATATGATGACAACATAATGAAATACTAGTTCAAGTAATTTAATTAATTTGCCAACATTATTTATTTATTTTTGAAATGTGTTTTTGAATAAAAAGACATGAAACTTTGTTTACCTTTATTCTAAAACTGAGTTGGAAATACTATAAACCATAGAGGCAGTTTATTATTTAATAGCATATCACTATTCTTCCATGCTGGGCTGGGAGAGAGAGACAAATATATAATATGCCAGTTACATAAAATCCAGCTAAGGGATCTGAGGGTTTCAGTATATTGCAATTTAGGCGATGGGCTAACAACCTGTCACTACAGCAATATACCTACAAATCTATCTTAAACAACCCTCAAAACTTTGTCAGACGTGGCGGAACGACCTTTTGTTTAGGTCGTTTACGCCCCATCACTACATAGTATAAAACAAAGTCGCTTTCTCTGTCCCTATATCCCTATGTACGCATAAATCTTTAAAACTACGCAACGGATTTTGATGCGGTTTCTTTAAATAGATAGAGTGATCCAAGAGGAAGGTTTGTATGTATAATACATGCATAATATAGTAAGGAAACACTGATAATTTCCGTGCGAAGCCGGGGCGGGTCGCTGGTTACGGATAAAGGCGTGATTATTATGTATGTACGTATATCACGACTCTACAAGCTGTTGTACGATTTGCTCTTTTGACATAACCTAACCTACAAACAGTAACACAATGGAGAAAATAGCAGAACCGGTTGAGGCTGTGTCTCTAAGCTATGGTATGTATGGCGTCTAACCTTGGACGGAACGACCTCTGGACGCGAAAGTATGACGCTTTACTCCTTACCTTACCCCTCTAGCTTGATAGGTTGCAATTTTGCCAAAGTAAACAAACTACAGACGCCAGTGTGATTTCAAATGTTGGAGAGGAAACATACCCTAAAAAATTGTGAAATGTGATTTCTTGTTTTGCAAAAGTTATAGTGATCGAACGAACGACATATATTTTTATCATCAAGTTATATTTTAAGCATTATTTCTATTGATTTATTTACTGTTTATTGTACACAAGTAACATGAGAGACAATACACAAGGAATACCGACACAACAGGTACAGCTTATTTCTACTAAGAAATTTCTTCCAGCTGACCTACGGAAGTGAGACTTAAAATGAGAGGCAAATTAGGCGTGCAAAAATAAAGCATAATATTAAAATAATACCAGAAAATTATAAATTACATAAATAACTAATTATATAAATACTTAAAATCATAATAACTATATATACATGAATATATATAAATACTATACGGAAAGTGAAAGGTAATGCTCTTTTACTCTCTTTTTAAAGGCAGCGACAGGAGGACTGTCACGGACCGTGTGCGGCATTTCTTGTACTTCTCCGTAAAATAAATTAAATGGCCTGAATAATAAATACCCCCTTTGTTACAAAGTCCACAGTTTAAAATGCATGCCAACCAAAATGTTGCCATTCTTAAAGGTGCTTCCTGTCGACAGATGAGCAGGTAGATTTCAAGATATGCAACCATCGCCCGTAATGCCTTAGAATTTCGTTCAAATCAGCGCGCGCTACGGTGTGGCGGTTACGTCCGTGGTCGCGTCAAAAATGTACGAAATACGCACGAGAAAGCTAATTCCATAAAAACTACGAGTCGGATTAAAAAAAGCTATGTTGTTATAATACGGATATTTTCCCAAAGGAACCGTGAAAGCGCTCCTAACAGTTTAGAAGGAATATCAAATTTACTGATAAAAACAGCTTTACTTCCAGTTTTTTCAACATACTTATTTACGAGCTAGATTTTTTTTAAATCTTGCAATTGCAGGCCATGAACTAATTTCTTAGATGTGCATTTTTGTAGAATTTTCTAATGACTTGTTTAGGAGAAATAACCTCTTAAAAACAACCATTTGCCGTAAGAATCATCTGAATAGGTCGGATTACATCTCGAGGCACGGCCAGTGCCTCAGCCAATCGCACTGCCTTTCATTCTGTTTCATTCTGTATTCTCTCGCTCTAGCTATAATCCGATTATTTTAGAAGCCAGTATTTTTAGTATTTGTTCGGCTGTTATGTGTCATTACCCTCGTTCAATCACCTAGATTAGGTATCAGACCCTGTGAGATACAGGATAAGGCTAGAGAGAAGTCAGTCAGCTTTTACGATAATTTATATTACGTAGTGTTATACGGCCAAGTAGAGAGCCCGATGGTGTAGT
The DNA here is from genome assembly GCA_949820665.1 of Scrobipalpa costella. Taxonomy (NCBI): domain Eukaryota; kingdom Metazoa; phylum Arthropoda; class Insecta; order Lepidoptera; family Gelechiidae; genus Scrobipalpa; species Scrobipalpa costella. The sequence goes on along the minus strand of OX463322.1, from coordinate 9,038,457 downwards.
GGATAGTGCCGCTGCCTCCTGAGCGGGAGGTCGTGGTTCGAATCCCACCGCGTACCAATGTGTTTTTTGGTTTTCGAATTTCATATGTACGTTTATTCGGCGCTTTTTCCGTGCTTCGGAAGGCACGCTAAGCCATTGGTCCCGGTTAATATCGTTTAATGCCGTAGATATTAGTCGTTAAGCCATATCAGAGGCCAGTGCTAAGTATTGGCAGCTTGAAAACTCTGACCTAATCTAGGATTGGGTCTGGTTTCCCTTCTGGGTTGCGGAGGTCAGATGGCAGTCGCTCTGTGTAAAAACCAGTACCCTCGTTCAATCCCCTAGATTAGGTAGCCGACCCCGTGAGATACGGGATAAGGCTAGGGAGATGAGTCATTGTCTAACTTTAAGGCTAGGGTTAGATGAACATTTGTACTTATCGGGGCTTAGATCAGGCTGGTTTCTGAAATGGACAAGTAGTAAGTTTATAAAATTGAGAGGTAGGCTGACAACACGTCACTACAGCATAACAGTGTACTTTATACTGTAAGAAATATTGTTTGTTTCCATAGAATATGCACCCTCACCACACTGGGCATTCTTATAAAACTTGCACGTCATCTCAGACGCGCAACAGGATAAATAATTCTTCAACAGACGCAGCTGCAAACAGCTCCTCTGCAAAAGCAAAACTACCATGCTGGACTGGGAGCGAGAGAAAAACATAGAATTTGCGAGCTGCATTTCCTTCCGGGCATGCTGTAAAAACCAGCTAAGGGATCCGAGGGTTTCTGTATATTTCAACTTAGGCGACGGGCTCTGTCACTACAGCAATATACCTACAAATCTATCTGAAATAACCGTCAAAACTATGTCAGACGTGGCGGAACGGCTTTTTGTTTAGGTTTACGCTCTGCCTACCCCATTACGGATAAAGGCGTGATTATATGTATGTATGTCATTCTACGAAGTAACCGGAGTATTGCTATTTCTACACGCTACAATTTTCTTTCATGCTGGACTGGGAGAGATAGAAAAACATAGAATGTTCCAGCTGCCCTTCCTCCCGGGCATGCTGTAGAAGTCAGCAAAAGGGACTCGAGGATTAGTGTATTGTAATTTAGGCGATGGGCTGACAACCTGTCACTATATCAATACACATAACAATCTAAAACTGCCCTCAATTTATGTCAGACGTGGCGAAAGCGCTTTTACGAGGCTTTTAACGCTCTGCCTACCCCGTAAGGGATAGAGGCGTGATTTTATGTATGTATGTATGTATGTACAATTACAATGATTTTTTTTTCAATAATCTCCCCTGTGTTGTTTCTCAAACACAAAGCTTTTTCTAACTCAACGCGTAGTGCAAGATTGAGCGATGGTCGATTGAAGGAAATGTTAACAATCGAATTATTCGAATGATTTCATTTCTAGTAATCGAATGTTCATTCATTATTCGATTAATATTCATTTGAATCATTCAAAAACAGTCGAATGAACCAAAATGGTTCATTCGAATGTTTATTTCTTTCGATTTTTCATTCACTTTTCGAATATCGAAGGAATCATTCGAATGATTAGGATGTCAAAGCGGCAACTTAGCCAATTAAATAAACCGGTTTTATGAAAAAATTAAAACAGTTTTTACAGTTCATATTATAAAAGCTATAAAGCTAATGCTTTGTATAGTTTTTCCATTGATAATTTCCTTTTCAATTTGAAGGCAAAACGGTTCTGACCCCGGCGCCGAGTCGTATCTGGTACAGCACATCTCGTTGGCTATCCAACGAGGAAACGCTGCCAGTGCGATGGGTACCTTCCCACCAGGTACGATTCGGGGACCTCCCCTTTTTGACTGAATAGTTTTTAGTTTCTAAGTTTGATGTTCGTTTTTCTGTAATCTTTCTTATTAGTAAATTATTATTTTTTTTATTAGAAATAAGTTGGGTTTTTCATACATACATATAATCACGCCTTTATCCCTAATGGGGTAGGCAGGGCGTACACGACCTAAACAAAGGTCGTTCCGCCACGTCTGACAAAGATTTGAGGGTTCTTTAAGATAGATTTGTAGGTATATTGCTGTAGTGACAGGTTGTCAGCCTGTCGCCTAAATTGCAATATACAGAAACCCTCGGATCCCTTAGCTGGTTTTTACAGCATGTCCGGGAGGAAATGCAGCTAGCACATTCTATGTTTTTCTCTCGCTCCCAGTCCAGCATGGAAGTTTGAGTTTTTCACAATCATATAATTCGAATAGAAAGCTATTCGAATGATATTTCGAATAAATCGTTCATATCATTATTCGTTTAGGCTCTGCCTACCCTAGGGATAAAGGCGTGATTATATGTATGTATCATTCCTACCCGCCCATCTCTAGCAAGATTACAAAGCTAGTGAGATTTAGGTCACACCGCGTTGCGTAAATATTTAATATTATTCTTGTGAGATGAGACGTGATGGAGGGTAAGATGGCGAGATCGTTTCCTCGTGTCGGAGTTTAAGTTCTACGTACATACACATAATCACGCCTTTATCCCTAATGGGGTAAGCAGAGCGTAAACGACCTAAACAAAGGTCGTTCCGCAACGTCTGACAAAGCTTTAAGGGTTATTTAAGATAGATTTGTAGGTATATTTCTCTATGTTTTTCTTTCGCTTCCAGTCCAGCATGATAAGAAAACTGACTACAACAGTCTCAAAACGTTTTTTCAGACCTGAGCTTGCATTTGTTGTTTGTAAAAAGTAAGCAAACCATGGCCTCCGGCATATTCTAGTTCCACATATTTTTTTATGTCTGTGTCTTCCATGGACTGGGAGCGAGCGAAAAACATAGAATGTGCCAGCTACATTTCCTCCCAGGTATGCTGTAAAAATCAGCTAAGCAATATATAATAATACAGCAATATACCTACAAATCTATCATAAATAACCCACAAAACTTTGTCAGACGTGGCGAATCGACCTTTTCTTAGGTCGTTTACGCTCTGCCTACTCTTTGTCTGGATAAAGGCGTGATTATATGTATGTATGTTAAATGTAAATAGTTACGGAGTACGGCCTCAAACTTTGAAAATTTTCATCATCATCGGAAAAAAACAATTTCTCTTTTGGTGAAAACCTGTAATTGGCTTTCAGCCTTTTATTAATTTTAAGTATTCTCATATTGATACCTTTTGGTTTTCCTTTAAATACAAAATAGCGCTGGCTTGACGTCGTAAAAGCGGACATGGAAGAGAGCGATCTCACACCAGCGGATGCTGAAGACCGGCCAAAGTGGAGTAGAAAAAGCCAGAAAGCAGACCCCAGCATCAGGCCGGGAAACCGCTAAGCAGAAGAAGAAGACAAATCACACGGGAGAGATAGAAAAACATAGAATGTTCCAGCTGCCCTTCCTCCCGGGCATGCTGTTGAAGTCAGCAAAAGGGACTCGAGGGTTACAGTGTATTGTAATTTAGGAGATGGGCTGACAACCTGTCACTACAGCAATATACCTAGAATTCAATCTTAAATAACCCTCAAAACTTTGTCAGACGTGGCGGGACACCTTTGTTTAGGTCGTTTACGCTCTGCCTACCCCATTAGGGATACAGGCGTGAATATATGTATGTATGTATGAAAATAATAAATTCGTTTCTGGCAGGAACCTGCGTCTCTGGAATGCTGGTAAATCACTCTACCAACTGAGCTACAGAAACGGTAGCGGGAGTGACGAATTTATCATAGTCTTTCTTATGCATACGTCATAGCGAATAGCATTGTGAGTGCTAAAAATCCTCAAAATATAGTCAAATTTTACAGGACGAATTCAGGATTTTTGCAAAGAAATTCGTCGTTCTAATAAAATTTAATATCCTTAAATGAAATAAGAACACTGATAGGTCGGTTACCGCACCCAACACAAGATGGCCTCTGCTTGGTTAACTTTTAAAATGTCTACATAAACGCATGGTTTTTAACCAATCAGAATAAAATTAGATCAGCAACTAAAATCTAACCAATCAAAATTAAAGATATCATGAGAATATCAAATGCTACTAGAACGACGAGTTTTTTCGCTAAAATCCCGACTTTTTCCAGTAACATTTGACAACGCTTTCACTATTGTCCAACGATCCGTGATTTCGCAAAGTCCCTAGCGATTTTCGCGAAGATTCGAATCATCAAATCATCTTACGATACACACAGCCCATCGTCTTACGTCACTCGGTCAAAAGATAAGTCTATTCTGATCGCCTCTTCCGTTCCGGGCAGTTACTGGCTAAATATAACACAGTCTTAAGAGATTTTCCATAGCACATACGTAGAATACAATTTCATGCGTATTCAGTATAGTAAAATAGATTTAACAAACGTTTATTGCATAATCATAATAACATCAAAAATGTAATAAATATAACATTTATTGACATAAGACAGCATGTTACACTAAACAATAAATCCGCCAAACTAAACAACAGTTTGTTGGCAGAAATAGTCCCCTGTTATAAACATTTGCATTACTGTTTTATGTTAAGTATCTACCTTAGTTATTAATACATACATACATACATAAAATCACGCCTTTATCCCTTACGGGGTAGGCAGAGCGTTAAACGCCTCGTAAAAGGCGCTTTCGCCGCGTCTGACAAAAATTGAGGGCAATTTTAGATTGTAATGTGTATTGCCATAGTGACAGGTTGTCAGCCCATCGCCTAAATTACAATACACTGTAACCCTCGAGTCCCTTTTGCTGTCTTCTACAGCATGCCCGGGAGGAAGGGCAGCTGGAACATTCTATGTTTTTCTACCTCTCCCAGTCCAGCATGGAAGTAACTGGCTAAATATAACACAGTCTTAAGAGATTTTCCATAGCACATACGTAGAATACAATTTCATGCGTATTCAGTATAGTAATATAGATTGAACAAACGTTTATTGCATGATCATAATAACATCAAAAATGTATACCATCTCGTATTTTACGGGGTCGGCTACCTACTCTAGGGGATTGAACGAGGGTACTGGTTTTTACACAGAGCGACTGCCATCTGACCTCCGCAACCCAGAAGGGAAACCAGACCCAATCCTAGATTAGGTCAGAGTTTTCAAGCCGCCAATGCTTAGCATTGGCCTCTGAAATGACTTAACGACTAATATCTACGGCATTAAACGATATTAACCGGGACCAACGGCTTAACGTGCTTTCCAAAGCACGGAAAAAGCGCCGAAGAATCGTACATATTAAATTTTAAAACCGAAAAACACATTGGTACGTGGGATTCGAACCACGACCTGCCGCTCAGGAGGCAGCGGCCCTATCCACCACACCATCGGGCTCCCATACAAATAGACTCGCGACACTAGCACCCTTTGTATAGGAGTACCGTTATTTTTTTTTCACATTTCGACTTATGTTTCTTGGGGAAAGTTGTTAAGCGACCATAGGTCGAATAGAACAAAAATCTGTTTTTTTTACACCTTTCACAACCATTATTTTATTAACAAAGTTGTTTTATTTAAAATCACTTAGTTTTTTAAATAAGTCACTTTAAAAAATACTTCTTCCATGCTGGCCTGGAGCAAAAGAAAAACATGGAATGTGCCAGCTGCATTTCCTCCCGGGCATGCTGTAAAAACAAGCTATGGGATTTGAGTTTCAGTATATTGTAATTTAGGCGATGGCGTGACAACCTGTGACTACAGCAATATCAACCACAAATTTAACTTATAAATCCTCAAAACTTTGTCAGACGTGGCGAAACGACCTTTGTTTAGGTCGTTTACGCTCTGCCTACCCCATTAGGGATAAAGGCGTGATTATATGTATGTATGTAAAAAAATACTAGGTAAAAGTGCTAGAAGGAATCGACTACAATAGTTCTGCTATTGTTTATAGAGTATAGACCATAGCCACCACGCCTTGTGATTTATAGAAAAACTGTGCAGGACACATGAAAAGTGTGTATAAATGAAAACTGAGCAAGCAGTTTTTCTAAGAGATCTGAGGACCGCAGTTTTTCGAAAAATCGTAGTAAATTGCAACTTAGGAGTTAAGAGATGATTGCTACATACATACATACGCCTTTATCCCTTACGAAGTAGGCAGAGCGTAAACGACCTAAACAAAGATCGTTCCGCCACGTCTGACAAAATTTTGAGGGTTATTTAAGAGAGATTTGTAGGTATATTGCTGTTGTGACAGGTTATCAGCCTATCGCCTGAATTGCAATATACAGAAAACCTCGGACCCCTTAGCTGGATTTTACAGCATGCCCGGGAGGAGATGCAGCTTGCACATTCCATGTTTTTCTTTTGCTCCCAGGCCAGCATGGATTATTGATACCTTAAATTAAAGAGCATTGAGTGGGAGTAAGAAAATTTTAACCTCTGCCTATGATGAGGCCTAGCAATAAGGCCGCCTAATTGTACTCTGTTTGTTTTGTAATGTTCGTTCCTGTACAATGTATTGTTTATGTGCAATAAAGAATATTTGTATTGTATGATGAACAGGTCAGGGCTGGGCTATAGGCTACTAACTGGGTCCACAGGTGGCGGATAGAGAAACGGTCATCAATATATGGTGGTTAGCTGCGAATATATGGAATAAGCAGTTCCCGACCAAATCGTCAGAATATGGTGGGGAGTCCAGTGGGATGGGCTTCCCTAAAAAGTGCCACAAATGTCCGAAAAAGATTATTATATATTATCTATTTATTTTAGTTGCAAAAATATATATATATACATATGACGATCGGTGTAGTTAAACCCGATAGGGTTTGTCAACGACACAACATTCCGCTTCTATAGGTACAGTAAATAAATTAACTTATATTAACAAACTTAAGCAATTCTAGTTTAGTACTTATACATTAGTTTATCTTGTGACGTAGCGAGTCAATGCCGCCACTAAATAAGTATTCCCCTGGTGTCAGGCAGCGGTGACACCAGTACTGGTAGGAGGCCGAGGAAATGGATTCTAGAACGGCTCATGTCCAGACTACCCTCGCTTCATATACTACGGTGTGGATGCAAGAGGAAAACCACTACACTTAAATTTCCTTATCTTCTTCTGTCGAGTGGGTATCGAGTCTATGGACCCGATGTACCCTGGTGTCAGAGTTTTTAAACCGCTTAGTATCACAACTATCAGGCCTCTGACATGGTTTGAGTAACGACCACTATCAAGACAGCAACTGGGACCGACGGCTTAACGTGCCCGCCGAAGCACGAAATCTTTTTCTTTTCGGACAATCAGGTGATTCAGCCTGCAATGTCCTAACCAAACTGGGGATTCACAAAGTGATAAATTCTTAAATATCAACTTTTCTGTTTCCCCCCTGGGAATCGAACCCAGGACCTCCGGATCGAGAGTCCATGGCACTAGCCACTCGACCACGGAGGCAGTTAAATTTCCCTATAAATGAGTAATACATATAAACAGGATTCAAGCTAGCGATTACTCCACCGACAAGAGCATATACATATAATCACGCCTTTATCCCTAATGGGGTAGGCAGAGCGTAAACGACCTAAACAAAGGTCGTTCCGCCACGTCTGACAAAGTTTTGAAGGTTATTTATGATAGATTTGTATGTATATATATATATATTGCTGTAGTGACAGGTTGTCAGCCCATCGCCTAAAATGCAACATACTAAAACCCTCGGATCCCTTAGCTGGTTTTTACAGCATGCCCGGGAGGAAATGCAGCTGGCACATTCTATGTTTTTCTCTCGCTCCCAGTCCAGCATGGAAGATAACAAGAGCAAAGCTGTTAAATTTATGATGATGGAATTCCAAAGAAAAAGGTCTGGCAAGAATTATGTCATTTTTTTCATACATTGAAATCTAAATATAACCTAATCTATATCACCTAACCTAAATAACCACAATCGTGACTCTACAATAGACTACAGCAAATTAAACTCATCGGCCCAATAAAAATAAAAAACAACACACAATGAACACGCATCTCCAAATGCAATTATCCGATGCATCGTGGCAGGTGCATCGTATTCTTGTAAAAACCGGTTCATCACCTGCCGCGTGCTTGCACTGCTAAAGTTAACTATACTAACTTCGTAAGAGCATGGTGGAAAAAAATATCATCATCTCCCTAGATACGGGATAAGGATCCCGTATCTCACGGGGTCGGCTTCCTAATCTAGGGGATTGAACGAGGGTACTGGTTTTTACACAGAGCGACTGCCATCTGACCTCCGCAACCCAGAAGGGAAACCAGACCCAATCCTAGATTAGGTCAGAGTTTTCAAGCCGCCAATGCTTAGCACTGGCCTCTGATATGGCTTAACGACTAATATCTACGGTATTAAACGATATTAACCGGGACCAACGGCTTAACGTGCCTTCCGAAGCACGGAAAAAGCACCGAATAAACGTATATATGAAATTCGAGTACCGAAAAACTCATTGGTACGTGGTGACTGGTGGGGTATGGTGGAAAAAATATATACATTGTTTTGTTAACTCTAAGTGCAAGGCACTTGCATACCTATACATTATTATTATCCTATTTACTTCCATGCTGGCCTGGGAGCGAAAGAAAAACATAGAATGTGCCAGCTGCATTTCCTCCCGGGCATGCTGTAAAAACCAGCTAAGGGATCCGAGGGATTCAGTATATTGTAATTTAGGCGATGGGCTGACAACCTGTCACTACAGCAATATACCTACAGATCTATTTTGGATGACCCTTAAAAACTTTGTCAGACGTGGCGGAACGACCTTTGTTTAGGTCGTTTACGCTCTGCCTACCCCATTAGGGATAAAGGCGTGATTATATGTATGTATGTATGTATTTTGTCCCTATAGCCTAATAATGATACCTAAAACCTTTTATATAAGTTAGCACTAAAATAGTTTATTATTTTTTATTATTATTTAATGAGCCCGATGGTGTAGTGGATAGGGCCGCTGCCTCCTGAGCGGGAGGTCGTGGTTCGAATCTCACCACGTACCAATGTGTTTTCGGTTTTCGAATTTGATATGTACGTTTACTCGGCGCTTTTTCCGTGCTTCGGAAGGCACGTTTAGCCGTTGGTCCCGGTTTATATTGTTTAATACCGTAGATATTAGTCGTTAAGCCATATCAGAGGCCAGTGCTGAGCATTGGCGGCTTGAAAACTCTAACCTAATCTAGGATTGGGTCTGGTTTCCCTTCTGGGATGCGGAGGTCAGATGGCAGTCGCTCTGTGTAAAAACCAGTACCCTCGTACAATCCCCCTAGATTAGGTAGCCGACCCCGTAAGATACGGGATAAGGCTAGGGGAATTATGACTAGACTAGACTAGTATATGAACGTGATAGCACCCTACTTACTTCCATGCTGGCCTGGGAGCTAGAGAAAAACATAGAATGTGCCAGCTGCTTTTTCTCCCTAGCATGCTGTAAAAACCAGCTAAGGGATCCGAGGGTTTCAGTATATTGTAATTTAGGCGATGGGCTGACAACCTGTCACTACAGAAATATACCTACTAATCTATCTTAAATAATCCTCAAAACTTTGTCAGACGTGGCGGAACGACCTTTCTTTAGGTCACTTACGCTCTGCCTACCCCATTAGGGATAAAGGCGTGATTATATGTATGTATGTATGTACAGCACCCTCATACAATCTCTACAATGGTGACTCAACAACCCACAGTTATGGTTTTCCGCAAACAATCAGTGTTCAATATTCATGTCTGTCTCCCGCAAGAATGGTACGCCGCTTTGGCATTTGACTTCCACTAGGAGACATTGAAATTCTTACATACATACATATAATCACGCCTTTATCCCTAATGGGGACGACAAACTTCTCTTTCTTCCATGCTGGACTGGGAGAGATAGAAAAACATACAATGTTCCAGCTGCCCTTCCTCCCGGGCATGATGTAAAGTCAGCAAAAGGGACTCGAGGGTTACAGTGTATTGTAATTTAGGCGATGGGCTGACAACCTGTCACTATGGCAATACACATTACAATCTAAAATTACCCTCAATTATTGTCAGACGTGGCGAAAGCGCCTTTTACGAGGCGTTAATCGCTCTGCCTACCCCGTAAGGGATAAAGGCGTGATTTATGTATGTATGTATGTATGTTGGGGTCGGCAAAGCGTAAACGACCTAAACAAAGGTCATCCCGCCATGTCTGACAAAGTTTTGAGTGTTATTTAAGATAGATTTGTAGGATTGATGTATGGACAGGTTAGAAAGAGAGTAAAAGAGCATTACCTTTCACTTTCCGTATAATATTAGTATGTATTCAGTATTATTATTATGATTTTATGTATTTATATAATAAATTGATTTATGTAACTTATAATTTGCTGGTATTATTTTAATATTATGCTTTATTTTTGCACGCCTAATTTGCCTCTCAATTTAAGTCTCACTTCCGTAGGTCAGTTGGAAGAAATTTCTTAGTAGAAATAAGCTGCACCTGTATTGTCGTTATTCCTTGTGTATTCTCTCTTTCTCATGTTACTTGTGTACATATATAATAAATAAATAAGACAGGTGGTCAGCCCATCGCCTAAATTGCAATATACTAAGACCCTCGGATCCCTTAGCTGGTTTTTACAGTATGCCCGAGAGGAAATTGGCTGACACATTCTATGTTTTTCTCCCGCTCCCAGGCCAGCTTGGAAGCAAGTTTTTGACATTCAATTAAGTATGAGGTCGTTGAGAAATGCAATCTTAGAGCTCATGCACGGAATAATAACCATTTATTTATTTTTACTTCCATGCTGGCCTGGGAGCGAGAGAAAAACATAGAATGTGCCAGCTGCAATTCCTCCCGGGCATGCTGTAAAAACCAGCTAAGGGATCTGAGAGTTTCAGTATATTGTAATTTAAGCGATGGGCTGACAACCTGTTACTACAGCAATATACTTACAAATCTATCTTAAATAACCCTCAAAACTTTGTCAGACGTGGCGGAACGACCTTTGTTTGGGTCGTTTACGCTCTGCCTACCCCATTAGGGATAAAGGTGTGATTATTTGTATGTATGTATGTATGTTATTTAAAGCCATTATTGGCTCAAGTCAGTATGTCACTGCTGAAACTAGAAACATTTAAAATAGCTTATATAAAACATTTTACACAAATTTGAATCCAGACTAGACTACACTAGTAGTTGAACGTAACTGACTTGACCATTCATACAATCTCAAGAACAATCAATGACAGTTATGGTTTTCCGCAAACAATCAGTGTTCTTCTATCTCTTCCATGCTGGACTGGGAGAGATAGAAAAAAATAGAATGTTCCAGCTGCCCTTCCTATCGGGCATGCTGTTGAAGTCAGCAAAAGGGACTCGAGGGTTACAGTGTATTGTAATTTAGGCGATGGGTTGCCAACCTGTCACTAAAGCAATACATATTACAATCTGCTGCCACCTTTGGGACGGTTCAGCTAAATACCAGCTGGCTGCCTTAGACTCAATCGAGAAACGTGCTAAGAAGCTCATTGGAGACTCAGCACTGGTTGAGGCAAAACTACAGAACCTTGAGCACCGTCGCAGAGTGGCGTGCATGTCGGTATTTTACAGGATACATTTCGGGGAGTGCGCGTTAGCACTTCATGACCTTATACCCCCCTCCCCTTTCCATCTCCGGAGCACGAGGCGTGGACAGGGGTTCCACCCTTATGTCGTGGATATACCACAAATTCGCACGAAGCGGTTCGCTTCCACATTCTTAATGCGAACGGCTAAGGAGTGGAACTCCCTGCCGGCGGATCTGTTTCCGGAACAATATAACCTGGGCCTTTTCAAGGCGAGAGTGAATAGGCACTACATAGGTGAGTATGCTTCAACATAGTCCGCATCGTCACTTTCCACCAGGTGAGATGGCGGACAAATGCTCGCCTATATATATTAAAAAAAAAAAAAAAAAACTAAAATTGCTCTCAATTTTTGTCAGACGTGGCGAAAGCGCCTTTTACGAGGCGTTAAACGCTCTGCCTACCCCGTATCACTTAAAGGCGTGATTTATGTATGTATGTATCAGTGTTCAATATTCACGTCTGTCTACCGCCAGAACGGCACTCCTCTTTGACATTACACTTCCACTAGGAGACATTAAAATTCTTTTAATCAGTAATTTAAACATAATCACGCCTTAATCCCTAATGGGGTAGTCAGAGCGAAAACGACCTAAATAAAGGTCGTTCCGCCACGTCAGACAATGTTTTGAGGGTTATTTAAGATAGATTTGTAGGATTGATGTAGTGACAAGTTGTCAGCCCATCGTCTAAATTGCAATATACTAAAACCCCCGGATCCCTTAGCTGGATTATACAGCATGCCCGGGAGGAAATGCAGCTGACACATTCTATGTTTTTCTCCCGCTCCCAGAGTCCTGCATGGAAGAAATTCTTCGATCATATAATAATAGGCCTACGATTTTCGGAGATGGCGGCCAATCTCCCTGAGATCGGCCAACTGTGCAGGACTAGTTTTTAGTGCCCAAGTGTTTGCGCTACTCACAGGTAAACTCTCTATTCCGTGAATCTCTTATTCTGATGGGACAGATTGATTGACACGACCAGAGAGAGATCAGGCGCAGTCAGGACCGAAATTTACATGGTCATCCGACGCAATCAGGTGATCAGCCTGCAATGTCCTAACAAAACTAGAAACAAGAACACAAAGCCATTGTCCCCCGCCGGGAATCGAACACATGGCTCTGACCACTAGACCACGGAGGTAGTTGTAAAAATGTTATAGAAATGCAATTACATTTGAATGATGAGTTTAAATGTCTGTTTCTGGGTCTGGGTGTTCTTTGTGGTTGTTTCTGTGTATGTCCATGGCACCCCGATACAGGGAATCCTATATATATTCTTTATTGCATTAAAATACAAGATGATGTTGACAGAAAGGTATGCAAGGGCGAACTTATCTCTATGAAGAGATCTCTTTCAGCTATCTCACTGGCAGTTGAGAGAACGAGAAACATTTTAAGGGCAAGACAAATACAATGCAATGTAAACTAAAAATTACTCTAAATTACATGATGTAGAACTATTTAACGTAAAAATAAGATTAAATCAATCAATACATACATATCTAATACTTATATATCGTATATATATATATATACTTCCATGCTGGTCTGGGAGCGAGAGAAAAACATAGAATGTGCCAGCTGCATTGCCTCCCGGGCATGCTATAAAATCCAGCTAACGGATCCGAGGGTTTCAGTATATTGTAATTTAGGCGATGGGCTGACAACCTGTCACTATAGCAATTTACCTAGAATTCTATCTTAAATTACCCTCAAAACTTTGTCAGACGTGTCGGGACACCTTTGTTTAGGTCGTTTACGCTCTGCCTACCCCATTAGGGATACAGGCGTGAATATATGTATGTATGTATGTATATATATACGTACATGCATAATAGATACATAAACTACAATACATAAATACATACATTTATCCTAGTGGAGGCTATGATTTATTTTTTAGTTTTCCATACAGCACTCGGCAACCTGACTGCTTATCACGCTTACATCTACGAGTACATCAAATGCGTACGTCTGTCTGTCTATAAGGCGCGGGTGACGCAACAACACACAATTATAGTTCTGTCTTCCGCAAACAAACGTCTCTTCAATATTAATGTCGTCTAGCGCAGGAATTGCAAACCATTTAGTATTTATAACTCACCATCTCCCTAGCCTTATCCCGTATCTCACGGGGTCGGCTTCCTAATCTAGGGGATTGAACGAGGGAACTGGTTTTTACAAACCTTATGTATACCTCCATGTTGGACTGGAAGTGAGAGAAAAACATATACTGCCAGCTGCATTTCCTCCCGGGCATGCTGTAAAAACGAGCTAAAGGATCCGAGGGTTTCAGTATATTTCAGGTGATGGGCTGACAACCTATCACTACAGCAATCTGCAGATCTATATCTTAAACAACCCTCAAAACTTGTCAGACGTGGCCGAACGGCCTTTGTTTTGGTCGTTCTGCTCTGCCTACCCCATTAGGGATAAAGGCGTGATTATATGTATGTATGTATGTTCTAGTTTTTACACAGAGCGACTGCCATCTGAGCTCTGCAATTAAGAAGGAAAACCAGACCCAATCCTAGATTAGGTCAGAGTTTTCAAGCCGCCAATGCTTAGCAATGGCCTCTGACATGGTTTAACGACTAATATCTACGGTATTAAACGATATTAACCGGTTAGTATTTATAACTATACTAGTTATTTTTCTTATCATCATTGAACGTTTTTGAGTAAGAGAGCCCGATGGTGTAGTGGATAGGGCCGCTGCCTCATGAGCGGGAAGTCGTGGTTCGAATCCCACCACGTACCAATGTGGTTTTCGGTTTTCGAATTTTATATGTACGTTAATTCGGCGCTTTTTCTGCGCTTCGGAAGGCACGTTAAAGACGTTCGCGTTTGGTCTCCAGAGCGCCACAAAGGATCAAACATACATACAAAACACAGATACGCAGATAAACATATTATCCTCCTTTGCCTTGCGCAGTCGGGTAAAAAGCTCTTGACTTAAACTCGAGTAGGTTCAGGTACCAACAAAAAGATTTGTTATTCTGCGTCTGGTTATTCAAGGACTTGAAATAATGGCTTTTTTGTTGCTGCTACGCCAAAGAGAAACACACGTGACCAGTAGTTTTGATGTATTTAGTTAGGCGATGCTATGGGCTGCTAAACATTCACATACATACATACATAAAATCACGCCTTTATCCCTAATGGGGTAAGCAGAGCGTAAACTACCTAAACAAAGGTCGTTTCGCCACGTCTGACAAAGTTTTGAGGGTAATTTAAGTTGGAAAATTGCTGTAGTAAATTAGAATATACTGAAACCCTTGAATCCGTTAGCTAGTTTTTACAGCACGCCCAGGAGGAAATTAATAGAATAGAATATATTTATTTGCCAGAATACAGTATGTCAGATGTTAAAATATTACAGAGTTCCATGTAATAAGCCTGCGAGCAGGCATGCATATTTGACTCTATGTACAATTTAGTCAAGTTATTTATTTATTATTAGATAATAGACAAAAAAAGATATA
Source organism: Scrobipalpa costella (assembly GCA_949820665.1). Lineage (NCBI taxonomy): Eukaryota > Metazoa > Arthropoda > Insecta > Lepidoptera > Gelechiidae > Scrobipalpa > Scrobipalpa costella. Next base: position 9,023,437 of record OX463322.1, on the reverse strand, counting down.
AAATTTAAATATACATCGTAATAGTTGAGTCAACTTCCATACTGGACTGGGAGAGAAAGAAAAACATAGAATGTTCCAGTCGCCCTTCCTCCCGGGCATGCTGTATAAGTCAGCAAAAGGGATTCGAGGGTTACAGTGTATTGTAATTTAGGCGATGGGCTGACAACCTGTCACTACAGCAATACACATTACAATCTAAAATTGCCCCCAATTTATGTCAGACGTGGCGAAAGCGCCTTTTAGGAGGCGTTTTACGCTCTGCCTACCCCGTAAGGGATAAAGGCGTGATTTATGTATGTATGTATGTATGTATAGTTGAGTCAATATATGCAGCTGGCACATTCTATATTTTTCTTTCGCTCCTCAACTTTAAGTAAAGGAACAAGCTCACGCAGGTAAAATACATTTGACTAAAATGAAATGGCGACATTTTTGCAGAGGAAGCAATTTCTGGTGGATTTAGCGAGACGAAGGTCGACCTCCAGGGTCAAGGAAATATTTCAAGTCGGTCGAGGGAAGGGCAAATTGATTTACATTACCGTCTGAGCTGTAGAGAGTCCGATGGTGTAATAGATAGAGCCTCTGCCTCCTAAAAGCGAGAGAAAAATATAGAATGTGTCAGCTGCATTTGCTCCCGAGCATGCTGTAAAAACCAGCCAAGGGATCTGAGGGTTTCAGTATATTTTTAATTTAGGCGATGGGCCGACAACCTGTCACTACAGCAATATACCTACAAATCTATCTTAAATAACCCTCAAAACTTTGTCAGACGTGGCGGAACGACCTTTGTTTAGGTCATTTACGCTCTGCCTACCCCAATATGGATAAAGGCTTGTGATTATATGTATGTATGTTCTTAGTTTAGGAAAGAGTTTTCATCTAAAATCAATGCAACGATTTTTTATAAGTAATATCGATTTCTGCCTAGATAAGCTAACTTGTAGGAAATTCGAGGTAATAGCAAATTGTTATACCCAAAACGAGCTTAGACTTTTTTGGAGAATTTTCTAGGTTATTTTATGTCTAGTTGCCGATTTAATAATTAGCAATCTAAAAGTCAATTACCTAGGTTGTTATATAATTTGCGGGAAGTTGACCATACACAATTTATCTATATAAAAAAAAAAACCAGATCACGGCATTTTGTTTTATTATAGACCTTATTTATAGAACTCACGTTAAACCGAAGTATGTTTACCAAATATTTCTTTGCTTCATAATAAATTCTCCTTTAGTAAGAGATCCACACAATATCTCCGAAACGGAGAGACGATTTTGAAAATCGAATGGGCTGTGACGTCACGCTGCACTACGCACACAAGCAAACTAGGTCACCAATACCGTTGCACCGTTCGAATATGGAACATTGCACGACTACGGTTAGCTCACATTCGGTAAAAAAAATATTCCGACACTAAGTGAAAAAAAGTTGCCTCCTAAACTTTGGGTTATGAACCTAACAATGAAACTGAACAACTTTCCTTAAGGCCGAAATTTGAATAAATAAAAGAACTTTCCATCATACAAGCAGCTGCTTGCATGAGTCATTGTTTATTTTCTATATCTCGACTTATATTCCTCAGGGAAAATTGTTCAGTTTCTTTGGTAGGACCCTAAAGTTTGGTTAGCTAATTCAGAGTAGAGGCAAAAGGTCAAACAATCGACCCATAGGGCTTTGTCCACCCACACACATTTCATAACAGGCACCGGTTCGGTTTACTTGATTTGTATGGCTTCTACGATCATCCATTAGCAATAAACACCACAATAATAGATGTTCATACTCTTCAATAAACAAAATTCATCATTTCGCAATGTTGTAAACAAATAAACGCAACGCAAGATGTGAGCTGACCGCAGTCGTCCAACGAAATGATTGAACTTGCGAAACCTGGCCGGTTAGAGAAGGCCATTTACTTATTTTCACACAAAACAAACACACGAATTCGAAATACAAAAATTACAAACACATTCACGTTTTTCTTTTTAATTTGTGCACCTTTTTTCTTTTTATTCACTTTCCGTAACGGCCAGTAAGCGTTGTATTTATTTTGTTTTGCGACACGTTCGAATTCGGAACGACTGCGCGGGATGCCGGCGCGCCGCGAAATGGCGCATTCCAGCAGTGTTGCCAGAATGTTATATGAAAAATTGGGATAATAATGCAGTAAATACATTGGTTTTTATTGGGTTAGGTTAACTACTGGCTGGAGATATTCAGGTCTGTAATTGGGTCGGGTCAAGAGGGTCAATGGGTCAATGAACTTCTTATCGCATTGAAGTTATTCGGTAACTGAAACACATGTGTGTTACCGGGTGTAAGGGACAGCGTCCCGCAAAATGGTATGGGTTGCTCAGTCAACGAAACTGAACAACGATCATCAGGTTTTCTTTTTCAGGAAGTGAAAAAGGAAATTTGCTTTTCCATACAAATTGTCAGATCGAGGCGGTCATTTTCTATGGGAAAGTTTTTTTTTGTCTCCTGAAATAATTTCCTGATGCACATTGTCCCTTACACCCAGTACTATTAAGTACATGTAATTATTTTATTTGTGTGGTAGCCTAAACAAAAACCAAAGAACGTGCCAGCTGCATTTCCGTCCGGGCATGCTGTGTGGGTTCCAGTATATTGTAATTGAGGCGATGGGCTGACAACCTGTCACTTCAGCAATATACCTACAAATCTATCTTAGATAACCCTCAAAACTTTGTCAGACGTGGCGGAACGACCTTTGTTTACGTCGTTTCCGCTCTGCCTACCCTATTAGGGATAAAGGCGTGATTATATGTATGTATAATTTATACTTGCGATTGTCGGCCCTTGGTGAAACTGCATTTTAATGTTTGATATTTGTTATTCAAAACACTTTTACCAGTTTCACAATATTTATTTCAATATAAATTTCGTTACATCGCAAAATGTAGCTTTCCCAAAATGATCCTTTGACAAAAGTCTGTTCAGTAGCTGCCCACCACTTAAACTAAATCTATCAAAACAGGAACCCTTGAAAGTGTGTTAATATATCGCCGGCTGTCAAATGTGAATGTGTGAATGTCAAATGTGAATGTGTGTGTAAGCACGTCTACCATTGGTCAATGGTTGCAATTTTGACAGTTCCGATCGGTGCACGTTCAGAGAGTCCCGCTAGGCTAAAAATCGTACTGTTTAAATCATATCCTTCCATGCTGGACTGGGAGTAAGAGAAAAACGAAGAATGAGCCAGAGGCATTTCCTCCCGAGTATACTGTAAGAACCGGCTAAGGGATCCGAGTGTTTCAGTATATTGCTATTTAGAAGATGGGCTGACAACCTGTCACAACAGCAATAAACGTACAAATCTATCTTAAATATCCCGCAAAACTTTGTCAAATCACGCCTTTATCCCTGGGGTTGGTAGAGCGTAAACGACCTAAACAAAGATCGTTCTGCCACGTCTGACAAAGTTTTGAGGGTTATTTAAGATAGATTTTAAGGTATATTGCTGTAATGACAGGTTGTCAGTCCATCGCCTAAATTCCAATATATTGATCCCGTAGCTGGTTTCTACAGCATGCCCGGGAAGAAATGCAGCTTTTTACGCTCCAGTATGAAAAAAAATATACATACATATAATCACGCCTTTATCCCTAATGGGGTAGGCAGAGCGTAAACGACCTAAACAAACGCCGTTCCGCCACGTCTGACAAAGTTTTGAGGGTTATTTATGATAGATTTGTAGGTATATTGCCGTAGTGATAGGTTGTCAGCCTATCGCCTAAATTGCAATATATTGAAACCCTCGGATCCCTTAGCTGGTTTCTACAGCATGCCCGGGAAGAAATACAGCTTCTTACGCTCCGATATGAAAAAAAATATAAGAAGAATTAAAGTATCGCAGGGCTGGGGAAAGTTAAAGAAATCCTACAAAATCATCTCAATGCGTCCTCGCTGGCAACACAGGCGAATTGTGATCAAAGCTACAGAACTAATACGGGGTGTAAGGGACAGCGTCCCGCAAACTGATAGGGGTTGTCGGTCAAAAAACCTGAACAACTATAAGTAGGATTTTTTTCAGTAAGTGAAAAATATATTTTGATTTTCCATACAAATTGTCTGATCGAGGTGGTCATTGTGTATTTTTATTTTATTTTATTTATTTACTAGCGACCCGCCCCTTCTCTACTATATTATGCATGTATTATACATATAAACCTACCTTCCATGCTGGACTGGGAGAGATAGAAAAACATAGCATGTTCCAGCTGCCCTTCCTCCCGGGCATGCTGTAGAAGTCAGCAAAAAGGACTCGAGGGTTACAGTGTATTGTAATTTAGGCGATGGGCTGACAACCTGTCACTATAGCAATACACTTTTCAATCTAAAATTGCCCTCAATTTTTGTCAGACGTGGCGAAAGCGCCTTTTACGAGTCGTTTAACGCTCTGCCTACACCATAAGGGATAAAGGCGTGATTTTATGTATGTATGTATGTACCTTCCTCTTGAATCACTCTATCCATTAAAAGTCACCGCATCAAAATCCGTTTTTACTTTTAAAGATTTATGCATACATAGGGATATAGGGACAGAGAAAGCGACTTTGTTTTATACTATGTAGTGATACAAATTGTCTGATCGAGGTGGTCATTTTGTCTGAGAAAGTCAATTTTTATTTCGTCTCCTGAAAGAATTTCCCGGTGTGCAGGAGTCTGCACCTGTGGGCTCCTGCTGGCGCCTTCGATAGCACTTATGTAAGTGAGAGTTCACAAAAGCTACAATGAAAAACTGGTGGTTTCTGCACGAAGGTATATATTCAACCGAGCAAAAAACAAGCGTAAAATAGACGTAGAACTTCAGATACAAAATATTCAAATCATTAAAAGATCTTATAAAAAGTATTTATTTATTTAACAATTTATTGTACACAAAAAAACATCATAAACACAGGACATAAAAAACAAAGACACAGCAGGCACTGCTAATTTCTAAAAAGAAATTTCTTACAGCAGACCTACAGAAGTGATAATTTTAACGATACGCGGATAAAACGTGCACAAAATTTAATAAATATCAATAAAATAATACTACTGTAAAATAATTATATAATGTAAATCTTTTACATAAATATTAATAAATACTTCCAATTATATACATAATCAAAAATTTATCAATACTTATAGCTATTTACATACAAATATATACATAAATATACAGTTCAGCACACCCGGTGAAAGTTTCGTTGACTGAGCAACCCCTATCAGTTCGCGGGCCGCTGTCCCTTACACCCGGTATATACCACGTCCAATCCACCGGTCGGAACCATGGGCTCTGATATGGAAGAGAAAGTGGTGATTCGAAAGGATTGCTGATGAAGCGAGCGACCATGTACGTACAGTTCAATCAACTTATACAAGGTGGCCAGTTACATACATATAATCACGCCTTAATCCCTAATGGGGTAGGCAGAGCGTAAACAACTTAAACAAAGGTCGTTCCGCCACGTCTGACAAAGTTTGAAGGGTATTTTAAGATAGATTTATACGTATAGTGCTGTAGTGATAGGTTGTGAGCCCATCGCCTAAATTACAATATACTAAAACCCTCAGATCCCGTAGCTGGTTTTTACAGAGTGCTCGGGAGAAAATGCAGCTGGCACATTCTATGTTTTTCTCTCACTCCCAGGCCAGCATGGAAGCTACATACATATAATCCTTAATGGGGTAAGCAGAGTGTTAACAACCTAAACAAAGGTCGTTCCGCCACGTCTGACAAAGTTTTGAGGGTTATTTAAGACAAATGTAGGTAGCTTCTGCTTCCTGCACATATGCTGAGAGGAGACCATTTTTGTTCCCATTACACAATATAATTTCTATTTTAGGATAAGTTTAATTTTGTAACATGTTGTTATTGTGTTGTGGAGCAAAATAAAATGATTTTCTTTCTTTCTTTCTTTCTAGATTAGTAGGTATATTGCTGAAGTGGCAGGTTGACAGCCTATCGCCTAAATTGCAATATACTGAAACCCTCGGATCTCTTAGCTGGTTTTTACAGCATGCCCGGGAGGAAATGCAGCTGGCACATTGTTTGTTTTTCTCTCGCTCCCAGTCCAGCATGGATGAAATGTTCAGTTAAAAGGTAAAGAAAGAAAGAATAGTAGATTTTACGACAAGTGCACAAATTCATCCATGCTGGACTGGGAGTGATAGAAAAACATAGAATGTGCCAGCTGCATTTCCTCCCGGGCATGCTGTAAAAACCAGCTAAGGGAATCGAGGGTTTCAGTGTATTGCAATTTAGGCGATAGGCTGACAACCTGTCAATATAGCGATACACATTTCAGTCTAAAATTGCCCTCAAAACTTGTCAGTCGAGGCGGAATTACCTTTTATGGTAGTTTACGCTCTGCCAACCCCATTCGGGATAAAGGCCTGATTATATGTATACGTATGTATGTATGCACAAAACAAATCATTTTCGTCCGAGATTTTTAGCTGCCCCAGCTTGCAGGACGAGGGCTGATATTAGTCGAGGACTAAATGGTTTTGTGCACGAGTTATAAACTCTGCTTTTCAGTTCGATTGCGAGGAAAATTAAGGAAATTCTACGAAAATATTGTAAATAAACTAAACAATTAATTCCCGTCATTTCTTTTTTTATAGTCTATGGGTCGTCCCGACATTTAACTTTTTAAATCATATGACAGAAATATTAGGCTTCGGCTGTGCAGCCTACACCCTGCACTAAATAGTACTTTCAGAGCATGACCAATGAAACCAAGGGTCATTGAAATTAAAGGTTAGTAGAGTCAAGTTCAACATCAGCAGAAAGAAGCGGACTATCATCATCTCCCTAGCCTTATCCCGTATCTCACGGGGTCGGCTACCTAATCTAGGTGATTGAACGAGGGTACTGGTTTTTACACAGAGCGACTGCCATCTGGCCTACGAAACCCAGAAGGGAAACCAGACACAATCCTAGACTAGGTCAGTTTTCAAGCCACCAATGCTTAGCACTGGCCTCTGACATGGCTTAACGACTAATATCTAAGATACTAACCGGGACCAACGGCTTAGCGTGCCTTCCGAAGCACGGATAAAGCAGTGAATAAACGTACCTACATATGAAATTCCAAAACCGAAAACCACATTGGTACGTGGTGGGATTCGAGCCACGATCTCCCGCTCAGGAGGCAGCGGCCCTATCCACTACACCATCGGGAAAGTAGTGGACTATGCGACATATATTTATATTTAATATCGCTGCTTTCTGCATTGTTATATAAGTATTTGGTTATGTTACCTACTTTTAAATTGCCATACCCTTACAGGGTTCATGTTTGTTTCTGAATCTATTTATAACATGAAACGTACAACATGAAAGCAAATAAAGAATTGAGAATTGATATCTAATATGGAAGATTTTAGGGATGACACCTGTAGTCAAGGGAACTAATGGTATTATTAAAACTGTATCTAAATTCTGTATCTTCCATGCCGGCCTGAGAGCGAGAGAAAAACATAGAACGTGCCAGCTGCTTCTCCTCATGGGCATGCTGTAAAAACCAGCTAAGGGATCCGATGGTATCAGTGTATTGCAATTTAGGCGATGGGCTGACAACCTTTCACCATGGCTGTCACTATAGTAATATACAAATCTCTTTTAAGTAACCCTCAAAACTTTGACAGACGTGGCGGAACGACCTTTGTTTAGGTTTTAGGGATAAAGGCGTGATCATATGTATGTATGTATAAAAAAATTTGTCAACACTTATAACACGCACACAAACGCATGCCAAGTGCAACATGCCGTCTGTCGATGTGTGACCAAAATGACATGGTAGTTAGGAGTGTCCGAGCTGTAGTATTAGTTTATTTTACAAATATCTATGTAGTAGCTTGTACTTAGTTTATGTATTATATGTAATGTAATGTATTAAGGATACTTATTTGACCAGGTTTGCACTATCCCGCTTACCCCTACGCATTTTTCTTTCACCCAAAGGTTGCCTGGAAGAAATTGCTACCTTAGCAATAAGGCCGCCTATGTTGTACTTGTCTTTTGTTGTGTTGTATTCTTACGTGCAATAAAGTATTTTTATGTTATGTTATGTATAATCATAATGATAAATTGTCACGTTACCTCTTCAAGCTGGCTGAGCGTGCTCCGACTGCCCCACTCATCATCCCAAGCCTCGCGTTCACCTGTATTTATAAACACAACCAATTAATACACACGAAAATAAACAAAAAGGGTTACAGTGTATTGTGATTTGGGCGATGGGCTGACAACCTGTCACTACAGCAATACACATTACAATCTAAAATTGCCCCCAATTTATGTCAGACGTGGCGAAAGCGCCTTATAGGAGGCGTTTTACGCTCTGCCTACCCCGTAAGGGATGGGGGCGTGATTTTATGTAAAATAAACAAGCTAAAAGTTCATCATCACTACATAGTATAAAACAAAGTCTCTTTCTCTGTCCCTATATCCCTATGTATGCATAAATCTTTAAAACTACGTAACGGATTTTGATGCGGTTTCTTTTAATGGATAGAGTGATTCAAGAGGAAGGTTTATATGTATAATACATGCATCATATAGTAGAGAAACACTGATGATTTTCGTGCGAAGCCGGGGCGGGTCGCTAGTGTAATATAAAAGAAAGAAAATAATAAATTCGTTTCCGGCAGGACTCGAACCTGCGTCTCTGGAATCCGGCCATCACTCTACCAACTGAGCTACAGAAACAGTGTCGAATTTATCATAGTCCTTCTTATGCACACACACATCATAGCGACGTTAGCGACATCTAGCCGTGTAGTTATAAGTTACACTTGGGGGGGGGGGGGGGATTTTAACCCTGTCTTCGGCTTCTTCTTCTTCTGTCGAGTGGGTATCGAGTCTATCGACCCGATGAACCCTGGTGTCATACATACATACATAAATCACGCCTTTATCCCTTACGGGGTAGGCAGAGCGTTTAACGCCTCGTAAAAGGCGGTTTCGCCACGTCTGACAAAAATTGAGAGCAATTTTAGATTGTAATATGTATTGCTATAGTGACAGGTTGTCAGCCCATCGCCTAAATTACAATACACTGTAACCCTCGAGTCCCTTTTGCTGACTTCAATAGTATGCCCGGGAGGAAGGGCAGCTGGAACATTTTATGTTTTTCTATCTCTCCCAGTCCAGCATGGAAGTATTATACCCTGGTGTCAGAGTTTTTAAAACCGCCTAGTAGCACAACTATCAGGCCTCTGACATGGTTTGAGTAACGCCCACTATCAAAGACAGCGACCGGGACCGACGGCTTAACGTGCCCTCCGAAACACGAAAAATCTTCCTTTTTCGGACAATCAGGTGATTCAGCCTGCAATGTCTTAACCAAACTTTGGAAAATTTCACAAAGTGATAAATTCTCAAATATCAACTTTTGTATTTCCCCCCTGGGAATTGGACCCAGGACCTCCGGATCGGGAGTCCATAGCACTAGCCACTAGACCACGGAGGCAGTTGAGAGAAGTCTTCGGCGTACCGTGCCAACGGTCTAACCAGTGAGCCACCAAGAGATTCGACCCGCCCAGTGAAATTAGTAGCCTGTTTGTACCGCCAACTTCAGTGTCATCTATTCGTAATATTGAATATCACAAACTCAAGTATCAACCAGTGGCGTAACTATAGGGTAGCAGGACTGGCAAAATGCCACGGGCTCTCGACCCAAGAGGGCCCCGGCCCAAGAGGCCGAAACCTTACATATTTAACAAAAAAATCGTGTTTATCTGTTAGTTTTAGTAAAAACTCGAACTTGCTTCGCTTTCTTTGCGTTTTACCTTTTTTTTGCATGTTTAACCATTAACCATCTTCCATGCTGGACTGGGAGCGAGAGAAAAACATAGAATGTGCCAGCTGCATTTCCTTCCGGGCATGCTGTAAAAACCAGCTAAGGGATCCGAGGGTTTTAGTATGTTGCATTTTAGGCGATGGGCTGAGAACCTGTCACTACAGCAATATACATACAAATCTATCATAAATAACCTTCAAAACTTTGTCAGACGTGGCGGAACGACCTTTGTTTAGGTCGTTAACGCTCTGCCTACCCCATTAGGGATAAAGGCGTGATTATATGTATGTATGTATGTATTTAACCATTAATTTTCCTGAAAAGTCGAGCTTACTTCGCTCGCGTTGATTTTACTTTATTCTTTTGCACGTCTATCTATTAATTTTAGTTGTATGAAAAGTCGAGCTTGCTTTGCTCGTGTAATGTATTAATTCTGTTTCCGTTACATATGTATCACGCTTGGTGAATTAAATTAAAATATTATTTTCACTGGGACGCCGGAGTGCCCCATCCGAAAAAAATGCCACTGGCTTCAGTTGGTATAGTAATGCCACGCAGGTAGCAACCTTTCATCTTTATACTTGAGTGTGTGATAATCAATTTAATTACCTGCAAATCTGCTTTAAATAGACCTCAAAACATTGTCAGATGTGTCTACCTACCAATTTAGGTATACATACATACATATAATCACGCCTTTATCCCTAATGGGGTAGGCAGAGCGTAAACGACCTAAACAAAGGTCGTTCCGCCACGTCTGACAAAGTTTTGAGGGTTGTTTAGGATATATTTGTAGGTATATTGCTGTAGTGACAGGTTGTCAGCCCATCGCCTAAATTGCAATATACTGAAACCCTCTAATCCCTTAGCTGGTTTTTACAGCTTGCCTGGGAGGAAATGCAGCTAGCACATTCTATGTTTTTCTTTCACTCCCAGTCCAGCGTGGAAGAAATTTAGGTATAATGGCGTGAATGTATGTATTATATTTATTGTTACCTCAATATGTTAATGCAGTTCCATGAATCTTATTCAAAACAATAATCTTATTATAATGAACAACCGCAAGTCTTTAAACTTATATCTATGAATTCATAGTCACACCTTTATCCCTAATGGGGACCAAAACGTCCAACAAAGTTTTGAGGGTTATTAAAAACAGATTTAAAGGTATATTGCTGTAAATTACAATACACTGAAACCCTCGGATCCCGTAGCTGGTTTAGGAAATACAGCTGGCACATTCTATGTTTTTACATACATACATACATATAATCACGCCTTTATCCCTAATGGGGTAGGCATAGCGTAAACGACCCAAACAAAGGTCGTTCCGCTACGTCTGACAAAGTTTTGAGGGTTATTTAAGATGGATTTGTACGTATATTGCTGTAGTGACAGGTTGTCAGCCCATCGCCTAAATTACAATATACCGAAACCCTCGGATCCCTTACCTGGTTTTTACAGCATGCCCGGGAGGAAATACAGCTGGCACATTCTATGTTTTTCTCTCGCTCCCAGGCCAGCATGGAAGAAATTCTATGTTTTTGGTTGTAACAGTTATCTAGAACCATTTGTACTTACAGTAGCTAGCTTCACTGCTCGCTTCAAGGCTTCTACGGTGTGTTTGGAGTTTGCTCATGGTTGTGATTCAAACATTATCTGCATAAAAACAATCATTATTTAAATTATTCCTTCAATATAATATATCCCGAATTCTGGAAAACTTGTGGTGAGATTTCACAAATGCAAACTAGAGCCAAAATAATGAATATGCTTTATCAACCACCATGTCACAAAGATATTTATATACATACATACATACATACATATAATCACGCCTTTATCCCTAATGGGGTAGGCAGAGCATAAACAACCTAAACAAAGGTCGTTCTGCCACGTCTGACAAAGTTTTGAGGGTTATTTTACGATAGATTTGTAGGTATATTGCTATAGTGACAGGTTGTCAGCCCATCGCCTAAATTACAATATACTGAAACCCTCGGATCCCTTAGCTGGTTTTTACAGCATGCCCGGGAGGAAATGCAGTTGGCACATTCTATGTTTTTCTCTCGCTTCCAGACCAGCATGGAAGTAGATATTTATAAGAAAAATATTTATAATATGTGCATTTTAATATTTAATAAACTTCCTGCGGACATCAAACAATACACTAAAACATCATTTAAAACCCATTTGACAAAATGGTTATTACAACATTGCTTTTATAGTATAAGGGAATTTTTGGATTTTAAAAATTGACATAATTTGTATATTATTATTATTTTTTGTTAATTTAATTTCAATTAATTTGTTGATTTTATTTTAATAACTATTTTATTATTTGACTTCAACGGACCAATGTATTAATTATTAATTATTTTGATTTGTTTAATTTGTTAAATGTAAAGTCATATTTATGTAGAGTCATATTTGCACGCCTGCATGTAGGCTGAATACACTGTACTTTTGTTATTTTTAAGACCTTATTATTCTGTATTCTTGGAAATAAATGATTATCTTATCTTATCTTATCATAAAATAAACATTCATACATACATATAGTCAGGCCTTTATCCCTAATGGGGTCGGCAGAGCGTAAACTATTAATACTATTTTTTCCAATTCAGTTTTAAAATAAAGGTAAACAAAGTTTCATGTCTTTAAAAAACACATTTCAAAAATAAATGAGTTGGCGAATTAGTTAACTTACTAAGGGCCGTTTTTTTAATCAGCACTTAAGAGTGACAGCGAGTTTGAGTTTGTAGATAACAGGATTATTATATATATTATTGTTATATTGAAATGTCATTTCAATATAAACTGGCCTGTCAAATCCATACTTAACCCTTAGCCAGGTTGTGGGCACATAGTGACCACATAGCAATAATTTTTTTTTAACGGGCAGATGCCTATATATTGGCCACAATATGTCATGACAATATTGTCTATGAATGGGTTAATTAAAAAAAAATAAAAAAGTTGGTGTATCCGAACAAGTTGTTTGACATTTCGATTGTCAAAATCAAATCTGCGTTTCAACTGCTACTTTTGCTGTTCTGTGTTGAATTTAAATGCAATTATGTCGAAAATAAACAAGGTATGTGCTATTTATTGTAACTTTTTGATAGTTTATATGTTCATTTATCCGTGTTTTTGTTCGCTTTATCGTTGTATTTGATTTTCTGTGAAATAATTGCTCTCAAAGTATGTGGTCCCCATACGCCATCTGCCTGTCTAAATAAATGTATGTGGTCTCCATGCGGCCACTGTCTTTCTAACTATTTAGCTAATTATTAAGGGTAAGATCTCACTCACGAGATACATTGCATGTAAAACCGATGATTTAACCCATTGAAACCAAACAAAATTCCTTTTCATAACACTATTTTGATCTTTTCAGAACCCACGAAAAAAGATTCGAGATCATGAGATTGAAAAGGCTTTACGAGAAATTTACGCATCATCAGAGGATGAATCGTCCGAGGAGGAAGATATTTTACCAAGTACGTTTTTGACTCACCCTTACCCAACCTATGACATCAACAGGGCGTTGGATACTTTACAAAATGTGACAGACGAAGACCTTCTGCAGGTCTTAAAAGATTCTTCACCTACAGTTCAGCCAGCATCTCCGGCAGTAATAGTGGCAGATTTACCTTCAGCAGTTATCAATCATCCCTCTCAACCAGTTGCAGCACCTTCACCGACCAGACCTCCTGCAGTAATAGTAGAAACATTACCTTCAGCTGTCATCCATCAGCCCTCACAGGTTACACCTCCAACAGCTAAGAAGCTTAGACTTTCGACTCCAAACCCCTTAAGTTCAACAATTAGCCATCATTCCTCTCAACCAGTTGCAGCACCTTCACCAACCAGACCTCCTGCAGTAATAGTAGAAACATTACCTTCAGCTGGCATCCATCAGCCCTCACAGGTTACACCTCCAACAGCTAAGAAGCATAGACTTTCGACTCCAAAGCCCTTAAGTTCAACAATTAGCCATCATTCCTCTCGACCAGCTGCAACAGCTTTACGGACCAGACATCCAAGAGTAAGAGAAGAAGCAACCAAACAGCTCTTATCTTTATCGGCAGCCATTCAGCCCTCGTCATTACTAGCAGCTTCACAGCCCTTACCTTCATCGACACCCCATCATGCTTCATCTTCGGCGGCAATTCAACAGTCCTCACCTCCATTGGCAAACCATCAGCCCTCAACATCCGTGTCAGCCCAACAGTCTTCATCTTTATCAGCAGCCATTCAGCCCTCTTCATTACTGGCAGCTGCACAGCCTTTACCTTCATCGACAAATGCTTCATCTTCGGCGGCAATTCAACAGTCCTCACCTCCATTGGCAGACCATCAGCCCTCAACATCCGTGTCAGCCCAACAGTCTTCATCTTTATCAGCAGCCATTCAGCCCTCTTCATTACTGGCAGCTGCACAGCCCTTACCTTCATCGACAAATGCTTCATCTTTGGCGGCAATTCAACAGTCCTCACCTCCATTGGCAGACCATCAGCCCTCAACATCCGTGTCAGCCCAACAGTCTTCATCTTTATCAGCAGCCATTCAGCCCTCTTCATTACTGGCAGCTGCACAGCCCTTACCTTCATCGACAAATGCTTCATCTTTGGCGGCAATTCAACAGTCCTCACCTCCATTGGCAGACCATCAGCCCTCAACATCCGTGTCAGCCCAACAGTCTTCATCTTTATCAGCAGCCATTCAGCCCTCTTCATTACTGGCAGCTTCACAGCCCTTACCTTCATCGATAACCCATCATGCTCCATCTTTAGCGGCAATTCAACAGTCTTCACATGCCACATTGCAAGATGTAATAACAAAGGTCAGGAATTGGTCTGAAGACACAACTGGATTTGCAGCTCCTAATTTCACAAAAAAAATGGAATCAACAAAGTCTTATGATGACAGAAGTTTGCCACTAGACTACTTTTTAGATATGTTTCCTGATGAAATTTTTGGTATCATAGTTGCACATACAAACTCATATGCATCATTCATGCACTCATTAAACTGGACTCCAACAAATTCATCCGAAATAAAGTCATATTTGGGTATGGTCATAATGATGGGTATACATCCTCTGCCAGACTTAGAATTGTACTGGTCTTGCGACCCCTTTTATCACAACCCTGTCATAAGTGCAGTAATGTCCTGTAAGCGCTTTAAAAAACTCACAGAAAACTTGCATTTAAATGATAGGGCTACTGAAGTACCTCGTACAGACCCAGGGTACGATAAGTTGTGCAAAATTCGACGAGTTATGGATATTCTGAACAAAAGTTTTCAAGAAAATTGCAAAGGTTCGGATACACAATCGGTGGATGAAAGCATGGTGAAATTTAAGGGAAGAAGCTCAATGAAACAGTATATGCCGCAAAAGCCAATAAAGAGGGGATACAAAGTCTGGGCGCGGTGCGATTCAGAAACAGGATATTTATATCAGTTCAATGTTTATACAGGCAGACTTGAAAGTACCGATGATGGTGGACTTGGTTACAAGGTTGTAATGCAATTGTGTGAAAACGTCGAAGGAGGGACTTTGATGGCTTTCGATAACTTTTTTACCAGCCTTCCCTTACTAGAGATGCTGCATCAAAAAAAAATATTTTCTGTGGGTACTGTAAGACAAAATAGAAAAGGTTTACCACCACGTCTCTTACCTCAAAAAGGTGACAAGAAAGAAAACAAACTGAATGTTGGTGAATTCATGATGCAGTATGATGCTCCTATTGCTGTAATCAAATGGCGTGATACTAAAGATGTGTACGTCTGTACAACAGCTTTTGATCCTAAATCTGTTGTGACCATTCAACGTAAACAGAAAGACGGTCGCAAAGCCCCATTGATATGCCCATTGGCAATAGAACAATATACGAAATGTATGGGAGGAGTCGACAGGCTTGACCACTATCGATCATCTTACTCTATTGGACGAAAATCGACCAAAAAAAATTGGATGCGCCTGTTCTTTTTTATGCTTGAAGTATCATGCATAAATGCATATATCGTATATAGTAGAACTCACAATAAGACAAGCAACAGTCACAGAGATTTTAGACTAACTTTGGCCAGAGGCCTCATCGACAATTTTACGACTCGACTGAGAAATCCGCCTCTATTCAAAAACAAAAAAGGTGGCCAGTACGGAGTGTCTGACACTGTAAGGCTTAGTAATGTTGGTGTGCACATGCCTTGCCAAAGCAGTAGAAAACGATGCCGGTTTTGCAGCACAAGGGTAAAATCGATAAGAACAAAAATAATGTGTAAGGCGTGTCAGGTACCGCTGTGTGCGGTACCTTGCTTTGATGATTTTCACCGTTAAGGCTTATTCTTCTTCTTCTTCTTAGGCTTATTGTTACCTTATAATATGTTAATAGTATAACTACCTCAATTTTGATTATCTACCTCAATTTTTGATTATTCGCCTAAAAATAAAACTTTTTTTCTTTATTCTAGTGTAGTTTTATTAGATCAACGACTCATTTGATCTTCATAATAATATTCTTCATTACCTTCATTCATATTTCATACTTTATAACTTGGTAGCGTTCACTTACTGTAATGTAGCCCTACCCTTAACTAATCTAAAAACTACTTGCCGGGCAGTGGTCACATACAGACCACATTTTTTCTTTTTAACGGCCTGTGGTCATATAGAGACCACACGGTTTTTTTTCAAGAATAGGTGAAGATAAAAAAAAAACAAGAAATTAGTTTTTTCATAATCCTGTTATCTACCAAAATCAGTATTCAAAATAAAAAAAATCTCTGGGCCTGGCTAAGGGTTAATATTGCTCTCAAGTTAAAGATCGCTTCAAAAATACGACCCTAAAACTACTATTTCATTATGTTGTCATATCTGATAGCTAAAACTTATTTAAGAAAACAAGATTTTCGATTAAAAGACATATCTTAAAGCAATGATAAGAAGAGCCAATACGTTTAAACTAGATCAAGTTAGATTGACACAGCTGCAAAAACTAGACCGGAAATATAAATTATGAACGAATTCCTTAGCAGAGTAAAATGATGCTGAAAACTTACCACTGCAGAACCAGATAAAGACAATACACGCTTTTGACGACACAAATCACTTATAATACACATTTACACACTAAAATCTATACAATAATACTAAAGTTTATACAGTTTTAAAACTGTAAACTTAACAATTTTCACGATTATGCGGCAAACACGCCCACTATTTAAAACACTGAAATCACAACTTTTAAGGCATTTCACGGCTTGAAACTACTGTGAAACACGCACAGGGCACTGCATAAGACACTTTTAATTTACAATAATCGTTGTTTCATTGAGAAATATTTAAATAATCGCGATTTACAAAGAGTTCATTGTACTTCCATGTTTACAAAGTTATGTCAAATCGATGAATTGAAATAGATTAGGTGTTTTTAAGTTCAAGTATGCGAAGTCTTTTGATTCGGTTGGAATTTTTGCAAAATTGTCCCAATTTATTTATATAGACTTTAAATGTAGGTCTTTTGAAAGGTGTTACATCAATTTTAAACAAACTAAGGGGAAAATTGCTAGTTTACTTTGACAAAAGATAGACTAAGGGAAGTTTGCTAGTGTTTACTAAAAAATTTGAACTATAAAACACCTTAACTTTTTTTTATGGCGTCTGTTATTTGAGGCTAATACAACCTCTATTCAGCTTCTTAAGGAGTTTAGCGCGGGAATCGTAACGAATCACTGCTAGGACTAGGACTGATTTTCTGGCTTTCTAAATTGGATTTACGCGGCTATTAAGCTAAGATAAGAATATATTTTATTGCACGGAAAAGATACAAGAGAAAAAAGAAAATAAAACAAACAGCTGAAAATCAGTGTTGCTCTTTATGAGCTATAAATCACTGAGCTTCAACCCTCTGCATCACTTCAGCACATATTCAGCAGAATGTAGATTTTTGTCATGTCTCTATTTATTTTCGTCTTTCTTTCTTTGTGTTTACCTTTTGTTTTATGTATGCTGTTTTTTATGCAATAAACCTTTTATCTATCAGAGGGTTTTGCGCGTGGAACAAGAAAAATCAGATAGACTTTGTCACTCTCTTTTCTAAATTTGTTCCTTGCAGTGTTTATTGTATGAATATGGTATTCAACAAAGATTATTAATCTAATAATCTGCTGACGAGTACGAATATGGCAGGAGTAAGAAGCAAAGGAAGGCGCTACCTTATGATTCGGATTGGTATCCCCGCGTAAAAGTCTGTTGAGCATTGAAATGTGAATCACCGTCAAATTCTAATGACTAAGGTTAGCGTAGGTTAAGATACCTCCAGAGTAATTACTAAACACTAGGCTGCATAGGCTCATGCTCTTTGCCTTCCCTAATGGGAGAATTGTAAAAAAGAAAACCAGCCTGTTAAGGCGAAGTTAGTACATTTTTCATATAAACAGCTCTAGGACTCGACCTTTTCTTTCTTTTTTGATAAGAGGTTCTTTAAAAATAAGACATTTTATTGAGATTCAACTTTATTTTACATTTCAATCACAATACATGATACCATTTAATCATCTTTATGTTTTTTATTTGGAGATTCGCCCTCGTTCGCGCTGCTCTTCCGTTTTCTGCTTTCCTTCTTGTCTTCAACTTGTTCTTTAGTCTCATCGACGACCTGGAAAAGAAGACGGTTTTGATAATCTGAAATTAGTACGTAGGCCCGTATTTATAAAGCGATCTCAAGATTGAGATTAGTCTCATGTATGGATTTGACATGTCATTATGTACTGAAATGACATTTCTAAATCAAACTCAAACTAGCGGTCAGTCTCCAGATCTGATTATAAATACGGGCATTAGAGGCGTACAAAAGATAGGTCTTTACTCAGCAGTAGGTCGATGTACCTAGGCTGATACAAACGAATAAACGTTATAAGGCGTGTAACTCAGTCAAGAAAATTCATTCAATAAATGGAAAAAGATTGACTTCCTGCTCCATAAAATATGCCACTTCGATCAAACTATGTAGAAAGAGAAAAAATATTTATTTGTGAAAGATCTCTAGTTTTCATTGGCCAATCCCTTTCACTCTAATTACAACATCTAACAAGTTAAATGGACTAAAAAATAAGCGTTATTACTTTTGATCATCATCACCATCCTAGCCTTGTCCCGTATCTCACGGGATCGGCTACCTAATCAAGGGGGATTGAACGAGTTTACTGGTTTTCACACAGAGCGACTTACATCTGACCTGCAACCCAGAAGGGAAACCAGACCCAATCCTAGATTAGGTCACAATTCTCAAGCCGCCAATGCTAAGCACTGGCCTCTGGCATGGCTTAACGACTAATATCTACGTTATTAAACGATATTAACCGGAATGAACAGCTTAACGTGCCTTCCGAAGCACGGATAAAGCACCGAATATACATACATATGAAATTCGAAAACCGAAAAACACATTGGTACGTGGTGGGATTCGAACCACGACCTCTCGCTCAGGAGGCAGCGGCCCTATCCACTACACCATCGGGCCTTCCTTACTATTAAGTATTAATAAGTATTATAATGGCGTCGATTCTCGCGATATAATTCTAATTCTTAGCTAGCGCTATCACTTTCTTGACTTTGTCATAAGAACATGATAGCAAATAAACACATGACTTTGACATTACTACTCTGACATAAGCTTATTTGACGTTAAATAAGGAAGCATGCTCTATGCTCAGTTCTTATTTAAAGCGTCTTACGTCAAATTAGGAATGTCAAAGTCAAGTGTTCATTTATTTGCTATCCAGTTCTTATGTCAAGGTTAAGAAAGTGACAGCGCTAACTAACAATTAGTTAACGAATAGTGCGTACAGAAATGCCGCCATTATAAGTATTAATTACTTTTGATAATTTTATGATATGGAAATGGCTTCTGTTACCTTTTTAACTTTATTTGTTTCAGGCGAGTAGGCCCACAGCATCAATTCCAGATGTTCCTTCGTCGGCTTGTCTTTCTCTCCAAACAACTTGGCATCGGCGTGCTGGAAACATCAAATTATGCAAATAATATTTTACAGCTACCTATTAGAGATAACTTACCTATCTTCTTCCATGCTGGACTGGGAGCAAAAGAAAAACATAGAATGTGCCAGCTGCATTTCAGCTAAGGAATTCGAGGGTTTCAGTATATTGCAATTTAGGCGATGGGCTGACAACCTGTCACTACAGCAATATACATATAAATCTATCTTAAATAACTATCAAAACTTTGTCAGACGTGGCAACGTTAACGTTAACGCTCTGCCTACCCCATTAGGGATAACGGTGTGATTATATGTATGTATGTATTACAGATAAAAAAGTGCCTTTGCTTTGTAAACAAGTAGAATGTATCATCTATTTCTGCCTGTCATCACATCAAACCACAAGGCTTTGGAACATAATCCTCAATTTAAGGACAAGGGCGGGCCAATGGCGCTCTGCAAGGCACAAAGACATGTCTACATACATACATATAATCACGCCTTTATCTCTAATGGGGTAGGCAGAGCGTAAACTACCTAAACAAAGGCCGTTCCGCCACGACTGACAAAGTTTTGAGGGTTATTTAAGATAGATTTGTAGGTATATTGCTGTAGTCAAAGATTTTCAGCCCATCGCCTAAATTACAATATACTGAAACCTTCCGATCCCTTAGCTGGTTTTTACAGCATGCCCGGGGGAAATGCAGCTTGCACATTATATATTTTTCTCTCGCTCCCAGTCCAGCATGGAAGAACATAGAAGAACAAGACATGTCTACAAGGTTATATATAACTCTTTACCTTCTGTTTAAGTTCCTTGAGGTTGTCAACTGTCAGCTTGTCATCACATCAAACCACAGTCTTTCCTTTCCAATTTTAGGACAAGGCCGTTGACGCTCTGCTTACCTTGCAAGACAGAGACATGTCTACAAGGATCTATATAATTGTTTACCTTCTCTTTAAGCTGTTTCAGGGCAGCGTTCCTCACGATGTCCCAGGTTTTGCCACTCTCTTTCTCTGGCACAGTTCTCAGTCGCTTGTATTCCCCGTTTACTGACGCGTACGCCGCTATGAAGGCTTTCTGGAAACACCATACAAAGAAATATAGATATTAATCGATGTAATAAAAAAAGACATAATAAAAAAGTAATATTGTGGGTATTTTAAACCTCAATACTCAATCATTTATTTCTTTCTTGTTGGTACATAAGGTCTTACAATATTTTTTGGTCCATACAACAAGAACCCTGTTCGGGCACTGCAACAGTAGGTACTTAAAATATAAATACTATTTCTTAAAACTAAGTTGCGACTAATATTATAATTTTTATTTAATTACAATATATATATTCTTATTATATGATTTTATTTAATTACAATATATATATTCAACTATATATATTGTAATTAAATAAATATATATTACTTCCATGCTGGCCTGGGAGCGAGAGAAAAACATAGAATGTGCCAGCTGCATTTCCTCCCGGGCATGTTGTAAAAACCAGCTAAGGGATCCGAGGGTTTCAGTATATTGTAATTTAGGCGATGGGCTGACAACCTGTCACTACAGCAATATACTTACAAATCTATCTTAAATTACCCTCAAAGCTTTGTCAGACGTGGCGGAACGACCTTTGTTTGGGTCGTTTACGCTCTGCCTACCCCATTAGGGATAAAGGCGTGATTATGTGTGTGTGTGTGTGTGTATATATTCAAGTTATATATAAAGAGCCTTCATTATAAAACTCTTGCAGGTTGTAGTAAGCTTTACCTCTAAATATACAAACGAAAATTTTGTACGGGAGGGATTCGAATCCGCGACCTTCGGCGTATCGTGCCAAAGCTCGAGTGTGGGGCACGGGATGTCTATGCATTTATTTATTTATTTAACTTTATGCACAAAAATGTTACATGGGCGGACTAAACGCCAAAGGCATTATCTACCAGTCAACCTTAGGGCATGCATGTCATGTTCAGCATGTCCAGAGCTTCCTACGAAAATCACTGCTATCGATACGTAGAGCGTACCACTTGACTAATCTCGGGATTTTGGCAAGTACGAAATGCTACCAATGCAATGTTCCCTTTTTTCCGGGCGTGCTATAGAAGTCAGTCGGACTGACAACCTGTCAATTTTGGTTAGATATGGGAAAGGCGGGCGCCATTTACGAGGCGTTTTACGCTCTGCGCGCCGCCGCATACCTGATTTGTGCGCTCTGCCTCTCCGTAACGTAAGGAGTATGAATATTCTGGAACCTACGTATTTTAGAGAATCAAGATAGAAAATAGACTTCCATGCTGGACTGGGAGCGAGAGAAAATCATAGAATGTGCCAGCTGCATTTCCTCCCGGGCATGCTGTAAAAACCAGCTAAGGGATCCGAGGGTTTCTGTATATTGCAATTTAGGCGATGGGCTGACAACCTGTCACTACAGCAATATACTTAAAAATATATCTTAAATAATCCTAATAAGTGTTCCTACTTATAATTAAATAAAACCCTCAAAACTTTGTCAGACGTAGCGTAACGACCTTTGTTTATGTCGTTTACGCTCTGCCTACCCCATTAGGGATATAGGCGTGATTATATGTATGTATGTATGTAAGATAGAAAATAATAAATTCGCCACGGGCAGGACTCGAACCCGCGTCTCTGAAATGCCATTACACATTGCGTAGTTCTTAAACTACACGGTGAGATGTCGCAAACTTCGCTATGAAGTTTACATAAAATAGACTAGGTATGATAAATCCCTCACTCCCGCTACCGTCTCGGTAGCTTAGGTGGTAGAGTGATGGACCGGCACTCCAGAGATGCAGATTCGAGTCCTGCCCGAAGCGAATTTATTATATTCTTTCTTTCACATTATACGGGGTGCAAGTGTAAGGGACAGCGTCCATACATACATACATAAAATCACGCCTTTATCCCTTACGGGGTAGGCAGAGCGTCAAACGCCTCGTAAAAGGCGCTTTCGCCACGTCTGACAAAAATTGAGGGCAATTTTAGATTGTAATGTATATTGCTATAGTGACAGGTTGTCAGCCCATCGCCTAAATTACAATACACTGTAATCCTCGAGTCCCTTTTGCTGACTTCTACAGCATGCCCGGGAGGAAGGGCAGCTGGAACATTCTATGTTTTTCTATCTCTCCCAGTCCAGCATGGCATGACAGCGTCCCGTATACTTATAGGGGTTGCTTAGTCAACGAAACTGAACAACTATGAGCAGGGACTTTTTATGATAAAATATTGCTTTCCTATACAAATTTCCTGATCGAGGTGGTCATATATTGTATGGGGAGGTAAGTTTTGTTCATCTCCTGAAATAATTTCGTGGTGAACGTTGTTCTGTGTCGTTGACTGAGCAACCCCTATCAGTTTGCGGGACGCTGTAAGGGATTACACCCATGATATGGTACCTGTTGCTCAGTAGGTTTCTCTGCCAGTTTGAGCGCTGTCCGAGCTATACCGAGGGACAAGTAAGGGTTGTTTTGCTTCATGAGGTGTTGGCTGTCGAAGTCATCCAGGAATTTCTCCAGCACGCCCATTGCTTCTTTGATGTTGGCCAGTTTGGTCTCGTCTTTTGTACCTGAAAGAACATATACATAAAGTCACGCCTTTGTCTCTTAGGCAGAGTAAAAGGTGCCTTCACAACGTCTGACAAAAATTGAGGGAAATTTTAGATAGTAATGTGTATCGCTATAGTGACAGGTTATCAGCCCATCGCCCATATTATAATACAATGTAGTCCTCGAATCCCTTATGCTGATTTCTACAGCATGCCGGGGAGGAAGGGCAGCTGGAACATTCTATGTTTTTCTATCGCTTCCAGTCCAGCTTGGAAGAAACATCAATCAACAGTAAATATTAGTTATACGGTTTTCGAGTCTTCATACGACCCGATGACAGCATTTTTAAACTAGTATATAGACTTCCATGCTGGACTGAGAGCGAGAGAAAAACAAAAAATGTGCCAGCTGCATATCCTCCCGGGCATGCTGTAAAAACCAGTTAAGGGATCCGAGGGTTCCGGTATATAGCAATTTAGGCGATAGGCTGCATATACATATACATACAAATCTATCTCAAATAACTGTCGAAACTTAGTCAGACGTGGCGAAACGACCTTTGTTTATGTCGTTTACGCTCTGCCTACCCCACTAAGGACAAAGGCGTAATTATATGTATGTATATACTTACAAGTGAGAACTCGGTTGGCACTCTTGATAAGACCCTTGATGGCCAGGCTCTGGTACTCCGGATCTCGACCCTCAAGTTCTTTCAGGGTTGCCTCAGCGGCCGCTTTGTCTTTGAATCCAAGTCCTTGCACTTTGTCTGAGACCTCCTTTGATTCCTTCTTCTCCTTGGGTTTTTCTTCCATTTCTACGTCAGAATCCTGAAAATAAATTAAAAAAAAACATTTTAGCTACAAGTAGGTAATAGTCCTCACTCCGATTTACGGTGATAGCGACCAATCGACCAACTGCGCAGGACTAGTTTTTTGTGCCCAAGTGTTTGCGCTAACCACAGGTGCACTCTCTATTCCTTTAACCTCTTATTCTGATGGGACAGATTAACTGACACGACCAGAGAAAAGTCAGGACCGACTATTTACATGCTCATCCGACAGCATGGATCATATAACTTTTTGACCACTATCAGAGACAGCGACTGGGACCGGTGGCTTAACATGCCGAAGCACAGAATCCTATTTCTTATCGGGTCAGGTGATTCAGCCTGCAATGTCCTAACCAAACTCGGAAAAACCTCACAAAGTCATATTATATTGACAAATATCTACTTAGTGTCTGGGAATCTAACCAAGGACCTGCTGATCAGGATTCCATGTCGCAGTCCACTAGACCACGAATGCATAAAATATAATAATAATACATACATATAATCACGCCTTTATCCCTTATGGGATAGGCAGAGCGTAAACGACATATACAAAGGAAGTTACCACCAGCCACGTCTGACAAAGTTTTGAGGGTTATTTAAGATAGATTTGTAGGTATATTGCTGTAGTGACAGGTTGTCAGTCCATCGCAATAAATTTTAATATACTGAAACTCTCGGATCCCTTAGCTGGTTTAAACAGCATGCCCGGAAGGAAATGCAGCTGGCACATTCTATGTTTTTCTCTAGCTCCCAGGTCAGCATCGAAGATAAAAAAAATGTTTTATCTCTATACGTATATTTACCTCTTCTTTATCATTAGATTTCTTGCTTTCCTTCTTCTCCTCCTTCTTCTTATCGTCTTTTTCTTTCTTATCAGTCTTGTTCTTCTCGAGGTCCGCGAGCCAATTCTCAAACACCTCCATCGCTTCTTTAATATTCTTTATTTTCTCTTCTGCTTTTGTCACTGTAAACGACATTTCTAGTTTTAATACACAATTCAGAAAATATTTCAAGGAACTATCAAAACTACGGGCCGTAATGGACAGCGTCCCGCAGACTGGTAGGGGTTTCTCAGTCAACGAAACTGAACAACTGACACCAGGAAATTCTTTCAGTCAAAAAAATGCTTTTCCATACAAAGGGAAATCTTGGGAAAGGCAATTTTTATTTTATCTCCTGAAAGAATTTTCTGGTGAATGTTGTTCAGAATGGTTGACTGAGCAACCCCTATCAGTTTGCGGGACAGTTCCCTTACACCCGGTAGTCAGACGTGACGGAACGATTTGTTTAAGCCGTTGATACTCTGCCTAGCGTATTAGGGATAAGGCGTGATTGCATGCATGTAGAAAATATTTTTGTGCTGTATGTTTGTGTAATTTTCCAAATAAGTAAAATTAGTGGCCAATTTCCTTCCATGCTGGACTGGGAGAGATAGAAAAACATAGCATGTTCCAGCTGCCCTTCCTCCCGGGCATGCTGTAGAAGTCAGCAAAAGGGACTCGAGGGTTACAGTGTATTGTAATTTAGGCGATGGGCTGACAACCTGTCACTATAGCAATACACTTTTCAATCTAAAATTGCCCTCAATTTTTGTCAGACGTGGCGAAAGCGCCTTTTACGAGGCGTTTATCGCTCTGCCTACCCCGTAAGGGATAAAGGCGTGATTTTATGTATGTATGTATGTAGTGGCCAATTTAAAATGCAAATTAATCTATCTATGCACACAAATGAGGTAAGAATTTAGTTTATAAATATAAATGAATTGTGTAGAACGTCAAGGTTTCTGAAGGTCAATCAACCATCTATCATGCATCGAAATATTAATTTCCTCCAAACGGAAGCAGCCCACAAAGGCCAAAAAAATTTTACTTATTTTATTAATAAATAATAGTCCTCCTACCGATATTTGGTGATGGCGTCAAATCTCTCTTAATTTTAACTTATTATGATGCGTACGACACTCTCAAATGAGATTATGCTATTCTGAACCAGCATAATAGACTTACTTCCATGCTGGACTGGGAGAGATAGAAAAACATAGAATGTTCCAGCTGCCCTTCCTCCCGGGCATGCTGTAGAAGTCAGCAAAAGGGACTCGAGGGTTACAGTGTATTGTAATTTAGGCGATGGGCTGACAACCTGTCACTATAGCAATACACATTACAATCTAAAATTGCCCTCAATTTTTGTCAGACGTGGCGAAAGCGCCTTTTACGAGGAGTTTGACGCTCTGCCTACCCCTCTGTGATTTTATGTATGTATGTATAATAGACTTCCAGGATTGCATAATTAGCATTTCTTCCATGCTGGACTGGGTGCGAGAAAAAAACACAGAATGTGCCAGCTGCGATTCCTCCCGGGCATGCTGTTAAAACCAGCTAAGGGATCCGAAGTTTTCAGTATATTGCGACTTAAGTGATGGAACCTGTCACTGCAGCAATATATTTACAAATCTATCTGAAATAACCCTCAAAACACAGTCAGACGTAATGGAGTTCCACGGTAACCTAACCTTTGTTTAGGACGTTAAGACTCTGCCTACCCTATATGGGATAAGGGTTTGACTATCTGTATGTATATAGAATTAGGTGAAAGAATTATTTTTACTTGAAAGCACTCTCTTGGCCCGCCCCAGAAGCCCTCTCACAGTGAGTCTTCTGTAGTTCGGATCGTGTTCCTCTAATAGCCGCAGAGTCTCCTCCGCTTTCGCCTTGTCCTTGAAGCCGAAGCCTGAGTCTTCTTTGTCGTCTTTGCCCATTATTCTGCAAAAAAAACCATGCATTTTTTATCATATTAAACAATTCTTAATTCTTATCTTTCGTCCCAACTTCTAAATTGTAAACATTAATTATTATATTGTTTAAAACTTTTTGTAAATTACCTAAATTTATTTATTTATTTTATTTATTTAACAATTTATTGTACACAAATTCTGCTTTTAATATGTTAAACTTCGTAACTGGCTAGATTAGTTTATAACATTTGTAATGTAATTTAAGAATATGTGTTTCTTGTCTTGTTTCTCTAAATGAAGTTGTTAAAAAATATCATTTGCTTTGTTTTAAATTATTTTACCAGTTACGAAACGTGTAACACCATTCATGTTGTTTTGTTTTTCAGATATTTGTGTAATTTGTAATATTTTTTTTTTATAGTGTATTGTAGTTTAGGCGATGGGCTGACAACCTGTCACTATAGCAATACAAATTACAATCTAAAATTCTTCCATGCTGGACTGGGAGAAATAGAAAAACATAGAATGTTCCAGCTGCCCTTCCTCCCGGGCATGCTGTAGAAGTCAGCAAAAGGGACTCGAGGGTTACAGTGTATTGTAATTTAGGCGATGGGCTGACAACCTGTCACTATAGCAATACAAATTACAATCTAAAATTTCCCTAAATTTTTGTCAGACGTGGCGGAAGCGCCTTTTACGAGGCGTTTAACGCTCTGCCTACCCTGTAAAGGATAAAGGCGTGATTTTATGTATTATTATGTATGTATTTTTTATATACAGGCCTTAAAAATAACAAATCAAAGTTAAAAAAAAATGGGCTTGAAACTGCTTGAAAACCAAAACCCCTTTGAAGTTCCCTTTCTTTTCATAGAGTACGTCACTCGTCACTAATAAATAAGCTTCGCCTTAATGAAATTAAAATGAATGATTATTCGCCATTACCATTACAAAATGAGCTTTATCGTTTGGACTTTAAGTTCAAAGTTATTTGATTTTAGCTATTTCGGCGCAGAGTAGGTTTGACTAGTATTCGTCATTCTTTATAGTGTGATTTAACCATACATACATACATACATACATATAATCACGCCTTTATCCCTAATGGGGTAGGCAGAGCGTAAACGACCCAAACAAAGGTCGTTCCGCCACGTCTGACAAAGTTTTAAGGGTTATTTAAGATAGATTTGTAAGTATATTGCTGTAGTGAGAGGTTGTCAGCCCATCGCCTAAATTACAATATACTGAAACCCTCGGATCTAGCGTTGCCAGGTCCTCATACCGAAAAGCCGGACAGAGCTGTGAGTTTGGCCTAACATTTGGGTCAAAAAGCCGGACATCCTGCATTTTCAACAATTTTAAATATTCGTGTAAAAAATCATTTTATTTGGCCTAACATTTTGGTAAAAAAGCCGGACACTTTGCATTTTAGGCGATTTTTTGGTATTAATGTAGAAAATTAATGAACACAAGCTTTTTTGATAATTTACAATAAAACTAATGCCAAATTAGTCTAAAAGTAATTTATTATTTTAATCAGTTGAGTCGAATTGGGTCTCGATGCGTGCGAATTTTGAAATCTAAAAAGCCATACAAAAGCCGGACAGGCCGGACGACGCTTATTTTGGCCGGACAGGCAATCAAAAAGCCTGACTATGTCCGGCTAAAGCCGGACGCCTGGCAACGCTACTCGGATCCCTTAGCTGGTTTTTACAGCATACCCGGGACTAAATGCAGCTGGCACATTCTATGTTTTTCTCTCGCTCCCAGGCCAGCATGGAAGAACTGATTTAACCAATACGTTTTATACTTTGATTTTTACTATAGATTGAATATATAATCAAACGATAATCAAAAGTCAAAACTAAATAGTGCCAGCGATGATTGCAATAATATAAAACGACATTTTAACATAGAAGAAAATATCTTGCTCGACTGGGAGCGATAGAATAACGTAGAATGTGCCAGCTGCATCACCTCCCGGGCATGCTGTAAATACCAGCTAAGCGATTCGAGGGTATATTGTAATTAAAACGATGGGCTGACTGAATATACAGTTCTTACTTAAACAACCTTCAAAACTTGTCTGACGTGGCGGAACAACCTTTGTTTGAGTCGTTGACGCTCTGCCTACCCCATTAGGGATAAAGGCGTGATAGTCAAAGGTTGCCTGGTAGAAATTGCTGCTTTAGCAATAAGGCCGCCTATATTGTACTGTTTTGTTATTTACGTTTCCGCTGTATGTATTTGTGTTTCATTGTGCAATAAAGTACCTATCTTGTATTGTTTTTTATTGTATGTATGTCATCATCTCCCTAGCCTTATCCCGTATCTCATGGGGTTGGCTACCTAATCTAGGGGATTGAACGAGGGTAATGGTTATTACACAGAGCGACTGCCATCTGACCTCCGCAACCCAGAAGGGAAACCAGACCCAATCCTAGATTAGGTCAGAGTTATCAAGCCGCCAATGCTTAGCATTGGCCTCTGTCATGGCTTAACGATTAATATCTATGGTATTAAACGATAGTAACCGGGACCAACGGCTTAACGTGCCTTCCGAAGCACGGAAAAAGCGCTGAATAAACATACATATGAAATTCGAAAACCGAAAAACACATTGGTACGTGGTGGGATTCGAACCATGACCTCCCGCTCAGGAGGCAGCGGCCCTATCCACTACACCATCGGGCCCTCTTATTGTATGTATATATGTAAGAAAATATAAAAGCCAACTTTTTATGTACCTACCTTCATACAAATACTATGTAAATATAGTACCTACTCTTCTAAAAAGTAAACATGATTTTTAATCTCTGATTTCACAACAAAGGAATTTTATTTAGAAATAGAAGTAATATTATCGAGACAGGAAAATGTTATCGCAAATAGGTATATTGACCAATGAACTATTACTATACATACATAAAATCACGCCTTTATCCCTTACGGGGTAGGTAGAACATCCTAAAAGGCGCTTTCGCCACGTCTGACATAAATTGAGGGCAATTTTAGATTGTAATGTGTATTGCTGTAGTGACAGGTTGTCAGCCCATCGCCTAAATTACAATACACTGTAACCCTCGAATCCCTTTTGCTGACTTCTACAGCATGCCCGGGAGGAAGGGCAACTGGAACATTCTATGTTTTTCTTTCTCTCCCAGTCCAGTATGGAAGATTAGGTATACTATTACTAATAAAAAACATAAAATCACGCCTTTATCCCTTACGGGGTAGGCAGAGCGTTAAACGCCTCGTAAAAGGCGCTTTCGCCGCGTCTGACAATAATTGAGGGTAATTTTAGATTGTAATGTGTATTGCCATAGTGACAGGTTGTATACTATTACTATACTAGTGTAATATTGAAGGGGTGGCTAAACAAATTCAAAACGTACTTAATAAAACTTATGGCTAAAATACTATGGATTTCATTCACCGTTAAAAAAAAGAAGTCACACTTAGATGTAATAATCGAGTTACAAATATAGAAATTATTGATTTGAGTTGTCAATATTTACAGGAGAAGTGACGTCATAACTCACAATTTAAAAAAAGGCGTTTTTGACATTTCCATAAAAAGTTGCTGATTTGACTAGTAGGAAATAGCGTGTTATGTCATAGTAGTCCTAGAGCCGACCGGCATGTTTGTGTTTACATACATTTAGCGGTAGCGATCGCGCCGCGCCGCGCGGTATTTACGAGAGAGGTGACGTAATTCCATGTGGGGGTCAATATTGTATGTGTCGTAGGATGATTTGATAATTCGAATCTTTGCGGAATTCCTAGGGATTTTGCGCAAACACTATCATCAGCCTATATCTAGAGATATACCTTACTTCCATGCTGGACTGGAAGCGAGAGAAAAACATAGAATGTGCCAGCTGCATTTCCTCCCGGGCATGCTGTAAAAACCAGCTAAGGAATCTGAGGGTTTCTGTATATTGCAATTTAGGCGACAGGCAGACAACCTGTCACTACAGCAATATACCTACAAATCTATCTTAAACAATCCTCAAAGCTTTGTCAGTCGTGGCGGAACGACCTTTGTTTGGGTCGTTTCCGCTCTGCCTACCCCATTAGGGATAAAGGCGTGATTATATGTATGTATATATGTATACCTTAAGTTAAGATACAATCCTAGGGATTTTGCGAAATCACTAACATCAGCCGTATAGACCTTTAGATACGTAAACGAATAGCTTTGCGTTTACTTACACTTTTAAAAATAACGGTGATCATTATGATCAAAGGTCGACTACCTAATTTTAACTGCTTCCGTGGTCTAGTGGTCTGAGCCATGGGCTCCCGATCCGGAGATCATGGGTTTGATCCCAGGGGGGAACACAAACTAAATATTAGTTAAATCGCAGGTTTTTGTTCCACTATCAATAACAGCAACCAGGACCGATGGCTTAACTTGCCCTCCGAAGCACGGATTTTTTTTTTCCAGACAATCAAGCGATTTAGCCTGCATTGTCCTAATCAAACTGGAGAAAAATACACCAAATGAAAAATTGCTGCTTAGCAATAAGGCCGCCTATTTGTACTACTATTTGTTTTAAATTCTTTTCCTCCTGTGTCTTTTCTGTGCAATAAAGTATATTCTTATCTTATAAATTGACAAATATCATCTTTTGTGTACCCTCCTGGAAATCGAACTCAGGACCTCCGGATCGTATGCCCATGGCTCTGACCACTAGACCACGGAGCCAGTTAACTATCTTATTATGGAACCCTTTCGAAGAATGCGTCACCCGCACTTGTCGCCTATTTATTAGATTGCCCACTTATTTTTATGCGAGCTTCGATTGTGAATTAGGTCACCGTTCGCCACACGCGTTTTTTACATTATTTTAGTAGATTTTAACTCGCTTGCGTGCTGTTGGATTTACGATCAGAGTTTTTTACCTTTTTAACGTCTAATAGACAGAGATGGGAGAGAACTTTTCTCTGTCACTTCCTTAGATTTAGACCTAAGGATTTTTTGGAAGTAGGAATTGAGAAGCAAATAGTACCCTGGAGTTACTATCGAAATTATCGCCAAAAGTGGCCGTTTTTAGCTATAATATCCATAGTAATGAGAAATTCTTAGGTCTAAAACCATAGAGTAACTAATAATACTAACGTACAACTAAAACTAAGGAAGTGACAGAAAAAAGTTTTGAAAATGTCTATATTTTTCGAGTTATGATTTTTTAACGAGTGAGGACGCCACCGCTCGCGAAGAGGCCTCTTAAGATTTGAGTCACCAAATGAGGACGTCGTATTTAGGCGATGGGCTGACAACCTGTCACTACAGCAATACATATACTAAACATATGTATCTTTACACTAAAATAAACAATTTACTTACTTACTATAGATCTATCTGAAATTACCATCAGTACTTGTCTGAAGTGGTACAACGACCTTTGTTTGGGCCGTTTACGCTCTGCCTACCCTATTAGGGATAAAGGCGTGATTATATGTATGTATGTATGAGGACGTTGTCGACACAAAATAGATAATTTGGTATATAAAACCGACAGACCTTCACACCATTTAACGCTATTCAAATTTTATGAAGCATAGTCAATCTGCTATACTTAGTAGCAGCACGTTGAAGATAAACATAATTTATAAGATGTTAAAATTGGTAGCAATTTGTAGATATGCAAAAGTCACGACTTAACTAATTTAATTCTTTATCTGTCATTGTCTATTATGAGAGAAAAGAAAGAGACTGCAAGCATTTTAGTTAAGATTGAGCGCTCTACGAATCGCTAGCAATATTTAAAACTGAGATTAAGTATTCTTCCATGCTGGACTAGAAACGAGAGAAAACATAGAACGTATTATTATTATATTGCTGTAGTGACAGGTTGTCAGCCTATCGCCCATATTGCAACTTACCAAAACCTTCGGATCCCTTAGCTGGTTTTTACAGCATGCCAGAAGTAAATGCAGGTGGCACATTCTATGTTTTTCTCTCGCTCCCAGGTCAGCATGGAAGTATTAACAAAAGTTCTACTTACATAAGTTTAAATTGATTAATTGATAATAAAAATAATAGGTACTATATTCACTTTCCACTTTAACTTAGTCCTAAGCGAGTTAAGTAACGATGCTCTTAGCGCTGTCTTTCCGCGACTGTTTAGTTTTCAAATAAATTCACGACCCGCGCGTGTATAGAAATGATAATCCTCCCGAATATAAACGTTACTGTTTCAAAACAGTTTGATGTAGAACTCGTGATATTTCACTTGGCAGGATTGTAAGAAGCCGCAAAACATGGCGGCAAAAGTACAAAAATACGAGATGACGTCACGATTGTTTCGATACCGGCGTCCAAGGCCGAGGTTAGGTAGATGTGAGATCATCGACTTGAATGAGGCACCTTAATACTCCAGCTAGATTAATGGGCCCGGCGAGAATATTATTCAGAGTATTATTATTAGTAAATTATAGCCAACAGTTTATCATGAGGGCCAATGGGGCCAAATGTCGTACCGTGCTGCATTATTAAATGCTAAAGTAAAGCAAGCATTAAAGAAATACGAGGGTGGAGTGATAAGTCCGGTAAAAATTAAAAAAGGCATGTTTTTTAAATTCATTATTATTTATTTTTGAACACCATTTCCTTATAACCCAATGCCCTTTATCCAGCTTCTCTTGCTTTTTGATACCTTGAATAATATACGACTTAGGCTAACCAGTCGAATTGTCACAAATTTAGTGCATGATCTCTTCATCTTAGCCAAATCTTTTTACATCAAGTAAAATTTAAAAATTTAAGGAACTGAAAATAGACGCAAGGGGCAACAAGAACATCAAGAACAGTGCTATGACAAATATTTCACTTTCCTGCCTATTAAGGTTAATTATCATCTAACCTGTTATGTAGCTGTAGCTATTTTGTTATGCTCATTTTTTTGCATTGGTTTCCTAGCCTATTAAAATATTTAAATTTAGCGCGTTTTTAAAAACACGTTTCGTTCCATACATACTTACAAACTTATAAAATTCTGCATGAATCAGAACACATAACCTTTAAAAAAAATAATGTCATTTTTATTTTGACAGATCCCAGAGAAACGTGCTTATTGCGTCTGCTCAGTTGTGTTTGTTTTTCCAGATTTTCAGTGATTTTTTGTACAATGGTTTCCGTAGAACAAAAGCCGGTATTCAGGGACCTCACGGCTGAAGACCCGGACCCGGAGGTCACAGAAGTGGAGTCCATGTGCATGAATTGCCACGCAAATGTGAGTAAAACATAATGACCAAGTAGATCGTTCTGGAAGTGCTCATTTCTAGCTCTTGTACTGCAATTCAAGCCAGATTTATGGCACTTTTCAGCATCTTTTGAAGTAATTCTTTTATGATTTTCCTAGTATTTCTACCTTTTTTTGAGAAATTGATCGAAAAAGTTCTAGAACATCATGGAACTTTCCCAAACTTTCGAGCTGTTTTTAAACAAAAATATAATATTTATTAATAAAAAAAATAAAAGAAAAACTCGAAATAGAACATGATTTTGGTGTTTGTGTAATAACACCGGCCAGCCAATGACCCTCTGACCTAACGTACATGCCAGAAAATATTTATTATTATTTAATAATAGGCGAGCAGCCACAGGCTGATGTGCCTATATCTAAGCTGGTGTGTTCATGTTAGTTTTAGTCACTTCACTACACTTATTGTCTGTCACTGTTTAACCACTTATCAAGTCTGTTCTTAAAACTACTACTTTTTGATGTTTACTGTGCTTTTAAACAGAATATGTTTTCAAGATCTTGTTAGCAAGTGGGTTTTCAAGTCAAACAACGAACCGATGAACCCTGGTGCCAGAGTTTTGAAACCGCTTGGTAGCTCAGTTACTAGGTCTCTGTCATGGTTAGAGTAATGACTGCTATCAAAGACAGCAACATTAGGTGAATCGGGTGATATTCGATTAAACAATCTGGTGATTAAGCCTGCAATATCCTAACCAAACTGGGGAAAACCTCATAAAGTGATAAATTGTCAAATATCAAATTTGGAGGATCTTTGATTACCAGGACCTGGGAATCGAACCCAGGATATAAGAAACTATGCCTTTTTAAACATATTTTTATATTTACTTTATAAACTTTAAATTATAAAATAAAAACTTTGAAATAACACAAATCCTTTAATCAGGGTATGACGAGGCTGTTGCTCACGAGGATCCCGTACTACAAGAATGTGGTGATCATGAGCTTCTCGTGCGAGCATTGCGGGTTCGAGAACAATGAGATCCAGCCCGGAGGAGCTTTCGCTGAGCTGGGAGTCAGGTAAAGAGTATCTTCTTCCTCTGTCGTGTGGGTATTAAGTCAATTGACTTGATGAACTCTGGTGTGAACCCATATCTTCCATGCTGGACTGGGAGCGAGAGAAAAACATAGAATGTGCCAGCTGCATTTCCTCCCGGGCATGCTGTAAAAACCAGCTAAGGGATCCGAGGGTTTCAGTATATTGCAATTTAGGAGATGGGCTGACAACCTGTCACTTTAGCTATATATCTACAAATATATCTTAAATATGCCTCAAAACTTTGTCAGATGTGGCGGAACAACCTTTTATAAGGTTGTTTACGCTCTGCCTACCCCATTAGGGATATAATAATAAAGCCTTTTATTTCCCAAATTTAACTTAGGTTATTTACATTACAAACTTAATCAAGTAACTGAAACTAAATTAATGGTAATTAAAATATACCTTTTATTGGAGAATCCAGCTTCGGACAAAGGCCTCCTCCAACTCATGCCATCCCATTCTATCAGCAGCTAATCTTGTCCATGTCCCTTTTGCCACCCGTATGATGTCATCACTCCAACGACGTCTTGGACGGCCTCGAGGTCCATTAGGGATATAGACGTGATTATATGTATGTATGTCGAAGTGACTTTTATACAGGACTCAGCTGATGTGATTTGTGCCTACATTTTATTTAGAAATTGACAGAACAAAACTAAAATAAGTTTTAGCCATGCCAGGAATTAAAAATACCTGTCATAGAGAACAATAGAGACAGAATAAGAGAATAAGGACTTATGCAGTTCCTATAAGGAACTATCTAGCTGCTATGTACTATCCTACTACCCAAAGGTTACCTGGTAGAAATTGCTGCTTTAGCAATAAGGCCGCCTATATTGTACTGTTTTGTTCCTTACTTTTATGCTGTATGTATTTGTGTTTCTTTGTGCAATAAAGTATCTTGTATTGTACAAGACCTTCTAACCATAGAAGGCCTTATACAATACAATACAAGATACTTTACCAACCTCTGACAGGTATTTTTAAATTCTGGCAGGGCTACAAGTTGAATAGGCGCCAACATTTATTTATTTATCCTACCACCTCTAAACAACCTGCTTTTGTGTCGAGATCGAGTATACGTTGTCATTGGCAAAATACGTCTCAAATCAATAGATGTGAAGCCATTTAAAAAAAAAAACAATTGTTCAGTTTGAAGGTCTTAAGCCCATATTTTTATTTATGAATGAGCCTTGAGAATTCTTACTATACATTTTCAGATGGAAGCTGCGCGTGGAAACCCCATTAGATCTGAACAGACAAGTGGTGAAGAGTGACTACACGAGTGTCCGCATTCCAAAACTTGACTTCGAGGTCCCCGCACTGAGCCAGAAAGGAGGTCAGTTTCATTATTATTACATCGTCGTCTTAGCCGATAGACATTCCCTGCAGGACATAGGCCCAAGGACCTCCACGATGATAGGTCTAGCACTTCTACATCCAGCAGCTTCTCACTCTCACCTTCACCAGATTGTCGAGCCACCTTGTAGGAGGCCTGCCTACAATGCATTTACTGTGCCTAGGTAGCCACTTCAGAACTTTCCTGCCCCAGCAGGAGTCAGTTCTGCGAGCAATTTACATACATACATATGGTCACGCCTTTATCCCTCATGGGGTAGGCAGAGCGTAAACAACCTTAACAAAGGTCGCTCCGCCACATCTGACAATGTTTAAGGCTTATTTAAGATAGATTTGTAGGTATATTTCTGTAGTGACAGGTTGTCAGTCCATCGCCGAAATTGCAATATACGTAAACTCTCGGATCCCTTAGCTGATATTTAAAGCATGCCTGTAAGGAAATGCAGCTGGTTCATTCCATGTTTTTCTTTCGCTCCCAGTCCAGCATGGAATAATATTAATATTCCGTTCAGTATTCAAATCCGTTCTGAAAGGCTTATTAATGAAGGATACATTTTATTTTCCCCCCAGAGGTAACAACAGTGGAAGGCATCATCCAACGAGCCATCGCAGGGCTGACGCAGGACCAGGAGGCTCGCAGACAGCAGCACCCCGAGGCAGCCGCTCAGATCGAAGAGTTTGTGGCCAAGTTGCACCGGCTCCGGATGCTTGAGCAACCTTGGACGCTCGAGCTGGAGGACATCAGCGGTGAGGCATCATGTTATTACTGAGCTATACCCGACCGACCCGACCGACACAACCGACCCGACTGACTTGACCGATACAACCCACATAACATGAAGATATAAGTGTATATAACAAAGTCGCTTTCTCTGTCCCTATATCCCTATGTATGCTTAGATCTTTAAAACTACGCAACGGATTTTGATGCGGTTTCTTTAAATGGATAGAGTGATTCAAGAGGAAGGTTTATATGTATAATACATGCATAATATAGTAGAGAAACACTGATAATTTCCGTGCGAAGCCGGGGTGCGTCGCTAGTATTTCATAAGGTTCACTTTTTTGTTTTTTTTTTAAACAGAGGTTTTGACCATCTCATTGCATAAGTACGAGTATTTAGGAAACGAGCGGTTGGGAGAAAAATACAAACCAATTTTAATTATCACATTATAGTGAGGTCTTCTTCTGTCGAGTGGGTATCGAGTCTATCGACCCGATGAACCCTGGTGTCAGAGTTTTTAAACCGCCTAGTAGCACAACTATCAGGCCTCTGACAGGGTTTGAGTAACGACCACTATCAAAGACAGCGACCGGGACCGACGGCTTAAAGTGCCCTCCGAAGCACGAAATCTTTTTCTTTTCGGACAATCAGGTGATTCAGCCTGCAATGTCTTAACCAAACTTGGGAAAAAATCACAAAGTGATAAATTCTCAAATATCGACTTTGTGTTTCCCCCCTGGGAATCGAACCCAGGACCTCCGGATCGGGAGTCCACTGCAGTAGCCACTAGACCACGGAGGTTAGTTATAGTGAGGTACACGGGTGTTATTATATGGCGAGCGTAGCGAGCGCAGGAAATCACGCTATTGTTTGAGGTAAATTAAGTTAAATGACGAGCGTAGCGAGCGCGAGAATTCACGCTGTTGAATGTGGTATATTAGGTTGGGTGCCGAGCATAGCGAGCTTGATATTTCACGCTGTTGATAGAATGAATGAATGAATTAATTAATTTATTTGCTTGCAAACACGGTATAATAAATAGGTGACATATACAACACAGAACATGCGTGATGCGCCAGCAACTGGCATGCAAATTTATGTCCTATAATTTAAATTTGACATAAAAACAGTTAAGATTAACTCATGCATTAAACAATTTAAACAATGGAATATAATTAACATCACTTAAAATAATAGAATTATAATGTCGTCACAAAAAATGTCAAAGAAAAAAATTATAATATTTAAAATTTCAACAATATAACAATTAAAAATATGTATAATGTCAAATTACTTCCATGCTGGACTGGGAGCGAGAGAAAAACATAGAATGTGCCAGCTGCATTTTCTCCCGGGCATGCTGTAAAAACCAGCTAAGGGATCCGAGGGTTTCTGTATATTGCAACTTAGGCGACAGGCTGACAACCTGTCACTACAGCAATATACCTACGAATCTATCTTAAACAATCCTCAAAACTTTGTCAGACGTGGCGGAACGACCTTTGTTTAGGTCGTTTCCGCTCTGCCTACCTCATTAGGGATAAAGGCGTGATTATATGTATGTATGTATAATGTCAATTTAAATATAAAAGTAATTTTATATTAACCATTAATTTAACAAATTCATCAATGGTATAAAAAGAGTTTTCAGTGCATATTTTAAATAAAGAAACTTTAAATTCACTGTAAGGCAAGTTTTTAATGCTGTTTGGCAAACAATTGTAGAGCTTAATCGACATGTTGTACGAGTTATTTGCAAAACAAGTGGTTGTATGTTGACAGATAGCCAGACGATTTGGATATCGCGTTGCAAAAGAAAAAGTCCTTAGATCAAAATGGTATAAATTTTGCTTTACAAATATACATATTTCAAAGATATACATAGCAGGCAATGTCAAGAGATTCAGCTTTTTAAAAACACATGGCTCTTATACATTTCTTTTGTATAGTAGTAGTGGTATATTAACTTAATAGCGGACGTAGCGAACGCGAAACTTAACGCTATTGACCGTGATATATTAAGTTAAATGCGTGCGTGAGACTTGACGCTCTTGGTCTGAATATAAATAACTTGTAAAGCGAGCGTAGCGTGCGTGAGACTTGACGCTCTTGGTCTGAATATAAATAACTTGTAAAGCGAGCGTAGCGTGCGTGAGACTTGACGCTCTTGGTCTGAATATAAATAACTTGTAAAGCGAGCGTAGCGTGCGTGAGACTTGACGCTCTTGGTCTGAATATAAATAACTTGTAAAGCGAGCGTAGCGTGCGTGAGACTTGACGCTCTTGGTCTGAATATAAATAACTTGTAAAGCGAGCGTAGCGTGCGTGAGACTTGACGCTCTTGGTCTGAATATAAATAACTTGTAAAGCGAGCGTAGCGTGCGTGAGACTTGACGCTCTTGGTCTGAATATAAATAACTTGTAAAGCGAGCGTAGCGTGCGTGAGACTTGACGCTCTTGGTCTGAATATAAATAACTTGTAAAGCGAGCGTAGCGTGCGTGAGACTTGACGCTCTTGGTCTGAATATAAATAACTTGTAAAGCGAGCGTAGCGTGCGTGAGACTTGACGCTCTTGGTCTGAATATAAATAACTTGTAAAGCGAGCGTAGCGTGAGTGAGACTTGACGCTCTTGGTCTGAATATAAATAACTTGTAAAGCGAGCGTAGCCAGCTGGATACTTTAGGGTATTGACCGACGTAATAAAAAAATAATGTTTTATTTCAGACCAAATTACATTACAGTCATGTTAGCAAATAATTGTCCATATATAATTAGATTAAGTTTAAATTTTATATTAGATTAAAGTAAATTGATCAATTAATTAAATAATACTTAATTCGGTACTAATACAATCATGAATAACATAGTTCCTACTGGATGTGATGTTCTACTTCTTGTTGAAGTATGGGTTTCGAGTCGACCGACCTGATAAACTTTAGTGTTAGAGTTTTTAAAGTTGTTATTTGTTGCTAGGCAACACGTTCGTGGAGAACCCGGAGGCGCCGCGGCGGGACCCGCGCTGCGCCCGCGCCGACTTCACGCGGACCCCCGACCAGGACCACAGGCTCGGCATATTCACACAACAAGAGGTACCATGCTCATCATCTCCCTAGCGTTATCCCGTATCTCACGGGGTCGGATACCTAATATAGGGGATTGCACGAGGGTACTGGTTTTTACACAGAGCGACTGCCATCTGACCTCCGCAACCCAGAAGGGAAACCAGACCCAGTTCTAGATTAGGTCAGAGTTTTCAAGCCGCCAATGCTTAGCACTGGCCTCTGACATGGCTTAACGACTAATATCTACAGTGTTAAATGATATTAACCGGAACGTACGGCTTAACGTGCCTTCCGGAGCACAGAAAGCGCCGAATAAACGTACATATGAAATACGAAAACCGAAAAACACATTGGTACATGGTGGGACTTGAACCACGACCTCCCGTTCATTAGGCAACGGCCCTATCCACTACACCATCGCGCTCTTAATTAATTGAAAAATGTATTGGTGTTAATTGAATTGCGTGCCATAGCTTAAGGGGTCTTTCTACAAAGATGGGTGCACATAAAACAAGATATTTCGATAAAATCTTACTTAAAAAAACAATTAACTTTCCCAAACACAACTATTTACAATTTCCGTTAGACAATTTGTATGGAGAAATATTTTTTTATTATTTAGTGTTTTTCTCTCGCTCCCAGTTTAGCATGTTTTTTTTACACATACACATATAATCACGCCTTGACCTCTAGACCCTTAAGGAAGGGGAGGATCAGGTTATAAATATATATAATATTAATGAAAGATAATATATTATATATACTATTATAAATATTTACCGTATATTCCCACCAGATGTCAGACGCTCCCTCGGAGTCGCTGCTGACGGCGGCGGACCCCTCGCAGGGCTCCTACGACCAGATGTCCCAAGACGAGGTTCTGCAGTTCAGGACCAACTGCCCCGACTGCAACGCGCCCGCCGACACCAACATGAAGCTCACCCGTGAGTAGCTATTGTACATACACAAAGTCCCTTACGGGGTAGGCAGAGCGTGGAACGCCTTGTAGAAGGCGCTTTCGCCACGTCGGTCAAAACAAATATTACATACATACATATAATCACGCCTTTATCCGTAATGGGGTAGGCAGAGCGTAAACGACCTAAACAAAAGTCGTTCCGCCACGTCTAACAAAGTTTTGAGGGTTATTTAAGATAGATTTGTTGGTATATTGCTGTAGTGACAGGTTGTCAGCCCATCGCCTAAATTACAATATACTGAGACCCTTTAATTCCTTATCAGGTTTTTATAGCATACCCCGGGAGGAAATGCAGCTGGCACATTCTATGTTTTCCCCTCGCTCCCAGTCCAGCATGGAAGTATATTTTATTTATAACTAGCCTTTTACGCCGCAAGGCCTTTTTAAATTTTTAGCCTTTTATAGGTTGACAACCTGTCACTACGGCAATATACCTACCAATCAACCCTCAAAA
Source organism: Scrobipalpa costella (assembly GCA_949820665.1). Lineage (NCBI taxonomy): Eukaryota > Metazoa > Arthropoda > Insecta > Lepidoptera > Gelechiidae > Scrobipalpa > Scrobipalpa costella. The sequence goes on along the minus strand of OX463322.1, from coordinate 8,981,578 downwards.
CTTTGTCAGATGTGGCGAAACGACCTTTGTTGTACCCCATTGGGAATGGAAGCGTGATTATTTATATATAATTATTTGTGTTCAGGTATTCCGCACTTCAAAGAGGTTGTTATAATGGCGACCACGTGCGACTCTTGCGGCCATCGCACCAACGAGGTAAGTGCCAAATTTCATCATCACTTGTAGTTGAAAATCTTGAAAATGCCATAGTTCGTTGTAGTAACAGGTGACGGACCCCACGAAGAAGGCTGCTGTTACTACAACGAACTATGAAACGCAAATTTATAAGGTTTTAAATTATCATTATAACTATTACTTAAGTCTGTTGGACGTATAATGATAATTTAGAACCTTACAAATGCAGCATAATTTGTAAGGTTCTAAATTATCATTATACGCTGCTTTGGGAGCTTTATGCTGCACTGGGAGCGAGAGAAAGAAAAACATAGAATGTGCCAGCTGCATTTCCTCTCGGGCATGCTGTAGAATCCAGCTAAGGGATCCGAGGGTTTCAGTGTTTTGTAATTTGGGCGATGGGCTGACAACCTGTCACTACAGTAATATACGTACAAATCTTTCTTGAATGGCCCTCAAGACTTTGTCAGATGCGGCGGAACGGCCTTTGTTTAGGTCGTTTACGCTCTACCTACCCCGTTAGGGATAAAGGCGTGATTATATGTATGTTTAATGGCCTAAGTTTACGCGGCTCAAACCCACGCAAGTACAGTCCTGCCGCCGGTAGTTCGTTGTAGTAACAGGTAACTGACCCTACGAAGAAGGCTGCTGGGTTTGGTAGCCCGCGATCTGAGTGGACGAAGGACAATCGCTTCAGAACAGAAGCCGTATTTTTGAATCACTCGAACTCTAATGCGCGTACGAAAGAGTAACTTTTCGCATGCGATTTTCATACAATTTTCCAGATGAATATTAAAAACACAATGTATCGAAAATCCGGTCAAACAGACTCAAGCAATTTTTTACTACCTGTTACTACAACGAACTATGAATCGCTAATTTATAATATTCTAAATTTATTTTTATTACTGGAGTCTGTTGGACCGATTTTTTTTTTGGACTGGGAGCGAGAGGAAAACATAGAATGTGCCAGCTGCATCTCCTCCCGGGCATGCTGTAAAAACCAACTTAGGGATCCGAGGGTTTCAGTGTTTTGTAATTTGGGCGATGGGCTGACAACCTGTCACTACAGCAAAATACCTACAAATATGTCTTGAATGGCCCTCAAAACTTTGTCGAACCTGGCGGAACGGCATTTGTTTGAGTCATTTACGCTCTGCCTACCCCATTAGCGATAAAGGCGTGATGTATGTATGTTAAAATGGTTTGATATGTTCAGGTGAAGTCTGGCGGCGGAGTGGAACAGCAAGGAGTGAGGTTCGAGGTTCGAGTCGCGGGCAAGGAGGACTTCTCAAGAGACATACTTAAAGTAAGTCATCTCCCATCTCCCTGGCCTTATCCCGTATCTCACGGGGTCGGCTATCTAATCTAGGGGATTGAACTTGCTTAAAGTAAGTGTAAAATAAAAGAAAAACCTGGTCATGTTTTATTTTGAATCTGACTGAACAACTTTCCCCAAAGAACAAAGGTCAGAATATGAAAGGTTTTTTTTTATTCTACCCTTGGAACTGGAAAACTTTCCCCAAAGAAGGTCATATAGAACGTAGATAAATATGAAAATAAAAATTGGCCCTGACTAAAAAAAAAATTACTCGAGCGGCTGATAACATTTGTATGGCAGGGTATTTTTTTTCGTATTTCGAAATCTGTGGGGAAATTTGTTAATTTTTATGCTAGAATCATACCCTAAAATATGACCAACAATTTTTTTATTTACTTTTGTGTGGTTGAATTTTGAACGAAAAACATTAGATACGTTAGATATGTGTTCATTTTATTAGCTGTTAAAATACAAGACGAGTCTTTGAGGATTGTTTAGCACTTACAATGCTGTTTTATTTCATATAATATAATATAAAGAAATTATGAATAAATTCGCCTCAGGTAAATTCGCCTCGGTAGCTCAGTTGGTAGAGCGACGGACCGGCATTCCAAAGTCGCAAGTTCGAGTCCTGCCCGAGGACAATTTATTATTTCTTTCTTTCATATTAAGATGATGTAAAATTTTGTTTTTACTTCCCATGCTCTGAAAGTGCTATTTTGTGCAGGGGTGTGGTGTGTAGGCTGCACAAAACTGAATTTTGTGCACAAGGGAAACAACGTATCTACTCATAAATGCATCTCTTCTAAGCCAAAGAAAATGAGTCTATACACCCAAACATAATAAGAAGTTCATAGATATAATTTGTTATATTAAAATATTTACTTAAAATTATTTGCCTTTTGTCTTTTCTATGACATAAAACGATATTAAATACAAGTACGATTGTATATTTGATTTATTATTACAACATTAATTTAATAGTAGGCTGTATAGGTCTCCAGCCCAAGTCTAATATTTCATGTTGAAAGAATTAAAAAGTTAAATGGCGGGAATGAATTATTTAGTTTACAATGTTATTGTAGGATTTCCACAATTTTCCTCGCAATCGATATGAAAAGCAGGGTTTATAACTCATGTCCAAAACAATTTATGTCCTCGACTCAATATCAGCTAAAAATCTCGGACAAATACGACTTGTTTGGTGCACTTGTCATAAAATCTACTTTTCTGCAGCTTCGCAAAAAATATCTAATGATATACCGGGTGTAAGGGACAATGTCCTGCAAACTGATAGGGGTTGCTCATTCAACTAAACTGAACAAACATTCACCAGAAAATTCCTACAGGAGAAAAAAATAAAAACCTTCCTATACAAAATGACTACCTCGATTACCAGACAATTTGTATGGAAAAGCATTTTTTTAAAATTTCCTGAAAAATAAAAAGAACATACATACATATAATCACGCCTTTATCCCCAATGGGGTACGCAGAGCGTAAACAACCTAAACGAAGGTCGTTCCGCCACGTCTGACAAAGTTTTGAGGGTTATTTAAGATGGATTTGTACAAATATTACTGTAGTGACAGGTTGTCAGCCCATCGCCTAAATAACAATATACAGAAACCCTCTGATCCCTTAGCTGGTTTTTACAGCATGCTCGGGAGGAAATGCAGCTGGCACATTCTATGTTTTTCTCTCCATCCCAGTCCAGCATGGAAGACGGAAAATAAAAAGAAGCCTGGTGATAGTTGTTCAGCTACGTTGACTAAGCAACCCCTATCAGATTGCAAAACGCTGTCCCTTACACCCCACGTCTCCTAACATGTGTCCCTGGACCTCCAGTCTGAAACCTGCAGCATGGAGATCCCTGAGCTAGATCTGGAGGTGGGGGGCCGAGCCCTAGGCGGGCGCTTCACCACCGCCGAGGGGCTGCTGCGCGCCACCGCCGAGCAGCTGGGCGACGGGCCCGGGGTCGTGGGGGATGCGCCGGGGATCCGCAAGGAGAGCCTTCAACAGTGAGTTCATAATACACGTGACGGGTAGCTAAAAAAAAATACGATTAGGATTGCTAACGTGGCACTATTTTCCATCATCTCCCGTCGTCTTATCCCGTATCTCATAGGGTCGGCTAATTAATCTAGGTGATTAAACGAGGGTACTGGTATTTACCTCCCACCATCTCCCGTCGTCTTATCCCGTATCTCATCCAGAAAAAACCGGTCCAATAGACTCAAGTAATAATTATCTTCATTACTATTACTTGAGTCTGTTGGACCGGATTTTCGATTCACTACGTTTTTGGTGAATTATGTTTTTTTTTAACTAAAAGGGGCGCCACCTGGCTAGTATCGTCACCTTAACTAGGTATCTGACTGCGTCTTGGCCTTCCAATTTACTCGACCATACATTGCTTATTTTCGGCCTTTAATGTACTATTATTATATTTCAGGTTCGTAAAAAAACTGGACGAGGTTTTGGATTGCAAACGAGCCGTTACTATCATACTAGACGACCCAGCTGGGAACTCTTACGTACAGAGTCTCAGCGAGGAGCCGAGCCAGCCTGATGATGGTAAATGTTTCAAACTTATATCCCTAACGGGGTAGGCAGAGCGTAAACGACCTAAACTAAGGTCGTTCCGCCGCGTCTGACAATGTTTTGAGGGTTATTTAAGATAGATTTGTAGGTATATTGCTGTAGTGACAGGTTAGCCCATCGCCTAAATTGCAATATACTAAAACCCTCGGATCTTCTTTGTGGTTTTTACAGCATGCCTAAGAAATACAGCTGGCACATTCTATGTTTTTTCCTCGCTCACTTCAGTACAGAAGAAGAAAAGAAGAAGCAAGTTTGATGTTTGTTTTTAAGTGTACAGTTATTGTTTCCTCGCAAAATGAGAGACATGTACTAGAAATAGCAATTTAAGCTCTCGTTTGCATTATTTACTTGAGCTTTAATTGGTTTTTATTTCGTTACGTTCGCAAAACGTCCTTTTTTTTCCGCAAAATGTCACTGTACGCAGAATTATTCGTATTAATAGATTTTCTTCAAATAGTGGGCTACTAAAAAGACTTCGAAAATGTTCAAAGGGACATATTGCGAAATTACCTTTTTCCGTCCTCCAGAGTAATGCAGCATTACATTCCAGGTCTGAAGATAACTCGGTACGAGCGCTCCTTCGAGCAGAACGAGGAGCTCGGCCTCAACGACATGAAGGTGGACGGGTACGACATCAGCGCTGACCGGTAGCCTTGCTAACAACTACCCTACCTCCCATTAGCTCGGGAAAAGCATCATTATTAAAAAAAAACAATCAACTAGCTTACCTCCCATTAGCTCGGAAAAAGCTACAAAAATCACCTAAATTCATTCTTTTTGGTCCTCATATTAGCGAACGCCAGTAATTGTCCAAACGACAACAATTAAATTAAGGACTAATAAGAAATATTATTTTCTCCCATTTGCTCGGAAAGAGATACATTATTTTAAAAAACTAAACCTATATTCATTCTTTTTGGTTCTCATATTGGCAAACGCCAGCAATTAAATTAACGTCCACTTCACGAAGTCTTTAAGGACACACTAGTATTATGGATTAGGTGTTTTTAAGTTCACAATATTATTTTTTTAAAGGCTTCAATAAAATATGAATAAATGAATAGAATGTGCGCCAATATGAATAAATGAATAAAATAGATGAATATAAAATTAAATATCGAAATATTATGGAGAAATCGTAAGTCACATGTTTATTTTTAAGTGTATTGTTGTTGTTTTCTCGCAAAATGAGATAAAAGTACTAACTAGTCTCAGCCAAAAACAAAATATATGGTCTCTCGATAACATTGGAAGGCCTCGACTGCGTTTTGGCCTTCCAAATTTACTCGACCATACATTGCTTTTTAATCGACTTCTAAAGTAATGTACTATTGGGACATTCCATGAAAACACCTACCAATGTCCCACACAACACAATGGCCCGTATCGATAAACAGTTCTTGAGACTGACAGCTAGTTTGAGTTCGTTTCAGAAATGACTTTTCAGTACAATGTGGCCTATCAAATCCATACATAATAATACTCAAAATCTTGAGATCGCTTTATAAATACGAGCCTATGATGGCACCAACGTCAGGTGACAATACTAGCCCATCAGTGGCAAAATCATAATTCACTAAAAACGCAGTGAATAAAAAAACTGATCTAACAGAATCAAGTTATAGTAATGAAGATAATTTAGCACCTTATAAATTAGCGTATTTTTATCAGTTTTTTGTTAAGATCGAATGAAACCTAATCGTTCCAGGCAAAGCATTTGAGTTTTTTTAGTTAAGAAACAAATTTTTATTTACAATCATCGCAATAAGTTTTTTTTGAAATAGTTTATTATTAGTAGCAATCAATCGGTTATATTATAATTCGGTAATAAATAATTGTCATTTTCAGTTAATGAAATTAAAATATGTACATACACGCCTTTATCCCAATGGGGTAGGCAGAGCGTAAACTACCTAGACAGAGGTCGTTCCGCCACGCCTAACAAGGTTATTTAAGATAGATTTGTAGGTATATTGCTGTAGTGACAGGTTGTCGGCCTATCGTCTAAATTGCAATATACAGAAACCCTCAGATCCCTTACCTGATGTTTACAGCATGCCCGGGAGGAAATGCAACTGGCACATTCTATGTTTTTCTCTCCAGCATGGAATAACATTTAGCAAACTATAGTTGTATATTTGTATGCATTGCCTGTGTTAAAAGTTCTGTTGTATGTAGAATAATATGAAATTATTTAATAAATAATTTATTTTTGAAGTCCTTACTTTTATTTTTTGTTACGCCCTTTGCTCCTTTGTACAGAAGATTCACATATAGATGATAGATACGGGGTGTAAGGGACAGCGTCCCCCAATCTGATAGGGGTTGCTCAATTGACGACACTGAACAACTATCAGCAGAAATTTATTTCGGGAAACAAAAAGAAATTACTTTCCCATACAAAATGGGAGAGACAATACTTTTTTACCTTCCTGAAAAATAATCCTGGTAGAAGTTGTTCAGTGTCGTTGACTGAGCAACCTCTATCAGTTTGCGGGACGCTGTCCCTTACACCCGGTATACACATAGATATATTCTGAAATATCTCTTTACTTACGTTATAGGCACAAGGGACAAAACTTACTTCTGAGAAAGGGACAGATTATAATAAAAAAGGCAGACAAGTTTCCAAACAACCATTTATTTGCACATTAAAGATTTCGAAAGATATTTACAAAAATAACTAAATTAATGCACCATCCAGACGTTTCGATCCGATCATACAAAATGTTTAGGTCTTTTACGCTCTGTCTACCCCTTTAGGTATAAATGCATGATTATATGTATGTATGGGCCGTATTTGTAATCAGCTCTCATGAGTGACAGCGAGTTTGAGTTCGTATCAGAAATGTCACTTCAGTACAAACCGGCCTGTCAAATCCATACTTAATATTGCTCTCAAGTTTGAGATACATACATACATACATATAATCACGCCTTTATCCCTAATGGGGTCGGCAGAGCGTAAACGACCAAAACAAAGGTCGTTCCGCCACGTCTGACAAAGTTTTGAGGGTGATTTAAGATACATTTGTAGGTATATTGCTGTAGTGACAGGACGTCAGCCCATCGCCTAAATTGCAACATACTGAATCCCTCGGATCCCTTAGCTGGTTTTTAGGAAATGCAGCTGGCACATTCTATGTTTTTCTCTCGCTCCCAGGCCAGCATGGAAGTTTGAGATGGCTTCATAAATACGAGCCTATGTATGTTATGTCCAGTCTGCAGTTTCTTTGGATGCAGGATCGGAATGTTTGGATGGTTCTTAAGCGATGCTGTAAAAGCTACGATTTTCCCAACTTAAAAATATGAATAAACTTATTCTAAATATTATCACATGTTACCATAATTAAAAGAAACGAATAAGGATTTAGGTTATTATTTTATCTATCGGTCTATAAGTACTTTTGTCGCCTCTCATATGTACAGGTGTAAGGGACAGCTCTCATCAAACATTAGGGTTAGCTCGGTCAACGAAACTGAACAACTTTAACTAGATCATGAAATTTTAAAAATATTGAAAAAACAAATAATCAGTTTGCGGCAAACTGTCCCCTTACACCCGGTATGAATATTTTCGTTCACCTCGAAATAAAGCAAACTTAACTGTAACATCTGTTTGTCTTATTTATTTATTTATAATAACAGGCGTAAATATAAAACAGTTAGAAATATTTAGGCCAGGAGCCGATTTTTTCAACCGCTCGAATTCGCATACAAAAGAGTAATATTCGCATGATATATTATCTCCCTAGCCTTATCCCGTATCTTACGGGGTCGGATACCTAATGCAGGGGATTGAACGAGGGTACTGGTTTAACACAGAGCGACTGCCATCTGACCTCCGCAACCCAGAAGGGAAACCAGATCCAATCCTAGATTAGCACTGGCCTCTGACATGGTTTAACGACTAATATCTACGGTATTAAACGATATTACCCGGGACCAACGGCTTAACGTGCCTTCCGAAGCACGGAAAAAGCGCCGAATAAACGTGCATATGAAATTCGAAAACCGAAAAACACATTGGTACGTGGTGGGATTCGAACCACGACCTCCCGCTCAGGAGGCAGCGGCCCTATCCACTACACCATCGGGCTCTTAACATTCGCATGATAAATTGAATTAAAATCGCATGCGAAAGTTACTCCTTCGTATGCGCATTGGAGTTCGAGTGATTCAAAAATATGGCAATTAGAGTCGTATTTTTGAATCAACTCCAAGAATAACTTTCGCATGCGATTTTCATACAAATTGCCATGCGAAAGTTTTCTTTCGTGTGCGTATTTATGTTCGAGTAATTCAAAAATACAACTCTTGGGCTATTTTGTAAAGATGAACTTTAAAAATAACATTGTTCTCTACAAAATAATCTCTTCATTTGATCTTGAAGAAACGTAGCTAAGACATACATAAAAAAAATACATACATAGAATCACGCCTTTATCCCTTACGGGGTAGGCAGAGCGTTAAACGCCTCGTAAAAGGTACTTTCGCCACGTCTGACAAAAATTGAGGGTAATTTTAGATTGTAATGTGTAGTGCCATAATGACAGGTTGTCAGCCCATCGCCTAAATTACAATACACTGTAACCCTCGAGTCCCTTTTGCTGACTTCTACAGCAAGCCCGGGAGGAAGGGCAGCTGGAACATTCTATGTTTTTCTATCTCTCCCAGTCCAGCATGGAAGAAATACGTATAGTAGTAGTACGTAGCTTACAGTTTAAAATATTACAGAAAATGTAAGATATATACTTACATTTCAATGCATTAATTATTTTCCATGCTGGCCTGGGAGCGAGAGAAAAACGTTATTGTGCCAGCTGAATATACAAATACAAATACAAATAATTTATTCATCAAAATGTGTCACATGAAGCAGTTACAATAGTTCCCACACTAGGCACAGCCTGTATCGTGGGCAACTATACAGTAGCAAACATAAGTAGTTATGACAGACCAGAGTTAGAATAACAGATTATTACAAAAAAGGAAAAACAGTTACTATAATAGAATAAAATTAAAATAAGATAGTTAGCATTAAAAATAGCATTATTAAGTATAACAGTAATCATTGGGTATTCAAATAAGTTCGAATTAAATATATAAGAAAAAATATATATATATATATATATATGTGTAAGTTTGAGTACATGTGTGTGTTTGTGTCTGTATGTGTTGTTGAGAATTTTTATTAATTAGATCAGCTGTTCTAGCAAAGCTTCAGTCTTTGTATAAGAGAGTGTCTTTAGATGCTTGGTCACAATTATTTTGGCCTGTCTCACTGAACAGTGCTTGATTTCACAGCACTTGACAATTTTGTTGTAGATGAACCCAGACATATAATTCAAGTGGTGCTGAGCAAACCTGCTTTGAACAAAAAGTGGCTCCACTTTGAAAATTCTCTTTTTTAACATGTCTGAGTATTTGTGAGAATTAAGAATTTCACGATGTGTCTTAAGAACTACCTTTAACAAGTATAGTTGACGAACACGCAGGACCTCCGCATCCCGGAAGAGGGAATCAGTTGGGTATCGAAAGGGTCTCCTGAGCATGACCTTTAAAACGGCTCGTTGAGCACGCTCCAAAGTTATTAGATGAGAAACTCCAGCTCCACCCCATGCAGAGATGCAGTAGCAGATAACAGACTCCACTAAGGCCTTGTAAACTATTTTTAATACAAGCATATCTGCAGAATCACGCAAGGACTTCATTACGTGGATTAGTTTTCTGGTTCGCAAAGCTGTGACGCCAATATGAGCCTCAAACGAGAGGTGCTGGTCGATGGTCACACCAAGGTATTTTATTGTTTCCACTCTTTCGATAGCCGGACAGTGACATGAATCCGTGGTGCAAGAAGAGTGAATTTGGATCTGCAGGAATCGTGGAGGTTTTGAAGCTAATGTTTTGTGAAAACAAATATATTTAGTCTTAGCAGCGTTTAATGATAGGAGATTATTATTAAGCCAGGATTTTATAAGACTCATGCCTCGTTCCGCACTCTCAAACGCTGCTAACCAAGACTCTTCCTCAAAAAGTAAAACAGTGTCATCAGCATAACAAATAACTTTGACCCTCTGTGAAAGAATATTGTGAATATCATTAACGTAGATAATAAACAGTGTAGGGCCAAGGACGCTCCCTTGTGGAACACCATAGTGAATAGGCAACTCGTCACTGATATGTTCACCAACCCTTAGACACAGACGTCTATTTGTGAGGTAGCTTCCAAACCAATCCAGTGGGAGGCCTCGTATTCCAAGATGCTCCAGTTTTTTTAAGAGGATTGGGACCGAAACGGTATCAAATGCTTTGGCCAGATCAAGGAAGACCCCCACAACTCTTAACTTTTTATCGAGATTACTAGAGACTGAATTGACCAGCTCGTTCACAGCTTCTTCTGTAGATCTTCCTTGTCTGAAGCCATATTGATTAGTGGAGAGAAGGCCGTTTGATTCCAAATGTCCTATCAAACGCTTATTTACGATTTTCTCTAGAACTTTTGAGAATACTGAAAGCAGAGATATAGGTCTGTAGTTTTCTGGTTTCTTTTTATCTCCACTTTTGTGAATTGGAGTTATAAGTGCTAATTTCCAGTTATATGGGAAAATACCTGACGAAATGCTCTGGTTAATGACATACGTGAGCGGAGGGGCAATAATATCCCTTAAAGACTTGACAACAGAGACACTTATACCGTCAATGCCAGCTGCAGTATTAGCCTTTAAATTATCTATACTACGAGAAACTTCATAAACATCAGTTGGATTCATAAAAAACGACTTTGGGAAAGGATCACCTAGCTTAAGATCGTTTAGGAGACTCTCTTGGGATTTATTCATTTCTGTTAACAGGTGATTAGCCAGATTGACTCCCACGTTTGCAAAGTGTTCATTGCACTGGTTCAGTGATTCACGTGTATTATTGGATATCGTGGTGAGTTCAGTCGCATCAATACGCTTGGTAGTAACATTCGTGATTCCATTAATGGTTTTCCAAAACGCTCTAGGATTTCTTTTGTTGTCATTTAATTCTTTACCGTCGTGAGCCGCCTTGAGGTTACGTAAAAGTGTGCAGAAATAATTTCTATATCGCTTATATACGTGTTCTTTAATTTTATCTTTTGGATTTTTGCGCCATTCTAGATGCAAACGGTCACGATGCCGCATACAACGCAGGATTCCTGGAGTAATCCAGGGTTTGATAATAAATTTTGAACGACTTACTCTTTTCTTTGTTGAATTTCGGCTAACAGAGACCTCAATCGAGTTGGTTAGTTCACGGGCTGCAACATTCACATCCTGGGCTTGTGTTACACAAGTCCAATCTATTGATTTAAGATCATTTGCTACACCAGCATAGTCAATTAGAGTAATAATTCTAGATCGTTGTTTCGGAATTGGATGAGAATAAGTAAAACCGCACATGGCTAGGCTGTGATCAGTTAAGTCAATGTGACCCACAGTGCCCAACACCTCGTCGGAGGTCAGTTTGACAAATATGTGGTCCACACACCTTCCTGAGGCCAAACGCGTAGGTGCAGATATTGCAGGGATCATCCCATATTGAGCAAGAAGATTTAAATAGTCAGTAGGATCTTCCTTATCATGATCCAAGATACTGATGTTCAAGTCACCTGCCAATATCAAACTAGGTTTGTTTTTGAGCGTCGATAATATGTTATCAAGGGACTGAAAAAATACATTGAGATTATGAAAGGATGGCGATCTGTACACCGACAAGAGCGCAAAAGTATCAGAGATTTCAACGACAAGGCCTTCAGCCTCAGCAAAATCCGGTTCATACACTGTAGGATGCCACTTATCACTAACGTATACGGTTACACCTCCACATTTATTATTATGCTTGCTAGTATTATACGCACAGTATCCGGGAATCTGACCAATTGCATGAGCACCAGGCAGCCAACATTCGGTGAGAATAATAACATCGAAAAATAAATCAAGTCTTTTTAGTGCTATTAAAAACATGGGCAAGTTTCTACTTATACTTCGAATATTATAGGTCAGTACTTTAAAATTATAAGAAATGAGTTCGCTCTTGCAATGTTCCACTACATAGAACTCTCTACAATCAATTGAATATCCATCATCAATGTCGCGTAAAATATCTAGGTTAATTGAAGCCATTCATACAAATAAAAAATAAAAACCACAGGCGTGCTGGAATCAAAAAGCAAAAGGTGGTAATCAAGTGTGAGAGTTCAATTTTGCCTATTAATTGAGTAATAATATCAGTTGCAAAAAGAGGTATGGATTGACGACATATTTCTAATGTAACAAATCTCTGTGTAAGCAGTCTGGTTTGTATTTTAAATATAAAACTTGGACAGTATTGAGATAATTTTAATTGGGTAAAACTAAGTGTTTTTGTGTATGTGTTTGTGTAAGCGTGTAATGTGTAATTAATTAAACTATAAAAAATAACAAACATATTAAGTGATTTTAATAAAAAAGTGAACATATTTACTATTAAACTATACAGTACAACAAACATGCCGCTAGTAGTCTTATTAAGTGGACGATAAAACACTTTTATCAGTTCCCACTTTAGCATCCAGCTCATCCAGAGATCTAATTGGAATTGCTGGGGCTTTTTCTGCTCTTCGAACGTACAAACATCCATTTGCGATCCAACGGTAGCTGAAGTTGTATTGTTTGATGCGGGACGTCGCAGCACGAAATAAATCACGATTTTTCTTGGTAAGTCTCTCGTAGATGGCTATAGTTTCAGGTGGCCCCGGGACTATATTTTCGGTAGTAACACTGCGACGCACTTTAGCGGCTTTGATCATCTCATCTCGTTTGACACGACGCACCAGTTTGACAACTATAGGTCGCGGTCGCCAGTTCCTTGTTCTAGGCAAGTTAGACTGTTTAGGTTGAGATAGACCTACTCTCCACACTCCATTTAGATCGCAATCATTTAGGTCAACCCCGTATTTTTTTGCAATAGTCAGTACTAAGTGTTGTAAGTTTTCAGATTGTTGCTCTGGAACACCGTGAATTTCAAGCTCATCCCTCATACCAACTTGTTCTTGAGTATCCAGCTTAGTATTTAGCTCAGTTACAGTGGAATTCAGCTCAGAAATTTGGTGATTTTTGATTTCTATTTCCTTCTCACATTGCTCTAATTTGCTAAACACTGAGGTAGGGATTGACGCAAGTTGATTTTTGAGATCCAGCACTTCTGCTCGCAGGATGCTAATTTCGGCACTTTGTTCTTTAACTGCCAGGATGTCCAGCCGTAGTTGTTGAATTTCGCACAGAATTGTAGACATGTTGACAGTCTCCTGGTTGCTGGTTTGAGTGCGGCAACCTCGTACTTTATTAATATTTTTGTCCTCATCCTTTGAGTAGGTATTGTTTAGGTTTTGAAGTGACTGGTTTCGAACCGGGGTGCCCGTGTTGTTACCTTTTGGCAAAGAAGAAATGCACAGTGGACAATTCCAGGCGTGTTTATATTCCTCAGTAAGCTCTGCAAAAGCTTGCGCGGCGATCGACAAACATTCCAAGTGAAATGTTTTATCACAATTTAGATTCCCGCATTCCATGTACTCCAGAGAAAGTATTGCTTTGTTACAAGCATAACAGTTTGTTGACATGGTTATTTTAATAAGGTGGGTAAATTGGGCGATAATAAACGATAGTTTGGTAGTACGTTGCAATACGTTGCCGCGTAAGTTCGCAGTTCCCACGCCAAACAGTTTTAGAAGCGATCGATGGATATGCACCAGCGGTGAGTGATGCTGATGACTCACGCACACACAGTAGCCGGGCGCGAGTTGCGTAGGTCAGGGACAACACACAAAAATAACGTAGCTTTTCGAAATGTTTTCACTTATATCACTGCAGACAGGATAAGACTAGAAAAACTAATTGCACCACTAACTTAGTCCTTTTTCACTTTGATAAAATATATAGAATTTGACTGTAGAGATACACTTTTAACTGGATTTCTAAGCAAATATTTGAGGAGCAAAAACTAACAGGTCTGTCGTTTTTTAGCCGTCAAAGCATTAATATCCTCCCGGGCATGCTGTAAAACCAGGTAAGAGATCCGAGGGTTTCAGTATATTGTAATTTAGGCGATGGGCTGACAACCTGTCACTACAGCAACCTACAAATTTATCTTAAATAACCATTATAACTTTGACAGATGTGGCGGAACGACCTTTGTTTAGGTTGTTTACGCTCTGCCTAACCCATTAGGGATAAAGGCGTGTAATGCTTTCTCTCGCTCCCAGTCCAGCATAGAAGAACTGTAATGTATTTCAGGCACAATTAATTTAAAACTGATTAATTTAAGATTTGTAATATAACAACATAATCGTTACTCTTTAGTACCACACGATCAGACAACTACCCACATTCTAAAATTGACGAAAATCTATCCACATTTTGTGCTCAAGACTTAGTGCAAGTGTTTATCTATGTAATAATACGGAGTGTAAGGGACAGCGTCCCGCAAACTGATAGGGGTTGCTCAGCCAACGAAACTGAACAACTATCAGCAGGTTTTATTGTCAGGAAGGAAAAAAAAAAAATACTTCCCATACAAAATGATCACCTCGACCAGACAGTTTGTTATTTTTTTCACTTCCAAAAAAGCTGATAGTTGTTCAGTTTCGTGGACTAAGCAACCCCTATCAGTTTGCGGGACGCTGTCCCTTACACCCGGTATAATTTAAGTCTAGATTATCAAAAATGATAATTTATTAGCTAGCCTATATAAAAAACTACGCGACAGCGTCATTACCTAACAAGTATTGTTAAATTTATGATCAGGACCATGCATGACCAATACACTCTATAGAATTTCCACCTCAGTTGTAGAATAAAGGTAAACAAAGTTTCATGACGTTTAATCGAAGATCTTGTTTCTAAAATAAGGTTTAGCTATTAGATATAACAACATAATGAAATACTAGTTTTAGTAATTTAGCCAATTTGCCAACACGTATCATTTATTTTTGAATAAAAAGACATGAAACTTTGTTTACCTTTATTCTAAAACTAAGTTGGAGATACTATAGTGAAACGCACAAAACCAATCTTTCATTTATCAAAATGGGCCTAGTAAGTGAAAACTATCACACTTCGAACTATCATTTCATTATTAATCAACCTTTACCCGGCGCTGTCGAACAAGAATTGACTTGAATTTACAGAGTGTTACAAAAAGAGTATATAGCGGGTGTAAGGGACAGCAGCGTCCCGCTAACTGATAGGGGCTGCTCAGCCAACGACACTGAACAACTATAAACAGTTTTTTTTTCCAGGAAGTAAAAGAAAACGGCTTTTATGGCCATACAAATTGTCTGGTCGAGGTGAACATTTTGTATGGAAGAGCCATTTTTTTTCTCTTCCTGTAATAATTTTCTAGTGGAATTTTTTCAGGGTCGGTGATTGACCAACTCCTCAGTTTGCGGGACGCTGTCCCTTACACCTATTAGATAGTCCAAATACATTCAATGTCATTGATAATAAAATGCAATTTATTTTACATTAATTTAAACTTAAGATCCCATGTAACCATAAAATTATTTTGAACTAAAATTAGGCTTCAACATTTAAAGATTTTCTATAGTAAATTGACTGTTAAAACTTTATACAGATATAAACATTTAAATTTAATAAATTTAAAGACAACAATGATAAATTTGAAAACTATTAAGATAAAAAGAAGGAAATATATTTACAACGTATTAACAATATTATGATTTTGACACCAAGTTCAGAGAAAACATAATTAATTTACTTATTTATTACGATCCAGCAACCTACATCCTCCAATCATATTTAATGTAGAAATAAACAATAAAATCTATACAGAATCAATATATTTTTCATCATATATATAAAAAGGCGAGCATTTTCGCAAATAATCTGCAAGCCGTATTCCTCAATCAGTCGAATAGTAATAATAGTAATCTCCCGGAGATGGGCCAACTGCGCAGGACTTGTTTTTAGTGCCAAGTGTTTGCGCTACACACAGGTGCAGTCTCTATTCCTTCAATCTCTTATTCTGTTGAGACAGACTGACTGACACGACCAGAGAGAGATCAGGCGCAGGACCGACTATTTACATGCCCATTCGACAGCATGGAGCATCTTACTTTTCGGACAATCAGGTGATCAGCCTGCAATGACCTAACCAAACTAGAAACAACAACACAGTCATTGTCCCCCGCCGGGAATCGAACCCGGGACCTCCAGGTCGAGAGCCCATGGGTCAGACCGCTAGACCACGGAAGCAGTCGAATAGTAATTCGCATACAAAGAAGTAACATTCGCATGCCTAACAGTATGGAAATGGCATGGGAATGTTGATGTTGCGCATGCGCATTTCGATTCGAGTGATTCAAATATACGGCTCCCAACTTCTTTCAGTAAGATAAGACAATATTTTCACCATTAGTATATAGTACAATAAAAGTACTACGTTCCTTTAAACCACGTAATGTAATAGTTATATACAACACAAACCACATAATAAATCTAATTAATGAAAATATGTTAATTATAGTCATTGACTATCAATTTTTGCACTTCGTTCGCTAAATATGAACGGTTTATTTAAAATGGCCGGGGGCGCGGGGCCGTGACGAAGACCGTAATGTGCGTGACTACAGTTGGCTCACTTGTTTAAGCTTTACGAATTTAATAAAATGAAAATATTTAGGTACATTATTTTTATTTAATATGTGTTTTGTGTTGTATATCACTAATACAATACGTGGTTTAAAATAACGCAGTATTTTTTTTTACACCATGTATATTCTGTGCCTGTCTAAATCCGTGTTTTCGCAAAATCCCTATAGTATATCCAATTTTGTTTTAGAAAAAAAGGTAAACAAAGTTTCATGTCTTTTAATCGAAAATCTTGATTCTAAAATAAGTTTAAGCTATTAAATATGACCACATAATGAAATAGTAGTTTTAGGCCCATAATTATAATCCGCACTTGAGATTGACGGCCAGTTTGAAATCGTATCAGAAATGTCATGTCAGTACAAACGGCTCGTCAAATCCATACTCAATCTTGAGATAGCTTTACAAATAACCTTAGAACTTAACTAATTGCCAACACGTATAATTTATTTACGAAATGTGTTTTTGAATAAAAAGACATGAAACTTTGTTTACCGTTATTCTAGATCTAGTTAGGAAATAGTTTACGTACAGTCAACAACACCTTTAGGGTAACAGGGCTGCTCCAAAGCAATGGAGTTTTCTAAGGTGTTTATTTACATATTTAGATAAAATTCCATATACTTGTACAGTTTATTAACTTGCACAACTATACGAAATTTCATAAAAAAGCATAAACAATAGGGAATACTCATGATTTTTTTTAAACTATTAGTAAGAATTATTGTCACCATAGATGAACGGATGTGAAGGAATGTTCGCAAAATATTCATTAGTTTAAGAGTTATAATACCTTAAAGTGGTTAGTTAAAAAGAGAGTTCCGAACTGTCATGTGACGTCATAAGACAGGAGCGCCATACTAATTCCATATAAATTGTCGTTTCGAAGAGAGAGATAGATACTCTATCTTTATAATGGTATATCTCGGTGATTTTTTGATCAATTTTATTTCTGTTTTCATTGTTCTTTTCATAATTTAAGATGTTGTTAGAAAATAGGTTCAGGATCTGAAAATATGTTATATGCACGTTCTCTATTACCCGAGAAAACTTCATCAGTTTGGAGCGACCGTGTTACCTTAAAAATGTTGTTGACTGTACCATGTTTAATGACGAATAACCGATTACCTATCTTATCTTATCAGACTCCCCGGAGCCCTGCGTACGAATACTCACTCGGAATCTGTCTCATCATCCTCGGAGTCCTCATCCGAGCTGGACACGGGCTCGCACTTGATGAACTCTATCTCCTTCTGCACCTTCTTGGGACGGCCACGTTTCCTTGGCGGCTGGTCACCTGGCAAGAGAATTCATCTGTTTAGTTGAATTTATGAGCCCGATGGTGTAGTGGATAGGGCCACTGCCTCCTGAGCGGGAGGTCGTGGTTCGAATCCCACCACGTACCCATGTGTTTTTCGGTTTTCGAATTTCATATGTAGGTTTATTCGGTGCTTTTTCCGTGCTTCGGAAGGCACGTTAAGCCGTTGGTCCCGGTTAATATCGTTTAATACCGTAGATATTAGTCGTTAAGCCATATCAGAGGCCAGTGCTAAGCATTGGCGGCTTGAAAACTCTGACCTAATCTAGGATTGGGTCTGGTTTCCCTTCTGGGTTGCGGAGGTCAGATGGCAGTCGCTCTGTGTAAAAACCAGTACCCTCGTTCAATCCCCTAGATTAGGAAGTCGACCTCGTGAGATACGGGATAAGGCTAGGGAGATGATGATGAAATCTAGCAGTGGGATGATGAATAAGATAAGATGAGAAGACAAATGTAGCCCTCAGGTCGTACGTATCTTGAGCAAGTGACTCACCCTTCTTGCCGATGACCGTCTTGACGATGCGGGAGACGCGCTTGAGCTGCTGCTGCTCGTGCCGCATCAAGTGGTTGTTCAGGTATCTGGTGGAGTGTTACGAGGTTACATAACTGCCTCCGTGGTCTAATGGTCAGAGCCATGGGCTTACGAACCCGAGGTCCTAGGTTCAAGGTGATAGTTGTAAATTTATTACTTTGTGAGGTTTTCGCCAGTTTGGTTGGGACATACATACATATAAACGCCTTTATCCCTAATGGGGTAGGCAGAGCGCAAACGACCCAAACAAAAGGTCGTTCCGCCACGTCTGACAAAGCTTTGCGGGTTATTTAAGATAGATCGAAGGTATATTGCTGTAGTGACAGGTTGTCAGCCCATCGCCTAAATTACAATATACAGATACCCTCAGATCCCTTAGTTGATTTTTACAGCATGCCCGGGAGGAAATGCAGCTGGCACATTCTATGTTTTTCTCTCGCTCCCAGGCCAGCATGGAAGTTGAGTTAAGGTACATATAACCCTCAAAGAGAGAAGACAACGTGTTGATCTCATAGAAACTTACTAGATTCTAAACGGCCACTACAATCTTAAATTATTTCGGTTTTTTTTTCAATATGGAGGTATATATGAATGTATTCTTCCATGCTGGACTGGGAGAGATAGAAAAACATAGAATGTTCCAGCTGCCCTTCCTCCCGGGCATGCTGTAGGAGACAGCAAAAGGGACTCGGGGGTTACAGTGTATTGTAATTTAGGCGACGGGCTGACAACCTGTCACTACACATTAGCAATACACATTACAATCTAAAATTGCCCTCATTTTTTGTCAGACGCGGCGAAAGCGCCTTTTACGAGGCGTTTAACGCTCTGCCTACCCCGTAAGGGATAAAGGCGTGATTTTATGTATGTATATATGTATATGAATGTAAGTATGTGTATTTTTATATGTGATATGCATGTTTAATTAAATTTATTTATTATAAATAATTATTTATTTATATTCGGAATTTTTGTTTATCTATGTATATTAGTATTTGATATGTACTATTATGTAGATCTTAAGTGTTGATAGTTATTTAAGTGTTTAGTTAGTTCTTTGATGCTGCCGCAGCTACTTGCTATGTGTAATTTTTCTTTTTTAAATGCAGGGTTGTCTGGAAGAGATCGCTTGAAGCGATAAGGCCGCCTTTGCGCACACTGTTATTTTTAAGTTTTTCAAACTGTACGATTTATGCGCAATAAAGAGTTTATCTATCTATCTATGGACAAAAACCCGTCTTAGAGGTCCCCACATGAAACTGGAAACTTGTCTTGCCTTTATCCCTAATGGGGTAGGCAGAGCGTAAACAACCTGAACACAGCTCGTTCCGCCACGTCTGACAAAGTTTTGAGGCCTTATTTAAGATAGATTTGTAGGTATGTTGCTGTAGTGACAGGTTGTCAGCCTATCGCCTAAATTGCAATATACGAATATAGAAACCCTCGGATCCCTAAGCTGGTTTTTACAGCATGCCCGGGAGGATATGCAGCTAGCACGTTCTATGTTTTTCTTTCCCTCCCAGTCCAGCATGGAAGAAAACAGAAACTTCTTTGTTAATAGAGTTATTAACGAATGGAATAAACTGCCAGAAATAGTAGTCTGTCATTTAAAAATAAACTAGACATACATACATATAATCACGCCTTTATCCCTAATAAGGTAGACAGAGCGGATACGACCTAAATAAAGGTCGTTCCGCCACATCTGACAAAGATTTGAGTGATATTTAAAGTAGGCATATTGCTGTAGTGACAGGTTGTCAGCCCATCGCCTAGATCCCTTAGCTGGTTTTTACAGCATGCCCGGGAGGAAAAGCAGCTGGCAAATTCTATGTTTTTCTCTCGCTCCCAGATGTCAGTGTTGGAAAAATACCTATTATTTGTAGACTTGCGGCTTGAAAACTCTGACCTAATCTAGGATTGGGTCTGGTTTCCCTTCTGGGTTGCGGAGGTCAGATGGCAGTCGCTCTGTGTAAAAACCAGTACTCTCGTTCAATCCCCTAGATTAGGTAGCCGACCCCGTGAGATACGGGATAAGGCTAGGGAGATGATGAGTTAGGATAATACAGGCTGAATCACCAGATTGTCTGAAACGTTGCTTCGTGCATGAGTAAAACATAGAATGTGCCAGTTGCATTTCTTCCTGGGCATGCTGTAAAAACCAGCTAAGGGATCCAAGGGTTTTTGTATATTACAATTAAGGCGATGGGCTGACAACCTGTCACAACAGCAATATACCTATCGTAACTCTCAAAACTTTGTCAGACGTGGGCGGCACAACCTTTGTTTAGATTGTTTACGCTCTGCCTTCCCCATTAGAGATAAAGGCGTGATTATATCTATGTAATAAAATACTCACTTCTTCATTTTAAACTTCTTCCCGCATTTGTCGCACTCATGTTCATATTTGCTTTCTTCTACCTCCAAATGCACGGAATTCACGTGCCTCTTCAAGTAATGCTCATGGGCGAACTCCTTCTTACACTTGTCACATTGAAGTTTGGGTTTAGTCGGATGAACTATCTTTATGTGCTTCTTGAGACGCAGTTGCGAGTGGAAAAACTTATCACAAAGATCGCATTGGACTTTAGTCTCCAATGAGGAGTGAAGTTGCATGTGCTCTCGTAAGTATTGGTCGTTTTTGAACTCTTTGAAACATTCCGGGCATTGTACTTTGGATTCTAGTGGCGGATGGATGTTTAAGACGTGGCGTTTCATGTGATGGCGCGACTTGAAGGTCTGGTCGCAAAAGACGCACGGGTGACGAGGTAATTCCTGATGTTGGGATTGAAGATGACGGCTAAGGTTTAAGTTGTTTTTGTACACCTTGTCACATATCGGACACTTCGGTCTTTCCTGCTCTGTGCGATGCACGGCGCTCATATGATATTTTAGTTTGTACGGTACAGAGAATTGCTTATCGCATTCAGGGCATTTTAGCTCTGGCAAGGTTGTTGGATGAATTCTTTTAACGTGCATGTGCAAAGCTCGTCTGGTGCGGAATTCTTGCAGACAAAACTGGCAGTAACTCTTCTCGGTTTCAGAGTAATGTTTATTCATCCGATGCATGTACAAATAGTGCTTATTCTTGAATGTTTTATCGCATAGATTGCAAGCCACAGCGGCGTCGACTGTGGAATGCACTCTCGTTGTATGCAAGTACAAGTTTTGGTAATTTTTAAACTCTTTACTGCATTTAGGACAAATATAACGTCTTAATGCTCTCGGAACCTTTTCTACTTTCGGTTGAGTGAATTGCCCTGGTTTCCAAGTAGCGAGGACAGATTCGTACATTGTTCTCTGTTCATCAGTCAGAGCGGGATTGTGGACGCTGATATACTTCAAATCCTTGGATTTTCCAAAAAGCTTTGTGCTATCGCTGCGTCCCTCGCCGGACTTCTGAGAGTCGGATTGCGAGTTTTCGTTGAAATTGAGCGGAGCATTGTCGGGATTCTCCTCTATGGTAACCAAGGGTTCCATTTTCGGCCCCATGTATAGATCTGACTTGTAGTACGGAGGTTCTGTCTTCAACGGTGGAGGGTAGAAAGATGTCCGTGGTTGGGCCAGGTGTAAAGCTTCCAGTTGCGGATGACCGAAGAACATTGGTTCCGATTTTGGAGCCCCCATGTTCAAAGGCTTTTGTTGTGCAGTCATTTTTAATCTGTAAAAGTAAAACGTGATTGTAATAAAAAAAGCCCATGAAACTGAACAATTTTCCCAAAGGAACGTAGGTCGAAACATTTTATTATTTATTTATTACATTTGAAAAAATCTACACAGCGATTAACATAAGGAACGCAACAAAAACCTGTATATAGGTTTATCCGTGCGCCCTGATATCGTCATCACGGGGCGCTCGGTAAGTATCTCTAAAGATCGTTTATTTAGCGTTGAGTTATGGATACCAATTGTTTTGCAGCACATAAACAGCTTTTTCCTTACAACATTAAAGAAAGTAAACCGAAAATCATATGTTTGTTACAAGGTTATTGTCAGCGGTACCGAAATTTTAACCTCTCCTAAGTTGGAAAGAAAATGCTGTTTACGGGCCGCAAAACACGTTGGTATCCATAACGCAACGTTAAAAACACGTGATCGACCAGTTATTGTTTACGCGGCTCAAACCCGAACGCATGTACAGTCCTGCCGCCGGTAGCGGGCAACTGTACAGCGCACAGCCAATAACCGGATTCCGAAAGCGCATAGTGTTTCGCTGTGTAAAGAAAGACGAAACCCAGAAATAATGTTTATTTTGATCTTCTTATTTAGAAAGAAAGTGATTTTTTAGTATCGTTTTAATATTTTTGCAATTAAGTTCACTTTTTAAATCACAGGGCAGTAATTTATCAGTTTTGGAATTATATAGTGTAACTGTAACCGGTGTTTGCCGTACAAGTTCTAATATGGCGGTATTTTGAACTGAGGTTTTATAGCACTACGAGTATTCTTTGAATGTTTTACTGATTGAATTTCTTTCATGCTGGCCTGGAAGCAAGAGAAAAACATAGAATGTGCCAGCTGCATTTCCTCCCGAGCATGCTGTAAAAACCAGCTAAGGGATACGAGGGTTTCAGTATATTGTAATTTAGGCCATAGGCTGACAACTGTCACTACAGCAATATTCCTACTAATCTATCTTAAATAACCCTCAAACTTTGTCAGACGTGGCGGAATGACCTTATTTACTGTTTATTGTACACAAGTAACATGAGAAAGACAATACACAAGGAATACCGACACAACAGGTGCAGCTTATTTCTACTAAGAAATTTATTTGTTTAGGTCGTTTGCGCTCTGCCTACCCCATTAGGAATAAAGGCGTGATTATATGTATGTAAGTTTACTAATTGAAGCAAATTATCATTATAATATTCTTCCATTAAGAGGGTCAGTGTTATTTTATCATGTATTAGTAATATTTTATAGAACTTAAATCACTACATAGTATAAAACAAAGTCGCTTTCTCTCTCCCTATATCCATGTATGCATAAATCTTTAAAACTACGCAACGGGTTTTGATGCGGTTTCTTTTAATGGATAGAGTGATTCAAGAGAAAGGTTTATATGTATAATACATGCATAATATAGTAGAGAAACGCTGATAATTTCCGTGCGGAGCCGGGGCGGGTCGCTGGTAATTTATAATAGTCATTTTTATATCTTTCTCTGATATGATGTGGTACAATTTTATTTATTTAAGAGCGTGTGTCCCACTTTCTTCCATGCTGGCCTGGGAACGAGAGAAAAACATAGAATGTGCCAGCTGCATTTCCTCCCGGGCATGCTGTAAAAACCAGCTAAGGGATCCGAGGGTTTCAGTATATTGTAATTTAGGCGATGGGCTGCCAACCTGTCACTAGGCCATATACCTTCAAATCTATCTTAAATAACCCTCAAAGCTTTGTCAGAGGTGGCGAAACGACCTTTGTTTAGGTCGTTTACGCTCTGCCTACCCCATTAGGGATAAAGGCGTGACTATATGTATGTATGTGTCCCACTGCAGGGCAAAGGCCTCATTTCCTTACTTCCATTTTTCGCGATCTAGTGCCAGTTCTCGCCATTCGGTCATGTGTGCGTCTAGTTCGTCTCGCCACCTCGTCTCCTAGCATTGTGGGTTCCCATAAGGTGGTTCTTTTAGCCCATAGAACATCTGGCATTCATAAGGTGGTTCTTTTAGCCCGGCCCAATCCCACTTCAAGTAGGCAGCCTTCTGAGCTACATCTATTATTTTAGTCTGGTAACGCAGCAGAGTTCGGAACTCGGTCGATCAGTTTGACTCCAAGCCCAGCTCGGATACTTCTAACTACCATGTTATTTTGGTCATACATCGACAGACGGCATGTTGCACTTGGCATGCGTTTGTGTGCGTGTTATAAGGGTTGAACATTTTTGTTATACCGGTCATAATACATACATACATACATACATAAAATCACGCCTTTATCCCTAACGGGGTAGGCAGAGCGTTAAACGCCTCGTAAAAGGCGCTTTCGCCGCGTCTGACAATAATTGAGGGTAATTTTAGATTGTAATGTGTATTGTTATACCGGTCATAATCATCAGATTAATCTGGTTCTTGATTAAACCAACGTTATAAAGTAGTTTGCTTCCGTGCTGGACTGGGAGCGAGAGAAAAACATAGAATGTGCCAGCTGCATTTCCTCCCGGGCATGCTGTAAAAATCAGCTAAGGGATCCGAGGGTTTCAGTATATTGCAATTTAGGCGATGGGCTGACAACCTGTCACTACAGCAATATACCTACAAATCTATCTTAAATAACCCTCAAAACTTTGTTAGACGTGGCGGAATGACCTTTGTTTAGGTCGTTTACGCTCTGCCTACCCCATTAGGGATAAAGGCGTGACTATATGTATGTATGTATGTAAAGTAGTTTACTGTAACTGAATAGTTAGAATATGTTAGTTTGCATATTTTGTATAAAGTTACTTACCGTCTCTCATCACTGTGGAATCCAAAAAAGTTCTTATTGAAGTCATATCTTGTGGTAGAAAGAAATCCGTACACGGAATAGTACCTAACCATCTTTGACACACAAAACTTTATTATTTCCGATACACTGGGAAAAATGCGCGCGCCATGCCCGCTAAGCGTACGCACAATGTGATGTGACCCACAATCCGGCGCGGAGTGTGACGTATGTCGGACTGGGGAGGGGAGGTGAATGTCCATTCTGTATGTAGTACTATTATATATTCTGTGCTCCAAGTATGCTGCGTTCCATATTTCTTTGGCAAACCCCGAGCCTGAACTTTTAGATGTCAGTCAAATACCAGGAACAATAGTTTTAAGAATTCGTAATTGGATTTTATAAATTGAATCTAAGTGGGTTCTGCATGTTCGACCGTAACTGCTAAGGCCATAAGAGATGA
The DNA here is from genome assembly GCA_949820665.1 of Scrobipalpa costella. Lineage (NCBI taxonomy): Eukaryota > Metazoa > Arthropoda > Insecta > Lepidoptera > Gelechiidae > Scrobipalpa > Scrobipalpa costella. The sequence continues at coordinate 8,956,102 of OX463322.1, read as the reverse complement.
TAGGCTCAGCTAAAGTTTTATAAAGTAATAAACATATAGAATAAGGCACTTTGTTTTTCTTCCATGCTGGTCTGGGAGCAAGAGAAAAACATAGAATGTGCCAGCTGCATTTCCTCCCGGGCATGCTGTAAAAACCAGCTAAGGGATCTGAGGATTGCAGTATATTGTAATTTAGGCGATGGGCTGACCTGTCACTACAGCAATATACTTACAAATCTATCTTAAATAACATGTGTCATCTGCAAACAGATGTATCTCACAAGTTTTGATTAAATTGACTGCATCATTCACATATGTGATAAAGTGAAGAGGTCCTATCACAGATCCTTGAGCTGTACCCTCTGTAACTATCATGGGTGAACTTAGCTTGTTGTTTACTTCAACTTGAAAGGATCTATCGCAGAGATAGTTCTTGCACCACAGTTTTAGTGGTCCCCTGATGCAGCAGTCATCAAGTTTGTCTAGCAAAATATCATGTCTCGGCGTATCGAAAGCCTTGCTGTAGTCTATGAATACAATCAAGACATGCCTTTTCTCATTCGAGTGACTATAAATAGAATCCGTAAAAATACTTTTCTGAGGTTTAAAACCATATTGCTTTTCGTTAATTATTTTATTAACAGAGTAAAAGTCTAGAATTTGTTTACATACTAATTTTTCAATAAGCTTGTCTAAGGCAGGCAGTATAGGGCGATAATTTTCATTAGATGTATGATTTCCGCTTTTGTATATAGGCCGTACGATTCCACACTTTAACTCATTCGGGTACTCTCCATTGTTAACAGACGAGTTAATTAAGTCCGCAATATCTGGTGCAACTAATTCATCAACTAACATGCTCTTATTTATCTTTAACAGGAGCTTTCTCGCTGTTTAGTGATTTAATTATTTTTAGTGCTGATCTAGGAGTGACTTTTTGGTACCTGATTGTAACATACGCAGGTTTTAATAAATAATAAATCAAGTGTTCCTATTTGTAATAAAATAAAATAAAGTAATTTAGTATTGCAATGTGTGATTATATTTGTAACACTATTGTTAAATGAGAGAGCAAAATTATTACTTATTTCAGTCACTGTAGAACAATTATTTTGAAACATATTTAATATTATACTGTCTACTGAATCTTTAATTTTACTTGTGATGTTATTTAATATCTGCCATTAATTTCGAGGTTGATTTTCATTAATAATAATATCTGATTTTGTTTCACTATTTTTAGTTTTAAACATTTTATTTTATTTGCCTAATTCCTAGCTTTATTATACTTACATTTTAGTATTTTATAAGTCATTTAGCCACTGCATATATAAGTTGTCTCTATATGAGCACAAATGACTTCCCATATCAGCTGATGCATTTTTTATGGAAGGTCAATTTTTTTTTCGCGTTTCAACCCTGAGCATATAATTATGTTTTATTACAACCTATGGTCCTTTGGGAAAGTTGTTTAGTTTCATGGGCTGGTTCATATTCTTTCGGGTACATATATCCTTTTTGTTATACACTCTACATTATAGAGTCAGTCCAATGTTTGTAGAGCTATTCTGACTAAACAATACTATACAGGTATTTTAATAATTTTGCAAACAAGGTTGGAGGGTGCTTCGAGATACTTCTTGGCGCATGCATTGTTAACAGCAATAAAATCCAATTAATGAGAGCATTTACATTTAAGTTTGAAGGATAAAGAAATATATTTTCACAACTTACCGGGATATTATTGTACATCCGCTTTATTAGCACTGAACCATCACGTCATGTTTTTTTATCATAAATACATGTTAAGTATTAAAAGAGACAGATAATTGATAATATGGTAAAATTCCCTTGGGGCTCTACATTATCATATACGCTAAAATAACTTCCAGGCGCACCATTTATCGTGGGAAGTAGTTGTTTTATAGTAAATACACACTGGTAAACTTAATTCTACCAATATTTCACTATACAGGATGATATAAAAGCAATAAAATCTATAATTTCGATGCGAAAAACCTCAATCGACATTGTATTTTTGACATGGCTGATATGTTTTTTTTTACAATTGTCCCATTTGGAAAGGCAAAGAGCATGTGTCTATGCAGCCTAGTCTTCAATTTCCAATTTATTCAACCTAAAATTCGATCTACATTTCAATGCTCAACAGACTTTGCAGAGATACCAGGCCACTCAGAAAGTATTGCGATAAATAGTTTTTATAAATGGCAGACTGGCCGGTTAGAATCTTTTTTGAAAATATGATTACTTGTAAGTAAAAATATGTGTGTTCCATTTTCAAAATTTCCCTCCACATTTTTTGCGAGCCAATTCAAAGTATCGTGTCTTACTGAAAAATGGATCTGCGCCGGGAACATTTTAGAGCTATGATTTTTTACGATTTCAAGTGTCGCCTGAAACCGGATGAATCGTTTGATAGACTTCAAATGGTATTTATGGATGAAAGCCCCTCCAAGGCAACCGTGTATCGTTGGTATAACGAATTTAGGCGCGGTCGACCAACCTTGGGGGATGAAGAAAGAAGCGGTCGCCCTTTGACGGCTATTACGGAAGAAAACGTGCTAGCAGTGAAAAATTTAATCCAAGATAATAGGCGAATTACATATCAGGAGATTCAGCACATATTAAAGATTGGATCGGGAAGCGTTCACGAGATTCTACAAGGGCATCTTCGCGTGAGGAGGATAGTATCGCGCTGGGTGCCGCACTACCTCACCGACGCTCAGAAGCAGGCCCGGGTGGAATGGTGCCGTGATATGCTGAACAAATTTGAAGCAGGCTCGTCTCGGCGTGTTTACGACATCGTAACAGGTGATGAGTCCTGGATTTATCAATACGATCCAGAAACCAAGCGCCAGTCGACAGTTTGGGTGTTTCAAAATGAACCAACGCCTACCAAAGTGAAGCGATCTCGAAGCGGGGGGAAGATTTTGATCGCCAGCTTTTTTAATTTGACTGGCCACTTGGCCTCAATTCCCTTACGAGATCAAAGAAGCATTAACGCCGAATGGTATACTACCAAATGTTTACCAGAAGTTTTTTCTGTTGTGAGCAACAAGCGACCAAACACAGGGCTCCGCGGACTACTGCTCCACCACGACAAAGCGCCTGCACACACCGCGCTCAAAACGAGGGACTTCCTGGACAGCACACCAGTCAAACTCCTGGGTCACCCTCCTTACAGCCCTGATCTAGCACCGTGTGACTTCTTTTTATTTCCAAAAATAAAAAATCAGCTCAAGGGATACAATTTTCGTCGCCGGAAGATGCGCTGGCTGCGTTCGAGCAGGCTGTAAACGAGGTATCTACGGCGGACTGGAAAAAGTGTTTTGAAAACTGGTTCAGACGCATGAATCTTTGTATAGAGGCTGGTGGAGAGTACTTTGAAAAGATTTAATAAAAATATATGTACCTGTAGAACAATTTTTCTTAGTGTCGCAAATCTTTCTGAGTGTCCCACGTATATCAGTCTGAATCCGAATCGTACGGTAGTACTTTCCTTTGCTTATTACTGCTGCCATATTGTTCCTCGTCCACCACATTAATACAATTAACACCGCAAGGAATTAATTTAGGAGGCGAGGTACAAAGTCCGTCAGATTTTTCATGTTCCCCACTCAAAACCCCAACTTAACCCCACCTAACCTAGACCTCATCGGAGCGGAATCGGAATGCGAGTGTGGTGCGTACATTCCAATGCTTGATCTGATTTATGTGGGAGTGTTGATTCAAACCATACATGATTTCTGTACTTTATTACTGATTTTGACTACATTGTCTTTCACTACGGTCGAATTATTATGCTAATCCCACTACACTTTCGCCATAAGAGCTGCGAAATTCTAATTTATAAAGCCAGAATCGTTGTCCTTACCCCGCTGAAGCGATTCGTTAAGATTCCCGCGTAAAAACTCCTGACGTTCTGACTGATAAAAAGATCAGACTGACATTTCTTCCTTTTTTGCATTGGCTTCCGATTGGCAAAGAAAAGTGATCCATTCAGCCATTATACATTAATTATTCCTTTTTTTTTTATTCCTTGAAATCTGTTGTTCCATTTTATCGAAAATCTAATATATCTTCTTATTAATAAACCCATTTCAACACAATTTAAAGAAGAAACATAATTTTAACAACTACACCAAAGTACCAGAAATAGATTTAAAAACAAATCCAACCACGTGCTCTGCCGCTTAAAATAGTTTTGTGCTACAAACTTTTCTGGCGCAAGTGGCAAAAAAACGAACTTATTTGGTAGCACTTGAGTAAACTATGATGAAATAATTTAAAACTTGGTCAGAGTCAATACTAGTGAAGTACACTTAAATTTTCTATTGAACGTTGTAAGAAAAATATCGATAATCCAGCCTGTGAAACAAATATCATTCAAAATTAATAATAACTAGCGCCACTACCGAGCCGCAAACGTAACTTTGTCAAGACTTTTATTTTCCGTCTGCAGAAGTCTCTAACTCTCTAGCTAGGTATTTAATAATCAACATTTTCAGTTAAAAATGCGTGAAATAGTGCATTTACAGGCGGGACAGTGCGGAAACCAAATTGGCTCAAAGGTGCGTTGTTGAAAAACCTTTATTATACGTAAACTATTCAGAAAACCTAACTGTTCTTGTAATAAAACTTGCGTCTTTTACTTCCATTCACCGATATGTCTATTTATAAACAGTTACGCTCTATCGCTCTAGATATTTACGCTAGAACTAGACGTAATTCAAAAAGTGTGTTATGTTATGATTTTGGATAGTTTAGTAATCTTTTTTAAAAATAGAAAAGGTCATCGAACGGTTAACTTCCGGAGTTAATTTTAATTTCGGTACCTACTGAGTTTGACTTTTCCTGAGTGCAAAATTATTGTTGCTTGCGTATAGGTACAGTTATAGTATGATCTAAACCAGGAACTAGCGATGTTATTACATATATACATACAATAACGCCTTTATCAATTTTAATTGGGTAGGCAGAGCGTTAACGACCTAAACAAAGGTCGTTCCGCCACGTCTGACTAAGTGTTGAGGGTTATTTAAGATAGATTTGTCGGTATATTTCTGAAGTTGTCAGCCTATCGCCTAAATTACAATATACTGAAACCCTCGGATCGCTTTGCTCAATTTCAGAATCAGAAAATTTGTTGTTAAATGGGAAAAATAGAAAATATCATAACAGGTCGTCACAGCAGTTTTTATAACGAGAGCTTGGGTACCTATCTTAATAGGTGAGAGGTAACAATTGGAAGCAATTAGTATTTGCAAAAAACACGACGGCCTCACCGCCAGCAGTGGCGCCCTCACTTGTAAAAAAAATAAATCATACATATAATCACGCCTGTATCCCTAATGGGGTGGGTAGAGCGTAAACGACCTATATAAAGGTCGTTCCGCCACGTCTGACAAAGTTCCGAGGGTTATTTAACATAGATTTTTAGGTATATTGCTGTAGTGACAGGTTGTCAGCCCATCGCCGAAATTACAATATACAGAGACCCTCGGATCCCTTAGCTGGTTTTTACAGCATGCCCGGGAGGAAATGCAGCTGGCACATTCTATGTTTTTCCCTCGCTCCCAGGCCAGCATGGAAGGCATAACTCTTAAAATATAGACATTTTCAAAACTTTTCTCTTAGATTTAGACATGAGTTGTTTTTAGGAGCAAATAGTACCCTGGAGTTACTATCGCAATTTGTGTTTTTCGGTTTTCGAATTTCATATGTACGTTTATTCGGCGCTTTTTCCGTGCTTCGGAAGGCACGTTAAGCCGTTGGTCCCGGTTAATATCGTTTAATACCGTAGATATTAGTCGTTACAACCCTCAAAACTTTGTCAGACGTGGCGGAACTACCTTTGTTTAGGTCGTGTACGCTCTGCCTACCCCATTAGGGATAAAGGCGTGATTATATGTTTTATGTATATTAGTCGTTTAGCCATATCAGAGGCCAGTGCTAAGCATTGGCAGCTTGAAAACTCTGATCTAATCTAGCCTTGGGTGTGGTTTCCCTTCTGGGTTGCGGAGGTCAGATGGCAGTCGCTCTGTGTAAAAACCAGTACCCTCGTTCAATCACCTAGATTAGGTAGCCGACCCCGTGAGATACGGGATAAGGCTAGGGAGATGATGAGAAAACCTTTTACGTCACTTTCTTAGATTTAGACCTAAGGACTTTTTAAAAGTAATTAATTGAGGAGCAAATAATATCGGGCAGTTAATATCGAAGTTATTGCTAAAAACAGACACTTACGGCGGAAATTGCGATAGTAATATCGCAATTTCCGCCGTTAATTGCCATGTTGGACTGGGAGCGAGAGCAAAACATCTATAGACTGTGCCTCACACCTCATTGGGGATAAAGGCGTGATTATATGTATGAATGTATGTTAATAATACTTTGTTTGTTGTTTAGTTTTGGGAGATCATATCGGACGAGCATGGCATAGATGCGACGGGTCACTACCATGGCGACTCCGATCTGCAGCTGGACAGGATTGGGGTCTACTACAACGAGGCTGAAGATGGTCTGTACTCTATTGTGCTGTGAGGAGGAGTGGATTAAATCACTTTTAAGACATCAGCACACACACACACGCACAGACACTATTTCACATTCACACTGCACACACACACTTACACATTTTGTAGCATTTCATCTATAGTTATTGTTTTTTTTTCTTGTTATCTTTCGGTCTCAACTTCTAAATTGTAAACATTAATTATTATATTGTTTAAAACTTTTTGTAACCTACCTAAATTCTGCTTTTAATATGTTAAACTTCGTAACTGGCTAGATTAGTTTATAACATTTGTAACGTAATTTAAGAATATGTGCTGTGAAGTTTACAATAAAGATAAATTAAATTAAATTTATATCCATCGGTTGTTGAGAATAGAATGAATAATTAATTTGAGAGCAGCTCGTATTTATACAATTTTATCTTACAAATCATAGATAAAAAACAAATTCATGTGGGTAGTTATATACAGAAATATTATAAAATATAGTGAAGGTAGACAGACAATTGATATTTGTGGATTTGGTGGGTAGAATACGCTACTGCATTCGGATTTTTAACGTGCACTCCGATCACCAGATGGATACTGCCACAGTGGCCTCATTTTAACCTTTTCCATGCTGGACTGGGAGAGAGAAAAACATAGACTGTGCCAGCTGCATTTCCTTCCAGGCGTGCTGTAAAATCCGGCTAAGGGGCCGAGGGTTTCAGTATATTGCAATTTAGGCGATCTGCTGACAACCTCTCACTACAGCAATATACAGTTCTATCTTAACCCTCACAACTTGTCAGACGTGGCGGAACGACCTTTGTTAGAGTCGTTGACGCTCTGCCTACCCCATTAGGGATACATCGTGATAGTATGTACGTATGTAAATATTCTGTGCCTTAACTCTGTTGCAGGCAAGAGGTTCGTGCCCAGGGCGGTGCTGGTGGACTTGGAGCCAGGCACCATGGATGCCATCCGAGGGTCTTCCTTCGGCTCGCTGTTCCGACCAGACAACTTCGTGTTCGGACAGAGCGGGGCTGGTAAGACAACCACTAGCAGATGCAGCGAAACTGCCCTCCGAAGCACGGAATTGTATTTTCTTGAGGTGGTAGCAGAGTAATTAATAATTTGTGCCTGAATTATGTAGTACTATTATATATTCTGTGCCTGAATACAAACATTTTCATGAATATTTTATGTTTGGCAACAATCGCAACTAATTCTCCATTTTGTAATCCACTAGCGACCCGCCCCGGCTTCGCACGGAAATTATCAGTGTTTCTCTACTATATTATGCATGTATTATACATATAAACCTTCCTCTTGAATCACTCTATCCATTAAAAGACCGAGGAACCGCATCAAAATTCATTGCGAAGTTTTAAAGATTTATGCATACATGGGATATAGGGACAGAGAAAGCGACTTTGTTTTATACTATGTAGTGATAATATAAAAAAAACGCACTAAAATAAAATAGATCTTTATTTCAGGCTTCTACGGGGCCCATATAAAATACATATTACATCAAATACAAATTACATCAAACCATGTCATAACGTCAGTCATATCTAATCAATTAAATTACATTAAAATTAAAAGAACATGTCAACAAATATTAATTAAATAAATAGTAATTAACATTTATAAGTCCATAATAAAATCTACGTATTACAAATGTACTAAAAGTGGACACTTGGGCAATAAAAAGCTTAAATGCTCATTATGTATGATCATATAATGGATTATAACAGGGGGAATTAGTTACGTACATACATACATACATAAAATCACGCCTTTATCCCTTACGGGGTAGGCAGAGCGTTAAACGCTTCGTAAAAGGCGCTTTCGCCGCGTCTGACAAAAATTGAGGGCAATTTTAGATTGTAATGTGTATTGCTAATGTGTAGTGATAGGTTGTCAGCCCATCGCCTAAATTACAATACACTGTAACCCTCGAGTCCCTTTTGCTGTCTTCTACAGCATGCCCGGGAGGAAGGGCAGCTGGAACATTCTATGTTTTTCTATCTCTCCCAGTCCAGCATGGAAGAAAATTAGTTACGATTGTTGCAAAACGTAAATTATTCATGAAAATGTTTGTATTTGTTCCACCTTAATGATCTAGCCTGGAGCCGAATTGACTCGTATGAACCACTCGAACTCCGATGCGCATACGAAAGAGTAATGTTTGTATACAATTTCCATACAAATTGACATGCGAAAGTTGCTCTTACGCATACATACATACATATAATCACGCCTTTATCCCTAATGGGGTAGGCAGAGCGTAAACGACCTAAACAAAGGTCGTTCCGCCACGTCTGACAAGTTTTGAGGGTTATTACAGATGATCATGACGTATATTGCTATAGTGACAGGTTGTCAGCCCATCGCCTAAAATTGTAATATACTATAACCCTCGAATCCATTAGCTGGTTTTTACAGCATGCTCTGGAGGTGACGCAGCTGGCACATTCTATGTTTTTCTATCACTCCCAGTCCAGCATGGAAGAAACTCTTACGCATTGAGCATGCAAATTCGATTCGAGTGTTTCAAATATACGGATCCTGCATTATCCTAACAAACCTTCTTCTGTCGTCGACCGATCGACCCGATGAATCCTGGTATCAGAATTTTTAAACAGCCTTGGTTTTGCGTAACTATCACTATCTAAGACAGCGACCGGGACTGCCAGCTCAACGTGCCCTCCGAAGCACGGAATCCCTTTCTTTTTGGACTATCCGGTAATTTAGCCTGCAATGTCCTAATCAAACTGGGGAAAATCTCACAAAATGATAAATTTAAAAATATCAACTTTGAGTTCCACAAATAGTTTATTCAACATAAATTATGCCAAATTTTGATTATAGAGGTGATCTTACAATACAATACAATACAAAATTCTTTATTGCACAAAGAAACACATACAACAGAAATAAAAAGGAACAAACGTGACAGTACAATATAGGCGGCCTTATTGCTAAAGCAGCAATTTCTACCAGGCAACCTTTGGGTATCTTCTTCTTCTTCTGTCGAGTGGGTATCGAGTCTATCGACCCGATGAACCCTGGTGTCAGAGTTTTTAAACCGCCTAGTAGCACAACTATCACGCCTCTGACATGGTTTGAGTAACGACCACTATCAAAGACAGCGACCGGGACCGCTGACTTAACGGGCCCTCCGAAGCACGGAATCCCTTTCTTTTCGGTAATTTAGCTTGCAATGTTCTAACCAAACTGGGGAAAAACTGAGTGATAAATTGAAAAATATCAATTTTGTGTTCCACAAATCGTTAATTCCAAATATCTTTGGTTAATTCGACATACCATTTTACATAAATTATGCCAAAGCTATAGAGCTAACTATAGAGGCTAAGTGGCGCCTCCATCAGTAAAAACATCATAAAAACACAACTAATCGAAAATTTTGGCGCCACTTAGGCTCTATCGCCACCTCTTAGCAGTTAAAGGTTGAAGCTTATTAGGCTTAGTGATGACGGATGGGAAAAGGGTAGCTACCCGCCTGGTCAGGTGTTGTGACCACGTGACCAGGGGACCGAAGTCCAACCGAACAAGTTTGTAACTTGTATATCTGCAGATCGCGGAGAAAACATCGATACCGCGTTTCAGACCTTCTGTTTCTTGATGTGGCGCCATCTGTCGGCTACAATATTGTCATCCGTGTACATTGTTATCTCATATTCAGTTTTACAGATTGGCTGGAAGAGATCTCTTTATAGAGATAAGCTCACCTTTGTGAACTAAATTTAACATTGATTATATATTGTAAATTTTTTGTACGCAATAAAGAATATAATATATATATATATATATATATATATATTATTTATATAATTATATGTATGCATTTAATCTATATAGCAGTATATTGTTTATTTATTTCATAAGTATATATTATTAATATTTATTAGTAGGATTATTTAGCATATTTTTCAATTAATTGTGTTTTTTTTTATTTTTATTAGTGATAAGTTAATTATAATTTATTGTTTTTAATATTTTTTTAATTGTGCACGTCGTATCTGCCTCTCAGGATGCTATTTCACTAGCCTAGGTCTGCTGGAAGAGATTTCTTTTTAGAAATAAGCTGTGCCTGTTGTGTTTTTGTTTTATATGTATATGTTCTTTGTATTTTATTGTGTACAATAAACTGTTAAATAAATAAATAAAATACATAAAGAATATATATACAACCTCAATATTGCAATCCAGGATGATGTATTTCAACTTGTGGCGTATTCATTAAAATGACCTCTGCAGGTAACAACTGGGCCAAGGGCCACTACACTGAGGGTGCTGAGCTGGTGGATTCAGTGATGGACGTCGTGAGGAAGGAGGCGGAGCCCTGCGACTGCTTGCAAGGTCTGTATTGACCATCTCCCGACGCCTTATCCCGTACCTCGCGGGGTCGGCTAACTAATCTAGGTGATTGAATCCAGAAGGGAAACCAGCCAGACCCAATCCTAGATTAGGTCAGCCAGGGACCAACGGCTTAACATGCATTCCTAAGCACGGAAAAAGCGCCCAATAAACATACATACATACAAATATTCACGCCTTTATCCCTAATGGGGTAGGCAGAGCGTAAACAACGTAAGCAAAGGTCGTTCCACCATGTCTGACAAAGTATTGACGACTATTTAAGATAGATTTGAAGGTATATTGATGTAGTACAGGTTGTCAGCTCATCGCCTAAATTGCAATATACAGAAACCCTCGGATCCGCTGGTTTTTACAGCATGCCTGGGAGGAAATGCAGTTGGCACATTCTATGTTTTTCTCTTGCTCCCAGGCCAGCATGGATGAAATAAATGTACTCGTACGTATGTAATTCGAAAACCGAAAAACACATTTTTACGTGGTTGGATTCGAACTACGACCTCCCGCTAAGGAGGCAGCGGCCCTATCCACTACACCATAGGGCTCTTTGTCAATATACCCACATACGTACATACATATAATCACGCCTTTATCTCTTATGGGCAGAGCGTAAATGACCTAAGCATTGGTCGTTCCAACACGTCTGACAAAGTTTTGAGGGTTATTTAAAATGGATTTGCAGGTATATTGCTGTAGTGACAGGCCCAACCGAAAAACCCTCGGATCCCTTATCTGGTTTTTACAGTATGCCCGGGAGGTAATGCAGCTGGCACATTCTATGTTTTTTCTTGCTCCCAGGCCAGCTTGTATATTCAATATACCTACTGTTCTTTATTTTAATATTTACCTTCAGGATTCCAGTTGACTCACTCTCTCGGTGGTGGGACAGGCTCTGGCCTGGGAACCTTGCTGCTGAGCAAACTGCGCGAAGAGTACCCCGATAGGATCGTCAACACATTCAGCGTCATGCCTTCGCCGAAGGTAACAATCAAATAACAAAATAAAGGCACGCTCCAAACGGCGTACATACATACGTACATGCATATAATCACGCCTTAATTATAATCCCTAATAGGGTAGTAGTTTGCAATGCAATTCTTTCTTAAAAAAGTACTACGTTCCTTTAAACCACGTTTTGTAGTAGTGATATACAACACAATATACACAATAAATAAAAAAACATTATTTTAGAACAAAAACAAATTAATTACACATCTCCTGCGGCGCGGCACGCAAGCTCACTACAACGTTCGCCCTTGTAGGTACACTGCCGCTGCCCTGCTCGCCCGGCCGTACCGCTGCAGAGTTAGGGTTATTTATTAATGTTTGATGAAATTAATAAAAAATAAATAACTTTATTTCATGTGTATATTGTGTTGTATATCACTTATGCATTACGTGGTGTAAAGGAACGCAGTACCTTTTTGAACACCCTGTAGAGTAGGTTTTCCCCACCCGATGAACCCTTGTGAAAGTATCTGTACCGTTATTCTTCTGTCTTGTCATTTCAAACGATCCACTCGGTCGGGTCAGCGTTTTTACACCGTTCAGTTAGCATCTGATTTTTTTCAGGAGTTAATTGTTAAAGCCAATTGACTTAGCGATGTTGGATGGCAAAAGGGTAGCTACCCGACCGGTCGGGTGTTGTGACCAGGGGACCGAAGTCCAACCGGACAAGTTTGAAACTTCTATATCTGCAGATCGGTGAAAAACTTCGATACCGTGTTTCTGAACTTGTGGTTCTTGATGTGGCGCCAACTGTCGGCTACAGCTTCAATGATTCAGTTTGACCTAACCTTACCCTAATTATTAGCTTATTCTGGAATTTCTACAAGTATACATATATTTTCTATCTTCAGGTTTCAGACACAGTTGTGGAGCCGTACAACGCAACCTTATCCGTCCATCAGCTAGTCGAGAACACTGACGAGACATTCTGCATCGACAACGAGGCTCTTTACGACATCTGCTTCAGGACGTTGCGGCTTGCCTCGCCTACGTATGGAGATCTCAACCATTTGGTCTCAGTAAGTAAATTTTTTTCAGGAGTTCAATGTTAGAGCAACAACATACAGGCGTCGCTTACTCCGCGCAAAAAGGTCCAGTTGGACTTCGGTCCCCTGGTCATAACACCCGACCAGGCGGGTAGCTACCCTTTTCCCATCCATCTTCATTACGCGCGCGTAGCGATGAACGCTACATCGGCGTATCCCTCTGCCAGTACGTGCGCTTAGAGCGTAAAGTGATGCATGTGTGTTGTATGCAATGACGTGTTGAGTGCCAACCTTGCGCGCAATAAGTGACGCCTGTGGGTTGCTGCGCTTAGTGATGATGGATGGGAAAAGGGTAGCTACCCCCCTGGTCGGGTTTTTTGGCCAGGGGACCGGAGTCCAACCGGACAAGTCTGGAACTTGTATATGCAAATCGGTGAGAAAACTACACTGTTTCGTCTTTAATTAAGACTCTTCAGATACGGAAGTATCCGCATGACAGTTTGTAAGTGCTTAGCCCTTGTGCGCCCAGCCCGCCTGGACCGGAGTGGAACCCAACCCAATAAAGATTTTAATAACGGGCTCTCACTTTGGAATATAATCGGGTACACAACTCTGCAACCTACACACTCAACCTGATGAGAGGACTCCGAATGTCCCGAAACATGTCGACGACTAATATAAGTGAGCGACTTACCTATATTCCAAAGAGAGATAGAGATAGAGATAAATTTATTAATAATTGTAAATTACAAGTCAAAAATTATAAGCACTTAAGTATATCATTTAAATTTTATTGCTTTCATTGTCATTAAAATTAATAAAATCATTATAACTATAGAATACCTGTTCGACAAGCCAACGCTTAAGCCGTGAGTAAAGTGAGTGCCCGTTATTAAAACCTTTATTTAGGACGTCTCAGAGAGCCCGATGGTGTAGTGGATAGGGCCGCTGCCTCCTGAGCGGGAGGTCGTGGTTTGAATCCCACCACGTACCAATGTGTTTTTCGGTTTTCGAATTTCATATGTACGTTTATTCGGCGCTTTTTCCGTGCTTCGGAAGGCACGTTAAGCCGTTGGTCCCGGTTAATATCGTTTAATACCGTAGATATTAGTCGTTAAGCCATATCAGAGGCCAGTGCTAAGCATTGGCGGCTTGAAAACTCTGACCTAATCTAGGATTGGGTCTGGTTTCCCTTCTGGATTGCGGAGGTCAAATGGCAGTCGCTCTGTGTAAAAACCAGTACCCTCGTTCAATCCCCTAGATTAGGAAGCCGACCCCGTGAGATACGGGATAAGGCTAAGGAGATGATGATTTAGGACGTCTCACTCAAGTTTAAATAGATTGGAATCCAACTGTTTCCTTTCTCTCAGTTGACAATGTCCGGCGTGACCACCTGCCTGCGGTTCCCCGGCCAGCTGAACGCGGACCTGCGTAAGCTGGCTGTGAACATGGTGCCGTTCCCTCGTCTGCACTTCTTCATGCCGGGCTTCGCCCCCCTCACCGCGCGCAACAGTCAGGGCTACCGGGCTCTTACGGTGCCAGAGCTCACGCAACAGGTAACATACATACATACATATATATATAATCACACCTTTATTCCTAATTCTTGAGCGATTCTTCCATGCTGGACTGGGAGCGAAAGAAAAACATAGAATGTGACAGCTGCATTTCCTCCCGGGCATGCTGTAAAAACCAGCTAAGGGATGGGTTTCAGTATATTGTAATTTAGTCGATGGGCTGACAAACTGTAATTACAGCAGTATTTCAACAAATCTATTTTAATTAACCCTCAAAACTTTGTCAGTTATGGCGGAACGGCCTTTATTTAGAGCGTTTACGCTCTGCCTACCCCATTAGGGTAGGAATAGAGAATGTGATAATATATCTATCTTTAACTCTAATGGGGTAGGCAAAGCGTAAACGACCTAAACAAAGATCGTTCCGCTACGTCTGATAAAGTTTTGAGGGTTATTTAAGATAGATTTGTGGGTATATTGCTGTAGTAACAGGTTGTCAGCCCATCGCCTAAATTGCAATATACAGAAACACTCAGATTCCTTAGCTGGTTGCAGCTGGCACATTCTATATTTTTCTGTCGCTTACAGTCATGTGTGAAAAAAATTGTCGCTCCCAGTCCATGGTGGTAGAAAAATTTCGATAAATCAATTATTAAAAAAAATCTCAGTAATGTGACGCTTTAGACAAAAATCACCAAGTACATTTTAAGTTTGTATTTACTTCTAGAATCGAACAGTTTAGGTCGAATCGTGTGCCGAAATATTTTTGTAAAAGGTAAGAGTCGCCATTTACAGTATGCAAATAATATTATCCCCTTTCATGTTCTGTTTCATGTAGATGTTTAGTCCAGTGAACATGATGGCGGCTTGCGACCCGCGTCACGGCCGCTACCTCACCGTGGCCGCCATCTTTAGAGGTCGCATGTCCATGAAGGAGGTCGATGAGCAAATGCTCAGTATACAGGACAAGAACTCCAGGTCAGTGTATATTATTATTATTATTTTTAGACCGACAGCCAGTTGGAACAACTCTTCTTCTTCTTCTTCCCAAATGCCCGCATCCAGCTTTACTTGGATGACTTTTTCTTTTGGTCAGTGGTGTGTTTGTCTAGAAAAACATAGAATGTTCCAGTTGCCCTTCCTCCCGGGCATGCTGTAGAAGTCAACAAAAGGGATTCGAGGGTTACAGTGTATTGTAATTTAGGCGATGGGCTGACAACCTGTCACTACAGCAATACACATTACAATCTAAAATTGCCCTCAATTTATGTCAGACGTGGCGAAAGAGCCTTTTAGGAGGCGTTTTACGCTCTGGCTACCCCGTAAGGGATAAAGGCGTGATTTTATGTACGTATGTATGTGTTTGTCTAGTAAGTTTTTGAATTTATTGACATTTGGTACCGAAACCACTTCTTCGGGTAATTGGTTCCATCCTTTCACAACTCTATTAGAGAAGAAGCGTCTATGCGGATATCATCATAGATAGATAGTTTAAAAAATAATTATAACAGTAATAACGATAAGAAAACTTAAAATTAAATAGCCTCGTACACATGATACCGAAAAGGTTTCCTATTCAGCATAATGCTCCAGCCAAAGACTGAAGCGCTGGTTTTTAAAACCAAACCTAACTAATATAACCTAAGGATTTTATACTTAATAGGCACTTTTGGCGATGGCTCGAGTTGCACAGTATCATCAACACAGCTACTTTTTTTTTAAAGGTTTAATGGTAGTAAGAATTTGATGTATGTAGAATCTTTTATATGTCAAATAAATAAAGTAAACTGCTGAACCGACTTACAAGCGAGCGCCTAATGGCACGAAATATTAATGAATCATAACATTACACAAGCGAAGCGAGCGCGACATTGCATGAAACATGAATTAAGCTAACCCAACCTAACCATGCACCCGCGCGCGTCGGTCGCTTAATGTTAGTCACGGCTACATAGAGTCAAAAATACTACATAATCACGGTTTTATCCTTATGGGATAGACAGAGCTTAAAAGACCTAAACGAAGGTCGTTCCGCCACGTCTGACAAAGTTTTGAGGGTTATTTAACATAGATTTCTAGGTATATTGCTGTAGTGACAGGTTGTCTGCCCATAAATTACAATATACTGTAACCCTCGGAACCCCTGCGGAAATACAGCTGGCACATTCTATGTTTTTCTCTCGCTCCTCGCTCCAGCACGGAAGAATAAAAAGTTACCTTTTATACCTACCCGCAGTTACTTCGTGGAATGGATCCCGAACAACGTGAAGGTGGCGGTGTGTGACGTGCCCCCCCGCGGAGTCAAGATGGCCGCCACGTTCGTCGGCAACACCACCGCCATACAGGAGATCTTCAAGCGCGTCTCCGAACAATTCACCGTCATGTTCAGGAGAAAGGTTTGTACTAGGTAGAGACTGGTAGCAATTCGTTGTTGCAAAAATCGCGACTAAACTAATATAAGTTCTATAATGAAGGCTCTTTATACTTATATAACTTGATCTCTTATAATAAGAATATATATTGTAATTAAATAAAAATAATAATATTAGTCGCAACTTAGTTTTAAGAAATAGTATTTATATTTTAAGTACCTACTGTTGCAGTGCCCGAACAGGGTTCTTGTTGTATGGACCAAAAAATATTGTAAGACCTTATGTACCAACAAGAAAGCAATAAATGATTGAGTATTGAGTAAGTCTATATCAGTCATATTATATCATGGGAGAACAGAAAGGAACGGAAATAAATAATTTTAATCAAGTCTATTTCACGAATCGTGTGAAGTCAGCGTGACATGTCACAATAGATGAATGAATCAATATGTAACGCGAGCAAAGCAAGTTAATTGAATCCGAACAAGTATGATACGCGAAGGAAAACAGCGCGACATTTAACCACGTAAAGCCGATGTACTTAACATTATGACGATTATGATGACGAAGTGAGTTAACTAAAGCCGAATCGAGCGAAGCTATCGCGACATTTCACGTAATATGAATCAATACGATAGCAAGCCAAGCGATCGCTATATACCTGTCTTTAAAAAAAACAATTATACTCAACGCGAGCGAAGCAAACTCGACACAAAAAGCTTTTATGTAAAGGCGAGTCTCCAGCGTTTTGTTTCGAAACAAAACATCACAACTAAACACAAACGAAAGAAAAAAGTATCTTTATTAAAATCAGTTTTACTACCGACTCATTTAATGTAAAACAATGCTAATTATAGCTTAACTACAAAAAGACAACCCCAAAAATCCTTGCGCATAACGTTTAAACACGGATCGCACCGCGGGGGAATGTTTTCAGCCGGGACTCAGCGCAACGAAACATACCCCCGCGGGGCAGAGAGGGGAACGTCAGAATCATTTCCCTTCCCCTCTCTACCCGCGGGGATATGTTTCGTGTAATCTTTGAGAGTAGGAGTCACATACATACATACATAATCACGCCTTTATCCCTTATGGGGTAGGCAGAGCGTAAACGACCTAAACAAAGATCGTTCCGCCACGTCTGACAAAGTTTTAAGGGTTATTTAAGATAAATTTGTAGTTATATTTCCGTAGTGACAGGTTGTGAGCCCGTCACCTAAATTGCAGTATTCTGAAACCCTCGGATCCCTCAGCTGTTTTTTACAGCGTGCCCGGTAGGAAATGCAGCTGGCACATTTTGTTTTTCTCTCGCTCCCAGTATGGAAGCAACGAGTAGTAGGAGTCACGCCTTAAGGAAAACCTTGTTTGTTTGTCATGAGGCGTTCCTGCACTGGTATACCGGCGAGGGGATGGATGAGATGGAGTTCACGGAGGCTGAGAGCAACATGAACGATCTGGTCTCCGAGTATCAGCAATACGAGGTCAGTAATACGTACATAGTTACGTCTTCATCCCTAATGGCGTAGGCATAGCGTAAACGACCTAAAAAAAGGCCATTCCGCCACGACTGGCAAAGTTTTATGGGTTATTTAAGATAGATATAGATCTATCTTAAACCTATAGAGGTTTATTGCTCTGTGACAGGTTGCAGCCCATCGCATAAATTACAATATACTGAAACCCTCGGACCCCTAAGCTGGTTTTTACAGCATGCCCGGGAGGAAATGCAGCTGGCACATACTATGTTTATCTCTCGCTCCCAGTCCAGCATGGAAGAATAATAGTCCTCAAATCGATTTTTTGTGATGGCGGCCAATCTCTCAGAGATCGGCCAACTGCGCGGGACTAGTTTTTAGTGCCCAAGTGTTTGCGCTGCACACAGGTGCACTCTCATTCCTTCTCTTATTCTGAAGGGACAGATTGACTGACACGACCAGAGAGAAATCAAGCGCAGGACCAACTATTTGCATGCCCATCTGACAGCATGGATCATTTTACTTTTCGGAAAATTAGGTGATCAGCCTGCAATATCCTAACCAAACTTGAAACAACAACACAAAGTCATAGTCTACCGGGTATCGAACCCGGGACCTCCGGTTCGAGAGCCCATGACTCAGATCGCTAGACCACGGAGGTAGTTATCGAGGTCAGTAATCATTGTAGCAATAGGGTATGTAGCCGACAGATGGCGCCACATCAAGAAACACAAGTTCTGAAACGCGGTATCGAAGTTTTCTCAGCGATCCGCACATATACAAGTACCAAACTTCTTCGGTTGACTACGTTTCCCTGGTCACATTACCCGACCAGGGGGGTAGCCTACCCTTTTCCCATCCAACATCATCAAAACAAATTGACTTCTACCTTTAACTCCAAAGGGTATCCTGGGGGAGGTCCTGGGTTCGAATTCCAGGGGGGAACATAAATTTGACATATTTCAATTTGTGAGGTTTTCCCCAGTTTGGTTAGGACATTGCTGGCTCGTCACTCCCACTACAGTTTCGGTAGCTCAGTTCGTAGAGTGATGGACCGGCATTCCAGAGACGCAGGTTCGAGTCCTGCCAGAAACTAATTTATTATTTTCTTTCTTTAATATTATATGACATAAAATAACATTATGAGTGTTAAAAAATGTTCAAAAATATGGAAAAAGAAGAAGATTACGATACTAGCCAAATGATGATTCATAGTTTGTTGTAGTAACACTGAGAAAAAATGCGAATAACGGCCACCAACAGCTATTTTTTTCTGTTACTACAACGAACTATGAATCGATAGTTTATAACGTTCTTCTTCTTCTGTCGAGTGGGTATCGAGTCTATGGACCCGATGAACTCTGGTGTCAGAGTTTTTAAACCGCCTAGTAGCACAACTATCAGGTCTCTGACATGGTTTTGTGTAACGACCACTATCAAAGGCAAAGACCG
This sequence comes from Scrobipalpa costella, assembly GCA_949820665.1. Taxonomy (NCBI): domain Eukaryota; kingdom Metazoa; phylum Arthropoda; class Insecta; order Lepidoptera; family Gelechiidae; genus Scrobipalpa; species Scrobipalpa costella. The sequence continues at coordinate 8,936,388 of OX463322.1, read as the reverse complement.
GGACCAACGGCTTAACGTGCCCTCCGAAGCACGAAATATAAGGTTCTAATTAACATTTTAGTGAATTATGATTTTTTACTAATGGCAACTTGACTAGAATCGCCACGTTAACACAATTTTTAAATTGCTACAGGAGGTTGGAGTCGACGATGGTGAATTTGATGAACAAGAAGAAATACCCGAAGAAGAATTTCCGCCTGAAGAAAATGAGAGTTAAATTATTAATTAGTCTATTTCAAACTTATGTAGAAGTACAACTGATTTTGTAATAGTCTTTTCTTTAGCTTTAAGGGGCAAACAGTGGCGCGACGGTGGCGCCATCAGTTTTAAATAAACTGTACCTAAAATACAATCATTTTCATGACTATTTTACGTTTCACGTGATACCAGATCACTTGGTGGCTCAATGGTAAGAGCGTCGGCACGGTACGCCGAAGACCGTGGTTTCAAATCCCACCGAAGTGTAATTTTTAGCTTGTTTATTTTCATGTATTATGAAACATTAGCACTTAAGGTGTAAAATTTTCCTAAAATATTGATGAATATTTTACGTTTCGCGAGGTAATTCTCCATTTTATGCCCATCATCATACATTAAAGAGCTTTGCTCTTGTCGGTGGAGTAATCGACAACTTTCTCTGGATTCAGTCTTCTCCTTAACTTCTCTTTACGACGTGACCTCAATCTTTTCTTTAATTTGGTCCATAGACGTTCTTCTAGGTCGGCCTCTTCCTCTTGTCTCTTTAATCTTTCCTTCTAATATAATCTTTAATAGTAAATTTATAATCCAGAATGCAATTATTCACACTAGCCTTATAAGCTTTGAATTACAAATGTGCTAAAAGTAGCCACTTGTAAGTAGGTATATAAGCTTTGTAATATAAATGTGATGGATGATTAAATGGAGAATTAGTTGCTATTCTCGCGAAACGTAAAATATTCATGAAAATTATTGTAATTCAAGTCGGGCACATTCAATTTAAAACTGATGGCGCCACCGCCGCGCCACTGTTCACTCCTTAATGAAAATAAGAGAATGTAAACTAAATCGAATCATGAAAAAAACATCAACAGTATAGATTTTTTTATGGAAGATTTTTTTTATTACCTTGGGAAAGTTTACCATACCATACTTAAGAGTTAGTTTTAAATATTGGTATCGGTTTGAGTAAAAGACGCTTTGTAAATTGTAGCATTTTTATACAATTTGACTTTATTCTATGTAAAGAGATTAGATGTGTAAAATGTACAGTTAAAGGTGTGACTCCTCCTATCTAACATTAAACAAAACCCACGGGGCAGACAGGGGAACAATGACATGATTAAATCATTTTGATTTAAATCAAATGTATTATGATTAAATCAGTCTCCTAATTTTCATAGGTAAAATGTGGTAAAAATAATAATTATTACATTTTTATTAAAATTTTAAGAACCAATGATAATTATTGTAATGTTTTCGTGCCATGTACCCAGTTAGAAAAAATCCTTTCCATACATACATACATATAATCACGCCTTTATCCCTAATGGGGTAGGCAGAGCGTAAACGACTTAAACAAAGGTCGTCCCGCCACGTCTGACAAAGTTTTGAGGGTTATTTAAGATAAAATTATAGGTATATTGCTGTAGTGACAGGTTATCAGCCCATCGCCTAAATTACAATATACTGAAACCCTCGCATCCCTTAGCTGGTTTTTACAGCATGCCCGGGAGGAAATGCAGCTGGCACATTCTACGTTTTTTCTCGCTCCCAGGCCAGCATGGAAGATATCTTTCCACAAGAGCTAAAGAAGCTATCGCCATATCTAATTGACGGATTATTTATTTATTTAACAGTTTATTGTACACAGAAACATACACAGAACAATTACATAGGAATCAAGACACAACAGGTACTGCTTATTTCTAAAATGAAATGTCTTACAGCAGACCTAAGAAGTGAGATAGCATAAAACGTAAATATTTACGTTATCTTCACTACATATATTTTTCTGTAAAGTGACTGGGAGAATAACTTGTTTATATTTTATATTTATTTTTTTACTAACAAATTAGAGCTTTTTATAGTTTAATTTTGATCAAAATGAAATAATCCAAAAAATCAAAATAAATTGCAATTTTTTCAATAATTCGCGATTTATTCAATTTTTTCAAAAAATCATTATTTTTTCCAACCTTGCCCTCTGAGTATCTTTTGTAATATGTTTGAAAGCAGGAGTCACAGCTTAAAATCATGAAAATGTTTTAAATAAAATACATTGTTTGTTTCTATTCTATCTTTTATTTCCTATGTTGAATTTAATCTTATTTACAGGTTTTTCTGGTACTTTCTTAATAACTTCATTTCCAAATTTACTATAATTCAAACTCTCATTTATATTTGTAATCGTTTCAGTGTTTACTGAAGTAAAGTCTATTATTTCTATATTCTCACTTTTGTTATTACTCTCTATAGTTTTTATATTAATTTTGCTATCTTCTGTACTACTTGTATCTTTAGAAAAACAAGGTTTAAACTGCTTTTCAATAACAACAGTTTGCGGTTGACCTATTTTCCTCTTCTTTCTGTTTAATACTACATCTCTTATCTGTTTACCTACACCTATAACATTAACTTCTCCCATATTCAGCGTTTTATGTTCTCTGAGTAATAAACCTTCAGTTATTGCAGTAGATTTTTGTTTTACATCTTTATTTTGAGTAGCTTTTTCAGTTTTTAAGTTTCTTATTCTGTTCAAAACATCTCTCTGTCTAAGCAGGATTTTCTGCCTAGTTTCAGAAATATTTTCTAGTTCAGGGGCATAGCAAACATGTAATGAACCCCCGTAGAAGTTTTTAGTATCTAAAATCTTCTTTGCTATTCTAGCAGACTGTATTCTTTCAAAAACAGCATGATAGTTCTCAGTAAAGGCTTCTGTTGGATATTCAGTTGTTACTGCAAATTGTAGAAGCTTCCCGAACTTGGCAAATAGGGATTTGACTTCTTGGCGTAGTTTTAAAGATGGCACTCCGAAAATGAGGAGATGGTTTGACTCATTATTAACTGTGTATACCTGAAAATAACAATTATTTCATAATGTTAGAAGATTGGTTTATATCAATAAAATCGTAAGTTTTAATATTCATAATCGCACCAGCAACCTTAGAAATAAACATATATATCTACATTAAAAAGTGCATACAATAAAGGTTGCCTTATTACTATGTTATGCCTACTACCAGGCAACCTTTGCTTAGAGGAAAATAAATGTAACATGTTTACCATATTATACGGACTTAAAAGGCGAAAGTAAGTAAATGAATACACCGAAATACATGATTAAAGCAAGGTACCTTTATTGCAGTAAATTTCCTTCCTTGTCTGTAAGGCAACCGCGTCGTACACAACGACTGCTGCTCGTGGTGAGGCAAAATAACCTTCTCTTCGTTATCTTCTGCCATTGTAATAGAGAAAAACTTACACACAACCAAAACTCTAATGTTGTTTATAAAACATAACCTTAACTTGTGTTGATGTAGTGACATTTGACTTTATAGTAGATTTCAGAAAAAAGCTATAGCAACACCTACCACTAATCCTACCAAATAAATGTCAAAGTGGTGCGCTTTCTATATGCCATATAAACACCATTGGAATAATAAACAGAGACGGATATAGGTTAATTCGTAGAGCATTTGTTTAACTTGCACTTCAACTGATGAAAATATTGGTATAATTAATTTCAGCTCTTCTTTTGGAAAGTAGTTGTCGTGTTTGTAAATTATTTTATTTCGTCGAAAATACTAGCTTTTCTTACTTAAAACAGTTCCACAAGTAGCGTATTGATGTAAAACGTAAGTAAACAAAGTTCTTTGAATACTTTAATTATAGATATCGTGTTTAAAAGGCTAACTATCGATCTTGAATGACGCACAAGATGGCTGGAAGATAAAACTGCGATAAGCCTTCTTTGTGACAGCATATTTTGGTTCTAAGTTTGTTTTTATTTTACCATATACAGTTTATTCGTTATTATTATTATGTATTAATAATGTAACCCAGTGCGCATTTGCTAGCAAATAAAATAAAATTCTTTCATAGTGGCCTGGTAGCGAGAGAAAAACATAGAATGTGCCAGCTGCATTTCCTCCTGGGCATGCTGTAAAAACCAGCTAAGGGATCCGAGGGTTTCAGTATACTGTAATTTGAGCGATAGGCTGGCAACCTGTCACTACAGGAGTATACCTACAAATCTATCTTAAGTACCCTTAAAACTTTGACAGACGTGGCGGAACGAACATTATTTCGGACGTTTACGCTCTGCCTATCCCATTAGGGTTAAAGGCGTGATTATATGTAGGTAAAACTAATATATTTATTTTTGTTATCAGGACAGAAATGGAGCAAAATGAAATGCATATAAAGAACCCAATCAAATTAGAGATAGAATTCGAAAACAATGCACCAAATTATGATCATTCTATCTTCAATATTAGTGGAGATATTGCACAGTTCCCAGAAACTAATATTCAACAATCATATCCCGCTATAGAATCAGTTTTGCTACCTCAGCTGAACAACTTAAAACATGATCAGCCCAATTATGATGATATCATCCAAACTAGTGAAGATATTCAATATCTACAGGAGATGGTTGTGCAACCGTATCCAGAAATACCAATAGAACCAGCAACACAACTGGAACCGTCCTATAGTATATCAAATGATATTCTACCGTTAAAAGTAGAAATTAAAGTCGAAGATGGGGTCATAGAGCACACTCAGGACCCGGTGCAATTATTTAAAGAGGACCTAGGACCCCCTCTCATCACCAAACCATGCTTTACCATAAATGATATACAAGAAAAAGTCTACGAAAATGGTCGTAAGAACAGAATCAAATGCCCAATCTGTGGACATGACTTCAAAAATAGAGCCAATTTGAAGAATCATTTGAATTTCATACACGCTAAAGATGATGCAATGGTTGAGTGCAACGAATGCTTCCGTACATTTAAATCTAAGGCTCATTTACGCACTCACATCTCCTCGGTTCATGTGGCAGTTAAGGAAGTCAAATGTCTGCAATGTGAGAAAACATTCTTGAACGAGAAGAAGTTGAAGAATCACCTTTTCTATGCTCACCCTAAGCCAGAAGACAATGTTGTCTGCGAGATCTGCAATAAAGCGTACAAAAGCAACCTGAACTTAAAGATTCATATAAGGCAAGTTCATCCTTCAGCGAACCGGATGGCTGTTTGCCAGGTATGCAACAAAACCTTCAAAAGCGAAATGTTATTGCAAAGACACATCAAATGGAGTCACCCGGAAGATGGAATGACATACCGCTGCCCAGAATGTGGACGGACCTTACCATCTTTACAGTGCTATCAAAAGCACATTGCAAACGTCCATTTGAATTCCGCAACCCGCTGCGGTATTTGCGAAAAGACATTTAAAACACAAAAGAACCTAGAACGGCATGTGATGCATGTCCACGAGGGTCAAAAACCGCCACCAAAGAATTACAAACTTGGCAATTTCAAATGCTTGGAATGCGACAAGTTTTTTTCATCTCAAACTGCATTGGATTGGCATTTCGAGAGAATACATTTGGAGAACAGAAAACAGGAGAGCTTCTGCCAGATATGCGATAAAGAGCTGTCCGATTATCAGAGCCTGAAACGACACATGGAAACGGTTCATTCCGAAGAGGCAGCCACGTGCCCGGAATGCAATAAGACATTTAAATCCTTCATCAGTGTACAGAGACATATCAAAGTGACTCATGCAACATCTGATAAAACAGTAGTATGCGAAATGTGCCAAAAAACCTTCAAATGTTTAATGCATTTAAGAATTCACTGTCACGCGGTCCATCCAAAAAACCAGGGATTATTCACTTGTGACATTTGCCAGAAAATCTTCACTTCAAAGAAATACCTACAGAAACATCAAAGGACTCACATTACCGAGAAGAAATTCCAATGTGATATATGCTACAAATTCTATAGATGTATAACGGATGTTAATAAACATAAAAAGCGGTACCATGTCACAATCCTGCAAGCTGAGGACGCTGCAACAGTTACCGAGAGTATTTTACCAGACGTACATGGTGGTACAGAGATATTACCAGATGTAGAAAGTGACACAGAGATTTTACCACATGTAAAACAAGGTGGTACAGAGATTTTACCAGATGTAAAGGGAGATACAGAGATTTTACCAGATGCAAAAGGAGATACAGAGATTTTACCAGATGTAAAACGTGAAACAGAGATTTTACTAGATGTAAAAAGTGAAACAGAGATTTTACTAGATGTAAAAAGTGAAAGTAAGATTTAGCCAGATGTAAAAGGTGGTACAGAGATTTTACCAGATGAAAAAGGGGGTACAGAGATTTTACCAGATGAAAAAGGGGGTACAGAGATTATACCAGATGTAGAAAGGAGGTAGATGAAAAAGGAGGTACAGAGATTTTACCAGATGAAAAAGGGGGTACAGAGATTTTACCAGATGTAGAAAGGAGGTAGATGAAAAAGGAGGTACAGAGATTTTACCAGATGAAAAAGGGGGTACAGAGATTATACCAGATGTAGAAAGGAGGTAGATGAAAAAGGAGGTACAGAGATTTTACCAGATGAAAAAGGGGGTACAGAGATTTTACCAGATGTAGAAAGGAGGTAGATGAAAAAGGAGGTACAGAGATTTTACTAGATATAAAAGGTGAAACAGATTTCATCAGTCTTAAAAGTCGACAAAATCATGGAGTAGAAGAAAGTTAAATACTCTCTTTCTCACTCGTGTGGTAAACAGATATAAATTGATTGTCTTCCATTACCCTTGCAGGTTAATTTTCTTCCATGCTGGCCTGGGAGCGAAAGAAAATCATAGAATGGGCCAGCTGCATATCGTCCCGAGCATGCTGTAAAAACCAGCTAAGGGATCCGAGGGTTAGTGTATTGTAATTTAGGCGATGGGCTGACAACCTGTCACTACAGCAATACACACTATAATCTACAATTGCCCTCAATTTTTGTCAGACGTGGCGAAAGCGCCTTTTAGGAGGCGTTTTACGCTCTGCCTACCCCGTAAGGGATAAAGGCGTGATTTTATGTATGTATGTATGATAATTTGCTCCACAGTAGCCTACGTGTTTTGCACTGCTCCGTAATCGTTTCGTATCAAATTCGTATCCGATTTGGCCTTCCTAGTAAATGTATGTCAGCTTGTGCACCAATCCATATTATATGGATTTATCACGGATACTAACCGCATGCAGAGCAGTGCAAAAACGGCCAAATACATTATTATCTAGGTTTCCTGTAAATTGATTATAATATTAATAGGTATTGAAGGATAAGGTCTAGGATTGGGTCTGGTTTCCCTTCTGGGTTGCGGAGGTCAGATGGCAGTCGCTCTGTGTAAAAACCAGTACCCTCGTTCAATCCCCTGGATTGGGTAGCCGACCCCGTGAGATACGGGATAAGTCGAGGCAGATGATGATTAATAGGTATTGAAGGATGTTGAAAGGTGATAATGATAGAATGAATTTTATTTAAAAGTTAAATTGTGATCATGTATTAAAATACATAAATTTAAGAATTTAAGTTTAATTGTTTAAGAAAATAATTGTAAATTTATTGAATAAGTATCATTCGTCTGGTGATAATAAATGAAATAATTGTTACATTATCAAAAAGTATTTTATTTCATTCGTAAATCTATTTTAAATTACACAGCATAAATTCATGCGCTCAAAATTTATGTTACATATTTACAATATGGGCTCGATTCTAGATGCCATCGGCTTAAGCTAAAATTAAAATCTATCTGTCACTATCCGATTAATAAAATTGAAATAAGAGAGGTGATTAATACTCTATGTTTTCAAGCTTAGCCCGCGAATTTTTGGCGCGCATTTGCACGTTTCACCAATATTTTATCCGCGACTGGGCACAAAATCACTTAGGCTCGTATTTATAAAGCGATCTCAAGATTGAGAGTAATATTAAGTATGGATTCGAGGTTCTTTTGTACTGAAATGACATTTCTGATACGGACTAAAACTAGCTGTCAGTAGCAAGTGCTGTTTATAATTACGGGCCTAAATCTTGACTTAATTCGTTAAGCTGTGACTCCTGCTCTCAAAGATTACACGAAACGTACGGCGTTAGCGGGGCAAAGAGGGGGGGGGGAGAGGTTTACAAACATTTCTCTTCCTCTCTATACCTGTCATTTTCTATCACAAGATTTTTGAGAACAGGACGGCAACGAATTTTGACAAGATTTAAGTTACGTCGTGAAGGATTCGGTACCATTTTAAGACATAACGGATGAAAGATAAGATAACCCATAAATAACAGACTATAAATCGTAAAATGGACAGAATAGATATCCTTTTTTAATTTTATTAGTCTGAAAGTGACAGACGATTTTAGTCTTAGCCGGTGGCTTTTAGAATCGAGCATTTAAAGTTTCAATCAAAGTAAAGTAGCTAGGAACTTAAATGTTTTTGGATATAATAGCCTTAGATCAAATATAGTTATAGTTCCACGGTCCTATACAGAATCAAACTCAAACCCACTATGTGCTAAAAGGTCGTAAAGTGGTTTAATAAAGCTTCAATATGGACCCTGCTGCTTATAAAATAAAGTTCAATTTGTCAGATAGCTACTGACATAAAAACAGGGCATAGGCCTTGTATTTTTGGTGCCATTTTTCAAACGGCGTTCGTGTATCTGTAACTATATTTGATCTAAGATATGGCAGTAAAAATATCCAACAATTGTTCGATGGCAATCTTAAATTAATTATACATTAGGTACTGACGTAACTTCCATGCTGGACTGGGAGAGAAAGAAAAACATAGAATGTTCCAGTTGCCCTTCCTCCCGGGCATGCTGTATAAGTCAGCAAAAGAGATTCGAGGGTTAGTGTATTGTAATTTAGGCGATGGGCTGACAACCTGTCACTACAGCAATACACATTACAATCTAAAATTGCCCCCAATTTATGTCAGACGTGGCGAAAGCGGCTTTTAGGAGGCGTTTTACGCTCTGCCTACCCCGTAAGGGATAAAGGCGTGATTTTATGTATGTATTAGGTACTGAACAAAAAAGAAATACAGAAGTAAATTAATGAGATCAATAATAAGGAAAGGTTTCTTCCATGACTGGGATGCTGGACTGGGAGCGAAAGAATTACAAAAAATGCATTTCCTCCCATGGCATCCGGGCATGCTGGAAAAAGCAACTAAGGGATCCGAGGGTTTCAGTATTGTAATTTCGGCGATGGGCTGACAACCCGTCACAACAGAAATATACCTACAAATAACCCTCAAAACTTTGTCAGGCGGAACGACCCTTTGTTTAGGTCTACCCCATTAGGGAAAAAGGCGTGATTAAATGTATGTATGTATGTAAAACCTTATAAACTAGCTATTTATAGCTTGTTGTAGTAACAGGAAGAAAATAAAAAAGCGAATATCGGCCACCAACGATTTTTCTTTCTACTACAACTATGAATCGCAAATTACACACATCCATATAATCACGCCTTTATCCCTAATGGGGTAGGCAGTGCGGAAACGACCCAAACAAAGGTCGTTCCGCCACGTCTGACAAAGTTTTGAGGGTTATTTAAGATAGATTTGTAGGTATATTGCCTTAGCGACAGATTGTCAGCCCATCGCCTAAAATTGGTTTTTACTGCTCGGGAGGAGATGCAGCTGGCACGTTCTATGTTTTTTTATCACTCCCAGTCCAGAATAAAAGTTTTTTTTTAAATATATATTTTAACATAGAATGTATCAGCTGCCCTTCCTCCCGGGCATGCTGTAGAAGTCAGCAAAAGGGATTCGAGGGTTACAGTGTATTGTAATTTAGGCGATGGGCTGACAACCTGTCACTACAGCAATACACATTACAACCTAAAATTTTCCTCAATACTGGTCACACGCGGCGAAAGCGCCTTTCACGAGGCGTTTTATGCTCTGCCTACCCCGTAAGGGATAAAGGCGTGATTTTATGTATGTATTTTAACAGTACATGTCAAAAAGTCATCAGTGCTATAAATTACGGTTGTATGTGGAAATACACTTCTCCCTGCAGAGGGCGCCACGTGTCGAAGGAGAGGGAAGGCTCCTGCTTGGGGAACAGGGCCAGCTTGGCCGGCTCAGGGTCGGGGGCTTCCATCACCAGCTCGGGTTTGATCTGCAAACAAACGTTGTTCTTATTTATTTAACAATTTATTGTACACAAAAAAAAACATCATAAACACAGGACATAAAAAACAAAGACACAACAGGCACTGCTTATTTCTAAAAAGAAATTTCTTACAGCAGACCTACAGAAGTGATAATTTTAAAGATACGCGGATAAAACGTGCACAAAAATTTAGGCGATGGGCTGACAACCTGTCACTACAGCAATATACTTACAAATATATCTTAAATAACCCTCAAAACTTTGTCAGACGTGGCGGAACGACCTTTGTTTGGGTCGTTTACGCTCTGCCTACCCCATTAGGGATAAAGGCGTGATTATATGTATGTATGTATAAGAGTAAATAAAACTATGTATAATTTTTGTGCACTAACTGCCATTTTATCAGATTTCTATAACTATATTAATTAAGCCTCCGTCAGTGAGCTAACTCTTTGAACTAAAGTGAACTGACTAGTTCAAAAGAATGAGTCAAATTTCACATCACAATGACGCCATATTTTTACCACAGATTAAATAGTTTGTTATTGTAATAGCGCTTTCTAAAATGGACAGAGTTTAGAATGGAAACTCCCGCTCCAGACACACTCAAGGTCACGATATTAGCCTACCGTATGGATCATGTATGAAACATGTAGCTCAGTAGGGCTGTCACCGCCGGCGTCGCAGCACGCGCGATCCCTTTTTTGTTGTACCTACCTATGTATGTAACATACATATAATACTTTGCAATCTTTGTATGTATAGGTAGATGCTTAGATCAGATGTAATAAGTAATGAATTTAAACAAATAAATTAACAAATAAGTAATAGTAATGAAATTCAATGTTAGTATATAATGCATGAAATGTAACGTAAGTTGTAATGTAAATCAATAAAAAGCATTTTCATTTTATTATTAGGTATTTAGTTTATTAGATACGTATAGTCGGAAACAAAAAAAAAATTGGTATGGTAGGTAAGGCAAAAATAACACACTATAAAAAAAAGAATGTGCGCGACGTAGCGAACTGACTTAGCTGCGGCTGAAATTGCAGGGCGGGCAACTAGAATCTTATATTTAGAAAAATTCGACTAAAATACATACATACATACATAAAATCACGCCTTTATCCCTTACGGGGTAGGCAGAGCGTTAAACGCCTCGTAAAAGGCGCTTTCGCCGCGTCTGACAAAAATTGAGGGCAATTTTAGATTGTAATGTGTATTGCTAATGTGTAGTGATAGGTTGTCAGCCCATCGCCTAAATTACAATACACTGTAACCCTCGAGTCCTTTTTGCTGTCTTCTACAGCATGCCCGGGAGGAAGGGCAGCTGGAACATTCTATGTTTTTCTATCTCTCCCAGTCCAGCATGGAAGAATCTATCTCTCCCAGTCCAGCATGGAAGAAAACTAAAATAATGATTTTAAAGTAAAGAAAAACTTATATTTTAGCGATATCCTCTCTAGACGTAAACCATATTTTAACAGTAAGCAACCCTAGCAATACGGCTGAACGACAGCGGGGCGTCGCGGGTATATAACTGGCGGCTTTTGGAACTCGGTCAAAGGAGTTTCCATTCTACGTAGTTTTATTTATTCTTATGCCACTGGTCAGAGTCAGAGTAAGGCCGTGACTTCTGCCCTCAAAATAAACACAAAACAGCTGATGAAGCCGTGAAGCCGCTTCTGCGTTCAAAGATTACAGAAAAGATACCACCGCGATACCATCTTCCATGCTGGACTGGGAGAGAGAAAAATATAGAATGTGCCAGCTGCATTTCCTCCCGGCCATGCTGTAAAAACCAGCTAAGGGATCCGAGGGTTTTAGTATATTGTAATTTAGGCGATGGGCTGACAACCTGTCACTACAGCAATATACCTTCAAATCTATCTTAAATACCCCTCAAAGCTTTGTCAGACGTGGCGAAACACCTTTGTTTAGGTCGTTTACGCTCTGCCTACCCCATTAGGGATAAAGGCGTGATTATATGTATGATTGTATGTACTGAAAATATGTTATATGCACGCTCACCTTAGCGCTCCTTCTGTACTTAAGGTGAACTAACTTAACGTTTTATTTTTACATACATACATACATACATAAAATCACGCCTTTATCCCTTACGGGGTAGGCAGAGCGTAAAACGCCTCCTAAAAGGCGCTTTCGCCACGTCTGACATAAATTGAGGGCGATTTTAGATGTGTATTGCTGTAGTGACAGGTTGTCAGCCCATCGCCTAAATTACAATACACTGTAACCCTCGAATCCCTTTTGCTGACTTCTACAGCATGCCCGGGAGGAAGGGCATCTGGAACATTCTATGTTTTTCTTTCTCTCCCAGTCCAGTATGGAAGTAAGTAAGTTTTATTTTTACTTCCTCAAAATAATTTCTTAAGTTGTTCAGTATCGTTGACCGAGCAACCACTATCAGTGTGCGGGACGCTGTCCCTTACACCCGGTATAGAGTTTGTTGAGAAAACTTCGATACCGCGTTTCAGCGCTTATACATCTCGTTGTGGCGCCATCTATCGCTACAATTCAAAGTCCGCTCACCTTAGCGCTCCGCCTGTACTTGAGGTGCACGAGCTTCACGTGCGTGTTCCTGGCGGTGCGCTGCGCGAACTTGCGCCCGCAGTCGACGCACTCGAACGGCTTCTCGCCCGTGTGCGTGCGCACGTGGTTCACGAGCACGCTCTTACCCTAAAAAACAATACATACATAAATACATCGGCTACCTAATCTAGGTGATTGAACGAGGGTACTAGTTTTTACACAGAGCAACCGATACGTAGGAATCGAAGTCAAATGAGATAAGATAAATACTTCCACGCTGGACTGGGAGCGAGAGAAAAACATAGAATGTGCCAGCTGCATATCCTCCCGGGCATGCTGTAAAAACCAGCTAAAGGATCCAAGGGTTTCAGTATATTGTAATTTAGGCGATGGGCTGTCAACCTGTCACTACAGCAATATACCTACAAATATATCATAAATAACCCTCAAAAACTTGTCAGACGTGGAGAAACGACCTTTGTTTAGGTCGTTTACGCTCTGCGTACCCCATTAGATTACATAAATACATATTATCACGCCTTTATCCCTGAGGTAGGCGGAGCGTAAACGACCTTGGAAAAAAAAGGTCATTCCGCCACGTCTGACAAAGTTTTGAGGGTTATTTAAGATAGATTTGTACGTATATTGCTGTAGTGACAGGTTGTCAGCCCATCGCCTAAATTACATATATAAACCTCGGATCCCTTAGCTGGTTTTTACAGCTTGCTCGGGAAGAATTGCAGCTGGCACATTCTATGTTTTTTCTCTCGCTCCCAGGCCAGCATGGAAGTTACAATCCCTGGGAGAAACAATACGTATAAATCGAAGTTTAATCATTTATTACCAAATAGATTCAGACCAAAAAAGCGCTGGTTTGACGTGTGGATGCCGGAGACCGGGTAAAGTAGACAAACTAAAATGGAATAAAAATGTATCACACTGAGGAAACATGAGAAACTTGCACTTTGCACTGTGGGGCATTGAGCTATGTGGGTCATTGGGGTATGTGGGGCATTGGTCTATGTGAGTCCTACGGGTCATTGGGCTGTGGGTCATAGGGATATGAGGGGCATTGGTTTATGTGGGTCATACGGGTCATTGGGCTGTGGGTCATATGTGTCAATGGGCTATGTGGGTCAGATGGGTCATAGGGCTGTGGGATGACCAATGACCCGAACGGGTCAGTGTTCGGGGTTTGTGGGTCATTGAGCTATGTGGGTCATTGGGGTATGTGGGGCATTGGCCTATGTGAGTCCTACGGGTCATTGGGCTGTGGGTCATAGGGATATGAGGGGCATTGGGCTATGTGGGTCATATGGGTCATTGGGCTGTGGGTCATATGTGTCATTGGGCTATGTGGGTCAGATGGGTCATAGGGCTGTGGGATGACCAATGACCCGTTTAATGACGTCACAAGTGGGTCATTGAGCTACGAGGGGTGGCTGATAAGCAATCTACCTAACTATGAAAGAAAAGACTTTGATGGCTAGTTTATTTTTCTATATAGTCTCCTGCAAGTGAAATACACTTATGACATTTGCAAATAAGTGGCATCATGCCGTTATAATAGTAATTTTTATTTTGCTCGTCAAAATGGTCAGTCACAGCCTCTTTCATTTCTTCGTCCGTCGAAAATCTGCGACCCCTCAATTTTTTCTTTAAATCTTTGAATAAGAAATAGTCACAGGGAGCCAGATCTGGACTATAAGGTGGATGGTTAATTTCTGTGAAGCCGTTTTGCTCAGGGCTGACCTCGCCGTTAAGGCTGTGTGTACAGGAGCATTGTCTTGTAAAATCAGAACACCTTTGCTGAGTTTGCCTCTCCGCTTTTCTTTGATTTGTTCACGAAGCTGGTCAAGCAAGTTTGCATAATATTCAGCATTCATTGTTGTATTTTTAGGCAAATAATCTATCATCAAAATCCCTTCGACATCCCAAAATACGGTGGCCATTAGTTTTCCAGCCGACGGCCAAACCTTGAACTTCCTTGGCGGCTTTTCTCCTTTAAATTTGCATTGACTCTTGTTTGCTTTCCGGATCCCACTGGCGAATCCAAGTTTCATCACAGTTCACAATTCGAGAGATAGTCTCTTCTTCTTTACCTTTGACCAGGTCTAGAAATGCCTGACAACATTCTACTCGCCTTTGTTTGTCAAAGGGGGTCAACATTCTAGGGACCCAACGCGCGCTCACCTTGGACATGCCCAAATGTTCGTGAATAATTTCATGAACTCGATCCTTGCTAATGCCCACATCTCTGGCTATCTCCCACTGCTTGATTCGCCGATCTGCAAGAATCAGGTTCTTCACCTTTTCAACATTATCTGCGGTAACAGCAGAAATTGGCCTTCCACTAAGTGTGTCGTCTTCCAGGCTCTCACGGCCATGTTTAAATTGCTTCGACCAAAACTTTATGACGAATTCAGAAGAACTTGAATCCCCAAACCCCTTTAACATGCGCTCTCTGATCTGCGTAGGCGTATTTCCTTCTTTACTTAGGAATTTAATCACTGCTCGATGCTCAAATTTCATCATTTTGCAATTTTCTTTCGACATGGTGAAATCAAAGCCACGCCAAAAAAACAAAAACAAGCGAAAAAAAATAAGCGTCATAATTTTGAAAAAGTAATAAATATAGAATATGATTTTGCAATGGCCAGTTCGATTTTCACAACTTTCTTTAACAAAGTAGATTTTATATCAGCCGCCCCTCGTATGTGGGTCATACGGGTTAATGGGCTGTAGGTCATACGGGTCATTGAGCTGTGTGGGTCATACGGGTCATAAACTCACCCGGAAGGCTTTCCCGCACTGGTGGCACACATGTTTGGGCGCGGGGCGTCTCCCGCCGTGTACAGACTGCACATGCTTGTTCAGAGAGCCCTGGGTTGCTAATGTCGCACCGCAAACTTCGCATCTGCAAACAGGAATGATAACAAAAAGTCAAAAGTCAAATCGTTTATTTCCAAACAGATTCCTAAGAACACTTTTAGGAAGACCAAAGCGAGTCTATTACAAAGAAAATTTATTTCATTTATTTATTTACTAGCGACCCGCCCCGGCTTCGCACGGAAATTATCAGTGTTACTCTACTATATTATGCATGTATTATACATACAAACCTTCCTCTTGAATCACTATATCCATTAAAAGAAACCGCATCAAAATCCGTTGCGTAGTTTTAAAGATTTATGCATACATAGGGATATAGGGACAGAGAAAGCGACTTTGTTTTTTACTATGTAATGATTTGCAATCAATATCATTACAGTTATAATTACACCAATACGATACTGTTCAAGTCAATTTAGTATACATACATATAATCACGCCTTTATCCCTAATGGGGTAGGCAGAGCGTAAACGACCCAAACAAAGGTCGTTCCGCCACGTTTGACAAAGTTTTGAGGGTTATTTAAGATAGATTTGTAAGTATATTGCTACAATTATATCATTGGGTATTTACTGGAATTTCAGCGAGTGCGCGCCACGTTGTTATGCGCAGCTCTGAAAGCCATCACGGCAGAACTTTCAGGAACGTTTTATAAAAAGTTGAACAATCCGTTGCGACCTGAACTTTTTGTATGTTGCGGACGTGGTCTCTGATGGGCCCAAGCCGCGGTTGATACGCCTGAGCATAGAGAAAGAAATACGTGGTTTTTTCTTCAAAGATAGCACAGTCGCCGCACCTCATTCTATTGTGTGACCACGAGGTCTATGCGCCGTTAGAGAGTCACGTGCGCCGCAGTCTTATCGGTAGCTCAATGGCGCGGCCAAGCAGACACGGAGCACCTGATTGGCGTGCAAGTTTCTGCTTGTACGGAGTTTGAAAAAGTTAGCATGTCAAAACTTTGAACTCTGCAAACGTATTGGCCACCTTAGGCAAAAATTCTACTCCAATTTGCAAACAAACAGCATGACGTTATTAATTTAATTATGGCGTAAACATGTATAAATTGTGTTTACCGCGGGATTTACAGAAATAGTTATTGCACATTCCAACAGTAATTACACCATTATTTCTAACAGATGACGCAGAAATGTTAACCGATCGCAATTTACCCGTTATTGATTAATTTGATTTCAGGATTATTCTTTTTATATTTTTCCTCAAATTGCGTCATGAGTTTATTCACCTTCAGTGCCTAACTTGCTGTAACTCGTATCAGCGGGCTCCTATATCACGCCCTTAAATCGCTCCTGATTTGCATAAGCTCATCGACATGAAGACATTTTACGGGTTTCTTACCGCGATTTAAATTATTTGATGAGTTCCCGATAGATATTTCGGCGCTGTTCCAAACGCCCTGATCACGGGTAAACTGTTTACCCGTGATGTCTTATAGTTATAGTGAAAACAACCGCGAAAGTTTAAAATTAAGAGCTCATCGACAGCCGACAGCCGGTCCGTGAAGACGTCCTTCCAGAGCAACACTGTAACCAAGCTGTGACTCAAAACTTTCTATGTAAGTATCCAGTATTTATTTTGTTAACTTCCATACTGGACTGGGAGAGAAAGAAAAACATAGAATGTTCCAGTTGCCCTTCCTCCCGGGCATGCTGTATAAGTCAGCAAAAGGGATTCGAGGATTACAGTGTATTGTAATTTAGGCGATGGGCTGACAACCTGTCACCACAGCAATACACATTACAATCTAAAATTGCCCCCAGTTTATGTCAGACGTGGCGAAAGCGACTTTTAGGAGGCGTTTTACGCTCTGCCTATCCCGTAAGGGATAAAGGCGTGATTTTATGTATGTATGTATGCAGTATTTATTTTAATTACTTTATGCATTTTATTGCACTCGTGCGCATTCCTTTTAGGGATGGCGGACCTTTCTAACGTCTAGTTTAATAATTTATTTCTTTTCATTTACAGTTACGCTATCGTGGCTCCCAAAGCTCTGCAGAATGAACAGTTTATTGGTATTGATGACTTTGGTCCTGATGGCGGACGCGAGGATAGAACCCATGCCGGCGTTGGCCTGTCGTCCGCAAGACGTGAGTATATCATTTCTACAAACTCGTATCAACGTCCAAGTTTCTTTATAGTGTTGCAACTTCTGAGCAGAAAGGTTATCGTGTGCGCCAACCCATCGGAACGTCTTGTAAGCTCCAACGAAATTAATGTCAATTTATCTGTTTATGGGCTGACAACCTGTCTCTACAGCAATACACATTACAATCTAAAATTGCCCTCAATTTATGTCAGACGTGGCGAAAGCGCCTTTTGGGAGGCGTTTTACGCTCTGCCTACCCCGTAAGGGGTAGAGGCGTGATTTTATTTATGTATGTATCTGTTTACAGGTCACCGATCCAACCGGGTCCCGCTTGACGAGAGCACAGGAAGCCGACACTACCACGTCGTCAAGAGACCATGGCTGATGGGAACCGGAGGAATTGGATCCCTCGGTGGCCTACCAGATCCGAGTTGATACTAAAGATTTTATTTTTCATATGTACCATAATACTGATTGAGATAGTTGTCACATAATAATGTATAATTAATATTTAATTAATAATGTGTAATTTGGCACCTGTCCGGTATTTAAGTTCGCTCATGATAGCGATGCTGGACTGGGAGAGATAGAAAAACATAGAATGTTCCAACTGCCCTTCCTCCCGGGCATGCTGTTGAAGTCAGCAAAAGGGACTCGAGTGTTACAGTGTATTGTAATTTAGGCGATGGGCTGACAACCTGTCACTAAAGCAATACATATTACAATCTAAAATTGCTCTCAATTATTGTCAGACGTGGCGAAAGCGCCTTTTACGAGGCGTTAAACGCTCTCTCTGCCTACCCCGTAAGGGATAAAGGCGTGATTTATGTATGTATGTATTATAGCGATGCTCTGTTTATTTTACTTTCAAAATGAAAATTATTATGTATACTTGTTAGTTTCATTGACATAGAATAAGCTGACCAGTAGGAATCCCAACTCACGTATGAGCTATGGTCACGATCGGCGCTCTAGCAAGCTAGTAGTATAAGTATGGGGTAGCTGGATCTAGTAGTTATCAAAACACCCCAGTATTTCAAAATACTGATCTATTCAAACGAATGTGTAAATAATTCAAAATTGTTTTTCTATTAATTTACTTCTGTCTGATTTGAATGAAAGAGTGTGTGATTCAATTTAAAAGACTGACTCTATTCAAACTATATATAATTACTTTGACAACTACTGAAAAAATATTTGCTTACTTATACAATCAGATAAGTAGTAACTTAATAACTGAAAGGTATTCCGAATAACCTAATATTCATTTGAATAGATCAGTATTTTGAAATAGGAGGTAGTTTGATAACTACTAGCTTAGTGTTTTAAATTAAATCACACACTCTTTCAATCAAATCAGACATAAGAAAATTAATAGCAAAACAATTTTGAATTAAATACACATTCATTTGAATAGATCAGTATTTTGAAATAGGGGGTATTTTGATAACTACTAGATCCAGCTACCCCATACTTAATACTCAAGCTACATGTGCAATAGTCCACTGAATGTGCATCGGACCGACGTGCAGGCATAGACATCACGCTGCAGCTTGTGCAGCAGATACTGCACTCTAATGGGTCGAGATGACGGGTTAGGAGTTAACATCAATGCATGATGGACTTGTGTCCCCTGATCTCAAAAATGACACCCCACGCTAACCCTGAGCCCTAATTTTGAAGTTATAGCCCGTACGTTCTCGAGTAACTAACTGTACCTTTCGCAAAATATCCCTTTAATTATTTTAAAATTCTTTTCAGTAGCTACCATCTATTTGAACTGAATCTACATACATACATATAATCACGCCTTTATCCCTAATGGGGTGGGCAGAGCGTAAACGACCAAAACAAAGGTTGTTCTGCCACGTCTGACAAAGTTTTGACGACGTCACACTGACGACTCGACCTTGCCGGTGGCCCCTGAATGACTTCCCCGACCATGACTTTCACCGGCTGAGCGACCCCGACAACTTTCGGGTCAGCTCGCCGGTCCCTCCGGACGTATCACCAACCGCCTGGCTAGAAGTCGTTCACTGAGCCTCCCTGAACAGGGAATCACTCGGTGGGCCGACTCGCCGGCGGTCACCGGCTTTCGACGCGCGGTCGGCCAAAGTGCCGGCCACGCCCTTACCGAATTTTGACTCCGTCGGCCCATAGAGGGGCGTTCTTCGCCCACTATGGGCTATCAACCCCATGACACGCCCGTTTCTACGGGCGTCGACAGAATTCACGCCCAGGGGGCCTAGCCCCGAAGGCGTCTCCCCTTTCCCTCTCCCCGCGAGAAGAATTTCACACGGCACGGGCTTGATCCTTCTGGGAGATCCTTCCATGCTGGACTGGGAGAGATAGAAAAACATAGAATGTTCCAGCTGCCCTTCCTCCCGGGCATGCTGTAGAAGTCAGCAAAAGGGACTCGAGGGTTACAGTGTATCGTAATTTAGGCGATGGGCTGACAACCTGTCACTATAGCAATACACTTTTCAATCTAAAAAAAATTCCCCTCAATTTTTGTCAGACGTGGCGAAACCGCCTTTTACGAGGCGTTTATTGCTCTGCCTACCCCGTAAGGGATAAAGGCGTGATTTTATGTATGTATGTATGTACGGGCTTTGTCTTGCTGTACTACCTCATTAGATTTAAGAGTGGTTCTTAGTTTAACCTTAGTTAGATTATAGAAGTTTTGAATAAATATTCTTTGTTTAACTGTTTTATCCTGGTCTTGGTCATTTCTCTCCTGTAATAGGTTACCCTCACACACAATACATTAAGTTCTATTACAATTTAAGGTATTTTGTCTAACTTCGCATTATTTCCCTTTCGCAA
Organism: Scrobipalpa costella; assembly: GCA_949820665.1. Lineage (NCBI taxonomy): Eukaryota > Metazoa > Arthropoda > Insecta > Lepidoptera > Gelechiidae > Scrobipalpa > Scrobipalpa costella. The sequence continues at coordinate 8,915,813 of OX463322.1, read as the reverse complement.
AATATCCCTTTGATTTTTAAAATTCTTTTCAGTAGCTGCCCTCTATCAAAAAAGGGTAATTTTGCTAATGGGACATCTTGCGAAAGGGTCTAGGTAGGAACACAGAGACGAAATCGACGATGGAGCGAGTTAAAAAGTTAAAAATCTTTAAAAAAATGTTACAATTTTTGGTTGCGCCGTTTTTCTTATTCGAATTTGCCGCGCAATTATGTCATAAACACTGATTTGACTACTATTTAAATAATATTTTTTGCGCTTGATTGACACGATTCCACTTCCTGTTGTCATCCCTTTCCTGCACACCTTTCTTCGTATGCGTGAAAGAGAGAACATTATTCGCCGTTGTATCAACAACGACATCTACGGAACCGAAGAAAAAGAACTTCACTTCCGGCTCGGTCGACATGGCCTCGAGTTGAACGCGCACGTAAAATAACAAAAAAAAACAAGAAAAGCAAACGCTCGCGAGTGATTTTAACATCTGGGCTACTGAATCTCCTACATACATACATACATATAATCACGCCTTTATCCCTAATGGGGTAGGCAGAGCGTAAACGACCCAAACAAAGGTCGTTCCGCCACGTCTGACAAAGTTTTGAGGGTTATTTAAGATAGATTTGTAAGTATATTGCTGTAGTGACAGGTTGTCAGCCCATCGCCTAAATTAGAATATACTGAAACCCTCGGATCCCTTAGCTGGTTTTTACAGCATACCCGGGAGGAAATGCAGCTGGCACATTCTATGTTTTTCTCTCGCTCCCAGGCCAGCATGGAAGAGAATCTCCTAACCTAAGTTATTAAGACAGCTGGCTGGCTAGAATAGCCACCACATCAAACGAACACCGGCTTCATTAGTAAGTGCATTTTCCCTTGTTTTGCCTTCCCGTCTCTTGCAAGCTGCCTCTTATCTTATCCTTGTTCCTTTTTTCTAATGCAGCTTGTAATCCCATCTCGTGTCAAACAAGAATAGTATATTTTTTTCCATAAAATATTACAGTCCACAATTTTTAGTCATTGACACCGCGCCACCAATTTTTAAAGAAATAGTTATATTTTTTAACGAACAGAGCCGCGAAATTCGCCGCCGTCATAATTAAATTAAATTATTTCACCTGTGCGGTCGTAAGCCCTCGTGGTGTATGGATATATGATGTTGCAAGCGCGGCTGCGTGTCGAACCTTTTGTCACACGTCGGACGGTCACAGGCGAACCTGGAAATGTATTGGCGTCCATTAAGAACATTCCTACTTTTATTTATTTAACAGTTTATACATACATACATATAATCACGGTATCTAGAATCGAGCCTTCTAAAAATATCTTTCTACATACATACATACATAAATTCACGCCTTTTTCCCTTACGGGGTAGGCAGATCGTAAAACGCTTAGTGAAAGCTTTTACGCGATGTCTGACAAATATTGAGGGCAATTTTAGATGGTAATGTGTATCGCTATAGGGACAGGTTGTCAGCCCATCGCCTAAATTACAATACACTGCGACCCTCGATTCCATATTGCTGACTTCTACAGCATGCCCGAGAGGAAGGGCAGCTAGAACATTCTATGTTTTTCTATCGCTCCCAGTCCAGCATGGAAGTAAAATGCTTTCTCTCAATATATATAACATAAAAATATTTATAAATAATTAATATTTATTGCACGTTACAAATCATACAACACAACAGATAACAACAAAAAAAGACAAGTACAACATAGGCGGCCTTATCGCTAAGGTAGCAATTACTTCCAGGCAACCTTTGGGTGAAAGAAAAATGCGTAGCGGTAAGCGGGTTAGTGCAAACCTAGTCAAATATGTATCCTAAATACATTACATTACATATAATACATATACAAAGTACAAGCTACTATATAGACAATATACATACATATAATCACGCCTTTATCACTAATGGGGTAGGCAGAGCGTAAACAACCTAAACAAATGTCGTTTAGCCACGTCTGACAAAGTTTTGAGGGTTATTTAAGATATAATTATAACTATAGTGCTGTAGTAACAATATGCTGAAACCCTCAGATCCCTTAGCTGGTTTTTACAGCATGCCCGGGAGGAAATGCAGCTGGCATATTCTATGTATTTCTCTCGCTCCCAGGCCAGCATGGAAATAATACATAAACTAATGGAAGATAGGATACATATATATATATAATATATATATATATATATATCAACAATAATATATATATTTAACTGCCTCCGTGGTCTAGCGGTCTGAGCCATGGGCTCTCGACCCGGAGGTCTCGGGTTCGATTCCCGGCGGGGGACAATGACTTTGTGTTATTGTTTCTAGTTTGGTTAGGACATTGCAGGCTGATCACCTGATTGTCCGAAAAGTAAGATGATCCATGCTGTCGGATGGGCATGTAAATAGTCGGTCCTGCGTCTGATCTCTCTATGGTCGTGTCAGTCAATCTGTCCCATCAGAATAAGAGATTGAAGGAACAGAGAGTGCACCTGTGTGTAGCGCAAACACTTGGCCACTAAAAACAAGTCCTGCGCAGTTGGCTGATCTCCAAAAAGATTGGCCGCCATCACCGAAAATCGGTGGGAGGACTATTATTATTATACATATATATACTCACTGCATACTATGTTTGTCTTTATGTTTGACGCTCTTCTGTAGATGTTGACGAAGACTATGCGCTGATTTGAACCTGTAAAGATAATACGAGATTGAGAGAGCCCGGTGGTAGCAAAATACTGAGACCCTCACCTTTTACTCTCAAACCGAACTATTGTGATTGTTATTATATGTTTTTGTTTTAAGTGTGTGAGTAATAAAGATATTTTGAATTTGAATTTGAATTTGGTGTAGTGGATAGGGCCGCTGCCTCCTGAGCGGGGAGGCCGTGGTTCGAATCCCATCACGTCCCAATGTGTTTTTCGGTATTCGAATTTCATATGTACGATGTACGTTTATTCGGCGCTTTTTGCGTGCTTCGGAAGGCACGTTAAGCCGTTGGTCCCGGTTAATATCGTTTAATACCGTAGATATTAGTAGTTAAGCCATGTCAGATGCCAGTGCTAATCATTGGCGGCTTAAAAACTCTGACCTAATCTAGGATTGGGTCTGGTTTCCCTTCTGAGTTGCGGAGGTCAGATGGCAGTCGCTCTGTGTAAAAACCACAGTACCCTCGTAGCCGACCCCGTGAGATACGAAATAAGGCTAGCGAGATAAGATAATATAAGATCATTCTTTTTCTTCTTAGCGAGTGGATTTTCGATTCGAACGACCCGATGAACGCTGGTGTCAGAGTTTTCAAACCGCCTAGTAGCACAGCTATTAGGCCTCTGACATGGGACCGGGACCGACGGCTAAACGTGCCATCCGAAGCACGGAGGCAGTTACCCCTTGTGTCAATTTACATCTGACGGACCTGGTATCACATTCCACGCAGTAATAGTCCCACGAGTAAAAAAAAAAAGGCTTTTCCATACAAAATGTTCACCTCAATCAGACAATTTGTATAGGAAACCCTTTTTATACTTCCTGAGAAAAAAAAACCAGCTGATAGATGTTCAGTGTCGTTGACTGAGCAACCCCTATCAGTTTGCGGGACGCTGTCCCTTACACCAGGCCATAATTAACAACCAACCGACCTGGTATCACACTCCACGCAGTAATGGTCCCTGGCGTCGCTGTGCTTCAGCTGGTGGTGTTTGATCTGGGTCCTCCTGGGAATCGAACCCAGGACCTCCTATCAGCTCTAATTAACAACCGACCTGGTATCACACTCCACGCAGTAATGGTCCCTGGCGTCGCTGTGCTTCAGCTGGTGGTGTTTGATCTGGGTCCTCCTGGGAATCGAACCCAGGACCTCCTATCAGCTCTAATTAACAACCGACCTGGTATCACACTCCACGCAGTAATGGTCCCTGGCGTCGCTGTGCTTCAGCTGGTGGTGCTTGATCTGGGTCCTCCTGGGAATCGAACCCAGGACCTCCTATCAGCTCTAATTAACAACCGACCTGGTATCACACTCCACGCAGTAATGGTCCCTGGCGTCGCTGTGCTTCAGCTGGTGGTGTTTGATCTGGGTCCTCCTGGGAATCGAACCCAGGACCTCCTATCAGCTCTAATTAACAACCGACCTGGTATCACACTCCACGCAGTAATGGTCCCTGGCGTCGCTGTGCTTCAGCTGGTGGTGCTTGATCTGGGTCCTCCTGGGAATCGAACCCAGGACCTCCTATCAGCTCTAATTAACAACCGACCTGGTATCACACTCCACGCAGTAATGGTCCCTGGCGTCGCTGTGCTTCAGCTGGTGGTGCTTGATCTGGGTCCTCCTGGGAATCGAACCCAGGACCTCCTATTAGCTCTAATTAACAACCGACCTGTTATCACATTCCACGCAGTAATGGTCCCTGGCGTCGCTGTGCTTCAGCTGGTGGTGCTTGATCTGGGTCCTCCTGGGAATCGAACCCAGGACCTCCTATCAGCTCTAATTAACAACCGACCTGGTATCACACTCCACGCAGTAATGGTCCCTCGCGTCGCTGTGCTTCAGCTGGTGGTGCTTGATCTGGGTCCTCCTGGGAATCGAACCCAGGACCTCCTATTAGCTCTAATTAACAACCGACCTGGTATCACACTCCACGCAGTAATGGTCCCTCGCGTCGCTGTGCTTCAGCTGGTGGTGTTTGATCTGGGTCCTCCTGGGAATCGAACCCAGGACCTCCTATTAGCTCTAATTAACAACCGACCTGGTATCACACTCCACGCAGTAATGGTCCCTGGCGTCGCTGTGCTTCAGCTGGTGGTGCTTGATCTGGGTCCTCCTGGGAATCGAACCCAGGACCTCCTATTAGCTCTAATTAACAACCGACCTGGTATCACACTCCACGCAGTAATGGTCCCTGGCGTCGCTGTGCTTCAGCTGGTGGTGCTTGATCTGGGTCCTCCTGGGAATCGAACCCAGGACCTCCTATCAGCTCTAATTAACAACCGACCTGGTATCACACTCCACGCAGTAATGGTCCCTGGCGTCGCTGTGCTTCAGCTGGTGGTGCTTGATCTGGGTCCTCCTGGGAATCGAACCCAGGACCTCCTATTAGCTCTAATTAACAACCGACCTGGTATCACACTCCACGCAGTAATGGTCCCTGGCGTCGCTGTGCTTCAGCTGGTGGTGCTTGATCTGGGTCCTCCTGGGAATCGAACCCAGGACCTCCTATCAGCTCTAATTAACAACCGACCTGGTATCACACTCCACGCAGTAATGGTCCCTGGCGTCGCTGTGCTTCAGCTGGTGGTGCTTGATCTGGGTCCTCCTGGGAATCGAACCCAGGACCTCCTATCAGCTCTAATTAACAACCGACCTGGTATCACACTCCACGCAGTAATGGTCCCTGGCGTCGCTGTGCTTCAGCTGGTGGTGCTTGATCTGGGTCCTCCTGGGAATCGAACCCAGGACCTCCTATTAGCTCTAATTAACAACCGACCTGGTATCACACTCCACGCAGTAATGGTCCCTGGCGTCGCTGTGCTTCAGCTGGTGGTGCTTGATCTGGGTCCTCCTGGGAATCGAACCCAGGACCTCCTATTAGCTCTAATTAACAACCGACCTGGTATCACACTCCACGCAGTAATGGTCCCTGGCGTCGCTGTGCTTCAGCTGGTGGTGCTTGATCTGGGTCCTCCTGGGAATCGAACCCAGGACCTCCTATCAGCTCTAATTAACAACCGACCTGGTATCACACTCCACGCAGTAATGGTCCCTGGCGTCGCTGTGCTTCAGCTGGTGGTGCTTGATCTGGGTCCTCCTGGGAATCGAACCCAGGACCTCCTATCAGCTCTAATTAACAACCGACCTGGTATCACACTCCACGCAGTAATGGTCCCTGGCGTCGCTGTGCTTCAGCTGGTGGTGCTTGATCTGGGTCCTCCTGGGAATCGAACCCAGGACCTCCTATTAGCTCTAATTAACAACCGACCTGGTATCACACTCCACGCAGTAATGGTCCCTGGCGTCGCTGTGCTTCAGCTGGTGGTGCTTGATCTGGGTCCTCCTGGGAATCGAACCCAGGACCTCCTATTAGCTCTAATTAACAACCGACCTGGTATCACACTCCACGCAGTAATGGTCCCTGGCGTCGCTGTGCTTCAGCTGGTGGTGTTTGATCTGGGTCCTCCTGGGAATCGAACCCAGGACCTCCTATTAGCTCTAATTAACAACCGACCTGGTATCACACTCCACGCAGTAATGGTCCCTGGCGTCGCTGTGCTTCAGCTGGTGGTGCTTGATCTGGGTCCTCCTGGGAATCGAACCCAGGACCTCCTATTAGCTCTAATTAACAACCGACCTGGTATCACACTCCACGCAGTAATGGTCCCTGGCGTCGCTGTGCTTCAGCTGGTGGTGCTTGATCTGGGTCCTCCTGGGAATCGAACCCAGGACCTCCTATTAGCTCTAATTAACAACCGACCTGGTATCACACTCCACGCAGTAATGGTCCCTGGCGTCGCTGTGCTTCAGCTGGTGGTGCTTGATCTGGGTCCTGGTTCGGAAGCGTGCCCCACACGTGCCACACGAGTAGTTCTTGATGCCCTGGTGGATCCTGGCGGCAACCAAACATTGCTAGCAGTAGGGAATACATACATACATATAATCACGCCTTTATCCCTAATGGGTTAGGCAGAGCGTATACGACCTAAACGAAAGGTCATCCCGCCACGTCTGACAAAGTTTTGAGGGCAGTAGGGAATATATATAATAAATATATATTTCATTGAAATATTTATTTAATAGTGTGTAAATATTGTCTAAGTATTATATGTAGTAATATGCACTATCCCGCTTTCTGCTTGTACAATTTCTATACCCAAAGGTTGCCTGGTAGAAATTGCTGCTTTAGCAATAAGGCCGCCTATATTGTACTGTCACGTTTGTTCCTTTTCATTTCTGTTGTATGTTTTTCTTTGTGCAATAAGGCCGCCTATATTGTACTGTCACGTTCGTTCCTTTTTATTTCTGTTGTATGTTTTTCTTTGTGCAATAAGGCCGCCTATATTGTACTGTCACGTTTGTTCCTTTTTATTTCTGTTGTATGTTTTTCTTTGTGCAATAAGGCCGCCTATATTGTACTGTCACGTTCGTTCCTTTTTATTTCTGTTGTATGTTTTTCTTTGTGCAATAAGGCCGCCTATATTGTACTGTCACGTTCGTTCCTTTTTATTTCTGTTGTATGTTTTTCTTTGTGCAATAAGGCCGCCTATATTGTACTGTCACGTTCGTTCCTTTTTATTTCTGTTGTATGTTTTTCTTTGTGCAATAAGGCCGCCTATTTTGTACTGTCACGTTCGTTCCTTTTTATTTATGTTGTATGTTTTTCTTTGTGCAATAAGGCCGCCTATATCGTACTGTCACGTTTGTTCCTTTTCATTTCTGTTGTATAACACATACAATTTTGTGCAATAAAGAATTTAGTATTGTATTGTAATATGCATGACTTCACTACATAGTATAAAACAAAGTCGCTTTCTCTGTCCCTATATCCCTATGTATGCATAAAACTTTAAAACTACGGAACGGATTTTGATGCTGTTTCTTTAAATATATAACATAGAGTATCCTATCTTATGTAGCATATATTATGTATTAGTTTATCATAAGATATGTATCAGTATATTTTATTGAAATATTTATTTAATAGTGTGTAAATATTGTCTAAGTATTATGAGTATTATACGAGTATCTTTTATGTTGGACTGGGAGCGAGAGAAAAACTTAGAATGTGCCAGCTGCATTTCCTCCCGGGCATGCTGTAAAAATCAGCTAAGGATCTGAGGGTTACAGTGTATTGCAATTTAGGCGATCAGCCATCAGTAAAAAAATATCATACATACATATAATCACGCCTATATCCCTAATGGGGTAGACAGAGCGTAAACGACCTAAACAAAGGTCGTTTCGCCACGTCTGTCGAACTTTTGAGCGTTATTTAAGATAGATTTGTAGGTATATGGCTGTAGTGACAGGTTGTCAGCCCATCGCCTAAATTGCAATATACTGAATCCCTCGGATCCCTTAACTGGTTTGTACAGCATGCATACATACATACATATAATCACGCCTTTATCCCTAATGGGGTAGGCAGAGCGTAAACGACTTAAACAAAGGTCGTTTCACCACGTCTGACAAAGTTTTGAGGGTTATTTAAGATAGATTTGTAGGTATATTGCTATTGTACAGCATGCCCGGGAAGAAATGCAGCTGGCACATTCTATGTTGTTCTTTCGCTCCCAGTGAAGCATGGAATAATCTGCCTCCGTGGTCTAGTGGCTAGTGCCATGGACTTCCGATCCGGATCTGGGTTCGATTCCCAGGGGGGAAACACAAAGTTGATATTTGAGAATTTATCACTTAGTGAAATTTTCCCCAGTTTGGTTAGGACATTGCAGGCTGAATCACCTGATTGTCCGAAAATAAAAAGATTTCGTGCTTCGGTGGGCACGTTAAGCCGTCGGTCCCGGTCGCTGTCTTAGATAGTAATCGTTACTAAAAACCATGTTAGAGGCCTGATAGTTGTGCTACTAGGCGGTTTAAAAACTCTGACACCAGGGTTCATCGGGGCGATAGACTCGATACCCACTCGACAGAAGAAGATGGAATAATCAACTTACTGTATATGTTCCGCTAGAGAGTCTTTGTTTATGAAGCTTTTCCCGCATTGGTCGCAAGATGGCCGCTCGCCGGAGTGGTGGTTCCGCATGTGACCTCTGTGAGTTTTGTTGTTGCTGGGAACAAAATGGAATACGTATTATAATCTTAAATAAATAAATAAAAAATCAATTATTAATACATAAAAATGGGGTAGGCAAAGCGTAAACGACCTAAACAAAAGTAGTTCCGCCACGTATGACAAAGTTTTGAAGGTTATTTAAGATAGATTTGTAGGTATATTGCTGTAGTGACAGGTTGTCAGCCCATCGCCTAAATTGCAATATACTGAAACAATTTATTGCCGAAATTACTATTACATCATGAACTAGAACTAAAACATTACATATGATTAAATTCGCTTCCATGCTGGACTGGGAGCGACAGAAAAACATGTGCTAACTGCATTTCCTCCCGGGCATGCTGTAGAAATCAGCTAAGGGATCCGAGGGTTTCAGTATATTGCAATTTAGGCGAAGGGCTGACAACCTGTCGCTACAGTAAAATACCTACAAATTTTTCTTAAATAACTCTCAAAACTTTGTCAGAAGTGGCGAAACGACCTTTGTTTAGGTTGTTTACGCTCTGCCTACCCCATTGGGGATAAAGGCGTGATTATATGTATTATTAAAATAATCGCCATTCCATGTTACAGTTCCGTGGCGCCCCCTAGATTTCCACACCACACCTATGTTCCTTAGGGAAAGTTGTTCAGTTTCATAAGCTGGTTCATATCCTTTCGGGTGCATATACAATACAATACAATACAAAATTCTTTATTGCACAAAGAAACACATACAACAGAAATAAAAAGGAACAAACGTGACAGTACAATATAGGCGGCCTTATTGCTAAAGCAGCAATTTCTACCAGGCAACCTTTGGGTATAGAAATTGTACAAGCAGAAAGCGGGATAGTGCATATTAACTACATATAATACTTAGACAATATTTACACACTATTAAATAAATATTTCAATAAAAACAAATATACTGATACATATCTTATGATAAACTAATACATAATATATGCTACATAAGATAGGATACTCTACGTTATATATCAGAGAAATTGGTAGATAGAATATCACTACAAATACTTACTTAAATGATACTTATAAATTAGACAGCCCATACCCTTTCTATTAAACCCTATATACTTACTTGGAGACTTTTCCACATAAATGGCAGGTATACATAGTGACTAGGCCCTCGTGTTGTATTCTGAAAATATAGAAAAGAATACATATAAAGATTGTAAAAAATATAAAAATACATACATACATGGGTGTAAGGGACAGCGTCCTGCAAACTGATAGGGCTTGCTCAGTCAACGAAACTGAACAACTATCACCAGGATTTCTTTTCAGGAAGTGAAAAAAATAGGGTTTGGTTTTCCATACAAATTGTTTAATCGAGGTGGTCATTTTGTATGGGAAGGTATTTTATTTTTTCAAAAAAAGATCACGTTGAAATTTGTTCAGTTTTGATGACTGCGCAACCCCTATCAGTTTGCGGGACGCTGACCCGGTATAAAGATTGTTAAAATAGATTTATGAAATGTTAAAAATACTTTTTTTTTTAGATTATATCTTACAGTGCTATTTTATTCCATAGACGACGATTCTCGTAACCTAATTCTATTGCTTAGCTAGCGCTATCACTTTCTTGACTTTGACATAAGAACAAAGATAGCAATTTAACAACAGGATATCAAATAACCACATAACTTTGACAGTGCTAAACTGACATAAGATTGCTTATTGACTTAAAATGACGGATACTCTATGCTTAGTTTTTATTTAAAGCGTCTTGCGTCAAATTAGAAATGTCAAAGTCATGTGTTCATTTGCTAACCTGTTCTTTTGTCAAAGTTAAGAAAGTGACAGCACTAGCTAAGAATTAGTTAAGGAATAGTGCGTCCAGAATTGCCGCCATTATATGATAGAAAGAAATAATAGGTTAAGTTTGCCTAGGGTAAAACTTGAAGTCACCTAAAAATCTACACGGCTAGATATCGCTAAGATCGCTATGACAATGACATTATATACGTATATAAGAAAGACTACGATAAATTCGCCACACTCGCTACCTCCTCGGTAGCTCAGGTGGCAGAGCGACCGAACGATATTCCCAAAGTCGGAGGTTCAAGTCCTGCTCGAGGCTAATTCATTATTTATTTCTGTCATATGGCATACAGTCTATTATTATTACATATATATGTATTATTGTTTCGTAATTATTAAAACCAAAAGTATTTTATTGAATGTGTATATACAATACAATAATACATATATATGTATACATACATACATACATATAATCACGCCTTTATCCCTAATGGGGTAGGCAGAGCGTAAACGACCTAAACAAAGGTCGTTCCGCCACGTCTGACAAAGTTTTGAGGGTTATTTAAGATAGAATTCTAGGTATATTGCTGTAATGACAGGTTGTCAGCCCATCGCCTAAATTACAATACACTGTAACCCTCCATTCCCTTTTGCTGACTTCAACAGCATGCCCGGGAGGAAGGGCAGCTGGAACATTCTATGTTTTTCTATTTCTCCCAGTCCAGCATGGAAGTGTGTGTATATGTATACACATTAAATAAAATAATTTTGGTTTTATTAATTACGCAGTGTAATATATATGTATATTACATATATATGTATTATTGTATAGACCGTAAAAAAGTACTGTGTAATTAATAAAACCACAATAATTTAATTTTATGTGTATATTGTGTTGTATATCACTAATACATTACGTGGTTTAAAGGAACGCAGTACTTTCTTACACCCTGTATTATTGTACAAATAAATTAATCAAATGTTTATAATACTGACTGATTTAACGTGCCTTCCGAAGCACTGATTCTCGAATACTCACTTGTAATGATCCAGTATGGAGTATCTGTCGATCATTCTTCGCCCGCACTGGACGCATTCGTACCTAAGAAGTGAAAAACAGGGTTTATAGCTCGTGCACAAACCCTTTTTTGTCCTCGACTTAATATCAGCCCTCGCCCTGAGGGCTCGGGCAGCTAAAAAATTTACTTGTTTCGTGCAATTGTCGTAAAATCTACCATTTTTATGACTAAAACATAAAAAATGCACCATAAGTAAATACATATATATAGTCGAGAGATGGCGGCCGATCTCCCAGAGATCGGCCAACTGCGCAGGTCTAGTTTTTAGTGCCTGAGTGTTTGCGCTACACACAGGTGCACTCTCTATTCCTTCAATCACTTATTCTGATGGGACAGATTGACTGACACGACCAGAGAGAAATCAGGCGCAGGACCGACTATTTGCCCATCCAAGCATATAGCATCTTACTTTACGGACAATCAGGTGATCAGACTGCAATGTCCTAACCAAACTAGAAACAACAACACAGTCATTAAATTGTCCCCCGCCGGGAATCGAACCCGGGACCTCTGGGTCTCGAGCCCATGGCTCAGACCGCAGAGGCAGCTAATAAGTAAATATATTACCTTCTGGTATGTATGTATGTGTGTACTGTGTAGCTATACTGTGTTGGGAAGTACATTGAACACAATTTGCACTCAAACTGGCCGCGAGACTGAAACAGAAAATAAATACATACATATAATCACTTCCACAGCCTTTATCTCTAATGGGGTAGGCAGAGCGGAAACGACTTAAACAAATGTCGTTCCGCCGCGTCTGATAAGGTTTTGAGGGTTATTTAAGATAGATTTGTAGGTATATTGCTGTAGTGACAGGTTGTCAGCCCATCGCCTAAATTGTAATATACTGAGCCTCGGATTACTTAGCTTTGCTTTTTTATCTTTGCTAAAGCAGCAATTTCTACCAGGCAACTTTTGGGTATAGAAATTGTACAAGCAGAAAGCGGGATAGTGCATATTACTACATATTATACTACATACATATTGAATATGAGTTGTGGTTTTCAGGAGATTTCAAATAAAATCAATAAATAGGTAAAGTACGTGTGTATTGTACGTAGTTCACAAGCAGAAGGGCGAGGGGGTGAAGGGGACAAAAATCTTATACTAAACGCCTAAGATTAGATGCATAGCAAACAGTTCCTATGGAAGAAATGTTGTAGTAGTCTTGTAGGCAGATCCGGAACATGCCCCCCGACATTAAAAGCTTCAGGTTTCAATATGAAGATCCAGGATCAGCAACAATAGGCAAAGGGCAGATCTTGGCAAACGATCTTCGAACGACTCCTGTCGAAGTCTTCACATCAGCTACTCTGCTGATACCATCAGAACCGGGAACAAGTGCAACAATGCGTCCCATCCTCCACTTCAATGGAGGCAAATTGTCTTCTTTGAGAAGGACGAGGGTGTTGAGCTTCAGAGGTTCGTTACTGGTCCTCCACTTCGTCCTCAGTTGTAGCTCAGAGACATATTCAACGCTCCATCGCTTCCAAAAGTGCTGTCTGAGCTGTTCCACTCTCTGGAAACGGGTCAAGTGGTTGAAAGATCGGTCCTGAAGATCTTTCGTAGGCAGAGCAGTAAGTGGTCGGCCGATAAGGAAGTGTCCGGGAGTGAGCGGTGTCAGATCTTCGGGGTTCGACGTCAGTGGTGTAAGTGGCCTCGAGTTCAGGATGCCCTCAATCTGAACTAAGGTAGTATTAAATTCCTCGTATGTAAGATTACAATTGCCCAACACTCTTTGCAAATGGTATTTGGTCGACTTGACGCCTGCCTCCCAAAGACCGCCAAAATGTGGAGAGTATGCCGGAATGAAGTGGAAATTTATTCCTTCATTGGCCACATCCTCAGCTAGAGAGTCACAGTTAACTTTTAAGAATTGGGACAGTTCGTTTGAAGCGCCAACAAATGATGTGCCGTTGTCTGAGTAGATATCGGTTGGTTTTCCTCTACGAGAGATAAACCTATGGAGAGCAAGCAAGAAACATTGACTTGTCAGATCGCCAACCAATTCAAGATGGATAGCCTTTGTGGTGAAACAAATGAATATGGCGATGTATACTTTTACCATCCTACATCCACGGCCTTGACGACTGGCACAAGCCATTGGACCTGCGTAATCAACTCCAGAAGTCTGGAAGACAAACCCTCCAGGTATGAGGCGCTCTTTTGGCAAATTCCCCATTAAGGGAGCCGTAATTTTGCCCTTAGCGCGTGTACATTTGACGCATTGACGAAAACAAGCCTTTGACAAGTTACGACCACCAATAGGCCAGTAAGATTCGCGGATTGTGTAAAATAACAATTGAGGTCCCGCGTGGAATAACTTTTTGTGCTCGTGGCTAAACAACAGTTTTGTGAATTTAAAGCTGTAAGTGCAGTTCAGAGTAGCAGCTATCTTAAAATTGTAAACAGTTGTTTAGGTGGTCTATTTTTGTAAAATTCCAGGTGACTTTTGCCTCCCAGTATGACCAATGAAGGTGAGGTCTCCAAAGTTGAGGAGAAAAGTGTGGAGAAAGATTTAATTCGATCCAGAGGAACGTTAAAATTACGTTTGACAAACTTTTCCAAATATTTAGAAGCTTTGAATCGTAATTCATTGTCCACAGCTGAGGTAAGAGAGTTACAGTTACGATTAGATAAAATTGTACCCCTACTAGATCAATTTGAGGAAGTTCAGTCTAAGTTAGAATGCATGTCTGTCAATGAGAGCCACAATGATGAGCGAGTTGATTTCGAAAATAGGTACTATAAGTTGATTTCTTCAGCTAAGGATACTTTATCCTCTTATGAGAATGGTAGCGATTCAGAATCTGCCGCTAGTTTTAGTACTACCAAGTCGAGAAGTACTTATAAACATAAAAGAAGTATCAGAATGCCACCAATTCAATTACCGAAATTCTCAGAATCTTATGAAAATTGGCTAGAATTTAGGGATACTTTTACCAGTCTCATCCGGCTCGAAGGACCATGAATATGAGTTGTGGTTTTCAGGAGATTTCAAATAAAATCAATAAATAGGTAAAGTACGTGTGTATTGTACGTAGTTCACAAGCAGAAGGGCGAGGGGGTGAAGGGGACAAAAATCTTATACTAAACGCCTAAGATTAGATGCATAGCAAACAGTTCCTATGGAAGAAATGTTGTAGTAGTCTTGTAGGCAGATCCGGAACACATATAGTCACGACTGTATCCCTGATGGGGTAGGCAGAGCGCAAACGACCCAAACAAAGGTCGCTCCGCGACGTCTGACAAAGTTTTGAGGGTTATTCAAGATAGATTTGTAGGTATATTGCTGTAGTGACAGGTTGTCAGCCCATCGCCTAAATTGCAATACACTGTAACCCTCAGATCCCTAGCTGATTTTTACAGCATGCCCGGGAAGAAATGCAGCTGGCACATTCTATGTTTTTCTTTCTCTCCCAATCCAGCATGGAAGTAAATATTCTCTCTTATTTTGTATTTGGTTGAATCTTTTTCATACTAAAACCTGGGTACGTATTATAATTATGAAATCGTTTTTTATATGAAAAAAACTAGGATTTTGAAAAATACCAGTTCTTTGGCAAAATCGTTTTCCAGAGATATGTCTGGGATTTTGTCAAAGTCCTGAGACATTCAGTTTTTTATTAAAAAGCTAGACAAAATACGGGTTTTGATTTGACAAAATCCGGGTTTTGATTAATTATTTATATGAAATCAGTACAGGGATGATACATTTTTTAAAATACATTTACGTTTTTTGAAAATAATTTGCCTATTTGCATAAAAATATCCTGCGACTGATACGTTTAATTTGATTATGTATAAAAAGTTTGACCTAACAATTTAATAAAAATATAATAAAAAATTAAAACATACCTTCCATGCCGGCCTGGGAGCAAGAGAAAAACATAGAATGTGCCAGCTGCATTACCTCCCGAGCATGCTGTAAAAGCCAGCTAAGGGATCCGAGGGCTCGGCATATTGTGATTTAGGCGATGGGCTGACAACCTGTCACTTCAGCAATATACCTACAAATCTATCTTAAATAACCCTCAAAACTTTGTCAGACGTGGCGGAATGACCTTTGTTTAGGTCGTTTGCGCTCTGCCTACCCCATTAGGGATAAAGGCGTGATAATATGTATGTATGTATGTATGTATGAAAACATAAACTACAGTTTTTGAGGATTTTTAGCACTAACAATGGTATTTTTATTTCATATAATATGAAAGAAAGAAACTAGTTACGTAGTTCTTAAACTACACGGCTACATGTTGCAACGTCGCTATGACGTGTGCATAACATAACATAAAGCATGTGTGTTTCTGTAGCTCAGTTGGTAGAGTGATAAACCGGCATTCCAGAAACGCAGATTCGAGTCCTTTATTTCTTTCATATTATATAATTACAGTTCATTGTGGGATTCGATTTCCGTGGCAGCATTAACTTACCGGTTTGTGTTTAGACATATGGTTCTGTAGTTTAGCCTCGAAGTTGAATCCCTTGTAGCAAAGATGGCATTGGAATGGGAATTTCATGCTTGCTTTGCTCTCCTCCTGTAATAATAATAATCATCATATTTTTATTTATAGAATGTGCCAGCTGCATTTCAAATTCAGATTCAAATTCAAAATATCTTTATTACTCACACTTAAAACAAAAACACATTAAATAACAATTACAATAGTTCGGTTTAAGAGTAAAAGCTGAGGCTCTCAGTGTTTTGCTACCATGTTACTATTTTCCATGTTATTTCCTCCCGGGCATGCTGTAAAAAACCTAATAAGAGATCCGAGGGTTTCTGTATATTACAATGTAGGCGATGGGATGACAACCTGTCACTACAGCAATATACCTACAAATCTATCTTAAGTAACCCTCAAAACTTTGTCAGACGTGGCGGAACGACCTTTGTTTAGGTCGTTTACACCCTGCCTACCCCATTAGGGATAAAGGCGTGATTATATGTATGTATGTATGTCTATTTTAAATAACTCTCAAAACTTTGTCAGACATGGCGGAACGACCGTTGTTTAGGTCCTTTACGCCCTGCCCACCCCATTAGTTATAAAAGGCTTGATTATATATGTATGGAACCATACCTCTCTCTGTCTAACTTGCTCCTCCGGGTCCAAAATGACCAGTTTTATCTTAGCTGGGTCAAGTTCCACTGGTTTACTTCGCAAAGAGCATTTTGGTCCAAGCGCCTCTGACTCCTCAGTTTGTGGCCTTGGATGGTCACTGAAAATACATATAAAGTGTAAAGGACAGCGTCCCGCGAACCGATAACTGCTCAGTCAACGACACTGAATAACTTCCACCAGGATAGAAAGGGAGAGAAAAAAAATTTGTCATTTCCATACAAAATATCCACTCGAATCTGTTTTTTTTTTATGGAAAATCAAAATTTAGTTTTTACTTACTGATTTAATTTCCTGGTGGAAGTTGTACAGTGTCGTTGATTGAGGGACGCTGTCTTTTACATCCCATATAGGGTATTAAAAAAATTGCTGATCATATTTTAGGGCACGATTCTATCCATAAATCTGAACAACTTTCCCCAAGAAACATAAGTCGAAATACGAGTAAAATATTTGGCCTTGCCATACAAATGGTGTCAACGGCTCGAGTCAATTTGTATGAGAGGAAAAAAAGAAAATTATAAAATCGTTTCTGGCCAGACTCGAACCTGCGTCTCTGGAATGCCGAACAACTCCCTACCGAATTTATTATTTTCTTTCTTTCATATTAGAAGAACTTCCATGCTGGCCTGGGAGCGAGAGAAAAACATAGAATGTGCCAGCTGCATTTCCTCCCGAGTATGCTGTAAAAACCAGCTAAGGGATCCGAGGGATTCAGTGTATTGTAATTTAGGCGATGGGCTGACAACCTGTCACTACAGCAATATACCTACGAATATATCTTAAATAACCCTCAAAACTTGTCAGACGTGGCGGAACGACCTTTGTTTTGGTAGTTTACGCTCTGCCTACCCCATTAGGGATAAAGGCGTGATTATATGTATGTATGTATGCATATTAGAAGAAGAAGAAGTTTATTCTAGTTCTAGTGTAGTGCTAGGTGCACTCACTCTTCTTTTTTGTTATTGTTTTTATATGTAATCTGTTGTGTGCTGTGTTAAGTGTGAATAAATGATATTTCTATTCTATTCTTTCTATTATATTATATCTCCCTAGCCTTATCCCGTATCTCACGGGGTCGGCTTCCTAATCTAGGGGATTGAACGAGGGTACTTGTTTTTACACAGAGCGACTGCCATCTCACCTCCGCAACCCAGAAGGGAAACCAGACCCAATCCTAGATTAGGTCAGAGTTTTCAAGCCGCCAATGCTTAGCACTGGCCTCTTATATGGCTTAACGACTAATATCTACGGTATTAAACGATATTAACCGGGACCAACGGCTTAACGTGCCTTCCGAAGCACGGAAAAAGCACCGAATAAACGTACATATGAAATTCGAAAACCGAAAAACACATTAGTACGTGGTGGGATTCGAACCACGACCTCCCGCTCAGGAGGCAGCGGCCCTATCCACTACACCATCGGGCTCTCTCTCTATTCTTTCTATTCTATTTGCTTATAGTATACCTGATCTTTTTCTTCTTAACTGCTTCTCTATCTTTCTTGTCCTCTTTTCTCTTGCCTTTCTTCTTTTTGTTTTCAATTTCTTCGTTTTGCATATCTTCACTTACTTCTAGTAGTTTAGCTAAATCATCTTCTGTGATAATATCATCTTCTGTTAGTTTTGTTACATTTGTTCTGAAAAAATTAAGTAAATAGAATAAACTTCATCTTCCATGCTGGCCTGGGAGCGAGAGAAAAACATCGAATGTGCCAGCTGCATCTCCTCCCGGGCATGCTGTAAAAACCAGCTAAGAGATCCGAGGGTTTCAGTATATTGTAATTTAGGACAACGGCTTACAACCTGTCACTACAGCAATATATCTACAAATCTATATTAAATACCCTCAAAACTTTGTACTTTGTACTATTCCTATAACCAAAGGTTGCCTGGTAGAAATTGCTGCTTTAGCAATAAGGCCGCCTATATTGCACTGTCACGTTTGTTCCTTTTTTTTCTGTTGTATGTGTTTCTTTGTGCAATAAAGAATTTTGTATTGACCTTTGATTAGGTTGTTTTCTGCGTACCTCATTAGGGGAAAAGGCGTGATTATATGAGTCTAAGGGACAGCGTCCTGTAAATCTGTTACTCAGTGAACTAAACTGAACAACTATCACCAGGATTTCTTTAAAGAAAATGGCTTTTTAAATGTCCATCTCGATCACACAATTTGTATGGAAATGCCTTTGATTTTCCACTTCCTAAAAGAATTTCCTAATGAAAGTTGTTCAGTGTCGTTGACTGAGGAATCCCTATCAGTTTGCGGAACGCCGTCCCTTACACCTGGTATAAAGTTCAATTTCACATACCGGCAATGTGGCGCTTTAGCAGTATTCGCTTTCCACAGCCGATATTAAAAACCTTTGTTTAGGTCGTTTTCTGCCTACCCCATTAGGGATAAAGGCGTGATTACATGTACGTATGTACCCACCTATACTCCTCAAGTGTGATATTGTCCTCATAATCTGAGAATCCGGTCTCTTCTTTAACGGACTCGTATTCCTGCTTGCTTATACTTGCTGGAAGTTCTAATGGCACTTCTATTGTCTCTAGTTCTGTTCTGTTTACTTCTTTTAGGTGCTAGAAAAAGAAAGGAATTTGGTCAACAGCTGTAGAAATGTTAGAAAAAACATTGAAATTATTCCATAAATTATTTGGTATTCAAATTTTTATTTGAAGTATAAGACATACTTCTGAGTCGAATAATTCAAAAGAAAATTATATTTTTTTTAATTTTAACTAAGATTTGTTGACCCTTTGTGAAAATATAAAAATCATAGAAAACTTAAACAAAGATTTTGATAAGTTAATAGTTATAACAACACAGAAAACTTATGACCTGAATTTTCAAATTTCATTCAGTATTACTATATGTAACACCCCGTAAGGGACAGGGTTTCGCAAACTGGTAGGGGTTGCTGGGTCAACGGAACTGAACTACTATCACCAGGATTTTTTCAGGAACACAAAAATTTAAAATGCTATTTCATATAAACTGTCTGATCGAGGTGGTCATTTTGTATGTGAAAGTATATTTCTTTTTATATCCTTAAACAATTTCCTGGTGAATGTTGTTCAGTTTCGACGACTGAGCAACCCCTATCAGTTTGCAGGACACTGTCCCTTATTAACCCGTATTACAACAAAACAGAAAATTATGACCTGTCTTTTTAAATTTCATTCACATTCATTTCATTTAAGATTGTTATCTGCAATTAAAAATTACCTGTAAAGTCTTTTGGTATCCAAGTTTTCCTTTGGCGTTATCAAAGCAGAGTGTGTGGGTAGTTGTTAATAGCGGGCTGGCATATTTGGACAACTCCTGGTCTTGAGCATCTATTGGAAACTGAAATACAAACACAGATTGATATATTGACTTCTATATGTTCCATGCTGGACTGGGAGTGATAGAAAAACATAGAATGTGCTACCTGCATTTCCTCCTGGGTATGTTGTTTTGCTAAGTGATTTGAGGGTTTCAGTATTACAATTCAATTTAGGCGATGGGCTGACAACCTGTCACTACAGCAATATACATACAAATCTATCCTAATTACCCCTTAAAACTTTGTCAGACGTGGCGGAACAACCTTTGTTTAGGTAGCTTACACTCTGCCTACCCCATCAGGGATAAAGGCGTGATTATATGTATGTATGTAAAAAAAATACGTTTACTTACTGGTGCGCATCTGCTAGAATAATCATATAACAAGTTATGTGCCTTCACCATCTTGTACTTGAACTTGATACTCTTCTGCAGCAAGGCCGCGCACTCCCAACACAGCCATTGAGGTAGGCCATCAGATTCAGATACCTGAAGATGTCATATGAACAGACAAATTATTAGGTAGTTTTGATAAGATTATTATATTGAACGGGATTACTACCACAATTACATTAATTCAATTCAATTCTTAGATAACCTAAGTGAAATGGCTTTTGTGTTGTCACAATTCCGCCAACATCACGTAAATTAAGATATTACACGAAATTATATTATTAAAAATTATTGAACAACCGCGAAAGACTATAAGGAGACTATTTTTTTTATATCTGACACTAAGTGTTAATTTTAAACCTCTAAATATACATACGAAAAATTTCACACGGGAGGGAATCGAACCTCCGGCGTACCGTGCCAATGCCCTAACCGTTGCGCCACCGTGCGTTTAAAAGCCACCGTCGGCACGGTACGCCGAAGGTCATGGGTTCGAATCCCTGCGAAATTTTTAAAAGGTTTAAAATTGAAAGACTAAGTATTATTGTAGGAAAAGATGCCTTTATTTTCCAGATAACCTTAAGTCTATATACAGGACTTCAACAAGTCTAAAAACTTTTAAATATCACGTAGAATAAAATCTGAAGATGTAAAAACATATCCAAACAGTAAGGTTATATTACAAAAATAAATACGGAAATTTCTATCAAAATATCCTTTTAACACCTGCTTAATGAATCTATCGAATGTTTGTACAGGAATTATATAAAACTACGTACGTTTATGCCAGCTAAATCCATGAAATATGCCTTGTACTGCAGAACATTACAAGTACGCTTTTCTGTTGATAAACAGCACCGGCAAATAGTTGTAGACGACTCTAAGTCCGGTTTGGAGTCCATGTTACTTGGGAACACGTAATTATCCATTTTTGTAGCCAATAAATCGAAGAATTCAGTAAAATATCACTATTGACATGATATTGACAAATGTAAACAATATGGCTTCTTCCAATTCTAACTAACGTTTTGATTGGTTGTCTACATGTCGTTGGCATCTCAAAATGCAACAACGAAACGCATTTCAGTGTGGCAATCAAAGGAAAAACCTACCATAGTGGTAGAATTGTGTTGACAATTGATCATCAACTCATCAAAGAGCCTGAAGGCTCTTGAATCATCAGAGGTAGTGCTACTTTATTTTTAAATATATAAATTATCGTAACTCACGAAACACTCAAACACAATATTGTGTTTTGTATGTATGTATTGATATACTAACTCATTAATATTTATGGATGAAATAAAAATATGTTTTTAATTTAAAAGGTATATTTCAGAAGTTATTGCAAGTAGTATAATCAAGATTATGAAATTATTTATTTGTGATTATGATGATCGCAGTTCACTACGTAGATTGGTGGAGCTGAGAGAACGAAGACAGGCTGTGATTCTGTAATAATATAAAAGGTAATACATTCGTTCAATCCCCTAGATTAGGTAGCCGACCCCGTAAGATACGGGATAAGGCTAGGGAGATGATGATAAAAGGTAATACAACATAAAATATAATAAAACAAACATTAAAAATGCATAGCAGTGGTAGCAATTCGTAGTTGTAAAATTCACGACTTAACTAATATAAGTAAATAATATACCTGTAATTTTGATCATGAGAGAAACAAACAGAGACAGCAATGATTTTAGTCAAGATTTAGTTAAGTTGTGCGCTCTACGAATCGATAGCATTACCTACCTATCAACTAAAATTGTGTGATTACTAACTTTCTCCGTGTGAATGTAAATGAAGGTTTTCCCGCGGCGTAGCCTGTCCTGTTCCAGGACCTAACCTACATGTGAGTCAAGTTTCAATCCTATCCGACTAGTGGTTGAAGCGTAATTGAGTAACAAACATCCAAAATACAAACATATAAAACTATCGCATTTATAATATTAGTAGGATTAAAATATATCAGGTGATTCGAAAAAGAAGAAGGGGACAGCGTCCCGCAAAGTGATAGGGGTTGCTCAGTCAACGACACGGAACAACTTCCACCCGAGATTCTTTTAGGAAGAGAAACGAAATATTTGGGTTTTCCATACAAAATTTTCACCTCAATCAGACAATTTGTAAGGAAAAGCCATTTTTAACCACTTTCTGAAAAAATATCCTGCTGATAGTTGTTCACTGTCGTTGACTGAGCAACCCCTATCATTTTGCGGGACGCTGTCCCTTACACTTGGTATAATATATGTAATAAAAATGGTTACCCGCGACTGAACAGCAATTAGTTTTCAAGTTCTCCAGAGACCCAGTGTGTTGAGTTTTTGCGTTACTGGAAGAAATTGAACAAATTAGTTTTACGCCACGTATTTTTAAGCTAATAAATAAAAAAATAAGTTTTTTTAAACTAAGTTATCTCACCAGTGTTCGTTTACATTGATATTGTTTAACGATCTTGATACAGAACAAGGACAACTATGTACAGCATTCTGTAAATCAGCCAGCGAACACGCCTGTCTTAATCTCGTCACTAACTTATGTTGCAATGAACTTTGACAACAATTTGCTTTTGGTTCGTTGCTTATAGCTTTTTCACAATCCGCGTCTTCAACTTTTATCTTTGGAATATTCATTTGCACTTCTGGTTCCGCTGGTTTTAAGTTGCAACTGCATTTTGTACACTTCTCAGTAGTTTGCGAACTTTTATTCGAATTAGGAGAGTTTGTAACTGCAGTGGGCAGGCGTCGCACGAATTCTGGCGTGTTTGAAGACCTATGAATGTTCGGATCTGATGCGTAGTTCTGTCCAAACTTATCATTGAATTGTACAGTTTTCTTGTATCTATTCATCGCGGAGAGTTGGTATTGTCCTCTGCGTCGTGTGTCTGGTGAGATATTCGGCGAGCGATTGGGGGAAGGCAGAGCTGATGCGGTTTCAGTGGGTTTACGTATTGTTTCTTTGATTTCATACTCTGTCGCTATGGCTTCAAAGACCTGCAAGAATAATAATACCTACAATAGGCATGTTGACTGGGTGGCTAAAAAAAACAATACGTTGATACTTAAAAAAAATATGCTAAAAGTACTGTGGTACTCATTCATCATTTAAACAAAATGCTCATTTAGATTTAATAATCGAGTTAAAAATATATAGAAGTAGTTGATTTGAGTAGTTAATATTTAATGGCGAGTGACGTTATAACCTACTATTTTCATACAAAAAAGCGTTTATGACCTTTCGTAAAAAGTTGCTGATTTCACTAGTAGGCAAATAGCGTACCTATAGTAATTTTTATTTTAAGTATGACATGTATATTTTTAAATAAATTATAAATATAATACATGAGGTAGTATTAGTTGAATTAAAGAAATACTTTAACAACAACTAGCAATAAGGCCGCCTAATTGTACTCTGTTTGTTTTGTAATGTTTGTTCCTGTACAATGTGTTGTTTATGTGCAATAAAGAATATTTGTAATGTATTGTATTGTAATTTACTTTGTGACTGTGGATTTTTAAGTTGTGTTGTTGTTAAGTTGTGATTCTTGTGGAATACCTGTTCAGCAACTAGATTTCTGGCATATGGAGAATCTGTAGCAGGCAGAGTTTCCCTGCATAAAGCACATCGCTCGAGCCGTTTCCAACACGCTGTAACAAAATAAGTGTAAGATACCTAATAAGTATCTAGCTTATCCAAACCGTTAGTGGTAAAAGTTGCTTGATTTCTAGTTTTTAATGGTTTTCGATGTTACTGCACGAACGTAGGAACTACCTTAAAAACCCTACATGTGATCCCGGGTGGCTGCTGTACCTGTCTTCTGGACCTCGCAGCAAATAATGCCATACGATAAATAGAAAAATCTTTGAATCTGTTATGGTATAAATACATAAATACTATCACGCCTTTATCCCTAATGGGGTAGGCAGAGCGTAAACGAATTAAACAAAGGTCACGTCTGGCAAAGTTTTGAGGGTTATTCAAGATAGTTTTTTAGGTATATTGCTGTAGTGACAGGTTCTCAGCATATCGTCTAAATTGCAATATACAGAAACCCTCGGTTCCCTTGGTTGGTTTTTACAGCATGCCCAGGAGGAACAAGAACAACAAACTGTTTCAGTTTGGCGAAATATTTGTGTATGTTTTATGTATGTAAATATGATCACATAAAAAATAATAAAAAAAAATGCAGCTGGCATACTATATTTTTTTCTCGGTCCCAGTCCAGTATGGAAGAAATATATGGTATACCTTCACAATATAGATGTGATCTTGCACAGCTGAGTGCCCTGACCGCAGTGGCAGCACATACACAACAAGATAGGGCCTTCACGACACCGGCCAGAGCACGTCGGGACTTTTCCCCACGAGACCCGCCTCCGCAGCTCCATAGCAGCTGTAATAATATATCCACATGTATCCACTTTTCAATTATATATAATTCTTATATAAATCTTGGTGAAATGAAATTAATGTAGGTAATGAAATGATTTTAAATATCGATGAAGCTAAGTGTCCAAAGATATATAATTATTTTTAAATGACTACCAATTCTTACTGATATGATAATGATAACATTCAGTATGACTGTGTAAGTCATTAAAACAGACAAATTGATAATCAAGTCCAAAAACCTCTCACACTCAATTGCTTAAAAAGGAAAAGTATAAAAGTTCCTGAAACCCAAATTTTTCCTAAAAATACCTACATTGGAAAAGAACGTACAAAAGTTCCTAAAAACCAAAACTTTCCTTCGTTTGACCTACCTCAGGATCATCATTTGGGTCAACGCCGCAGTTCCATACTAAAAGAGATACTCCTCTTCCAGCACCATCGCCTCTAATTAAACCTGCCACTTGGCCCACCTGGATGAAATTATTACATATTAATACATACATACTATAATTGCTACCCTAGCAATAAGGCCGCCTAATTGTACTCTGTTTGTTTTGTAATATTTGTTCCTGTACAATGTGTTGTTTATGTGCAATAAAGAATATTTGTATTGTATAATCATGCCTTTTTCCAGGACGGGTAGACAAAACCTATATCCCTCTTCTTGCTACGATTTTTACTTCCGGTTCTATCCTTCATTCGTTTAAAATCTGTTCTCTGTGTGTTATTTGTTTTAGGTATTCCTGTCTCTTCCCCACACTTTCATTTTTTTTTACCGAATAATCTCATTTTGTGTCGAGATCGAGTATACTCGATATACGTATACGTCGTCATTGGCAAAATACGTCTCAAATCACGAGATGAGAAGCCATAAAAAAACAAAACTGTCCATACATGCAAATGGGTTGTTATTAAGATACTCATGATCTGACCTAGTATTTAATGACTAAGATTATTTAAAATATATAAAATGGATAGATACCGGTAATCCAAGTAAATCTCTGCCATCAGCTTGGAGCAGACAGTCACCGATTTTTAGCCCTGCGTTATCTGCCCTGGATGCTGGTACAACTTCGCGAACCTAAACAAAACAAATGTAATTCATCATGCAAACTTTTTTTTGTATTATCGGCAACAGGTACAAAAATAGGTACAAACCCAAGGATACGGATCCCATAAAGTCCTGGTTAAACGAAACCCCAGGCCCTCACCTTCATCTTCTGGTAAATTTAACTGTAAACAAGTAAAATGAAAACATATTTCAATTAATCCAACACAATTTATTTCAGAATTTAAAATACACACATACATATAATCACGCCTCTATCCCTTATGGGGTAGGCAGAGCGTAAGCGGTCTAAACAAAGGGCGATCCGTCACGTCTAACAAAGTTTTAAGGGGTAATTTAAGATATATTTGTACGTATATTGCTGTAATGATAGTTTCTTAGCCCATTGCCTAAATGACAATATACTGAAACCCTCAGATCCCTTAGCTGGATTTTACAGCATGCCTGGATGGAAATGCAGCTGGCACATTCTATGTTTTTCTTTCACTCCCAGTCCAGCAATGAAGATATAAACTAATATTATTAATGACCTTCACATAAATGGGAGCCTCAAATCTTCGCAGTTTTAATAATATTTTGCACAAACAAATATTTGTGTCCTAATAATAGTGAAATAAATAATTAAAACGAGTTTTCTAAAAATAATTACGATCTTACCACAACAAGCCGCACGCCTACCATTAATTCCTCACTTCCGGTTCCGCTTCGCGCATCATCCGCATCCATCTTAGAAAAAATAAAGTGGTAGTTTTTCTTCGTGAAGGGTAGACTACCCTGAAAGAAAAAAAATGGAGGGAAAAGTTCAATTTTTTTTGAAAGTTTCAGCGGTTTGGTTTGATGAACGGTCTGAAGTTTGCAAAAACGTGTATAATTTCCAAATCATTATTTTAATGGAGGTAAAAAATACCTATTTACACAAACAAATAATGAATATTAAATAAAAATATATTTATTTATTTTAATTATGACATTTATCTTGTTCATATTATACGCAAGTGACACATGCCTCTCCGGTTTTTAACCTCGACCTAAACTATATGTTCTTGGTTTTAATTGAGCTATTTGCGCTTACTTGTATTATTTTCGTTGAACTCTAACTTACTACTAGTTAAATAATTTAAATACCTACGGAATCATTTACTTTGGAAGTAATATAAATAATAATAATAAAGTTGGTTCTTACCTTGAATTAGTACCTTTATTTGTTACCGGGCCCTCCTATTGTTAATTTAATTAAATCCTTTTGATATATTTTTATAATATCCAAATTTAACACACGTATGTGTACATACGCGACCGTGCTTAATCGAACTGTCGATAATAAACAAAATCGTGACCCTCTAGTGATGTGATTAACTTAATCATTTATCGATAAAACTTGCCTACTTGGTATTTTGTACGCATTTACTGTACGTAAATGAGGCGTAACGACCTTTGTTTTATATAAGTAGTTTACGCTCTGTCTACCCCTTTGAGGGATATACGCGTGATTATGTGTATGTATCGTACGTAGGTATGCATTTTAGGTCCGTCAGTCTGAGCAGAAATAGGTCATCAACATCATTAAAGATTTATTTTCCAAATAGTAAATTCAGAGACAAGACAAATACTTATCGCAAACTGATAGTGGTTGCTTAGTTACTGTAATTGAACGACTTTTTCCAGAAAATTCTATAAAGAAATCCGGCCATCTGGTAAATTTTAAGTGGGAAAGTCGAATTCTATTTTCATTTCCTGAAAGAACTTCCTAGTGAAAGTCACACCATAAATTAACTATTTTAAGACTAAACGATAAACAAGTGTTATTCATAATGAAAACTGATCGGCTTACTTGTTTGTTTTGAAAGGAGGGTTAGCCTTCGATGTTTCAATCCTATACGAGAATCTTCATCAGGAGAGAAGAAAGTCACATGCCAAGTACAACCTTCGACTGAAGAATTGAATGAAGATCCTCGCATATGATCGAAACATCGGGGGATAACTCTCCTTTCAATACAAATAATTAAGCCGATCAGTTTTCATAATATTTTAACGGACTACTCTACCGCTACCTCTCTAATATGTTGCTGTACCCTAGCAGGGTGTGTGTGGTCTGTGTTACATACATTATTGTATATTATATTGTATTCTACATTGATAAATGCAATAAAGAACATAAAAGACTATCGATACTTAAATTCCACACATCACTATTCAAAAACCAGTTCGCCTCAGCTTCTTGCTGACCTACAAACGTAGGTTACATAAACCTACATAGTGCATACTCGCATTCAATGATGTTGTAACCTAACCTTTCTCTGATCAGCTGTTACCTTCAATGACACGCGCAAGTTTGCCGCCAAAAAGTTGCCGACTTAATAAAATTATTACGGCTTAGGTGGCGAGCGTGTTGCGGAAAGCTCCTTTTGATGTGATAAAATTGGTTCATTATAAAAATTTATTTACGAATAAATGTATTTGATTGTAGCAAGTATTATGATTATTTATGACATACATACATAAAATCACGCCTTTATCCTTAATGGGGCAGGCAGAGCGTAAATGAACTAAACATAGGTCGTTCCGCAACGTGTGACTGTAGTGACAGGTTGTCAGACGATCGCCTCAATTGCAATATACAGAAACCCTTGGATCCCTTAGCTCGTTTTTACAGCATGTCCAGGAGGAAATGCAGCTGGCATATTCTATGTTTTTCTCCGCTCTCAGTCCAACATGGAAGGACTATGTATGACTATGACCACAGAATATATAAAGTTTGACCAATTTTCGGTTGTTTCAGGTATTACATATGAACAAAAACAAAGTAAATAGGTAAATGAATATTTTATTAAGTTAAATAAGAGACTACATGCGTAAAATAAATGTACCTACTTATTCTAATACAAGACAATTGAAATAAATAAAACACAACCCTAATCTCATATTTTCAGACCTTTAAAAAGTTAAATAGAGTATTATATGAAAAAAACCATCATATAAAGCTTCTATGGAGCGTAAAATTTTTGTTTCGCTTTCATTTTCCAACTGCAGGGCAAATCTTTACCAAACTTAGTAAGTACACATAATCAAATGCATCATATGTATGTTTGTAATTAATTTTGGATTGAAATTATTAACTAAGTACAAAGACAGCATATAAAATTTTAGGCAATTTTCAAAAAGATTTTTCAATCTCATTCTGTTCATGTTTAATAATTTTACACAGAAACTACATTAGAAACATAGATATGGTAAGTTTGGTTTTACCATTTTGAAATGAAAACGTAACTACATTACTATGGGATTTCACTGCTCCAAATAGATTCTAATCTTGAAATTAGGATAGACGTAACTATCCAATTACTTCAACTTTCTTATAAGTAGCCCTCAAATGCTCGGTCAATGGAGTACTATCAGTCTCCATGTGCAAAATTACTTCTAGCGTATTCACATCAACCAATTTAAACTCCCTTTTAAACTTCTTTACATACGGTGGCTTGGCAAAGGAAATCCTTGCAACATTTACAGTTTCCAACGTGATTTTATTGTTTTCGGGATCAAATAGGCCTTCTTCTAAAGAAGTGAGGCCAAAGTTATGGCTGACGACGAGGGCTAGTTCATTAGTGCCGGGCTTGATACGAAGGAAACCTCTTTCTTGATGCATTGGAGTTTGTTTCTCTGGGTGGCGGGATGTGGACAGGAAATTGAACATGGGCTGACCTGTGAAAGAATAAATGAAATTAATTACAATACAAATATTTTTTTATGGACAGAATAAAAAACAACCAATCATACTCAAAGCCTCCACTAGGATCCCCTGTACCCCATTAGGGATAAAGGTGTGATGTAATAAAACAATTATAAGGAAGAGCATACATGTAAGCTGTTGATGTATGGTTTTTCGGGCCATTTGCTTTCTGAAACCCCCACTAGAACACAATATTGAATTAAAATGGGATGGGGTAACTTATAAATCATAAAATTATTGTTTAAAAAGGTAACAGTTTCATGTATTTGATGTTTCTAGTTGGAAAATGTTGGGCTCCATTTCACAATAGTTTAAAATATCGATATCAAGAAAAAAATACTAAACTTACCGATACAAACGAACTCCAAATCTTCATGATATTGGAAAGTCGGAATATTTGGGAAGATCCCGTGACCTTCCTTGGTAGTCCACTTTCCAGCTAGCCAAGAAATAGGCTTTAGAGCTTCATGAATCGACTCTTGCATTGTAGTGAAATATCAAGAATATTCCAGAGAATTTTAAGTGGTTGACGACTTATTGCGTGCTAGCGATAGATTGCAACTGAAACATAAAATAGAAATCTTGCAAATTGCACGGAATGTACCCGTTATAAAGTAATTATTTACAAAAAAACTAGAAAACTTCCTCTTGTTTACGTTTTGATTTGAGGTTATCCGGTTGATTGCCGAAAAGTGAAGTTGGATGTTTTTTTTAAATCCGTTTCCGGCTTTGGAATCTAGCAATGAGAGAAACCGGTATTTTGTTGTTAATGGCGCATCACTAACTATTAAGCAGTATTTAATCGAGTCAATAGATGGCACTAAGCACGCAGCACGTCATGAAAAACTATTTCTACTCGATAAGAGGTGGCGCCACTAGTATTTATTTTTCTTGCACGCTGGGTAGGTCACACAAACCAAAAGCTGTAGTTAAATGATAATCACTACATAGTATAAAACAAAGTTGCTTTCTCTGTCCCTATATCCCTATGTATGCATAAATCTTTAGAACTACGCAACGGATTTTGATGCGGTTTTTTTATTGGATTGAGTGATTCAAGAGGAAGGTTTATATGTATAATACATGCATAATATAGTAGAGAAACATTGATAATTTCCGTGCGAAGCAGGGGCGGGTCGCTAGTTATAAATAAACAAAACTGTATAAGCTCTCCATGTCCAATAATCTGATAAGAAATAACTAATAATTGTATTTTTTGTTAATTAAGTCAATTAAAAATAACCAATAATTATTTATTTGGATAGTCTGTGCAACTCGTGTATGGGTGTATAATAAGGATAATGAAAACAAAACATTTTATTTAGTACGTAAAAAAACGTATATTCACTAAAAACATTATTTCCAATCGATCAATATGATCAACTATCAATCACTTCACAATACTGTAAAGTATTTAATACAAATACAATTGTACACATTTAAAATCTTCCATGCTGGACTGGGATTGATAGAAAAACATAGAATGTGCCAGCTGCATTTCCTCCCGGGCATGCTAAAAAAAACAGCAAAGCGATCCGAGGCTTTCAGTATGTTGTAATTCAGGCGATGGGCTAACAACCTGTCACTACAGCAATATACCTACAATAACCCTCAAAATTATGTCAGACGTGGCGAAACGACTTTTGTTTAGGTCGTTTACGCTCTGCCTACCCTATAAAGGCGTGATTACATGTATGTATGTATCATATAATTACGCCTATAGACAGAGCGTCAGCTACCCAAAGGTTGTTTCGCCACGTCTGACAAGTTTTGAGCGTTGTTTGAGATAGGTCTGTTTATCGCTATTATATTTTGTAAAGTAGTTACTTAGTAATGTTGATAATGGACTCCTGTGGTACAGGTTTATTCCTAGTGCGGGGTCCGTAAGAAAATGTTTGTAAATCGTTATTTTTAAGTTTGGAAATAAATAAATTATAATTATTATTTCCAAACTTAAAAATTTCTGCCATGCTGGACTGGGAGAGATAGAAAAACATAGAATGTTCCAGCTGCCCTTCCTCCCGGGCATGCTGTTGAAGTCAGCAAAAGGGACTCGAGTGTTACAGTGTATTGTAATTTAGGCGATGGGCTGACAACCTGTCACTAAAGCAATGCATATTACAATCTAAAATTGCCCTCAATTTTTGTCAGACGTGGCGAAAGCGCCTTTTACGAGGCGTTAAACGCTCTGCCTACCCCGTAAGGGATAAAGGCGTGATTTATGTATGTATGTATGTATTATTATTATAGCTGTGAGATTAAAATCGTGGTTTCTTCTCACTAAATCTACCTCCACTTGTAGTCCGGCCGATCGCGCGAACAAATTGTCTTTTTTGGTGACGCGATTCAGTAAGGCACATTTTTTTCCAGGTACATAGCAAACCACATGCTAAATTTCATCCCAAAAGGATCAACAATTATACATTTTCATATAAAAAAAAAAACTATGTTCTTCGCCGGCGGATAAGTCAAAAACGCAAAAGCACGCATACATACATATAATCACGCCTTTATCCCTAATGGGGTAGGCAGAGCGTAAACGACCTAAACAAAGGTCGTTCCGCCACGTCTGACAAAGTTTTGAGGGTTATTCAAGATGGATTTGTAAGTATATCGCTGTAGTGACAGGTTGTCAGCCCATCGCCTAAATTACAATATACTGAAACCCTCGGATCCCTTAGCTGGTTTTTACAGCATGCCCGGGAGGAAATGCAGCTGGCACATTCTATGTTTTTCTCTCGCTCCCAGGCCAGCATGGAAGAAAAAACACTTGTACAATACTTTTAATCATTACCCTAAATACAAAATTAGAAGTTCCTAAATCCCCCTTTACACCCCTTTTCACCTCTTTAGGGATGAAATTATCAAAAACGCAGATACACGTGATAATTATTTTTTAATCATTAGTCTAACTATAAAATTGGAAGCTCCTCACATAAAAAAAAAAACACAAAAAAGGGAGCCATTTTTAGCTTCCATGCTGGACTGGGAGCGACAGAAGAACGAAGAATGTGCCAGCTGCATCTCCTCCCGGGCATGCTGTAAAAACAAGCTAAGGGATTCGAGGGTATATTGTAATTTAGGCGATGGGCTGACAACCTGTCACTACAGCAATATCCAGTTCTATCTTCAACAACCCTCAAAACTCGTCAGACGTGGCGGAACGAACTTTGTTTGGGTTGTTCACGCTCTGCCTACCCCATAAGGGATACAGGCGTGATGATGTATGTATGTATGTATTTTTAAAAGAAACTAGCCGCGGAGGAGTTGGTTCCTTTCAAAAACTTAAAGCTATTTACCTAACTATATTCCTGAAAAAATAAAACTGAAAAAACAGAATGAAAAATGAAACTGACAATTCAGAACTTGCGTTTCTTGTCGTGGCGCCATCTATCGGCTGCACTCGCCTTTATCTCCGCTATTCGCTATAATCCCCCCTCTTCCCCGCGCGTCGGTACAACGCGGGTAGTTTGAGATGTACACTTCGCACGTGACCCTTCATACTATTGGATTGTGAGAAAGATTTGCCGCAGTGCGGGCAAGAGTACGGTTTGACGCCTGTGTGAACCTGTAATATAATAAAAAAAACAATACATACATAGTCACATTACAATGCCATATTCCTTCCATGCTGGCCTGGGAGCGAGAGAAAAACATAGAATGTACCAGCTGCATTTCCTCCCGGGCATGCTGTAAAAGCCAGCTAAGGGATCCGAGGGTTTCAGTATATTGCAACTTAGGCGATGGGCCGACAACCTTACTACAGCAATATACTTAAAAATATATCTTAAATAACCCTCAAAACTTTGTCAGATGTTATACAAATACATTTATTATCCACATTTACAAACAGAAACTAGTTACAAACATTCACAAACATTTAAAACAAAAAACAAACAAAATCAGTACATTTACAAACATAATGCACATAAGAAATAAAGATGTGGCGGAACAACCTTTGTTTAGGTCGTTTACGCTCTGCCTACCCTATTAGGGATAAAAGCGTAGAATATGTATGTATGTATGTAATACGTATGTATGTACATACATACATAAATCACACCTTTATCCCTTACGGGGTAGGCAGAGCGTTTAACACCTCGTAAAAGGCGCTATCGCCACGTTTGACAAAAATTGAGGGCAATTTTAGATTGTAATATGTATTGATATAGTGACAGGTTGTCAGCCCATCGCCTAAATTACAATACACTGTAACCCTCGAATCCCTTTTGCTGTCTTTTACAGCATGCCCGGGAGGAAGGGCAACTGGAACATTCTATGTTTTTCTATCTCTCCCAGTCCAGCATGGAAGTAATATAAACTGGAGTTTTCATTTATGTTCCCCGCTTACAGATTTTTTCAATTTCAAACCACCCATTCGTAACGCCTATCGTTCATATAATAGAAACTTACTCTTAAGTGTCGGTTCAAGGCGGCTTTGTGTTTGAACGCCTTCGGACAGTGCGGGCATTGGCACGGACGCTCGCCAGTATGGGTTCGAATATGGATCTGAAAGAGATATAGAACAACAACTTACATACAGTTCGTCCATTTGAAGTTGAGTTATCAATACCTGCCTACCCCATTCGGGATAAAGGCGTGATTATATGTATGAATGTAATCAATACCAACTTGTTTTGCAGCCGATGAACTGCTTTTTCTATACATCTTTAAAGATAGTGGACCGCAAAATCATATGTTTGTTTTGTAACAAGATTACCCGGAGTTCCGCCTACGGGCCTGTTTTGCGTTGGTATCGACAACGCAAAGTTAAAAAACGAATATTACATACAATCACGCCTTTATCCCTAATGGGGTAGGCAGAGTGTTGGACTCAAACAAAGGTCGTTTCGCCACAAATTTTGAGGGTTGTTTAAGATAGATCTGTATATTGCTGTAGTGACAGGTTGTCAGCCCATCGCCTAATTTAAATAAATAAAATAAAAATGTCAGAGAATAATATGAACTTAAAAAAAAACAATAAAATAAAGCAAAAATGACATAACAAAATTACAATCATCGAAATGAACATAGCGAGTGGATTCTCGAGTCGAACGACGACCCGATGTACCCTGGTGTCAGAGTTGTGAAACCGCCTAGTAGCACAACTATCTGAGTGATCTTGAGTAACAACTACTGTCAAAGACAGCGACCGGGACCGACTGCTTAACGTGCCCCCCGAAGCACGGATTCCTTTTTCTTTTGCAGACAATCGATGGATTCAGTGTATACGCCTAGTTGTGCTACTAGGCGGTTTGACAACTCTGACACCAGGGTGCATCGGGTCGTCGTTCGACTCGAGAATCCACTCGCTATGTTCATTTCAATGATTGTAATTTTGTTATGTCATTTTTGCATTATTATATTTACTTCCATGCTGGACTGGGAGCGAAAGAAAAACATAGAATGTGCCAGCTGCATTTCCTCCCGGGCATGCTGTAAAAACCAGCTAAGGGATCCGAGGGTTTCTGTATATTGCAATTTAGGCGACAGGCTGACAACCTGTCACTACAGCAATATACTTACAAATCTATCTTAAACAATCCTCAAAACTTTGTCAGACGTGGCGGAACGACCTTTGTTTAGGTTGTTTACGCTCTGCCTACCCCATTAGGGATAAAGGCGTGATTATATGTATGTATGTATTTATGCATTATTATATAGTGTTTTTTTAAGTCCATATTATTCTTTTTTTTGTTGTTCTTATGAAAATGAAAAAATGAAAATGATTTATGGATAACTTATGGCTAAATACAATGTTTCGCTAGACCTCGCACTGGGATTCCCTGTATCGCGAGAGCTAGTACCTTCCACAGTGTTGCAATATTATGACATTATTCTCTGACATTTTTATTATTATAGCAACGTAATTAATTATGAAATTGATAATGAGAAATAAATGAATCTAAATCTAAGAAGAAGAACCAGGAGTCGTACTAATGAACTTCTCGAACTCCAATGCGCATACGAAAGAGTAACTTTCGCATGTGATTTTCATACAAAGAGAGAGCCCGATGGTGTAGTGGATAGGGCCGCTGCCTCCTGAGCGGGAGGTCGTGGTTCGAATCCCACCACGTACCAATGTGTTTTTCGGTTTTCGAATTTCATATGTACGTTTATTCGGCGCTTTGTCCGTGCTTCGGAAGGCACGTTAAGCCGTTGGTCCCGGTTAATATCGTTTAATACCGTAGATATTAGTCGTTAAGCCATATCAGAGGCCAGTGCTAAGCATTGGCGGCTTGAAAACTCTGACCTAATCTAGGATTGGGTCTGGTTTCCCTTCTGGGTTGCGGAGGTCAGATGGCAGTCGCTCTGTGTAAAAATCAGTACCCTCGTTCAATCCCCTAGATTAGGAAGCCGACCCCGTGAGATACGGGATAAGGCTAAGGAGATGATGAGCTATGCGAATGTTGGTATTTTTTTTTTAAACTAAAGGTAAGTACATTTTTATAACTTATATCTACTCGCCAAACTTAAAAGTTTGATGGCGAAATACGCCCTAATGTAATTTCTTACACCTACCTTAAGTTAACAGCATGCTTATAAAAAAAAAAATATGTACATCTAATAAAATAATAAAATTAAATAGAGATTAAATATAAAAATATAACATTGCTCAATGACTTTAATTTAGAAGTGAGTCCCTTAATTTTGATTTTAATACCCCTACACTACTTAACTTAGGTTCAGTTCGTAATATTTGAAGCTGGTCAAATATTTTTGGTACTAGATATTTTGACACATACATACATATAATCACGCCTTTATCCCTAATGGGGTAGGCAGAGCGTAAACGTACTAAACAAAGGTCGTTTCGCCACGTCTGACAAAGTTTCGAGGGTTATTTAAGATATATTTGTAGGTATATTGCTGTAGTGATAGGTTGTCAGCCCATCGCCTAAATTGCAATATACTGAAACCCTCGGATCCCTTAGCTGGTTTTTACAGCATGCCCGGGTGGAAATGCAGCTGGCGCATTCTATGTTTTTCTTTCGCTCCCAGTCCAGCATGGCACCCTTATTTTGACACCCTTTCTCATAATAGCATTATTATGTGGTATTTCGTATGCGCAATTCGGTTCAAGCGGTTCAAATATGTCGCCTGGTCTCAGTTTACCTGAAGCCGCTGTTGGACGCTGAACCGTTTGGGACATTCTGTACACTGATAGGGTTTTTCCCCGGAGTGGGTTCGCTGATGATACACCAGCGTTGCTTTCGACTGTAACAATAAAAAAATATTATTAAGTCATTTACATATTCTTCCATAGTGTAGGACTTGTTACAGCGA
Source organism: Scrobipalpa costella (assembly GCA_949820665.1). Taxonomy (NCBI): domain Eukaryota; kingdom Metazoa; phylum Arthropoda; class Insecta; order Lepidoptera; family Gelechiidae; genus Scrobipalpa; species Scrobipalpa costella. Next base: position 8,878,871 of record OX463322.1, on the reverse strand, counting down.
CATCTAGCGTCCGATAGACGCATGTGAGTAGCTCTGGTGTTATAGTACGTCTATCGGCCGATAGATGGCACTAGTACTAGGTGATTGTAATAGATCTATTGAACACTAGATGTCGCTTTTTGGGTTACATGTTTTATAGGATAAGTTAGGTTAGGTTAAAATTGGATGGAAGAGGTAATATTTTACAGTTAGGAGGATTATACATAATATATAGTCTGTGTGTTTGTTATAATTCTTATTTAATAGTAGTAGTGCTGACCTTTAATTTATTTTACTTTTGTTTGACATATTTGTATAATTATTTTCTGACGATAATATTATACTCGGACATTTTTATTATTATTGTAATGCAATTATGAAATTGAATTATGAGTATGAAATAAAATAATCCAAATTTAAATAAATATATTTACCGTGCATTTCTTCCATGCTGGACTGGGAGAGATAGAAAAACATAGAATGTTCCAGCTGCCCTTCCTCCCGGGCATGCTGTAGAAGTCAGCAAAAGGGACTCGAGGGTTACAGTGTATTGTAATTTAGGCGATGGGCTGACAACCTGTCACTATGGCACTACACATTACAATCTAAAATTACCCTCAATTTTTGTCAGACGTGGCGAAAGCGCCTTTTACGAGGCGTTTAACGCTCTGCCTACCTCGTAAGGGATAAAGGCGTGATTTTATGTATGTATGTATGCATTTCTTCCCGCATATTTCGCAAACGGCGTTGGACTGTATATTCCTTTGATGGTTTGGTTACAGAACCCGCCGGTAGTGCAGACCTTGTTATAGTGACATCTAGCGTCCGATAGACGTAAGTGAGTAGCTCTGGTGTTATAGTACGTCTATCGGCCGATAGATGGCACTAGTATTCATACATACATACATACATAAATCACGCCTTTATCCGTTACGGGGTAGGCAGAGCGTTAACGCCTCGTAAAAGGCGCTTTCGCCACGTCTGACAAAAATTGAGGGCAATTATAGATTGTAATATGTATTGCTTTAGTGACAGGTTGTCAGCCCATCGCCTAAATTACAATACACTGTAACCCTCGAGTCCCTTTTGCTGACTTCAACAGCATGCCCGGGAGGAAGGGCAGCTGGAACATTCTATGTTTTTCTATCTCTCCCAGTCCAGCATGGAAGAACACTAGTATTCGGTGATAATAATAGGTCTATTGGACACTAGATGTCGCTTTTGGGTTTGGGTTACAACATGTTTTATAGGAAAGGTTAGGTTTGGTTATAATTAGATGGAAGAGGTAAAATATATGGTTTTTTACAGAAGGAGGATTATACTTAATGTCTGTGTGTTTATTTTTATTCTTATTTAAATTAAATATATATATTTACCGTGCATTTCTTGCCGCATATTTCGCAAACGGCGTTGGACTGTATATAGTCCTTCGATGGTTTGGTTACAATCTGCGCGTGAACCCGCCGGTAGTGCAGAGCGTGCGCGCGCGCATTCGAGAACGTTTTGTTGCACTGGGAAGGGGAAAATAGAAATCATTAATTTTTAAACACAAAGTTATAATCACGCCTTACCCCTAATGGGGTAGGAAGAGCGTACACGACCTAAACAAAGGTCGTTCCGCCACGTCTGACAAAGTTTAGAGGGTTATTATAAGATAGATTTGTAGGTATATTGCTGTAGTGACAGGTTTTCAGCCTATCGCCTAAATTGCAATGTACTGAAACCCTTGGATGCCTTAGCTGGTTTTTACAGCATGCCCGGGAGGAAATGCAGTTGGCACATTCTATGTTTTTCTCTCGTTCCCAGTCCAGTATGGAAGAAAACAACAGACCTAAATTGCACTAAACTGGGGAAAATCTCACAAAGTGATAAATTGTCTTCTTTCATGCTGGACTGGAAGCGAGAGAAAAATATAGAATGTACCAGCTGCATTTCCTCCCGAGCATGCTGTAAAAACCAGCTAAGGGATCCGAGGATATATGTATAGTGCAATTTAGGCGATAGGCTGACAACCTGTCACTACAGCAATATACCTACAAATATATCTTAAGTAACCCTCAAAACTTGATCAGACGTGGCGGAACGACTTTGTTTGCATCATTTACGCTCTGCCTTCCCCATTTGGGATAAAGGCACGATTAAATGTATGTTAATAATTTGACAAATATCATCTTTGTGTCTCCCCCTGGGAATCGAACCCAGGACCGCCGGTTCGTGAGCCCATGGCTCTGACCACTAGACCACGGAGGCAGTTGCGTACCCACCTCTATACACCGGTATGTTTTCTCCACCCCTTGATGTAGTATTGCATGTTTTTTTAACATTTCTTCAACAGGGAAACTCTCGCCGCAGAAAACGCAGGGCCTGGGTGAGGATACAGAGTGTTAATTTAATTGTTTTCCAAAGAGAGCCCGATGGTGTAGTGGATAGGGCCGCTGCCTCCTGAGCGGGGTCGTGGTTTGAATCCCACCACGTGCCAATGTGTTTTTCGGTTTTCGAATTTCATATGTACGTTTATTCGGTGCTTTTTCCGTGCTTCGGAAGGCACGTTAAGCCGTTGGTCCCGGTTAATATCGTTTAATACCGTAGATATTAGTCGTTAAGCCATATCAGAGGAAAGTGCTAAGCATTGGCGGCTTGAAAACTCTGACCTAATCTAGGATTGGGTCTGGTTTCCCTTCTGGGTTGCGGAGGTCAGATGGCAGTCGCTCTGTGTAAAAACCACTACCCTCGTAGCCGACCCCGTGAGATACGAAATAAGGCTAGGGAGATGAAATACTATAAGATTATTCTTTTTCTTCTTAGCGAGTGGAACCGCCTAGTAGTACAGCTATTAGGCCTCTGATGTGGTTTCTATTAAAGGCAGCTACCGTGACCGACGGCTTAACGTGCCCTCCGAAGCACGGAGGCAGTTACCCCTTGTGTCCGACCAGGAAGCCGACCCCGTGAGATACGGGATAAGGCTAGGGAGATGATGAATTTAATTGTTTTCCATAGATTAGGGGGTGTTTTAGTAACGTAAAAGGAGATACAGCTCTTGGAATCATAATAAATACTGACTCTTGCTTTTTTATTTTTGAGAGTTAGATATTTTTTCTTCCATGCTGGACTGGGAGAGATAGAAAAACATAGAATGTTCCAGCTGCCCTTCCCCCCGGGCATGCTGTTGAAGTCAGCAAAAGGGACTCGGGGGTTACAGTGTATTGTAATTTAGGCGATGGGCTGACAACCTGTCACTAAAGCAATACATATTACAATCTAAAATTGCTCTCAATTTTTGTCAGACGTGGCGAAAGCGCCTTTTACGAGGCGTTAAACGCTCTGCCTATCCCGTAAGGGATACAGGCGTGATTTATGTATGTATGTATGTAGATATTTTTATAGTCTCCTTTTACGTTACTGAAACACCCCCTAAGCTATGGCGCAATTAAATTAACATCCTGTATACAGGTGCCGAATAGTGCCGATAGAGTCAAGTGGCGCCCCCATCAGAAAAAAAATCATTACTCACTAAAAACACATCATCTCCCTAGCCTTATTTCGTATCTCACGGGGTCGGCTACGAGGGTAGTGGTTTTTACACAGAGCAACTGCCATCTGACCTCCGCAACCCAGAAGGGAAACCAGACCCAATCCTAGATTAGGTCAGAGTTTTCAAATCGCCAATGCTTAGCACTGGCCTCTGATATGGCTTAACGACTAATATCTACGGTATTAAACGATATTAACCGGGACCAACGGCTTAACGTGACTTCCGAAGCACGGAAAAAGCACCGAATAAACGTACATATGAAATTCGAAAACTGAAAAACACATTGGTACGTGGTGGGATTCGAACCACGACCTCCCGCTCAGGAGGCAGCGGCCCTATCCACTACACCATCGGGCTCTTTTTAAAAACACAATGAATCGAAAATCCGGCCGAACAGACTCAATTAATGAAAACTGATCAATAATGACCTCCGAAACCCTGAAGGGGGTTTCCCTAGATTAGTTCAGTTTTCAAGCCGCCAATGCTTAGCACTGGCCTCTGACATGGCTTAACAACTAATATCTACGGTGTTAAATTATATTAACCGGGACCAACGGCTTAACGTGCCTTCCGAAGCACGGAAAAAGCACCGAATAAACGTACATATGAAATTCGAAAACTGAAAAACACATTGGTACGTGGTGGGGTTCGAACCACGACCTCCCGCTCAGGAGGCAGCGGCCCTATCCACTACACCATCGGGCTCTTTTTTAAAACACAGTGAATCGAAAATCCGGCCGAACAGACTCAATAAATGAAAACTGATCAATAATGACCTCCGAAACCCTGAAGGGGGTTTCCCTAGATTAGTTCAGTTTTCAAGCCGCCAATGCTTAGCACTGGCCTCTGACATGGCTTAACAACTAATATCTACGGTGTTAAATTATATTAACCGGGACCAACGGCTTAACGTGCCTTCCGAAGCACAGAAAAAGCGCCGAATAAACGTACATATTAAATTCGAAACCCGAAAAACACATTGGTACGTGGTGGGATTCGAACCACGACCTCCCGTTCAGAAAGCAGCGGCCCTATCCACTACACCATTGGGCTCTCTGGTATAGAATGATTGCCGACCAAAAATACCTAATGAGATAAAGACAGAGAAAGAAGTAGCTTCATTCCATTCATACATTAAATTCTCTTTTTTTAATTTTCGCATTCCGCCTTTAAAAAATAATATTGTGGACCTAGTCCATATTAGTATAATTTAAGGACTTAGTGTTGCGGTCGGCAATAGTCATTACTGTCGTTTGCAGAAATTGCCGGCCGCTACAAACTTGAGTACCGAAAAGAGTGAATGTATCATCATCATCTTTTGAGCCTACATCTACCCACTGCTGAGTATAGGCTGAATGTATGCTCTTTTTTAAATAATGAATCTGTTTCCGAGCAAGTGGGAGAAAATAATATTATGAATTTAAAAAACACCTTCTTCTTCTTCTTCTGTCGAGTGGGTATCGAGTCTATCGACCCGATTAACCCTGGTGTCAACAGTTTTTAAACCGCCTAGTAGCACAACTATCAGGCCTCTGACATGGTTTGAGTAACGACCACTATCAAAGACAGCGACCGGGACCGACGGCTTAACGTGCCCTCCGAAGCACGAAATCTTTTCTTTTTCTTTTTGGACAATCAGGTGATTCAACCTGCAATGTCCTTACCAAACTGGGGAAAAATTCACAAAGTGGTAAATTCTCAAATATCAACTTTGTGATTCCCCCCTGGGAATCGAACCCAGGACCTCCGGATTAGGAGTCCATGGCACTAGCCACTAGACCACGCAGGCAGTTAAAAACACCTAATCCATACTATTAAAGACTTCGTGTAACGGTCCGTAATGGTTATTATTGTCGTTTTGGTGAAATTATCGGCCGTTACGAACTCAAGTACTGAAGAGTTTAAAAATAATAACTAAATCTGTTTGTTTCATGAAATTATATAGTAATATTATGTCAAAAACCATGTTAGAGGCCTGATAGTTGTGCTATAGGCGGTTTAAAAACTCTGACACCAAGGTTCATCGGGTCCATAGACTCGATACCCACTCGAAAGAAGAAGAAGGGTACTTAATCTAAACAAAGGAGATTATGTGCGCCCAATGATCCGTTTGCAGTGCAGTAGCTTATAGAGTAAATAGTTTTAATCTATTAAATAAAAAAAAATAAGCTATTTCTGAGCTAGTGGGAAAAAAAAATTAAATACCAACCATAGTGTAGGATCACATATTTCGTTGTTTGTATAGCTGATATGTTTTTCTAGCGCCACTGCGTTGCTGAACTGCACTCCACAGAACGCACACTTGTGTACCGGGTTCGATTCCTGGCCCTGAAATTATATTTATGGTGCGCCATCACTTTTAAATTAATTGTGCCTGAAATACAGTCATTTTCATGAATATTTTATGTTTGGCGAGAATTGCAACTTTACTGAGGTAAACTAGTAAAAATCTCAGTAAACTAGTGAAATACCTCAGTAAACTAGTGAAATACCTCAGTAAACTAGTGAAATGCCTCAGTAAACTAGTGAAATACCTCAGTAAACTAGTGTAATTCCTCAGTAAACTAGTGAAATACCTCAGTAAACTAGTGAAATACCTCAGTAAACTAGTGAAATACCTCAGTAAACTAGTGAAATACCTCAGTAAACTAGTGAAATACCTCAGTAAACTAGTGTAATACCTCGGTAAACTAGTATAATACCTCAGTAAACTAGTGAAATACCTCAGTAAACTAGTGAAATACCTCAGTAAACTAGTGAAATACCTCAGTAAACTAGTGTAATACCTCAGTAAACTAGTGAAATACCTCAGTAAACTAGTGTTATACCTCGGTAAACTAGTATAATACCTCGGTAAACTAGTGAAATACCTCAGTAAACTAGTGAAATACCTCAGTAAACTAGTGTAATACCTCAGTAAACTAGTGTAATACCTCAGTAAACTAGTGAAATACCTCAGTAAACTAGTGAAATACCTCAGTAAACTAGTGAAATACCTCAGTAAACTAGTGAAATACCTCAGTAAACTAGTGAAATACCTCAGTAAACTAGTGTAATACCTCAGTAAACTAGTGAAATACCTCAGTAAACTAGTGAAATACCTCGGTAAACTAGTATAATACCTCAGTAAACTAGTGAAATACCTCAGTAAACTAGTGAAATACCTCAGTAAACTAGTGAAATACCTCAGTAAACTAGTGTAATACCTCAGTAAACTAGTGTAATACCTCAGTAAACTAGTGAAATACCTCAGTAAACTAGTGAAATACCTCAGTAAACTAGTGTAATACCTCAGTAAACTAGTAAAATACCTCAGTAAACTAGTGAAATATCTCAGTAAACGAATTAAACACTTCAGTAAAATCATGATGTCTCAACCTCAAAAAAATACCTCCATAGACAAGTGAAATATCTCGGTATACTAGTGAAGTAGTCATGAAACGAATTTAACACGTCAGTAAACTAGTGAAATGTCACAGTAAACTAGTGAAATACCTCAGTAAATTAGTGAAATACTTTACTAAATCAGTACCTGTGTGTTTTGTCGATGCGCCTTGCGCGAGTGCATCGTGAGACCGTGCGCGCTGACGAACGATGCGCCACAGAGCGCGCAGATGTGACGAGAGGGGTGGTGCAGGCGTATGTGGGTCAGGCGGCTTGTTTGCTTGCTGACAAACACGTAAAGTAATTGCTGAAAATTGGCAATTATCACCTTTGTGGAACCCAGGACCTCCGGATCGTGCACCCATGGCTCTGACCATTAGACCACGGAGGCAGTTAATTTTCATTTACAAATGTACATGTTTAGCGTGAAAGGCCTTATGGCCTTTCAATGATGAATGTCACGAACATGAACACGAAACGCATCGGTTCTTTATTGACCACTGTTTCGTCTTCATTCCGACTCATCAGATGCGGAAGTGAACGCATAACAGTTGGTTTGCAAGTGCTTTACTTGTGAGCTTAGCTTGTTTGGGTTGGAACGGAATCCTCTTTTGGTACAGCCGTTAGGCATGATTTCTTCCATGCTGGACTGGGAGAGATAGAAAAACATAGAATGTTCCAGCTGCCCTTCCTCCCGGGCATGCTGTTGAAGTCAGCAAAAGGGACTCGAGGGTTACAGTGTATTGTAATTTAGGCGATGGGTTGACAACCTGTCACTAAAGCAATACATATTACAATCTAAAATTGCTCTCAATTTTTGTCAGACGTGGCGAAAGCGCCTTTTACGAGGCGTTAAACGCTCTGCCTACCCCGTAAGGGATAAAGGCGTGATTTATGTATGTATGTATGTTAGGCATGATGTCCGCAGAGTGGTCCTCCCCTCAAGGGGGTCATTACCTACTTGTATCTCTGTAGAGATAATACATTGATTAACAAGCTAAGCTCACAAAGCACTTGAAAACCAACTGTTATGCGTTCGCTTCCGCATCTGATGAGTCGAAATGAAGACGAAACAGTGGTCAATAAAGAACCGATGCGTTTTGTGTTCATGTTCGTGACATTCATCAATGAAAGGCCATAAGGCCTTTCACGCGTAACATGTACATTTGTAAATGGAAATTAACTGCCTCCGTGGTCTAGTGGTCAGAGCCATGGGCGCACGAATCGGAGGTCCTGGGTTCAAGAAAGATGATATTTATAAATTTATGATTTTGTGAGATTTTCCCTAGTTTAGGACAATGCAGGCCGAATCACCTGATTGTCTGGAAGAAAAAAGAATCCGTGCTTCGGAGGGCACGTTAAGCTGTCGGTCCCGGTCCTTAAACAAACCATGTCAGAGGCCTATTAGCTGTGCTCGAGAATCCACACGCTAAGAAGAAGGCGTTTTAAGAAAAACTCTGACACGAAGGTTCATAGCGCTAATGGCGGCAATTCTAGCAGCAGCATTCCTTAACTAATTTTAAGCTAGCGCTGTCACTTGCCGACTTAAGAACCTAAATAAGTAGGTATAATACGAGATGTAAGGGACAGCGTCCCGCAAACTGATAGAGGTTGCTCAGTCAACGGAACTAAACAATTATGAGCAGGTTTTTTATACAAATTGAGGTGGTCATTTCGTATGGAAAGATTTTTTTATCCCCTGAAAGAATTTCCTTGTGACATTTGTTCAGTTTCGTAGACTGAGCAGCCCCTCTCAGTTTGCGGGACGCTGTCCCTTACACCCGACATAAACTTACTCGAAAGCAGCTCCGCAAATATCACAGATATATAACACTCCTTGATGCCATTTATAATGCTGTTTTGCTCTGTTCCTGGAAATAATTACATACATACATACATAAAATCACGCCTTTATCCCTTACGGGGTAGGCAGAGCGTTAAACGCCTCGTAAAAGGCGCTTTCGCCGCGTCTAACAAAAATTGAGGGCAATTTTAGATTGTAATGTGTATTGCTAATGTGTAGTGATAGGTTGTCAGCCCATCGCCTAAATTACAATACACTGTAACCCTCGAGTCCCTTTTGCTGTCTTCTACAGCATGCCCGGGAGGAAGGGCAGCTGGAACATTCTATGTTTTTCTATCTCTCCCAGTCCAGCATGGAAGAAATAATTATGATTATGAATTAAGTAGTTTATAGCAGAGGACGAATACATACATACATATAGTCACGCCTTTATCCCTGATAGGGTAGGTAGAGCGTAAACGACCTAAACAAAGGTCGTTCCGCCACGTCTGACAAAGTTTTGAGGGTCATTTAAGATATATTTGTAGGTATATTGCTGTAGTGACAGGTTGTCAGCCTATGGCCTAAATTGCGATATACAGAAACCCTCAGATCACTTAGCTGGTTTTTACAGCATGCCCGGGAGGATATGCAGCTGGCACATTCTATGTTATTCTCTCGCTCCCAGTTCAGTATGAAAGAAACGTCTAAGTGTGATAAATTTGTGAATATTTCAATATGTCACTTGTTTACGAAGTGTTTCACTTGTTCACTGAGGCGTTTCACTTGTTTACTGAGGCTCTGCACTTGTTTACTGAGGCGTTTCACTTGTTTACTGAGGCGTTTCACTGGTTTACTGAGGCTCTGCACTTGTTTACTGAGGCGTTTCACTTGTTTACTGAGGCGTTTCACTGGTTTACTGAGGCTTTGCACTTGTTTACTGAGGCGTTTCACTGGTTTACTGAGGCTCTGCACTTGTTTACTGAGGCGTTTCACTTGTTTACTGAGGCTCTGCACTCGTTTGCTGATGCGTTTCACTTGTTTACTGAAGTGTTTTACTTGTTTAACAGTTGTTAAACAGTTCGCTGTTTCACTGAATATTTAACTAAAATAGCTTTTATACTCACTTGGATTTGGTGACGAGGCCACATATTCTACAATGATAGTTCTTCGAGTGTGTTGTGTGTTTGTGTTGTCCTAGTGTTTTGTTGTCCGGGAATCGAAGCTGGCAGATATCGCACGGGTTGGGACCGAATGACTGAAAAAATTAATTTGATTGTAACTCTCTCCGTTGTTTATTTACTTACATACATACATAAAATCACGCCTTTATCCCTTACGGGGTAGGCAGAGCGTTAAACGCCTCGTAAAAGGCGCTTTCGCCGCGTCTGACAAAAATTGAGGGCAATTTTAGATTGTAATATGTATTGCTATAGTGACAGGTTGTCAGCCCATCGCCTAAATTACAATACACTGTAACCCTCGAGTCCCTTTTGCTGACTTCAACAGCAAGCCCGGGAGGAAGGGCAGCTGGAACATTCTATGTTTTTCTATCTCTCCCAGTCCAGCATGGAAGTAAATATCATAAATTACACAGAAAAATATGTTTTTATGATTGTATAATACCCAAAGGCTCCCTAGTAGAATACTCACAGGGTGATGTCGCTGCATATGGCTGCCATAAGTTCTTTCCAACATGAATCCTTTGAAACACATCTCACATTTGTAGAATGAGTTCTTATAGTTCAGTGAGTTCTTACGTTCTTGCAGCTGTGGGAGAGAGGAATAAAAAGATCATTACTTGAGTTGAGTTTCAGTAGATTATCATAAGGTTAGCGAGTGAATTCTCGAGTCGAACAACAGCCCGATGAACCCTGGTGTCAGAGTTTTCAAACCACCTAGTAGCACAGCTATTAGGCCTCTGATATGGTTTTAGTAACAACCGACGGCTTAACGTGCCCTCCAAAGCACTTTTTTTTTTTGGAAATTCAGGTGATCATCCTGCAATGTTCTAACCAAACTAAAAACAACAACACAAAAGTCATTGTTCCCTAGCCGGGAATTGAACCCGGGACTTCGGGTTCGAGAGCCCATAGCTCAATCCACTAAATCACGGAGGCAGCTTGTTCGGAACTGACTTATTTTTTTAATTTGGACCTATTTGCACCATAATTCAAAGTGTATATAATGCGTCACTGGACTTAAGGCGGGGAGTTGCTACACGCAATCTACACCCTTATATGCAAATGAAAACTGCCTAAGGGCGCCCACTAGGGCTCGAACCTCGGCTTATGGCGTTGCCTTGGGAATCCCTTATCGGAGAGAATCTACCTGGAACGTGCCGGTAAACCCCAAAGAGGGGAGCAAAGGAGGGAAGAAGAATAAGGTTGCTGGAAGAGTTTGTGTTGAGTGTGGCTCGACTTGCATTGGCAGCATTAATTGCACGAGTAATTGGGTCTTCGCCGTCGGTAAGGACATGCCTAGGTCTTCGTTTGTAACGAGTCGTAGGTTGCGCCGGATATGACATTATCAGATACAGATACCTTACCTACCATCTTCCATGCTGGCTCGGGAGCGAGAGAAAAACATAGGATGTGCCAGCCGCATTTCCTCCCGGGCATGCTGTAAAAAACAGCTAAAGAATCAGAGGATTGTTGTACAATGCAATTTAGGCGATGGGCTGATAACCTGTCGTGCTTCGGAGGGCACGTTAAGCCGTCGGTCCCGGTCGCTGTCTTTGATAGTGGTCGTTACTCAAAACCATGTCAGAGGCCTGATAGTTGTGCTACTAGGCGGTTTAACAACTCTGACACCAGGGTTCATCGGGTCGATAGACTCGATGCCCACTCGATGCAATATACCTACAAATCTATCTTAAATAACCCTCAAAACTTTGTCAGACGTGGCAGAACGACATTTGTTTAGATCGTTTACGGTCTCCCTACCCCATAAGGGATAAAGGCGTGATTATATGTATATGTAATTTTTGTCAGACGTGGCGAAAGCGCCTTTTACGAGGCGTTTAATGCTCTGCTCCCGTAAGGGATAGAGGCGTGATTTTATGTGTGTATGTAATGTGTATATGTATGTGATACCTTACCTCTTGCTTTTGCTCTTCCTTGGTCAATATCTCCACATCGAACTCATCATCTCCCGTGTCCGGTTTCTCATCAATTTGATCATCATCATAGCTTTCATCATTAATTGCATCATTGTAGTCACCATAATTTAACGATAGTTCAACTACCTCCGATTTCACTATAGATGGTTTGCTGTTTGTTACTTCTGGTAGTAATTCTTGCGGAGCCACTAAAAAAAAGCAGAATTACTAAGCATTTTAAAATAGAATTTAAAAAACCCGACGGTAATATCACTACATAGTATGTCGCTTTCTCTGTCCCTATATCCCTATGTATGCTTAGATCTTTAAAACTACGCAACGGATTTTGATGCGGTTTCTTTTAATGGATAGAGTGATTCAAGAGGAAGGTTTATATGTGTAATACATGCATAATATAGTAGAGAAACACTGATAATTTCCGTGCGGGGCGGGTCGCTAGTAAAAAATAAATCAGTGGGTTCTTCGGGTTGTTGTTCGACTCGAGAATCCACTCGCTAAGAAGAAGAAGAATGCATTCATTGCAATTTATTATTCTAAATTGAATTTTAACATATAACTTATATACACTTTTTTCTTCCATGCTGGACTGGGAGAGATAGAAAAACATAGAATGTTCCAGCTGCCCTTCCTCCCGGGCATGCTGTTGAAGTCAGCAAAAGGGACTCGAGGGTTACAGTGTATTGTAATTTAGGCGATGGGCTGACAACCTGTCACTATAGCAATACATATTACAATCTAAAATTGCCCTCAATTTTTGTCAGACGTGGCGAAAGCGCCTTTTACGAGGCGTTGAACGCTCTGCCTACCCCGTAAGGGACAAAGGCGTGATTTATAAATAAATAAAACTTATATACACGGTGTAAAAAAGACTTTGCTGGACTGGGAGCGAGAGAAAAGCATAGAATGTGCCAGCTACATTTCCTCCTGGGCATAAGGGATCCGAGGGTTTCTGTGTGTTGCAATTTAGGCGATGGGCTGACAACCTGTCACTACAGCAATGTACCTGCAAATTTGTCTTGAATGGCCCTCAAAGCATTGTCAGACATGGCGAACAACCTTTGTTTAGGTCGATTGCGCCCATTCCCTAATGGGATAAAGGCGTGATTATATATATGTATATATATATATGTAAAAAAGTAATGTGTTACTCTCAACGACGTAATCTTTTAGTGATATACAACACAAAACACGCATTAAATTAAAATATTTAAATTTTATTAAATTCGTAAAACTGAAACAAGTGAGCCAACTGTAGTTACGAACATTACGGCCTTCGTCACGGCCCCGCGCCCCCCGGTCGCCCCGCCGCGCCGCCGCGCCCGCCGCTGTGTGCATGACTACGTTTAGCCTACTTGTTTCTGTTTTACGAAATTAATTAAATTTAAACTTAAATATTTGATTAGTTTTATTTATTACGTGGTTTGTGTTGTAAATCGCTAATGCATTACGTGGTTTAAAGGAACGTAGTGCTTTTTTATACACCATGTATATTTTTGTAATCTTTTTTTTACTTTTATATATATATTTTTTGTAACTTGCACTTGGACTTTCTTCCATGCTGGACTGGGAGCGAAATAAAAACATAGAATGTGCCAGCTGCATTTCCTCCCGGGCATGCTGTAAAAACCAGCTAAGGGATGAGGGTTTCAGTATATTGCAATTTAGGCGATGGGCTGACAACCTGTTGCTACAGCAATACATATTACAATCTAAAATTGCCCTCAATTTTTGTCAGACGTGGCTAAAGCGCCTATTACGAGGCGTTAAACGCTCTGCCTACCCCGTAAGGGATAAAGGCGTGATTTATGTATGTATGTATGTATGTAACTTGCAAATTACAGCCAAAAATCAGCCATATCGTATTTTTTTTAAAATCACACCACTAAGAACACTCAGGCGCTTGAAACCAATCAAGCGATACCCTAAATTGAATTTCACCAGGAAATTCATCCATGAAGTGAAAAACTTTTAGGGCTTTTCCATACAAAATGTCCACCTCAATCAGACAATTTGTATGAAAGAAAAAGCAAAAAAAAAAACATTTCCTGAAATAATTTTCTGGTGAAAGTTGTTGAGTGTCATTAACTGAGCAACCCCTATCAGTTTGTGGGATGCTGTCCCTTACACCCTGTATAAAAATGTAAAAAGTATATGGCCTAAGTAGCGCCCCCATCTGTAAAAAAAATCATAATCTAAAAACCGGTCTAACAAACTCAAGTACTAGTAATTAAGATAATTTAGAACCTTATAAATTAGCGATTCATAGTTCGTTGTAGTAACAGGAAGAAAAATTGCGAATAACAACCATCAACAACAAATTTTATTCCTGTTACTACAACACCGAATCGCATCTGCTAAGCTGAAGTATGATTGGGCCGGCCACGTCTGCCGCATGCCGGATGATTTGTGGGCAAAAATCACTACACAGTGGAAGCCACCGACTGACAGAAGGCGACGCGGCAGACCGAGACGACGATGGCGAGACGAGCTGGACGCCTTCAGCAAGTCACGGAAGAGGCGCAAAATAGGGAGGCATGGAGGGAGAGGAGAGAGGCTTTTGCCCAGCAATGGGACACATAACGGCTATATAAGATAAGATAAGAAGTTACTACAACAAACTATAAATCACAAATTTATAAGGTTCTAAATTATTTTTATAATTACTATTACTTGAGTCCGTTGGACCGGATTTTCGCTTCATTATGTTTTTAGTGAGTTATGTTTTTTTTTTGCTGTTAAACCAGCTAAGGGATCTAAGGGTTTTAGTATATTGTAATTTAGGCGATGGGCTGACAACCGATCACTACAGCAATATACCTACAAATCTATCTTAAATAACCGTCAAAACTTTGTTAGACGTTGCGGAACAACCTTTGTTTAGGTTGTTTACGCTCTGCCTACCCCATAAAGGCGTGATTATTGTATGTATGTATGATTTTTTTACTGAGGGGGGCGCCACTAAGTATTAAATTTACCTTCAACATAACTTTCCTTTTTCCTCTTCTTAACAAGCTTAACGAGCGGTTCTTCATCGCTGCTCTCCTCCAGTTTGACTTCATTTTGCTCTATGATATTGCTAAGTAATGATGTCAATTCCAACGTCAACTCTTGTTTGATAGTTATGGCATTGTGTACAGTTGTGAATGGATGCGTTAGATTGTGGATTTGGCGGTCTATGCTTTGTATGTAGTCCTTTGTTATCTGTAACAAAATACTAGGAACTTATTCTAATTTAACTTACATGCATATACATATTAAATCACGCCTTTATACCTAATTGAGTAGGCATAGCGTTAACAAACCTAAATAAAGTTGGTTCTGCCATATCTGACACAAAGTCCTAGGCTACTTATTCTAATTTAACATACATATATAAATCACGCCTTTATCCCTAATGGCGGTAGGAGCGTCAACAACCAAAAAAAATTTGGTTCCGCCAAAACTGCATAGTTTTGAGGGTCATTTCAGATGGAACTGTATATTGCTATTGTGACAGGTTGTCAGCCCATCGCTTAAATTACGATACACTGAAACTGTCGAATTCCATAGCTGGTTTTTACAGCATGTTCGGGATGAAATGCAGCTGGCACATTCTATGCTTTTCTCTTGCTCCCAGGCCAACATGGAAGAACATTTAAAAACAATCTTGATAAATTTATAAGTGACAAGAAAACCAACAATGGATAACTAGATACAGGCAACTAACAGTTGTCTCACTGCCTGCCTGCTAATAAATAATAATAATACATACATGCAGTCACGCCTTTAGCCCTAATGGGGTAAGCAGAGTGTAAACGACCCAAAATAAAGGTCATTCTGCCACATCTGACAAAGTTTTGAGGGTTATTTAAGATAGATTTGTGCGTATAATGCTGTAGTGACAGGTCATCAGCCCCTCGCCTAAATTGCAATATACTGATACCCTCTGATCCCTTAGCTGATTTTTACAGCATGCCCAAGAAGAAATGCAGCTATCACATTCTTTATTTTTCTCTCCCTCCCAGTCTAGCATGGAAGAAATTACTTCATAAGTCAATTTACCTGGTGCTGCTCAACAATAGCATACGTAAGTAACTGCTGTGCATTTCTGCATTTCTGCTGGAACAATGCACTTTTCTGCAGCAGTGCGGCACAGTAGCTGCAGATGTGGTGAGGTAGGCCGTCCATCTCCGATAACTAAACAAAAAATTGGTTGTCTGTGAAGTCCGTTTACAGATGACGTTATTATTATTAAATTCTTTATTGTTTTAAAAAAATTAAACATAAAAGTACATACATACATATAATCACGCCTTTATCCCTAATGGGGTAGGCAGAGCGTAAACGACCCAAACAAAGGTCGTTCCGCCACGTCTGACAAAGTTTTGAGGGTTAGGTTAGATTTGTAAGTATATTGCTGTAGTGACAGGTTGTCAGCCCATCGCCTAAATTAAAATATACTGAAACCCTCGGATCCCTTAGCTGGTTTTTACAGCATGCCCGGGAGGAAATGCAGCTCCAGCATGGAAGAAACATAAAAGTAAACTTAAAAATTTTAACAAAAGGCGAGCTTATCTCTATAAGAGATCTCTTCCAGCCAACCTAATGAGGATGAAAGAAGGGAAAATCACGGGAACAGATATAATAAACATAATAACGTTAATAATTATAGTAATACAAGTTAATCAGTTTCCACAATGTAATGTTTAAATTGTTTTCAATGGCCCTTGGTGTATACCCGCATCATTGAAACAAACGACACCCCCTAAAAAGGGAGATATTTTAAATGAAAAAAAAAAATAGTAATACTAATACACACTAATATATTTCAATAAAATAAACTAATACATAACAATATCAATATGCTATATAATTAAATGGTATAAAAGATATTGAAATGAATCTAAATATATAAATGTCATAGAGAGTTAATAGACATTCAACCTGACTAAGGCCCATAATTATAAACAGCACTTGAGATTACAGCTAGTTTGAGTTCATAACAGAAACATCATTTTTGTACAATGTGGCCTGTCAAATCCATACTTAATATTGCTCTCAATCTTGAGATTGCTTTAAAATAACAGAATATGTCATGTCATAATAACAAAACATTTGGTGTAAATCATTTGAGTTTTTTTAATGTGTAACAGGAGAGAACGTAATCTTTTTGTGCATGCAGCTGGCTCATTTATTTATTAGATGTAGTCACTTCAATAATAACATTGACTGATAAACAAAACTAGGTTATTCTTTATTATTATTATGTTTCTTAGGGAAAGTTGTTCAGTTTCGTCACCTTGTATTACAAATAGTTGCCGCTAAATTCACTCAGTTGCTTAGTTAGTTAGAGCATTGGCCTTGTACGCCAAGGATGATCCTTCGGAGGTTCAAATCCAATCTGAGTGTAACTTTAGATTTATTATTTTCATTTATTTTTCGAGGCGTTTTATGCCCTGCCTACCCCGTAAGGGGTAAAGGCGTGATTTTAAGTATGTATGTATTTTCATGTAATTTTAAATTAATGACTTATCCCTATCTTTTTTATTTATTTATTGGTTCATCAACATACTTTTTGTGAGTATTCTCCGTAGATAAGGAATTCATGGAATGGAATATTATTTAAATACGAATAATAGGTAAAGGTCTTCAAGGCTATGCAAAATGTTAGTTATTTGTTATATATAAATCAACTACAAGATTTTTTTAGCAAACAGTACAAAGAAAATTCAATTATTGATTTGTCGAGGCGTGCAATGTGTAAATATTTTTCGTTGTTGCATTCAAAATAGAGGACAATGGTTTGTCAATACAAACCTGGAACCCAGTTAGATTTTCATAAGCCGATACAAGTCCGTGTTTGAACATATTATAAAGTTTAGCATCTGTAGCAAGACACGCTCGACATGCTGATATCGTTTCCATCTGGCTAATATGTATTTTAATATACTAATTCTATGAAAATTTAGATGTAAACAGATGAAATTCCTAAATAATGCACATCAATCAATTTTATTACTATCGTTTGGAGTCGTATCAAAATGTTGGTGAAGGAAAGTAATAATTCTTGTAGAGCACTGTCTCTTTCCTGCATATCACTTTGTACCGTTTACAGTTACTCACAAATTCTGAGAAATTATGAACGTTACCCTATTGACAATCAAGGTCGCCAACTTAAGGAAATTTTACATCGATAGTACCAGATACATACATACATACATACATATAATCACGCCTTTGTCCCTAATGGGGTAGGCAGAGCGTAACGACCTAAACAAAGGCCTTTCCGCCGCGTCTTACAAAGTTTTGAGGGTTATTTAGGATAGATTTGTAGGTATATTGCTGTGGTGACAGGTTGTCAGCCCATCGCCTAAATTGCAATATACTGAAACCCTCCGATCTCTTAGCTGGGTTTTTACAACATGCCCGGCAGGAAATGCAGCTAGCACATTCTATGTTTTTCTTTCGCTCCCAGTCCAGCATGGAAGAATTATTTATTTATTTATATAGGTACTAGCTCTTATCTATCTTTTTCCATTTTTAAATCTGGATTACACAGTCATTTTCTTACTGCATCAGGTTGCAATTAATCTTATTTTATCCTATAATATGTTTAATATATATGTTTATCTATTTATATATGTAGGTATATATGAATGTAGGTATGTGTATTTTTATATATGATATGCATGTTTAATTAAATTGATTTATTATAAATAATTAGTATTTATATTCGGAATTTTTTTTTATCTATGTATATTAGTATTTAATATGTACTATTATGTAGATCTTAAGTGTTGATAGTTATTTAAGTGTTTATATAGTTCTTTGATGTTGCCGCAGCTACTTGCTATGTGTAATTTTTCTTTTTTAAATGCAGGGTTGTCTGGAAGAGATCGCTTGAAGCGATAAGGCCGCCTTTGCGCACACTGTTATTTTTAAGTTTTTCAAACTGTACGATTTATGCGCAATAAAGAGTTTATCTATCTATCTAGCTGTGCCCGCGACTTCGTTCGCCCGGTTTGTATGGATTTTCAGCGTGTTTCGAATTGTCTGATCTTTGTTTTTGTATGGAAAACATGATTCCGAGCATGTGCTAGCAGATCGCGCTCCTACTAGTTATCCATACAAACTGGGGTAGGTACTTACTCAATATTAGAATGGTTCGCGTGATTATTTCTAACCTAGGCTGGACACCAGGTAATTAAAAAAACTCATTCAAATAAAAAGTCCCTTGAAGTTCGGTTAAAAACGATCAGAGTTAAATTTCCTGCCTACCCCCTAAATCAGGTGGCGTGTCATGTGTATCGTAACATTGAGTTTAAGTAATGCTGAGTCACACAAAAAAAGTTCCTTCAAAATCTTTCCTACCTACCTCCTAAGTCATGAGGCGTGATTATTTGTACCGTATCTTTGAGTTTAAGTAATGCTGAGTTAAACAAAAAAAAGTTCCTTCAAAATCGGTTAAAAACGACCGAAATTCAATTTCCTACCTACCTCCTAAGTCATGAGGCGTGATTTTAGGTATCCTAAGTTGCAACCCGAGTAATACACAGTTAAATAAAAAAGTCCCATCAAAATCGGTTCAGTAGTTTTGGCGTGATGTGGTAATATACAGACAGACAGACAGGCAGACAGAAAAAAAATGGAAAAAAAAAATGTTTTGGTCTCACACAGACAAATTTGACAGCCAGCGAAATTTCAATTTCTAGTTGTTTGGCGTTTCTGTGATGATTCCGCCAGTGTCAAGTTTGTAGGGCCTTTAAGGAGGTAGGCCTATTACAATGCTTTTAAGGATAGGTACCTCGCACCTACGCCCGGGAGGCTCGAACAGAAGTTGAACAATACAATGTGGGCTTTGCTCGATTGGTTTAGCTCAAATAGACTGGCTCTTAATCACTGAAAGTCTCTGTAGCTAATACAACTCTAGGGCAAGTAAACACTACGCGCCTGTTGGGATTTCAGGTCGACAGCGCCCTCGTATGGGACAACCACATTGACGAGATTTGCCAGAGGCTGAGTGGGTCGTGCTACGCGTTGCGTCGTCTTGCTGGCACTGCTTCTAGAGACGTCGTCAGGAGCTGTTATTTTGCGACAGTCCACTTTGTGCTGACGTACGGCGCCGAGTTGTGGGCGCGCGCCGCCGACTGGCGACGCGTGTTCGCAATGCAAAAGCGGGCCGTGCGCGCAATAGCGTGTGTACCGGATGACGTCTCTGCGCAGGAGCACTTTAAAGATCTTCGTATCATGCCTTTGCCTTGCATATGGGTTTATCAAATTGCGTGTTTTACACATATTAATCTACCAGCGTTTAATCGTAGAGGAATAAACCCTAACGTAAACCTACGCAGCAACGAGCGTAAAGATCAGCTAGCCATACCGACGCATAAATTGGCACGATCAGAGCAGTCTGTATACATAGCCGGATCTGAGGTATATAATAGATTACCGAGCGAGGTGCGTGATGCAACTTCCATACCCGTGTTCAAACAGAAACTTAGGAACTGGTTATTGGACAAGCAATTTTACGAATATGACGAATTTATGAAATTAGAACTGACATTATAAAATCAATTACCGATGTATTTTTATTTTATTTTTTATTACGAATGACTTTATTTTAATTAATCAAAACTTACTCCTACAAATTGTAATGTAGTGACATATACTTATTCAATTTTAATATTATAGATTTAAGTAAATACTTAAAATTTTCTTCCATGCTGGACTGGGAGAGATAGAAAAACATAGAATGTTCCAGCTGCCCTTCCTCCCGGGCATGCTGTTGAAGTCAGCAAAAGGGACTCGAGGGTTACAGTGTATTGTAATTTAGGCGATGGGCTGACAACCTGTCACTAAAGCAATACATATTACAATCTAAAATTGCCCTCAATTTTTGTCAGACGTGGCGAAAGCGCCTTTTACGAGGCGTGATGTATGTATGTTAAAATTAATTGTTATCAGATTGTAAGAATGAATATTATCAATTTGTGACTTGTAACATTATTACCAATAAAATATTGTGTTGTATTGTATCTGTGAGAGAACAAGGGTAAGAAGGAGTAGGTAAAAAGGAAAAAACAAAAGGAAAAGAAACGGAAAGGATTGACTGCTGATTCACCTGAAAGCCAGCGAAATATTCGCACAGTCTCGAGGAAGCAAAAATATTCGCTGCTGTCAGATGAAACTTCACTTTTGCATCTGGGGTGCGTTAAGACGACCAAGGTACGCTCAGTGGACCAGTTTAAGATTTGAACCGTATGAATTTTAGACTACCGGTATTCACTACACGTGCACCGATCGAAACTGTCAAAATTACAACCATTGACCAATGATCATCATCTCTCTAGCCTTATCCCGTATCTCACGGGGTCGGCATACATTCTTTATCTACAAATTTGCCAACATGTATAATTTATTTTAGAATAAAAATACATGAAACTTAGTTAACCTTTAATAATTGAGTTGGAAGTTCTATAGTTGTAAGCTTTGAAGTTGTATGCTTTTCTACAAAAAATAACAAATGTAAATTGTATTATATTACTGTGTATGAACTAATTTTTGTGGTGTGGAAATATACGATTTTTTATTATTATTTTATTATTATTATAGTTGTGAAATAAATTATGGTTAAATCAATTAGGAAAATAGATCAAAGATATATGTATATAAGCTACTGGGATAAACTATATTATATTGTTCCTAGTTAGAAAAAGCATTCCAAGCTTTAGCTGGGATAAAACAATTAAAGTGGTCCTAGTCGTAAGACAATGAACATTTTGTAAAGTAAGTTTAACTAGTAATAGTTATAAAGTAAGTTGTAAAGTAAGTTTAACTAGTAATAGTTAAACTTACTTTACAAAATGTTCATTGATAAAAATAATCTAGCTATTTAACAAAAATCTGGTGAAATTATGAACGTTACCCTATTGACAGTCAAGGTCACCAACCTGACGAAAACGTATTTTGACATTGCTAGTGCTGCAGTTAATCACATTTCAATTAAAAGTTGTAGACGATACTTTGAATTCAATTAATTGTAACAAATTATATTTATAGAAATTATAATAAAAAATGTCACATAAGCCTTGACTCCATCGCATCAAAACATCCCCCCGCGGGGCAGAGAGGTGAAGGGTTTTACAAACATTTCAGTTCCCCTCTCTGCTCCGCGGGGGTATATTTCGTGTAATCTTTCAGAGCAGGAGTCACGGTTTTATTGTAACAAATTAATTGTTCTATATGTTGAAAAGATTTTTAAATATAAAGGGAGAATGCTTAATGCTTATTAAATATAACGGGAGAAATCATCGGCACAAGTCTCGATTAAAAACATGCAATGTGTATCGCGTACATCACTAGCGTTATACAACTCCGCCATCTTGCCACAGAATATGGCGTACTTTTCTCAGATAAAATAAAATATTTCCAGATATTTTTGATATCTGTGGTAGCGAAAATGGATAATTCGACGGAATATTGCTCTTTTGTGAGCGTAGATTATATTATTTGTGAGTGCGGAGAGACTTTTCCCGACGAAGATATCTTGAAAGTTCATCTAGATAATGACCATGCCATCGTTAAACAGGAGAAGGTAAAATCTGTTCTTGTTATTTCTGATAAACTCCGACTTTTCAAACCGCGGTGCCAGTTTTGAAACTTTTAAAAACTTTTTGTGGGCATGGCATGGCACTGCGCCCTGAACTTGACTCTTAGAGGCGGTTTACATTAGGACAGTTGGAAATGAAGTGCATAAGTTGGTAAGTTGGCTTTCAAGGAAGTTTACACGGTTCCTGTACCCGGTTCTATTTTGATTCAAGTTGAAAGCTAACTGGCAGAACCATTTACACATTTAAACTTAACAAATGTACTTACCAATCATACTTACAGCTTCAACCCCTTAAACCGGCGTTTATGTAAACCACCCCTTAGGACAGTCATGTTGTTCAAATAAAAAGGGTGAAATAGAATGTAATATTATGACTGGTCTATCTGAGCAAATAATTAATTTCTGCCATGCTGGCATGGGAGCGAGAGAAAAACATAAAATGTGCCAGCTGCATTTCCTCCTGGGCATGCTGTAAAAACCAGCTTAGGGATCCAAGGGTTTTAGTATATTGTTATTCAGGCGATGGGCTGCCAACCTGTCACTATAAAAGTATACCCACAAACCTATCTTAAATAACCCTCAAAACTTTGTCAGATGTGGCAGAAGTTTACCCCATTAGGGATAAAGGGATTATATGTATGTAATTAATTGATTTTAAAAGGTGCTTTTCTTCACAGCCAGTCAGTCAAGAAATTGATATCCCTATCAATAATGAAGAAATTGAGGAAGAAGAAATTGTGGAAGATGAACAGATTATACAGCAGGAAGAAGAATTGGTGATTAACCTTAATACAAATTATATATTTATTTATAATTTAGAAACATTAGGTGAATTCCATGCCGGACTGATAGCGAGCGAAAAACATCAAATGTGCCAGCTGCATTTCCTCCCGAGCATGCTGTAAAAAGCTGCTAAGGGATGTGTGGGTTTCAGTATATTGCAATTTAGGCGATGGGCTGGCAATCTGTCACTGCAGCAATATACCTACAAATCTATCTTCAAAACTTTGTCAGAAGTGACGGAATGTTGTTTACGTCGATTACACTCTGTGATAAGGTCCCCATCAGGGATAAGGTGTGATTATATCCGTAGGTCAACTGGAAGAAATTTCTTAGTAGAAATAAGCTGTACCTGTTGTGTCGTTATTCCTTGTGTATTGTCTTTCTCATGTACCAGTAAATAAATAAATTATTTCAGGAAGAAGTAAAGACAGACGAGTACTATATCACAGACTCAGATACATCACTTCCGATCCGTTTCATGCAGCCGGCTGATATTAAACAGGAGAACATTGTGGTCCAGTACGTGGATGAGAACGGGGCTTTCATCACTAACCTCCAGGAGATTGAGGAACCAGTGGCTTCAGGTGTCACTGAGGAGTCGCAGGAAGCAGGTATAAAGCGACCACCAGAACATTCTATTTCGAATTACGTTCTTTGTAGGAAGTTGTTAAGGTGGCGATACTAGCCAAGTGCCCCATTAGTAGAAAAAAAACATAATTCACTAAAAATGCTGTGAATCGAAAAACTGGTCCAATAGAATCAAGTTATAGTAATTAGGATAGTTTAAAACCTTTTAAATTAGCGATTCTTAGCTTGTAAGTAACAGTAAGAAAAGTTGTCATTGGTGGCCGTTATTCGCAATTTTTCTCCCTGCTACAACAACAAGCTATAAATCGCTATGTACAAGGTTCTAAATTATCTTGGCAATTACTACATACATGCATATACAAGAGTACCAAGATCGCAACTTTTTACCAATTAGTAATCACAATTTAATTTTGTAAAATTTTAATCTTCGAACATTATGAGAGTAATTTTAAGAAAAGGCCCTCTATGTCAGAACCTCCCGCCTTACAACTTAGGAACCACATCATTCCATGCAAGGATAAGCTGAGGCAGCTCCTTTTGCCTGATTACATACATACATACATACATATAATCACGCCTATATCCCTAATGGGGTAGGCAGAGCGTAAACGACCTAAACAAAGGCTGTTCCGCCGCGTCTGACAAAGTCTTGAGAGCCATTCAAGAAAGATTTGTACGTATATTGCTGTAGTGACAGGTTGTCAGCCCATCGCCTAAATTACAATATACTGAAACCCTCAGATCCCTTAGCTGGTATTTACAGCATGCTCGGGAGGAAAAGCAGCTGGCACATTCTATGTTTTTCTCTCACTCCCAGTCCAGCATGGAAGATATTTTGCCTGATTAATTCTGTATAATGATTTAGTTCTAGTTTAGTTTCGTTAGGTGATGCCTAAAAATATTCTAAATAGTCTTCAGTAACTTACATGCATAATCTAGAAAACAACTCAGTTCTTCTACTTTGTCATCTTGCATGCATAGAATATTCTATGAAAACAACTCGTCTCCCTAGCCTTATCCCGTATCTTACGGGGTCGGCTACATAATCTAGGGGATTGAACGAGAGTACTGGTTTTTACACAGAGCGACTGCCATCTGACCTCCGCAACCCAGAAGGGAAACCAGACCCAATCCTAGATTAGGTCAGAGCTTTCAAGCCGCCAATGGCCTCTGAAATGGCTTAACGACTAATATCTACGGTATTAAACGATATTAACCGGGACCAACGGCTTAACGTGCCTTCCGAAGCACGGAAAAAGCGCCGAATAAACGTACATATGAAATTCGAAAACCGAAAAACACAGTGGTACGTGGTGGGATTCGAACCACGACCTCCCGCTCAGGAGGCAGCGGCCCTATCCACTACACCATCGGGCTCAATTCTAAGAAAACAACTAACATGATGTAATGTTTAATTTCCAGCGCCACAAATGACATACAAAAAAGTGGTGTTCAAAAAGCAGCAATTGCAAGAGCTGAGTAAAGTGCAGACGGTGATCATAGCACAGACAGACAACGAGCATAACTATGACAAGGAGGAAGGGGACATGGTGTTCTACTTCTGTGAAACGGTGAGCGCACACACACACACACATACACACACACACACACACACACTCGGTGATCATAGCACAGACAGATAACGAGCATAATTATGACAAGGAGGAAGGGGACATGGTGTTCTACTTCTGTGAAACGGTGAGCGCACACACACACATACACACACACACACACACACACACACACTCGGTGATCATAGCACAGACAGACAACGAGCATAATTATGACAAGGAGGAAGGGGACATGGTGTTCTACTTCTGTGAAACGGTGAGCGCACACACACACATACACACACACACACACACACACACACACTCGGTGATCATAGCACAGACAGACAACGAGCATAATTATGACAAGGAGGAAGGGGACATGGTGTTCTACTTCTGAGAATCGGTGAGCACACACACACACACACACACACACACACACACACACACACACACACACACACACACACACTCGGTGATCATAGCACAGGCGGACAACGAGCATAATTATGAAAAGGAGGAAGGGGACATGGTGTTCTACTTATGTGAATCGGTGAGCACACGCACACTCACACAAACGCATTTACACACACATACGAACACATACACACGCATATACACACACACACATACATACGAACACACACATAGACACACACACACACACACACACACACATACACACACACACGCATATAAACACACACATACGAACACACACACACACGAACACACACACACACACGAACACACACACACGAACACACACACACACACACATACGCACGCACATACATACTTAAACTATGATAGTGGGCTATTTACATGCTATTACGTCTGTTATTTTAGTATGCCTGAGAAGGAAAGCAGCTGGAACATTCTATTTTCAATCGTTCTCAGTCGTTATACTAAAAGCAAAAACTATTATTTTTCTTCCATGCTGGACTGAGCGTGATAGACATAGAATGTGCCAGCTGCATCTCAGCTAAGGGATTCGAAGGTTTTGGAATAGTGCCATTTTATTCGATGGGTTGTCTCTACAGCAATATACAGATCTATCTGAATTGACACTCAAAACTTGTCAGACGTGGCGGAACGACCTATGTTTAGGTCGTTTACGCTCTGCCTACCCCATTAGGGATCAAGGCGTGATTATATTTATTGTAATATTGTTGCTGTGCCCTGCCGGGTCTATATGCGTTTCTTATTTTACTTGTACATACACATACATACGATCACGCCTTTATTCCTATAATATAATAGGGTAGCCAGAGCCTAAACGACCTAATAAGAGGTCGTTCCGCCACGTCTGACAAGTTCTGAGGGTTATTTAAGATAGATTTGTAGGTATATTGCTGTAGTGACAGGTTGAAAGTCTATCGCTTAAATTACAATATACTAAAACCCTCGGATCCCTTAGCTGGTTTTTACAGCATGGCCGGGAGGAAATGCAGCTGCCACGTTGTATGTTTTTCTTTCGCTCCCAGGCCAGCATTTTATAAATACATAAAAGTAGTAGTAATAATAATAGTTTAAATTTAGTAAATAGTTTGATTACAGTATTAAATATTATTAGTTAAGGAAGAGCGGTGCCTCCCAACACAGGCAAATGTTTGCTTACTGGGAGACTCCATCCCTTAGTTTGTAAGTGAACTAAAATTTACTTAAATAAAGAATTTTGTATTTGTATTAGCATTGAACTACCCCATTAGAGATAAAGGCGTGACTAAATGTATGTATATTTTTTCCAGTGCGGCAAATCCTTCATGACAGAGAAATCGCTCAAAATGCACACGAAACGTATGCACGGCCAAGCCAGAGCCAAGGTGAAGAGCAAACAACCGAAATACAGGAATAAGAAGAACTCGGTCTGCGAGGTCTGCGGAAAGAAATATGCCGTGAGTTGTTCTTCTTCAAGATCTTTCTTCTTTCTTCCCCTGGGGAGACCCTAATCAGTCAAAGAAACATAATTCACTGAAAACGATATCAATCGAAAGTCCATCTCCCTTGCCTTTTCCCGTATGTCACGGGGTCGGCTACCTAGTGTAGGGAATTGAACGAGGGTACTGGTTTTACACAGAGCGACTGCCATCTGACTTCCGCAACGAAGAAGGGAAACCAGACCCAATCCTAGATTAGGCCCGAGTTTTTTTAAGCCGCCAATGCTTAGCACTGGCCTCTGACTTGGCATACATACATACATAAAATCACGCCTTTATCCCTTACGGGGTAGGCAGAGCGTAAACGCCTCGTAACAGGCGCTTTCGCCACGTCTGACAAAAATTGAGGGCAATTTTAGATTGTAATAATTTGTATTGCTGTAGTGACAGGTCGCCTAAATTACAATACACTGTAACCCTTGAGTCCTTTTTGCTGACTTCAACAGCATGCCCGGGAGGAAGGGCAGCTGGAACAATCTATGTTTTTCTATCTCTCCCAGTCCAGCATGGAAGTAAAGTTTAAAGATTCTTTATTCTCATTAAAGATATTCAAATTCAAATGATATTCAAATTAATTTATTCATAAACAGTTACACTGTGTTCGAATATCTTAAGACTAGTACAATACTGACAATTTGAAATTAAAAGTAACATTTCATTCCTAATACTTCTTACTCTACTTCTTCATCAATAATAAATAACAATTTCAAACTTCATAAAATGTCAAAATAAATCATTAATAAAATGTTAAATTATACTGTAAAAAACAAAAATAAATAAAATTTTAACTCATACAAATAACAATTTCTAATTCTAAAACATAAATTCATAAAATTCAATAAATAAAGTCATGGATAAGATTCAAAAACAATTCTGCAAAATAAATAGTCATCACAATATTAAGTGTCTATACAACATGCAGGTCATCTTGTTAAAACTATCTAGTAACAATAATAATTAATAAGTCATACATTAAAAATCTTCTACAGAATAACAAATCCTTTCAAGTAACAAAGTTTTCAGTTTACTTTTAAATGAACCTAATCTACTAATACTTTTTAATTCTATTGGTAATTTATTAAATAGTGTAATGGCTTGGTACTTTGGGCAGTGTTTAGCAATGTTGAGGTTAGGTACAATATTACAATTTAAATCTTTCCTTCTAGTATTCAAGCGTTTGTGCATTTCTTCCTCTGATTCGTACAGATATCTATGTTTAACTATGTCCACTAGAAGAGTCATTATGTATAGACTAGGTACAGTTAAGATGGCATATTCTTTAAAGTACTCCTTACACGATGTCCACGAGGGAATTCGCGCTATAGTCCTAATGGCTCTTTTTTGAACTGTGAACGCCTTTGTCATGTTATACTTATAGCTTCTGCCCCAGAACTTAACACTATATCTTAGTTTTGACTCAATTAATGCACAGTAAACAGATTTAATTTGATTAATATTTAAAACTTCCCTCAGAGATCTTAAAACATAGCAAGACTTACTTACTGATGCCTCAACCGCACGTAATTCAGGTTTCCAATTAAGCAGAGAGTCCAGATATACCCCTAAGAACTTAACCTCTTTAACCATTTCAACCGCCTGTCCATTTAAATAAATATCAAGTGTTTCCTGGTTTTGTACAGTGGCTTTGAAAATTATCCCCTTTGTTTTTTTTACATTTACAACTAAGTCATTAATAGCAAACCAAGTATCAAAAGCTGCTAATGCATCATTTACAGTGTTATTCAGTTCACCTACAGACTTTTTCGTAAATACTGCGTTTGTATCATCCGCAAATAATATTAAATTTGTACCTGGTATAGTTGTAGTGACGTAATTTATCATATCATTGATGAATATAACAAATAATATTGGACCTAACACTGACCCTTGTGGAACACCCCTTATTATATTTACTAAATCTGACGTTTCAATTGTCTCACTCCCGTGGCAATCCACATTTTTCATCTCTATAAATTGCTTCCTATTATGTAAATATGATTGCAACAATTTTAAAGCCTTCCCTCTAACACCGTAATGTTCTAGTTTTCCTATCAAGACATCATGATTGACCATATCAAATGCAGACGTCAAATCTAAGAACAAGCCTGCTACTTTATGCCTGTCATTCAGTCCCCTCACAACAAGATCTAATATTGCATCTATAGCATCAGAAGTACCCACACCATTCTGATACCCGAATTGTTCTAGATTCAAAACATTATTATTTTTTAAGTGTTGGACTAACTTTGATTTAATTATTTTTTCAAAGACTTTCGATAACGTTGGTAGTAATGAAATGGGTCTGTAGTTTTTAGCTTCAAATTTTGAATCCTTCTTATAAATCGGAAGAATCTTAGCTATTTTCATCTGGTCAGGAAACGTACCACTATCGAGACAATTATTGAAAAACACAGATAAAGGGCCTGCTAGGATGTCAATATTCTCTTTAAACAGTGAAACGGGAACACCATCGTAACCTGCAGAATTCTTGTTTGTCATATTACATACAATTTTGGAAACCACGCTTGGAGTAATATTCCACATTTCCAGACTGATGCTAACGCGCCTAGTGTTTTTCTGAAGAAGCTTTAGAGCTAATTCACTGTTTCCATGGGTTGGTAATCGTCCATAGTCAAATTGCTGAGAAAAAACTTTTGCAACTTCTGAGGCCTTGCTTACAATTCGATTATTTACTTTTAATATTATATTCTCCTGTTTATAGGTCGCTTTATTATCATTCTGTTCATTTACTACTTTCCATATACCTCTTGCTTTGTATCTTTCTTTACTTATTCGCGTTTGTATTGCAGTTCGTTTTGCAGTTTCCAATACTTTCCTATAGATTTTAATATAATCAAACTTGTAATTAAATATGCTTGGATCATTATGGTTTCTGTCCAGATTACACAATACTCTCTTCATAGCACTCGAGACTTTTATACCTTTTGTGATCCAATTAACTCGTCCAATTTTATTTAACCTAACTTTCTTCTTTCTCTTTTTGAAACAATTTTTAAATGTCTTTATAAATTTAGTTATGAATCCATTAATACCCAATTCTTGCCAGCATACATTTTTTAAACATGTTCTAAAATTATATTTGTTCCTTTTATTAAAATTTCGTTTTTCCATGAAAATCACTTGCTCTTTCCAATTTCCAGTTTTATTAACTTCTAATTCTAAAGATGCAGAAATAGCCGCATGGCCATCACCAATTCCGTTATGATCTACAGTTGTGTTTAGCACTAAATCCTCATTTATGTTAGTCAATATGTTATCAATACAAGATTGCGACCCATTCCTAATAAAAGTAATTTCATTAATTAAATGCCTAAAATTGTAACCGTCTAATAGATTAAGGAACTCAGTTTTGTTACTATTGTCTTTCTCCATATGCACATTGAAATCCCCAATGATAATTGCCTTCTTATTAAATATCCTTTGAAGCAGTAATTCTAATCTTGTCATGAACACATCAAATTTTCTATCATTCTGGTAACAGCAAAATATATAAGTATTAGTACTAAAGTCTCTCACGCCACAAACCTCAAATGCCTCTAGATATGCAAATTTTTTGCAGAACTTAAGATCTTCACATTTTCTGTTTTTATGTGCTAAGATCAATGTACCACCTCTCTGTTTTTTCTTTCGTGCATACAATGTAACTAACTCATAATTTGTAAATTTCAAATATTGTGCTGAGACATGATTAAGAAAATGCTCACCTATACAGATATAGTGCTGTTCCGGTTTCAAACAATCCAGGTAGAGTTCCAGTTGATCCCTTTTTACCGAAATACCGCAAATATTCTGATGAAATATATTTAATGTTGGTTTAATATGATTATTAATGTCATATGAAATATCATTTGAAAGAGACTTATTATTATTAGCCATATCATCTATAACTGGTTTTGGAATATTCTGTACGCTGCCACTAAATTCAAAAAAAGAAATTGAGTGTAGACCACTTTTCGGGACATTATTCACGAAAAAGCTGAATATTATTAAAAGGTTGAGAATTTACCATTATGTCAGTGTTTTTTGTCAATTTTGAAATATTTTTATTAGAACGTTCATTAACACACACAATATGAACCACAGCTCTCCATATGGACCTACATGTATCTAGTTTGTGAATAAAGCAGTTGTCTTGGTGCAGAAATACTTCAAACTTGGTTACATTCATATTTTGTTTACATATTATATCCTTAAATAAACAATCAGTATCACTAAAATTATATTAAGACAACGTCACTTACATGAGAACAGATATAAAACATAAAAATAATAGTCGTATGCACTGCACTTTACACTGTTTTGTTGTTGATAGTATAAATATCTTCCATGCTGGACTGGGAGTGAGAGAACAACATAGAATGTGCCAGCTGCATTTCCTCCCGAGCGTGCTCTAAAAACCAGCTAAGGGATCTGAGGGTTTCAGTATATTGTAATTTAGGCGATTTGCTGACAACCTGTCACTACAGCAATATACGTACAAATCTTTCTTGAATGGCCCTCAAGACTTTGTCAGACGCGGTGGAACGGCCTTTGTTTAGGTCGTTTACGCTCTGCCTACCCCATTAGGGATAAAGTCGTGATTATATGTATGTATGTATGTATATAAATAAACATTGAGTTACTGAACTGCCTCTCAATAACAAAATACATAATTATTTAGCTAATTAATAATATATGCTGAGCTAGTTTACTTTTAAATTGGTTAAAAGATTCAATGGATTTTATTTCCGAAGGTAGATTATTAAAAGTCTGTGCATCTTGTTCTTCTTAACATCTTTCTTTTTTCTTGCCCTGGGGAAATCCTCATCAGTCAAAAAAACATAACTCACTGAAATTTTACAATGAACTATAATTAACTGCCTCCGTTGTCTAGTGGCTAGTGCCATGGACTCCTGATCCTGAGGTCCTGGGTTCGATTCCCAGGGGAGAAACACAAAGTTGATATTTGAGAATTTATCACTTTGTGATTTTTTCCCCAGTTTGGGTAGGACATTGCAGGTTGAATCACCTGATTGTCCGAAATTTTTTCGTGCTTCGGAGGGCACGTTAAGCTGTCGGTCCCGGTCGCTGTTCTTGATTGTGGTCGTTACTTAAACCTGATAGTTGTGCTACTAGGCGGTTCAAAAACTCTACCGCCAGGGTTCATCAGGTCGCTGGACTCGATACCCACTCGACAGAAGACTTTGACTTTGTATGTATGTATGTACAGTCGAACGCGGCTCTCCGCTACCACATGCGCGTGCACACCGGCGAGCGCCCCTACAAGTGCATGGAGTGCTCCAAGACGTTCACCATGCCGTTGTTCTTACAGGTAACTTCGCAATATGTCCATTTCGCAAATTGTCACTTTCGCAAAATGTCAATTTCGCAAAATGTCAATTTCGCAAAACGTCTCTTTCGCAAAAATGACAATTTCGCAAAATGTCTCTTGGTCATATAATGACCCTTTTCGCAAAATATCCCTTTCGTAAAATGTCCCTTTGAAATTTTTATTAGTCTTTTCAGTCAATAAAGGGTAATTTTTAGAAAAAAGCCATTAAGTAATGACGTTTTGAGAAAGGGACATTTTGCAAGCAAGGGACATTTTACTAAAGGGACAGACCTATATTTATATAATATATAAGATACCTAGGATTTTCGCGAATATTCGAATTATCAAATTATCTTACGACATACTACTTCCATGCTGAACTGGGAATGATAGAAAAACATAGAATATGCCAATTTCATCCTGCAACTGCCTCCCGGGCATGCTGTAAAAACCAGCTAAGGGATTTGAGAGAGAGAGATTTGATTTGCAATTTAGGCGGTTGGCCTGACAACCCGTCACTACAGCAATATACCTACAAATCTATCTTAAACAACCCTCAAAACTTTGTCAGACGTGGCGGAACGACCTTTGTTTAAGTCGTTTACGCTCTGCCTACCCCATTAAGGATAAAGGCGTATCACATGTACGTATGTTTTAAATATTAAAACACCGTAAAACTTTGGCTCGTTGACGGGACGGTCTGCCTACCCCATTAGTGATAAATACATACATACATACATACGTAAATCACGCCTTTATCCCTAATGGGGTAGGCAGAGCGCGAACGATCTAAACAAACGTCGTTCCGGCACATCTGACAAAGTTTTGAGGGTTATTTGAGATATATTTGTAGCTATATTGCTGTAGTGACAGGTTGTCAGCCCATCGCCTAAATTGCAATATACAGAAACCCTCGGATCCTTTAGCTGGTTTTTACAGCATGCCCGGGAGGAAATGCAGCTGGCACATTCTATTTTTTTCTCTCGCTCCCAGTCCAGCATGGAATAATATAAAGGCGTTAGTGATAAAGGCGTGATTATATGTATGTATTTTTTGTTTCAGTTACACATACGAACGCACACAGGCGAGAGGCCTTACCAATGTCCTCATTGTTCGAAAGCATTCAGCAATCAGGCGGCGCTAGTGAGACACGACCGGGTAAGATTTAGATGTGGGTGTAAGGGACATACATAAACATATACATAACATATATCACGCCTTTATCCCTTACGGGGTAGGCAGAGCGTTTAACGCCTCTTAAAAGGCGCTTTCGCCACGTCTGACAAAATTGAGGGCAATTTTAGATTGTAATATGTATTGCTTTAGTGACAGGTTGTCAGCCCATCGCCTAAATTACAATACACTGTAACCCTCGAGTCCCTTTTGCTGACTTCAACAGCATGCCCGGGAGGAAGGGCAGCTGGAACATTCCATGTTTTTTTTATCTCTCCCAGTCCAGCATGGAAGAATAGGTAAGGGACACTGTCCTGTCCAGCGTGTAAGGGACACTGTCCCGAATTTTTGACTTTTCCATACGAAATGGGGAAAACCATTTTTTTCATTCACCAGTTTTTTAATATTGGGCATTTTCGTTGACTAACTAGAAAAAAAAAAACTTTTTCTTTCTAGCGAGTGGATTCTCGAATTGAACTACTGAAAAAGAAAAGTTTAAAATTTAAGAAAAAATATGGTGTTATTAGATAGATAGATTTATTTATTTCACATTATCAAGTTCATAATTTACATTGCAATAATAATAAAAATGTTAAAGAATATAATGATCGTCAAAAATAAAATTGTACAATAAAATTAACCAAATATTTAGAAATATACTAAAATTTGTAACGTAATGTATGTATGTGAATATTTCAAAATAGTAAAATAATATAAGGAATATAAAAATTACGTCGATCTCTCAGACAAACTGTCAATACAGTTTTGAGGGACTATTTATTAGTTCTTAAGCTTTTTTTTATTTATCAATTAATTGCACACACATGAACATACAGAGGACACAAACATAAAAAAAATAGCACAACAGGTACAGCTTATATCTAAAACGAAATCTTCCAGCTGACCTACGGTAGTGAGAGTGCATAAGTGAGGCAGATATGGCGTGATCAATTCAACCCCTACTATCATAAAATACAATAAATACATATAATAATACCTACATAAAACTACATAAATAAATACATATAGTTATAAATATATAATTAATATAAATAGTACATTTATTCATTAATATACTAGTAAACATATAAATAAAAATTTGGAAGAGAAAGATAGTACTCTTTTACTCGTAATTGTTTGTAATAAATAAACAATATATAAGTGATAATGTCAGTATAGAATATATCCTTACTTTCAGGTACACACAGGTATAAAGCCGTACGCTTGTCCGGAGTGTAGCAAATCCTTTACACAGTCCAATAGCATGAAGCTGCATTATCAGACCGTACACCTGAAGATGCCGGCTCCGTACAAAAGCGCCACAAGGAAGCTCAGAGATATGCAGAAGGTGAGGGAACGAAGTTCGTTTATTATTTATTTATTATTCATAACATACAGACAAACATAAACTTATACAGCTTAGCACCATTGAACCAAGTATCGGTAATTTCGCAAGATGTCCCTTGGTCGCAATATGTCCCTTTCGCAAAATGTCCCTTTAGCAAAATGTCCCTTGGTCGCAATATGTCCCTTTCTCATAATGTCCCTTTTTGCAAAATATCTCTTTAGCAAAATGTCCCTTGGTCGCAATATGTCCCTTTCTCATAATGTCCCTTTTCACAAAATGTCCCTTTAGCATAAAGTCTCTTTAGCAAAATGTCCCTTATAAAGCCGTACGCTGACATTATGAGAAAAGTGAAAAGGGACGTTTTACGAGCGGGACCTTATGCGTCTGAATGGCTTGTCCGGAGTGTAGGAAATCCTTCACACAGTCCAATAGCATGAAGCTGCATTATCAGACCGTACACCTGAAGATGCCGGCTCCGTACAAAAGCGCCACAAGGAAGCTCAGAGATATGCAGAAGGTGAGGGAACGAAGTTCGTTTGTATAACGTTGAGTTGTCGATACTAAGTAACGTTTACTTTCTTCTTCTGTCGAGTGGGTATCGATATAGATAATGAATATGATATACATACATACATACATAAATCACGCCTTTATCCCTTACGGGGTAGGCAGAGCATTTAACGCCTCGTATAAGGCGCTTTCGCCACGTCTGACAAAAATTGAGGGCAATTTTAGATTGTAATATGTATTGCTATAGTGACAGGTTGTCAGCCCATCGCCTAAATTACAATACACTGTAACCCTCGAGTCCCTTTTGCTGACTTCAACAGCATACCCGGGAGGAAGGGCAGCTGGAACATTCTATGTTTTTCTGTCTCTCCCAGTCCAGCATGGAAGTAAATGTAAGTATGAATATGATATGACACATATGTTATTACAAGAACGGAAATTCTGCTATCCAATCTAATTGTATATCGTTCAAGCTGAAAATATTTTATTATACTTTGTTTAAGACAAATTGCAATGCCCTAGTAACAGGGTTCATACATACATACATACATAAAATCACGCCTTTATCCCTTACGGGGTAGGCAGAGCGTTAAACACCTCGTAGAAGGCGCTTTCGCCACGTCTGACAAAAATTTAGGGCAATTTTAGATTAAAATATGTATTGCTATAGGGACAGGATGTCAGCCCATCGCCTAAATTACAATACACTGTAACCCTCGAGTCCCTTTTGCTGACTTTTACAGCATGTCCGGGAGGAAGGGCAGCTGGAACATTCTATGTTTTTCTGTCTCTCCCAGTCCAGCATGGAAGTAAATGTAAGTATGAATATGATATGACACATATGTTATTACAAGAACGGAAATTCTGCTATCCAATCTAATTGTATATCGTTCAAGCTGAAAATATTTTATTATACTTTGTTTAAGACAAATTGCAATGCCCTAGTAACAGGGTTCATACATACATACATACATAAAATCACGCCTTTATCCCTTACGGGGTAGGCAGAGCGTTAAACACCTCGTAGAAGGCGCTTTCGCCACGTCTGACAAAAATTTAGGGCAATTTTAGATTAAAATATGTATTGCTATAGGGACAGGATGTCAGCCCATCGCCTAAATTACAATACACTGTAACCCTCGAGTCCCTTTTGCTGACTTTTACAGCATGTCCAGGAAGGGCAGCTGGAACATGCTATGTTTTTCTATCTCTCCCAGTACAGCATGGAAAGGGTTCATGTACTGCTCAATCTATTTAAAATAGTATTAAAGACCTGTGTAATGTAATGTTTATGTACGTACATGATCGCAATAAATATATAAATATGAATATCGACTCGCAATATGTCCTCTTCTCATAATGTATAATGTCCCTTTCGCAAAATGTCCCTTGGTCGAAATTTGTCCCTTTCTCATAATGTACCTTAAGCAAAACGTCCCTTGGTCGCAATATGTATCTTTCTCATAATGTACCACAAGCAAAATGTCCCTTGGTCGCAATATGTATCTTTCTCATAATGTACCTTAAGCAAAATGTCCCTTGGTCGCAATATGTATCTTTCTCATAATGTACCTTAAGCAAAATGTCCCTTGGTCGCAATATGTATCTTTCTCATAATGTACCTTAAGCAAAATGTCCCTTGGTCGCAATATGTATCTTTCTCATAATGTACCTCAAGCAAAATGTCCCTTGGTCGCAATATGTATCTTTCTCATAATGTACCTTAAGCAAAATGTCCCTTGGTCGCAATATGTATCTTTCTCATAATGTACCTCAAGCAAAATGTCCCTTGGTCGCAATATGTATCTTTCTCATAATGTACCTTAAGCAAAATGTCCCTTGGTCGCAATATGTCCCTTTCTCATAATGTCCCTTTCTCATATTGTCCCTTTCTCATAATGTCCCTTTCGCAAAATGACCTTGGACGCAATATATCCCTTTCTCATAATGTCCCTTTAGCAAAATGTCCCTTGGTCGCAATATGTCCCTTTCTCATAATGTCCCTTTCGCAAAATTTCCCTTTACCAAAATGTCCCTTGGTCGCAATATGTCCCTTTCTCATAATGACCCTTTCGCAAAATGTCCTTGGACGCAATATATCCCTTTCTCATAATGTCCCTTTAGCAAAATGTCCCTTGGTCGCAATATGTCCCTTTCTCATAATGTCGCTTTCGCAAAATTTCCCTTTAGCAAAATGTTCCTTGGTCGCAATATGTCCCTTTCTCATAATGTCCCTTTCGCAAAATTTCCCTTTAGCAAAATGTCCCTTGGTCGCAATATGTCCCTTTCGCAAAATTTCCCTTTAGCAAAATGTCCCTTGGTCGCAATATGTCCCTTTCTCATAATGTCCCACCGAAAATCTCCAAGTCTTTTCTGTAGCTGCCCACTATATAAACTAAATCTATCAAAAAAGGATTATTTTACAAAAGGGTCATTTTGCTAAAGAGACATTATGCTAAATAGACATTTTCCGAAAGGGACATTCTGCGAAGCAACGCTTTCAATCTGTACTTTGTAAACAATAATTATTGTATATTGTCTTAGGAATTTGTGGTGATGCAGGAAGAGTCTAAACGCAGAGTGATCACAATACCTAAAGAAACGGTTTGTCTTACCACATACATACATATAATCACGCCTTTATCCCTAAGGGGTAGGCAGAGCGTGAACAACCTAAACAAAGGTCGTTCCGCCATATCTGACAAAGTTTTGAGGGTCCTTTGTATAAGCCCTAATCTATATACCATTTTATGGTGAATAAATGAGTTATCTATCTTATATAAGATAGATTTGTAGATATTGCTGTTTTACAGGTTGTCAGCCCATCGCCCGAATTGCAATATACAGAAACCCTCGAATCCCTTAGCTGGTTTTTACAGCGTGCCTGGGAGGAAATGCAGCTGGTACATTCTATGTTTTTCTCTCCCTTCCAGAAAATTCTTTCAGGAAGTGGTAAAAAAAGTCTTTTCCATATAAAATGATTAGATCAGAAAGTTTGTATGGGACAGAAAAAAAAATAACTTCATAAAAAAATAAACTATGTTTGTGCAATGCTGTCCCTTACATCTGGTATAAATGCGCAAGTTTGGATGTCTAGATGAGAATGTCTCTTACGCAAAATGTTTGTTTATTGTTTATTAATACAGTGTACAGGTCATGTCATAATAGAGAGAGGTCATGTCATAAGAGAAAATAAAATGTCATTTGGTCGCAAAATAACCCTTTCTCATAATGCCCTTTCGCAAAATGCCCCTTTCTCATAATGCCCCTTTCGCAAAATGCCCCTTTTGCAAAATGCCCCTTGAGCAAAATGCCCCTTTCTCATAATGCCCCTTTTGCAAAATGCCCCTTTTGCAAAATGCCCCTTTCTCATAATGCCCCTTTTGCAAAAGGCCCCTTTTGTAAAATGCCCCTTTCTCATAATGCCCCTTTTGCAAAATGCCCCATTTCTGTAAATGTCCCGTTTCGCAAAATGTACCTTTCACAAAATGCCCCTTTCGCAAAAAATCCCTTTTCGGTAAATGTCTGTTTTCGCAAAATGTACGTTTCTCAAAATGCCACTTTCGCCAAATCTCCGTTTCGCAAAATGTCCCTTCTAGCCAAATTTTACTTTCGCAAAATGTCCCATCTCGCAAAATGTCCCTTTCGTAAAATGTCATCTTGATTTTTTAAAGTCTTTTTAGTAGCTGCCTACTATTTAAACTAAATCTATCAAAAGCGGAAAACTTTGCGAAAGGGACATTATCATAAAGAGACGTTATGCGGAAGGGACATTTTGTGATCAATGGACTTTTTGCGAAAAGGACATTCTACGAAGTAGCGGTTTAGATGTTGTAATATGTTGTATATTTCGCAGGTGATGTACATACAAGACAAGCCGGGCGTATTGAAGAAAGCTAAACCTCCAAATGATATCGTGCCACAGGAAAAGGTAAGTGCTTTGGTAACTTCGCAAAATGTCCCTTTCGCAAAATGTCCCTTGGTTGCAAAATGTCCCTTTCGCAAAATGTGCCTTGGTCGCAAAATGTCCCTTTCGCAAAATGTCCCTTTTCGCAAAATGTCCCTTTTCGCAAAATGTCCCTTGGTCGCAAAATGTCCCTTTCGCAAAATGTCACTTTCGCAAAATGTCCCTTCGTCGCAAAATGTCCCTTTCGCAAAATGTCCCTTTTCGCAAAATATCCCTTAGACGCAAAAGTCCCTTCCAAATTTACTCAACCTTAAATTGCCTTTTAGTCGACCTCGGACTAATAAACTATTATAGGTTGACGGGTTGTTTGAATGATTTTTTAAAATACTTGTTTCTTATTTACAGCTGCTGTTCCGACACGGCACATTAACACCGCATTACGATTACATCTCAGAACAAGAGATGCCAGAGTTGCAAACCGACGAATATATCATAGGCACTACGTAACAAAAACATTCATCACTACATAGTATAAAACAAAGTCGCTTTCTCTGTCCCTATATCCCTATGTATGCATAAATCTTTAAAACTACGCAACGGATTTTGATGCGGTTTCTATTAATGGATAGAGTGATTCAAGAGGAAGGTTTATATGTATAATACATGAATAATATAGTAGAGAAACACTGATGATTTCCGTGCGAAGCCGGGACGGGTCGCTAGTATGTTTATAACTACAAATTAGGACATTGCAGGCTTTTTGAAACAAGAAAATATTGAAGCTAAAAGTTACATACATACATATAGTCAAATCATGTCTTTATCCCTAATAGTGTAGGCAGAGCGTAAACGAGCTAAACAAAATTCGTTCCGCCACGTCTCACAAAGTTTTGAGGGTTATTTAAGATATATTTGTAGGTATATTGCTGAAGTGGCAGGTTGTCAGTTGTTTTTAAACATATAATAAATGAGCACATTGCAGGCTTTTTATTTTAAAATATGAACATATGCTGGACTGGGAGCGAGAGAAAAACATAGAATGTGCCAGCTGCATTTCCTCCCGGGCATGCTGTAAAAGCCAGCAAAGGGATCCGAGGGTTTCTGTATATTGCAATTTAGGCGACGGGCTGACAACCCGTCGCTATAGCAATGTACATAATTTTCATAACCCTGTCAGATGTTTGTTTACGTCGTTTACGCTCTGCCTACCCCATTAGGGATAAAGGCGTGATATGTATGTATGTACTTTGGAG
This sequence comes from Scrobipalpa costella, assembly GCA_949820665.1. Lineage (NCBI taxonomy): Eukaryota > Metazoa > Arthropoda > Insecta > Lepidoptera > Gelechiidae > Scrobipalpa > Scrobipalpa costella. The sequence goes on along the minus strand of OX463322.1, from coordinate 8,838,100 downwards.
CAACACTGGCGGTATCAATTTAACATTAATTGTGCCTTAAATACAATATTTTTCATGAATATTTTACGGTTAGCGGAAATCGCAAGTAGTTCTTTATATATAACACATAATACAATAATTCAAACTAAGCATGTAAGCTTTGTATTACAAATGTGCTAAAAGTAGCCATTTTTGTATTACAAATCTTAGATAATAATGATTAATTATGATATTATGTGTTATAAAATGTAGAATTACTAGCGATTTCAGCTAAACGTAAAATATTCATGTAAATGTATTGTATTTTAGACACAATTAATCTATTAATATTATCAGTATTGAAATCGCCACCTATGCTCTGGTCCACCTTATTGCATGCATTTTACAATTCTTCTTCTGTCCAGTGGGTATCGAGTCTATCGACCCGATGAACCCTGGTGTCAAGAGTTTTTAAAGCGCCTAGTAGCACAACTATCAGGCCTCTGTTCATGGTTTGAGTAACGACCACTATCAAAGACAGCGACCGGGACCGACGGCTTAACGTGCCCTCCGAAGCACGAAATCTTTTTCTTTTTCGGACAATCAGGTGATTCAGCCTGCAATGTCCTAACCAAACTGGGGAAAAATTCACAAAGTGATAAATTCTCAAATATCAACTTTGTGCTTCCCCCCCCGGGAATCCAACCCAGGACCTCCGGATCAGGAGTCCATGGCATGGTTTTGAAGTTTCTTTTGCGAATAATCTAAAAGCTGTTGCATTTTGTTTAATTATGGGTTCATCAAGTGAAAAGGGCCTTAGATCATGTTAATGTTATCTGAGGAAGGTAGGCTTGCGATATAGTCAAACTTTATATTCCTAATAAATTATGTATGTAAATACGTTAAGTATTAGATTATTTTTTACGAATAAAGATTAATTGTTATATATTATGGCGTTTAATTTTTATCTAAGGATACTAATAATGGTGTCTATTCTCGCGACATAATCATAATTCTAATTCTTAGCTAGCGCTGTCACTTTCTTAAGTTTGACATGAGAACACGATAGCAAATAAACACATGACTGACATTCCTAATCTGACATAAGACTGCTTATTTGACGTAAACTAAGGAAGAATGCTCTATGCTCAGTTCTTATTTAAAGCGTCTAACGTCAAATGAGAAATGTCAAAGTCATGTGTTTACTTGCTATCCTGTTCTGCTGTCCTGTCTTCCATGCTGGACTGGGAGCGAGAGAAAAACATAGAATCTGCCAGCTGCATTTCCTCCCGGGCATGCTGTAAAAACCAGCTAAGGGATCTGAGGGTTTCAGTATATTGCAATTTAGGCGATGGGCTGACAACCTGTCACTACAGCAATATACGTACAAATCCATCTTGAATAACCCTCAAAACTTTTTCAGTCGTGGCGGAACGACCTTAGGTAAGGTCGTTTACGCTCTGCCTACCCCATGAGGGATAAAGGCGTGATTATATGTATGTATGTATGTATGTATCCTGTTCTTATGTGAAACTTAAGTAAAGCTGCGGCGTAAAAGGTTAGTGATTATATACCAGGTGTAAGGGACAGCGTCCTAAACTGATAGGGGTTGCTCAATCAACGACAATGAACAACTAGCAGTAGGGTTTTTTCAGGAAGTCAAAAAAAAATGGCCTTTCCAAACAAAATGTTCACGTCGATCAGACAATTTGTATGAAAAGGCCAATTTTTTTAATCACTGCCTAAAACAAAAAAAAGTCCTGCTGATAGTTGTTCAGTGTCGTTGACTGAGCAACCCCTAGGTGTCAGTTTGCGGGATGCTGTCCCTTACACCTGGTTTTCAACCTCTGCGGCGACTATGTTTATTTTTTGCTGAATTAGGGGTCAATAAATAAAACATATTTAATTATATTTTGTAATAAACTTACACGTTTATTAACTACTTACATGATTCGGATTTTACGAAAAGAAAATCAACAAAACATTGAGGCGAATTTCTACAGCCCACCGAATTTACATTTTTTTTACCAAACTATAGTTTTTAGTTAAATATTTTCTAAAAAAGTTACGATCTAATTTCATACTCGGCAAGTATATTGTAAAATATTAATTTAGTAATAATAAATAAAAGAGAATAATTTAATTATTTTTGTCGCAATCGGCAGTGATACATTTACATTATTATTCATAATTATATTCCATAAATAAAATAATGTATAATAAATAGCAATAATACAATATTCTTAATTATTTTTAAATAAAAGCTAGTGATGTGTACGTATATTGCTTTTGAGTTTTTTAGTTAAACTTAATATTGCACCTAGACATTTAAAAACGCTAAAAAAGAAAATAAAAATAGATCTTTCAAGTTAAAAATACATGTTTTTAAAATTTATTTCTAAATAGCATTATCACTAACACGATTTATTGCTTAAATATTAATATATAATTAACTAATTAATATAGTTAATAAATTCATTTATGTGGATGCAATACGTAAAAATGATTTTGGATAAGTTTATAAAATGTATAGTATTATCAACTTAGTTTTAGAATAAAGGTAAACAAAGTTTCATGTCTTATTATTCAAAAATAATGATACGTGTTGGCAAATTAGTTTAATTACTATAAATTACTATTTTATGATGATCATATCTAATAGTCAAAACTTATTTTTGAAACAAGATCTTCGATTAAAAGACATGAAACTTTGTTTACCTTTATTCTAAAACTGAGTTGGAAATACTTATTATACGTATTCAGATATCTATGATTACAATAATTATAAGCTAAGGAGCAAAATAATTTATAAAAATAGTTCAAAAATAATCTAAATGTAGAATGGAAATTACCCGATCTAAATAACGGGTTTGGAGTTTGAATCTTGCATGGGTGTTCTTCTTAAATAGCTTTTCAATGGTGCCAATTCGGTCGGAGACACAACTTAATTCGTTAAGGCCCAGATAAGTCCCGTATTGATAAACAGCACTTGAGACTGGCAGCTAGTTTGCGTTCGTATCAGAAATGTTATTTCTGTACAATTTGGCCTGTCAAATCCATACTTAATATTGTTCTAATCTCAATTTTGTGATCATCATCATTTTGAGATTGCTTTATATTCATAAATTCATATTTACCAGCCTTAAGTTTAGTTAGTCCTGTAATTTTTGAAATAAAACAAGAATTCGAAAATAAATAGCCGTTTATAATCCTGTCAAAGTGACGGACAACCCTTAAAATAAGTCTAGTCACTTTGACAGGATTAACATCAGCTGTTGGTTTTGTCTCTTCTTTAATTTCAATTTTAGAAAGGGACAGGACTTGAATAATATTAAGTTGTGTCAGCAATCGATTGTTTTTCTGATTTTTATGAGTAGAGATAATTCACTTTTCAGAAAACATATTTCACCTATGTAGATGATATTTTTGCGGATGACACCGCTGGTAGGTACAGATTGAATATAAATATTATAAAACAATAGTAAAAGCTCAAGTATGATAAAGGAAGGCGTTAAAACATGATAGTTGAGAACATTACAACTAGAAGATCTATTACACTTGATAATTTAATGATTTTGATGATTGCTAAATTACACGAACTAGTTAAAATCCCACCTTTTGTTTATAAATTTATAAAAAAAGAATTTACTTTAAATATTATTACATATGTTAAATTATTTGGAAAATGTTATAAAAATGGGGTTTTAACTCTATTTGGAAGGAGGTGGTGTCAAAAAGTTATAATAAGATGTGCTTTATTTATCTAGTTATTGTAGAATTATAATTAATATAGGTAATTGATTAAATTACACAGTCTATTTCTTTGTGCAACATGTATAAAAGTTGGTATTTGATTTGTTTTTTATTTCAAACCACTTTTAAAATAGTTTATTTGCTAACTGAAAATCTATCTTTTTTCAGAATTTATAATTATTAAAAAAAAAACACATTTTGACATTCACCTCCTTTGCAAAACTTCTAAACCTGGGGTTTATACGATTCGATTAATATTTAATATTTACACCTCTACCTAAATAAGCACTGCTTTTACTCTAATATGAAATTACAAACTAAAATAAACGGTATATTGATACCGATTTGGTGGTAAACACAACTTAATATATTTTATTGGGCCTGTGACTTTTTAAAATTTGAATACAAAAAATAACAAACAAAAATACAACAGCTGATTTTAATCTTGTCAAAGTGACGAATAGTGCCCATTGGACAAGACCATGTAGAAAGTCGTTACCTAAAATTAGTTTAGACGTGTAACATCAATTTGACAGGATTATTATCTCCTGTTTTTCTGTCACTATTGTTTTTACAATTTTAGAAAATTAGAGGACTAATCTAAAGTAAGTTAAGGCTAACCACCGAAGCGGCACCCTTTTGAAGCGCAGTCGAGATTCACAACACTTCTTAACTTCTTATGTTTAAACTAAAAAAATTGGTGTCATTAATATCGTTTGACGATAAAATAATTATATAAATTACAAGTAATGAGAAATCTTTAGCGAGATGTTTTATTTAAATTACGGACTATAGTGATTTAAAATATTTTAAAATAAATATCTGAAGAAAATTATTTAGTTTCTTTGCGTGAGATGTTGCGGTTTCTTCTATGCTTCCAAATATAACAAAAGTTTGTAAGATAAAATATAAAATGTAGATGTGTTTTATCTCAAGTCTTATTTCGAAATAAAAAACAAAAGTAATACAATTTCAAGTAACGGATCGTTAAATTCTGCATGCCAATATTACCTACATTGCGAAAAATATTACTTTTTCAGTGAGTCGATTTATACGAGGACGAAAAACTCTGTCATAAATGCAAAAATGTTTGGCATCAGACAGTGTAACGACTGTTCCGAATTTAAATTTCAGCTCGGCCTCGCGGTTGGCTAGCTGACATCCAATCAGGCGACCGCTCGCAGAGTATATAAAGCGAGCGCCACCGCGCTTGCAGCCATTCTGTGTTCGGGCGCCGCACCGAAGTATGGCGTTAGTTCATCAGCGTGCACTGTGTGTAGTCCGCCTAGGGTGTTGAACTGGAATATATCGCTGACCTACAAAAAAAAAGGTAATTAGTTAATATTTTGAAGAGCATGCTTAATTTACAAGCTTAACACCTTGACGTACGGGACGGCTTTAGCACCCTACTTTAGCATTCGATGCTTTGAACAACTTGTACAATAATGACGTAATCACACTTGTCAACAATAAGACCAATCCACAAATTTATAGCGCCGTCGACAGGATCTTTACTAGTTGATTAACTCATTCCACCCGTATCTATTATTGGCCTGCACGATAACCTCATAGATTGCAACAGCATCTAACCCCTTGTACTCAAGCTCCACAAATGGCGCAGTCGGTAGGATACTAAGAATTGAATAATAAAATATAGTGAAGATTACCTCATTCCACCCATATCTGTTCTTGGCCTGCACGATAGCCTCATAGAATGCACCAGCCTCTAGCCCCTTGAGCTCGTGTTCCACATGGTGTGTTAAAGAGCCAGCAGGCGCGGGCGCTGGTAGCACCACGTCATGCCAGCGGCCTGGCTGTTGGAAGGACTCGTTTATCTGGACAGGAGGTTAAACATAGTTAGTTGCGTTATTTTAAGATTTTGAATCATAGTGTCTTAAGTTATCATTTTAATAATTACGTTTGAAAACCGGTACCAACTTTAGGTATGTTATTAAATATGTTATTTTCTTACTTAAAACGCCCAGACCCCAGCTGTTAAGAGCCTAGTATTTTTTATATGACGTAAATGTTTTGGCGACTTTTTAAGCTAACTCAGAAGTAGAATTTGAATGTACTCGTATTTTGGCGCCGACGTGGGGTCTATTTCCTTATCTTGATTCAATTTGGTGATCGAAGTAAGTACACAGGGTGTAGAATAAGAGATTGAAGGAATAGACAGTGCGCCTGTATGTAGCGCAAACACTTCGGCACAAAAAACTAGACCTGCGCAGTTGGCCAATCTCTGGAAGATTAGCCGCCATCACAGAAAATCGGTAGGAGGACTATTATTATGTTGTGGACATTTTGATGATGCTGACTATATGATAGCATTGACATTTTAATATATTAGACGACCTCGCCCTGAAGGTATACTAACCGCCAGCTGTCTGTACAGCAAACGCAGCTCATCCAGTGGCGGATAGCTGTCGACGCTGAAGCTCAGCGTGTACGAGTGAGGTCGTCTCGCCAGGGGAGGCGATGTGAACCTGGCGGGGCCGGGACGACCAGATACCTCCACGTGTTGACGTGCTCGGCCTAAGCTGTTGTCCGCCACACAACTGGAAATTAAACAAGTATTTTAAACGTTTTAATGCATTAAGGTACTAGTCGAGGTTGGACTGCACGCTGCAAGGCCCGAAGTGTTCCGATTCGAACTCGAAAGACAGTGTTGCCAAATCAGGTTGTTACTTCTGGATCATTTTGTCAAAGTACTTCAAACAAAATATGTACCTCAAACTCAAAATATACAACACGCAAATGTATAGAACGCAAAATGTACATAAAAATATATATTTTAATTATGTTACATTCCGGGAAAAAATCTTGGTTCTATTCAAACGTTCTAAGTGAACGTACAGCGCCATCTCTCGAACTATTTTGCAAGTGAAGCAACAAATATCAACATAAATCATATCAGTTTTTTTCTCTGGAAAGAATAATAATAATAACTGCTTGACTTGTGCTGTTGCGAAATAGTTCGTAAGATAGCGCTGTTTTTCTTTAAGGTTTTTTAACTGAGCTACCAATAGATACATACATACATATAATCGACGATTAGTGCCCTCAGAAAGCTTATGTCCATCTGTGAAAACTACGCAATTGGACATGGTTTGAGGTACAATGTTAAGAAGAGTGTGTACATGATTTTCAAAGTTGTTGGGAAAACCCTTAGAGATGTGCCCCCTGTACGTCTTAACGGTTCTGTCCTCAATATAGTTACTGAATTTAAATATTTAGGACACTGCATTACGGAGGACATGAAAGATAATATTGATATTGAGAGGGAGCGAAGGGCATTGTCGGTGCGTGGTAATATGTTGATCCGTAGGTTTGCACACTGCACAATCCCGGTTAAAATAACCCTTTTTAAGGCGTACTGTCAGTCTTTTTATACAAGCAGCCTATGGACTTCGAATCCTCTACAACAATATCTTCAGGGGCCTGTTGGGACTGCCTCGCTTTTGTAGTGCATCAGGGATGTTTGCCGACGCGCGAACTGATGAGTTTTTCGCTATAATGCGTAAAAAGGCAGACTCCTTGCTGTGCAGAACGCGGGGTAGTGGCAATAGGATCCTGAAGGTGTTTTCTGACATACTGGATGGACGATGGATGGTATATACAGACTGTTGTAATAGCAGCGTAACAATCGTCTTGAAGTCAGTCGTCAATAAACCATCAAACAGACCATACGGTTCTTTATTTTCAAAAACTCCATATTTGTAGTGCAAGCCAAATTAGACCCTATTGCCAAAACATAATGGTCGACTTTCGAGACGGATAATCCATGCAAGTGCTAACGACGGGAACAAAAGGAGCTCGAGCGCGAGGACAATAGACAGTGATAACCGCGTGGCTATTGTTTACTTGTTTTGATCGGACTTACGGTTTATAGAAAAACATCGCACGTGGTTTTATAAACGCTTTGTGATATAAACATTTGTGACAAACTTTAAGTAAATTTCGGACATTTTAGACATTGTTTACGTGAACTATCATGACGGAAGTGAACGATATATTATCCGTATTGGAAAATACCAGTGAAATATTAACCAAAGCTAAAGTTAACTTCGCAAAGTGCCCTAAACAAAGACTAACCAAAGGTTACATTGAAACAAGAATAAAGATTATAAATGAATACTGGGATTCATTCAGAGAAAATCACAACAAGTTTATTAAATGTGTACCTGCCACGAGAAGGTCATCGATGCCCTATTTTTCAACGGATACGTTCTATATAGTTGAAGAAATATACTTATCACTTCATACTGATTTGCAAGATTTATTAACACAACTGAACGGATGTACATCAAACACAACAACAAATCCAGTGCAAGTGAGATTACCTAAGATAGAACTACCAATTTTCTCTGGCATTTATGAAGAATGGCCCACATTTCAAGACATGTTTCTTTCGTTAGTACACAACAATGCAACATTAAATAAAGTGCAAAAATTACATTATCTAAAAAGTAGTCTGAGGGGTGAAGCAGAATTGTTATTGAAGAATATCCAAGTAACTGATGCCAATTATAACCAAGCATGGGATAGTTTGCAAAACCGCTATGGAAACAAAAGATTGATAGTGAACTCTCTCCTTAAAAAATTAGTTACTCAAAAGAAAATACCTACTCAATCAGCTGTTCATTTGAAAGGTTTGTTGGACACAACCAGTGAGTGCTTAAAAAGCTTAGAGAACCTCAAAATTAACATAGATTCTTGGGATCCTATAATTATATTTCTGGTTGTTCAGAAATTGGACCCGGAGTCACATCGAGACTGGGAAGGATTCGCCTACAAGGAAGATTCTCAAGAATTACCCAAGTGGGATGATCTTATGAAATTTTTACAAACTAAATTCAGAACATTGGAGCTTGTTTCACCCCCCAATATAACCTCAAGAGAAAAGTCTATAAGAAGCAAAGAATATACAGTCCACGTTGCAACAGAAGATACAACAAAGAGAAAAACCTGCACTTTATGTAAAGACACGCACACACTATGCCACTGCAAAGATTTTACAAATATGGATATGGCGAACCGTATTGAATATGTCAAGTCAAACAACTTATGTTTCAATTGTCTGGCCCCAGGACACTCTGCAAGAAAATGTCGTCTGAACATGTCCTGTCGTATATGTCACAAACGCCATCACACCCTCGTGCACCAAAGTCAAACGATGACGTCACCAAACCAACCAGACAATATACAAGCTAAGATGCAAGCCCATCACGCTAATATTCAACAAGAAGATACTATGAACTCTGAAAATCAAGAAGATGTTGAACTGTCAGCACACTTCGCTGGTAGTTCCAATGATGGTTTGCTCGCTACGGCCTTTGTTCCAGTGCGCAATGTATCGGGTCGAACTACTATACTTCGTGCCTTAATTGATCCAGGATCACAAGCGTCGTTTATAAGTCAAAGAGCCGCTCAAGCGCTGAAGCTTAAAAGATCACCTGTCGCTGCCACTGTCACTGGTTTCGGTTCAACTACAACTACAGTAAAGCAAGTTACAGAGTTACAACTATTATCAAGAAATGATGAACAATTCAACATGAACGTGAAGGCTTACATAGTATCAACACGACTCACTGCACAGCTACCGTCACAATCACTATGCTCCTCTGCGAACACCTGGACACACATACAAGGGCTCGTCTTGGCCGACCCAAGCTACTATCAACCAGGACGAATCGACATTCTACTGGGTGTAAAAGTATTTGCTCAAATCATAAAGGCAGAAATTATCAGGGGTCCCCCAGGCACACCATGTGCTCTTAATACCAGCCTGGGTTGGATTCTATTTGGGGATGATGAAGATGAATTACCTCGCAGAGAAGAAATTATGGTCATGCATGCAAACATAGATCTCGACCTCGATAACATGCTGAAGAATATGTGGGAACTAGACACAAACACAAAAAGAACACAAACTGCTGAAGAAAAGAAATGTGAAGAGATTTATGAAACAAGTTACACAAGAACAAATGAAGGACGGTACGTTGTTAAGCTACCAACGAACACAAACAAACTTTTATGCAAAGAGGGTGACACAAGACACATTGCAATCAAGAGACTACACCAAATGGAAAGAAGATTCGAAAAAGATGCTAATCTGAAGAAAGAATACTCAATTGTGATGGAAGAATATATTACAATGGAGCACATGGAAGAAGTACCCAAAGAAGAGATTAACAAACCGGCAGTTTACTTATCACATCACGCCGTAATAAGAAAAGATAAAGAGACTACACAAGTAAGACCAGTATTCAATGCTTCGCAAAAAGGAAGTAACAATGTTTCTTTGAACGATGAACTACTAGTTGGTCCACAATTGCAAGAAGATTTAAGAAACTTAATCATGAGATGGAGAATGAAGAAGATTTGCTTTGTGGCTGATGTGCAAAAAATGTACAGACAAATTCTTGTGTCTGAAGAAGATCGTGATCTACAAAGAATAGTCTGGCGAAGTGACAGTAACGAACCAATCAAAGATTATCGCATGTTACGAGTAACATTTGGCACTGCTAGCGCACCTTATCTAGCAGTCAAAACGTTACACCAAATTGCAGAAGATGAAGGCAAAGAATATCCAGATGCAGCAAAAACTATAAAAGAAGACTTCTACATGGATGATTTGATGTCTGGAAAAGACAACCTGCAAGATGCTATTAGTACTGCAAAAGAAATTGACATGATACTAAAGAAGGGAGGCTTCATTCTACAAAAATGGTGTTCAAATGATGCAAATTTTCTTGAACAATTTGAACCATCACAAAGAAGTAGTCACGTGAAAATGGACATTACAATCGACGGTACAATCAGAGCCCTCGGTGTACAATGGAACATGGGAAAAGATGTTTTCGAATACCATATTAATCTTGAGCCAGTATCTGAAGAAATCACCAAAAGAACGATACTCGCTGAGATGCAGAAACTTTTTGATCCTCTCGGCTGGGTAGCCCCATCGATATTACCTGCAAAGCTACTCATTCAAAAGCTATGGCTACTGGGGCTTACCTGGGATGAAGACGTAGACGAATCTGTAAAGGAAGAATGGCTTAAGATGCGAAAAGGGTTTCAAGATATAAACAACATCAAATTAAATAGATGGCTACAAACAAACGAAGATGACCTTAATATTTCTCTCCATGGCTTTTGTGATGCCTCGATCAAGGCCTACGCAGCAGTGGTGTATGTGAGAGTCCAACAGCGCAACAAAGAAATTGAAACCGCCATTGTAGCTGCAAAATCACGAGTAGCCCCAGTCAAACCTGTGTCACTTCCTCGGCTGGAGCTATGTGGTGCTGTTCTGCTCTCCAGACTGTTAAAGCAAGTTAAAGAAGCCATGAGAATTCCTGATGATAAAATATATTCCTGGACTGATTCCACTATAGTTTTGTCATGGCTCGCAGGAGATCCTGCTAGATGGAATACATTCGTTCGCAATAGAGTAGTTGAGATCCTAGATAACATTGGACACAACTGGTACCATGTCCAATCACAAGATAATCCCGCAGATGTTGCGTCCAGAGGAAAGTGCCCGGCTGAACTGAAAGACGATGAATTGTGGTGGAAGGGCCCAGAATTGCTAAAACAAGAAGAAGTATACTTACCCAAACCTGAAAGACTGCCAACTAACCTGGAAAAGAAAGAAATACACACAAATTTAAAAATAAACATCAATTTAGAGGAAGATAACCTAGAAAAGAAGTTTAAAGAACTACTAAAATCAATAACATTTTGCAAAAGATTTCTGAAAGGAAAGAAATTAGAAAACAAAGATAAAGCTATAACAACAGACGAACTAGATGAATCACTAAAGACATGCATAAAGATAGTACAAAGAAAAGTATTTATGGAAGACATTGAAGCTCTTGAAAAAAAGAAATATGTGAAGAAAGAAAGTAAAATAAAGTCATTACTACCTTACCTTGACGAAGAACATATACTCAGGGTGGGCGGTCGCTTGCGTCACGCTGAACTAGCTGAAAATCATAAACATCCTATAATACTTGATGACAAAAATGAACTCACCGCACTTATAGTAGCTGATGCTCACCTGAAAACATTGCACGGAGGTGTACAACTGATGTTAAGATACCTGAAAACAAACTATTGGATACTGAAGGCCAAGAATTTAGTAAAAAAGAACATCCACAAATGCTTAGTATGTGCACGACAGACTGCAACCGCTAGAAACCAACTTTTTGGTGACCTTCCAAAGGTACGAGTAACTCCAGCTAGAGCATTTTTAAATACTGGAGTTGATATGGCTGGTCCATACCAAATTCTTGCATCAAAAGGAAGAGGAGTGAGAACAAACAAAGCCTATATATGTATATTTATATGCATGGCTACCAAAGCAATTCATATTGAACTGGTAGGAAATCTAACATCAGAAGCTTTTATCGGAGCGTTCAGAAGATTCGTAGCTAGACGTGGAAAATGCTCACACTTATGGAGTGATCAAGGCAGAAACTTTGTCGGAGCTGACAAAGAACTGGCTACTACCCTACAACAAGCAAAGTTAGATTTTGAAGGTCAAATTGCTGAATCATTGGCCTTGGACGGCACTCAGTGGCATTTTATTCCTGCATATAGCCCACACGTCGGTGGCCTCTGGGAATCGGGCGTGAAGTCTATTAAACACCACCTAAAGAGAATATTGAATTGCCACTTGACCTTCGAAGAGATGAGTACATTGCTGTGCCAAGTGGAAGCATGCTTGAATTCAAGACCTCTGTGGCCCATAGATGAAACTGACAATGAAAATATAATGCCTCTCACACCCGGCCACTTCCTTATTGGAGAAGCTCCAATTACTGTTCCACACCCTGATTTGAAACACCTTCCAGTCAATCACCTATCTCGCTGGCAACACATACAGAAATTACTGTCAGACTTTTGGAACAAATGGCAGCAAGAATATTTGACCCGTCTACAACAGAGACCTAAATGGCTTAAAAGGCAGAAGGAATTTGAAATTGGACAAATAGTTCTCATAAAAAATGAAAATCTGCCTCCTGGGAAATGGGCCTTAGGCCGCATAATGAATAAATATCCTGGTGCAGATGGTGTGACAAGGATATATGGTGTGAAAAGTAGAGATACTGTGGTACAAAGGACGATGAACAAATTGTGCCCTTTACCTATTCTAACTGATTGATTAGCATGTTGTAATCTTGTTATTTCTTTAAGGAATTTGATGTTATATGAATTGTTATTTTTATATTCACTTTTTTTGCATGTATTGATGTTTACATTCATGTTATGTTTCCCTTTATCTATATTTGTAAATGAAATATTTAAGATGATTGCTTTTTTGTAATTTTGAAAGGCCTTATATGCCCTTTGGTGGGCGGTATGTTGTAATAGCAGCGTAACAATCGTCTTGAAGTCAGTCGTCAATAAACCATCAAACAGACCATACGGTTCTTTATTTTCAAAAACTCCATATTTGTAGTGCAAGCCAAATTAGACCCTATTGCCAAAACACAGACATTGGGTTGCGCTGTTAAAAGGTGTATACGTCCATGCCAGAAATTAGATTTTCATTATGTTTTTGTGTTTTTTATATTGATTAGCTTAGATTTTATTTTACTGTTGTTTATAAATTGTGTAGCAAATGTATTATTTTTTGTAATTTCAATTATTTATGGACTGTAATCGTCTGAAATAAAATTATTATTATTATTATAATCACGCCTTTATCCCTAATGGGTTAGGCAGAGCGCAAACGACCCATACAAAGGTTGTTCCGCCACGTCTGACAAAGTTTTGAGGGTTATATAGATTTGTAGGTATATTGCTGTATTTTCCTTCCATGCTGGACTGGGAGAGATAGAAAAACATAGCATGTACCAGCTGCCCTTCCTCCCGGGCATGCTGTAGAAGTCAGCAAAAGGGACTCGAGGGTTACAGTGTATTGTAATTTAGGCGATGGGCTGACAACCTGTCACTATAGCAATACACAGTTCAATCTAAAATAGCCCTCAATTTTTGTCAGACGTGGCGAAAGCGTCTTTTACTAGGCGTTTAACGCTCTGCCTACCCCGCAAGGGATAAAGGCGTGATTTTATGTATGTATGTATGTTGCTGTAATGACAGGTTGTCGCCTATCGCCTAAATTGCAATATACAGAAAGAAACCCTCGGATCCCTTAGCTGGTTTTTAAAGCATGCCCGGGAGGAAATGCAGCTGGCACATTCTATGTTTTTCTCTTGCTCCCAGTCCAGCATGGAATAATAGATAATTAGACCAATAGATGGCGCATTTATGTGAGGGCGCCACAGAGAGCCCTGTAAACACTATTAAACACTATATATACATATATATATATATAATCACGCCTTTGTCCCTAATGGGGTAGGCAAAGCGTAAACGACTTAAACAAGGGTCGTTTCGTCACGTCTGACAAAGTTTTAAGGGTTATTGAAGATAGATTTGTACGTATATTGCTGTAGTGACAGGTTGTCAGGCCATCATTATTGAACACTATATTGTATATATATCGGTCAGTGCATGTAAAAGATTATATAAGTACCTGTAGTTGCCAAAATCCTCAGGCTGGACGTTGGCTATGAGAAGTGTGTGGTTGTTACCGCGCGCCGACATCGTAATGCGCTCCGATGCAGAGAGAGGAAACGAGTTCTGGTACCACGAAACCTGTCGAGAAAAAAAACAACAATTAAGGGGCGAATAGACCTGCACCATCAGTTTATTTTTATTTATTTTATTTATTATTATTTTATTTTATTTATTATTTACATAAACATACATTATCTTAACAGTAAAATACCAAATTGACAATGTAGTAAGTATTACAGTTAATTTAAAAAAATAAAAAAATATTATAAATTATCTATCCTTCAGCTAGGTATCTTGTTGTAATTTTTGTGAATTCAATCAATGAGCAATGGAATAAATCAACTTCCTGTGACACAGCATTTAGTGTACGTAAAAAAAAATGAATGAATTAGTGTACGTTTAAAATGAATGAATTAAACAATTTATTATACACAAAAACATCATAAAAACAGGACATAAAAAAACAAAGACACTGCTTATTTCTAAAAAATAATTTCTTACAGCAGACCTTCAGAAGTAAAAAAATAATAAATTTAGAAAATTGTGCCGGGAACACAAACGTTTGCATAAATATTTTACGTTTTGCGACATTCGCAAGTAATTCTGTATTTTATAACCCATTCTCCTTCTTTCGGGTGTTCAAGATTACATTCCATAAACCCAAAATACAGGGTATAAGAGACAGCGTCCCGCAAACAGATAAGGGTTACTCAGTCAACGAAACTGAACAACTATAACCAGGAAATTGTTACAGGAAAATCAAAATAAAAAATTGCTGTTCCTTTTGCATGGGAAAGTAAAATTCATTTTTCATCTCCTGAAAGAATTTCGTGGTGAATGTTGTTCAGTATCGTTGACTTAGCAACCCCTATCAGTTTGTGGGACGCTGTCCCTTACACGCGGTATATGGTATATCTTGGCTATGTACAATTGTTATAAAGTTGTTATTTGTCTGTTTACCACTTTGTGAGGTTTTCCCCAGTTTGGTTAGGATATTACAGGCTGAATCACCTGATTATCCGGAAAGAAAAAGGATTCCGTGCTTCGGAGGGCACATTAAGCCGCCGGTCCCGGTTGCTGGCATTGATAGTGGTCGTTACTCAAACCATGTCAGAAACCTAAATAGCTGCTACTAGAAGGTTTGTTAACTCTGACACCCGGGTTCATCGGGTCTTTCGCTCGAGAATCCACTCGCTAAGAAGAAGCGCGTGCACATACATCTTCGGATCTGCAATCGCGTATGCACTTAGCTACTCCCAACTGCACTTAAGAGGGCTCTCCGCGAGCGGTGACGCCCTCACTCGTAAAAAAAACATATCTTGCAAAATATAGCACTTTTCAAAACTTTTCTCTGTCAGGATTTTTTAGAAGTTATGAATTGAGGAGCAAATAGTACCGCACAGTTACTATCGAAATGATTGCTAAAAACGGTCACTTTTGGCGGAAATTTCGATAGTAACTCCAGGGTACTATTTGCTTCTCAAGAGCGTAGTTGCCTCTTAACTAATCGTGGGTGCCCTTACCTCGGCAGGCGGGTCAGCCAGCACTGTGCAGAGTAGTTCCGCGCGAAAGCCTTCACCTGTGTGCACCCACTGCCTTGCGACTGTAATTTCTGGCGGGTCTGGAAGTTGAAGAAACATAATGTGAAATAGGATAAGCATACATACATACATATAATCACGCCTTTATCTCTAATGGAGTAGGCAGAGCGTAAACGACCTAAACGAAGGTCGTTCCGCCACGTCTGACAAAGTTTTGAGGGTTATTAAAGATAGATATGTAGGTATACTGCTGTAGTGACAGGTTGTCAGCCTATCGTCTAAATTAAAATATACTGAAAGTGAAGTCCACCATGGAAGAAATAATTATTTAATAATTATTATTATTTATTGATACCTATGTATTTGTTATTTCTTCCATGCTGGCCTGGGAGCGAGAGAAAAACATAAAATGTGCCAGCTGCATTCCCTTCCGGGCATGCTGTAAAAACCAGATAAGGGTTCCGAGGGTATCAGTATATTGTAATGTAGGCGATGGGCTGACAACCTGTCACTACAGCCATATACATACAAATCTATCTTAAATAACCTTCAAAACATGGTCGAGCGAGGCGGAACGACCTTTGTTTAAGTCGTTTACGCTCTGCCTACCCCATTAAGGATAAAGGATATATATGTATGTATTTGTTATTCAGTTATTCAAATTTATATTTCTAGCGCCTCGCTCTTATTATAGAGGCCCACAGAATCTAACAAGATGAGCGCGGTCCTTTTATTGTGACGTCGCGACACATTCCAGTAGCATTAATGTTTATGTAATGTTTTTCTTGTGAAAGGATGGGAAGAAAGGCAATCGATCAAACCCTGCACAGACAGATTTTTGTCACCAAGCAGAAGGATTTGTACATTTGCATTACAATACAAAGTAAATAGGAAGGTGTCGTGTTTTTCGTATTCTGAAGCCGAGTCCCTTCCCTTCCCTTCCCCGTGGTGGGGGTGTTTCGTGTAATATTTGAGCACTGGAGTCACGGTTGAAGTCGTCAGAGCCAGCGAAATTACTGGTACTGGCACAAGATACTGTTTAATGGTGACTTTTGAGGTTATCAGTGACTATCGTGGTCTTCTTCTTCTTCTGTCGAGTGGGTATAGAGTCTATGGACCCAATGAACCCTGGTGTCAGAGTTTTTAAACCGCCTAGTAGCACAACTATCAGGCCTCTGACATGGTTTAGCGTAACGACCACTATCAAAGACAGCGACCGGGACCGACGGCTTAACGTGCCCTCCGAAGCACGAAATCTTTTTCTTTTCGGACAATCAGGTGATTCAGCCTGCAATGTCCTAACCAAACTGGGGAAAAAATTCACATAGTGATATATTCTCAAATATCAACTTCGTGTTTCCCCCCTGGGAATCGAACCCAGGACCTCCGGATCGTAAGCCCATGGCACTAGCCACTAGACCACGGAGGCAGTTCACCACCAGACCACTATCGTGGTAATCAGTGACTATCATGCCAATCACTGACTAACGTTGTAGTTTCAATGACTTTTTTTTAATGGACCTCCTTGCGTGAAAGGCGGGGAAGTTTAAATGACTATCACTATACTTACACAACACTTGCATGACGAACTCCGTGACAATCGGCGGCCCTACGCCATTATCCACAGTACACGCATATTTCCCGCTGTGATGGCGCTCTAGGCGAACCAACTGCAACTGCGGGCCCTCGACCAGACGAGTGTTTGAGTCGTTCTGGAACGAAACAACAGGGAGAAAGTTAGTGGGAGTAAGATTTAAAAATAAATAAAATAAATAAATCACGCCTTTAAAAGACGCTTTCGCCACGTCTGACAAAAATTGAGGGCAATTTTAGATTGTAATATGTATTGCTTTAGTGACAGGTTGTCAGCACATCGCCTAAATTACAATACACTGATTACTACATATATACATTCTATGATTTTCTATCTCTCCCAGTCCAGCATGGAAGAAAAAGTAAGATTTAGTAACTAATTTTAAATAAAGTTAAATATACTCTGTGAGAGACGAAATTTGATTAAGACATTAAGGTCGGTCATTTTGAATTTGAACGCATACCTTTGGGCCTTAAAACCGGTCCGCAGACAACTGTTGCACAAACAATAGAAACTCACCATATTATGCCAAGTGACAGAAGGCACGGGATTCCCAGAAGCCCTGCACTCCAATACAACAGCAGCCCCTTTTCTAGCCGCCGCATGCCTCGACTCAGGAGAAGCTCGGACGGAAGGCGGGACAAGCACTTCCACTGTGTGGACCTGGTCGCGCGCTACTCGGTCGGAGATCTGGCAGACGTAGTCGCCTGCATCCTGGAAAATAGCAATATTTGGGGTTTGATTTATGTTCATTTATGAAGATTGAAAGGACAGCAGAATTTATAGTTATTAACAGAGCGGTCAACCTTGCCCCTATGGTCATACGGGGTGTAAGGGACAGCGTCCGGCAAACTGATAGGGGTTGCTCAGTCACCGACACTGAACAACTATCAGAAAGTTTTTTTTTTAGGAAATAAAAAAAAAAATGGTTTTTATACAAAATGTTCGCGCCTCGATCAGATATTTTTTATGGAAAAGTCATATTTTAACTTCTTGAGAAAAGTTCCCGTTGATAGTTGCTCAGTTTCGTTGACTGAGCAACCCGCATCAGTTTGTTTATTTGAATGACACGATAGGTGATTGCAACTAAATATCTATTACTAATATTATATAATCCCTTGACATAAGTTTTTACGATTATTCTGTTTGTTTTTTTTTAATTTTAATTGAAGTATTTTAAACTTGTCATTTTTGTAATTATTTAATTTTCACAATTTATAATTTGTATGTCGCAAGACCAAACATGGAGGACTCTTTAATTAACACTGACATCTGTATTTCAAATTTACTCATGTTTTACAAATAAATTATATTATATAATTATCTTTATCTTTGCGGGACGCTGTCCCTTACACCCTTTATATATTAATCCGAGATCCGAGGGTTTCAGTATATTGCTGTCACTGCAGCAATGGTACCTACAAGTCTATTATTATTATTTAACAATTTATTTCACACATAAACATAAATAGGACACAAATATAAAAAAAAACAATAGCACAACAGGTAGGTACAGCTTATCTCTAAAAATAAATCTCTTCCAGCTGACCTACGGTAGTGAGAGTGCATAAGTGAGGCCAATCTACCGTAAATAGCCCTCAAAACTTTGTCAGACGAGGCGGAACGACCTTTATTTAGGTCGTTTACGCTCTGCCTACCCCATTACGGATAAAGGCGTGATTATATGTATGTATGTATGTACAACTTTCGGCTAATCACGTTCATTCATGCTACAGTTGATTTTATGCTGATGATTTTCTGATAGTTAACACCCAAGAAACCCTTAGCCCTTGCATACCTTCCTGTATTCTCATTTCTTGTGTTTTGATGCAATAAAGAATATATATAAGAAATAGGAGATCCAAAAGGAAACAAATAATAATAATGTTTATTTACAAAGACCACATTTTACTTTTACAAAGTTTTTAACTGCCTCCCTGGTCTAGTGGCTAGTGCCATGGACTCCTGATCCGGAGGTACTGGGATCGATTCCCAGGGGGGAAGCACAAAGTTGATATTTGAGAATTTATCACTTTGTGTATTTTTCCACAGTTTGGTTAGGACATTGCAGGCTAAATCACCTGATTGTCCGAAAAAGAAAAAGATTTCGTGCTTCGGAGGGCACGTTTAGCCGTCGGTCCCGGTCTCGTCGTGTCTTTGATAGTGGTCGTTATTCAAACCATGTTAGAGGCCTGATAGTTCTGCTACTAGGCGGTTTAAAAACTCTGACACCAGGGTTCATGGGGTCGATAGACTCGATACCCACTCGACAGAAGAAGACTTTTACAAATTTTCAATGACTCCTGCACTAAGCTCTTGGCTTGTATCGCAGGAGCCGCAGATCTCAAAACAATTCTCAGTGTGAAAATCCGGTTAACAGTTTGTTGATGGTAAAACCTTACAATCTAGAGTAGCCTAAAAATACTAAAAGAAAATTATAATGGGTTTAAGAATCTAGTGATTGATGTGTTGTGTGTGTGTGTGTGTGTGTGTGTGCGCGCGCGTGTGTGTGTGTGTGTGTGTGTGTGTGTGTGTGTGTGAGTGTGGTGTGTGTTTGTGTATGTTCGTGTGTGGGTGAGGCTGTATTGATTCATCTGCAAGATGTCAAGTTAATACCTCGAGTAAGTTTTCTGTTTGGTCATAGTTTGGAACCGTAATCCAAGACTTCACTTTACTTCCATGCTGGACTGGGAGCGAGAGAAAAGTATAGAATTTGGATCCGATTTGGCCTTCCTAGTAATTGTATGACGTGTCATATGGAATTTATTCTGATACGAACATAAAGTTGGCCTCGGAGCGAGAGAAAAACATAGAATGTGCCAGCTGCATTTTATCCCGGGCATGCTGTAAAAACCAGCTAAGGGATCCGAGGGTTTCAGTATATTGCAATTTAGGCGATGGGCTGACAACCTGTCCCTACAGCAATATACCTACTAATCTATCTTAAATAAACCCTCTTTGTCAGACGTGGCGGAACGACCTTTGTTTAGGTCGTTTAAGCTCTGCCTACCCCATTAGGGATAAATGCGTGATTATATGTATGTATGTATGTATGTATGTATCCAAGACTTCACCTCTTTTTTTAAAAGACCTAACAGGAACACTTTTCAGAGTTTTTACAGAATTTACGAAAGATACCAAAACACTTTTGAAAAATCTATCGTTACACCGACTGCCGTAAAAGATAATAACCAAAATTATGATCGTCTAATGCGTCTATTTATTTAAATAAAAAAATATTGACTTGAAAAAAGAAAGACTTTATTCCTTCTGTCCAAAGTTATGAAAATCAAAGGTCTTAAAATACGACCCTTCTTAAATTACTATCTTCCCTCCTCTGTCTGTATTTAAAAGTAAATTAAATTATTATCTGAAATGCAATCTCTAGCTCCCTAATGCCCCTAAGGATGATAAAGTATAGATATAAAACCTGGAGTCGTATTTCTGAACCGCTCGTATGAAAACTGAAAACGCATACGAAAATCATTCGTGTACGAAATCAAATTCTATCACACACGATTTTACGTATTTTTGAAGCAGTAGAAATTTGTGTTGCCAATAAAGTCTAATCCCATAAATTGTTTTCGTTATACTCAGAAATACACCCACTATACCTGGTGGTACAGCTAACAAAAATCGTTGATTTGAAAAACCAGAAATGAATAGCAGAGAAACGGAACGTAAATTCAAGTAAATTAAAAAGTTAAAATGTCACTTGTCAAATGATTGTCTGTGTCACTGTCTTAATCATAGACTGCTTAGGTTTCGATTAATAGAAAATAAAACGAGTGGTTTGGAGCACTCGTTGCAGAGTCATACATACGTTTTTTTACCAAAAATGGTGACTGGCATAACCGGAACCTTAGAAGCAAAAATAAAATTGACCAACCCCCGTTTAGGGTAGTTAAAGTAAAAAAAAACATTTTTAGGTCTAAGTATACAATACTATAACAAAATAAGTACCTGACCATATATTAAATTTGTCAGAAAATAAATTTTAAAGATACTATTAAAACACATTATGTCGGAAAGCCTATTATAAGTTACATGACTATACTAATGACAAACATGTCTGGAGCTCTGATATTTCAGTGAAGCCTAAGAAATTGGCACACATTGCGGTCACAAACCCTATTTTGAACTAAAAGAAGGACAAAAGTAAGAATAAGATAAAACGAAGGGAGGGGCGCAAAGTGCGAGTTTCTAATGCTTCTTCTTCATTGTGATATAGTTTTATTTAATTTTGTGACATAGATATAATTTAATTTTCTTTGTAATAGACTCGCTTGTGACTTTCTAAAAGTGTTCTTAGGAATCTATTTGGAAATAAATGATTTAACTTTTGACTTTTGACGTATAAGTATTCAAAAATAGTGATTTTGGGAATTCGTATGCGAATTCGGATACGAGCGGTTCAAAAATACGAATCCTGTACCATTGCATTACTTACACATCATTTGCATTTAGGTGATTCCTAACGGAAAATGGTTGTTTTTAAGAGCTTATTTCTCCTAAACGAATCATTGGAAAATTCTAAAAAAAATAATATCTAAGATATTAGTTTATGGCCTGCAATTGCAACATTCGAAAATATTCTAGTTCATAAACAAGTATGCTAAAAATATAAATCTGGAAGTAAAGCTGTTTATATCAGTATATTTGATATATCTTCTAAAATATTAGGAGCGTTTTCCCGATTCTTTCGGGAAAATATCCGTATTATGATTATCTTAAATCGCAACATTGCTTTTTTTAATCACACTCGTATCGGAATTAGCTTTTTAGTGGTTTTTTTTGCACATTATTGACGCGACCACGGACGTAACCGCCACGCCGGAGCTAGCGCTGTTTTGAACGATATTCTAACGCATTACGGGCGATAGTTGCATATCTCAAAATCTACCTGCTCATCTACCGTTGGGATACACCTTAAATACACTTCTATCCCATGCTGGACTAGGAGTGATAACATACATACATATAATCACGCCCTTATCCCTAATGGGGTAGGCAGAGCGTAAACAACCTAAACAAAGGTCGTTCCGCCACGTCTGACAAAGTTTTGAGGGTTATTTAAGATAGATTTCTACATTACTGCAGTGACAGCATGTACTGAAACCCTCGGAGGATTATTTAAGATCGATTTGTTATCGATTATGTTGATCAATTAGGTGTATTGCTGTAGTGACAGGTTGTCAGCCCATCGTCTAAATTGCAATATACAGAAACCCTCAGATCACTTAGCTGGTTTTTACAGCGTGCTCGGGAGGAAATGCAGCTGGCACAATCTATGTTTTTCTCTTGCCCCCAGTCCAGCATGGAAGAAGTAATTAAAAAACTTCAAAAAACCCAACTGCGTAGAAAACAAAGTAAGCTTTAAAACTTTAAATCGTTATACATCTTAAACGGTTGTTCAAAACGAAAAATTATACATGAAAACTCGAATTGATTCAAATAACTATTCAATTATATTCCGATTGTCATAGTTCGTCGACTTATTTCTTTTTCTGTTTCACAAAACGGCGTCTAATTGTCGCCATATTGATTTTTTGAGTCATGTCCTCAATGACACTCGCATAGTTAAGGCGAATCGATTGACGTAAGAATAATTATAACCGGCTCACGCGTTTGGTCTCTGGTGCCCGTCACACAGAGGATCAAACATACATACATACATACATAAAATAACGCCTTTATCCCTTACGGGGTAGGCAGAGCGATAAACGCCTCGTAAAAGGCGCTTTCGCCACGTCTGACAAAAATTGAGGGCAATTTTAGATTGAAAAGTGTATTGCTATAGTGACAGGTTGTCAGCCCATCGCCTAAATTACAATACACTGTAACCCTCGAGTCCCTTTTGCTGACTTCTACAGCATGCCCGGGAGGAAGGGCAGCTGGAACATGCTATGTTTTTCTATCTCTCCCAGTCCAGCATGGAAGGATACATACATAGATAGGCTGATAAACACATTACGCTACTTTGCGTTGCGCAGTCGGGTAAAAAACATAGAATGAAGCAGATTTTTTCCAGAAATCCATACTTACTTCTTCTTCTTCTGTCGAGTCGGTATCGAGTCTATTGACCCGATGAACCCTGGTGTCATACCTACTGTAAAAGTCAGTAAATAGGGCCGAGGGTTGCAACATACGGGGTGTAAGGGACAGCGTCCCGATAACTGATAGGGGTTGCTCAGTCAACGAAACTTAACATCTATCAGTAGGATTTTTTCAGGAAGTAAAATTTTAATTTTTATTTTCCATACAAATTGTCTGATTGAGGTGGTCATTTTGTATGGGAAGTTCAACATCTGCTGAAAGAATTTCCTGGTGATGGTTGTTCAGTTTCGTTGCCTGAACAACCCCTATCAGTTTGCGGGACGCTGCCTCTTACACCCGGTATTACATTCTATTTTCAGTTTTCTGGGCTGACAATCTGTACTACAGAATACTTACGCTTCTAATTTTTAAATTACTATTAACACTTGAAAGTGATGGCGAAAACACCCTGTATTTACATACATATAGGTATATGGAATGGTGTAGGCAGAGCGTCTAAGACCCAAACAAAGGTCGTTCTGCTACGTTGTCTGACAAGTTTTGAGGGATGTGCAAGTAAGATATATCTGTATTTTGCTGTAGTGACAGGTAGTCAGTCTATTGCCTAAATTACAATATACGTACTGAAACCCTCGAACCCCTAAGCTGGTTTTTACATCACGCCCGGGAGGAGATGCAGCTGGCACATTCCATGTTTCTCTGTCGCTCCCAGTCCAACATGTAGGTATTTTATGGTTGTTAATGCTCTGCCTACTCTGTCCAGGATAAAGGTATGACTACGTGTGATTGTACGGCAGGGCAGACTTTAAAATCCAGGGCTATCACTCGTTTTTGCCAGGCAGTTGGTAAGATAACGACACACGAGTAGAATTTATAATTTTTATCAGATCTAAAGGCCTGCGGGTGAATTATTAGGCCTTCCGTTGGTATCCCAGCAGTTGCATACATATGCACAAAGTTACTCTTTTATCCTTTACGGGGCATGCAGAGCGTTGAAGTCGCCACGTGTGACAAATATTGAGGATAATTTTAGTGATTTTAGCTTCCATGCTGGCCTAGGAGTGAGACAAAAACATAGAATGCCAGCTGCATTTCCTCCCGAGCATGCTGTAAAAACCAGCTACGGGATCTGAGGGTTTCAGTATATTGCAATTTTGGCGATGGGCTGACAACCGTCAACCCATCGTGATTGAAAATCGTCAACGCTCTGCCTACCCCATTAGGTATAAAGGCGTGACTTTATGTATATATGTACGAATATAATATGGATGAGTGCACAAACGCCTTTACCGACCGTAACTGATCTGTACAGTATCGGAGAAGCAGCTTAACTGGCACATTCTATGTTCTTCTTCCTAGTCCAACATGAAAGATATTTTAAACACCGTTAGTATTTTCGATTTCAATTTCTTATTTTCCCTCGAAGACGCCTAAAGTTGAATTCATAATTGTTATACAATACCTGGGCCGCCAATTTCGGTTGAAGCATCAAAAAATGCTAACATCGCCCTAAATGGTAATTGGCGGGGGAAAAATATGATAATTGCAACATAAAAACCTTTTTGGTGGTTGCTCGCTCGTTATTTTTTATGTGTGGCAACACTGAGCTACGATTCCCGCCTAAATTCGCGCGCAATTGCCGGCGCCATCTTGCTTTTTATATGCCAATTGTCTCGCGCGGGAAGTGACGAAGTTATTGATGTTAGGGTTTTCATTCAGAACGGAAGTGTGTTATTTCGCCTATGAGATGAAACGACATGGCTTTTACATTACATTTCTCTTTTTTATGATCCGGGTGGCGGGCGGCCTACTTTTAAATACCTACTTAAAAGAAGAAGGGGAGGGAGTCCTTTGCCCTGCAGTGGGACAGCTCAGGCTGTTAATAATAGTAATAACTTAAAAGGTTTTCAGGAAATACATACATACATACATATAATCACGCCTTTATCCCTAATGAGGTAGGCAGAGCGTAAACGACCTAAACAAAGGCAGTTCCGCCGCGTCTGACAAAGTCTTGAGGGCCATTCAAGAAAGATTTGTACGTATATTGCTGTAGTGACAGGTTGTCAGCCCATCGCCTAAATTACAATATACTGAAACCCTCAGATCTCTTAGCAAGTTTTTACAGCATGCTCGGGAGGAAATGCAGCTGGCACATTCTATGTTTTTCTCTCACTCCCAGTCCAGCATGGAAGATAAATGTTTTCAGGAAATACAGTCGCTTATAGCTTCCAAAAAAGTTTCTGTTGGTGGTACTGACAGGTTAGTGTTGCCAATTAAAACTATATTGCGAAGGAAGGCAATGTAGGTAATTTTGAGGTTATTCGTCAGCTGATCTATTTTTAACAAGATATTTAATTTAGGTTTCTAGAAATCAAATCTCACTTCTGTGGTCTGCTGTAAGAATATTTTCATAGAAACAAGCAGTGCCCGTTGTGCCTTTTCTTTTTGTGTTTGTTTTTTTTTATTGTATGTCAGGTGAATATATGTCACAGACCATTTAGGTGAACAATATAGTTTTTTTATTGTATGTCAGGTGAATATATGTCACAGACCATTTAGGTGAACAATATAGTTTTTTTATTGTATGTCAGGTGAATATATGTCACAGACCATTTAGGTGAACAATATAGTTTTTTTATTGTATGTCAGGTGAATATATGTCACAGACCATTTAGGTGAACAATATAGTTTTTTTATTGTATGTCAGGTGAATATATGTCACAGACCATTTAGGTGAACAATATAGTTTTTTTATTGTATGTCAGGTGAATATATGTCACAGACCATTTAGGTGAACAATATAGTTTTTTTATTGTATGTCAGGTGAATATATGTCACAGACCATTTAGGTGAACAATATAGTTTATTAGGTGAACAATATGTATGCCATAAAAAAAGATTTTTTAATAATTATCAGTATTCAATAAACTCCCCCTGGAGGTGGGTTAACCTCCAGCGGAAAAAAATGAAATAAAAAATAAATAATAATTATCAGTGCGCTAGTAGCGCCACAGAACAACAGAGATGAATTTGAAGCGAATCGACATCCTAATAGCAATAGAAACATTTTACAAATGTACTTAGGAACTTTACCTTTATAAAAAAATGCTTACAAAATAAAAAAAAAAAAACTTTCGGCGTCACTTAACATTACAATATTTTACCAAAAGACATTTTCTGTTTCTATTATGATGGTCTCTCGATTGGCATAAGTTTTATCAGTGGCCGAAATATATTTTTATTTTCATATCTAAGTAGTATGTCAAGCCCCTTACTAAAATCTTCAATGGCTAATAAAACTCTATTTTCAATCACTCATATCATATGCCTTAACCATTTCACCGCCACAGTCGGGTACAGCCGACATCCCGCGACTTGCCGTCAGCCTCACGGTCGGCTATAGCCGACAAAATGTAGTTAAAAAGTTTATGTTAATAAATCAGCATTTTGAAACTGTATCTTTTCATTTTTTCGCATATTGCATTTTTTGTTCCTTCTACTTTGATTTATAAACTTTTGCGCTTAGATATTTATTCGTTTTGTAGTATACAATAAGAAAAATACTGATTACGTTTTGAACCTCCAGAAGTACAATTCGTACACGCCACAGTCGGCCCCACACGACTGGTTGTTCCATGCTAGTTGAAATATAAAGCATCGATACATCTACAATATCTATACGGATTATACTATGCTTTGATTATTGTCAAGTCTGTCATAACAATAACGTTTTCTTATTATATATCAGTACATAGTATAAAACAAAGTCGCTTTCTCTGTCCCTGTATGGTTAGATCTTGAAAACTACGCAACGGATTTTGATGCGGTTTCTTTTTATGGATAGAGTGATTCAAGAGGAAGGTTTATATGTATAATACATGCAGAATATAGTAGAGAAACACTGATTATTTCCGTGCGAAGCCGGGGCGGGTCGCTAGTTATATTATAAAGGCCAAAGCTGTAATGTTCCGGAGCCGTTTCTTACCTGAGGGCCGACATCAGTTATTTGCAGGTTGTATCCATCGACGAGCCTGAACCGTTCGTCTCTCGTCACCATCAAGCTGGCTGCCGTCAAAACTGCTGGTCCTCTCCGCCACAGCAGCACCAGGGAGCCTGGAAATAGATAAAATCAGGTAATACTGGGAGTAAAAAAAAAATTACGGTCATGTTATAGGGAGTGATTAAACTGAATAACTTTCCCCAATGAACATAGGTCGATATACATACATACATACATACATATAATCACGCCTTTATCCCTAACGGGGTAGGCAGAGCGTAAACGACCTAAAGAGAGGTCGTTTCGCCACGTCTGACAAAGTTTTGAGGGTTATTTAAGATAGATTTGTAAGTATATTGCTTTAGTGACGGGTTGTCAGCCTATCGCCTAAATTGCAATATACTGAAACCCTCAGATCCCTTAGCTGGTTTTTACAGCATGCCCGGGAGGAAATGCAGCTGGCACATTCTATGTTTTTCTCTCGCTCCCAGTCCAGCATGGAAGAACATAGGTATAGGTCGATATACATATATACAAATAATCACGCCTTTATCCCCAATGGGGCAGGCAGAGCGTTAACGACCCAAACAAAGGTCGCTCCGCCACTTCTGACAAAGTTATCAGGGTTATATAAGATAGGTTATATTGCTGTATTGACAGGTTTTTCAGACCTATGTTCCATGCTGGCATGGAAGCGAGCGAAAAACATAGAATGTGCCAGCTGCATTTTCTCCCATACATGCTGTAAAACCAGCTAAGGGATCCGAGGGTTCCTGCATATAGCCATTTAGGCGATGGGCTGACAACCTGTCACTACAGCAATATACCTACAAACCTATCTTAAATAATGCTCCAAACTTTGTCAGACGTGGCGAAACAACCTTTGTTTAGATACTTTACGCCTTGCTTACCCCATTAGGCATACAGGCGTGATTATATGTAAGTATGTTGTTATTCCCCATAAGACAGACTTTTATGCCAAGTCTTTTTCAGTACAAGCAATCAAATTATGGAACGCCCTGCCGGTTGAAATTAAACGATCTCCATCACAGGCAATTTTTAAGCAGCGAGTTAAGAAACACTTTACTGAACTCGCATAGAATACATGTTTACTATTCCTTTCTATATCATTTGTGTATCTGTCGTTCCTTTTCATATCAATCTGAATTATTTATTTCCTTTCCTCCATAATGTATGTATTAGTATATTATATATGGTATATAGAGCCCGATTGTGTAGTGGATAGGGCCGCTGCCTCCTGAGCGGGAGGTCGTGGTTCGAATCCCACCACGTACCAATGTGTTTTTCGGTTTTCGAATTTCATATGTACGTTTATTCGGCGCTTTTTCCGTGCTCCGGAAGGCACGTTAAGCCGTTGGTCCCGGTTAATATCGTTTAATACTGTAGATATTAGTCGTTAAGCCATATCAGAGGCCAGTTGTAAGCATTGGCGGCTTGAAAACTCTGACCTAATCTAGGATTTGGTCTGGTTTCCCTTCTGGGTTGCGGAGGTCAGATGGCAGTCGCTCTGTGCAAAACCAGTACCCTCGTTCAATCCCCTAGAGTAGGTAGCCGACCCTGTGAGATACGGGATAAGGCTAGGGAGATGATGATATGGTATATAGTAGTTTATTATCTATCATAATTTACGTAATTTATGTATATCATATATGTATTTTATGTAGATTTGTCTATATTAATTAGCTTTTAGTAAGATGCACTATCCCGCATTATCTACATTTGATTTCCTCTACCCAAGGTTGCCTGGTAGAAATTGCTACCATAGCAATAAGGCCGCCTTCGTTGTACTTTTTTTTTATTTAATTTGTTCTAATTCTTGTTGTTTTTGTTTTATGTACAATAAAGAATATATCTATCTATCTATGTTGTGGACAATCCAAAGGTCGCTGGTTCAAATCCCGCCCGCGGCGAATTCTTAACTTCTTCTCATCACTACATAGTATAAAACAAAGTCGCTTTCTCTGTCCCTATATCCCTATGTATGCTTAGATCTTTAAAACTTCGCAACGGATTTTGATGCGGTTTTTTTTAATAGATAAAGTGATTCAAGAGGAAGGTTTATATGTATAATACATGCATAATATTGTGGAGAAACACTGATAATTTCCGTGCGAAGCCGGGGCGGGTCGCTAGTGTGTTATAAAACACAAATAGCACTGTGAGTGCAAACATCCTCAAAACAATTTGTTTCATATTTCCAAAATTCTTTTAAATAAGTTTTCCGCCAGTGACTTCATGCAAATTGTATTAAAAAAAGGAAAATCACATCAGTATATCACTTTAAAAGCTTTATTCTGTCAATAAAGGGATTGACCCGGAAAACGCCGTTGCCTTTATGAATTAAAGTTGAAAAGCAAACATTGTTTTAATGAAGCGAGCTTATTATATACGAAATCCGTTGCTTTATTTATACATAAAAAACATATAATCACGCCTTTATCCCTAATGGGGTAGGCAGAGCGTAAACGACCTGAACAAAGGTCGTTCCGCCACGTCTGACAAAGTTTTGAGGGTTATTTAATATCGATTTGTATGTATATTGCTGTAGTGACAGGTTGTCAGCCCATTGCCTAAATTAAAATACACTTACACCCTCAGATCCCTCAGCTGGTTTTTACAGCATGCCCGGGAAGAAATGCAGCTGGCAGAATCTATGTTGTTCTCTCGGTCCCAGTCCAGCATGGAAGAAATCTAAAATAACCCTCAAAACTTTGTCAGACGTGGCGGTACGACCTTTGTTTAGGTCGTTTACGCTCTGCCTACCCCATTAGGGATAAAGGCGTGATTATATGTATGTTTGAATACATATAATCCCGATGATGCTATAAGCTAGCGAAACCGGTAGGATTAAATGATATAAAGTGAAACAAGAACAAGTGTCTGAATAACAACATTTGTTGTGTCGGTCTTTCTTACGTTACTTGTGTACAATAAACAGTAACTAAATATATAAATAAAAACTAAAACTGATGATGCTGTAAGCTAGTGAAACCGGAAGGATTAAATGATATAAAGTGCAACAATAACAAGTGTCTTACTAACAACATTTGTTGTGTCGTTATTCCTTGTGTATTGTCTTTCTCATGTTACTTGTGTACAAGAAACAGTAAATAAATAAAAACTAAAAAATCCCTGATGATGCAATAAGCTAGAGAAACCGGTAGGATTAAATGATATAAAATGAAACAAGAACAAGTGTCTTAATAACAACATTTGTTGTATTGGTCTTTCTCATGTTACTTGTGTACAATAAACAGTAAATAAATAAAAACTAAAACTGATGATACTATAACCTAACGAAACCGGTATTAAATAATATAAAGTGAAACAAGAACAAGTGTCTTAGTAACAACATTTTTTGTGTCGGTCTTACTTATGTTACTTGTGTACAATAAACAGTAAATAAATAAAAACTAACACTGATGATGCTATAAGCTAGCGAAACCGGTAGGATTAAATGATATAAAGTGAAACAAGAACAAGTGTCTTAATAACAACATTTGTTGTGTCGGTCTTTCTCATGTTACTTGTGTACAATAAACAGTAAATAAATAAATAAATAAAAACTAAAAAATCCCTGATGATGCTATAAGCTAGCGAAACCGGTAGGATTAAATGATATAAAGTGAAACAAGAACAAGTGTCTTAATAACAACATTTGTTGTGTCGGTCTTTTTCATGTTACTTGTGTACAATAAACAGTAAATAAATAAATAAATAAAATCTAAAAAAACCCTGATGATGCTATCAGCTAGCGGAACCGGTAGGATTAAATGATATGAAGTGAAACAAGAACAAGTGTCTTTATAACAACATTTGTTGTGTCGGTCTTTCTTACGTTACTTGTGTACAATAAACAGTAACTAAATATATAAATAAAAACTAAAATTGATGATGCTATGAGCTAGTGAAACCGGAAGGATTAAATTATATAAAGTGAAACAATAACAAGTGTCTTACTAACAACATTTGTTGTGTCGTTATTCCTTGTGTATTGTCTTTCTCATGTTACTTGTGTACAAGAAACAGTAAATAAATAAAAACTAAAAAATCCCTGATGATGCTATAAGGTAGAGAAACCGGTAGGATTAAATGATATAAAGTGAAACAAGAATAAGATAAGATAAGATTCATTTATTTGCAAGTTAAAAAAACCAAGTTCACAATTGGTATGCAAATCAGTGTACAATAGAAACATAAAACTTAATTAATCATAATAATAACGAATTAGGTACATAATTTATAATGTCATATATATAAGCATGTCAAATGAAAATTAATTAAATAATTAAAGAAAAAGTCCTAAATATACACAAAAATAATGATCATTTATTACAATTCTAGCATGTCAAAAGTTCTTACAATATTCAAAGTATTCCTTTAGATTATAGAATGGATTATCAAGTAATAATAGCTTAAGTTTACGCGAAAATTCTCCTGGATTTGGACTAACTCGCAAAAAAATTGGCAAACAATTATAAATTTGGAAACCAATACATAGAGCGCTTCGCTTGAAGACCCCATATTGAGAACTAGGCTGAATCAGTTTTCCACGATTGTGTCGCCGCCGGTGGTCCTGATTACCTTCAAGGTGTTTATCTTTATTTTTAAATATTTCTACAGACACTATATAAATATACAATGATACCACTGTCAGAATATTCAGTTTTTTAAATATTGGTTTGCAATGTTCAAGATAGGCCGCACCACCCAAGATTCTTATTGCTTTTTTTTGTAAAATTAGTACAGAGTCAATTGAAGATGCATTACCCCAGACCTCTAGCCCATAACGCACAATACTTTCGAAATATAAGTAGTATATTAGCTTTAGTGTTTCAATATCTACTAGACATCGCCTCGACTTCAGGGAATAGCAAGCACTTGCGAGTCTCTTCTTGACTTGGTCAATTTGAGTAGTCCATCTCAACTGACTATCCAAATTTACATACATACATAAATCACGCCTTTATCCCTTACGGGGTAGGCAGAGCGTCTAACGCCTCGTAAAAGGCGCTTTCGCCACGTCTGACAAAAATTTAGGGCAATTTTAGATTGTAATATGTATTGCTATAGTGACAGGTTGTCAGCCCATCGCCTAAATTACAATACACTGTAACCCTCGAGTCCCTTTTGCTGACTTCAACAGCATGCCCGGGAGGAAGGGCAGCTGGAACATTCTATGTTTTTCTATCTCTCCCAGTCCAGCATGGAAGAAATCCAAATCCAAATTTACTCCCAAAAATTTAACAGATGCTTCTTTTTGTATCGGTAATTCGAAATTGTAGTCGAGACTATTTGTATGACGCTTAAAAGTGATGTAATGGCTTTTACCACAGTTCATATGCAGTGCATTTGCCTCAAACCACCCAGTAAGCTCATTACATATTTTAGTTACAGTGTCACTTAATAAATCATCAATAACAACATTTGTTGTATTGGTCTTTCTCATGTTACTTGTGTACAATAAACAGTAAATAAATTAAAACTAAAACTGATGATGCTATAAGCTAGCGAAACCGGTACGATTAAATTATATAAAGTGAAACAAGAACAAGTGTCTTAATAACAACATTTGTTGTGTCGGTCTTTCTCATCTTACTTGTGTACAATAAACAGTACATAAATAAAAACTAAGACTGATGATACTATAACCTAACGAAACCGGTATTAAATAATATAAAGTGAGACAAGAACAAGTGTCTTAGTAACAACATTTGTTGTGTCGGTCTTTCTCATGTTACTTGTGTACAATAAACAGTAAATAAATAAAAACTAAAACTGATGATGCTATAAGCTAGCGAAATCGGTAGGATTAAATGATATAAAGTGAAACAAGAACAAGTGTCTTAATAACAACATTTGTTGTGTCGGTCTTTCTCATGGTACTTGTGTACAATAAACAGTACATAAATAAAAACTAAAAAATCCCTGATGATGCTATAAATTAGCAAAACCGGTAGGATTAAATGATATAAAGTGAAACAAGAACAAGTGTCTTAATAACAACATTTGTTGTATTGGTCTTTCTCATGTTACTTGTGTACAAGAAACAGTAAATAAATAACATAATAAAAACTTAAAAATCCCTGATGATGCTATAACTATAAGCTAGCGAAACCGGTAGGATTAAATGATATAAAGTGAAACAAGTACAAGTGTCTTAATAACAACATTATAAAATCCACACTCACCTAAGTTCTGCACCTGACAAGGCAGCAGCAGCGTGTCACCAACTACGGTCCTGAAGGAATGCCCTCTCGACAGGAACCTCGGTCCATCGTCTGAAAACACAGAGTCTACAATTATTCATGTAGAAGTGGCTTGGTATTGGCAGAGATAATACCCAACGGTTGCCTGGTAGAAATTGCTGCTTTAACAATAAGGCCGCCTATATTGTACTGTTTAGTTCCTTACTTTTCTGCTGTATGTATTTGTGCAATAAAGTATCTTGTATTGTATTGTATTGTATTGTATGATTGACAACTTAAACACAATCATCACTACATAGTATAAAACAAAGTCGCTTTCTCTGTCCCTACATCCCTATGTATGCTTAGATCTTTAAAACTACGCAACGGATTTTGATGCGGTTTCTTTTAATGGATAGAGTGATTCAAGAAGGTTTACATGTATAATACATGCAGAATATAGTAGAGAAACACTGATGATTTCCGTGCGAAGCCGGGGCGGGTCGCTAGTTTAATATAAACTCCTGCCAGTTTCTTAAAACTCTTTTAAGCAGTGACTCCAGCTCTCAAAGATTACAGAAAACATACCCTCGCGGGGCAGAGAGGGGAAAGGAAAGGGGGGTGTGCTTCGTGTTTTGTTTGAGGGTAGGAGTCACGGCTTCAAGGTGGCGGTAGGGCCTAAATGACGCCCACATCAGTAAAAAAATCATAATTCACTAAAAACACATACATACTTACATATAGTCACGCCTTTATCCCTAATGGGGTAGGCAGAACGTAAACGACCAAAATAAAGGTCGTCCCGCCACGTCTGACAAAGTTTTGAGGGTTATTTTAAGATATGTTTTGTAGGTATATTGCTGTAGTGACAGGTTGTCAGCCCATTGCCTAAATTGCAAAATACTGAAACCCTCGGATCCCTTAGCTGATTTTTACAGCATGCCTGGGAGGAAATGCAGCTGGCACATTCTATGTTTTTCTCTCGCTCCCAGTCCAGCATGGAAACTAAAAACACAATGAATCGAAAATTCAGACAGACAACAGACTCAATTAATAGTTATGCAGATAATTTAGAACATTATACATTAGCGATTCTTAGTTCGTTGTAGTAACAGGTAGAAAAATTGCCATTGGTGGCCGTTATTAGCAATTTTTCTTCATGTAACTACAACGAACTACGAATCCCTAATTTATAAGGTTCTAAATTGTCTTAATTACTATTACTTGAGTCTGATGGATCGGTTTTTCTATTCACTGCGTTTTTAGTTTATTATGATTTTTTCTCTGATGAGAGTGCTACTTAGGCTATTGCTACCTTAAGGCTAATAATCAGAAATTCGCAAAAGTTGAGATAGTTATACTCAGTAATGGAGAATTAATTGCGTTTGTCGTGTTGTGTGAAATATTCATGTTGTTTTTTGTATTTCAGGCACAATTAATTTAATACTGAAGAGCGTATATACCGGTGGCGCCCTCACTTGTAAAAAACTAGTAGCAGATTTCAAATTCAAATATAGCAGAGGTTCAAACGGAAGCATTTCTTCCATGCTGGACTGGGAGCGAGAGAAAAACAAAGAATGTGCCAGCTGCATATCCTCCCGGGCATGCTGTAAAAACCAGCTAAGGGATCCGAGGGTTTTAATATATTGTAGTTTAGGCGATAGGCTGACAACCTGTCACTACAGTAATATACCTACAAATCTATCTTAAATAACCCTCAAAACTTTGTCAGACGTGGCGGGACTACCTTTGTTTAGGTCATTTACGCTCTACCTTCCCCATTTGGGATAAAGACGTGATTATATGTATGAATATTTATCAAACGAAATTGTCTTTTCCATACAAATTGTCTGATCGAGGTCGTAATTTTGAAAAAGTCCCTTACACCGGTATTCTTATCTTATTTATAGATCTGTGAGGCACCTACGCGTCACTGGTGTGTTTTTATTAAATTCCCGCGACGAATCGGCCGGAAAATGAAAGGAGTTCGGCAGATGAAGGACAAAGGCTTATTTCCGATCATTGAACACCTCTCACGAACTTTTTATACTATCTGAACTTGGATAAAGGAAAATAAAGGAAGTATGTAGCACAAAATACAGTAAAGGAATTACCTTTTGTCCCGACGTTTCGACTATGATTCAATAGTCGAAACGCAACGTCGGCGGGATACAATGTAATTGGTATTTTTTACTGAAATACGATCGCGAGTTGATCCGTAAAAAGTAAACAAAGATACATATAATCACGCCTTTATCCCTAATGGGGTAGGCAGAGCGTAGGCGACCTAAACAAAGGTCATTCAACCAAGTCTGACAATGATTTGAGGGTTATTTAAGATAGATTTGTAGGTATAATGCTATATAGACACATATTGTCAGCCCATCGCCTAAATTACAATATACTGAAACCCTCGGATCCCTTAGCTGGTTTCTACAGCATACCCGGGAGAAAATGCAGCTGGCACATTCTATGTTTTCGCTCGCTTCCAGTCCAGCATGGAAGAATCCTGTTTTAAACATAAGACTAAAATGAAAATCCCTATAAATTGTCGCAGGCCATTGACTGCTGTAATCGTTAAAAGATAGGCCAAGTTTCGTCTCTTCTAAAGTTTTTAAACAGAACTTAGCGCATTAATACTTGTGCTGCCAGTCGCATGAGTAGTTAAGGGTTTTTGGAGGACTAGCTTCCGTTGGAGTTTATCTACCTAAATCCTTAAACGTTTTATCACTAAACGATGAAGAGATCTCTGTATAGAGATAAGCTCACCTCTGTGAACTAAATTTAAAATTGTTTATTTATTGTATTTTTTTTGTACGCAATAAAGAATATATATGAACAAGTGTTATTCATATTTATAAAATACTAGCGACCCGCCCCGGCTTCGCACGAAAATTATCAGTGTTTCTCTACTTTATTATGCATGTATTATACATATAAACCTTCCTCTTGAATCACTCTATCCATTAAAAGAAACCGCATCAAAATCCGTTGCGTAGTTTTAAAGATTTATGCATACATAGGGATATAGGGACAGAGAAAGCGACTTTGTTTCATACTATGTAGTGATTTGGCAGCTCACTTGTGGGTTTGATAGAGGTATTCAGCTCGACGTTTCGATCCTATACGAGGATCTTCAGGAGAGAAGAAAGTCACACTCCTCGGTGCGTCAAGTCTGAAGAAGATCCTCGTATAGGGTCGAAACGTCGAGGTGAATACCTCTATCAAACCCACTAGTGAGTTGTCGAATATTTTATAAATATCCTTAGATGTTGTTGACTGTACTGAAAGTGGGCTGACAGTTTTAAGGAGACTTTAGGCGAATAATGAGAAATTTTTCAAAAATTGATGTGTTACCTATATTCAGTAACTATATCATAAAAAAATATATGTGAATCTAGAAAATATGCTTGTGAGGGCAGTATTTGCTTTTATAGAAAAATTATAATTTTTTACCCGACTACGCAACGCAAAGGAGAGTAATGTGTTCATCAGCCTATCTATGCAAGTATGTATGTTTGATCCTCTGTGGCGCTCTACGTAGAGGCCAAACGCGTGAGCCGATTTTAATGATCAATTTAATTTTGATTTTAATGATAATGTCAATCAATTCGTCTTAGCCATGCGAGTGTCACTGAAGCACAGCTCGGACACTCCTAACTACTATGTCATTTTGGTCACACATCAACAGACGGCATGTTGCACTTGGCATGTGTTTGTGTGCGTGTTATAAGGGTTGTCATAGATTGTTATACCGGTCATAATCATCACTTGATTAATCTGATTCTTGATTAAACCAACTTTTTAAAGTAGTTCACTGTAACTGAATAGTTGGAATAGGTTAGGTTGCATATTTTGTATGAAGTTACTTACCGTCTCTCATTACTTGGGAGTCTAAAAAAGTTCCTATTGGAGTCATATCTTGTGGTAGAAAGACATCCGTACACGGAACAGTACCTAACCATCTTTGGCACACAAAACATTATTATTTCCGTTACACTGGGAAACATTCGCGTGACCCACAATCCGGCGCGGAGTGTGACGTATGTCGGACTGGGGAGGGGAGGTGTGTGGCCATTCTGTATGTAGTACTATTATATATTCCGTGACTGAAGACATGATTTTGTCAAAAAATAAATATCAGACGAACAATCAGACGCCATTTTCTGAAAAAGTAAAAAAAAACAATTCGACGCACTATGGCGAGGGTATTATTGAATAGGTATTTAAATCAATTCCAGTTTTCTTATATCATTTTTCGTTTTGAACAATCGTTTAACATCAATAATGATTTCAAGTTTAAAAGCTTATTTTGTATTCTACGCAGTTGGTTTTTTTACACTTTTTAAATTACTTGTTTAACGTAATAGTTTCAAAAAGTCGGCATCACTACATAGTATAAAACAAAATCGCTTTCTCTGTCCCTATATCCCTATGTATGCATAAATCTTTAAAACTACGCAACGGATTTTGATGCGGTTTCTTTTAATGGATAGAGTGATTCAAGAGGCAGGTTTATATGTATAATTCATGCATAATATAGTAGAGAAACACTGATAATTTCCGTGCGAAGCCGGGGCGGGTCGCTAGTTTCCTATAATCGAACAGGGAACAGAACTCATTATTATCACATCCTGTGCCCGCGACGCAATTTTCAAAGTTAGATTAAAATAAAAGAAGGAACAGAGGAGAGCGCAAAATTAATTTATTTACTGGGAGCGAGAGAAAAACATAGAATGTGCCAGCTGCATTTCCTCCCGGGCATGCTGTGGAAAGTAGCTAAAAGATCCGAGGGTTATTAGTAATTTAATTATATTGTAATTTAGGCGATGGACTGACAACCTGTCACGATAGCAATATACCTACAAATCTATATTAAATAACCCTCAAAACTTTGTCAGACGTGGCGGAACGACCTATGTTTAGGTCGTTTACTCTCTGCCTACCCCATTAGGGATAAAGGCAAGATTATATGATAAAGCGTAACAAATATTCCATACTAAAACATAACCCTTCCTTGACAGTCGGGTCAATAACATACATACATACATAAATCACGCTTGTATCCCTTACGGGGTAGGCAGAGCGTTTAACGCCTCGTAAAAGGCGCTTTCGCCAGGTCTGACAAAAATTGAGGGCAATTTTAGATTGTAATATGTATTGCTATAGTGACAGGTTGTCAGCCCATCGCCTAAATTACAATACACTGTAACCCTCGAGTCCCTTTTGCTGACTTCAACAGCATGCCCGGGAGGAAGGTCAGCTGGAACATTCTATGTTTTTCTATCTCTCCCAGTCCAGCATGGAAGTGGGTAATAACAGTTGGGTAAAATAGGCATTCATTTATTGAACAATAACAAAATTAACAAAGCTCCGTTCGTCGAAAGGAAGCGGTTCATAAAAACAGCGATATACGTCCAGGAATTATTTGAACGTGGTGTAAAAAGGCACTGACGACGAAGAAAATGGATTCCGTGTGTCGGAGGGCACGTTAAGCCGTCGGTCCCGGACGCTGTCTTTGATAGTGATCGTTACTGGAACCATGTCAGAGGCCTATATCTGTGCTACTAGGCGGTTTAAAAACTCTAACACCTGGGTTTATCAGGTCATTGTTTGACTCGAAAATCTACTCGCTAAGAAGATCACGCCTTTATCCCTAATGGGGTAGGCAGAGCGTAAACGACCTAAACATTGGTCGTTCCGCCACGTCTGACAATGTTTTGAGGGTTATTTAAGATATCTTTGTAGGTATATTACTGTAGTGACAGGTTGTCAGCCCTTCGCCTAAATTACAATATACTGAAATCCTCGGATCCTTTTGCTGATTTTTACAGCATGCCCGGGAGGAAATGCAGCTGGCACATCTTTGTTTTTCTCTTGCTCCCAGGCCAGCATGAAAGAAAATTAACAAATATCAACTTTGTGTCTACCTTCCCTGGTAATCGAAACTAGGACCTCCGGATCTTGAGCCCTTGGCTCAGACCACTGGACCACGGAGATTGTAAAAAAAACTGGCGTTGGCAGTGTTAGTTTTTTTTGCCACGTTCATTTAAATCTTTGACGTCGGTAAAAACGGCGGTATCTGTAGACGCCATCTTATAAAGCTGTCGGAACGAAATGGCGGGCGGATGTGACGTCACAGCGCGGTGAGATGGCGGCCGGTATTGAAGAGGATGCGTAATGTCGAAACACGTTTTGTCGAATATTTAATTATTGATGTTTGACCATGTATCTTCCATGCTGGCCTGGGAGCGAGAGAAAAACATAGAATGTGCCAGCTGCATTTATTTCCCGGCATGCTGTAAAAACCAGCTAAGGGATGCGAGGGTTCCAGTATATTGTAGTTTAGGCAATGGGCTGACAACCTATCACTACGGCAATATACCTACAAATCTATCTTAAATAACTCGCAAAACTTTGTCAGACGTGGCAGAACGACTTCTGTGTAGGTCGTTTACGCTCTGCCTACCCCATTACGGATAAAGGCGTGATTATATGTATGTATGTTTGACCATCACCCGAATTATTTTAGCTGGTGTGGTAATCAAAACTTAAACATGGAACAGTCCAGGAAATTAGGTTAGGATCAAAATTAGTTTGTCTACAGCGCCGTCTATTTCTGTTCTCTTTACATACATACATACATACTATCACGCCTGTATCCCTAATGGGGTAGGCAGAGCGTGAACAACCCAAACAAAGGTCGTACCGCCACGTCTGACAAGTTTTGAGGGTTGTTTAACAAAGAACCGGATATTGCTGTAGTGAAAGGTTGTCAGCCCATCGCCTAAATTACAATATACCCTCGAATCCCTCTGCTGGTTTATACAGCAGCTGGCACATTCTATGTTATTCTGTCGCTCCCAGTCCAGCATGGAAGCTGTCTGTTCTCTTTGACAGATTTAGTCTTATTTAAGTTAGGTGCATACATACATATTATCACGCCTTTATCCCTAATGGGGTAGGCAGAGCGTAAAGGACCTAAACAAAGGTCGTTCCGCCACGTCTGACAGTCTTGAGGGCCATTCAAGAAAGATTTGTACGTATATTGCTGTAGTGACAGGTTGTCAGCCCATCGCCTAAATTTCAATACACTGAAACCCTCAGATCCCTTAGCTGGTTTTTACAGCATGCTCGGGAGGTAATGCAGCTGGCACATTCTATGTTTTTCTCTCACTCCCAGGCCAGCATGGAAGCGTATTGTATGTATTTTAGTAAATCGTATTTTTTCTGAATCGATGCCAATATAACTGAAACTGGGTCACGAATTATCTTTTATCATTCAATCAATAACTGCCTCCGTGGTCTAGTGGCTAGTGCCATGGACTCCCGATCCGGAGGTCCTGGGTTCGATTCCCAGGGGGGAAAACACAAAGTTGATATTTGAGAATTTATCACTTTGTGAAGTTTCCCCAATTTGGTTAGGACATTGCAGGCTGAATCACCTGATTGTTCGAAAGCAAAAAGATTTCGTGCGTCGCTGTCTTTCATAGAGGTCGTTACTCAAAACCATGTCAGAGGCGTGATAGTTGTGCTACTAGGCGGTTTAAAAACTCTGACACCAGGGTTCATCGGGTCCATAGACTCGATACCCACTCGACAGAAGAAGAAGAAGAAGAATTCAATCAATTTCTTGGGAATGATTCCATAAATCACATGGAAAAATATTAAAGGTTTAATGGTTATCCATGTACCTACTTACTTATAGAGAACGATACTCACGAGAACCCATTCGTTTTGAAAATTTGGTTTTTGAATATTTACCTCGGCAAAATATCTGATTCCAATAATAATAAAATATTCAGTTTTTTCGCGGTTTCATAACTATAGTCTGTCAACGTCGTGCTTACCGCGCCCTAGGGGTACACACGTTGGCGGGGACGCGGTAGCACGCGGCGATTGCGAACATGAACACATTGCGTCGTGCTCGCTCACCCTCCTGCTTCACCGCCCGCACCCCCGTTACCGCGTCCCCGCGCACGTCTGTACCCCTAAGGCGCGGTAAGCACGACGTTGACAGACTATAGTGGTAAAGGTATTGCATTTCAGCACAGGTTAAATAGCGCGGAGAGCTAAGGGGCTCAGTCATAAAATCAAAATTTACTAAAAACACAATTAATCAAAAATCCGGGAGATCAGATTGAGGTTAAAATAATGAAGGTCATTTAGAACCTTATAAAGTTGCAACTTATAGTTCGTTGTAGTTATAGTTAGAAAATATGCGAAAAACGGTCACTTTTAGCACTTTTGCTATCTGTTACTTCCGTGAACACTGAATTATTAATTCAT
The DNA here is from genome assembly GCA_949820665.1 of Scrobipalpa costella. Classification (NCBI taxonomy): domain Eukaryota; kingdom Metazoa; phylum Arthropoda; class Insecta; order Lepidoptera; family Gelechiidae; genus Scrobipalpa; species Scrobipalpa costella. The sequence goes on along the minus strand of OX463322.1, from coordinate 8,796,106 downwards.
AATGCTTAAAATAAACTTCAGTATATGTACTTAAATTGAATCTATCGGATTTTCAATTAATTGCGTTTTTAGTTAGTAATGATATTTTAACAGATGTGGGCGCTGGCGTGCACGTATCGTGTAAATATCGTATTAGTAAAATGTCGACGAAATTTATTTCGATGAAAAGTGTTTTCGGACAAATGATTCAGAGGAAATGGAAACTGTTATATAGCCTATTCGCAAAATAACGTATTAGTTGTTATAACAGTCTATTCACAAAACACTCCTGTTATGAATACCGGAAGTCGTAGGTATAAGGAGAGTGAAATTTTTTTTTGCTTATTTATTGCGATGCTGCACCCACGGTTATACCATGGGCTCTCGATTCGTAGGTTCTAGGTTGGATTCCCGGGGGACACAAAGGTGATATTTGTTAATTTATAAGTTTGTGAGCTTTTCCCCAGTCTGGTGAGGACATTGCAGGCTGAATCGGTTTTAGTTTGGTGATTAAAAACATATATGTATAAGCTAATCATGTCTGCTTGCAATATTTTTTTTTGTAAAAATATTCACTGAACAGACACGAGCCTTCTAGTGTCTATTATACAGTGAGTAATGAAAAACTTCCAAGCTGAACTGGGAGCGAGGGAAAAACATAGAATGTGCCAGCTGCATTTCCTCCAGGGCATGCTGTAAAAACCAGCTATGGGATCCGAGGGTTTCTGTATACTGCAATTTAGGCGATGGGCTGACAACCTGTCACTACAACAATATACCTACAAATCTATCTAAATAACCCTCAAAACTATGTCAGACGTGGCGGATCGACCTTTGTTTAGGTCGTTTACGCTCTGCCTACACCATTAGGGATAAAGGCGTGACTATGTGTATGTATGTGGAAGCACTCGTTGGCCAAATGGTTAGACCATCGCCGAGGCCAGACCATGGTGGGTAGTGGTATAACAACTCGAGCTTTTCCGTGCTTCATAGATACATACATACATACTATCACGCCTGTATCCCTAATGGGGAAGGCAGAGCGTAAACGAACCAGATAAAAGTCGTTTCGCCACGTCTGACAAGTTTTGAGGGTTGTTTAAGATAGATCTGTATTGTATATTTCTGTAGTGACAGGTTGTCAGCCCATCGCCTAAATTACAATGTACTGAAACCCTCGAACCCCTTAGCTGGTTTTTACAGCATGCCCGGGAGGAGATGCAGCTGGAACATTCTATGTTTTTCTATCGCTCCCAGTCCAGCATGGAAGAGTCCGTGCTTCATAAGGCACGTTAAACCGTTTGTCCCGGTTAATATCGTAGATATTACTCGTTAAGCCATGTCGCGGCGGCTTGAAAGTTCAGACACCTGGGCTGGTCAAAGCCTAATCTAGAATTGGATCTGGTATCCCTTTTGGGTGGCAGTCGCTCTTTGTGAAAACCAGTACCCTCGTTCAGTCCACTAGATTAGGTAGACTACCCTATGAGATACGGGATAAGGGTAGGGAGATGTATGTGTGTATATAAGTCCCTTGGTAGCGGTAAAACCGTGGGTAAATCTAATCGCTTAATCGTGTCTACTTCACAAATTTCCGGTGGGAGATTAATTAGTAGGGCAAGATTTAGTGAGATACCTTCTGTATTTAATTCGGTAACTCGTTAACTGCTACCTACCGCCCTGTGTAGCCTATTTCTATTTCATACATACATACATATAATCACGCCTTTATCCCTAATGGGCTAGGCAGAGCGTAAACGATCTAAACAAAGGTCGTTCCGCCACGTCTGACAAAGTTAAGAGGGTTATTTTAGATAGATTTGTAGGTTTATTGCTGTAGTGACAGGTTGTCAGCCCCTCGCCTTAATTGTAATATACTGAAACCCTCAGAAATGCAGCTGGCACATTCTATATTTTTCTCTCGCTCCCAGACCAGCATGTTTCTATTAATAGACCAACCGAGTTACGGTGACGGTGATAGCGGCCAATCTCATAGAGATCGGCCAACTGCGCGGGACTTGTTTTTAGTGCTCAAGTGTTTGCGCAACAAACAAGTGCACTCTCGTATTCCATAAGTCTCTTATTCTGTTGGGACAGATTGACTGACACGACCAGAGAAAAATCAGGCGCAGGACCGACTGTTTACATGCCCATCCTAGCATGGATCATCTTACTTATCAGACCATCAGGTGATCAGCCTGTACAATGTCTTAACCAAACTAGAAACAACAACACAAAGTCGTTGTTCCCCGCCGGGAATCGAACCCGGGAACTCCGGGTCGTGATCCCATGGCTCAGACCGCTAGACCACGGAGGCAGTTAGTTGCGGGTAGTTATAGTGTTAAACAAAGGGCTTTGACGGTAACGAACTAGCTGGCTTTAGACTTACGTAGTTTAAACTATCAGGACTGCCTCCTATTACAGTCTAGAGGCTAGTGCCATGGACTCCTGATCTGGAGGGCCTGGGTTCGATTTCCAGGGGGGAAACACAAAGATGATATTCGAGAATTTATCACTTTGTGAATTTTTCCCCAGTTTGGTTAGGACATTGCAGGCTGAATCACCTAATTGTCCGAAAAAGAAAGAGATTTCGTGCTTCGGAGGGCACGTTAAGCCGTTGGGCCAGGTCGCTGTCTTTGATAGTGGTCGTTACTCAAATCATGTCAGAGGCCTGATAGTTGTGGTACTAGGCGGTTTAAAAACTCTGACACCAGGGTTCATCGGGTCCATAGACTCGATACCCACTCGACAGAAGAAGAACTATCAGGGCAAATAGAAATATTTTAATTAAAGAGCCCGATGGTATAGTGGATAGGGTCGCTGCCTCCTGTGCAGGAGGTCGTGGTTCGAATCCCATCATGTACCCATGTGTTTTTCGTTTTTCAAATTTTGTATGTACATTTATTCGGCGCTTTTTCCGTGCTTCGGAAGTCATGTTAAGCCGTTGGTGCCGGTTAATATAGTTTAATACCGTAGATATAAGTCGTTAAGCCCTATCAGAGGCCAGTGCTTAGCATTGGCGGCTTGTAAACTCTTTCCTAATCTAGGATTGGGTCTGGTTTCCCTTCTGGGTTGCGGAGGTGAGATGGCAGTCGCTCTGTGTAAAAACCAGTACCCTCGTTCAATCCCCTAGATTAGGTAGCCGACCCTGTGAGATACGGGATAAGGCTAGGGAGATGAGATGATGACCGCAGATATTAGTCGTTAAGCCATGTCAGAGGTCAGTCCTAAGCATTGGCGGCTTAAAACTCGCACTTAATCTAGGATTGGATCTGGTTTTCTTTTCTGGGTTGCGGAGGTCAGATGGCAGTCGCTCTGTGTAAAAACCAGATTCCTCGTTCCATCACCTATATTAGGGAGCCGACCCCGTGAAGTACAGGATAAGGCGGTGGGAGCTAATAAGAAATAGCAAGATGAACGGAATATATTTTAATCACGGCATTTTGCTTTTAACTCTAGCTACCTACGTTTTATCCGCGTATCGTTAAAATTATCACTTCTGTAGGTCTGCTGTAAGAAATTTATTTTTAGCAATAAGCCTGTTGTGTCTTTGTTTTTTTATGTCCTGTGTTTATGATGTTTTTTGTGTACAATAAATTGTTAAATAAATAAATACCTTATAGGTATAAAGAGTTGAAATTAATTAAAGAGGAACTAAAGTGTTCATAATAATACTTCATCAACTGATGTGTGGGTATCAAGTGAATCGACCTGATGAACCCTATCGTCAGGGATTTTTTTTGGCGCGAGAAAGCTACTTTGAAAGAATCTCCCTCCTGGACATGGACTACTGTGGCCGATCTGGAAGTCCTTAAACAGGCTTCGGACTCAAGTTAGCAGAAGTAAGGAGAACATGGTCAGGTGGGGATTTTCGGCAAGCCCCGATGTAGACTGTATTAGCTGTGCAGTACAAACCATGGCGCACTTGACATCGTGCCCGGCGTGCCCCAACACCTGCACGCCAGCGGATTTAATGGACGGCAGCTTATCCGCAATACAAGTCGCTGAATTCTATGATGTAATTTCACGTGTTCCAACGACACGCTAAGAAGAAGAAGGACTCGAAGCTCGAAGGGAAGAATATATTAAGGCTCGTATTTATGAAGCGATATCAAACTTAAGAGCAATATTAAGTATGGATTTGACAGGCCAGTTTGTACTGAAATGACATTTCTGATACGAACTCAAACTCGCTGTCTCTCTTGAGAGCTGATTAGAAATACGGCCCTAAACCGCATAGTACAGCTAATAGACCTCTGAAAATTTCAAATGCTTTAAGTACAATAATAAACAAAGAAATATTTTACGGAAATCGGAAGTAATTCTACATTTTATAACATATACATACATATGATCACGCCTTTATCCCTAATGGGGTAGGCAGAATGTAAACGACCTAAACAAAGGTCGTTCCGCCACGTCTGACAAAGTTTTGAGGATTGTTTAAGATAGATTTGTAGATATATTGCAGTAGTGACAGGTTGTCAGCCTGTCGCCTAAATTGCAATATACAGAAACCCTCGGATCCCTTAGCTGGTTTTTACAGCATGCCCGGGAGGAAATGCAGCTGGCACATTCTATGTTTTTCTCTCGCTCCAAGTCCAGCACGGAAGTAATTCTACATTTTATTACACTAGCGACCCGTCCCGGCTTCGCACGGAAATTATCAGTGTTTCTCTACTATATTATGCATGTATTTTATACATACCGCGTCAAAATCCGTTGCGTAGTTTTAAAGATTTATGCATACATAGGGATATAGGGACAGAGAAAGCGACTTTGTTTTATACTATGTAGTGATGATGATACATACATATAATCACGCCTTTATCCCCAATGGGGTAGGCAGAGCGTAAATGACCTAAACAAAGGTCGTTCCGCCACGTCTGACAAAGTTTTGAGGGTTATTTTAAGACAGATTTGTAGGTATATTGCTGTAGTGACAGCCCATAAATTTCAACATAAGAGGAAAATACAGCTGGCACATTCTATGTTTTTCTCTCGCTCCCAGGCCAGCATGGAAGGCGCCTCAGTTCGCCCCTTGTTGAGGTAATTCGTAACGCCAAATGGTTGTTTTTAAGAGCTTATTTCTCCTAAACGTATCATTGGAAAATTCTAAATAAAAAAAACATCTAAGAAATTAGTTCATGGCCTGCAGTTGTGATATTTGAAAATATTCTATTCTATTCATAAATAAATATACTAAAAGAAATCTGGAAGTAAATCTGTTTTTTATCAGCAAATTTGATATTCTGAAGCGTTCTCACGGTTTCTTCGGGAAAATAGCCGTATTATGATTATCTAAAATGTTTTACGCTCTGCCTACTACGTAAGGGATAAAGGCGTGATTTTATGTATGTATGTAAAATCACAACATAGCTTTTTTAAATCCGACTCGTAATTTTTCTGTGCGTATTCCGCACATTTTTGACACGACCACGGACGTAACCGCCACGCCGTAGCGCGCGCTGATTTGAACGATATTCAAAGGCATTGCGAGCGATGGTTGCATAGAAATGTACCTGCTCATCTGGCGGCAGGATACACCTTAATACTTACTCCTATTGTTCTGCGCTCGCGCCGCCGTTAGCGCCGCAAGGAGCGCGAGCCAACCGGCGGGCTGCATACCGGCTCTCATCCGCCGGTCCTAGGTTCACTTCCCAGCCTCATCTGTGGACAACAGAAAATTATACAATAGCTTTTATGAAACTCAAAACCTAGATAGAAGCGGCAGCCTGCCATGCCATGCCATGCATGCCATGCTGGAAGCGAGAGAAAAACATAGAATGTGCCAGCTGCTCCCGGGCATGGCACACATTGCGGTCACAAACCCTATTTTGAACAATAGGAAGGACAAAAGTAAGAATAAGACAAAACGAAGGGAGGGGCGCAAAGTGCGAGTTTCTCATGCTTCTTCTTCATTGTGATATAGTTTTATTTTATTTTGTGACACATATAATTTTCTTTGAAATAGACTCACTTGTGACTTTTTAAAAGTGTTCTTAGGAATCTATTTGGAAATAAATGATTTGACTTTTGACTTTGACATGCTGTAAAAACCAGCTGAGGGATCTTAGGAATTCAGTATATTGCAAAATTGCAATTTAGGCGATAGGCTGCCAGACTGTCACTACAGCAATATGCTAATTAATCTATCTTAAATTAAAACTGTCAGACGTGGTGGAACGAGCCCATCAATCGCTGTTTTCAAAAAGAGAATCAAAGAACATTATCTTTCTCTGCGTAATCCGTAGTATGTATTTATATATTGTATATATATGTATCTATGGTATGTATATATTTATTTATTTCAGTTATATTTATATAGAGTATTTAATATATTTATAGGTATTATAATTTATTTACTTATTGTATAATCGTAGTATAGTGTAATTAAGTAGGTATATCCTTATTTACTGTTCATGTATCTAATTTGTATTCATATTGTGCACGTCTTATCCGCTTTACGTTTTATGCTATCTCACTTCTTAGGTCTGCTGTAAGACATTTCATTTTAGAAATAAGCAGAACCTGTTGTGTCTTGATTCCTATGTAATTGTTCTGTGTATGTTTCTGTGTACAATAAACTGTAAAAAAAAAAAAAAAAAACGACCTCTGTTTAGGTTGTTCACGCTCTGCCTACCCTATTAGGGATAAAGGCGTAATTATATGTATCTGTAGAAGCGGTAGGAGCTGCCATCACGTTCAGGACGAAACTTTACGTTCATATCTCGTCTTTATCAAAACGATTTAATACACGAGCGAAGCGAGCTCGATATCGTAAAAAATATACATACATATAATCACGCATTTAGAGAGCCCGATGGTGTAGTGGATAGGGCCGCTGCCTCCTGAGCGGGAGGTCGTAGTTCGAACCCCACCACGTAACAATGTGTTTTTCGGTTTTCGAATTTCATATGTACGTTTATTCGGTGCTTTTTCCGTGCTTTGGAAGGCACGTTAAGCCGTTGGTCCCGGTTAATATCGTTTAATACCGTAGATATTAGTCGTTAAGCCATATCAGAGGCCAGAGCTAAGCATTGGCGGCTTGAAAACTCTGACCTAATCTAGGATTGGGTCTGGTTTCCCTTCTGGGTTGCGGAGGTCAGATGGCAGTCGCTCTGTGTAAAAACCAGTACCCTCGTTCAATCCCCTAGATTAGGAAGCCAACCCCGTGAGATACGGGATAAGGCTAGGGAGATGATGACATATAATCACGCATTTATCCCTAATGGGGTAGGCAGAGCGTAAAAGACCTAAACAAAGGTCGTCCGGTCACGTCTGATTAAGTTTCGAGGGTTATTTAAGATAGATTTGTAGGTATATTGCTGTAGTGATATGTTTTCAGCCTATCGCCTAAATTGCAATACACCGAAAACCTCGGAATCACTTAGCTGGTTTTTACAGCATGCCCGGGAGGAAATGCAGCAGGCACATTCTATGTTTTTCTCTCGCTCCCAGGCCAGCATGGAAGAAACTATATGTATGTAAGAAAATCCTTAAGCTAAACCATTATTCCAGAATCTGGGATAACAACGTACCCTGAAGAATGAGCTCTAACGAGGAGCTTTAGGTAGCTACGTAATAAATCGCCGTGTTTTTTCGCAACACGTTTAGTTGTACAAGTCATCTATCAACGCCAGGATTAGTTTTGCTGGTATCGACGTGGGGCCACGAAAGCAGCAGAAAGTTAAACAAATACTGCAATGGTTAAGGACCTAATCACGTGTTTTATTCTAGACTTTTGGTCAACTGCCTCCATGCTCTAGTGGTCAGAGCCATGGGCTAACGATCCGGAGGTCCTGAGTTTGATTCCCAGGCGGGGAACGCAAAGGTGATATTTGCCAATTTATCACTTAGCAAGGTTTTCCTCGTTCATCATCATTCTGTATCAGTCCACTGCTGGACATAGGGCTCTCCCATGGCACGCCACTCAGCTCGGTCTTCAGCCGTTCTCGTCCAATTTCTGCCCGCTTTTTTACGAATACCTTCATTAGAATTACCTTCCATGCTGGACTGGGAGAGATAGAAAAACATAGCATGTTCCAGCTGCCCTTCCTCCCGGGCATGCTGTAGAAGTCAGCAAAAGGGACTCGAGGGTTACAGTGTATTGTAATTTAGGCGATGGGCTGACAACCTGTCACTATAGCAATACACTTTTCAATCTAAAATTGCCTTCAATTTTTGTCAGACGTGGCGAAAGCGCCTTTTACGAGGCGTTTATCGCTCTGCCTACCCCGTAAGGGATAAAGGCGTGATTTTATGTATGTATTATTTTTACGAATATCATCGCTCGATCTGTATTCAGGACGTCCTACGCTACGTTTGCCTTGTGGTATCCACTCTAGAACTCGTCTGCCCCAACGGCCACAAGTTCTACAACAGATTGTCACCGGGTTTTTAGACTAATTAGACCCTGCGGAACTTGATTCTGGCCGGAGACAAACCAATTTCTTCCCTCTTCGTCTCGGAACATGTCCATTACTACCGGATGTCCCCTTTTAAATGAAAATATTAGATTTAGAAATAAACTGTCAAAGACAAATTAAATCTACATTAAATTTCCCACCATTCAATGCTTATATTACTTTCATAGGTCTAATAGTTTGTAAGCAATGCCATTCCAAACTTTTTTCTTGAAATTGTACTGTCACCGGGAAGAATCATGGTCAGCAGGGTCAATTTAGTCTAATTCCCAATAGCAATCCGACATCCATCCATGCCAATTGAAGTCGTCAAATCAATACTTTCTTCTGATCTACAAGGAGTGACGTCATAACTCGCTATTTTCATACAAAAAACGCGTTTTTGACATTTCATAAAAAGTTGCTGAGTTGACTAGTAAAAAACTAGCGTATTTTTCATGGCCCCAAAGTGGGTAGATTGAAATTATTTGTACCCAGCGCACTTCATTACAACACAATAGCTTTTGTGCAGCTAATGTAGTATTAATGGGGAAGTCCCGCGGGCAATGGAGCTAAATGTAACTCTTATACAGCCTTTATACAGCTATACGTGTTGTAGAGGGTGTTAAAAAAGCTAATAGAGGGATAAAGGCAATGAATTCGGGATTTGCGATGAAGGTGATAATAACCCGTGAAAGTTTGGCATATTGTTTGTTATTGTCTAAAGAAATATACAACACTAGCGACCCGCCCCCGCTTCGCACGGAAATTATCAGTGTTTCTCTACTATATTATGCATGTATTATACATATAAACCTGCCTCTTTAATCACTCTATCCATATAATATACCGCATCAAAATCCGTTGCGTAGTTTTAAAGATCTAAGCATACATAGGGATATAGGGACAGAGAAAGCGACTTTGTTTTATACTATGTAGTGATGATGTAACAGAATTGGTATCGTTTCATGTGCTGGTTCATATACTCGAAAGGATATGAACCAGCACATTAACTGGATAACTTTACCAAAGGAACATAGGTCGAAATAAGAAAAAAAACCTATACAAAATGCATCAGCTGATAGCGCGCCTCCTACGCTGGACTGGGAGCGAGAGAAAAACATAGAATGTGCCAACTGCATTTCCTCCCGAGCATGCTGTAAAAACCAGCTAAGGGATCCGAGGGTTTCAGTATATTGTAATTAGGTACCGCCTAGGTGGGCTGACAAACTGTCACTACAGCAATGTCCCTACATATATATCTTAAATAACACCCTCAAAACTTTATCAGACTTGGCGGAACGACCTTTGTTTAGGTCCTTTACGCTCTGCCTACTCCATTAGGGATAAAGGCGTGATTATATGTATGTATTTATGATAGCACGTGTAGAAGTCATGTTATATATACCCTATCTGTTACACGTTGTATTATTACAATGCAATACAAGATACAATACAAGAACTGCCTCCGTGGTCTAGTGGCTAGTGCCATGGACTCCTGATCCGGAGGTCCTGGGTTCGATTCCCAGGGGGGAATCACAAAGTTGATATTTGAGAATTTATCACTTTGTGAATTTTTCCCTAGTTTGGTTAGGACATTGCAGGTTGAATCACCTGATTGTCCGAAAAAGAAAAAGATTTCGTGCTTCGGAGGGCACGTTAAGCCGTCGGTCCCGGTCGCTGTCTTTGATAGTGGTCGCTACTCAAACCATGTCAGAGGCCTGATAGTTGTGCTACTAGGCGGTTTAAAAACTCTGACACCAGGGTTCATCGGGTCGATAGACTCGATACCCACTCGACAGAAGAAGAAGAAGAAGACAATACAAGATACTTAATTGCACAAAGAAACACAAATACATACAGCAGCAAACAGTACAATATAGGCGGCCTTATTGCTGAAGCAGCAATTAATTATGTTCTTGCAATAAACAATTGTTTTTACAGGTAGAATGATGAAATTTGGAATGCAGGTTCCTCTTATAACATAACATCTCAGTAAGAAAGAATATTTGGATTCCCCCAGGGGGGTTAAATAGGGGATGGAAGTTTGTTTGGAAGTCTGTCAATTTTGAAGTTAGGATCTTCCAATTTCGTGTTTAGGCTGATTTAATAATCAAGTTCATCAAGCTTGTATGAAACAAACTTCCATCCCCATTTCAGCCCTTTAGGAACGCAGATATCAAAAACGCTGAAACACGTGTCCATTTTTTTTCCTAACTTCGAATTGACAGACTCCATATAAACTTCCATCCTCTATTTAACCCCCTTGGGGCTGAAAAATCCACATATCCTTTCTCATTGGGAGGTTATGACGTAAGAGGGACCTGCATTCCAAATATCATCATTCTAGCTTTAGTAGTTAGGCTCTGCTTTGATGTATCCGCCAATCTATCGTTAGGAGAAGTACATGTTTTTTTGATTATTTAATTATCGTAGATTTTCCATACATACATATAATCACGCCTTTATCCCTAATGGGGTAGGCAGAGCGTACACGACCTAAACAAAGGTAGTTCCGCCACGTCTGACAAAGTTTTGAGGGTTGTTTAAGATAGATTTGTAGGTATATTACTGTAGGGACAGGTTGACAGCCTGTCGCCTAAATTGCAATATACAGAAACCCTCAGATGCCTTAGCTGGTTTTTACAGCATGCCCGGGAGGAAATGCAGCTGGAACATTCTACGTTTTTCTCTCGCTCCCAGTCCAGCATGGAAGTATCGTAGATTTTTCATTCCTATATATCTTATTAAGTCTTGATTTTGGACAAAAAGGTTGTTCTACTGTTTTAAAGGAAATTTCATGTAGATTACTCCATCTTAAGAACGTATTTATGAAAATCATCATCTCCCTAGCCTTATCCCGTATCTCATGGGGTCGGCTTCCTAATCTAGGAGATTGAACGAGGGTACTGGTTTTTACACAGAGCGACTGCCATCTGACCTCCGCAACCCAGGAGGGAAACCAGACCCAATCCTAAATTAGGTCAGAGTTTTCAAGCCGCCAATGCTTAGCTCTGGCCTCTGATATTGCTTTACGACTAATATCTACGGTATTAAACGATATTAACCGGGACCAACGGCTTAACGTGCCTTCCGAAGCACGGAAAAAGCACCGAATAAACGTACATATGAAATTCGAAAGCCGAAAAACACATTGGTACGTGGTGGGATTCGAACCACGACCTCCCGCTCAGGAGGCAGCGGCCCTATCCACTACACCATCGGGCTCTCTAACATATTTATGAAAATGTTGTTATGAAATTATTTAACATATATTCATGAAAATGTTATGTATTTAAGGCACAATTATTTAAAACTGATGGCGCCACCATCGCGCTACTGTTCAGCTCTTAAAAAAAAAAAAACTTTTGCGTTCGGGCAGTTTTGTTAAAGGACTGCCTTATCGCTGAGAGCGTTCTCTTTTAAACAACCTTTGAGGATACGAGATACAGAAAGCAGCAGGTTATATTTACGTTTAGGTGGGCAGTGTTTTTCTTATCCTTCACGCAAGTAAAAATACATACATATCAAACACATATTATTATTATTATAGCTAGCCTATAAGATCCCACTGCTGGGCAAAGGCCCCATAAAAAAAAAGACATAAAAAAAAGTTATCTATTTGTCACTTACCCGGCATGTCATATGACGGCGGATAAAATACTGGGGAAAACCAAAGAGTATAATCTAAATACATACATATAATCACACCTTTATACCTAATGGGGTAGGCAGAGCGTAAACGACCTAAAAAGGGTCAGTTCCTCCACGTCTGACAAAGTTCTGAGGGTTATTTTAGATAGATTTGTAGGTATATTGCCCTTAGTTGATTTTTACAGCATGTCCGGGAGGAAAAGCAGCTGGCACATTCTATGTATTTCTCTCGCTCCTATGCCAGCATGAACGATAAAAATTACTTCTATAATATTAAAAGGACGCCAAACTTTCAAAATTGAAAACCGGTATTCACAAAGCCACCTTTATATCTTACAAAACCTACAAATTGTATTCAAAATGGCGGCCATTGTAACTGCAGACGCTTTTGTAAAAAGTTTAGGCAATGCGTACGCGGGTAGGGTTACCATCTGGAAAAAATATTCCGATGGTGACAGATAGATTTTAGATTAAGCATCTAGTATATACTTCAGCACTAAAAGAAGGACAAAAATAAGAATAAGATAAAACGAAGGGAGGTGCGAGGTTCTCATGCTTCTTCTTCATTGTGATATAGTTTTATTTTATTTTGTGAATCAGGTATAATTTCATTTGTAATAGACTTGCTTGTGACTTTCTAAAAGTGTCCATAAGTCCAGCATGGAAGTTAAATATCTACAAATGTCTGAAATTCCGACTCTAGAGCCCGATGGTGTAGTGGATAGGGCCACTGCCTCCTGAGCGGGAGGTCGTGGTTCGAATCCCACCACGTACCAATGTGTTTTTCGGTTTTCGAATTTCATATGTACGTTTATTCGGCGCCTTTTCCGTGCTTCGGAAGGCACGTTAAGCCGTTGGTCCCGGTTAATATCGTTTAATACCGTAGATATTAGTCGTTAAGCCATATCAGAGGCCAGTGCTAACCATTGGCGGCTTGAAAACTCTGACCTAATCTAGGATTGGGTCTGGTTTCCCTTCTGGGTTGCGGAGGTCAGATGGCAGTCGCTCTGTGTAAAAATCAGTACCCTCGTTCAATCCCCTAGATTAGGAAACCGACCCCGTGAGATACGGGATAAGGCTAAGGAGATGATGATGATGATGATGTCTGAAATTCCGACTCTATTAAAAAAAAAAATATTTTTGACTATTTTTTTCCTGAGACATTTTACTTCGTTTTATAATAGTTTTTTTTTTCAGTTGATAGAGTGACGGACCGGCATTCCAGAGACGCAGGTTCGAGTCCTGCCAGAAACGAATTTATTATTTTGGTTTTTTCATATATTATATATATATATATATATACAAGGTGGCGCAAAAGAAATCACCCTATTGGAAGATGCTCTCATTTTTGCAAATGGCCGCCAATGTCAAATCTGTTTTGACATTTGTGGACTAGACAGATGCAGAATACAAGTGAACAAGCCATGGAGCGATACACTCCCCAAGAACGCGGAAAAATCGTGTCTATTTTTTTGAGTAACAATTCGTCTGTGGTGTTGGCGCAGCGCGAATTCCGTCGCCGATTCCCCGGCCGTCCGACACCGACTGCGCAAACACTGCGACGTTTAGCCACCAACCTTGAAGAGTATGGGACCACACGAGACGTTGCTAAGAGTGGCCGGCCCCGGAGCGCCCGTTCTGCCGAGAATATCGCCGCTGTAGCCGAGGACGTTGAAGTGAGCCCCGAAACATCGACCAGACGACGTGCCACGCAATTGGGCCTCAGCCGGCGGTCCTTGCAGCGAATTTTGGTGCGAGACTTGAAGATGTTTCCTTACAAAGTCCAGACCGTGCATCAGCTGCTGCCTGCCGACCGCCAAACGCGCGTAACCTACGCCCAAGCCATCCTCAATCTCGAGGAAGAATTGGACAATTTTTCGACCAAAATCATCATGAGCGATGAGGCTCATTTCCACCTCAGCGGTTACGTGAATCGGCAAAATTATCGCTTCTGGGGCACCGAGAATCCACGAGTGATGCACGAGGAGCCGTTACACCCGCTCAAAGTGACTGCGTGGTGCGCTGTTCACGCTGGAGGAGTCATCGGGCCATTTTTTTTCGAGAACGCCGCGGGTCAAACGACAACAGTGGACGGTGCGCGCTATAGGGCCATGTTGACCGAATTTTTTCTGCCGCAATTGGACGAATTGGGACTGGAGGACATGTGGTTCCAACAGGACGGGGCAACGGCGCACACTGCACGAGCCACAACCGACATTCTGAAGGCGGCATTTCCGGGTCGCCTAATCTCTCGTTTTGGCGATTTGCACTGGCCGGCCAGATCGCCCGATTTAACGGTCCCGGACTTCTTTTTATGGGGTTTTTTGAAGTCTCGTGTTTACGTCAACAAGCCTGAGACCTTGGAAGCCCTCAAAGACAACATTCGACACGAGTGCGAGAATCTGTCGCCCGAAGTTCTCGCCGAAGTGATGAAAAATGCCATAAAACGAGCCCGTATGGCAATCAATTGTAACGGCGCCCATTTGGCCGATATCATCTTCTCGACTTGACCAGTAAAATTCTAAAGGTGCAAATAAATATAATCAAAAAACAGATTCGAAGTTTTTCATTTAGAAAAAAAATGAGAGCCAAACAACATCGGATGACTTCTTTTGCGCCACCTTGTATATATATTCTTCCATGCTGGCCCGGGAGCGAGAGAAAAACTTAGAATGTGCCAGCTGAATTTCCTCCCGGTTATGCTGTAAAAACCAGCTAAGGGATCAGAGGGTTTTGGTATGTTGTAATCTAGACGATGGGCTGACAACCTGTCACTACAGCAGTATACCTACAAATCTACCTTAAATAACCCTCAAAACGTTGTCAGACGCGGCGGATCGACCTTTGTTTAGGTCGTTGACGCTCTGCCTACCCCATTAGGGATAAACATACATACATACATATAATCACGCCTTTTTCCCTAATGGGGTAGGCAGAGCGTTAACGACCTAAACAAAGGTCGTTCCGCCACGTCTGACAAAGTTTTGTGGGTTATTTAAGATAGATTAGTAGGTATATTGCTGTAGTGACATGTTGTCAGCCCATCGACTAAATTACAGAGATAGAAAAACATAGCATGTTCCAGCTTCCTTCCATGCTGGACTGGGAGAGATAGAAAAACATAGCATGTTCCAGCTTCCTTCCATGCTGGACTGGGAGAGATAGAAAAACATAGCATGTTCCAGCTTCCTTCCATGCTGGACTGGGAGAGATAGAAAAACATAGCATGTTCCAGCTTCCTTCCATGCTGGACTGGGAGAGATAGAAAAACATAGCATGTTCCAGCTGCCCTTCCTCCCGGGCATGCTGTAGAAGTCAGCAAAAGGGACTCGAGGGTTACAGTGTATTGTAATTTAGGCGATGGGCTGACAACTTGTCACTATAGCAATACACTTTTCAATCTAAAATTGCCCTCAATTTTTGTCAGACGTGGCGAAAGCGCCTTTTACGAGGCGTTTATCGCTCTGCCTACCCCGTAAGGGATAAAGGCGTGATTTTATGTATGTATGAAACCCTCGAATCCCTTATTATTAGGGATAAAGGCGTAATTATATGTATGTATGTATAATTTATATGTAATAGAGCCTACAAATCATGTTATATGGTAACCCTACACGCTCGCGAGTTTAATTTTTAACTCGTTGCATGCTGCCGTGAGGTATGCAAGCTGTTAAAGTTTCTATAGACCTGTTGTTCGCTTGTTGAACAATCTACGCTGTTCAGTTTTACTCGATAGCGCGAAGGTATTGAGAGCATTTTTTTCATGTTTGATTTCGGTTTGTATTTTTTTTTTTTCGTGCTGGACTGGGAGCGATAGAAAAACCTATAATGTGCCAGCTGCATCTCCTCCCGGGCATGCTGTAGAAACCAGCTAAGGGGTTCGAGGGTTTCGGTATTTTGTGATTTAGGCGATGGGCTGACAACCTGTCACTACAGCAATATACCTACAAATCTATCTTAAATAACCCTCAAAACTTTGTCAGACGTGGCGGAATGACCTTTGTTTAGGTCGTTTGCGCTCTGCCTACCCCATTAGGGATAAAGGCGTGATTATATGTATGTATGTATGTATATCTAACATTATTGAAATCTTTTAACATAGTAGGGTTCTGATATGTACGACACTTACAGACGAACACAACATTCAATTTGAATATATTGTAACTTAGGCGATAGGCTGACCACCTGTCACTATAGCAATATACAGATAAATTCCTCAAAAATTCTCGGACGTGGCAACACTACCTTTGTTTAGGTCGTTGGCGCTCTACATACCCCTTTAAAGATACAGGCGTGATAATATGTATCTATGTAATATTATCATTGCTGCGAATTTCTTTTCAGCATTTATACGAATAGATTTAGTCGAGGGAATGTCATATTTTCACGCGATAAAAATAGCCTGGGTATGTTCTTTTTAAATATATGTTCTTGATAAAGAACCAGAACTCAATTTGTGTCAAGTTTCATCTCTATCCGTCCAGTGGTTGCTATGTGTAAGGAAGAAAATAATAAACATACTTTCGCATTGTAAATCACTTCTTCTTCTTTCGAGTGGGTATCGAGTCTATCGACTCGATGAACCCTGGTGTCAGAGTTTTTAAACCGCCTAGTAGCACAACTATCAGGCCTCTGACATGGTTTGAGTAACGTCCACTATCAAAGACAGCGACCGGGACCGACGGCTTAACGTGCCCTCCGAAGCACGAAATCTTTTTTTCTTTTCGGACAATCAGGTGATTCAGCCTGCAATGTCCTAACCAAACTGGGGAAAAATACACAAAGTGATAAATTCTCAAATATCAACTTTGTGTTTCCCCCCTGGGAATCGAACCCAGGACCTCCGGATCGGGAGTCCATGGCACTAGCCACTAGACCACGGAGGCAGTGTGTAAATCACTACATAGTATAAAACAAAGTCGCTTTCTCTGTCCCTATATCCCTATGTATGCATAAATCTTTAAAACTACGAAACGGATTTTGATTCGGTTTCTTTTAATGGATAGAGTGATTCAAGAGGAAGGTTTGTATGTATTACATATGCATAATATAGTAGAGAAACACTGATAATTTTCGTGCGAAGCCGGGGAGGGTCGCAGGTATGCATTAATCTATTTAATACTTAATTGTGCACAATAAAATACAAAGGACAACATAAACATAAAACACAACAGGAAAGAACAGCTATTTTCTAAAAACAAATATTTCTCGCAATATACCGAAGCTACAGAAAAAGTATTTTTAAGATTTAATTATCGCTTATTTGATTTTAAGAAATGAATTTAGATTATAGATACCATTTCTTCCATGCTGGCCTGAGAGCGAAAGAAAACATAGAATGTGCCAGCTGCATTTCCTCCCCGGTATGCTGTAAAAACCAGCTGAGGGATCCGAGACTTTCAGTATATTGCAATTTAGGCGATGGGCTGACAACCTGTCACTAACAGCAATATACGTACAAATCTATCTTAAATAACCCTCAGAACTTTGTCAGTCGTGGCGGAACGACCTTTGTTTAGGTCGTTTGCGCTCTGCCTACCCCATTAGGGATGGAGGCGTGACTATATGTATGTAGAATATACCGGGTGTAAGGGACAGCGTCCCGCAAATTGATAGGGGTTGCTCAGTCAATGAAACTGAACAGCTATCACCAGGAATTTCTTTCAGAAGATGAAAAAAAATGAACTTTCTGTACAAAATGACCACCTTGATAAGACAATTTGTATGGAACACCAAAATGTTTATTTCACTTCCTGGAAAATAATCCTGCTAATAGTTGTTCAGTTCCGTTGACTGAGAAACCCCTATCAGTTTGCGGGACGCTGTCCCTTACACTCCGCATCCTCTTAGTGAAATCACATTTCTTCAATGTTGCATCTTCCATGCTAGCCTAGGAGCGACAGAAACACATAGAATGTGCCAGCTGCATTTCCCCCCCCGGGAATGCTGTAAAAAACAGCTAAGGGATCTGAGGGTTTCTGTATAGTGCAATTTAGGCGATAGGCTGACAACCGGTCACTACAGCAATAAGCAAATCTATCTTAAATAACCCTCAAAACTTTGTCAGATGTGGCGGAACGACCTTTGTTTAGGTCGTTTACGCTCTGCCTACCCCATTAGGGATAAAAGCGTGACTATATGTATGTATGTATGTATAGACTGCCCTGCATACTCATAGTCAGCAAAAGGGATTTAAGGGTTACAGTGTTTTGTAATTTAGGCGATGAGCTGACAACCTGTCACTACAGCAATACACATTACAATCTACAATTGCCCCCAAATTTTGTCAGACGTGATGAAAGCGCCCTTTACGGGGCGTTTTAAGCCCTGCCTACCCCGTAAGATATAAAGGCGTGATTTTATGTATCTAATATGTGAAGTCAAAACAAGAAAAATCTTCAATTTATTGAACAGTATTGAGTACCTAACAGATGTTCAATATTCTTCAAGTACCATTGACCATCTGCGCTGATCATGTACCTATTGACAGATTGACAATTTGAATTGATCCGATTGTTGCTTATTTAAGGAGCAAATAGAGCTGCGATGGTGGCGCCATCGGTTTTAAATTAAGTGCCCCTAAAATACAAACAATTTCATTACTATTTTACTAGAATCGAATTCTCTATTCTTTAAACTATAATATAAATAATTCGTAATGTGTATTTAAGCTTTGTCATCATCTCCCTATCTCACGGGATTGGCTACCTTATCTAGGTGATTGAACGAGGGTACTGGTTTTTACACAGAGCGACTGCCATCTGACCTCTGCAACCCAGAAGGAAAACCAGACCCAATCCTAGATAAGTTCAGAGTTTTTAAGCCGCCAATGCTTGGCACTGGCCTCTGACATGGCTTAACGACTAATGTCAACGGTATTAAACAATATTAACCGGGACTAACAGCTGAACGTGCCTTCCGAAGGACGGGAAAACCGCCGAATAAACGTACATATGAAATTAATAAACGTACATATGAAATTAATAAACGTACATATGAAATTAATAAACGTACATATGAAATTAATAAACGTACATATGGAATTAATAAACGTACATATGAAATTCGAAAACCGAAAAACACATTGGTACGTGGTAGGATTCGAACCACGACCTCCCGCTCAGGAGGCAGCAGCCCTAACCACTAAAGAAAGAAAGAAGAAAGAAAATACATTTATTCAGTACCCGATATAACAAAACATAAAAAAACAAAATAAAAATAACATATAAAACATGGATTCTGAAAAGGGTACCCAACCCAACTCAGCGTATGCTGCAGTTTAAAGCTGCAGCGCTGGTTTTCAGCTGGGCCCATAGCATTTTTTTTACTCAACATACACAAGTGCTCTTAAATAACAAAACTCTTACATTTAACTAATAACTACACAAATTTAACTCTAAAAGGTAGCAATACTATTAAAATATGACCTACTTGAATCTAGTACTTACTCTTGCTAACCTAACGCTACTAATATACTATGACTAAAACTATAAAACCATGTAACTATATCTATACTTATATTATCCATTAAAAAAAAAAAAAAAAAAACATTACCAAGCAGCACGTAGAGGGTGGCTTGCAAGATTACTAAATTAAATAAGTAGTAATATCTTGTTGTTGTAGATCTAGACAATACTTTTTGAGTTGAAATCTGAAATTCCGTACAGTCTGTAGGTTTCTTAAAGGAGGGGGTATATTATTCCTTATTTTTGCAGCGGCGTACTTGAAACTACCCTCGAAAGAACTAGTTTTGTGTCGCGGAATTTTTAAGAGAGCATGGCGTTTGCGGCTAGACCACACCAGGTTTTCGTACAGGTAATCAGGTTTCTTAGTTCTGATAACTTCAAACAATAATGTTTGCCAAGTGAATAATCTTTTACTTGACATCTTCAGTACTCTTGCATACATACATACATACATATATTCACGCCTGTATCCCTAATGGGGTAGGCAGAGCGTAAACGACCTAAACAAAGGTCGTCCCGCCACGTCTGACAAAGTTTTGAGGGTTATTTAAGATAGAATTCTAGGTATATTGCTGTAGCGACAGGTTGTCAGCCCATCGCCTAAATTACAATATACTGAAACCCTCGGATCCCTTAGCTGGATTTTACAGCATGCCCGGGAGGAAATGCAGCGGGCACATTCTATGTTTTTCTCTCGCTCCCAGGCCAACATGGAAGTACTCTTGCCTTGTTCAGTAAAGGTGTTACATGACTTCTAGGTGGAATACTAAAGCAGAATCTTGCGCATGCGTTCTCACTACACCACCGGGTTTCTCGTATCACAAATATATATTTGCAGATTCGTACTAAAAGCTTCTTCTTCTTCCATGCTGGCTTGGGAGCCAGAGAAAAACATAGAATGTGCCAGCTGCATTTCCTCCCGGGCATGCTGTAAAAACCAGCTATGGAATCCGAGGGTTTCAGTATACTGTAATTTTTAAACCGCCTAGTAGCTGCGATGGGCGGACAACCTATCACTACAGCAACATTCCTACAAATCTATCTTAAATAACCCCCAAAACTTTGTCAGACGTAACGGAACAACCTTTGTTTTACTAACGACCACATTAGGGATATATAATAATAATAATAAAAATAATAAAATTGTATTTATTAAAATAAAAAACATTTAAAATAGAACAAGCATTTAACAACGATCCCCGCACTAAGCGCAGCTTGTATCGCGGGAACCTCACAACATATATATGTATGTATATATATGTATGTCACAACATATATATATATATATATATATATATATATATATATGTATGTATGTAACAAAACACCACATTTAAAATGTATTATTGAGGAACTAGGTACCCCTAAAAATGCACGTTAATTTGTTAAGATCGTGTATTGGTATTACGCCCCCTTTGAATGATTTCACGCTGGTTTTCATTTGAACATTGTACCCCCCGTGTTATGTCTGAATGCGTTTTCTAGTGCACGCAAACATTTTTAGGGTCCCGTGAGTTATAAATACAAAACCCTAGTATGTTATGATATTCTCCTGTCTTATAATAGACCACTAAAACACGCATTCTTTATCCAAAATTCCAAGTTGTAAAATAATATTCAAAGTTGTAATGTTTTTTTTTTCAATTTCTAGGGATGATGAGTCAAATTAAAAGTCAAGTCATAATGATTAACATACATGCATATAGTTACGCCTTTATCCGTAATGGGGTACGCAGAGCGTAAACGACCTAAACAAAGGTCGTTCCGCCACGTCTGACAAAGTTTTGAGGGTTATTTAAGATAGATTTGTAAGTATAGTGCTGTAGTGACAGGTTGTCAGCCCATCGCCTGAATTGCAATATACTGAAACACTCGGATCCTTTAGCTGATTTCTACAGCATGCCCGGGAGGAAAAGCAGCTGGCACATTCTATGTTTTTCTCTCGCATCCTGTCCAGCATAGAAGAAAAAAAATAATATTCAAAGTGGTAATGTTTGGCTTTTCAATTTCTAGGGATGATGAGTCAAATCAAAAGTCAAGTTATAATGATAAAAGACGGGAAATTACATACATACATACATATAATCACGCCTTTATCCCTAATGGGGTAGGCAGAGCATAAACGACCTAAACAAAGGTCGTTCCGCCACGTCTGACAAGGTTTGAGGGTTATTCAAGATGGATTTGTACGTATATTGCTGTAGTGACAGTAAATTTGTGACGGGAAATTTACTGTTGTTTTTCATTTTTGTATGAGTGTCCGATATTTAAAAGTCAAGTCTCATGCTTGTATGCCATTTAATTATTATGTCAGAGGCCTGATAGTTGTGCTACTAGGCGGTTTAAAAACCCTGACACCAGGATTCATCGGGTCGATAGACTCGATACCCACTCGACAGAAGAAGAAGTGCGGTCTAACCTTAACGCCGCCATTTTGAGATTTGACATTGATTTGACAGTTCTCAGCGCCCCCGTCGACGTTCATTGAGAACCGTGTCGTGTTTGATGTGATTTTAAATTAAATTCTCTATTTGCTCTGCATCTCTAATGGAAACCCTAAACCGATTGGCTTTTGTGTGTGGGTTTCTGAGTTGGTTTTAAACTAAGATGACAATATTTTATATTCATGACATACCTACAATCGCGCCATTATCCGTCATTTGGTAGGCAGAGCGTTAACGATCTAAATGAACGGCAGTTCCGCCATGTAGAGCCATGCCACTGAACAACTTTTGCAAAGACAAATAGGTCGAACACGGTATAAAAGACACTATGTTTCTTTTTTGTAAACTTTTATTATCTACTCTCAGTAAACTATGTCCGAGGTAAAATTGAGATTTTGATTTGTGAAATTCATATTAAAAATACAAAATGTTAAAATATCCCACAAACTGGTAGGGGTTGCTCAGGCAACGATACTGAACAACTTTCATCACTAAATTCTTTCATGAAGTGAATTATTTTTTTGGCTTTTCTATATGGACAAATTGTCTGATCGAGGTTGACATTTTGTATGGAAAAGAATTTCGTAGCCTGAGCAAGCAACCCCTGTCAGGTTGTGGGATGTTGTCCCTTACTCCCCGTATAATATAAAAATATAATAACTACAGAACCCACAAAGCTTATCTCCAACCCACTCCCCACAGTTTAATTCTATTTAACCTCAAAATCGAGAAAGGAGGGTTTTCTTTCGGTGGGTGCTTGCAATGCGATTATGGCGCCCCCTAGCTCCGTAGGTACATTTCGACCGCGCTTTAGATGAACGCAGTAAAAAGGAACTAAGGGCCAAATCACACAGGAATGGGAGCGGCACGCAGCGGGCACTTTTAATCACTACATAGTATAAAACAAAGTCGCTTTCTCTGTCCCTATATCCCTATGTACGCATAAATCTTTAAAACTACGCAACGGATTTTCATGCGGTTACTTTTAACGGATAGAGTGATTCAAGAGGAAGGTTTATATGTATAATACATGTATAATATAGTAGATAAACACTGATAATTTCCGTGCGAAGCCGGGGCGTGTCGCTAGTGTAAAATAAATATAACTTTGTCTACATACTTTTAACGACTAGTATCGTTAGGAAAGTTCAAGACGTCGCGACCACGCGGGGCTTCAGGTTGAGGTTCAGCGCATCATCAAGAGGACTAGGTCAAATTCTGGTCTGCAACAGTGTAGTGTCTGCCATCGACACGCTAATAAGAAGAAGAGACTAGGATTTCCAGTCAGGAAGCCGCTGTAGGCGGCGCGCGGCAGCTGGCGTCTTGCCGCTGCAGGCCGCGCCTCTTTCGGCAGCGCCGCTGCCATTCCGGTGTGAATCGGCCCGTGTCAAATGCGTCAAATCTCAAAATGGCGGCGTTAAGTTTAGACCGCACTATAGGACGTAGCTGCAGCGGAGCGGTGCGGTAATGTCAGCTCATACATTTGTCAGTTTTTGCCGCGCCGTGTCGCGTTCCTTCAGTGCACAAATCTCATACATTTTCACACAAAGAATATTTTCTCCGCGCCGCTGCCGCTACGTCCTAGTGCTGTACACAAAACTGATATTTGAGAATTTATCACTTAGTGAATTTTTCCCCAGTTTGGATAGGACATTGCAGGCTGAATCGCCCGATTGTCCGAAAAAGAAAAAGATTTCACGTTAAGCCGTCGGTCCCGGTCGCTGTCTTTGATAGTGGTCGTTACTCAAACCATGTCAGAGGCCTGATAGTTGTGCTACTAGGCGGTTTAAAAACTCTGACACCAGGATTCATCGGGTCGATAGACTGGATACCCACTCGACAGAAGAAGAAGTGCGGTCTAACCTTAACGCCGCCATTTTGAGATTTGACATTGATTTGACAGTTCTCAGCGCCCCCGTCGACGTTCATTGAGAACCGTGTCGTGTTTGATGTGATTTTAAATTAAATTCTCTATTTGCTCTGCATCTCTAATGGAAACCCTAAACCGATTGGCTAGAAGAATGGGTAGACAAATTATTGGTGATAGATTTTGATTTGTAAGTGGATTTTTATTCAAAACAAACTTAAGGTTAGACCGACTAGGACGTACCTGCAGTGGAGCGACGCGGCGCTACACGGCGCGGCAATGTAATTTAATTCATACATTTTGACAGATTTTGTCGCGCCGCTACAGTGACGTGCCGTGCTGCGCCGCTCCGCTGCAGCATAGTGCTTAGACTGCCTTTGTGGTATGTCTGATAGCACAGAATATATAATAGTACTACATACAGAATGGACATTCACCTCCCTTCCCCAGTCCGACATACGTCACACTCCGCGCCGGATTGTGGGCCACATTGAGCTTACGCTTAGCGGGTATGGCCCAGTGTATCGGAAATAATAAAGTTTTGTGTTCCAAAGATGGTTAGATACTGTTCCGTATATAGATGTTTTTCTACCACAAGATGACTCCAATAGGAACTTTTTGAGATTCCACAGTGATGAAAGACGGTAAGTAAATTTATATAAAATATGCAACCTAATCTTTTATAACTATTCAGTTACAGTGAGCTACTACTTTAAAACGTTAGTTTAATCAAGAACCGGATTAATCAAGTGATGATTATGACCTATATAACAAAATTTGTCAACCCTTATAACACGCACACAAACGCATGCCAAGTGCAACATGCCGTCTGTCGATGTGTGACCAAAATGACATGGTAGTTAGGAGTGTCCGAGATGTGCTGATAGCTCAGACATTTGTTTAGGTAGTTTACGCTCTGCCTACCCCATTAGGGATCAAGGCGTGATTATATGTATGTATTTTGTTTACAATATTTATTCGATTATTCATTATATCAATATTATTTTATATTTTTTTTATAATATTTAACCCTTTTTTGTGTGTAGGTATCACAACTGCCTCCGTGGTCTAGTGGTTAGTGCCATGGACTCCTGATCCGGAGGTCCTGGGTTCGATTCCCAGGGGGAAACACAAAGTTGATATTTGAGAATTTATCACTTTATGAATTTTTCCCCAGTTTGGTTAGGACATTGCAGGCTGAATCACCTGATTGTCCGAAAAAAAAAAAAAGATTTCGTGCTTCGGAGGGCACGTTAAGACGTCGGTCCCGGTCGCTGTCTTTGAAAGTGGTCGTTACTCAAACCATGTCAGAGGCCTGATAGTTGTGCTACTAGGCGGTTTTAAAACTCTGACACCAGGGTTCATCGGGTCGATAGACTCGATACCCACTCGACAGAAGAAGAAGACAATTTTTTTCAGCCGCGTGCCATAGTTACTATAAATTCTTCATTCGTTACACATAGGGAAGACTATGATAAATTCGTCACTACCTCTACCGTTTCGGTAACTGAGTGGTAGAGCGATAGACCGGCATTCCAGACTTCGAACCCTGCCCGAAACGAATTTATTATTTTCTTACATACATACATAAAATCACGCCTTTATCCCTAATGGGGTAGGCAGAGCGTAAACAACCTAAACAAAGGTCGTTCCGCCACGTCTGACAAAGTTTTGAGGGTTGTTTAAGATAGATTTGCAGGTATATTGCTATAGTGACAAGTTGTCAGCCTATCGCCTAAATTACAATATACCAAAACCCTCGGATCCCTTAGCTGGTTTTTACAGCATGCTCGGGAGGAAATGCAGCTGGCACATTCTATGTTTTTCTCTCACTCCCAGGCCAGCATGGAAGCTTTCATATTATATGTATTGTTATTTCATATCGCTACACTTTGATCTTTAAGAGTATAATGATACCTCCAATATCAAGAATGCAATAAAAAAATAGCAAACATCACACAGGGTGTAGTTTGCGGTGCCCCTCACCCCCTGTCTACCCCGCTAGTTCCCCGTGAGTGCATTCCCCCGGAAGTAGGGAGAATCAATCACACAGAAGTAAATGCAGTTAAGGGGAAGCAAGGGGATATCGTAAGTCAAGTTTAGTCGTATAATAAATAGTCTTCCCACCGATTTTCGGTGGCGGAGGGCGGCCAATCACCCAGAGACCGGCCAACTGCGCGAAGCTAGTTTTTAGTGCCCAAGTGTTTGCGCTACACACAAGTGCACTCTCATTTCTTCAATCTCTTATTCTGATGGGACAGATTGAGTGATACGACCTGATAAATTAACAAATATCAACATTGCGTCCCCCCGGGAATCAAACCCGGGACTTCCAGGTCGGGAGCCCATGGCTCAGACCACTAGACCACGCAGGCAGATAGCTGATAGGTGGTAGTGAGCTGTCATTTTTAGCATGAGAAAACAGAATGTCATGGCAATAAATTTAATTCAGATTATTTAGTCGTGTTTTTACCAAATTGGCGTTTATTTATTTTAGCATTTTATTATTTTCTAGGTATAGGTCTTCAGGTGAATCAGCTTGCACTGTCCTAACCAGACTAGGAACAAACTCACAAAGTAAAAAAAATAACACAAGACTCCCGATCGATCGAGTATCCAAGACCAAAGGAATTAAAAATGGACTGTTTTCGTTTAATATCATTAATTTAATTTATTTTTTTACTGGCATTAAAAAATATTGTCCTACCTTCCCAAACACAAACAAACCTGCACACGTAATAGTCTAAGAGCTTTCCCTTAAGGGGCGAGCAGTGGCGCGACGGTGGCGCCGTCAATTTTAAAGTAACTCTGTCCAAAATACAAACATTTTCGTTAATATTTTACATTTAGCGAAAATCGCCCGAAATTCTTCATTTTGTATCACATTATTCGTATAATATTATTCATAATTAGTATCTAAGCTTTGTATTACAAATATGCTAAAAGTGGCCACTATTAGCACATTAATAACACAAAGCTTACATGCTTAGTTTGAATTATGATATAACTAGCGACCCGCCCCGGCTTCGCACGGAATTTATCAGTGTTTCTCTACTATATTATTTTTTTAAAATTCAAAACAATTTTATTTCGGAAAACATACATAGTTGTTAGCAAAAGTTAAAATTAATTAATTCTAGGTAGTAAAACTTAAAATTTAATTAATAATTTTTTTTTATCCATTTCATTACTACATTACATTACAATTTCATTACATATATTATAAATTATCAATCAAGCGAATGTCAAACAATAAGTAATAAATTATTCCTATTCTATTTTTTTATTTAACTAAGGAAATTTAGCCAGCATGTAGACCCATCCAGTGTCGAAAGATAGGCGAGTCCCACCTACAAGCCAATACTTTCAGAATGCTGTTCGAACTAGTGCGCACTCGATTATGTTATATTATGCATGTATTATACATATAAAACTTCCTCTTGAATCACTCTATCCATTGAAAGAAACCGCATCAAAATCCGTTGCGTAGTTTTAAAGATTTATGCATACATAGGGATATAGGGACAAAGAAAGCGACTTTGTTTTATACCTTGTAGTGATGTGTTATAAAATTTAGAAATTGCGATTTCCGATAAACGTAAAATTTCCATGAAAATGTTTGCATTTTGGACACAGTTCATTAATTCAAATTCAAAATTCTTTATTGCAGTTTGTACAATAGTAAGATGTTATGGGCGAAAATATGTAAGTTCCACTGAAAACTTGCTTATATTTTACAACATTTTACAAAATTATATACAACATGTCAACAAAATTTATAATTATCTTAAGTCATTATTTTAAATTACTATTGAGGGCGCCACCTCCGCTCTGTTTCCACCTTAACCACCCCTCGCAAGCAATTGCTCGGAACAGAAGGTACTATAGGGCATCTTATGGGGTGTAAGTACACAGCGCTATTATCTATATATTTGTTTGCGTTTTTTTTTTAACGAAATTGCGAAGCTCTTTCAAGAAGCAAAATTGTATATAAAAATGTAAACAAAGAAAATTATTTTTAATATTTAGTGAGCAAATATATTTATTTTAGTCAAGTTGGTTAATATCTTTTTAACCCGAAAGCCAAACGGTAATTTTACGATTATAAGGGGTGTAAGGGACAGCAACCCGCAAACTCATTAGGGCTGCTCAGTTAACTAAACTGAACAACTGTCAGCATTTTTTTTTTCAGGAATAAAATAAAAATGCTTTTCCATACACATTATCTTATCGATATTTCATCCCTAATGGGGTAGGCAGAGCGTAAACGACATTAACAAAGGTCGTTTCGCCACGTCCGTCAAGTTTTTGAGGGTTATTTAAGATAGATTTGTACTTATATTGCTGTAGTGACAGGTTGTCAGCCCATCGCCTAAATTACAATATACTGAACCCTCGGATCCCTTAATTGGTTTTTACAGCATGCCCGGGACAAAAAATGAAGCTGGCACATTCTATGTTTTTCTCTCGCTCCCAGGCCAGCATGGAATTACACATCAACATAACACACTGTTATTAATTATTGAAATATATGCCTGACAGCACTCTAAGTAATTATGAAGCGATCTCAAACTTGAGAGCAATATTAACCATGGATTTGACAGTCCATGCTGGACTGGGAGAGATAGAAAAACATAGAATGTTCCAGCTGCCCTTCCTCCCGGGCATGCTGTAGAAGTCAGCAAAAGGGACTCGAGGGTTACAGTGTATCGTAATTTAGGCGATGGGCTGACAACCTGTCACTATAGAAATACACTTTTCAATCTAAAATTGCCCTCAATTTTTGTCAGACGTGGCGAAACCGCCTTTTACGAGGCGTTTATCGCTCTGCCTACCCCGTAAGGGATAAAGGCGTGATTTTATGTATGTATGTATGTTGACAGACCATTTTGTACTGAAATGACATTTCTGATACGAACTCAAACTCGCTGTCACTCTCAAGTGCTGTTTATAAATACGAGCCTAAAGAACTCATACACCTACAAAATTTAAATTACAGGCTTCTACGCATGTAATCCATCATCATAATTTGTCAAAAAGTCATGGAAAAATATTGAAAACACAATATTAATATCATTGCATCTCACCCCTCCAAAATAACTGCCTCCGTGGTCTAGTGGTCTGAGACATGGGCTCCAGATATGGAGGTCGCGGGGTCGATTTCTTGGTAAGGCTAACGCAGGCTGAATCACCCGATTGTCAGTTAGAAAAAAGGATTCCGTGCTTCGAAGGGCACGCTAAGTTATCGCGTCGGTCCCCGCTGTCTTTGATAGTGATCAATAAACATACTCAGAGGCCTATCAGCTGGGCTATTAGGTGGTTTAATAACTCTGACTCCAGGGTTCTAAATCATAATAGCATTATAACGTCACCCCTTGGTAAATATTGTACTACTCAAATCAATAACTTCTATATTTTAACTCGTACATTAAATCTAAAAGGGCATGGTTTTGAAAAAGAAGAATGAGTTTCACAACGATTTAACCATCAGTTTTAAGGCTCGTATTTATAATCAGCTCTAGAGACTGTCAGCATGTTTGAATTCGTATCAGAAATATCATTTCAGTACAAAGCGAACTGTCAAATCCACACTTAAGATTGCACTCAATGTTGAGATCGCTTTATAATAATAATAAACATCACTTGAGACTAACAGCTAGTTTGAGTCCGTATCAGAAATGTAATTTCAGTACACAAGGACTTATCAAATCCATACTTAATATTACTCTTAATCTTGAGATCGCTTCATAAATACGACCGTAAGTATGTTTTGATTTTTTTAGCCATCCAGTCAACACTCCTATTATCAGGCCAAAAAGTCAAGGAAAATATTGTAAACAGAATATTAATATCACTGTTCACCCTCCTAGTTCGTAGCTTTTGTTACGGTCCATTGATTGTCAGGGGTTCGTAGTTAGGGGATGAATTCTATACCAGCTAGTCCTGCTAACTAGTTGTTAAATAGCCAAGGGCGTCTGCCATGGTAATAGGTCTGGTCACGCTGGGTAAAGGTTGAATGGCAGCAGTTTCTGACACCAGGGTTCATCGGGTCCATACCACACGACAGAAGAAGAAGCAGTTTCTGGGCGCACTATTCCTTAACTAACGCTTAGCTAACACTATCATTTCATAACTTTGACATAAGAACAAGATATCAAATGAACACATGACTTTGACATTCCTAATCTGACGTAAGACGCTTTAAATAAGAACTGAGCATAGAGCATGGTCTCTCATTTTACGCCAAATATGCAGTCTTATGTCAGATTGGGAATTTCAAAGTCATGTGTTTATTTGTCCAAGTTTAGAAAGTGACAGCGCTAGCTAAGAATTAGAATTAGGATACATACATACATACATATAATCACGCCTCCATCCCCAACGGGGTAGGCAGAGCGCAAACGACCTGAACAAAGGTCGTTTCGCCACGTCTGACAAAGTTTTGAGGGTTAATTAAGATCGATTTGTACGTATAATTGCTATAGTGACAGGTTGTCAGCCCATCGCCTAAATTACAATACACTGTTACCCTCGAGCACCCTTTTGCTGTCTTCTACAGCATGCCCGGGAGGAAGGGCAGCTGGAACATTCTATGTTTTTCTATCTCTCCCAGTCCAGCATGGAAGAAATTAGGATGATGTCACGAAAGGCCAAAAGTAAGAGTAAGAGAAAACGAAGGGGGCGCAAAGTGCGAGTTTCTCCTTCATTGTGATATATATATATTTTATTTAGTGGCACAGTTATAATTTTCTTTGTAATATACTCGCTTGTGACTTTCTAAAAGTGTTCTTAGGAATCTGTCGATACCATTGGGATTCACTGATTTTAAAGCTATTAATATAGGATGCATATAGAGATACCCTGTAATGCGGCATCTTATTAAGAATACAATGTCTTTTCGTAAATTTACTACTAACATAGTTATAGGTAAGTATTTTGATTGTTACTAACAAAGTTGGATCATTGTTATCCGAAATAAATAAATAATTATTGTATGATATTATTATTATTATATTATTTATAGGCCTTAGTTGCTTGAAATAGAACAATTAAAAAAAGCTAAATTGCAACGACCATCGAAGCTACTGTTGTAGGTTCAGTTATTTATATAACTATCCAAGCCGAAGGAAGGTTCTCGAAGAACACGAAACGCATCGGTGTTTTGTTAACCACTGTTTCGTCTTCATCTCAACTCTTCAGATGCGGAAGAGTCCGCATGCCAGTTGGTATCTCGACAAGAGATACACATGGGTAAGAGTTCCCTTGCGGGGAAGACCATTCGGCGGAGATCATCATAATAATAATACATTTATTTCATAAACTTTGTTTACATTTATTATTTACATACATACATATAATCACGCCTTTATCCATAATGGGGTAGGCAGAGCGTAAACGACCTAAACAAAGGTCGTTCCGCCACGTCTGACAGTTTTGAGGGTTATCCAAGATAGATGTGTAGGTATATTGCTGTAGTGACAGGTTGTCAGCCCATCGCCTAAATTACAATATACTGGAACCCTTGGATCCCTTAGATGGTTGTTACAGCATGCCCGGGAGGAAAAGCAGCTGGCACATTCTATGTTTTTCTCTCGCTCCCAGGCTAGCATGGAAGCAATTACTTACGGACTAATATAAACTACAAAATATTACTTTATTTGATTATTTACAAAAAAAAAAGAAATGTAAACAATTGGCTATATAATTATAGTTAGTACTTAACATAAATAAGATCTGAAAGTTAGACGAACAGAACTGTAATAATGGTCAAATATTAATGAAGTTCTCCCATGCTGGACTGGGTGCGAGAGAAAAACATAGAATGTGCCAGCTGCATTTCCTCCCGGGCATGCTGTAAAAATCAGCTAAGGGATCCGAGGGTTTCAGTATATTGCAATGTAGGCGATTGGCTGACAACCTGTCACTACAGCAATTTTCCTACAAATCTATCTTAAATAACCCTCAAAACATTGTCAGACGTGGCGAAACGACCTTTGGTTAGGTCGTTTACGCTCTACCTACCCCATTAGGGATAAAGGCGTGATTATATGTATATGTATGTATGTATGTATTAATGAAGAAAGAATATACTAATTTACTCTTATAAATTAGTGTTAGTATTTTCTTGTTTTTCTATGTGTTAGTAGACAGTAAGCCCGCAAGGGATAAAGGCGTGATTTTATGTATGTATGTAGTAGACAGTAAATAAGTTAGGCATATAATACTTTAGACACCTGTCCAAAGGAGTTCTTCAGTGTCTTCGTAAGTTTTACCTATGAGCCACTTTTGTATGGACTTCTTACATGGATGTTTGTGCAAGGGATAGAGATCTAGGATGCGATTTAGCTTGTTATAGAGATGAGTGCTCAGAAAACAAAAGAATTTATTTGCTTGTTTAGTTCGAAAACTGTCTTGTCTGCAGACCATATCTGCTCGTCTTGTGTTGGCCACAAAAGACGGGTCATAGTAAGTAAATGTTTTTTATTGCCTAACGGGTGCTCCTAAAGAGTTGCATTCCGTTCCGATCCAAACAAGCTAGCACACAGGAGCGAAGCACGCGCAAACCAAGCAAACGATTGCGTACCTAGTATACATACATATATATACGCTAAACAATGCATTATCTCAACAAAGATACATACATACATACATATAACCACGCATTTAACCCTAATGGGGAAGGCAGAGCGTAAACGACCTAAACAAAGGTCGTTCCGCCACGTCTGAAAATTTATTGAGGGTTATTTAAGATAGGGATGAAGGCGTGATTATATGTATGTATGTATTTAATATAGATTTGTAGGTTGTATATTGCTGTAGTGACAGGTTGTCAGCCCATCGCCTACATTGCAATATACAGAAACCTTCGGATCCCTTAGCTGGTGTTTCCAGCATGCACGGGGGGAAATGCAGCTGGCACATTCTATGTCTAACTCTTTTTTTAAAATACTTGTTTAAAAATACCTATCCCTTTTACCTGATTTGATAGTTTTAAGTTAGGTTAAGTCTGAAATGTATTTGGTTTTTTTTTTATAAGGCAATAAATTATTTTTTATCTTTATCTTTAATACACTTTAGGGTGTAAGAAATTTAAAATAAATTAAAATGGCTAATATACGTAAATCAATAACAAATTAAAACTCCCACCAGTATCCAGTAGTTTCCACAAACAGATTTGCTTAATAATCCCTCGACACAATGAAGCGATTTAAATAATCATTGTGGGAGCCGGGGAGTCTCCCTTTAAGACGATAACAGAGCATAGGTGGCGCCCTCATAATAACAATATAATTAACCCTAACGGGATAGAGAGCGTAAACGACCTAAACAAAGGTAGTTCCACCACGTCTGACAAAGTTTTGAGGGTTATTTGAGATAAATTTGTAGGTATATTGCTGTAGTGACAGGTTGAAACCTATCGCCTTCATTGCAATATACATACATAAACCGTTGACGCTCTGCGTACCCCATTAGGGATAAAGGCGTGATTATATGTATGTATGTACATAAACCCTTGAATCTCTTATCTGGGTTTTACAGCATGCTCAGGAAGAAGGGCAGCTGGAACTTTCAATGTTTTTCTATCTTTCCCATTCCAGGATGGAAGAAATGGCACCCTCAATACTAATTAATTAAATATGTCCAAAATACAAACATTTAATATTTTATGTTTAGCGGAACTTCCATACTGGACTGGGAGAGAAAGAAAAACATAGAATGTTCCAGTTGCCCTTCCTCCCGGGCATGCTGTATAAGTCAGCAAAAGGGATTCGAGAGTTACAGTGTATTATAATTTAGGCGATGGGCTGACAACCTGTCACTACAGCAATACACATTACAATCTAAAATTGCCCCCAATTTATGTCAGACGTGGCGAAAGCGCCTTTTAGGAGGCGTTTTACGCTCTGCCTACCCCGTAAGGGATAAAGGCGTGATTTTATGTATGTATGTATGTATGTTTAGCGGAAATCGCAAGTAACTCTCTATTTAATAACCCATATTATCATAACATAAGCATAAAGTAGCCACTTTTAGCACATTTGTAATACAAAGCTTAGATACTAATTATGAATAAAAAAAAATAGATATACTATTGTAATGGTAGAAATTGCTGCTTTAGCAATAAGGCCGCCTATATTGTACTGTCACGTTTGTTCCTTTTTATTTCTGTTGTATGTGTTTCTTTGTGCAATAAAGAATTTTGTATTGTATTGTAATTATGATATTGTGCGATATGAAATGGAGAATTGTTTCCGATATCCGATAAAACGTAAATGTAAATATTTGTTTTTCTTCCATGCTGGACTGGGATAGATAGAAAAACATAGAATGTTCCAGCTACCCCTCCTCCCGGGCATGCTGTACAAGTCAGCAAAAGGGATTCGAGGGTTAGTGTATTGTAATTTAGGCGATGGGCTGACAACCTGTCACTACAGCAATATACCTATAAATCTATCTTAAATAACCCTTAAAACTGTCAGACGTGGCGCAACGACCTTTGTTTGGGTCGTTTACGCTCTGCCTACCCCATTAGGGATAAAGGCGTGATTATATGTATGTATGTATGCATATGTATTTTGGACATAATTAATTTAAAATTGGTGTCGCCACCGTCGCTCCATAGTTCCCCTTAACATTAGCATGCAGACAAACAGGTCATGATGTCAATGCCACGATTAGCCATGGGAAAGTGAAGGGTTGCCTACCGGGTGTAAGGGACAGCATCCCACAAACTGATAGGGGTTGCTCAGTCAACAACACTGAACATTTATCACCAGAAAATTCTTTCCGGTAGCGAAAAAAAAATTTTTGCACACGAAATATTTGATTGAGGTAGTATTTGTACATACATGCATACATATAATCACGCCTTTATCCTTAATGGGGTAGGCAGAACGTAAACGACTTAAACAGACGTCGCTCCGCCACGTCTGACAAAGTTTTGAGGGTTTTTTTAGATAGGTTTGTAGGTGTATTGCTGTAGTAACAGATTGTCAGTCCATCGCCTAAATTGCAATATACTAAAACCCTCGGATCCCTTAGCTAGTTTTTACAGCATGCCCGAGAGGAAAAGCAGCTGGCACATTCTATGTATTTCTCTTGCTCGCAGTCCAGCATGGAAGAATTTCTCTTGCTCCCAGTCCAGCACGGAAGCATTTTTTCTCCTGATAAAAATCCCGCTGGAAGTTGTTCAGTTTCGTTGACTGAGCAACGGTACAGTGCGTCCGCTCTAACTGTTCAGGTGGCGATATTAACTTTGATAAACAATAAACAAACTAAATGCACAATCACGAAGAAACCCCGACCAAAAAATGTCCGAGCCGCACTGCACATACGTATAGTTATTGTTATATTTATACATACATACATATAATCACGCCTTTATCCCTAATGGGGTAGGCAGAGTGTAAACGACCTAAACAAAGGCCGTTCCGCCGCGTCTGACAAAGTCTTGAGGGCCATTCAAAAAAGATTTGTACGTATATTGCTGTAGTGACAGGTGGTCAGCCCATCGCCGAAATTACAATATACTGAAACCCTCAGATCCCTTAGCTGGTTTTTACAGCATGCTCGGGAGGAAATGCAGCTGGCGCATTCTATGTTTTTCTCTCACTCCCAGTCCAGCATGGAAGTTATATTTATAACATAAAAATATTCATTCAAATTTGGACCTTAACGCGTCAAAGAAAGGGTACAATATCAATAGCACTCGCACATACTATCATTTTGACTGAGCACTTCGTCATTGTGGCACGTGCCACTCTACGTGTACTTGTGACGTCACAAGCCGCGAGCGAGCAAGGTGATAGATACTGAATGAAAAGTCTCCCCGATTGACGTGATGGGCAGATTTTTGCCGCGGACACTTTTTGAGTGAGATTGTGTGTATCTAGTTAGTTTATTGTTTATTAAAGGATATTGGGAACTAAAATCTGGCTAGGTTACTGAACAGCGATTGTAGCAATGACATTTGTAATGACAAAACGTGACAGGTGTACAAATATTTAGATTTATTTTTATACATACATATAATCACGCCTTTATCCCTAATGGGGTAGGCAGAGCGTAAACGACCAAAACAAGGGTCGTTCCGCCACTTCTGACAAAGTTTTGAGGGTTATTTAAGATATATTTGTAGATATAATGCTGTAGTGACAGGTTGTCAGCCCATCGCCTAAATTGCAATATACTGAATCCCTCGGATCCCTTAGCTGGTTTTTACAGCATACCCGGGAGGAAATGCAGCTGGCACATTCTATGTTTTTCTCTCGCTCCCAGGCCAGCATGGAAGGTTTATTAATATAGCCTAAATCCTTTTTTTTTTTTAATGTAGGTACTTTTTTACGGGAAGTGGGGCGAGGCGGGACGAGACGGAAAGTAAAAAACATTTGTAGTAAATAACCCAAAATTTTGCATAGTGTTTATTCAGTCACTCACATTACAAATATGTAAATTCTAGTGTAAGTGAGAGACAAGGGGTTGATTTGAGAACCACGCCCTATAATTAAGTCTCAATTGCAGTTACGTAAAAACAACCCTAAATTAACCAGCATTAACTGACACCGCGTAGCATTGTGTTTGTATGGTAAAAGAGGTCATATTTAATTAGACCTTGAATTTAAAAAAGTTCTAACAACCCAACTGTGGTATTAGAAATATTCCGAGGTATTTTCTTCTATGCTGGACTGGGAGCGAGAGAAAAACATAGAATGTGCCAGCTGCATTTTCTCCCGGGCATGCTGTTAAAATCAGCTAAGGGATCCGAGGGTTTCAGTATATTGCAATTTAGGCGATGGGCTGACAACCTGTCACTACAGAAATATACCTACAATTCTATCTTAAATAACCTTCAACACTTTGTCAGACGTGGCGGAACGACCTGTGTTTAGGTCGTTTACGCTCTGCCTACCCCATTAGGGATAAAGGCGTGACTATATGTGTGTATGTATGTATTTTCAAATTTCAAAATAATTGATTGCAATACTATATACTAGTCAAGTATGCGACAACATAGGGACCTTATTGTTAATGTAGTAATTTTTGCCTCATTTCAATCTATTATTCTAAACTTAGTTTTAACATAAATATACCAGGTGTAAGGGACAGCGTCACGCACACTCAGACGCTCAGTCAACGACAATGAACAACTTTCACCAGAAATCTCTTTCAGGAAAAGAAAAATAACAGCTTTTGCATACAAAAAGTTCACCTGGTTCAGACAATTTATATGGAGAAGCAATTTTTTTTCGTTCCCTGAAAAAATATCCTGCTGATTGATGATGACGATGAAAAAATCCTTAAGGATTAAATGTAGCGATTTTTTAAACTTCAGGTTTTTTTTCTGATTTAAGCAATTTTCTGGTATTATAAAACCCATATTCATATCACTTGAGACTGACAGCTAGTTTGAGTTTTTATCAGAAATGTAATTTCAGTACAATGTGGCCTGTCAAATTCATACTCAATATTGCTCTCAATCTTGAGATCGCTTTATAAATACGAGCCTAAAATTCTCGAGGAGCCCCAGTCACAAAATTCGATAGAAATATTCCCGATGGCTATTAATTGTGAAACTGTCAAATGGTATAAAAGTCTGGAATATTCTGTAATATCGGCATTCCGCAAAGATATTTGATCACATAAACTTTAAAATGGCGCCGGAGGAATCCCAAGTATTTTAACTTTGGTGAGTTATTGATCTGGCCAAAGTTTGGATAGAGGTTACCTTGTGAGTGGCTGGATTTTGAATGAATGTAATATTTGCTTCACTACCCGATGCATGCATTTGAAAGCATGCCAGGAAGGTAGCAGTAGTGAGATCAGAAGCTAATTCTAGGTGCACGGCTTTAGTTACAATACCTACTCTAAAAAGCACGTTGATGGCAAAGAGCCCATCAACTTCTTGGACGCAGAAATCTTTAAATTCAAGCAAGTGTTGCATTTATGGGTTATTTTGCTTTACCTCCCTAATCCCATTTATAATCTAGTATATTTAGTTAAGACTAGAGAGCAAGAGTTTCTTCTTCCATGCTGGACTGGGAGCGAGAGAAAAACGTAGAATGTGGCAGCTGCATTTCCTTCCGGGCATGCTTTAAAAACCAGCTAAGGGATCCGAGGGTTTCTGTATATTGCAATTTAGGCAACAGGCTGACAACCTCTCACTAAAGCAATAACTACAAATCTATCTTAAATAACCCTCAACACTTTGCGAAACGACCATTCCTTTAGTTTAGGTTAGGTCGTTTACGCTCTGCCTAACTCATTAGGGATAAAGGCGTGATTATATGGATGTATGTGTGTATGTTTCTCTCATTGATCAAGGCTAGGGAGATGATTTTACTCTCCAAACTGACCACAAGAACTCTCTTTCTCTCTGAACAGCTACTGTGTATTGCAATTTAGGCCCGTATTTATAATCAGCTCTCGAGTCTGACGAAAACGACCTGTCAAATCCAAACATAATATTGTTCTCAATCTTGAAATCGCTGTATAAATACGGGCTGAAGACAATGAGCTGAAAAGCTAAAGCAAATCGTTCGTTTTAAAATAACCCTCACAATAAAATTCCTCCGATGGTTTATTTATATTTCTTGAACTAATTATCGTATCCCCTTATAGGCCAGTGGATACGATCGGACCGATAAACCCTGACATTGACGTATCACGGGTCGGGTCAAATTAATTACTGGACTAATTCTGATAAAACTCTTGTTAATGACGTCATGGCTGGGTTTTTACTCCATTTAAGGGGATCCCCAGCGCACACCAGCGCACTCATCAGTAAAAAAAGCATTACTCACTGAAAACGCAATTAATCATAAATCCGGTAGATCAGATTGAAGTATAGGAACTGAAGTTTATTTTAAGAATTATAAATTAATAATTTTGTGTCCACTGCAGTTACAGATAGCAAAAGTGCTAAAAGTGGCCGTTTATCGCAATTTTTCTATCTGTAACTACAACGAAATATAAGCTGCAACTTTACGTGGTTCTAAATGACCTTCATTGCTTTAACCTCAATCTGATCTACCGGATTTTCAATTGATTGTGTTTTTAGTGCATTATAATTTTTTGACTGATGAGGGCGCCACTTAGCCCAGGGAAGCCCCTTAAATAATCTAAGTAGGTAGGTAGGTAGTTGCTAATCGCTGTTTTCAATACAGGGTGTGAGGGATAGATACCCACAAACTGATAGATGTTGCTAAGTCTACCAAACTGAACAGGTTTCACAAAGATTTAATATTTAGAAAGAAAAAATATATATTGTCCCATACAAATTCCCTGAGGTTAACATTCAAATAAGATAAAACGAAGGGAGGGGCGCAAAGTGCGAGTTTCTGATGCTTCTTCTTCATTGTGATATAGTTTTATTTTATTTTGTGACACAGATATAATTTTCGTTGTAATAGATTCGCTTGTGACTTTCTAAAAGTGTTCTTAAGAATCTATTTGGAAATAAATTATTTGACTTTGACTTTGAATGTTTTAAAATGCCTTTAAATTCTTTTTTTTAAATTATACGAAACTGGTATAAGTTTCTTTTTTCTTTCTAAATATTAAATCTTTGCGAAACCTGTTCAGTTTCGTTGACTAAGCAACCCCTGTCAATTTACGAGAAAATGTCCCTTACACGCGTTATAAAACCATTACAGTAAATGTTGATTAAAATGGGGTTATCAAGAAAACAATCGACCTACTGAACCCTAGTGTCTGATTTTTAAAACACATATAGAATATCAACAGCAACATTAGCCACAACAGTTAGTTAGTTAGTTTAAAAGTTCTTTATTCAATAACACATAGTAGGAAGAATGTTAAAATACAAGAGTATGATGTAGATGTAACAATACTAATTCATTCATTCATATAATCACGCCTTTATCCCTAATGGGGTAGGCAGAGCGTAAACGACCCAAACAAAGGTCGTTCCGCCACGTTTGACAAAGCTCTGAGGGTTATTTAAGATAGATTTGTAAGTATATTGCTGTAGTGACAGGTTGTCAGCCCATCGCCTAAATTACAATATACTGAAACCCTCGGATCCCTTAGCTGGTTTTTACAGCATGCCCGGGAGGAAATGCAGCTGGCACATTCTATGTTTTTCTCTCGCTCCCAGGCCAGCATGGAAGAACAATACTAAGGTTATAGTTTTTTTACAGACTTGAGTACTTACGTCTTTATAAAACATTTTTGCATAAGAAACAACAACATTTGAATTACCACTCATAAAATAACAATAATAGATAGATTAACTTCCATGCTGGCCTGGGAGCGAGAGAAAAACTTGGAATGTGCCAGCTGCATTTCCTCCCGAGAATGCTGTAAAAGTCAGCTAAGGGATCCGAGGGTTTCAGTATATTGCAATGTAGGCGATGGGCTGACAACCTGTCACTACAGTAATATACCTTTAAATCTATCTAAAATAACCCTCAAAACTTCGTCAGACGTGGCGGAATGACCTTTGTTTTGGTCGTTTACGCTCTGCCTACCCCATTAGGGATAAAGGCGTGATTATATGTATGTATGTATGTATAGATTAAGTTTTGTTACATACGAAACTTGCTTGTCACATATTTATTTAGCATATAGTAAACACACCACAACAGTCCACGGCTGGACATGGGCCTTCCCAAAATTGTGGGTATATGCCATACTCACCACGCTTGGCAGGCGGGTTGGCGAGCGCGGTAGAAGTTTTCCATTCACAGGGAACGCTGCTGCCCATTCCCTGGTTTTACCCTTTAGTTGCCTTTTACGACACCCACGGGAAGTTATGGAATAATGCTATTCTAACCTAGCACCACACGGGGAATAGAATATACCTCCTACTAAATGGTTTTCAGTTCGGTCAAATGTTCAAGATCTGCCTCCGTGATCTAGGGATCAGAGCCATTGGCTTACGATCGGGAGGTCCTGGGGGGTCCTGGGTTCAATTCCCAGGGGGGGGGGAGCACAAATGTGATATTTGTCAATTCACCACTTTGTGAGGTTTTCCCCAGTTCGGTTAGGATATTGCAGGCTGAATCACCTGATTGTCCCAAAACTAAAAGGATTCCGTGCTTCGGAGGGCACGTTAAACCGTCAGTCCCAGTCACTGTCTTTGATATTGATCGTTACTCAAACCACGTCAGAGACCTAATAGCTGTGCTACTAAGCGGTTTGTAAACTCTGACACCAGGGTTCTTCGGGTCGTTGTTCGACTCGAGAATCCACTCGCTAAGAAGAAGAAGTTCGGTCAAGGGACAGAAATAGATTTTTATTTGTCAACGATATTTTATTTTAATTAATATTTTTGCTGGCAGCTATTCCGCCTACAGAAACACTTCAAAGTACGTAAATACATATTCAAGGAACTCTTGGATAACCTTTTATTTTTTAGAATTATAATAAAGCAATTGTAATCATCATCATCTTCCTAGCCTTATCCCGTATCTCACGGGGTCGGCTTCCTAATCTAGGGGATTGAACGAGGGTACTGGTTTTTACACAGAGCGACTGCCATCTGACCTCCGCAACCCAGAAGGGAAACCAGACCCAATCCTAGATTAGGTCAGAGTTTTCAAGCCGCCAATGCTTAGCACTGACCTCTGATATGGCTTAACGACTAATATCTACGGTATTAAACGATATTAACCGGGACCAACGGCTTAACGTGCCTTCCGAAGCACGGAAAAAGCACCGAATAAACGTACATATGAAATTCGAAAACCGAAAAACACATTGGTACGTGGTGACTGGTGGGGTTCGAACCACGACCTCCCGCTCAGGAGGCAGCGGCCCTATCCACTACACCATCGGGCTCCTTAATAATAAAGCAATTGTAATAATTGAGATTTATTTCAAAAGCGAGTTAATTAAGTAAGTGTTCATTATGTTTAAAATACCGGCGGGAATCAATGCCGTGCCGTTGCCGTGCCGGCAAGTGGAAATGCGTGCCACATAATTTCATTGATTTTCATAGATTATCTCTTCCACGGTACCGACGGAGAGCCCGATGGTGTAGTGGATAGGGCCGCTGCCTCCTGAGCGGGGAGATCGTGGTTCGAATCCCACCACGTACCAATGTGTTTTTCGGTTTTCGAATTTCATATGTACGTTTATTCGGCGCTTTTTCCGTGCTTCGGAAGGCACGTTAAGCCGTTGGTCCCGGTTAATATCGTTTAATACCGTAGATATTAGTCGTTAAGCCATGTCAGAGGCCAGTGCTAATCTAGGATTGGGTCTGGTTTCCCTTCTGGGTTGCGGAGGTCAGATGGCAGTCGCTCTGTGTAAAAACCAGTACCCTCGTTCAATCCCCTAGATTAGGTAGCCGACCCCGTGAGATACGGGATAAGGCTAGGAAGGTGATGATCTCTTCCACGGTACCGTCGACGGTGCCGTGCCGTCACCGTGCCGCCGCCGTGCCGTCGCCGTGCCGTCTAGTCGAAAGCCGCCCATTGTCATTCTGTCAACGAACGAACTTTGGGCTCTTGATCGGAGGTGGTGGATTCGATATCCAAGAGGGAACCGAAAGTTACTATTAAGAAGGATTTACCCCAGTTCGATTAAGACTTCATTAAAGTACTTCTGTGTATCGGAGGGCATTTCAGTCGCTGTTTCTGATAGTGGTCGTTAGATGTCGCTATACGCACTATGTCAGAGCTGGTATGTAGGTCAACAACAGCGCCAATATATAACTTGAACAGTGTTTTTTTATTAGCCAATATTTTGTTTTGCGGGCTTGGCTCAGGGTGGGGTAGAAATAGTGACTCAATTTGGCTAGCTATTATGTATTGAAGTAGTAGGTTGATTTGATAATTGGAATATTCGCGAAAATCCTAGGGATTTTGCTAAAACACGAATAATTAGACAATGGTGACACAATTCAAATCTTACTGTAAAAAGTCAGGTTAATTGCGAAAAAACCCATCATCCTATTAACATTTGATATCCTTAAATGAAATAAGAACGCTGATTGGTCGGTTAGCGCATCTAACGCAAGAAATCCTCTGATTAGTTGACTTTTTAAACGTCAAGCATAAGATTAAATCAGTAAAGAAAAATCTCCAATCAGATTTATGGATATTATCACTACATACTCGTAGTATAAAACAAAGTCTCTTTCTCTGTCCCT
This sequence comes from Scrobipalpa costella, assembly GCA_949820665.1. Lineage (NCBI taxonomy): Eukaryota > Metazoa > Arthropoda > Insecta > Lepidoptera > Gelechiidae > Scrobipalpa > Scrobipalpa costella. The sequence goes on along the minus strand of OX463322.1, from coordinate 8,753,180 downwards.
ATATCCCTATGTATGCATAAATCTTTAAAACTACGCAACGGATTTTGATGCGGTTTCTTTTAATGAATAGTGATTCAAGAGGAAGGTTTATATGTATAGTACATGCATAATATAGTAGAGAAACACTGATGATTTCCGTGCGAAGCCGGGCAGGTCGCTAGTTAGAATATATGTTACTAGAACGACGAGTTTTTTCGCAACAAAGCCGACTTTTGCTAGTAAGATTTGACAACGTTTTCATCATTGTCTAATTAATGATTTCGCAAAATCCCTAGGATTTCTGCGAATATTCGAATTATCAAATCATTCTACGATTTTGACATCAAACATCTACAAAACTATAGTAATCACTACATAGTATAAAACAAAGTCGCTTTCTCTGTCCCTATATCCCTATGTATGCATAAATCTTTTAAACTACGCAACGGATTTTGATGCGGTTTCTTTTAATGGATAGAGTGATTCAAGAGGAAGGTTTATATGTATAATACATGCATAATATAGTAGAGAAACACTGATAATTTCCGTGCGAAGCCGGGGCGGGTCCCTAGTAAGTAAGACTTGTTTGTTTTAGGTTTGGTCGCTAATATAAAAGTAGACAAATTAATTGAAAAGAAAATAATGTTTTTACGTAAATGGTTTTTGTACATACATACATATAATCACGCTTTTATCCCTAATGGTGTAGGCAGAGCGAAAACGACCTACACAAAGGTCGTTCCGTCACGTCTGACAAGTTTTGAAGGTTATTACAGATGATGGTAATGATGTAGTTATATTGCTGTAGTGACAGGTTGTCAGCCCATCGCCTAAAATTGCAATAAACTATAACTTAACGCATGATAGCCCTGTAGGTGTGATCTTATGTACCTTACTACAAAAGACGAGTCTGACAAGAGACAAGCAATCTTCTTCTTAGCGAGTGGATTCTCAAGTCGAACAACCCGATGAACAGGTGTCAGAGTTTTCAAACCGCCTAGTAGCACAGCTATTAGGCCTCTGACATGGTTTGAGTAACGACCACTATCAAAGACAGCGACCGAAACCGGCGGTTTAACGTGCCTTTTGAAGCATGGAATATTTTTTCTTTTCGGACAATCAGGAGATTCAGCCCGCAATGTCCTAACGAAACTGGGGAAAATCTCACAAAGTGATAAATTGTCGAATATCAACTTTGTGTTCCACCGAATCGAACCCATCACCTCGGGATCGTAAACCCATGGCTCTGACCACTAGACAACGGAGGCAGTTACGATGGCTCTACAAACAATAAAGTCGGAATACGTCTTATGCAGACGATATTTTCGTCGTAGCGTCGCAGTAAAACTGATTTATAATTTTAGTGTAAGCACTTCGCAAAAGTTAGTAGTTTTGTTTATGCCGGGTGTAATGAAAAAGAGAACTGAACAACTATCAGCGGGTTTTTTTTCAGGAAGAGAAAAAAAAAGATGATTTTCCATAATAATTGATCTAGGTGGTCATTTTGTATAGGAAGAGCCCGATGGTGTAGTGGATAGGGCCGCTGCCTCCTGAGCGGGAGATCGTGGTTCGAATCCCACCACGTACCAATGTGTTTTTCGGTTTTCGAATTTCATATGTACGTTTATTCGGCGCTTTTTCCGTGCTTCGGAAGGCACGTTAAGCCGTTGGTCCCGGTTAATATCGTTTAAAACCGTAGATATTAGTCGTTAAGCCATGTCAGAGGCCAGTGAAAACTCTGACCTAATCTAGGATTGGGTCTGGTTACCCTTCTGGGTTGCGGAGATCAGATGGCAGTCGCTCTGTGTAAAAACCAGTACCCTCGTTCAATCCCCTGGATTGCCGACCCCGTAAGATACGGGATAAGGCTAGGGAGATGATGATGGTAATTTTGTATAGGAAGTTATTTTCTATTTTTTTCTCCTGAAACAAATTCCTGGTGATAGTTGTTCACTTCCGTTGACTGAGCAACCCTTATCAGTTTGCGGGACGCTGTCCCTTACACCCGGTATTATAATAAGTTTATAGGTTTTCTTACATACTGGTTTGTGCAAAACATAGAATGTGCCAGATGCATTTCCTTCCGGGCATGCTGTAAAAACCATCTAAGGGATCCGAGGGTTTCAGTATATTGTAATTAAAGCGATGGTCCGAAAACCTGTCCCTACAACAAAATACCTACAAATCTATTTTAAATAACCCTCAATAGTTTGTCATGGCGGTACGACCTTTGTTTAGGTCGTTTAGGTACGCTCTGCCTACCCCATTAGCGGCATTTAAAGGCGTGATTATATTTATATATGTAAGTTTTTAAGCTTTTCAAATATATGTATATAAAACAAAAGATAACCAAAGTGTATTATTCTTCTTCTGTCGTGTGGGTATCGAGTCAATCGACCCGATGAACCCTGGTGTCAGAGTTATTTTTTAACTGCCTAATAGGCCTGCACAGCTAATAGGCCTCTGACATGGTTTGTGTAACGACCACTATCGAGACAGCGACCGGGACCGACGGCTTACGGCTTCTTCCAGACAATGTGATTCAGTCTGCATCGTCCTCACCAAACTAATATGATAATAGATATGATACAGGCGTGAATATATGTATGTATAATACATACATACATAAATCACGCCTTTATCCCTTACGGGGTAGGCAGAGCGTTTAACGCCTCGCAAAAGGCGCTTTTGCCACGTCTGACAAAAATTGAGGGCAATTTTAGATTGTAATATGTATTGCTATAGCCGACCCCGTGAGATACGGGATAAGGCAAAGGAAAAATTGCTATAGTGACAGGTTGTCAGCCCATCGCCTAAATTACAATATACTGTAACCTTCGAGTCCCTTTTGCTGACTTCAACAGCATGCCCGGGAGGAAGGGCAGCTGGAACATTCTATGTTTTTCTATCTCTTCCAGTCCAGCATGGATATGATAATATGTAATATATAATACAGTTGGTCACGGTTATATACAGCTCAGTGGGTACACTATGGCGTCACTATAACGATCTATAACGATCTATAGATCGCGTGCCGCTCGTTATCAACGTTGATCGTGATCTATGGATTGTGGGGTGACCACGGCTTGATGGATTGTAGGGAAAATTGTTTGGTGGTTTTTTAAACACACATATAGGCACGTATTTATAAAGCGATTTCAATATTGAGAGCGATATTAAGTATAGATTTGACAGGCCATTTTCTACTTAAATGACATTCCAGATTCAAAGTCGCTCTCACTCTCAAGTGCTGATAATAAATACGGGTTTCAATCACGCCTTTATCTCTAATGAGACTGGCAGAGTGGAAACGACCTAAACGAAGGTCGTTCCGACACGTCTGTCAATTTTAAGGGTTATTAGAGATAGATTTGTAGGTATATTGCTGTAGTCACAGGTTATCAGCCCATCGTCTAAATTGCAATATATTGAAATTCTCAGATCCCTTATCTTATTTTATTTATTTTTATTTTATTCATGATAGGGAAACATACAGCAATAATATTGACAATAACATGAACTAATATAAATAACACAGAATCCAATTAAGTTTCCACTTATAAATTAATACTTAGCCGGTTTTAACAGCATGTCCGGGAGGAAATGCAGCAGGCAATTTTTTTTGTTTTACGTCTCTCCCAGTCCAGCATAGAAGTTTTTTGTAATAATATAAAAAATACTCGTTATCAGCGGTAAGTCAACATAGAATGTTCCAGCTGATTCTCTTACCGAGAATAGTGCAGAAGAATTTGTAGGTATAGGGATACGACGGTGTCAGTGTATGTATAGCAATTTAGGCGAAAGGCTGACAACCTATCACTGCTTCCGTGGTCTATTGAGCAATAGGTTCCTGATCCGGAGGTCCTGGGTTCGATTCCCAGGAAACACAAAGTTGATATTTGTCAATTTATCACTTTGTGAGGTTTCCCCTAGATCGGTTAGGGCATTGCAGATTGAATCACCTGATTGTCTGGAAAGAAAAAGGATTCCGTGCTTCGGAGGGCACGTTTAGCCGTAGGTCCCGGTCGCTGTCTTTGAAAGTGATCGTTACTCAAATCATGTCAGAAGCCTAATAGCTGTGCTACTAGGCGGTTTGAAAACTCTCCACACCAGGGATCATCGGGTCGTTGTTCGAATCGAGAAGCTACTCTCTAAGAAAAAGATGATTGAAGAAGATTATAGCAATATACCTAAATTCAAATGCAAACGTTTATTGCAAGTCACAACACAAAAGATCTTAAAAATATACATATATACATACATATATTCACGCCTGTATCCCTAATGGGGTAGGCAGAGCGTAAACGACCTAAACAAAGGTGTCCCGCCACGTCTGACAAAGTTTTGAGGGTTATTTAAGATGGAATTCTAGGTATATTGCTGTAGTGACAGGTTGTCAGCCTATCGCCTAAATTACAATATACTGAAACCCTCGGATCTCTTAGCTGGTTTTTACAGCATGCCCGGGAGGAAATGCAGCTGGCACATTCTATGTTTTTCTCTCGCTCCCAGACCAGCATGGAAGTAGAGCTAAAAAATATACCTTAAAGATACATAAATAACAGTTTCAGTCTCATGTGTTAGTTACTTCCATGCTGGACTGGGAGCGAGAGAAAAACATAGAGTGTGCCAGCTGCATTTCCTCCCGGGCATGCTGTAAAATCCAGCTAAGGGATCCGAGGGTTTCAGTATATTGTAATTTAGGCGATGGGCTGACAACCTGTCACTACAGCAATATACCTAAAATTCTATCTTAAATAACCCTCAAAACTTTGTCAGACGTGGCGGGACGACCTTTGTTTGGGTCGTTTGCGCTCTTCCTACCCCATTAGGGATAAAGGCGTGATTATATGTATGTATGTATGTCAGTCTCATGTGACACCCTGCAAGGGCACAGCAATTTAGAGAGAGAGCTTAGTTAAATAGGATAACACTTCAAATTAACTTAAAATATATAATACTTTAACTAATAAATCTAAATTAATCAGTTATATTAATCAGTTATATTTATTCTTCTACGCTGGACTGGGAGCGAGAGAAAAACATAGAATGTGCCAGCTGCATTTCCTCCCGGGCATGCTGTAAAAACCAGCTAAGGGATCTGAGGGTTTCAGTATATTGCAATTTAGGCGATGGGCTGACAACCTGTCACTACAGCAATATACGTACAAAACCGTCTTGAATAACCCTCAAAACTTTGTCAGACGTGGCGAAACGACCTTTGTTTAGGTCGTTTATGCTCTGCCTACCCCATTAGGGATAAAGGCGTGATTATATGTATGTATGTATGTATATTTAATCTATTTAACACCAGCATGACAGTAGCAGTAGTAGTTTTTTTTCCACTTTAAACTAAATAAGCTAATACATAAAATCACGCCTTTAACCCTCACGGGGTAGGCAGAGCGATAAACGCCTCGTAAAAGGCGCTTTTTCCACGTCTGACAAAAATTGAGGGCAATTTAAGATTGAAAAGTGTATTGCTATAGTGACAGGTTGTCAGCCCATCGCCTAAATTACAATACACTGTAACCCTCGAGTCCCTTTTGCTGACTTCTACAGCATGCCCGGGAGGAAGGGCAGCTGGAACATGCTATGTTTTTCTATCTCTCCCAGTCCAGCATGCAAATAAGCTAATATCATTAAAGAATTCTGTAATATTATAATAGCATTTATTAATTAGATAGGACTATTTTGTATTTTTTTTATTGGGAATATGATTCATCATCATCTCCTTAGCCTTATCCCGTATCTCACGGGGTCGGCTTCCTAATCTAGGGGATTGAACGAGGGTACTGGTTTTTTCACAGAGCGACTGCCATCTGACCTCCGCAACCCAGAAGGGAAACCAGACCTAATCCTAGATTAGGTCAGAGTTTTCAAGCCGCCAATGCTTAGCTCTGGCCTCTGATATGGCTTAACGACTAATATCTAAGGTATGAAACGATATTAACCGGGACCAACGGCTTAACGGAAAAAGCACCGAATAAACGTACATATGAAATTCGAAAACCGAAAATCACATTGGTACGTGGTGGGATTCGAACCACGACCTCCCGCTCAGGAGGCAGCGGCCCTATCCATTACACCATCGGGCTCTCTTATTGGGAATATGATTATACATTTTTATTATTAAAAAGTAAGTAAAAAAGTCTTTATTGCCAAAAATACACAATAGAAATGATTTTTTTTTAAAACTAAATACACATTATCTAGCCAAAAAGTAAAAATCTCAGCATAATATGTGGCCAAGAAGTAACTATCTTTAATTCAGAAAATTGAACTTTTAGTTTATTACGGTTTCGGTTGTTTCGTTTAATTCCTGTCACTTTCGCCTGTTCTATGTATGTTTTTCGATTCATACATACATACATATAATCACGCCTTTATCCCTAATGGGGTAGGCAGAGCGTAAACTACCTAAACAAAGATCGTTCCGCCACGTCTGACAAAGTTTTGAGGGTTATTAAAGTTAGATTTGTAGGTATATTGCTGTAGTGACAGGTTGTCAGCCTATCGCCTAAATTGCAATATACAGAAACCCTCGGTTCCCTAAGCTGGTTTTAACAGCATGCCCAGGAGGAAATGCAGCTGGCAAATTCTATGTTTTTTCCTCGCTCCCAGTCCAGCATGGAAGTAAGTCCAGTATGTAAGTATTTTTCGATTCTCAATAAATAAATAAATACTAATAGTTTGTTCTATCTAATACACCTTCAAAACTTGTCAGACGTGGTGATAGGTCCCTTTTATAAGGTTGTTAACGTTCTGCCTACCTCGCAAGGAATACAACATACTTTCATTAGGTGTGTACAGTAGTTAGTTTTCTTATCGATTCCAACTTGTTTGGCAGCCCATAAACTACCATTTCCTTAGAAGTAAACCGCAAAATATAATGTTTTTAACAAGGTTATAGTCTGCGGTTTAGAAATTTGAACCTCAGCAACAAAGAAAATGCTGTTTATGGGCCGCAAATTACCTTAGTATCATAACACAACGTTAAAAAAACGAACTAGGGGAAAAAGAAAAAAGCCATCTAAAAAAAATATAAAAACAAGAAATGTCCCAAAAAACTAGTTACCCCATAGTCACCTTACGATTATCCCATGACATACCCTAGCCACGTGGCCACCACGCGCCGACAGTAACGGATATGGCTTAGCCCCCTCCCTGTCCACCCCTCAGGGAATAGAGGGGTGTGTCTCGCCTGGGAATCGAACTGGCGACCTTTCGTTAATTTGTATGCCTTTTTGTCATTCTTTATTGAGTTAAATTTGTTATTTGTTAGTTTAAATGTGATTATGTGATTTCGTTTAGTGGTCTAAATCTTTCTAATGGTGTTATTTTTAGGGTTCCATGGTCGATTATTTTAAAAACCCATATATTTTACTTAATCTGTCTATCTTTCAATATACATACATAAAATCACGCTTTTATCCCTTACGGGGAAGGCAGAGCGTGAGATCTCTTCACGTTTGACAAATATTTAGGGCCATTTTAGATTCAAACGTTTATTGCTATAGTGTAAGGTTGTTAGCCCATCGCCTACATTACAATAGACTATAACTCTCGAGTATCTTTGATGGCTTGCTCTTTTGCAACTTAGCTTGTTTGAATCGAAACGTCTATCGATTCATAGAGCACACAACTTAACTAGATCTTGACTAAAATTATTGGCGTCCCTTTCTGTTCTCTCATGATAGAAAATGACAGGTATAGACTTAAATTACGGAAGTCATGATTATTGCAACTACGAATTGATAATATCACATTTACGACGTAGAAAGAAATTAAAAACAATAATTTCAAATGTTTTCGAATGTTTCTATTTTAACTATACGATATCATTCGACTGTGGAAAGCGAATACTGCTGAAGCGCCACATCGCCTGCAGTTGAATTTGAGCTTTATGTACAGTATACAAAGCTCAATTTGACATGTTTGACATGTGGCGTGTTAGCAGTTTCCGCTTTCCACTGCCAAATCATACATACATATAATCACGCCTTTATCCCTAGCGGGGTAGGCAGAGCGTAAACGACCTAAGCAAAGGTTGCGCCGCCACGTTTGACAAAGTTTTGAGGGTTATTTAAGTTAGATTTGTAGGTATATTGCTATAGTGACAGGTTGTCAGCCCATCACCTAAATTACAATATACTGAAACCCCCTTCGCCGATCCCTTAGCTGGTTTTTACAGCATGCCCGGGATGATATGCAGCTGGCACATTGTATGTTTTTCTTTCTCTCCCAGGCCAGCATGGAAGAAATCATTAATATTAGATTTTTCGTTTCGAAATTTTTAAAACGGAATTTACTAGTTTTAAAGTTTTTTATTTATTTTTAATATTCATTACAACAATTATTACAGGTTTACATATAAATGGGCCGCTAAACTTAAAAAAGTTTGTCTCGGCACCAAAGGTATACGGAATCCGACTCACATTGTGTCCGACCCGCTCTTGGCCAGTTATTTATTTCCGAAATGGGTGCGGTGTGATTAAGTGGTGAAATTTATTGCGTTCAGCATTTTTTGAATTTGGAGTGACTTAATTAAATTGAGGGCTTCTGTTCGTGGATAATTAAATTTCATAAAAATGCGGTTAGGAAATTTCACAATGAATAATGATTAATAAAATGTTGTTGTAAACTGCGTCTGTAAATTTATTAAACAGAAATACATTTTCTTTTGAATGTCAATGCACTTAGGGTAAGTTCACACCGGAAAGCGATGTGACGCGACGCGGCGCGAAGCGAAGCAGCTTGATGTTTGAATGTTGTACCGCGCCGCTACGCATAAATAAATATATACTATGCGGACTGTAAGGGACAACTTCTCAAACAAACTGATCGGGGTTGCTCAGTCAACGAAATTGAATATCGAAAAGAAAAAATCGTTTTCCCATACAAACTGTCCGATCAAGGTGGTCGTTTTGTATGGGAGAGGCATTTTTAAATCTCTTGAAAGAACTTCATTCCATGCTGGACTGGGAGTGATGGAAAAACATAGAATGTGCCAGCTGCATCACCTCCAGAGCATGCTGTAAAAACCAGCTAATGGATTCGAGGGTTATAGTATATTGCAATTTTAGGCGATGGGCTGACAACCTGTCACTAAAGCAATATACGTCATGATCATCTGTAATAATCCTCAAAACTTGTCAAACTTGGCGGAACGACCTTTGTTTAGGTCGTTTTCGCTCTGCCTACCCCATTAGGGATAAAGGCGTGATTATATGTATGTATGTTGAAAGAACTTCCTGCTGGAAGTTGTTCAGTTTCTTTGACTGTCAGTTTTATCAGTTTGTAGGAAACTGACCCTCAGTGCAGCAACACAAAGTTGCGTTCAACACGCTGTCAATGCTTTTTACATTGCCTACACAACACGCATGCGTCACCTTACGCACTACGCGCGTAGCGAGGAACTCTAAATGAAATGAAATGAAATGAAATATATTTTATTGCATTGAATAGGGTATTACATTCCAGGTGTTAAGTTATAAAAAGTCCGCTCTATCCAGCTAATTTAAATCAGCATGCAAATCTTTATGTAGACTTATCACTAATTAAAATTAAGTTTAACATTTTACGTCAAAAAATCTTTTAAGTTATAAAAAAAAAAAAAATATGTTTTTATTGGTAGCTATTTCAGATAAAACTTATCTAAGGGTCGGTGCCTTCTAGTAAGCTTAAGGGCCTGTGTTAGAAGGCACCGCTCTTCCAATTTTAAGTAATGAAGTAATTTTGGATACATATTAAATTGAAACTAAAAATAAAATATAAAAATAAATATTTGAAAATTAAAACATTTTACACAAAAAACCGTTAAAATTATAATTAATTAATAAATACTAAGTAGTGCCAAATGTGTGTGTGTGTGTGTGTGTGTGTGTGTGTGTGGGGGTGTGGGTGTGGGTGTAAGTTATAATTATTATTATTATTTTTTCTACGTCGGCGCATCTCTCTGCCAGTACGAGCGCGTAGAACGTAAGGTGATGTTGCACTCTCTATTCCTTCAATCTCTTATTCTGATGGGACAGATTGACTGACACGACCAGAGAGAGATCAGTCGCAGGACCGACATATCCATCCGACAGAATGGATCATCTTACTTTTCGGACAATTAGGTGATCAGCCTGCAATGTCCTAACCAAACTGGATCGCCGGGAATCGAACCCGGGCCCTCCGCGTCGCGTCGTGTACCCACGTCTCATATCACTAGACCACGGAGGCAATTACACCAGTATACCATGTAACTCTCAAAAACTTTGTCAGACGTGGCGGAACGACCTTTGTCTAGGTCGTTTACGCTCTGCCTACCCCATTAGGGATAAAGGCGTGATTATATGTATGTATACCATGTACAACAGACTGCCCTGATTAACTTTTCCTAGTAGTTTTTGTGACGGAGTTAGCAGTGCATATTTCTGAAACAAAAAGCTGAAATAATGTTGACACGCGCCTGTATTGTTAGAAGGACAATAAGTGAGATAGATATTAGGGATGTGATGAGAATGAACTGAACTGACTCATTGAGTAAGTCAGCGTAGGCCAGCTCACCAAATCTTTGGTTGTGGACTCAAACAAAGATTTGCATGGAAGTAAGATGAGAATTAATAACAAATGATTTTATAGGTAAAGTAAGTAATAACAAATGGTTTCTAGTTTTTTATAGTACGTACATATTAGACATACCCCATTAAAAAAAATACATACCGACTAACCATCGGAAATTAGATATTTTATGTCTTAAATTTACAAAAGAACAGACTCCGCCTACCTAACACTTGTATGGCGCAGAACATTCCAAACGGGTTCAAGTATCACCCTTTTAAATCTTTCCTTCTCACTACATAGTATAAATCAAAGTCGCTTTCTTTGTCCCTATATCCCTATGTATGCATAAATCTTAAAAACTGCGCAGCGGATTTTGATACGGTTTATTTTAATGGATAGAGTGATTCAAGAGGAAGGTATATATGTATATTACATGCATAATATAGTACAGAAACACTGATAATTTCCGTGCGAAGCCAGGCGGGTTAGAACCTTTTAAACACCTTGAATACCCTAAAAGAGAGTTGACTGAAAACAACTAATGATTTAACTAAAACTTTACCCCATCTCTATCGCGGTCATCGCCTAAGTAAATATTACCCTAGTTTACTGCCTATTGTTTTTTACCCGGGTTTTTGACACGTTACAATAATGAGTTGACTAAAAAGAACTGATTCAACTACAACCTCACCCCATCCCTATCGCGGTCATAGCCTAAGTAAATGTTAGCCTAGTTACGCACCCGGGTTTGTTTAAAGAGGCCAGTTTATTTGTTGCGTGTATGTAACAAACTACACGTTTTCACAAATAACATACATACATACATATAATCAAGCCTTTATCCCTAATGAGGTAGGCAGAGCGTAAACGACCTAAACAAAGCCGTTCTGTCGCGTCTGACAAAGTCTTGTATATTAGTTACTGGCACCAATTTACCTATTTTTACTTCCATTTGGACTGGGAGCGAGAGAATAACATAGAATGTGCCATCTTCATTTTTTCTCCCGGCATGCTGTAAAAACCAGCTAAGGGATCCGAGGGTTTCAGTATATTGTTATGTAGGCGATGGGCTGACAACCTTTCACTGCAGCATTATACCTACAAATCTATCTTAAATAACCCTCAAAACTTTGTCAGACGTGGCGGAACGACCTTTGTTTAGGTAGTTTACGCTCTGCCTACCCCATTAGGGATAAAGGCGTGATTATATCTATGTATGTACCATGTTTGTAGTTGTCACGACTAACTAATTCCGGGTGTAAGGGACAGCGTCCCGCAAACTGATAGAGGTTGCTCAGTCAACGACACCGAACAACTTCCACCAAGAAATTCTTTCAGGAAGTGAAAATAAAAATTTGGCTTTTCCATATGTTATGTATTGAATTAGATGCCTTGTTTACCTTATTATAGAATAAGATATTGTAAGGTGGGTAGGTTGTGATTAATATTTTTACAATCTACTTCTTGTCATGCTCCTTAGCACAATAAAGTGTGGTCCTGAATTTTGGATGTTTTCTTCAGTTTTCCCGGACATAATAGTGGCGACGAGTGAAAATTATGGCTAACAAAAAACTGGACTCAGTGTTTTTCAGTGAATTCAATTCCCAGACGGACAATTGGGAAAACTATATTGATCGTTTGAACTTTTGTTTTGAGGCAAACAATATCACAGAAGATACAGTGAAACGAGCTAATTTCTTCACTGTTTGTGGTGCACTAGTGTTTGAGACCTGTTCCGCGTTAATTACACCAAAAAAACCAAGTGAAGTGACTTTCAATGAAATAGTGCAAATTCTAACCAAACATTACTCTCCGCATCTCAATGAAATATCAGTGTCGTTTACATTTTACAAACGCGATCAAAAACGAGGTGAAACAGCAGCAGAGTACATTGCGCAATTAAGAAGATTAAGCTCACGTTGTAACTTTTCGGACTTGGAGCGAATGTTGCGTGATCGCCTTGTTTGTGGTATGAGTGACGTCAAATTGCAATACGACCTGTTGAAGAGGAACAATTTGAAGTATTCAGACGTTGTAGATGCTATGTTAGCGTCTGAAAGCGCGGGGAAGGATGTTCGCATGATACAAAACACCGCCAGTTCGAGCGAGCGCGCCGGCGCCGACGTCGGCGACCGCGCCACCGCCGCCTCCGCCGCCTCCGCCTGCGCGGCGCCTGAACCAATGGATATTAACGCAATTCAATCGAAAGGAAAAGTGCGTTTGTGTTATCGTTGCGGAGATAGACACGGTGGCGAATGCAGATTCATAAATGCAATGTGTCACTATTGCAAGAAAAGGGGCCATATAGAAAAAATATGCTCCATGAAGAAACGCAATTTCGATCGTAAAATTAATTTCACTGACTTTGATGAGGAAAATACACTCAATGGTATATACACTGTACGCAGCACAGGTCGGGAGCCTCCAATCTACCTTAATGTATTAATAGCAGGAGTACCAGTTGTTATGCTTTTGGATACTGGTGCGACTTTTACTGTTATGAATGAGCGCACGTGGGACGAGCTGCGCCATCACCTGCCGCGCGACGCCCTGCACCCCACCTCGGTTCCACTGAGCACATGGACAGGATCATCAGTAGATTTACTCGGAGAAGTGACAGCGCCTGTGCAGTTCAACAATATAAAGGAAAATTTAACTTTCATCGCTGCTAAAGGCAATGGTCCTAATCTGCTCGGACGCGATTGGCTCGGCCCTCTTGGTTTAAAACCAAAATTAAATGCGATTTCGGAAGTAGTTGTCGCAGGGATTGACAACATTGTGTCCAAACACACGGAAGTATTTAAAGATGGACTTGGTACATACCGCGGAAAACCTGTTACTATACATGTTAAACCTGATGCTACACCTAGGTTCCTGAAAGCTCGCCCCGTTCCTTTCGCTATCAAGGACAGAGTTGAGGCAGAGATTGACCGCTTGGTGAATGAAGGAGTTCTTCGTCCTGTATCTTTTTCTGATTGGGCTACACCAGTAGTTCCAATAGTGAAGAAAACGGGTGCGATTAGATTGTGCGGCGATTATCGTAGTACTGTGAATCAAGCAACTGAGTCGGATACATATCCAATGCCTACAGCTAATGAAGTTTTTGCTATTGTTGCTGGAAGTAAATATTTTACTACCCTAGATTTGGACCGAGCATACACGCAGGTGACAGTAGATGACAAAACTGCCAGTTTGTTGACCTTGAACACTTGTAAAGGATTATATTCCGTACATCGCTTGGCCTTTGGAGTTAAGGCGAGTCCAGGCATTTTTCAGCGACTGATGACGTCATTGCTCGCTGGTATCAAAGGCGTAGCAGTATTGATCGACGATATATTAGTTTGTGGCGAGACAATGCATCAGATGCAACAGAGATTGGATACTGTTCTGGGACGGATTGAGCAGGCTGGTCTACGACTTAATAAAGACAAGTGCAAATGGGCCAAAGAAAAGGTACAGTTCCTTGGGTTCGTAATAGATGCAGAAGGCATCCACCCTTCGTCGTGCAAGGTCGAAGCAATTAAAAATACACCGGCACCTAAAAATAAACAAGAATTACAGGCGTTCTTAGGACTTTACAACTTTTATGAGAGGTTTATACCACACAAAGCAACAATTTTGGAACCGTTACATCGTCTGTTAGACAAGACTCAAGAATGGCAATGGACAGCACGGGAACAGAAAGCTTTTGATACGGCCAAGCATCAATTGACATTTGATTTAACATTGGTGCATTACGACGTGCACAAACCTGTAGTGCTGACTTGTGATAGTTCTGAGTATGGAGTTGGTGCAGTGCTCTCACATGTCATGGAGGACGGTCACGAACGACCTATTGCAATGAGCTCGCGCACACTACACACGCATGAACGCAGATACTCACAGCTAGACAAAGAGGCTGCAGCAATTTTATTTGGCGTTCAAAAATTCCATAATTATTTAATGGGTAGATTTTTCACTATAGTGACTGATCACAAGCCGCTGCTTGGCATTTTTGATCCGAAAAAGCCAATGCCATGCATGCTTTCACCACGTTTAACACGGATTGCCATAGCTTTGACTTCTCATGACTATCAAATTAGATACAAACCAGGTCCTCAGATAGGTAGTGCCGATAGTCTGAGTCGATGGCCCCAGCCAGTACCAGATAAGCCAGAGCCGCAAATGTTTGAGGTTTTATTAATGGCTGAAACACCTCAAGATTTTCCATTTAACGCGGCACAAATAGAGACTGAAACTAGAAAAGACAAGACATTATCTCGGGTTATACACTATGTTCACCGTGGATGGCCTAATAGAGTGACAGATAACGATTTACGCAAGTACTGGTTACATCGATCCGAGTTATCGATACTAGAAGGCTGTTTGTTATTGGGATGTCGCGTGGTAATTCCTGCCAGTCTACAAGCAACTACCCTTCGTATTTTGCATTCTACTCACAACGGGATCGTTCACACCAAAGCATTGTCGAGAAGTTATGTTTGGTGGCCCGAAATGAATGATGACATAGAAAAATTAATAAAAGGTTGTACACAGTGCTTAGAGAACCGTCATATGCCACCTAAAACAGTCCATGAATGGATTATACCCTCGAGGCCGTGGTCACGAATTCATATAGATTTTGCTGGACTTTTTCAGAATAAATATTTCTTAATTGTTGTTGATGCATACTCTCGTTGGCCAGAAGTTTTTATTGTTAATAATATGAGTTCTTCGACAGTTATACGCCATTTGCGAATGTTATTTGCTACACACGGACTTTGCGAAACAATGGTGTCTGATAATGGCACACCATTTGTGTCAAATGAAATGAGAGATTTTTTGGAATCTAATAAAATTAAACATGTGACTACAGCACCATACCATCCCGCTACGAATGGCCTTGCTGAGCGAATGGTACAGACGGTGAAAGATAAATTGCGCAAAATGGAAGATTTATCTTGGGATGTTAAACTGCCAAGAATGCTTTTGGGTTTACGAGTTACACCATGCTCTGGCACAAACAAATCTCCTGCAGAGTTATTGATGAATAGACGTTTGCGCACGTTATTGGACACCATTCATCCAGATAATTTGAAAAATAGGAAGACGGAAGAACAAGTGATTGAAAATGCGTCTAGAAAGCACAGAGAGACAACTGTCGGTCAGACAGTTATGTATAGAAATTTTAGCAATGGACCACGTTGGTTACATGGAAGAATAATTGAAAAGAGTGGTCCATCCAGTTACACAGTTGAAAATGATGAAGGTGTTACAGTTAACCGTCACATTGATCAGCTGGTTAAAGTTACTTCGGAAGGCCAGAATATACATGGTCATGAAAATTTAAGGGAGGAGGAAGATGCATCACCTGCGCTTCAGGCTGCAGGTAGAGAACAACCTTTGGTTGATGATTCTAGCCAAGAATTCGATGATGTGGTTCAGATTCCTAGTCCTGAACAGTGGGCAGAGATGTTGGGCATACCACAGAGTGATGAGCCTAGTTCGAGTGCAGGGAAAGTTAAAAATAAATTAAATGTGCATGTTAGGTTACCCTATGATAGACCAGGTTCTAAGGATTAAGAAAACTGATTATGTTGTTTCTTTTGATACTTTATTATGTTAGAGTTTCACATACCTTTATCTTTGTTATTTTCGAGATTGTTTAATTTTCATAAAAATATAGTTATATAGTAATTAAAGTTATGTATGCTTTTGTTAAATGTGCTAGGGATTTAGTTATGTATAAATAAACAGCTTAAAGAGGGAGGTATGTTATGTATTGAATTAGATGCCTTGTTTACCTTATTATAGAATAAGATATTGTAAGGTGGGTAGGTTGTGATTAATATTTTTACAATCTACTTCTTGTCATGCTCCTTAGCACAATAAAGTGTGGTCCTGAATTTTGGATGTTTTCTTCAGTTTTCCCGGACATAATACCATACAAAATGTCTACCTCGATCAGACAATTTGTATGTGACGCTGTCCCTTACACCCGGCATACAAGAAGTTTTCCTTACTTTTTCCCCTATTATTTTCACTATCATCCCCTCGCTTGCACCTTTATGAGTTTATGGTGTTGGTCCACTAGTTTAGTTTCCCTTCTGGGTTGGGAGGTTAGATGGCAGTCGCTCTGTGTAAAAACCAGTACCCTAGTTCAATCCCCTAGATTAAGTAGCCAACCGCGTGAGATATGAAATAAGGCTTGGAAGATGATGATGATAATATTGGTGCACTAGAATTAACAGAAATAATATGGAACATTTGTTTGATTGCTTCCATGCGGGAGCGAGAGAAAAACAAAGATTGTTCCAGCTGAATATCCTCCCGGGCATGCTGTAAAACCAGCTAAGGGATCCGAGGGTTTTAGTATATTGCAATTTAGGCGAAGGGCTGACAACCTGTCACTACAGCAATATACATACAAATCTTTAATAACCGTCAAAACTTTGTCACACGTGGCGGAACGACCTATGTTTGGGTCGTTTACGCTCTGTCTACCTCATTAGGGATAAATACATACATATAATCACGCCTTTATCCATAATGGGGTAGGCCGAGCGTTTACGAGCTAAACAAGGGTCGTTCCGCCTCGTCTGACAAAGTTTTGAGGGTTATTTAAGATATATTTGTAGCTATATCGCTGTAGTAACAGGTTGTCAGTCCATCGCCTAAATTGCAATATACTGAAACGCTCGGATCCCTCAGCTGGTTTTTACAGCATGCCCGGGAGAAAAAATGCAGCTGGCACATCCTATGTTTTTCTCTCGCTTCCGGTCCAGCACGGAAGTGTTATTATTATTAGGGATAAAGGCGTGATTATATGTATGTCTGTATTTTACCCAGTGGAACCCCACCATTTCAATGTTTCGCACCTTCCGCTTGGGTTGTCATTTCAGAATTAGGTGCGGGTAGTTTTATAGTCTTTGGGGACTCGCCAATCCCCCTGAAAGGACCCTTTGCGTTTCGCCGCTGAGTAGACGACCCGTGATATTCAAAATTGTGGGTAGAATAGCAATTGAGTGTATCTTTTGTTTTTATTTCAACTGCCTCCGTGGTCTAGTGGATCCGGAGGTTCTGGGTTCGATTCCCAAGGGGGGAACACAATAGTTGATATTTGTCAATTTACCACTTTGTGAGGTTTTCCCCAGTTCGGTTAAGATATTGTATGCTGAATCACCTGATTGTCTAAAAAGAAAAAGGATTTCGTGCTTCGGAAGGAACGTTAAACCGTCGGTCCCGGTCTCTATCTTTGATAGTAGTCGTTGCAAGGCTCTGACATCAGGGTTCATCGGTTTGTGTAAATTGAGAATCCACTCGCCACTTGTCAGCCCATCGCCTAAATTGCAATATACAGAAACCCTCGGATCCCTGAGCTGTTTTTTACAGCATGCCTGTAAGGAAATGCAGCTAGCTCATTCTATGTTTTTCTCTCGCTCCCAGTCCAGCATGGAACAAAATAAATTGTCCAACGAAACCTAATTATAAGCATAGATATGTTGCATTTAATTACGTGTACAAAGTTTGGTAAAATTTGGTATATTGATTTTAAAAATTATAACGTAACTAACGTTTATATGGGATTCGATTTCCGTGCCAGCCTTAAACTCAATTTTATCCAAATTTAATATTAATTTCATGCTGGACTGGGAGCGAGAGAAAAACATAGAATGTGCCAGCTGCATTTCCTCCCGAGCATGCTGTAAAAACCAGCTAAGGGATCCAAGGGTTACTGTTAATTGCAAATTAGGCGATATACCTTAAACGACCGAAATCGAAACGAAATCTATCTTAAACGACCCTCAGAACTTTGTCAGACGTGGCGGAACGACCTTTGTTTGGGTCGTTTACGCTCTGCCTTCCCCATTGCGGATAAAAGCGTGATTATATGTATTATATGTTAATAATACTTCCATGCATTTCATCAACGCTTTAAATTCCACTTACGACCCTTAACCTCTCCATCTATACGGCTATCCTAACATTGGGAAAGCCATTAATAAGTGGAGTCAAGCCCACAGGAGTGACTGCGTCCGTGGTCTAGTGGTCACAGCCATGGGCTCACGATCCGGAGGTCCTGGGTTCGATTCCCAGGGAGGACACACAAAGTTGATATTTGTAAATTTATCACTTTTGTTTTCCCCAGTTTGGTTAGGACGATGCAGACTGAATCACATTGTCTGGAAGACGCCGTAAGCCGTCGGTCCCGGTCGCTGTCTCGATAGTGTTCGTTACACAAACCATGCCAGAGGCCTATTAGCTGTGTTTAGGCAGTTAGAAAATAACTCTGACACCAGGGTTCATCGGGTCGATTGACTCAATACCCACATTATAGAAGAAGAAGTCTATAGTGATTTGAGCCTTGGGCTCCCGATACGTATAGCGTGGGTTCGATTCTCACAAGGTTGATACATCACTTTGTGAGATTTTCCGCGTTATGGTTAGGACAACGCAGACAGATTCATCTGTCTAAAATATACCGTACTTCGGAGGGCACGTTAAGTACATTAACCAGAGTACGACCTATTACCTATAAGGCGTTTTAGAAAACTCTGATAGCAGGGCGCATCGGGTCGTTTGAAAAACTTAGGCCCGTATTGATAAACATTACTCGAGACTGACAGCGACTTTGAGTTCGTATCAGAAATGTCATTTCAGTAAAACGACCTGTCAAATACATATTTGATATTGCTCTCAATCTTGAGCTCTCTTTATAAATTCGAGCCTTACAATGGATACGTAGCGGACAGTTTTATGTTATCTTTCCTTTTAGATAGTTTTTTCTGTGCAATAAAGTACTATTCTTCTTCCATGCTGGACTGGGAGAGATAGAAAAACATAGAATGTTCCAGCTGCCCTTCCTCCCGGGCATGCTGTTGAAGTCAGCAAAAGGGACTCGAGGGTTACAGTGTATTGTAATTTAGGCGATGGGCTGACGACCTGTCACTAAAGCAATGCATATTACAATCTAAAATTGCTCTCAATTTTTGTCAGACGTGGCGAAAGCGCCTTTTACGAGGCGTTAAACGCTCTGCCTACCCCGTAAGGGATAAAGGCGTGATTTATGTATGTATGTAATAAAGTACTATTCTACATGTATTAGTGACATAGTATAAAACAAAGTCGCTTTCTCTGTCCCTATACATACATACATACATAAAATCACGCCTTTATCCCTTACGGGGTAGGCAGAGCGTAAAACGCCTCCTAAAAGGCGCTTTCGCCACGTCTGACATAAATTGGGGGCAATTTTAGATTGTAATGTGTATTGCTGTAGTGACAGGTTGTCAGCCCATCGCCTAAATTACAATACACTGTAACCCTCGAGTCCCTTTTGCTGACTTCAACAGCATCTCTGTCCCTATATCCCTATGTATGCTTAGATCTTTAAAACTACGCAACGGATTTTGATGCGGTTTCTTTAAATGGATAGAGTGATTCAAGAGGAAGGTTTATATGTATAATACATGCATAGTATAGTAGAGAAACACTGATGATTTCCGTGCGAAGCCGGGGCGGGTCGCTAGTATTGTATATAACGAACACTAACCCCTGTCTTTCCACTTAACCTAACATTTGGAAAGCCATCAATAAGCCGGGACTCGAACCCACACCCTAACGAACGGCACCCATCAAATGTCACTAATGTACCTTCCTCACCTGACCTTTTGCGAAACATTTTGATTGCATACGAGTGTTATGGTTTGCGAAAAGGGTAAGAAACTTTTATCTAATACATTACATTAGATATAATCACGCCTTTATCCTTAATGGGGCAGGCAGAGCGTAAACGTTCCGACACGTCTGACTAAGTTTTGAGCGTTATTTAAGATAGGTATATTGCTGTAATGATTGGTTGTCAGCCCATCGCCTATATTACAATATACTGAAACCCTCGGATCCCTTAACTGGATTTAACAGCATGCCCAAAGGGAAATGCAGCTGGTACATTCTAAGTTTTTCTCCCGCTCCATCTCAAATCTACTTATCTTACCAAAAAAACAATAACCCTCAAAACTTTGTCATACGTGGCGGATCGACCGTTGTTTAGGTTGTGTAAGCTCTGCCTACACCAATATGGATAAAGGCGTGATTATGTATGTATGTAAGTATAATTACAATCAAATCAAGCCTAGATATAAACCTATAACAAGGTTCAAACAAATGCCCAAACCACTTAAAAAAACATCCCCACAAATCATCGCGATTCTCCCCTTCAACAACCAGTCAAAGCTCAGAAGCTCTGTCAAAATGTCATTTGACCTGGCACGTGCCGCGACCCTCTGCCGGCCCTCTGACGTTGAAATTAGCGTGATTCCCACGCGGGGGGGACCCGCGCAAAATAATTTATTATGTGCAGTTATATTGTAGTGGTGTGTATTTTTTTTAAACTGCTGTTGTATCAAATTAAATTACATTTAAAACTCTATTGATATACATAGTCACGCCTTTATCCCTTACGGGGCAAGCAGAGCGTAAAACACATAATAAATGGCATCTGTCAAATGTTGAGGGCAATTTTAGATTGAAATGTGTATCGTTGTAGTTCTTCCATACTGGACTGGGAGAGAAAGAAAAACATAGAATGTTCCAGTTGCCCTTCCTCCCGGGCATGCTGTAAAAGACAGCAAAAGGGATTCGAGGGTTACAGTGTATTTTCATTTAGGCGATGGGCTGACAACCTGTCACTACAGCAATACACATTACAATCTAAAATTGCCCTCAATTTATGTCAGACGTGGCGAAAGCGCCTTTTAGGAGGCGTTCTACGCTCTGCCTACCCCGTAAGGGATAAAGGCGTGATTTCATGTATGTATGTATGCATGTAGTGACAGGTTGTCAGCCCATCGCCTAAACTACAATACACTTAAACCCTTGTCCCCCTTTGCCGACTTCTCCGGGAGTAGTAGCAGATGAAACGTCCCACCATAAGTAGCAGTCACTTTTTATTAAATTGTTCTCAGTCTGGTTAAGACAATGCATAAAGAATTAATCAGTTGCGGATCTCTCCTCAAATTAATCAGACTTCGACGCTTTTGACCTGGAATTTGAGCGTGGATTGGCGTAATTCAGTAATTCTGTGTATTCCCCATCAAAATACCCCATACCTCGCCTCGGCTAATTAAACCATGCAAATTGATGCCGCGTTCACACGAGACAGTGGGTGGGCTAGTGGCACGGAAAATATTTGTCTCTTTGAATTCAACCATACTCTTTAAAACATGAACACTTGAATCACAATGTTGCTTGCTGCCTCTTTTCTGAAAAATAACTAAACCAAGATATAAACATTAAAAAAAGGATTTGGGTTTGAGAATACCAAGTCTCTTGCTTCGGCGACTCAGTTTTTTTTGAAAATATAAATAATAGACTTTGTAAGATGTAGGATTGCCATGGTGAACAGGGAAACTAAACAAATTGAACCAGAAAAAATATTTTAGGAATAAAATTAAAACCTGTCTTCCCCATACTTTAGAACTATCAGCCATTTTTCATGGCAAGGCCAATTTCTTTTTTATTTCTTAGCAGAATTTCTGGGTGAATGTTGTTCAGTTTCGTAGACTGAGCTACACTTAGCTGTTTGTGAAAAGCTGTACTCTAACGCATCGGTCCACTGGCCCACTATCCTACTCACCCAGGGCAAACGAGGCACAACAGTATTTAAGCTACAGAGTAAAACAATTTTCAATCTGCACTGTTAACTAGATTCAATCCTGCCAAATTGAAAACTGTAGCCGACTGTACAATGTACAATTTGACATGGAGAACTATACCGGATGTAAACTTAGATCAAATATAGTTATAGATTACGCCTCTTTCCCGGAGGGGTAGGCAGAGATCACATCCCTCCACTTGCTACGGTCCTTGCAAACTTCTTTCGCTTCATCTACATTCATCAATCTTTTCATGCATGCTCGCTTGAAATACAGCACCAAAAAATCAAGGCATATGCCTTCTTTTTATGTCAGTCGGTATTTGACAAATCGAACTTTATTTTTTAAGCAGTAAGGTCCATACTGAAGCTTTAAGTAAACCATTTTACGGCTTTTTTGCGCATAGTTAACGTGGTGTCACGGTTTAAGTTTGATTCTGTATAGGACTGTGGATCTATAATTATATTTGATCTATGAGTGTAATAAGGTTTCCCCAAGGAACATACATACATACAGTCACGCCTTTATCCCTAATGGGACAGGCAGAGCGTAAACGACCCAAACAAAGGTCATTCCGCCACGTCTGACAAAGTTTTGAGGGTTGTTAAAGATAGATTTTTAGGTATATTGCTGTAGTGACAGGTTGTCAGCCTATCGCCTAAATTGCAATATATACAGACCCTTGGATCCCTTAGCTGGTTTTTACAGCATGCCCGGGAGGAAACGCAACTGGCACATTCTATGCTTTTCTCTCGCTCCCAGTCCAGTATGGAAGTAAGGAACATAGGTCATTATAAAAGATCAAAATTGACCAATCATGCTTTATAATGCGCTCAGCTAAAGAATGAAACTCACTAACTGCCTCCGTGGTCAGAGCCATGGGCTTACGATCCGGAGGTCCTGGGTTCGATTCCATGGAGGGAACACAACGTTGATATTTACATACATACATACATACATAAAATCACGCCTTTATCCCTTACGGGGTAGGCAGAGCGTTAAACGCCTCGTAAAAGGCGCTTTCGCCGCGTCTGACAATAATTGAGGGTAATTTTAGATTGTAATGTGTATTGCCATAGTGACAGGTTGTCAGCCCATCGCCTAAATTACAATACACTGTAACCCTCGAGTCCCTTTTGCTGTCTTCTACAGCATGCCCGGGAGGAAGGGCAGCTGGAACATTCTATGTTTTTCTATCTCTCCCAGTCCAGCATGGAAGTAACTATAATTTTATCATTTTGTGAGGTTTTCCCCAGTTTGGTTAGAACATTGCAGGCTGAATCACCTGATTGTCCGAAAAGGAAAAGATTTCGTGCTTCGGAAGGCACGTCAAGCCGTCAATCCCGGTCGCTGTCTTTGACAGGGGTCTCAAACCATGTCAGAGGCCTAATAGCTGTGCAACTAGGCCGTTTAAAACTCCCCACTTTATAGGTTCAGTCAAAGTATATATTTAAAGACATAGGGAAAGTTGTTCAGTATCCGGAACAGCCTTTAATTTGGTTAAAAAAAAAATTACACCCTGTATTTGGAAACTGTAGCTGTGCCGACAAAATGTTCAGTTTGACATGGAGCGCTATATTTGACTAATTACGTTTGCCTACATTTTGGTCCGGATTGTGCTACTAAAACATACATACATATAATCACGCCTTTATCCCTAATGGGGTAGGCAGAGCGTAAACGACCTAAAAAAAGGTCGTCCACCACGTCTGACAGAGTAGTGAGGGTTATTTAAGATAGATTTGTGGGTATATTGCTGTAGTGACAGGTTGTCAGCCCATCGCCTAAATTACAATACACTGAAACCCTCGAATCCCTTTTGCTGACTTCTACTGCATACCTGGGAGGAAGGGCAGCTGGAACATTCTATGTTTTCCTATCTCTTCCAGTCCAGCATGGAAGAAATCAACCAACAGAATCAAGTTACAGTAATTAAGATAATTTAGAACCGCATATTTCTTCCATGCTGGCCTGGGAGCGAGAGAAAAACATAGAATGTGCCAGCTGCATTTCCTCCCGGGCATGCTGTAAAATCCAGCTAAGGGATCCGAGGGTTTCAGTATATTGCAATTAAGGCGATGGGCTGACAACCTGTCACTACAGCAATATACCTAGAATTCTATCTTTAATAACCCTCAAAACTTTGTCAGACGTGGCGGGACGACCTTTGTTTAGGTCGTTTACGCTCTGCCTACCCCATTAGGGATAAAGGCGTGATTATATGTATGTATGTAGATGTAGAACCGTATAAAAACAAACTGCCGAAAACTATACAAGACAGTCCCTCGAGCTTCACTTTTAAGAAGAGACTGAAAGAGCATTTTACGACCTCTCTACATACATACATAAAATCACGCCTTTATCCCTTACGGGGTAGGCAGAACGTAAAACGCCTCCTAAAAGGCGCTTTCGCCACGTCTGACATAAATTGGGGGCAATTTTAGATTGTAATGTGTATTGCTGTAGTGACAGGTTGTCAGCCCATCGCCTAAACTACAATACACTGTAACCCTCGAATCCCTTTTGCTGACTTATACAGCATGCCCGGGAGGAAGGGCAACTGGAACATTCTATGTTTTTCTTTCTCTCCCAGTCCAGTATGGAAGTGACGACCTCTCTATGACGTATATAATTATATTTTATTTTATCATTTATATATCATATAAATATATTTATACGTATTAGTTTATTATAGTATGTTAATATGTGTATTAGTATTATTATACATCAATTTGTAATTAAATTATACTAACTGTATCTGTTCCCGTGAATTTCCCATATTTTATCCCCATTAGGTTGGCTGGAAGAGATCTCTTTTAGAGATAAGCTCGCCTGTTGTTAATTTTTTTAAGTTGAACTGTATTTTTAAATTTTAAAACAATAAAGAGTATATAATATATATAATAAATAAATATTTACATTACATAAGTATTTTACAGTAGTATTATTTTATTCATAGGTATTAAATTTTGTGCACGTTTGATCCGCGTTTCGTTAAAATTATCACTTCTGTAGGTCTGCTGTAAGAAATTTCTTATTAGAAATAAGCAGTGCCTGTTGTGTCTTTGTTTTTTTTATGTCCTATGTTTTTTGTGTACAATAAATTGTTAAATAAATAAATTAGCGATTCATAGCTCGTTGTAGTAACAGGAAGAAAAGTTGCCGTTGTTGGCCGTGCTTCCATGCTGGACTGGGAGAGATAGAAAAACATAGAATGTTCCAGCTGCCCTTCCTCCCGGGCATGCTGTAGAAGACAGCAAAAGGGACTCGAGGGTTACAGTGTATTGTAATTTAGGCGATGGGCTGACAACCTGTCACTATGGCAATACACATTACAATCTAAAATTGCCCTCAATTATTGTCAGACGCGGTGAAAGCGCCTGTTACGAGGCGTTTAACGCTCTGCCTACCCCGTAGGGGATAAAGGCGTGATTTTATGTATGTATGTATGTTGGCAGTTATCCGCTCCTTCTGTTACTACAACGACCCCAACAAATTTCAAGATCAAAAACGATCTATGTAATGAAGAATAAAACTATTAAAGAGTTCATACATACATACATATAATCACGCCTTTATCCCTAATGAGGTAGGCAGAGCGTAAACGACCTAAACAAAGGTCGTCCCGCCACGTCTGACAAAGTTTTGAGGGTTATTACAGATAATCATGACGTATATTGCTATAGTGACAGGTTGTCAGCCCATCGCCTAAAATTGTAATATACTATAACCCTCGAATCCATTAGCTGGTTTTTACAGCATGCTCTGGAGGTGATGCAGCTGGCACATTCTATGTTTTTCTTTCACTCCCAGTCCAGCATGAAAGAAATTAAAGAGTTCAAGTTGAGATTATACTAAAGTAAATCCATCCCTAGGCTTATCCCGTTTCTCACCGGGTCGGCTGCCTAATCTAGGGGATTGAACTGATTTTTACACAGAGCGACTGCCATCTGACCTCCGCAACCCAGAAGGGAAACTAGACTCAATCCTAGATAAGGTCAGAGTTTTCAAGTGGCCAAAGCTTAGCATTGGCCTCTGACTTGGCTTAACGACTAATATCTACGGTATTAAAATATATTAACCGGGAACAACGGCTTAACGTGCCTTCCGAAGCACGGAAAAAGCGCCGAATAAACGTACATATGGACGCACATAAGCAATAACATGTTAACCCACGAAGCTGTCATTTTGAGAAAAATGTGTCTGAAAATTCACAACAATTTTTAATTACTTTGAATGGAAATATTTTAATAAACGGTCATGTTTTTGATTATTTTAAACTTATTTTTAGTATTTTACAAACTAGGCGTTAGGTTTCAGTATATTGCAATTTAGGCGATGGGCTGACAACCCGTCACTATGGCAATTTACATGACCATCCGAAATGGCCCTCAAAACTTGTCAGACGTGGCGAAATGACATTTGGGTCGTTTTCGCTCTGCCTACCCCATTAGGGATAAAGGCGTGATCTTATGTATGTATGTATGTATTTTACAAATTGTCATTTAAATAATTACAAAATATTGATACAACTACGAAAAAAGCCCAGAAATTTAGTATAACATGCATACATATAATCACGCCTTTATCCCTAATGGGGTAGGCAGAGCGTAAACGACGTAAACAAAGGTCGTTCCGCCACGTCTGACAAAGTTTTGAAGGTTATTAAGATAGATTTGTAAGTATATTGCCGTAGTGAGAGGTTGTCAGCCCATCGCCTAAATTGCAATATACAGAAACCCTCGGATCCCTTAGCTGGTTTTTACAGCATGCCCGGGAGGAAATGCAGCTGGCACATTCTCTGTTTTTCTCTCGCTCCCAGTCCAGCATCGAAGCAATAGTTAGTATAACAAAATTTGAATACCGAATTTGTTTTTTATAAAAGGTTTAAGTGACATAAATTGTTATTGCTGAATAGCAAATAGGTCACGGTAATTCTTTTGACAGTAGATTAAGTGCTTTAAAATAATATTGAAAAATGAGAAAATACGTATTTATGGTTTAGATTGTGTACAAAATATGACACTTAAAAAAAATATTGAATATTTTTAAATTGATGAATTTCTTTCTTATTATTATTATTAGTAAAATACACTCATAATTTGTAGTAAAATCGTATCTTTATCATATAAAATCAATTAAATTCGTAACGTGCACCGATAGATTAAAACTAAAACAATAGTGACAGCAGTTATGCAATAACGTGTTAAGGTTACGTAGTAACTATTATCTAATCTGTGGTTAAGGGTCTTGAGTTGCTATTGAAAAATAACAGATGGCGCTAAGTATCTAACAGAGTAGTTCAAGGAACTTAACTTATTATGCCATTAATATTTATCGTGCATAGCTCATTGACACAATCTAAAAATATCAAAAATCCCTATGAATTAGAAGTTGTATGACTTAAACCATTATTGTTAAATGTTCTTCAACCGATTACCAAACGAATGGTATATAGAGCTATATTTTTTCAAATTTGTGGGTTGACATGTTATTGCTTATTTGCGTCCATATAAGAAATTCAAAAACTGAAAACACATTGGTACATGGTGATATTCGAACCACGACCTCCCGCTCAGGAAGCAGTGGCCCTATCCACTACACCGTCGGGCACCATTATACTAAAGGAAATACTTACAAATTATAAAAAGTATACTGTCCTTTGATGGCACACAAACTTCGGCAAATGCACAAACCTTTGTTCAAATTAACACACAAATACAATTTTTAAAAACACTTAATTACATTCACAAAAAACATTTATAAGTACTCAAAACATCCAATCCATAAACAAATTTGAAAAGCACTTTATCAAGATTGGTTCATATTTGTTTTTAAAAAACTATTAAGAAAACAGTTTCCCGCGATTTTTCGCGTCAAACTTTTCGCGCGCTCATAAAATGGCGCGTCCTACGTCCGCTTTCCCCGAGGTTGTAAAGGCTACTAAAGCTTGTCATAGGAATATAGAAAGCGCGAACGCTTATTCCACCCTTATTGGGGTGATTGGTGGCGATTTCGAAAGCACACGACTTAAACATAATAGAGGGATATCACATTTTTGTATGGAGTCTAGTATACTGTAAATGGCGACCCGTATTTAAAAAAAAAAAACGTCGTGTGCGTTCAATCTTTAACCATTTGATTGTACACAGAAATAGAAATGAAAAATACTTTTTGAGATTTTTTACTTACATTACTACAATCCTAGCCTTATCCTCATCTTAGCCGTATCTCACGGGGTCGGCTACCTAATCTGATTGATTCTGATTGAAAATGATTGATTTTGATCGAAATTATCATTTTGTATAGTTTGTATAGAAAAGGTTTTTTTTTTACTAATAAAAGTCAATTTAATAGAAAAGGATTATTTTTTTTCGTTTACTAATAAAAATCAATTTAAATAATACCTATATTTGCCACTTAATAAAATTAGAAATACTTTAAAAATCAAGAACTTATACTTTTTTTAAAAAAGCACGTAAAAGTGTCATAAATCCTAAATTAAAGGGTTTCAAAAATATTTCTCATAATGCTTCTTCTTCTGTCGTTTGGGTTTCAAATCAATCGACCCGATGAACCCTGGTGTCAGAGTCTTGAAACCTCCTAGTAGCACAGCTAATTGGCCTCTGACATGGTTTGAGTAACGACCACTATCAAAGACAGCGACCGGGACCGATGGCTTAACAATCAGGAGACTCAGCCTGCAATGTCCTAATCAAATAGGGGAAAACCTCACAAAGTGATAAATTGATAGTAAAAATAACTTGACAAATATCAACTTTAGGTCCTGGGAATAGAACCCAGGACTTGATCGGGAGCCAAGGTTCAAACAACTAGGCCACAGATGCATAAAAATCACATTATTTCCACAAACAATATTTCTAATAAACTCTCACAAATACATAGAATGTGCCAGCTGCTTTTCCTGCCGGGCTTGTTGTAATAACCAGCTAAGGGATCCGAGGGTTTCAGTATATTGTAATTTAGGCTATGGGCTGACAACCTGTCACTACAACAATATACCTACAAATCTATCTTAAATAACTCTCAAAACTTTGTCAGACGTGGCGGAACGACCTTTGATTAGGTCGTTTACGCTCTGCCTACCCCATTAGGGATAAAGACGTGAGCTCAGACCACTAGACTACGGACGGAAACCACACATGCATAAAAATCACATTATTTACAAAAACAATATTTCTAATAACAATTCACATACAATTTCAATTTCTCCCAACACAATGATAAATGACCAGAATCCACTAAAGAAATAATAATGGCAGTATTACACAAGCCATAATTCTAAATAAAAAATCAATTTGTCGAACGAAATACCATGGTGTCCCATGGGAGGGGTGCGATAGCCAACGATAGAGCGAATCACTCTTGACCGACAATACTGTAAATCGAATCACATTATAGCGAACTCACGCTAGAGCGAAAAACGAAAGATTGACATGATTTTTGACACTCGCTGTAGACGCTCTGCAAGTATACGGGGTGTAAGGGACAGCATCCCACAAACAGATAGGGGTTGCTCAGTCAACGTCACTGAACAACTTTCACCACGAAATTCTTTTCCAGGCAATTTGGCTTTGTCCACCATGATCAGTCAATTTGTATGGAAAAGCAAAAAAAATATCACTCTTTCAGGAGAAAGATTTTCCTGGTGAAAGTTGTTCAGTGTCGTTTACTGAGCAAGCCCTATCAATTTGTTGGATGCTGTCCCTTACACTCGGCAAACGTTAGATCATGTAAAAAAACTAACCGAATATTTGGGTGTAAATCTACACAAGAAAATGAAGATCTTTCCCTAAGGAACAAGGTCGAAATTTGAAAAAATTTGAACCTTCCATTAAAAATTACTCAAGCCTATTTTTATTGTACAGTTTCAACAGGACCCTAAACAGTTTGCTCAATAATTTTATTACACGATCTAACGCATGTTGATCAAAAATGATATCGATCTTTCGTTT
Source organism: Scrobipalpa costella (assembly GCA_949820665.1). NCBI lineage: Eukaryota > Metazoa > Arthropoda > Insecta > Lepidoptera > Gelechiidae > Scrobipalpa > Scrobipalpa costella. The sequence continues at coordinate 8,723,038 of OX463322.1, read as the reverse complement.
TCCACCTTAGCGTGAGTTAAAGTGATTCGATCTATAATCTGTCGGTCAACCGTGGATCGCTCTATCGTGGTTCGAGTATTGCACTCCTATGGGAGGGGTGCAAAGGTACGGGGGTGACTTTTTCTAGCTTTTACACGAATTTTGGGGTGAAAACGCCCATGATTATGATACATACATATAATCACGCCTTTATCCCTAATGGGGTAAGCAGAGCGTGAACGACCTCAACAAGGGTCGTTCCGCCACGTCTGACAAAGGTTCGAGGGTTTTATTTAAGATAGATTTGTTGGTATATTGCTGTAGTGACAGTTTGTCAGCCCATCGCCTACATTAAAATATACTGAAACTCTCAGATCTCTTAGCTGGATTTTACAGCAAGCCCGGGAGGAAATGCAGCTGGCACATTCTATGTTTTTCTCTCGCTCCCATTCCAGCATGGAAGTAATGATGATAACTTACCTTCCGATAAATTTCTCTGAAGTTTGGGAGATTATTAAATTATTTGTGCCATGTAATTTTGCGTAGAAAAATAATAAATTAAATAAAGATAAAAACTTACCTCTTCCTAAGACCCAGGTTGATATGCCACTCGAAAGATCTGAAAACAAAGACAAAATGTTTAAAACTAGATTTTTAAATACTGTAGTACGGAACAAAACTAAACTACTAGAAATTCCTTCAGGAATTGAAAATAAAAATTGGTTTAAATACTAAATTAATGTCTACCTACATACATACATACATAAATCACGCCTTTATCCCTTACGGGGTAGGCAGAGCGTTTAACGCCTCGTAAAAGGCGCTTTCGCTACGTCTGACAAAAATTGAGGGCAATTTTAGATTGTAATATGTATTGCTATAGTGACAGGTTGTCAGCCCATCGCCTAAATTACAATACACTGTAACCCTCGAGTCCCTTTTGCTGACTTCAACAGCATGCCCGGGAGGAAGGGCAGCTGGAACATTCTATGTTTTTCTATCTCTCCCAGTCCAGCATGGAAGTATATCTCTCCCAGTCCAGCATGGAAGTATGTAATGTCTACCTCGATCAGACAATTTGTATGGAAAAGCCATTTTTTCACTTGGTGAAAGAATTTCCTGGTGGAAGTAGTTCTTCCATGCTGGACTGGGAGAGAAAGAAAAACATAGAATGTTCCAGTTGCCCTTCCTCCCGGGCATGCTGTAAAAGTCAGCAAAAGGGATTCGAAGGTTACAGTGTATTGTAATTTAGGCGATGGGCTGACAACCTGTCACTACATCAATACACATTACAATCTAAAATTGCCCTCAATTTATGTCAGACGTGGCGAAAGCGCCTTTTAGGAGGCGTTTAACGCTCTGCCTACCCCGTAAGGGATATAGGCGTGGTTTTATGTATGTATGTATGTATGTATGTATGTAAGTAGTTTGAGCAACCTCTATCAGTGTGACGCTGTCCCTTACACCCTGTATATATATACCTTGAAAGAATTCAACTTGACTTTTAACTTTCTTGAAAATAGCTTCCATGCTAGACTGACCAAATGAAAAAAAAACATAAAATACACCAGCTGCATCTCCTCCCGGGCATGCTGTAAAAACCATTCGAAGGATACAGTATATAGTAATTTAGGTAATGGGCTGATAACCTGTCACTATAACAATATAGGTGATTGTAAGTCATCATCATCATCCTAGCGTTATCCCGTATTTCGCGGGGTCGGCTACCTAATCTAGGTGATTGAACGAGGGTATTGGTTTTTACACAGAGCGACTGCCATCTGACCTCCGCAACCCAGAAGGGAAACCAGACCCAATCCTAGATTAGGTCAGAGTTCTCAAGCCGCCAATGCTTAGCACTGGCCTCTGATATGGCTTAACGACTAATATCTACGGTATTAAACGATATTAACCGGGACCAACGGCTTAACGTGCCTTCCAAAGCACGGAAAAAGCGCCGAATAAACGTACATATGAAATTCGAAAACCGAAAAACACATTGGTACGTGGTGGGACTCGAACCACGACCTCCCGCTCAGGAGGCAGCGGCCCTATCCACTACACCATCGGGCTCTTGTAAGTATGTATGTGAAAATTACAAGATGGATAAATGTTTTTTTTGGACACGCTTTTTTTAGTACGTGCATAAATATCCAATGCTTTATATGGCTGCATTGTCCTGTTCAAACTCAGAATAATATCACAAAGTAATGACTGGTTAATATGTTACTGGTAAATATGGCACTTCATGCGGGATTGGGAGCGAGAGAAAAACATAGAATATGCCAGCTGCATTTCCTCCCAGGCACGCTGTAAAATCCAGCTAAGGGATCCGAGGGTTTCAGTTTATTGTAATTTAGGCGATCGGCTGACAACTTGTCACATAGCATAAAACAAAGTCGCTTTTTCTGTCCCTATATCCCTATGTAGGCATAAATCTTTAAGACTACGCAACGGATTTTGATGCGGTTTCTTTTAATGGATAGAGTGATTCAAGAGGAAGGTTTATATGTATAATACATGCATAATATAGTAGAGAAACACTGATAATTTCCGTGCGAAGCCGGGGGCGGTTTATGATAAAACATAAAAACCTGCTCATAAAACCCCATTCACAAAAGTAAACACAAAACTGGACTCGCTGAAAAACCTTCAGCAGTAAAAAAGCTGAAAAACGTCTGAATAAAAACTGAAAAAGAGCATCGTTTAGCGAACCTTCTGCTTAATGCATTCGGAGTTTTATAATTAAAAGTTTATGTCAATGGGACAGACTCGAAATAAATGGGAAACTTAGTCCGGCCCTGAGCGAGCTCAATAGTCACGCTGATAATGATGGGCATGAATTAATTCAACTTTTACAAACAGAGCTGCGACGGTGGCGCCATCAACAAAAACGTACTGCGTAGTAAATACATACATACATATAAAACGTACTGCGCCGACCCCAAGTAAATGGGATAAGGGCAAGCGAATGATTATGATATAAATACGCGTTTATCCCTAATGGGGTCGGCAGAGCGTAAACGACCTTAAAAAAGTACGTTCCGCCACGTCTGACAATGTTTTGAGGGTTATTTGAGATAGATTTGTGGGTTTATTACTGTAGTGACAGGTTATTTATTAGCCCATCGCCTAAATTGCAATATACAGAAACCCTCGGATCACTTAGCGGGTTTTTACAGAATGCCCGGGAGGAAATGCAGCTGGCACATTCTATATTTTTCTCTCGCCCCCAGGCCAGCATGAAAGAAACTGTGTAGTACCAAAGCATAATAAATTGGAGTTCCTAGACAACTGCAGAGCCTTACAAATAAAAATACACGCGCAGACAGCTTTAAAAGCTGCTTAAGGGATGAACAGAGATGCGACGGTGGTGCCATCATTAAATGCATCTGAAATAAAAACATTTTATTTATTTTATTTTATTTATTTAACAATTTATTGCACACATGATCGTACAAAGGACACAAACATAAAAAAAAATCAATAGCACAACAGGTACAGCAATTTTCTAAAAGAAATCTCTTCCAGCTGACCTACGGTAGTGAGAGTGCATGTAAGGCAGATAAGGCGTGTACAATTCAAACCCTACTATCATAAAATATAATAAATATATATAATAATATATAAAACTACATAAATAATAAATAAATATATATAGTTATAAATAAGTAGTATATAATATTAATATAATGATATATAATTAATATAAATAGCACATTACTAGTTTTTTTCTTCTTTCGAGTGGGTATCGAGTCTATCATAACTAGTAAACTTATAATAATATGACACTAACAAATTAATTCCTGCCGCGTAAGGGATAAAGGCGTGATTTTATGTATGTATGTATGTAACAAATTAATTTGGAAGAGAAAGATCTCTTTTACTCGTTTTTTAATACTGTCTATCTTATCATATTATGTAGGAAAAACATAGAATGTGCCAGCTGCATTTCCTCCCAGGCATGCTGTAAAAACCAGCTAAGGGATCCGAGGGTTTCAGTATATTGCAATTTAGGCGATGGGCTGACAACCTGTCACTATAGGAATATACGTACAAATCTATCTTGAATAACCCTCAAAATGTTGTCAGACGTGGCGAAACGACCTTCGTATATGTCGTCAACGCTCTGCCTACCCCATTAGGGATAAAGGCGTGATTTTATGTATGTATGTATGTTGAATACTGTGATAGAATGACTATCACATTCATTCATTCATTTTCATGAATTATTTTATGCCTTCCAAATATTTAACTTTAAAAAAAAATGCTGTCAAGAAATAGCTTATTTCTCTCTCTGATATACCATCAATCACCATCAAAAACTGAATCGACTGATTTTGCGTGGAAAAGTAACGAACCGACAGACAAACAGAGTTACTTTCATATTTATATACCGAATGTAATGTAAGGGACAGCGTCCAGCAAACTGAAAGGGGTTGCTCGGTCAACAAAACTGAACAACGTTCACAGGGAAATTCTTTCAGTTGATAAAAAAAGTACTTTCCCATACAAAAAGACCACCTCAATCAGACAGACAGTTTGTATGGAATAGTTAAAAATAAATCATTTCCTAAAAGAATTTCCTAGTGACAGTTGTTCAGTTTCCTCGACTGAACAAACCCTCAGTTTGCGGGCCGCTGTTACACCCTTGAGTTGCACTCCGTTTGGATATATGGTATACACATATAAATATGAAAGATAGAATATAATCATTCGTTTCTGGCATACATACATACATATATTCACGCCTTTATCCCTAATGGGGTAGGCAGAGCGTCAACGACCCAAGCAAAGGTAGTTGCGCCACTTCAGACAATTATTGAGGGACATTTCAGATAGATCTATGTATTGCTGTAGTGACAGGTTGTCAGCCCATCGCCTAAATTACAATACACTGAATCCCTCGAATCCCTTAGCTGGTTTTTACAGCATGCCCGGGAGGAGATGCAGCTGGCACATTCTATGTTTTTCTATCTCTCCCAGTCCAGCATGGAAGTGAAAGATAGAAAATAGTAATTCGTTTCTGGCAGCGAATTAATAATTTTCTTTCTGTCATGTTATATGAAATAGCAAGTCAGTGCTCCAAAATAATACATACATACATAAAATCACGCCTTTATCCCTTACGGGGTAGGCAGAGCGATAAACGCCTCGTAAAAGACGCTTTCGCCACGTCTGACAAAAGTTTAGGGCAATTTTAGATTGAAAAGTGTATTGCCATAGTGACAGGTTGTCAGCCCATCGCCTAAATTACAATACACTGTAACCCTCGAGTTCCTTTTGCTGACTTCAACAGCATGCCCGGGAGGAAGGGCAGCTGGAACATTCTATGTTTTTCTATCTCTCCCAGTCCAGCATGGAAGTGAAAGATAGAAAATAGTAATTCGTTTCTGGCAGCGAATTTATAATTTTCTTTCTGTCATGTTATTTGAAATAAAAATAGCAAGTCAGTGCTCCAAAATAATACATACATACATAAAATCACGCCTTTATCCCTTACGGGGTAGGCAGAGCGATAAACGCCTCGTAAAAGACGCTTTCGCCACGTCTGACAAAAATTTAGGGCAATTTTAGATTGAAAAGTGTATTGCCATAGTGACAGGTTGTCAGCCCATCGCCTAAATTACAATACACTGTAACCCTCGAGTCCCTTTTCCCTTGTCCCTTGTCCAAAATAAATCTCTGAAAATCTTCGAAATATGGTATACACATATTTGTTTTTGTCTTTTTTTTCGTTTCGTTTCCTTACTATTGTGTTGGCAGGAAATTGCGTGCGTAAGAATTCTATTATATATGAATAACTCGTTTCCAAGATTGATTGAATAGATTGAAGGGTGGTATGATGGTACTCTTACTTCCATGCTGGTCTGGGAGCGAGAGAAAAACATAGAATGTGCCAGCTGCATTTCCTCCTGGGCATGCTGTAAAATCCAGCTAAGGGATCCGAGGGTTTCAGTATATTGTAATTTACCTGTCACTACAGCAATATACCTAGAATTCTATCTTAAATTACCCTCAAAACTTTGTCAGACGTGGCGGGACACCTTTGTTTAGGTCGTTTACGCTCTGCCTACCCCATTAGGGATAAAGGCGTGAATATATGTATGTATGTATGTATGCATATCATATCGGATTCAGGTTGGCAGAAGTAAGGAGAATATGGTCAGGTGGGGGTTTTCAGTTAGCTCCGATGTGGACTGTGTTTGTGGTGCAGTGCAAACCATGGAACACAAAGCGATCTTAAGTTTGAGTATTAAGTATGTATTTGACAGATTATACATACATACATAAAATTACGCCTATATCCCTAAAGATCGTTCCGCCACGTGTGACTAAGTTTTGAGGATTATTTAAGGTAGATTTGTATATTGCTAGTGACAGGTTGTCAGCCCATCGCCTAAATTACAATATACTGAAACCCTCGGTTCCCTTAGCTGGCCTATGCCCGGGAGGAAATGCAGCTGGAACATTGTATGTTTCTCTCTCGTTCCCAGGCCAGCATGGAAGAACAGACAGATTATATTGTACTGAAATGTCATTTCTGATACGGACTCAAATTAGCTGTCTATCTCAAGTGTCGATTATATATACGGGCCTTAGCATCGTGCCCAGCGTGCTTCAACGCTTGCACGCTAGCGGATTTAATGGACGGCAGTCAATCCACAATACAAGTGGCTGAATTCTGGGCCACTATGATGTAGTTTATCTTCCATGCTGGACTGGGAGCGAGAGAAAAACATTGAATGTGCCAGCTGCATTTCCTCCCGGGCATGCTGTAAAAACCAGCTAAGGGATCCGAGGGTTTCTGTATATTGCAAATTAGGCGATGAGCTGACAACCTGTCACTACAGCAATATACCTACAAATTTATCTTAAACAACCCTCAAAACTTTGTCAATCGTGGCGGAACGTCCTTCGTTTAGGTCGTGTACGCTCTGCCTACCCCATTAGGGATGTAGGCGTAATAATATGTATGTATGTATGACAACCTATCACTGCAGCAATACACCTACAAATATATATTCAATAACCCTCAAAAGTGGCGGAACGACCTTTGTTTAGGTCGTGTACGCTCTGCCTACCCCATTAGGGATAAAGGCGTGATAATATGTATGTATGTATGTATGTATGGTGTAGTTTCTCTTTCTTTGAACCCTCAAATCCCTCCTCTGGCTACGCCTATCTAACTGCCTACGTGGTCTAGTAGCTAGTGCCATGGACTCCTGATCCGGAGGTCCTGGGTTCGATTCCCAGGGAGGAATCACAAAGTTGATATTTGACAATTTATCACTTTGTGAATTTTTCCCCAGTTTGGCTAGGACATTGCAGGCTGAATCACCTGATTGTCCGAAAAAGAAAAAGATTTCGTGCTTCGGAGGGCACGTTAAGCCGTCGGTCCCGGTCGCTGTCTTTAATAGTGGTCGTTACTCAAACCATTTCAGAGGCCTGATAGTTGTGCTACTAGGCGGTTTAAAAAGTCTGACACCAGGGTTCATCGGGTCGATAGACTCGATACCCACTCAACAGAAGAAGAAGAAGCTACGCCTATGAACCCTGGAGCTAATAAAACTATTAGAGAACAACAATGCTGTTATTTTTCCGCGTCATTGGCCGCGACGGGTGAGTGCGTTATGTATCTGTCGTAGGATGGTTTGATAACTCGAATTTTCGCGAAAATCCTAGGGATTTTGCGAAAACACGGATAATTAACAATGGTGACACTATTGTCAATTCTTACTGTAAAAAGCAATGATATGTGTGTAATGGTCCTAATTGTGATCATTTTAGGCAGTCGAACTGCGAGCTGCGAAGTGAGAAAAAAAAAAATTCAAGGCTGCACTGATTACAAATCTATCTGTTTCACTCTTACGCTTTGCCTATTTTGTGTCGCACTCAGCGTTTGTTTAGATATGCAATGTTATAAATATGTATGTATATGTGTCGCGGAACAATTAAAATGTGCGTGCAGTATGAACGTAACGTATCTTTCTTAAAATATCATTGGTAAAAAGTCAGGTAACTCATCGTCCTAGTTACATTTGATATCCTTTACTGAAATAAGAACACTGATTGGTCGGTTAGCGCACTCAACACAAGATCTCCTCTGATTGGATGACTTTTTAAATGTCAAGCATAAACGCATGGTTTCTAACCAATCAGAATGAGATTAAATCAGTGAGTAAAAAATTAAAAATATAGGCATTCAGAATTAAGGATATCATGAGAATATCAAATGTTAGTAGAACGACGCGATTTTTCGCAAAAACCCTGACTTTTTCCAGTAAGATTTGACAATTGCTTAATACAATGTAAAATTATACAGGATAATCCTAAAAAGTACCATACAAGGAACTATAAATTACTAACATAATATATGTATTTAACCAAACCATTTTGTTACTCAAACCATGTCAGAGGCATAATAGCTGTGCTTCTAGGCGGTTTGAAATCTCTGACACCAGGGTTCATTGGGTCGTTTGACTTGAGAATCCACTCGCTAAGAAGAAGAAGAGTATTTAGCCTAAAATCATCGTCATTCCCTTGCCCTTGTCTTGTATTTAACCTAAAATATAAACATCTTATTCATTAACGGCAATGTTTCCACCATTATCTAATTATCCGTGAGTTCGTAAAATCTCTAGTTTTTCCGCGAAGATTCGAATTATCAAATCATCCTACGACATATCCAAACCAAACGTTTCTAACTTGAACAAAGATGGCCGGCGTCGTATTCGAAGCCGAGCTTGCGAGTTGGCGGGAAGTTTTTGGCGGAAACTTTTAGAGTCCAGTGAATCTGGTTTATGTTACGATAGTTTTGTTTGGTCTGTAGATTCATATCCATCCATATAATTACACCTGTATCCCTAATAGGGTAGGCAGAGCGTAAACGTCACGTCACGTCTGACAATTTTTTGAGGGTTATTTAAGATAGATTTGTAGGTAGATATATGCTACATAAAACTTATTATAGGGTAAAACTTTCTAATGCTGGCTACCTCCAGGTAATGCCTCAATTCTAGATACCACCGGCTAAAACGAAAAATAAAATCTATCAGTCACTTACAAAATAATAAAATTGAAAAATGATTTATACTCTATGGTATTTATACACCTAATCTAGGATTGGCTCTGGTTTCCCTTCTGGGTTGCGGAGGTCAGATGGCAGTCGCTCTGTGTAAAAACCAGTACCCTCGTTCAATCCCCTAGATTAGGTAGCCAACCCCGTGAGATACGGGATAAGGCTAGGGAGATGATGATGGTTATACACTTTGTCCGCTAGATTTTGCCGCGCATTTGCATACATCCTCAGTATTTCTGTCAATTTTATCCGCCATATCATATGACGGCGGATAAAAGATAAGATAAGAATATACTTTATTGCACAGAAAAGACACAAGAGAAAATAAAATTAAATGAAACAAATAGTAGTACAAATAGGCGGCCTTATTGCTAAGCAGCAATTTCTTCCAGGCAACCTTAGGGTACAGGAAAATAAAAAGTTGAACTAGTGGGCTGGTATACATTTTAGGCAATATATTGTATAGGTAAGTAATATATATTGTATAAATTAGCTACTTAGGTGTATTTATATAATAAAAATGACGGATAACGCATAAAACCACTGACTATAAATCAAAACCCGGAGAGAATAGATCTCCTGTCATTTATTTTCCAATGTTTTTAGTCTGGACTGGGAGAGATAGAAAAACATAGAATGTTCCAGCTGCCCTTCCTCCCGGGCATGCTGTAGAAGTCAGCAAAAGGGACTCGAGGGCTACAGTGTATTGTAATTTAGGCGATGGGCTGACAACCTGTCACTATAGCAATACACTTTTCAATCTAAAATAGCCCTCAATTTTTGTCAATTTTTGTCAGACGTGGCGAAACCGCCTTTTACGAGGCGTTTATCGCTCTGCCTACCCCGTAAGGGATAAAGGCGTGATTTTATGTGTATGTTATACGTATGTTTTTAGTCTGAAAGTGACTAAAATATTTTAATTTTAGTTTTAGCCGGCAAATCTAAAATCAAGACCATTATAGGACTCTGTTTATATTATTTAACATCTACCAATGTAAATATTGCATACATACATATTATCACGCCTTCATCCCTAATGGGATAGACAGAGCGTAAACGACGTAAATAAAGGTCGTTTCGCCACGACTGACAAAGTTTTGAGGGTTATTTAAGATATAGGTTTATTGCTATAGTGACCTGTCACTCGTCTATCTTGTCAGCCTATCGCCTAAATTGCAATATACTGCCCTCGGATCCCTTAGCTGGTTTTTACAGCATGCCCGGGAGGAAATGCAGCTGTTACTTTCTATGTTATTCTCTCACTCCCAGTCCAACATGTATCCATAGATACGTATAATCAACAAACTAAAAAGATTTTATATTATAACTAGCGGCCCGCCCCGGCTTTGCACGGAAATTATCAGTGTTTCTCTACTATATTATGCATGTATTATACATATAAACCTTCCTCTTGAATCACTCCATCCATTAAAAGAAACCGCATCAAAATCCGTTGCGTAGTTTTAAAGATTTATGCATACATAGGGATATAGGGACAGAGAAAGCGACTTTGTTTTATACTATGTAGTGAAGAAACTGTATAGGTGTGAAAATAAATTATGCTACGTATATTTTTATATTATGCACTGTAATAAATCGAATTTAAATATTAATTCATAATATTTTTATTATAATTTGATATTGGTACCTGCTTGAGAATATTATCAGTCAATTTTATATTTCAGTTGAAGGTAGTTCTTTCTAGTACTGTGAAGTTTTGTAACCAGTTACAATTACCAGGTCTAGAGGAGCCCGATGGTGTAGTGGATAGGGCCGCTGCCTCCTGAGCCGGAGGTCGTGGTTCGAATCCCAATACGTACTAATGTGTTTTTCGGTTTTCGAATATCATATGAACGTTATTTTGGCGCTTTTTCCATGCTTAGAAACGCACGTTAAGCCGTTGGCCTCGGTTAATATCGTTTAATACCGTAGATATTAATCGTTAAGCCATGTCAGAGGCCAATGCTAAGCATTTGCGGCTTGAAAACTCTGACCTAATCTAGGATTGGGTCTGGTTTCCCTTCTGGGTTGCGGAGGTCAGATGGCAGTCGCTCTGTCTATAAACCTGTTCTCTTGTCCCCTAGATTAGGTAGCCATCCCCGTGAGATCCGGGATAAGGCTAGGAAGATAATGATATACAAGGTACAAGGTCTAGGTACATTTACAAGGGTATACAGTGTCAAGGTCTTTAAATTAGTTACTGAAGTGTATTCAAGATGACGGACGTTATCAGTGATATTTTTTTTATTTATTTATTTACTGTTTATTGTACACAAGTAACATGAGAAAGATAATACACAAGGAATACCGACGCAACAGGTACAGCTTATTTCTACTAAGAAATTTCTTCCAGCTGACCTACGGAAGTGAGACTTAAAATGAGAGGCAAATTAGGCGTGCACAAATAAAGCATAATATTAAAATAATATCAGAAAATTATAAATTACATAAATAACTAATTATGTAACTACTTAAAAGCATAATAACTATATATACATGAAAATATATAAATACATACATACATATAACTAATACTATACGGAAAGTGAAAGGTATTTTAATTTATCGTGTGGCATTATTACTTCCATGCTGGACTGGGAGCGACAGAAAAACATAGAATGTGCCAGCTGCATTTCCTCCCGGGCATGCTGAAAAAACCAGCTAAGGGATCCGAGGGTTTCTGTATATTGCAATTTAGGCGACAGGCTGACAACCTGTCACTACAGCAATATATCTAGAAATCTATCTTAAACTACCCTCAAAACTTTGTCAGTCGTGGCGGAAACTACCTTTGTTTGGGTAGTTTACGCTCTGCCTACCCCATTAGGGATAAAGGCGTGATTATGTGTGTGTGTGTGTGTGTGTGTGTGTGGCATTATTTGCTGCGAGGTCCAGAGGACAGTACAGCAGCCGGTATTGTTGCACTCTTAGCACCGGCCGGGGTCACGTGTAGGGTTTTTAAGGTAGTTCCTACGGACTTGGAGCAACAACCACCTGTAACGACCACTATTAGAAACAGTCACCGGGACCGACGGCTTAACTTGCCCTCCGAAGCACGGAATCCGTTTTCTTCCAGAAAATCAGGTGGATTCAGCCCGCAGCAATTGACAAATATCAAATTTGTGTCCCCCCTCTGGAAATCGGCCCCAGGGCCTCTGGATCGTGAGCTCATGGCTCTAACCATTAGACCACGGAGTCAGTTTCATTTAAGAATACACACTGGATAATTAAGGTGTATCCTGCCGGTAGATGAGTAGGTAGATTTCAAGATATGCAACCATCGCCCATAATGCCTTAGAATATCGATCAAATTAGCGCGCGTAAAAAAGGTGAAAAAAGGCACAGGAATGCTAATTCCATAAACACTAGTCGGATTAAAAACGCTATGTTGAGATTTTAGATAATCATAATACGGATAATATAATACGGATAATATCTTCCATGCTGGACTGGGAGAGATAGAAAAACATAGAATGTTCCAGCTGCCCTTCCTCCCGGGCATGCTGTAGAAGACAGCAAAAGGGACTCGAGGGTTACAGTGTATTGTAATTTAGGCGATGGGCTGACAACCTATCACTACACACTAGCAATACACATTACAATCTAAAATTGCCCTCCATTTTTGTCAGACGCGGCGAAAGCGCCTTTTACGAGGCGTTTAACGCTCTGCCTACCCCGTAAGGGATAAAGGCGTGATTTTATGTATGTATGTAATAATACGGATAATTTCCCGAAGGAATCCAAATTTAGAAAGAATACAAAATTTTCTGATAAAAACAGCTTTACTTCAAAACTCTTTTTGAAGGATACTTATTTATGAGCTAGAATATTTTCAAATGTTGCAATTGCAGGCCATGAAGTAATTTTTTATATATATATATATATTATTTTTGATTTTTTCAATAATTAAGCTCTCGAAAACCACCATTAGCCGGGAGGAATCACCTTAAGATTCTATAACTAAAAATCATAAAGACTTCTTGATTTCTTATTTATTTTATAACTAACTTACATTTATTGTACACAGAAACATACACAGAACAATTACATAGGAATCAAGACACAACAGGTACTGCATTTACTGTGTAACAAAAAGTAAAATATTTATGTAAAAGTATACAAATATTATTATTCACCTTTTTGGGGTGTAATGTATATTTTTATAATAATTCGTTTTACTTAAATGTCAATTTGTTCCAAGATTAACCGGTATATAATAACAAACAGTTTCTATTCTATAAAAATATGAGTTGTAATTTTTTCAGATCCAACAGCAACTAAAAGTACTTAAAAATATTAGAAATAACATTTCAAAAACTCCACCGCTCACGAGATTTGAACCCGCGTCTTTGGAAAATCGGCTCCTTTTCTAAGACCCAATTACTCGTGCAATTAATGCTACCAATGCAAGTCGAGCCACAAGCTAAACACAAGCTCAACACAAGCTCTTCCAGCAACCGCGAGGTCCCTCCTTTGCTCCCCACTTTGGGGTTTACTGGCACGTACCAGGTAGATTCTCTCCGATAAGGGATTCCCAAGGCAACGCCCTAAGCCGAGGTTCCAGCCCTAGTTGGCGCCCTTAGGCAGTTGTCATTTGCATATAAGAGTGTAAATTGCGTGTTTAAGACGCGTGTTCAAACGTCAGCGGTCGAATTTTTTATTTATTATTTCTAATATTTACAAAAATAAAATAGATCTGTGAGTGAAAAACAAACTATTAGAAAATTAAAAGTACCTAATTCAAAATGATGCAGTACAAAATAAACTTCAATATGGTCGCTGTCATGTTATTTGTTTTCGGTAAGTATAATACAATGTTAATTTAAGTGCATGCAATAGCTTCGGGGGTGTTTCAGTAACGTAAAAGGAGCTTCCATGCTGGCCTGGGAGTGAGAGAAAAACATAGAATGTGCCAGCTGCATTTCCTCCCGAGCAAGCTGTAAAATCCAGCTACGGGATCTGAGGGTTTTAGTATATTGTAATTTAGGCGATGGGCTGACAACCTATCACTACAGCAATATACGTACAAGTCTATCTTAAAAAACCCTTAAAACTTTGTCAGACGTGGCGAAACGACCTTTGTTTAGATCGTTTACGCTCTGCCTACCCCATTAGGGATAAAGGCGTGATTATGATATGATATGATATGATATGTATGTATGTAAAAAGAGCCCATTAAACAAAAAATAAATAAAACAAATCAATAAAATTAAAAAAGCAATAGTCGGTACTTATTATGATTCTAAGAGTTGCATCTAGCCTCACAGCTATAACCGAGCCCACGCAAGTTCGCTATAACTGGTCGATAGCGACTCTCGCGTCGCGTGGGATTGGTTCTCGCCTTATCGCGCGTCACAAACAGTTATAGCTGAGCGGCCTGACGCAGCTTTGGGCGTTATAATGATATAATTATAAATATCTACCAACATCTGCTTTTTTTTTCGAGAGCCCGATGGTGTCGTGGATAGGGCCGCTGCCTCCTGAGCGGGAGGTCGTGGTTCGAACCCCACCACGTACCAATGTGTTTTTCGGTTTTCGAATTTCATATGTACGTTTATTCGGTGCTTTTTCCGTGCTTCGGAAGGCACGTTAAGCCGTTTGTCCCGGTTAATATCGTTTAATACCGTAGATATTATCGATAAGCCCTTACAGAGGCCAGTGCTAAGCATTGGCGGCTTGAAAACTCTGACCTAATCTAGGATTGGGTCTGGTTTCCCTTCTGGGTTGCGGAGGTCAGATGGCAGTCGCTCTGTGTAAAAACCAGTACCCTCGTTCAATCCCCTAGATTAGGAAGCCGACCCCGTGAGATACGGGACAAGGCTAGGGAGATGATGATGATCTGCTTTTTTTTTAAAACTTTTTTCTTTTTTCTTTTCAGTCGCAGCGCTAGCATCAGCGAGACCACAGTTGGACCCCAGCATTGCGTTTGGCTCCTTCTCCTCACCCATCCAGTCTCTAGCCAGCGTGCCTGTACAACTACCCATGAACCTCCTTCAGGGCGTCATTAAAAGTAATTACTGATATTCTAAATATTGTCATTTTTTAATGGTAGGTGGTAATGCTTCTGTTTTTCTTCCATGCCGGCCTGGGAGCAAGAGAAAAACATAGAATGTGCCGGCTGCATTTCCTCCCGAGCATGCTGTAAAAGCTAAGGGATCCGAGGGTTTCGGTATATTGTGATTTAGGCGATGGGCTGACAACCTGCCACTACAGCAATATACCTACAAATCTATCTTGAATAACCCTCACAACTTTGTCAGACGTGGCGGAATGACCTTAGTTTAGGTCGTTTGCGCTCTGCCTACCCCATTAGGGATAAAGGCGTGATTTTATGTATGTATGTATGTAAGGTAATGCTGATTTTTCATATGGGTTCTATTCTCGATTTGCCGGCTAAAACAAAATACATACATACATACATACATATAATCACGCCTTTATCCCTTATGGGGTAGGCAGAGCGTAAACGACCTAAACAAAGGTCGTTCCGCCACGTCTGACAAAGTTTTGAGGGTTATTCAAGATGGATTTGTATTTTGTACGTATATTGCTGTAGTGACAGGTTGTCAGCCCATCGCCTAAATTGCAATATACTGAAACCCTCAGATCCCTTAGCTGGTTTTTACAGCATCCCCGGGAGGAAATGCAGCTGGCACATTCTATGTTTTTCTCTCGCTCCCAGTCCAGCATAAAACAAAATTAAAATCTATTTATCACTTTCAGAGTAAGAACATTGGAAAGGCTCTATTGTCACCGGGTTTTGGTTTGTAGTCGATGGTTTTATGCGTTATCTGTCATTTTTACTTCCATGCTGGACTGGGAGAGATAGAAAAACATAGAATGTTCCATCTGCCCTTCCTCCCTGGCATGCTGTTGAAGTCAGCAAAAGGGACTCGAGGGTTACAGTGTATTGTAATTTAGGCGATGGGCCGACAACCTGTCACTATGGCAATACACATTACAATCTAAAATTACCCTCAATTATTGTCAGACGCGGCGAAAGCGCTTTTTACGAGGCGTTAAACGCTCTGCCTACCCCGTAAGGGATAAAGGCGTGATTTATGTATGTATGTGTATGTATGTATGTCATTTTTATCCGCCGTCATAAGATATGGCGGATAAAATTCACACAAATCTGGAGAAACGCACAAAAGCGCGTCTTAATCTAGCAGACAAAAGTGTAAAACCATAGTGTAGGTATAAATTGGTTGTCCTTTTTTGATTTTATTATTTTTTAAAGTGACAGGTAGATTTTACATACATACATAAATCACGCCTTTATCCCTTACGGGGTAGGCAGAGCGTTTAACGCCTCGTAAAAAGCGCTTTCGCCACGTCTGACAAAAATTGAGGGCAATTTTAGATTGTAATGTGTATTGCTATAGTGACAGGTTGTCAGCCCATCGCCTAAATTACAATACACTGTAACCCTCGAGTCCCTTTTGCTGTCTTCTACAGCATGCCCGGGAGGAAGGGCAGCTGGAACATTCTATGTTTTCCTATCTCTCCCAGTCCAGCATGGAAGTAAGTCCAGCATGGAAGTAAATAATTTAAATATAACAGGTAGATTTTAATTTTAGATTTAGCTGGTGGTATCTAGAATTGATCCCAGATACTACCTAAGTACCAATGAATATTTTAGTATGGTAATACTATTACACGGGGTGTAAGGGACAGCGTCCCGCAAACTGATGGAAGTTGCTCAGTCAACGACACTGAACAACTTCCATCGGGAAATTCTTTCAGGACGTGAAAATAAAGAACTGCTTTTCCATACAAAATGTCCACGTCGATCGGACAATTGGTATAGACGAGATAAATCTTTTTTTACTTCATTAAAGAACTTCCTGATGTAAGTTGTTCAGTGTCGTTGACTGAGCAACCCTTATCAGTTTACGGAACGCTGTCCCTTACATCTGGTACACTACATAATTTGTTTCAAACACTCGAGCAAGTCATACATACATACATATAATCACGCCTTTATCCCTAATGGGGTAGGCAGAGCGTAAACGACCCAAACAAAGGTCGTCCCGCCACGTCTGACAAAGTTTTGAGCGTCATTTAAGATAGAATTCTAGGTATATTGCTGTAGTGACAGGATGTCAGCCCATCGCCTAAACTACAATATACTGAAACCCTCGGATCCCTTAGCCGGCTTTTACAGCATGCCCGGGAGGAAATGCAGCTGGCACATTCTATGTTTTTCTCTCGCTCCCAGGCCAGCATGGAAGACCATAATAAGTCATTAGTAATGATATATTTCTATGTTTTCATGATTTTATCTTTAAACTTCAAACCGACTTTGAACCTAACTGGTCGGAAACAGCCATGGATCGTGTTGCCTGTAAAGAGAGAGGGGAGGCCTTTGCCCAGCAGTGGGACACTTTTGGCTAATATAATAATAATAATCTTTAAACATCATCTTCCTAGCCTTTTCCGTATCTCTCCGGGTCGGCTACCTAACATAGGTGATTGAACGAGGGTACTGGATTTTACACAGAGCGACTGCCATCTGACCTCTGCAACCCAGAAGGGAAACTAAACCCAATCCTAGATTAGGTCAGAGTTTTACGCTCTGCCTACCCCATTAGGGATAAATGCGTGATTATATGCATGCATGCAAGCACTGAGTTTTACACAGAGCAACTGCCATCTGACCTCTGCAACCCAGAAGGGAAACCAAACCCAATCCTAGATCAAAGTTTTCAAGCCGCCAATGCTTAGCACTCGCCACTGTCATGGCTTAACGACTAATATCTACGGTATTAAATTATATTAACCGGGACCAACGGCTTAACGTGCCTTCCGAAGCACGGAAAAAGCGCCGAAT
The DNA here is from genome assembly GCA_949820665.1 of Scrobipalpa costella. NCBI lineage: Eukaryota > Metazoa > Arthropoda > Insecta > Lepidoptera > Gelechiidae > Scrobipalpa > Scrobipalpa costella. Next base: position 8,705,144 of record OX463322.1, on the reverse strand, counting down.
AAACGTACATATGAAATTCGAAAACCGAAAAACACATTGGTACGTGGTGGGATTCGAACCACGGCCCAAGAGGCAGGCCTCGCTCAAGAGGCAGCGGCCCTATCCACTACACCATCGGGCTCATAATATAATAATAATCTTTAAACATTTACTTCCATGCTGGACTGGGAGCGAGAGAAAAGCATAGAATGTGCCAGCTCCATTTCCTCCCGGGCATGCTGTAAAAACCAGTTAATGGATCCGAGGGTTTCAGTATATTGCAATTTAGGCGATGGGCTGACAACTTGTTACTATGGCAATATACCTACAAATCTATAATAAATAACCCTCAAAACCTTGTTAGACGTAGCGGAACGACCTTCATTTAGGTCGTTTACGCTCTGCCTACCCCATTAGGGATAAAGGCGTGATTATATGTTAAACATTTGACTTAAATAGATTTCTTTTACAGGTGTACCTCATTTCTGACGGCTGCCTTTAAAAGGATTTATTAACAGATAATAAATACATGGACATAGAACGATACAATCAAGTATTTATTATATTGAAGGAGAAGGAGCCTTCAAACTTTGTATACATATATTATTTATTATGATTCCAATATTAAAATTCAAGTAATACTTTTACCATACTTTTTTTTGCTACAAAGCTAATTATGTATAAACATAACATCAACATAAAAATACTTTATTGCACGTAAGAAAACAAATCATACAACACAACAGATAACAACAAAAAACAAGTACAACATAGGCAGCCTTATTGCTAAGGTAGCAATTTCTTCCAGGCAACCTTTGGGTCAAAGAAAAATGCGTAGCGGTAAGCGGGATATTGCAAATCTAGTAAAGTATGTATCCTAAATACATTACATACGAGTATAATACATAAACTAGGTACAAGCTACTACATAGATATTGTAAAATAAACTAATACATAATATATAATAAACTAATACATAAACTAATGAGATAGAGAGATAGAGATAGAGAGAGATAGAGATAAATTTATTAATAATTGTAAATTACAAGTCAAGAAATTATAAGCACTTAAGTATATCACATTAATAATCATTTAAATTGTATTGCTTTTATTATCATTAAAATTAATAAAATCATTATAACTATAGAATGCCTTTTCGACAAACCAACGCTTAAGCCGTGATTTAAAGCTATTTAAGCTTGGTGCCTGCTTGATTACATCGGGAAGATAGGATAATGCAAACTACAATCAGAACTAGACGAAGGAAATGACAGCAACAGCACAGGATAAAAGTGGGACAGCAACAACAGCAAAGGATAAATAATGATCAGATAGTAATTTCTTCCAAGTAATGTTTTTTAATTCGGCTCTTAAAGGTCTCAAGAGACGGTGCATGTCGAATGTTTTCGGGAAATTAATTCCACAGCTTGATCGCTCGCACTGTGAAAGACTTGGCGTATTCGCATTATCATAAATCTAAAGGGTTTATTTATGCATTTCATTATAGTTAACTGCGGTCTGAGCCATGAGCTCTCGACCCGGAGGTCCCGGGTTCGATTCCCAGCGGGGGACAATGACTTAGTGTTGTTGTTTCTAGTTTGGTTAGGACATTGCAGGCTGATCACCTGATTGTCCGAAAAGTAAGATGATCCATGCCGTCGGATAGGCATGATAATAGTCGGTCCTGCGCCTGATTTCTCTCTGGTCGTGTCAGTCAGTCTGACCCATCAGAATAAGAGATTGAGGGAACAGAGAGTGCACCTGTGTGTAGCGCATACACTTGCGCACTAAAAACAAGTCCTGCGCAGTTGGTCCATCTCCGGGAGATTGGCCGCCATCACCGAAAATCGGTGGGAGGACTATTATGTACGTAAAGCTCTAAATAACCTGATGACAAAAATATGTCGTAGATTATTTTAATCCTTTATGATTCTTGGAGGAAATAACACGCTAAAAACAATAAATAGTACTTCCATGCTGGACTGGGAGCGACAGAAAAGCATAGAATGTGCCAGTAAACGACCTAAACAAAGGCCGTTCCGCCGCGTCTGACAAAGTCTTGAGGGCCATTCAAGAAAGATTTGTACGTATATTGCTGTTGTGACAGATTGTCAGCCCATCGCCTAAATTACAATATACTGAAACCCTCGGATCGCTTAGCTGGTTTTTACAGCATGCTCGGGAGGAAATGCAGCTGGTACATTCTATGTTTTTCTCTCACTCCCAGTCCAGCATGGAAGATAACATCACAAAAAACATGTTCTTTGTATAAGTTACTGGCACCAATTTACTAATTTTTACTTCCATGCTGGACAGGGAGCGAGAGAAAAACATAGAATGTGCCATCTGCATTTCCTCCCGGACATGCTGTAAATACCAGCTAAGGGATCAGAGGGTTTCTGTATATTGTAATTTAGGCGATGGGTTGACAACCTGTCACTACAGCAATATACCTACAAATCAATTTTAAATAGCCCTCAAAACTTTGTCAGACTTGGTGGAACGACCTTTGTTTAGGTCGTTCACGCTCTGCTTACCCAATTAGGTATAAAGTCGTGAATATTATGTATGTATGTATGTTTATCACATTTGAAAGGAAATAAATAAATAAGTATTAGATGCTTGAGTATATTGATACATACATACATACATACATATATTCACGCCTTTATCCCTAATGGGATAGGCAGAGCGTAAATAACCTTATCAGGTCGTTCCGCCACGTCTGACAAAGTTTTGAGGGTTATTTAAGATATATTTATAGGTATATTGCTGTAGTGACAGGTTGTCAGCCCATCGCCTAAATTGCAATTTACAAAAACCCTCGGATCCCTTAGCAGGTTTTTACAGCATGCTCGGGAGGAAATGCATCTGGCACATTCTATGTTTTTCTCTTGCTTCCAGTCCAGCATGGAAGATCCAGTACATTGATAACGGGCTGGATTCTAGACACCACCGGCTAAAAATAAAATTAAAATCTATCTGTCACTTTCAAAATAATCAAATTGAAAAACGACAAGCTATTTATATTTTATAATAAACCTACAAATCAACCTTAAACAACCTTCAAAACTTTGTCAGACGTGGCGGAACGACCTTCGTTAAAGTCGTTTACGCTCTGCCTTCCCCATTAGGGATAAAGGCGTGACTATATGTATGTATGGACTTATACTTTATGGTTTTATACTTTGCCCGCTAGATTTTTACGCGCTTTTGCATGTTTCCCCAGTATTACTGTGAATTTTATCCGCCATATCATATGACGGCATTTCTTCCACGCTGGACTGGGAGCGAAAGAAAAACATAGAATGTGCTAGCTGCATTTCCTCCCGGGCAAGCTGTAAAAACCAGCTAAGGGATCGGAGGGTTTCAGTATATTGCAATTTAGGCGATGGGCTGACAACCTGTCTCTACAGCAATATACCTACAAATATATCCTAAACAACCCCTCAAAACTTTGTCAGACGTGGCGGAACGACCTTTGTTTAGGTTGTTTACGCTCTGCCTACCCCATTAGGGATAAAGGCGTGATTATATGTATGTATGTATCATATGACGGCGGATAAAATGACAGATAGCGAATAAAAGCATCGACTATAGATCTCCTGTCCTTTTCCAATGTTTTTAGTTTAAAAGTAACAAATAGATTTTAGTTTTAGTTTTACCCGGAAAATCTAGAATTGATCCCAGTATGTAAGTAAATCAATGACAGTGTCAATGATCTGATCGTGAAATAAAATAAATGACTAAAAATTCAATTTTTATATCTGTCAAATCAAAAGCAGATTTTTTTAAATATTTTTGACGATATTTTTCCTGTAACATTTTTTATTAATTAATCCCAAATATATCTCGCAGGATTATGACGAAAGCGGTTTTTTGATCAACAATCTAGGATTTGGATTAAAAACCGGACTGTCCAGAGATAAGTCTAAGATGTTGCCAATGCCGAACATTGACAAAATCTTAGACTTTTTTGATAAAAAAAAATATGTATTTTGTCAAAGTCCGGGTTTTGACAAATTGGTTTTATGATTAAATCAATATCAGTTGCTATTTTATATATACGTAAATTTTAATTAAATAAAGAAATAGTATAAGATTTTTCTTGTTATAATTTCCTATACCTTTGTAATACTCTATCAATTTAATCAATATAGGGAATTAAAAGAAATATATCAGTTCTAATTTAATTTATTCTGTTTATTTTGCCAATATAATCAAATATTTTAATTCATAGTAACATCATCTTATGCCTATGTATTTAATTGCATACAATTTTGCCTAATATAAGAAACAATAGAATATACAATTGTTAAAATCTGATTAAAAATGGAGCATTTTTAAATTTCGGAGTTACTCTTGATGAATTATTATTTGTAAGAAATTAAGTAAAGTGAAAAATATACTTTTTTTTCTTTTAATTAAGTCATCTTTTTTAGGCCGGTGGCTGAATACTGATGTTTTATGGGTGTAATAATGTTTTTTTTTTCGACAAACCATTTTTTTCTCTTTTACTTGACCGGTCTACATTAACACCCAATTTACTTTCTATTCCAAAACAACTGTCAATATTTTTCAAAAAGTCTTTGATATATTTTTGTCATGTTACGTTATATAAACCAAGTCTGCTTGTCGCTTTTTGTGTTGTGGGTATTTTGTCGTCTAAAAGCCGCATCCGCATATAGGTACTGGCTCTGGGACGGGGCATCCGCAAGGTGGTGGGGCACATCCGCACGCAGTGAGAACAGAGGCCTGGAAGCAGGGAATAAAACTTTACGTTTACCATTATCATATTATTAACTTTGACTTAAGAACATCATCTCCCTAGCCTTATCCCGTATCTCACAGGGTTGGCTACCTAATCTAGGGATTGAACGAGGGTACTGGTTTTTACACAGAGCGACTGCCATCTGACCTCCGCAACCCAGAAGGGAAACCAGACCCAATCCTAGATTAGGTCAGAGTTTTCAAGCCGCCAATGCTTAGAACTGGCCTTTGATATGGCTTAACGACTAATATCTACGGTATTAAACGATATTAACCGGGACCAACGGCTTAACGTGCCTTCCGAAGCACGGAAAAAGCGCCGAATAAACGTACATATGAAATTCGAAAACCGAAAAACACATTGGTACGTGGTGGGATTCGAACCACGACCTCCCGCTCAGGAGGCAGCGGCCCTATCCACTACACCACCGGGCTCTCTTAACTTTGACTTAAGAACATACATACATATAATCACGCTTTCATCCCAAATTACAGTTGCAGCAGACTATCTTAAATAACCCTCAAAATTTTGTCAGATGTGACTCCGGTGACGCATTATACATATATGCGTACACTTTGTAGTAAGGTCCATAAAAAAAACAGACATGACGGAACGATCTTTGTTTAGGTCGTCTAAGCTCTGCCTACCCCATTAGGGATGTAGACAAAATAGACAGCAAAATAGCAGCGACGACAAAGTCCTGTCGTAGCCGAGAGTACGTTAGCTTTGCGGATATTCACCTCTGAAGAGTAAGGGCATCCTAGAGGGCTGATGGAGTAGGTGGGCGGGCAGATTTGAGGACAGCCGGGCTGGCCAATGCGGATCTCAGGCTGTAACCTGCAACCGCAGTCCTGCCATGGTGCTGCCGTCGCCAGGGCAAGTATAGCTAAGATATAGAAGAAAAATAATATTATATCACCGTCATCATCTCTCTAGCCTTAATATATGAAAACATACAAGTAAAAAGAAGTTAGAAAATCAAGACCTTGAGTTTTAGTTAGAATATAACTAAGATCGCTATATATACCGGGTGTAAGGGACAGCGTCCCGCAAACTGATAGGGGTTGCTCAGTACAACTTCCACCAGGAAATTCTTCAAGGAAGAGAAAAATAAATTTGGTTTTTCCATACAAATTGTCTGCTCGAGGTAAACGTTTTGTATGAAAATGTCTAATATTATTTTCACTTTCTGAAAGAGTTTCCTGGAAGTTATTCAGTGTTGTTGACTGAGCAACCCCTATCTGTTTGCGGGACGTTGCTGTCCCTTACACCTGGTATGTAAAATAAGGTGTACATTATTGTTACTATTATGTATTGACGCATTTGATAGTACAAATAAAATTCAAAGTACATTTTGTTCCAACTGTTTTTTAAAGTATTCACCAAGTTCTTTGATATCAATTAAAATATGAAAATAAAAATTAGATACTTACCTTACTTTATATTTTATTTTACGACTCTTGGGCGTAAAATTATTTTATTTTGCTGTTAAGTAGCTACTTACCCAAAAGTACGAAACCGGTCGATCTCATTTTGCTCTAGTGTCCAACTGTCGACTATTCTTATTAACTCTAGCATTTATAGGTACCTTTTATGATGGTTTATGCAAAAGTTCTTCATGGTGTCATTGATGCGTTTTACAACAAGCTAATCTAGTTACATTGCGATGACTCAGCATCAACACAGTTTCTAAGAAACACCTTGAAAAGTGTGAAACGTAAATTATAAATTATGATCTAAATAATATTGTTGAAATAAATCTTAGTTACGGATTATTCAAGCTCATGCCGAAACAAAATATTATAATAATATTATTATGACTGAAAAAATATTTAAATATTTCTGTGGGTAGTTTTAAATAACGGCTTTTATTTATTTTTGAATTATTGATGAATTGAAATGATTCGTGTGAAAAGGCATAATCGGCTCGCTTCTAGATTTGCCGGCTAAAACTAAAATTAAAATCTATTTGTCACTTTCAGACTAAAAACATTGGGAAAAGAAAGGAGATCTACATACATACATACATATAATCACGCCTTTATCCCTAATGGGGTAGGCAGAGCGTAAACGACCGAAACAAAGGTCGTTCCGCCACGTCTGACAAAGTTTTGAGGGTTATTTAAGATACATTTATAGGTATATTGCTATAGTGACAGGTTGTCAGCCAATCACCTAAATTACAATAAACTGAAACCCTCGATTCCCTTAGCTGGTTTATACAGCATGCCCGGGAGGAAATGCAGCTGGCACATTCTATGTTTTTCTCCTGCTCCCAGACCAGCATGAAGTAAGGAGATCTATTTCTCTGGTTTTATGATATAGTCAGTGTTTTATGCGTTATCTGTCATTTTTATCCGCCGTCATATGATATGGCGGATAAATTCGACAAAAATACTGGGGAAACGTGCAAATTCGCGTCTAAATCTAGCAGACAAAGTGTAAATCTATTGAGTACAAATCGCCTGTCCTTTTTCAATTTTATTATTTTGAAAGTGACAGATAGATTTTAATTTTAGATTTAGCTGGTTGCATCTAGAATCGATCCCAATGTGACTATCATAATCACTACATAGTATAAAACAAAGTCGCTTTCTCTGTCCCTATATCCCTATGTATGCTTAGATCTTCTTCCTTGCTGGACTGGGAGAGATAGAAAAACATAGAATGTTCCAGCTGCCCTTCCTCCCGGGCATGCTGTTGAAGTCAGCAAAAGGGACTCGAGGGTTACAGTGTATTGTAATTTAGGCGATGGGCTGACAACCTGTCACTAAAGCAATACATATTACAATCTAAAATTGCTCTCAATTTTTGTCAGACGTGGCGAAAGCGCCTTTTACGAGGCGTTAAACGCTCTGCCTACCCCGTAAGGGATAAAGGCGTGATTTATGTATGTATGTATGCTTAGATCTTTAAAACTACGCAACTGATTTTGATGCGGTTTCTTTACATGGATAGAGTGTTTCAAGAGGAAACTTTATATGTATAATACATGCATAATATAGTAGAGAAACACTAATGATTTCCGTGTGAAGCCGGGGCAGGTCGCTAGTTTAATATAAAAAAACTATTAAAGTAGAAATTATTGTTGAGTCGAGCTCACGCATTTTTAAAGTTACCTTATTATTTTAAATTAATTCAGTCCCTTGTTTTATTATATAAAAATAGAAAACTAAAAATAATCATTTGATTGCTGTATTGTACGTATAGAGCTGTGAACATGACAGCCATAAATTTATTCATTTATATACATTTATTTATTCATACAAGTGCTAAGCATTGGCGGCTTGAAAACTCTGACCTAATCTAGGATTGGGTCTGGTTTCCCTTCTGGGTTGCGGAGGTCAGATGGCAGTCGCTCTGTGTAAAAACCAGTACCCTCGTTCAATCACCTAGGTTAGGTAGCCGACCCCGAGAGATACGGGATAAGGCTAGGGAGATGATACATACATACATACATAAAATCACGCCTTTATCCCTTCCGGGGTAGGCAGAGCGTTAAACGCCTCGTAAAAGGCGCTCTCGCCACGTCAGACAAAAATTGGGGCAAATTTAGATTGTAATGTGTATTGCCATAGTGACAGGTTGTCAGCCAATCGCCTAAATTACAATACACTGTAACCCTCGTGTCCCTTTTGCTGACTTCTACAGCACGCCCGGGAGGAAAGGCAGCTGAAGCATTCTACGTTTTTCTATCTCTCCCAGTCCAGCATGGAAGATATGGGAGAGGGAGATGATGATGATGATTATTCATACATAATATTCATTTTAGATATTTGTTTTTTTTAAAAATAGATAGGTACCTATATATTTTCGATAACTATTGCCTACGTGGTCTAGTACTCTTAGCTCGCGATCCGGAGGTCCTGGGTTCGAGTCCCAGACGGGGAACACATAGTTGATATTTGTCTATTTATAATTATATTGCATTTGTTATTTATACCTATTTTATGGTTAGAAATAAAAAATAAATATAACATAGCGAGATTTTACCCAGTTAGGCTAGGACAATGCTGAATGCTGAATCCATCTGATTGTATGGAAGAAAACGGATTCCGTGGTTTTTATATTATTTTTAGGTATAGGTAGAATCGATACCGTATTGTAAATACATTATTGGTGAATTTAGGTACCAGGCCACTCAGAAAGTATTGCGATAAATAGTTTTTATATATGGCAGACTGGCCAGTTGGTTGGTTAGAATCGTTTTTGAAAATATGATTACTTGTAAGTAAAAATATGTGTGTTCCATTTTCAAAATTTCCCTCCACATTTTTTGCGAGCCAATTCAAAGTATCGTGTCTTACTGAAAAATGGATCTGCGCCGGGAACATTTTAGAGCTATGATTTTTTACGATTTCAAGTGTCGCCTGAAACCGGATGAATCGTTCGATAGACTTCAAATGGCATTTATGGATGAAAGCCCCTCCAAGGCAACCGTGTATCGTTGGTATAACGAATTAAGGCGCGGTCGACCATCCTTGGGGGATGAAGAAAGAAGCGGTCGCCCTTTGACGGCTATTACGGAAGAAAACGTGCTAGCAGTGAAAAATTTAATCCAAGATAATAGGCGAATTACATATCAGGAGATTCAGCACATATTAAAGATTGGATCGGGAAGCGTTCACGAGATTCTACATGGGCATCTTCGCGTGAGGAGGATAGTATCGCGCTGGGTGCCGCACTACCTCACCGACGCTCAGAAGCAGGCCCGGGTGGAATGGTGCCGTGATATGCTGAACAAATTTGAAGCAGGCTCGTCTCGGCGTGTTTACGACATCGTAACAGGTGATGAGTCCTGGATTTATCAATACGATCCAGAAACCAAGCGCCAGTCGACAGTTTGGGTGTTTCAAAATGAACCAACGCCTACCAAAGTGAAGCGATCTCGAAGCGGGGGGAAGATTTTGATCGCCAGCTTTTTAATTTGACTGGCCACTTGGCCTCAATTCCCTTACGAGATCAAAGAAGCATTAACGCCGAATGGTATACTACCAAATGTTTACCAGAAGTTTTTTCTGTTGTGAGCAACAAGCGACCAAACACAGGGTTCCGCGGACTACTGCTCCACCACGACAATGCGCCTGCACACACCGCGCTCAAAACGAGGGACTTCCTGGACAGCACACCAGTCAAACTCCTGGGTCAACCTCCTTACAGCCCTGATCTAGCACCGTGTGACTTCTTTTTATTTCCAAAAATAAAAAATCAGCTCAAGGGGATACAATTTTCGTCGCCGGAAGATGCGCTGGCTGCGTTCGAGCAGGCTGTAAACGAGGTGTCTACGGCGGACTGGAAAAAGTGTTTTGAAATCTGGTTCAGACGCATGAATCTTTGTATAGAGGCTGGTGGAGAGTACTTTGAAAAGATTTAATAAAAATATATGTACCTGTAGAACAATTTTTTTTAGTGTCGCAAATCTTTCTGAGTGTCCCACGTATTTTAGATGTATTTTATCTAGAAGAACGTTGGCCTGGAACTGATATTATAAAAACATCTACTTGATGATTATATGTATATATAATCACGCCTTTATCCCTGGGGGAAGGCAAAGCGTAAACAACCTAAACCGCCACGTCTGACAAAGTTTTGAGAGTTATTTAAGATAGATTTGTAGGTATATTGCTGTAGTGACAAGATGTCAGCCCATCGCCTAAATTACAGTATACTGAAACCCTCGGATCCCTTGGCTGGTTTTTATAGCACTATTGGGAGGAAATGCAGCTGGCACATTCTATGCTATTCTCTCGTTCCCGGTCCAGCATGGAAGAATTATTTAATATTATATAATATACAGAGGGTTACAGTGTATTGTAATTTCGGCGATGGGCTGACAACCTATCACTAAAGCAATACATATTACAATCTAAAATTGCCCTCAATTTTTGTCAGACGTGGCGAAAGCGCCTTTTACGAGGCGTTAAATGCTCTGCCTACCCCGTAAGGGATAAAGGCGTGATTTATGTATGTATGTATGTATGTATGTATCTAATATACAGGATGTAACAGAACAGGTATATGTGGAAGCATGTTTCTCTTTGTCTGATCTTATCTATGGAAAACACGCTTCCACGCGCGGGCTAGCAGATCGCGCTTCTACGCGCGGAGAAGCGTTTTCAGTATGTTTGACAATGTGAGTTTTCTTTTTAAAATTAAATTCGTGAAACCGAATCTAGTTACGCATCCCTACGGCACGCACACTACGGCGTTTGTCACAGGCAGGTACATATATTACGGCCGCTGCACCGCCCGCGCGCCGCACCTCACCCCGCGTGCGCCCGGCCGCGCCGCCGCGCCTTAGTGTGCGTGCCGTAAAGATAGGGTTACTTGTTTCTGTTTGATGAATCACTACATAATATAAAACAAAGTCGCTTTCTCTGTCCCTATATCCCTATGTATGCTTAGATCTTTAAAACTACGCAACGGATTTTGAGGCGGTTTCTTTTAATGGATAGAGTGATTCAAGAGGAAGTTTTATATGTATAATACATGCAGAGTAAAGTAGGGAAACACTTATGTTTTGGTGCGGGTTGCTAGTTTAATAATAATTAAATGATTTTATTTATTTTATTTAATGTGTCTTTTGTACCTAGAAATCTATGTTAAATAACCCTCAGAACTTTGTCAGACGCGACGGAACGACTTTTGTTCAGGTCGTTTACGCTCTGCCTACCCCATTGGGGATAAAGACGTGATAATATGCATGTATTTTTATATGTGTTCTGTAATTCATTAATACATTACGTGGTTTAAAGGAACGCAGTACTTTATTTCACACCCTGTATATACAATAATTTAATATTTTGATGGGTATTATATGAAAATAATGAATATTTAATAAAAAAACTACAAAATCCCAATAAAACATTTATTTAGTAATAATATATACACAAATAATAACATGATTTACTAACATTTTGATTGAAAATTTGATAAATTAAAGAAAAGAAGTCATAATAATGCCTAAAAATAAAAACATAGATAAATACATGTACATAATAAATAGGATACAATAAATACTATATTAAATGATGATAAAAATAAATAAATAAATAAATAAAATAAAATACATATGTTATTTCATAATAAGATCAGTAGCTGATATTCATATATAATAGACATAATAATAATTTTTACTTGCTTTATTGGGGTTTTATCATGCAATAACTAACTGTAAGATCGGTTGTCATAAGAATAGCGTAAGCTTTCGTTGTTTATCTCATTGTAGGGGGTAGTTGGTAAATCTACTCCCACATCCGGTACTGCTGCAGCCACTTCTCCTGTAGCTATCGCCACAGCAGCCCCCAGCATGACCACATTGACCACGTTGACCTCCACATCTGCTCGAGGCCACAAGGCCACAACCACAGCTACGGGTACTCCTGGGTTTATCTTCAGGAGATAAGTCGCTGGGCTCAGGGGACAGTTCGGAGCTTGGTTCCGGCTCTGGGGAGGCTGAAGGGCTTCGACAGCAACGGCAAGGTGCTGGACACGGGGATGGGACGTATGGGATTGGCACGACGTAAGGTTGAGGGCATGGAGACGGGCAAGGTTGAGGACACGGACAAGGTTGAGGACATGGAGATGGGCAAGGTTGAGGGCAAGGTTGAGGGTATGGACAAGGTTGAGGGCAAGGTTGAGGGTATGGACAAGGTTGAGGGCACGGTTGAGGGTATGGACAAGGTTGAGGGCATGGTTGAGGGTATGGACAAGGTTGAGGGCACGGTTGAGGGTATGGACAAGGTTGAGGACATGGTTGAGGGTATGGACAAGGTTGAGGACATGGTTGAGGGTATGGTTGAGGGCATGGCTGAGGGCACGGGCATGGTTGTGGAATATAAGGCAGTGGACAAGGAGAAGGTATATATCCGCCTCCAGAAGGCTGAGAGATCACTTCTACGAAGTTGGGGCAGCTTCCACCGCAGGGGTCTCCACAAGGCTGAGTCACTACTTCTAAGATATTCGGTCTACATCCACAAGGTTGCGGGCTAGGTACGTAACTATATCCCCCATCAGAAACTACATAGGTTTGACCATACACGGAAGGTACGTAACTGGGGCAAGGATAGGGCTGCGGGTATCCAAAGGGTTGTGCAGATTCAGTGATCACTTCTACGAAGTTTGGCTGGCTGCATCCACAAGGTTGTGGACTAGGAACGTACCCACATCCTCCACCGCATGGTACATCTATTTCAACATAATTTTGTCCGCCACAGGGCTGAACGTATACTGGCTGGCTGCAGGATTCACAGGGCTCAGGGACAGGTAGGCTATAAGGTGGGGTTTGAGGCACCACCCAGTACGGCCAACGCGATACAATAGGTATCTCATTCTGGCAGCCACATGGGTTAGCGATGGCGACCGGTGGGGATCCAATGACGACTCTGCCATTAGCGTCAATCGAGACGCATTTGCTGTTGCAACATGGTGTTGGCGCTGCGGTTGCGGCTGTCAGGAAGGCTGGAAGAAGATGGGGACTCAGGATTTTGGATTTTGTTATAAGTTCAGTAAAGCCGATGATTGTTGTCGCTTATAGTAGTTTACTTGCATGCTGGACTGGGAGCGACAGAAAAACATAGAACGTGCCAGCTGCATTTCCTCCCCTGCATGCTGTAAGAACCAGCTAAGGGATCCGAGGGTTGAATACTGAAGTATATTGTAATTTAGGCGATGGGCTGAAAATATGTCACTACAGCAATATACCTACAAATCTATCTTAAATAACCCTCAGACGTGGCGGAACGACCTTTGTTTAGGTGTTTTACGCTCTGTCTACCCCATTAGGGATAATGGCGTGATTGCATATGTATGTTTACAAATATTTTCATCTGTGTATGAATGACTTACCCAAAAGTAGGAGACTAAAAGCCCCCATGATGGAATGAGTAAGTCAACAAATTCATACACTTTTTATACTATTTTGGTAAACTAAATATTTTCTATTTATTTTCTGTAAATTTTTCGGATCATTTAATATGTATAGTAAACATTTGCAACGGTCGTAAAATTGTTAAAAATATGTAAATTAAGTTAAATGTACCACAGCTGTAAACAATAACTAAAAACTCTTTTGTTGTACACCGTGGGGTTGAAACGGAAATTCACTTATTCGAACCTACAGAATTTTGGTTTATTTGTATTTTGCGTGTTTTATTGTAAGTACGTAGTTGTTTTATTTGTATTTTGCGTGTTTTATTGTAAGTACGCAGTGTTTTGTATATTATAATATTTTATTCGAAGTACTTTTAGATTTATTTCCTACTAATCTGTATATTCTGTACATATAGTGAGCTCGATTCTAGATACCACAGGCTAAAACTAAACTTAAAATCTATCTGTCACTTTCAAAATAATAAAATTAAAAAAGACAGACGATTTATACTCTATGATTTTACCTATACCTATGATTCTACACTTTTTCCTCTGAGATATTGACGCGATTTTGCACGTTTCTCCAGTATTACTGTCATTTTATCCGGCGTATCATATGACGGCGGATAAAAATGACAGATAACGCATAAAACCACCGACTATAAATCAAAAATCGGAGATAATAAATTTCCAATGTTTTTGGTCTGAAAGTGACAAATAGATTTTAATTTTAGTTTTAACCGGCAAATCTAGAATCGAGCCCGAGTGTTTTGTATATTATATTTTTTTATTCGAAGTTTATTGTACTTTTTGATTTATTTCCTACTAATCTGTTTATTCCGTACATATAGATTTTATATATTCCTCCATGCTGGACTGGGAGTGATAGAAAAACATAGAATGTGCCAGCTGCATCACCTCCAGAGCATGCTGTAAAAACCAGCTAATGGATACGAGGGTTATAGTATATTACAATTTTAGGCGATGGGCTGACAACCTGTCACTATAGCAATATACGTCATGATCATCTGTAATAACCCACAAAACTTGTCAGACGTGGCGGAACGACCTTTGCTTAGGTCGTTTACGCTCTGCCTACCCCATTAGGGATAAAGGCGTGATTATATGTATGTATGTATGTATGTATATATCCTACAAAGAAGGTTTTAAAATGCAACCCTTAAAATTTATTAGTAACATCTACTAGTAAGCATAAAAGTAAAAACAAAACGAATACTGTATCATCCATATCATCATCATCTCCCTAGCCTTATCCCGTATCTCTCGGGGTCGGCTACCTAATCTAGGTGATTGAACGAGGGTACTGGTTTTTACACAGAGCGACTGCCATCTGACCTCCGCAACCAAGAAGTGAAACCAGACCTAATCCTAGATTAGGTCAGAGGTTTCAAGCCGCCAATGCTTAGCACTGGCCTCTGACTTGGCTTAACGACTAATATCTACGGTATTAAACGATATTAACCGGGACCAACGGCTTAACGTGCTTTCCGAAGCACGGAAAAAGCGCCGAATAAACGTACATATGAAATTCGAAAACCGAAAAATACATTGGGATTCGAACCACGACCTCCCTCTCAGGAGGCAGCGGCCCTATCCACTACACCATCGGACTCCTCCTACACCATCGGCCTCCTCCTCCTTTTTACCTGTTACTACAACTAACTAAGAATCGCTATCTTTATGGCTATTACTTGAGTCTGTTGGACCGAATTTTTGATTCAATAAAAACAAAACATAAAATTGAGTTACATTTATTAATCATTTTAACACTAAACGATAAACAAGTGTTATTCATAACAAACATCGAGGGTTAACCCTCCTTTCAATACAAACAAGTAAGCCGATCAGTTTTCATTATTTATTAAAAAAACTAGTATTTTTCTTTCTTCTATATCTACTAAAGTTGTATTGCCAAAATGTTACAAAAATAAACATACTCTTGCGTTGGTATTACATTTAGGCTCGTATTTATAAAGCAATCTCAAGATTCAGAGTAATATTAAATATAGATTTGACAGGTCTTTTTGTACTGAAATGACATTTCCGATACGGACTCAAACTAGCTGTCAGTCTCAAGTGATGTTTATAATTACGGGCCTTACATGCCTGACTAGCAAGAATTGCAAGTCTGACCACATGAATAGGGGATTGGAAAGGAGGAAGAAGAATAGGAGGCCGATGGGCAGAGAGGAGCGCAAAGGAAAGGACGGGGAGAAAGACATGGGAAGGAGCAAGGTGTCCGATATGGCATAGGAGAGGCAGCTGGATATGCTTCGGGGCAGGAAGATGGCGCAGAGTAGAAAGAAAGACATGGTTTAGGATAGGCAGAGCTTGGTATAGGACAAGGTATAGCACGTGACATCAAAGAATTTGATGGACAGGATAGTCTGTCATTGATTCCACAGTCTTCCAAAGCCGCCCCAGATGACCCGCCGTAGGCAACTAAAGATTGACTTAAAGCTGATGCGCCCTCTCCAAGCTTTCTCCCGATTCTACAGATCTGTCTGATGGGTGATATGAAGTCGCACAAATCAGCTGCAGCCACCGCCATTGTCAATGCTAAGTGATAAGAAATAAAATACTTAAACATTTTGTGACACCGTCATCATTTTTACTTCCATGCCATTTTAACTGCCTCCGTGGTCTAGTAGCTAGGTCTTGGGTTTGATTCCCAGGGGGGAAACACAAAGTTGATATTTAGGATTTATCACTTTGTGAAATTTTCCCCACTTTGGTTAGGACATTGCAGGCTGAATCACCTGATTGTCCGAAAAAGAAAAAGATTTCGTGCTCCGGAGGGCAGGGCAGTCGCTGTCTTTAATAGTGGTCGTTACTCAAACCCTGATAGAGGCCTGATAGTTGTGCTACTAGGCGGTTAAAAAACTCTGACACCACGGTTCATCGGGTCGATAGACTCGATGCCCACTTGACAGAAGAAGAAGACTTCCATGCTGGCCTGGGAGCGAGAGAAAAACATACAATGTGCCAGCTGCATTTCCTCCCGGGCATGCTGTAGAAACCAGCTAAACTATCCGAGGGTTTCTGCATATAGGCGATGGGCAGACAACTTGTCACTACAGCAATATACCTACTAAATAACCTTCAAAACTTTGTCAGACGTGGCGAACGACTTTTGTTTAGGTCGTTTACGCTCTGCCTACCTCATTAGGGATAAAGGCGTGAAAATATGTATGTATCATTATTATTCGTGCTAGAAAATTGTCTTGCCTTTACTTACCAAATACAATAAAAATATATATTCCCATATTTTCTTACTAAAGCGTAGCCTAAAGTAATATCTCAATTTATACTAACTATTCTTTATTATAATTACGTATATATTTATAAAATTGAAATATTTATCATCAAATGATTTGCTTCGTATTACGTCGTGCAGGAATTTTGTTAAATAAACTATAACTATTAGAAAAATATTATTGTATTTGAGAATTTATCCATCAAAAATATATGTAAGGTAAGTAAAATATAATTGTTATATACTTACTTACTTATCCAATTTTCATTATTATTTTATGGTGCTGAGTTAAGGCATTCTGAAGCCCAATATTATTTCTTTTTCTCAAACATGCATAGAAATAGTCGTATTCCATACGAAACAACAATACGCAAAGTTTGTCATTGACGGATTCTCAAATTTAAAAAAATAAACTGTCCAGCAAAGTTGTACTTGATTTCATTGTAGTCGTCTTTTTAAATTTCGAACATCAAATCTGACCAGCAAAGTTGTACCAGAAATCATGGTTGTCGTCTTTTTAAATTTCGAACACGAGAACACCAGTCACCAAATGGCGGTTCTTTTTTTTGACATGTGCGTTTTGACGTTTTTTTGTAATGATTTATTTTGTATTCTTTTGTAGACCAACCACTAGGCTGTGCTTGTTCCGTCGTACACTGTGACACAAAAGTCTTGAAACGGAACTAAAATTATTTCAACTGGCATCACCAAATTTTTCATGCAAAATAATCAATGTGTTGCCATATTAAAGCTGCCTGGGCGAAGAGTGGCGCTCCCATTTTTGTCAATAGTTTTGTGCAGTATAGTTGTAATTGCCTAACAAAACTGGTAAACTAAAAAAACAATGATTATTGGTGGAAAATTGCGTATTGAGTAGGAGTGGTAATGAAAATACGAATCAATATTTATTAATTTCCATGGTTTTTTTTCAGATAATCACTCCTCTTCCCACCTCGGTGGAAAAAGCATTTGCCTGACTCGTATTTTTAAAGTCTTAGCCTTGCTGCTCGGACTTCAAACTCTACTCGTCTGTCAAATGCTGGTTTTTCATGCCTCAGACATACCTACAAATCTATCTTAAACAACCCTCAAAACTTTGTCAAACATGGCGGAACGATCTTTGATTAGGTCGTTTACGCTCTGCCTACCCCATTAGGGATAAAGGCGTGACTATATGTATGTATGGACCTATACATAGTTTATTTTTACAGCGGAAGAATATTATTTACATACATACATATAATCACGCCTCTTTCCTGGAGGGGTAGGCAGAGACCACAAATTTCCACTTGCTACGATCCTTATATACTTCTTTCGCTTCATCCACATTAATTAATGTCTTCATACATGCTCGTCGGTTTAGGGTAGTCTTGAACTGACCTTTCTTTAGGACGTCCCCGATTTGATCCAAGTACGTGCGACGAGGCCTTGCCCTCCCAACATTTCCATCCACACTCGCCATATATATCTGTTTGGTCAACCTGCTTTCACTCATTCTCTCAACATGTCCAAACCATTTAAGCATTCCCTTGTCAATACCTGTCAATTATTTACCTGTTATTGTTAAAAATAGTTGTAGTTATTATTAAGAAATAGGACAGTTAAAAAATAAATGAAAGAATAGAAAACAGAATAGAACAGAATAGAAAACATTTATTATTAACACAACACAGTAAATATGTTTATATAAATCAGATTTTTACAATTTGTATTTATTGAATACATGGGGCTATTAATACATTTAAACATTAAATAAGAAATTAAATATCGCTCAATAACCTTTTTTTAATGTTGTGTTAACATGTTTGCTTATATTTTGAATTCCATGTTTATAATTCTAAACGCTTTCTTTTCGCCAATTATAATTATTTTGTGTTATTTTTTATCTACAATAACATATCTTGTATAATATGTTTACAAGTTATGAAAATACGCAATTTAAAATGAGAACTAAACAATATAATTTCTAAAACATTTTCGGGGAATAATGTAACATTAATTTAACTTTTGATTCGGTTCTAGTAGCAACAAAATTATATTTTACTCTGTAAACAGGTATTTCGTCTGAAAATTCGAATTCTAATCATTGTGAGTAATTAGTAACACGCACATGGGTCACAGGGGTTGCATGGGTTACAGGGATCACATGGGTTGCATGGGTTACACGGCGGAAGGCACGGGTTACAGGGGTTACAGAGTGGAAGGCACGGGTTACAGGGGTTACAGGGCGGAAGACAGGGGTTACATGGATCACAGGGGTTACACGGGTTACACGGGTTACAGGGCGGAAGACAGGGGTTGCATGGATTACATGGGTTGCACGGGTTGCAGGGCGGAAGACACGGGTTGCAAGGATCACAAGGGTTGCAAGGTTTCGGGCACGGACAAGAGCAAGGGCAAAAGGGTGGTGTCAAGATGTACGCAGCATCAGAGCAGGGGCAGCCGTTGCGGTTGGGGATGACGCATGGGGGCTCCGAAGTTGGCTTCCCGCATTGTGTTCCGACGCAAAATGTCCCTTCTGGCACCTTCACGCATCGCCACGGTGCTGACGCCGCTAAGCCGATAAGAGCTGTGGATATAATCTTTGTTTAAAATAAGATGCTGGCCAGATAGTGAGCGAAAATCATAGAATGTGCCAGCTGCATTTCCTCCCGGGTATGCTGTAAAAACCAGCTAAGGGATCGGAGGGTTTCAGTATATTGCAATTTAGGCGATGGGCTAACCTGTCACTATAGCAATATACCTACAAATCTATCTTAAATTATCCTGAAAACTTTGTCAGTCGTGGCGGAACGACCTTTTTTTAGGTCGTTTACGCTCTGCTTACCCCATTAGGAATAAAGGCGTGATTATATGTATGTATGTCTTCTGGTTAAAACTAGAGTCAAGGCCACAACTATCGCAAATGTTTATAAATATCAGTTTACTGCAGTTGGAGCTTTTGAGAGTTTCAAAAGTTTCCTTAAACTAGTTTCGACCTTGCCAACTACCTGAATGAGAAAGTAAGTAATACATACATACATACATATAGTCACGCCTGTATCCCTGATGGGGTAGGCAGAGCGCAAACGACCCAAACAAAGGTCGCTCCGCCACGTCTGACAAAGTTTTGAGGGTTATTCAAGATAGATTTGTAGGTATACTGCTGTAGTGACAGGTTGTCAGCCCATCGCCTAAATTGCAATACACTGTAACCCTCAGATCCCTTAGCTGGTTTTTACAGCATGCCCGGGAGGAAATGCAGCTGGCACATTCTAAGTTTTTCTCTCGCTCCCAGTCCAGCATGGAAGATAGTTTATTAAAGATTACTTAATCAAGCCAAAGTCCATTTATTTCCTGCTAATTGGACACAAGTAACATGAGAAAGACAATACACAAGGAATAACGACACAACAGTTACGGCTTATTGTAATTCTACTAAGAAATTTCTTCCAGCTGACTTACGCAAGTGAGACTTTAATTGAGAGGCAAATTAGGCATGCACAAATAAAACATAATATTAAAATAATACCAGTATTTAAACTCATATTATGTTACATAAAATAAATAATAAATATATAAGCTTCCATGCTGGACTGGGAGCGGTAGAATAACGTAGAATGTGCCAGCTGCATCTCCTCCCGGGCATGCTGTAAGAACCAGCTAAGGGATTCGAGGGTATATTGTAATTTAGGCGATGGGCTGACAACCTGTCACTACATCAATATACAGTTCTATCCTTAACTATCCTCAGAAGTTGTCAGACGAGGCGAAACGACTTTTTCTTAGGAAGTTGACGCTCTGCCTACCCCATTAGGGATAAAGGCGTGATGTATGTATGTATGTAAATATTCAAAATAATAATATCTACATGAATATATATAAATACATATTGATATTTCTTCCATGCTGGACTGGGAGAGATAGAAAAACATAGAATGTTCCAGCTGCCCTTCCTCCCGGGCATGCTGTTTAAGTCAGCAAAAGGGACTCGAGGGTTACAGTGTATTGTAATTTAGGCGATCGGCTGACAACCTGTCACTAAAGAAATACATATTACAATCTAAAATTGCCCTCAATGTTTGTCAGACGTGGCGAAAGCGCCTTTTAAGAGGCGTTAAACGCTCTGTCTACCCCGTAAGGAATAAAGGCGTGATTTATGTATGTATGTATATATATAAATACATATTGATACTATACGGAAAGTGAAAGGCATTCATTCAATTTGTGTGGCTCAAAAACTTTACTCCACTGTTAGCTAGATTGGACACCGGTCTAAGAAGACTTTAGTGGTAACTACTCAAAGTAATTACAACCAAAAGCAATTTAATACTGTAATACAATTAGGAGTTCACAATTCTGGACATCCCTCCCTCTGGTCGGCCAAAGTCCTCCGAACTTTAGTTTATCAATATACTGAGTTGGGAAGTTGTGTCCAACTTTGTGTGGACGCGACTTCACTCGTGTCTAAACTTCGGATGGACAAAACCGCAGTTCTATTCAATTAAATAACGATTAGAGAGATATATTCTCTACTAAATTTCCGCTGCGCATATTTTCCATGCTGGACTGGGAGTGAGAATTTTCCATGCTGGACTGGGAGTGAGAGAAAAACATAGAATGTGCCAGCTGCATTTCCTCCTGGGCGTGCTGTAAAAATCAGCTAAGGGATCCGAGGGTTTCAGTATATTGTAATTTAGGCGATGGGCTGACAACCTGTCACTACAGCAATTACATACAAGTCTATCTTGAATAACCCTCAGAACTGTGTCAGACGTGGCAGAACGACCTTTGTTAGGTCGTTTGCGCTCTGCCTACCCCTTTAGGGATAAAGGCGTGACTATATGTATGTATATATGTACATTTCCGCGGATTCACTTGAATATTACTTGTACTTGATCATAATGACTTTTATTCATTTCGGGCCTTTTGAATTTGATACATAGATACATTTAATCACGTCTTTATCACTAATGGGGTAGGCAGAGCGTCAACAACCTAAACAAAGGTTGTACCGCCCTGTCTGACAAAGTTTTGAGGGTTATTTAAGATTGATTTGTAGGTATATAGTTGTAGTGATAGGTTGTCAGCCTATCGCCTAAATTGTAATATACAGAAACCCTCGGATCCCTTAGCTGGATTTTACAGCATGCCCGGGAGGAAATGCAGCTGGCACATTGTATTTTTTCCTCTCGCTCCCAGTCCAGCATGGAAGAAACCTCCGAACTTTAGTTTATCAATATACGGAGTTCGGAAGTTGTGTCCAACATTATATGAACGCGACTTCACTCGTGTCTAATTTTCGGATGGACAAAACCGCAGTTCTGTTCAATTAAATAACGATTAGAGATATATTCTCTACTACATTTCCGCGGATTCACTTGAATATTACTTACACTTGATCATAATTACTTTTCTTCATTTCGGGTCTCTTGAATGGTATAATATTGGTTATATAAATAAAGTTTGTTTTTACTTTTATTGATTGTAGTGTTAGAAAAAATATATTTTTTTTTGTATGTATACATAAAAAAAATCAATCAAAATTAGGACATATATCTCAAAATTTACAAATCTATCTTAAATAATCCTCAAACTTTGTCAGACATGGCGGAACGACCTTTGTTTAGGTCGTTTACGCTCTGCCTACCCCATTAGTGATAGAGACGTGATTATATGTATGAATGTATAAGAACATATCAAATTTTCGGATTGTAATATATTACAAAAAACAAAAATGTTATATATAAAAATATTTATGTACCTAACTAGAACTATGTAACCCGAAAAGTATGTCCAATTAAACGTCCAAGAAATTAGGAAAAAACAATGGATGTAATAAATATTTGAACATCAGTTTCTTAGTTTTATTACCATATTTTTTTCAAGTTTCTTTTTTTTTTGCATAGATAAAAAAAAAAGATAAAATAAGAATATACTTTGCATATAACTTATTTTATATATACTTTATAGCACAGAAAATACACGAAAAAAAAAAAAAAAAATAGTAGTACAATTAGGCGGCCTTATTGCTAACCAAAAATTTTTCTAATGAATTTGCTAATTTTCTTACCCGATATTAAGATGAGGGTGCTAGTCCCCATTTTGCCCAGTTGTACCTAACCTGGCTTCCATTTCCTTTTATATATACACGTATAAATACCCGTTTTATATTTTGAATCATTTTAATTCGATGACGAATCTAATTCACGCATATTAATCAAATTAAAAAAAAACATAAATTATATTCAATTTGTAATAAAGAAATCACGTGCTTATTCACGCATTTCACATTTAAGGGCATAAAATCACGCATTTTTCTTGATAGGGTAGGTAGAGCGTCAATAGTATTTAAATTTAGTATCTGTTTAATACCTATGCAATAGTATAGTACATACATACATACATAAATCACGCCTTTATCCCTTACGGGGTAGGCAGAGCGTTTAACGCCTCGTAAAAGGCGCTTTCGCCACGTCTGACAAAAATTAAGGGGACTATATTAGATTGTAATATGTATTGCTTTAGTGACAGGTTGTCAGCCCATCGCCTAAATTACAATACAATGTAACCCTCGAGTCCCTTTTGCTGACTTTAACAGCATGCCCGGGAGGAAGGGCAGCTGGAACATTCTATGTTTTTCTATCTCTCCCAGTCCAGCATGGAAGAATATTTATTATAATTATGTTGTAATATATTATCCATTATCACTACATAATATAAAACAAAGTCGCTTTCTCTGTCCCTATATCCCTATGTATGCTTAGATCTTTAAAACTACGCAACGGATTTGGATGCAATTTATTTTAATGGATAGAGTGATTCAAGAGGAAGGTTTATATGTATAATACATGCATAATATAGTAGAGAAACTCTGGTGATTTCCGTGCTAAGCCGGGGCGGGTCGCTAGTTATTTATAAATGTTACGAACAACAATATAACAGTTGTAAGTATAAAAATGTATAAAACTACACAAGCTATAAGTATCTATTTAAGAAATAAATGGTTACCAATTTTTTAAACAGTTCTTTTCGAAATAGTACTTATTGTCTATGTTTTTTTTTCTTTTATTATGTTTGTATGTGTACAATAAAACGAGAGTGAATAACTAACTACATAAGTAACTAACTAAGTCAATTCCAATAGTTTTTATGCAACGCCAATATTTTTTTTTCTTAAATGCTCTGCTTACATAACACTAAGCGAATACATAAATCACACTATCACTACATAGTATAAAATAAAGTCGCTTTCTATGTACCTATATCCCTATCTATACATATAATAAATCTCTAGAAGGGTCGTGTACATTGAATATTTTTACAAAAAATAATTGCAGTAGTCATTATTATCGATATAAAGACCAAATCGATGTTTTTTTTTTTAATTTTTGTCTGTCTGTCTGTCTGTCTGTTTGTCTGTTTGTATGTCTGTATGTTACCACATCACGCCAAAACTACTGAACCGATTTCGATGGGACTTTTTTATTCAACTGTGTGTCACCCGTGTTGCAACTTAGGATACCTAAAATCACGCTACCTGACTTAGGGAGTAGGCAGAAAATTTAAATTTGGGTGTTTCTTAACTGATTTTTATGAAACATTTTTTTTCGACTGAGCATTATTTGAAATGAAAGTTACGAAACAAATAATCACGCCTCATGACTTAGGAGGTAGGTCGAAAATTTAATTTGAATCGTTTTTAACCGATTTTGATGAAACTTTTTTTGTTTAACTGAGCATTACTTAAACTCCAAGTTACGATACAAATAATCACGCCACCTGACTAAGGGGGTAGGCAGAAAATTGAACTCTGATCGTTTTTATCGATCTTAAAGACTGAGTTCTTTTTAATTATCTACAGGCCTAGGTTAGAAATAATTACGCAAACCATTCTAAAATTTGAGTAAGTACCCCAGTTTGTATGGAAAATACGCAGTGTCGGTCATACTGAAAACGCTTCTCCACGCGTAGGAGCGGGATCTGCTAAAAACAAAGATCAGACAATGCGATACACTGTACCGCGCGTGGGTTAGCAGATTTCGCACTCACGCGCGGAGAAGCGTTTTCAGTATGTTCGACACTGTGTTTTCCATTCAAACTGGGCGTACGAAGTCGCGGGCACAGCTAGTTTTAAATAATAGCATAACGCATATTACTAATTTAAACGTACCTTATGCAAAGACTTTGTTCCTTTATACATAAAAATATATTGATACTTCCATGCTGGGCTGACAGGCTGCATTTCCCCCCGGGCATGCTGTAAAAAACCAGCTAAGGGATCCGAGGTTTTCTGTATATTGTAATTTAGGCGATGGGTTTACAACCTGTCACTACATCAATACAAATCAATCTTAAATAACCCTCAAAACTTTGTCAGACGTGGCGGAACGAGAGCGGAGAGAGAGAGAAGGAGAGAGAATTCGGTTTTACGCTCTGCCTACCCCATTAAGGATAAAGGCGTGATTATATGTATGTATGTATGTATGTATATATTTGGAAGTAATTATTTATTTCTTGTTAATATTTATGTATAAGATTTACATTATATAATTATTTTACAGTAGTATTGTTTTATTGATATTTATTAAATTTTGTGCACGTTTTATCCGCGTATCATTAAAATTATCACTTCTGTAGGTCTGCTGTAAGAAATTTCTTTTTAGAAATAAGCAGTGCCTGTTGTGTCTTTGTTTTTTATGTTCTGTGTTTATGATGTTTTTTGTGTACAATAAATTGTTAAATAAATTAACTATTGTCAATCCATTTAAGATGCCCAATGCCCATATTTAGGTAATATAATATTGCCTTGAGTGGGGTAGGTATATAGGTCTCTTGATGGGCACTGAATTCTGCTCTAGAAATGCATTTAATAGAGTAGAATTCACTGCCTCCGTGGAGGTCCTGGGTTCAATTCCCAGGGGGAATATTTGAGAATTTATCACAATGTAGATATTTGAGAATTTATCACTTTGTGAATTTTTCCCCAGTTTGGTTAGGACATTGCAGGCAGAATCACCTGATTGTCCGAAAAAAAAAAAATATGCTTCGGAGGGCACGTTAAGCCGTCGGTCCCGGTCGCTGTCTTTGGCAGTGGTCGTTACTTAAACCATGTCAGAGGCCTGATAGTTGTGCTGCTAGGCGGTTTAAAAACTCTGACACCAGGGTTCATCGGGTCAATAGACTCGATACCCACTCGACAGAAGAAGAAGAAATGAATTTTCACTCATTTATATTTTTACTAGCTGACCCGGCGAACTTTGTTCCGCCTTAGACGCCATAAATGAGCAGATTTTTGATTTTATTAAGTTAATTGTTTTATTATACAGAAGAATCCGTTTTAAACGTCATTTGTTTTTTTTTCATCCTTTTTGACTATAATTTGCAGCACGCATTCAGTCAATTCTATGTCAAATGTCTTAAGGTTACATTAAAAAAGTTCAATAATTTTATATGGTGGTTAAGTAATTTAAAATTTTCTTATTTTCCGCACAATTTCCTTACAAAAAAAGAATAAGCGCAATCGGTCCAGCCGTTCAGGCGTGATGCCGTGACCAAGGGAAATAGGGATTCATTTTTATATATATAGATTACAATAAATAAAAAAATATACATATAATGTGCCAGCTGCATTTCCTCCCGGGCATGTTGTAAAAATCAGCTATGGGATCCGACGGTTTCAGTGTATTGCAATTTAGGCGATGGGCTGACAACCTATCACTACAGCAATATACTTACATATCTATCTTAAATAACCCCCAAAACTTGTCAGACGTGGCAGAACGACCTATTTTGGTTTGGTTGTTTCGCTCTGCCTACCCTATTAGGGATAAAGGCGGTAATTTATGTATGTATGTATATATAAATTTATACCAAATGGACATATTAAAATCTTTTGTTATTAAAGCATAGACAAAAATAATGACAATATATCTTAGTTGATTCTGCAATTCTAATGCCATATCCAAACAGTTCTTGTTAATTAATGCTTTACTTGACCCGAAATGAAACAAATTAATAGTGATTTGACACGGTTTTCCGATAAATATAACAAATTTTATCATTTCGTATAAAAATGGCGGCAAATCTGAAATCGAGACACAGAAGCTGTCAACATGGGGCGTCTGACAGCATTGGGTCTCATAAGTATGTATTTTCAATTAATATTACTACTTTTACAAATACTAGACCAATAATACTGAACAACTTTCCCCAAGGAACAAAATTGCTACCCTAGCAATAAGTCCGCCTGTATTGTACTTACTGTTCTTTTCTTTGTTTTTGTATCTGTAATAATTTTGGTGCATTAAGAATTATTGTATAGTATGTTTAACTTTTTTTTTATTTAAATTTAAATCAATAATAAAATCAAAACTGAATTGCAAATTAAGTAACAAGTTGCTAATAAAGCTTTTTAGCTAATTTAATAGCTGATTCAAAATTACTAATTTACCACTTTTGCCTAAAATCCAAGATGGCGACAAAAAAACGCACTCTCTCTGTTTTTTTTTTGTGTCTAATTGCTTTATCCAAGCAAAGGGATATAAGTAACAGCCTCCCGTTAACTGATAGGGGTTGCTCAGTCAACGACACTGAACAACTTCCACCAGGAAATTCTTTCAGGAAGTGAAATAAATGGCTTTTCCATACAAATTGTCTGATCGAGGTGGACGTTTTGTATGGAAAAGCCAATTTTTACTTTCACTTCCTAAAATATTTTCTTTAATAAGGGAGATACAGATTTGACAGGCGATAAAATTGCGTCATTAGTTTATTACACTCGACCCACAACTTGATAACCTAGAAACTTCTACTTTTAAAGAAGAAGACAATTCTTATGACAAAAGAAGACTATCACTACATAGTATAAAACAAAGTCACTTTCTCTGAGCCTACATCCCTATGTATGCATAAATCTTTTAAACTACGGAACGGATGTTGATGCGGTTTCTTTTAATGGATAGAGTGATTCAAGAGGAAGGTTTATATGTATAATACTTGCATAATATTGTGGAGAAACACTGATTATTTCCGTGCAATAAAATAGTAAAATATATAATTCTCTTGCAGCACTGTTGGCGTCAGCTTTAGCGGCGCCGCAGTACCCATGTCCGTGCGACCCGTGCGCCCCCCCGGACCCCTGCCCCTGCGCCGCCCCGGACCCCTGCCCTTGTGCCCCTCCCCCGCCCTGCCCGTGCCAGGACCCCTGCGCGCCGCCGCCGTGTAACCCGTGCAACCCATGTAACCCATGTAACCCGTGCAACCCATGTCCGATCAACCCATGCAGTGTCACGCAGTGCGGCCAGCCGCAGATCCTTCCCGCACCGTGTTCACCCAGTAAGTAACATGTTTAAAATGAGACAGCATGCCTCTGATGCCAATAGATGGCGCCACAACAAGAAGCACGGTCACGTTACAAGTAGTATGCCTTTGTCGCCGATAGATGGCGCCACAGCAACAAGCAGAAGTTCTGAAACGCGATTTTGAAGTTTTCTCAGCTGCTTCTTCTTCTCTGCAGATATACAAGTTCCAAACATGTCCGGTTGGACTTCGGTCCTCAGCTGTCCCCGACTTTGATCCTAAACGTCATCATTCGGCCATCTGGCTTTCAACATTTAACTGCCAAACCTCAATAATCGTCTCATATTATTAACCATATTAATGGTTCTTCAGAAAAGGGGTTCACCCCTTTTTTCGAGCAAGAATCCATTGCTATGTTCTGACATAGCAATGGATTCTTGCTTGAATCAATGGATGTTATAGATTCTGATCTGTACCTATGGTACACGATTGTCCTCTGCAAAACCTCGTAAGGTACTGAAATCCCAAAACAGCAACGTAATATAGAAAACTGGAAAAATATGAGGTGAAAATTATGTTGAATCGCTTACCATGACTTTCAATTTTCTATAGAATGTCGCCACACTGAAGCTTGATATTCTCCGCTGTTTTTCACATGACTTCTATTCGTTCACGCATATTAATTTGAATTCTGTCGTTGCCAAATAGTGCTGTGTAATGATGACTAAAGCGATCTCAGGATTGAGAGCAATATTAAGTTTGGATTTGACAGGTCGATTTGTAATGATATGACATTTCTGATCCGAATTCAGACTAGCTGTCAGTCTCAAGAGCTGATTATAAATACGGGCCTTAGGTTTTACATGTCATGTAAACATATTTCGATTTTTATTATAATTATTTTGTGATTTTACAGAATATGGCCCTTACCAGCCTGAATGTGGCGCTCCAAATCCAAGTAAGTATTTAAAAAATATAGTTTAGTTGACATATTATGGTAGGTATACAGAATAAAAATTCACTTCAAGGACTTCCCAATTACATAATCAAATGTTTACAGATGCTTGCGGCGATGGACCAATCAAGGTGCTGATCCCAAGAAGTCCACTCCTGGACAGTCTCCGAGGCTTAGGATTCCAGTCTGTCAGGGTTCCTGGAGGCACCGTCCTGATCAAGAGGAACCCCGACGTCCTGATCCAGCCACCACCCATATTGGTGCGTCCTCCGTCTCTCGGAAGAGCTCTCCAGCCCGCTACTCTGATCGCACAGGGTCCGCAGCCGGCCCCTATTCAGCCTCCGCCAATTTGCGTCAGGCCAGCGCCTTTACCGCCGGTGTGCGTGCCTCCTATCTGCGTCAGGCCTCCAAGACCTGGACCGATCTGCCCGCCGCCTCTCTGCGTGCGTCCACCTCAACCGGCGCCAATCCAACCTCCTCCAATCAACGTGAGACAGCCAACACCGGCCCCAATCGTCCTCCCTCCTCTTTCCATCAGGCCAGCAACCCAGGCACCGATACAGCCCCCTCAAATCTGCATCGCTTTAAGCCAGCTAGGCAGCGGTGGCAGCAGCGGCGGAGGTGGTGGCTCAGGGGCCGGAGGATATGGCGGTGGTTCCGGAGGATATGGCGGTGGTTCCGGAGGATATAACCCTTGTAACCCTTGTAACCCCTGTAACCCTTGTAACCTTTGCAACCCCTGTGACCCATGTAACCCCTGCAATCCATGTAACCCTTGCGACCCTTGCAACCCATGTAACCCATGCAATCTATGCAACCCATGCGACCCGTGTCCCCCCCCTCCCTGCCCAGTCCCATGTAACCCTTGCGACCCCTGTAACCCATGTAACCCTTGCAACCCATGTAACCTTTGCAACCCTTGCGACCCATGCAACCCTTGCGACCCGTGTCCCCCCCCTCCCTGTCCATGCGGGGGCTACTAAGCGTCTAAGAACAGCTGTAATGTATAAAAAATATGAATAATTATTTAAGATAGTGTAGGGTTGTTTCAATGGCGAACGTAGGAAGAGAATATACCCTGAAAGTCATATATTTACAAATTATATATTGAAATAAGTAAAATTTATTTGTAATATATATGATTCTAAGGGTTTGCAAAGACAGCAGTCGATATATAGTTTGATTTGCAGTTATCGCGGTAGGCGTATATAATGTTATTCATATTTATTATACGAAATACTATAATTAAGGTCCTTCGAAACGATCTCATTTAAGACCACTTAAGCTACGTTCAACGGATTTAGCGAAAGGTATATATAAAATTATATATATCGGACAAATAATTTGTAAATACTCGTACTGTGTTTGATTGTGTTGTATGCTTGCAAATGTAGCCTATATTTTATTATGTGTATATTTATTAATAATAACATAATTTAAGTACGTATATTATAAACAATATAAAAATATATATCTTACATTCTATTTTATTAAATGTTATTATGAATATAAGTTGCGTCTTTTATTTTTTTAGAGACTCATAGGCTCGTATTCATAAAGGGATCTCAAGATTGAGAGCAAAATTTAGTACGGATTTGATAGCTGGTTTTTACAGCATGCCCGGGAGGAAATGCAGCCCCATTTTCAGTTTTTCTTACGCTCCCAGGCCAGCATGGAAGATGCCAGCAATTAATGACATACGATAAACCTTTGTTTAGGTCGTTTACGCTCTGCCTACCCCATAAGGGATAAAGGCGTGATTATATGTATGTATAAATAAATAAATAATAGAAAAAATACTCCGTAGCTTTTCTATCAAACACTAGGAAAACAGGAAAAATCTCAAGCAAATATGTCTGTTTGAACGTCTCTATTGAAACCTCGCTGAGAAAAGGAGTAACGAACTGAAAAACACGTGATCTGAGAGGTAATAACATTTATAACATTTATATCAGTCTTATCTATTGATGCTGGCCTGGGAGCGAGAGAAAAACATAGAATGTACTAGCTGCTTCTCCCGGATATACTGTAGAAGCCCGCACAAGATTACAAGGGTTGCGTTATGTTCACATAAGCTG
Organism: Scrobipalpa costella; assembly: GCA_949820665.1. Lineage (NCBI taxonomy): Eukaryota > Metazoa > Arthropoda > Insecta > Lepidoptera > Gelechiidae > Scrobipalpa > Scrobipalpa costella. The sequence goes on along the minus strand of OX463322.1, from coordinate 8,673,933 downwards.
TCACTACTGAAATGAACACATACTACTATAAACACATAATACTATCTGAAATAAACCTCGAAACTTATTTGGGTTGTTCATGCTCTGATTACCCCGTAAAGCATAAAGGCATGACTTTATGTATTTTTTTTCTTCCATGCTGGCCTGGGAGCGAGAGAAAATCATAGACTGTGCCAGCTGCATTTCCTCCCAGGCATGCTGTAAAAACCGGCTAAGGTATCCGTGAGTTTGAGTATATTGCAATTTAAGCGATGAGCTGACAACCTGTCACTACAGACATATACCTAACAAACTATCTGAAATATCGCTCAAAAAGGGTTGTCATGCTGACCTGGGAGCGAGAGAAAAACATAGAATGTGCCAGCTACATTTCCTCCCGGGCATTCTGCAAAAATCGGCTGGGGGATCCGTGGGTTTCTGTATATTGCAATTTAGGCGATGGGCTGATAACCTGTCACTACAGCAGTTTATCTACAAAATAACCCTCAAAACTTTGTCAGACGTGGCGGAACGACCTTTGTTTAGGTCGTGAACGCTCTGCCTACCCCTTTAGAAATAAAGGCGTGATTATATGTATGTATGGTGATAATAGATCAGGTATTAGATTTCAAAGAATCGAAGAAAATTCATGTTACCTTATTTGAATATGTCAGAGGACAGTGCTAAGCATTGGCGGCTTGAAAACTCTGACCTAATCTAGGATTGGGTCTGGTTTCCCTTCTGAGTTGCGGAGGTCAGATGGCAGTCGCTCTGTTTAAAAACCAGTACCCTCGTTCAATCCCCTAGATTATATAGCCGACCCCGTGAGATACGGGATAAGGCTAGGGAGATGTGGATATGATGCTTTATTAACAGCTCTGTCTGCCGGAACCTGAAGGGCCGGGGAGACATTTGAACGATGAATTTAAATGTCTGTTTCTGGGTCTGGGTGTTCTTTGTGGTTGTTTCTATGTATGTCCATGGCACCCCGATACAGGGAATCCTAGTGGAAGCTATGGGGGGCTGAGTGTGATCATGTTCCTTTTTTTATCCTTGCCTGAATCCAGACAATTAGAAGAAAACTCGTTACACTTTCCTTCAGCATGACAAAATCTTGCTGGCAAAGCAATGTTTTTGCCTCTTGACTTTGATAGATGGCGCCACTTAGCTTAGACCAACATGGCGGCGGCCTTCCGTTCCGTTTTGTAGTCACTTTTCACATGTCAAAGTTAAATTGATTTCTGATCAAGAAAACAATGCAATAATCAAGACTTTTTCAATTTAGGCGATGGGCTGACAACCTGCCACTACAGCATTATACCTACAAATCTATCTTAAATAACCCTCAAAGCTTTGTATGGCGTGCGTGGAACGACCTTTGTTAAAGAAATTCAATTCAGTTTAAGTCTTTATTTCTCAAACAAGAATACATAAATTCACTTATATGAGAAACATATATAAAAATAAATATTTTTTAAAAAACAGGGTTATGGGCTATAGAGCCCGATCGTGTAGTGGATAGGGCCGCTGCCTCCTGAGCGGGAGGTCGTGCTTCGAACCCCACCACGTACCAATGTGTTTTTCGGTTTTCGAATTTCATATGTACGTTTATTCGGTGCTTTTTCCGTGCTTCGGAAGGCACGTTAAGCCGTTGGTCCCGGTTAATATCGTTTAATACCGTAGATATTAGTCGTTAAGCCATATCAGAGGCCACAGTGCTAAGCATTAGCGGCTTGAAAACTCTGACCTAATCTAGGATTGGGTCTGGTTTCCCTTCTGGGTTGCAGAGGTCAGATGGCAGTCGCTCTGTGTAAAAACCAGTACCCTCGTTCAATCCCCTAGATTAGGAATCCGACCCCGTGAGATACGGGATAAGGCTGGGGAGATGATGATGAGGGTTATGGTTGCGAACAAAGCTAGCAAAACAAAACAAACAATTGCGATTGAGCTTAGTGGATAGGTAACTATTTTGTGGTTCTTACACTATACATGGATCATTGAGTTACAGGAAGTGACAATATTTTAGAGTACATTCTGTTCTTTTAAAACTTGTTTACGCTCTGCCTACCTCATTAGGGATAAAGGCGTGACTATATGTATATTTGTTTGTTTATGTATGTGTGAACAAACTCCTTACACCCTCATTAGGATGCTAATATGACCCAATAAACATCTTGCAAGCAAAGATTCAGCTGTTTTTGCTCTATGACGTTGACAGATGACGTCACTCGACAGCGTTTGTGACGTCATCAGCGATTAGCGGGACGCTTGAGCTCATTCGCTGTGATTGATTGCGAATATCCAACGTATTTAATCATGAAATGGGCTGGATTCTAGATAAAATTAAAATCTATCCGTTACTTTCAAAATAATAAAACTGAAATAGAACAGGCGATTTAAACTCTATGGTTTTACACTTTGTCCGCTAGACGTTTCCCCAGTATTTCTGTAAATTTTATCTCTCATATCACATGACGGCGGAAAAAAATCACAGATAACGCATAAAACCACCGACTATAAATCAAAAACCGAAGAGAATAGATCTCCTGTCCTTTTCTAATGTTTTTAGTCTGAACTTACTTCTTCTTACTTCCATGCTGGACTTACTTCCATGCTGGACTAGGAGAGATAGAAAAACATAGAATGTTCCAGCTGCCCTTCCTCCCGGGCATGCTGTAGAAGTCAGCAAAAGGGATTCGAGGGTTACAGTGTATTGTAATTTAGGCGATGGGTTGACAACCTGTCACTACAGCAATACACATTACAATTTAAAATTGCTCTCACTTTTTGTCAGACGTGGCGGATGCGCCTTTTAGAAGGCGTTTTACGCTCTGCCTACCCCGTAAGGGATAAAGGCGTGATTTTATGTATGTATGTATGTTTAGTCTGAAAGTGACCAATAGATTGTTATTTTAGTTTAAGTAAAGTAATGTGGTCTTGTCTTCTTCTGTCGTGTGGGTATCGAGTCAATCGACTCGATGAACCCTGTTGTCAGAGTTTATAACCCGTTTAATAGCACAGCTAATAGGCCTCTGATATAGTTTCTGTAACGACCACTATCAAGGACAGCGACCGGGAGCGACCGCTTATCGGGCCCATTTTTTTAACAATCAGATGATTCAGCCTGCAATATCCTAACCAAACTGATAAATTGGCAAATATTAACTTTTGAGTTTATATACGTATTGTAGAATAGTCCTGTCTAATAGAAAACCCGATGGTGTAGTGGATAGGGCCGCTGCCTCCTGAGCTGGGAGGTCCTGGTTCGAACCCCACCACGTACCAATGTGTTTTTCGATTTTCGAATTTCATATGTACGTGTTTTCGGCGCTTTTTCCGTGCTTCGGAAAGCACGTTAAGCCGTTGGTCCAGGTTAATATCGTTTAACACCTTAGATATTAGTCGTTAAGCCATACCAGAGGCCAGTGCTCAGCATTGGTGGCATGAAAACTCTGACCTAATCTAGAATTGCGTCTGGTTTCCCTTCTGGGTTGCGGAAGATGGCAGTCGCTCTGTTTAAAACCAGTATCCTCGTTCAATTACCTAAATTAGGTAGCTGATCTCGATGTAGAATAGTCCAGTCCACTAGAGAGCCTGATGGTGTAGTGAAAAGGGCCGCTGCCTCCTGAGCTGCCTCGTGGTTCGAACGAAACCCACCACGTACCAATGTGTTTTTCGGCTTTAGAATTTCATATGTACGTTTATTCAGCGCTTTTTCCGTGCTTCGGAAAGCACGTTAAGCCGTTGGTCTCGGTCAATATCGTTTAATACCGTAGATATTAGTCGTTAAGCCATACCAGAGGCCAGTGCTACGCATTGGCGGCTTGAAAACTCTGACCTATTCTAGGATTGGGTCTGGTTTCCCTTCTAGGTTGCGGAGGTCAGATAGCAGTCGCTCTATGTAAAAACCCTCATTCAATTCCATATATTAGGTAGCCAACCGCGTGAGGGATAAGGCTAGGGAGGAAGGGGATTCCTATCCACGGAAACACCGCACGTGTAGATAGATTAACATCCGAAATATTTACTCGTTTCCGTAAACGGATTTCAAATAAATTACCTTGGATTGAACGAGTATGAGAGCAGAGTCAATTAACGTTATACGGTATACAGAGTCTTAAGACTTAGATAACATTATACATATAAGCTTAATACCTAATGGAGTAGGCAGAGCGTAAACGACCTAAACAAAGATCGTTCCGACACGTATGACAAAGTTTTGAGGGTTTTTTAAGATAGATTTGTAGGTATATTGACATATATCGTAACTAATGTAACTACATACATACATATTATCACGCCTTCATCTCTAATGGAATAGGCAGAGCGTAAACGACGTAAATAAAGGTCGTTTCGCCACGTCTGACAAAGTTTTGACGGTTATTTAAGATATAGGTTTATTGCTATTGTGAAAGGTTGTCAGCCTATCGCTTAAATTGAAATATACAGCAAACCCCCGGATCCCTAAGCTGTTTTTTACAGTTTGCCCGTTAGAAAATGCAGCTGGCACATTCTATGTGTTTCTCTCGCTCCCAGTCCAGTATGGAAGCATTTACTTGTTTTACTGTGCAATAAAGAATCCATCTACCTATGTTTTTGTATATCCTATATCTATAATTTCATCCATACTTCCATGCGACAGGCTGACAACCTGGCACTACATCAATATACCTACAGTACAGATCTATCATAAATAACCCTCAAAACTTAGTCAGACGTGGCGGAACGGTGGCCTTTGTTTAGATCGTTTACGCTCTGCCTACCCCATATGGGATAAAGGTGTGAGTATATGCACGTATGTATATTATTTATTGCACAGTAATACAAGATATCCCTCTCCTGAGCCTTATCCCGTATCTCTAGGGGCGGCTACCAAATCTAGGTGATTCAACGAGGGTACTGGCTTTTACACAGAGCAACTGCCATCTGACCTCCGCAACCCAGAAGGGAAACCAGACCCAATCCTAGATTAGGTCAGAGTTTTCAAGCCGCCAATGCTTAGCACTGGCCTCTGACATGGCTTAACGACTAATATCTACGGTATTAAACGATATTAACCGGGACCAACGGCTTAACGTGCCTTCCGAAGCACAGTAATAAAAGAAATAAGTACAAATAAAAACTAATTACTAATTGCTATTGTATTTGAATAAAACAATAGAGGCATGAGATAATGGACTCGATTCTAGATTTGCAACTAAAATTAAAATCTATTTGTCACTTTACAGACTTAAAACATTGCAATAGATATCTATTCTCTCTGGTTTTTGAATTATTGTTTTTTTTTTTTCCTAGTGTTGGCATGTCGCGGTTTGCGCATTGCCACTTCCAAACACGGGGAACGAAAACGAAATAAAAGAATGAAACGGAATTTGGAAAAATCTATAGGATCAGTTTATAAAAAGTAATAAATTATAATAATTTATATAATCATAGGATACGAGGATATTAATAGATGTAGAAAAAAGGTAATATGGACAGGAGAAGAAAATATTATATAATTAATATTATATTGATGTGAAGGCGCAGCCGCATACGAAACGAATAATGATGCATGTAACTTTCAAGCTCAACTTTGCGAAACCAAAGCACAGGCAAAATTCTCATATGAATCTGTGAATAAATATCACTACCTGCTTGAGAAATCTCTATTCACATATGATCCGTATCTAAAAGATCGCGTGCAGATGAAGCAACTGAATTATTGTTGGTGGTTTTATGCGTTATCTGTCATTTTTACCTGCCGTCAAAAAAGACAGAAATTTGGGGAAACGTGCAATTTACGCGTCAAAATCTAGCGGACAAAGTGTAAACCCGTCCTCTTTAAATTTTATTATTTCGAAAAACTTTAAATTTTATTATTTAGATTTTAACTTATGTTTAAGCCGGCAAATCTAAAATAGAGCCCAATATATTTTTGTTATAACTTCCAATAGGATCATACATCTGTGAACTAAATTAAAGCTTGTTTATTTACTTAATTTTTATCATAAAACTAAAAACCAACTAATCAAAACCCAACCTTTGACAAAATCATAGATTTTTCTCTGGATTTTAACCAGTACTTTGTCAAAGTCCGTACGGGTTTTGGTTCAAATCTTAGTTTTTAATCACAAACCCGAATTCATCATAATCCTGCGATATATATTCTGATGTAGAATGTGCCAAGTGAATTTCTTCCTCTTTTCTTCTACAGCATGTAAGAACCAGTTGAGGGATCTGAGGATTTCAGTATGTTGCAATTTAGGCGATGGGCGGACAACCTGTCACTATACAATGTACCAATCTATCTTAAAACATCCTCAAAACTTTGTCAGACGTGGCGTAATGAACTTTGTTTAGGTTGTTTACGCTCTGCCTACCCCATCAGTAGTAAAGGCGTGATTATATGTAACTAATGTTTGTATGTATGTTAACTAAAATATCAGTGGATATATCAATAAATAGGATTTTTTCCAACCCTGACTTAAAGGGAGTAAAACCTACAGTATTCCCTTAAAGAGTGGAAACATTCTAAATATTTTTGTCCCAACTTCATCATCATCTCCCTAGCCTTATCCCGTATCTCACGGGGTCGGCTTCCTAATCTAGGGGATTGAACGAGGGTACTGGTTTTTACACAGAGCGACTGCCATCTGACCTCCGCAACCCAGAAGGGAAACCAGACCCAATCCTAGATTAGGTCAGAGTTTTCAAGCCGCCAATGCTTAGCACTGGCCTCTGATATGGCTTAACGACTAATATCTACGGTACTCGTATTAAACGATATTAACCGTGACCAACGGCTTAACGTGCCTTCCGAAGCACGGAAAAAGTACATATGAAATTCGAAAACCGAAAAACACAATGGTACGTTGTGGGATTCGAACCACGACCCGCTCAGGAGGCAGCGGCCCTATCCACTACACCATCGGGCTATATCATTTTTATCCCAACTTGAGACCCGTATTTTTCCTAGTCTATCGCAATAGGGTATATCGGGGCAAAGTAGGTAAACTCATTTGCCCGGAGCGTCTTCTGAGAGTGCCCTCTAGCCCGTAATCACCCTCTAATACCTACGAGGTGAAATTGTGATTAGGGATGCAAAATTACGTAATTTTACCGATTTCACCGGATTTCTTCCATGCTGGCCTGGGAGCGAGAGAAAAATATAGAATGTGCCAGCTGCATTTTCTCCCAGGCATGCTCTAGAAACCAGTTAAGGGATCCGAGGGTTCTTGTATATTGCAATTTAGGCGATGGGCTGACAACCTGTCAGTTACAAATCTATTTTAAATCGCGAAGCGGAACGACCTTTGTTTAGGTGGTTTACGATCTGCCTACCCCATTAGGGATAAAATCGTGATTATATGTATGTAAATACGCGTATTTTACGGTCATTTATATAAATGACCGCTAACTTACGACGTTTTGACAGGAACTTTTATGAAGTGAAACTCAAAAAGATTCGAGAGTTACAGTGTATTGTAATTTAAGATATGGGCTGACAACCGGTCACTATAGTGATATTTAACTGCCTCCGTGGGCTAGTCTAGTGCCCTGGACTCCCGATCCGGAGGTCCTGGGTTCGATTCCCAGGGGGGAAACACAAAGTTGATATTTGAGAATATATCACTTTGTGAATTTTCCCCAGTTTGGTAAGGACATTGCAGGCTGAATCACCTGATTGTCCGCTTCGGAGGGCACGTTAAGCCGTCGGTCCCGGTCGCTGTGTTTGATAGTGGTCGTTACTTAAAACCATGTAAGAGGCCTGATAGTTGTGCTACTAGGCGGTTTAAAAACTCTGACACCAGGGCTCATCGGGTCGTTAGACTCGATACCCACTCGACAGAAGAAGAAGCAGTGTGTTTTAAGGCAGTTCACACACTGCACACAGCTGCTGCCGCATTTTTCTAGTAGTCGTGTAGTAAGTTTTTTACCGAATATTACTGTAATTTACGGTAATATAATATTTCAGGGTATATTTAATTTTCTACCCTATTTTATTGGGGTAATTTTACCGCTTCACATCCCTTATAGTAATATCGAATAAATTATGGCATTTCATGGGCAATTTGTGCCACAAATATAAAAATTCTTCCATGCTGGATTCGGAGAGATAGAAATTCATAGAATGTTCCAGCTGCTCTTGCCCTACCTCCTGAGAATGCTGTAGAAGTCAGCAAAAGGGATTCTAGGGTTACTTTGTATTCGACTGACAACCTGTCACACATTACAATCTAAAAGTGCCTTTTACGAGGCGTTTTACGATTTGACTACAGGGTTCTTCGGGTAGTTGTTCGATTTAGATTTAATAATCGAGTTAAAAATATAGAAGTTATTGATTCGATTCGAGTAGTCAATATTTAATGACGAGTGACGTCATAACCCACTATTTTCATACAAAAAGAATTTTTGACATTTCCTAAAAAGTTGCTGATTTGACTAATAGGAAAATAGCGTATTTTGAACTTCGCAATAACGTAGACATTTCTACGAAATCGCTACGAAAACCGTAGCTACGTGCTACGCGTTTGTTTTACAACATAAAACCTTATTTTTTTTAGATTTTATTGTATAAAATTCTGTTTTAAATATAAAAAATATATTAATATGAATGTAAAGGACACTAAGTGTACTTCAAGCTGGACTGGGAGCGAGAGAAAAACATAGAATGTGCCAGTTGCATTACCTCCCGAGCATGCTGTAAAAACCAGCTTAGGGATCCGAGGGCTTCAGTTTAATGTAATTTAGGTGATGGGCTGGCAACCTGTCACGTCAGCAATATCAACAAATCTATCTTCACTACATAATATAAAACAAAGTCGCTTTCTCTGTCCCTATATCCCTATGTATGCTTAGATCTTTAAAACTACGCAACGGATTTTGATGCGGTTTCTTTTAATGGATAGAGTGATTCAAGAGGAAGGTTTATATGTATAATACATGCATAATATAGCAGAGAAACATTGATGATTTCCGTGCGAAGCCGGGGCGGGTCGCTAGTATTAATAACCCTCAAAACTTTGTCACACGTGACGAAACGGTCTTTGTTTAGTTCGTTTACGCTCTGCCTAACCCATTACGTATAAAGGCGTTATAAAACCTTGGTTCAATAAAGAATTATTGTATCGTATGTATGTAAAGGACAGCACCTCACAAACTGATAGGGGTCGCTCAGTCAAGTGGTAATTTTTCCATACAAAATGTCCAACTTGATGAGACTATTTGTATGAAAATGCAAATGCACTTATTCGTCACTTCTTGAAAGAATTTCCTGGAGTAAGTTGTTCAGTGTCGCTGACTGGGCAACCGCTATCAGTTTGTGGAACGCTGTCCCTTACACCCGGTACACAAAGGGTAGGTATATGCATCCGAAAATATGTGAATCATTTTACTGAATAACTTTCTCAGCCAGCAGACGCGAACCGGTTTTAAGTAAACTTTCCGTTACATCCTACAACGTAAGGGATAAAGGCGTGATTTTCCTGTATGTGTCATCATCTTCCTAGCCTTATCCCGTATCTCACGGGGTCGGCTACCTAATCCAGGGGATTGAACGAGGATACTGGTTTTTACACAGAGCGACTGCCATCTGACCTCCGCAACCCAGAAGGGAAATCAGACCCAATCCTAGATTAGGTCAGAGTTTTCAAGCCTCCAATGCTTAGCACTGTCCTCTGATATGGCTTAACGACTAATATCTACGGTATTAAACGATATTAACCGGGACCAACAGTTTAATGTGCCTTCCGAAGCACGGAAAAAGCGCCGAATAAACGTACATATGAAATTCGAAAACCGAAAAACACATTGTACGTGGTGGGATTCGAACCACGACCTCCCGCTCAGGAGGCAGTGTATGTAATAAAAATCGCCTACGATGTATGTTTATTCAGGCTGTATGAAAAATGCAAATGGCGGAAAACTTCGTCAAATCCCCGGGCATTTCTGGAAAAGTCTGGCTGCAAATCACACTGCGACACGGAACAGGCGGGGCTGTTGCAGTCAATATAGACCAGGTTGGTCGTTAGTAGTTTTGTTAATATTATTACCTCCATTTTGGACTCGGGTAGGCAATGAAAAAAAACAAAGTCAAAAGTATAATAGGAAGCAAATTATTATTATTTATACCATACATGTTTGTATAACCATTATCACTTTAAATGTCAAAATTATAATTTATTCAAAAATTTCTTCCATGCTGGACTGGGAGACATAGAAAAACATAGAATGTGCCAGCTGCATATCCTCCCGGGCATGCTGTAAGAACCAGCTAAGGGATCCGAGGGTTTCAGTATATTGTAATTTAGGCGATGGGCTGACAACCTGTCACTAAAGCAATACATATTACAATCTAAAATTGCCCTCAATTTTTGTCAGACGTGGCGAAAGCGCCTTTTAAGAGGCGTTAAACGCTCTGCCTACCCCGTAAGGGATAAAGGCGTGATTTATGTATGTATGTATTCAAAAAGTCAAAATTAGATTTTAATTTTAGCCAGTGGATCTAGAATCGAGCCCATTGTCGTATCATTTTATCTAAATACATATATACATATAATGACGCCTTAATCCCTAATGGGGTAGGCAGAGAAACGAGCTAAACAAAGGTCGTTCCGCCACGACTGACAAAGTTTTGAGAGTTATTTAAGATAGATTTGTACGTATATTGCTGTAGTGACAGGTTGGCAGCCCATCGCCTAAATTGTAATATACTGAAACCCTCGGATCCCTTAGCTGGTTTTTACATTGTGCCCGAGAGAAAACGCAGCTGGAACATTCTATGTTTTTCTCTCGCTCCCAGTCCAGCATTTTCAACAGCAGCTAAGGGATCCGAGGGTTTTAGTATATCAAAATTTAGGCGATGGGCTGACAACCTGTCACTACACCAATATGCCTACAAATCTATCTTAAATAACTCTCAAAACTTTGTCAGACGCGGCGGAACGATCTTTATTACGGTAGTTTACGCTCTGCCTACCCCACTAGGGATAAAGACGTGATTATATGTATGTATGATAAAATAATATTTTCTAAGCTTTATGTCGAAAATACCGTCGCTAATTGATAATTCCAAAGATTAAACAATTTACTTCCAAAGCTCATACCAAATCATGTTTACAGATTATATAACAAAATTAAATGTTATTAAATTCTTTTAATGCCATAATTCAATTTGCAACGCGAAATCTATAACGTTACTATCATATTTTGAAACAATAGTTACATCTGTGACTTAATTTGAAAAACATTATATCATGCATGCAAAATCGGGTATATTTTGAAATGGTTAACAATATATTTGATACAAATGTTTTATTAATAACATTTGCACTTCAACTTTATCCCTCCAATAGATGGTATAAGGTCTATATTGGTTTGTATATGTATTTTTATGTTTAATCGATCCCAGTGGCGGTTTTAGTATATGTTAGGATATAAGTAGAAACTTTCGCGCCAAAATCATCAGACGACCGGAAGATGGCGCGGGGGAAAGTCATTTGGTTATCTGGTAATATATCTTTCATTCTTTTTTATACATACATAACTAAAATAACGCCTTTATCCCTTACGGGGTAGGCAGAGCGTTTAACGCCACGTAAAAGGCGCTTTCGCCACGTCTGACAAAAATTGAGGGCAATTTTAGATTGTAATATGTATTGCTTTAGTGACAGGTTGTCAGCCCATCGCCTAAATTACAATACACTGTAACCCTCGAGTCCCTTTTGTTGACTTCTACAGCATGCCCGGGAGGAAGGGCAGCTGGAACATTCTGTGTTTTTCTATCTCTCCCAGTCCAGCATGGAAGTAATTTATCTTTAATTTATCTTTTTTATATATTACATCTATACATTACTTCCATGCTGGACTGGGAGCTAAAGAATAACCTAGAATGTGGCAGCTGCATCTCCTCCCGGGCATTCTGTAAAAACCAGCTAAGGGATTCGAGGGTATATTGTAATTTAGGCGATGGGCTGACAACCTGTCACTACAGCAATTTCCAGTTCTCTCTGAAACAGCCCTCAAAACTTGTCAGACGTGGCGGAACGACCTTTGTATGGGTTGTTCACGGTCTGCCTACCCTATTAGGGTTACAGGCGTGATAGTATGTATGTATGTATGTATATCTATACATAATTTAAGTCTCACTTCCGTAGGTCAGCTGGAAGAAATTTCTTAGTAGAAATAAGCTGTACCTGTTGTGTCGGTTTTCCTTGTGTATTGTCTTTCTCATGTTACTTGTGTACAATAAACAGTAAATAAATAAATAGATAAATACACACTAAGAAAATATTTTATTAAAAAACATAAAACAAAAAAAACTCAATGTATAAAACGCATAAAACTTAATGTATTAATAATTGTACATGTCAATCTACAATATATTACATTAACATACATAAATACATACATATAATCACGCCCTTAACCCTAATGGGGTAGGCAGAGCGTAAACGAGCTAAACAATGGTTGTTTCGCCACGTCTACCCACACGACAGAGGAAGAAGAAGCAGGGTCTTCTGTGACCTATACCGGGAGTAAGGGACAGCGTCGCGCAACTGATAGGGGTTGCTCAGTCGACCCTGAACAACTTCTACCAAAAAAATCTTTCAGGAACTGAACATAAAAATTGTCTTTTCCATACAATATGTCCACGATGAGAAAATTTGTATGGAAAAACCAAATTTTTATTTTTACTTCCAGAAATAATTTCCTGGTGGAAGATGTTCTGTGTCGTTGATTGAGCAACTCCTTTTAGTTTGCGGGACGCTGTCCCTTACACCCTGTATAAATAAGTAATCTAAAACCTGGAATTAGACAAAATAGCTAATGGCGTTGATTCTCTCGACATAATTCTAATTCTAATTTTTAGCTAGCGCTGTCACTCTCTTGATTTTGACATAACAAAAGGATAGCAAATAAACACGTGACTTTGACATTCGTAATCTGACATAAGACTGCTTATTTGACGTAAAATAAGGAAGCTCATTTCTTATTTAAAGCGTCTTACGTCAGATAAGGAATGTCAAAGTCATGTGTTCATTTGCAATCCTGTTCTTATGTCAAAGTTAAGAAGTGAATTGCCGCCTTTGTCTAGTTATTTCTGTCTCAAAGTCAAACAGAGTAAATAAACCGCACATTTAGCGGTTAAAGCGGTTAACTAAACTATCACAGTATTGACTCTAACTTTTATTTACTTAGGATAGAAGGAGTTAATTTGAGATACGTAAATAGCCAACGTTTAGAGTTTAAGTTATGTTAACTGAAAAATATGCTAAATATAGAAAAAGTTGCTTTCTATTAATGGGTTTGATTCTAGATTTGCCGGCTAAAACTAAAATCTGTTTGTCACTTTCAGACTATAAACATTGGAAACGGACAGGAGATCTATTCTCTACGGTTTTTAATTTATAGTCGGTGGTTTTATGCGTTATCTCTCATTTTTATCCGCCGTCATATGATATGGCGGATAAAATTGACAGATATACTTGGGAAAAGCGCGTCAAAATTTAGCGGACAAAGTATAAAACCATAGTCCTTTTTTAATTTTATTATTTTCTTCTTCTTAGCGATTGGATTCTCGAGTCAAACGACCGGATGAACCCTGGGTTTTTGGGAACCGATAGATGTTAATTTTAGTTTTAGCCGGTGGTATCTAGAATTGAGCCCAATATACTCTTATTTATAATAATACTAGCGACCCACCCCGGCTTCGCACGGAAATTATCAGTGTTTCTCTGCTATATTATGCATGTATTATACATATAAACCTTCCTCTTAAAGCACTCTATCCAAAAAAAGAAACCACATCAAAATCCGTTGCCTAGATTTAAAGATTTATGCGTACATAGAGATATAGGGACAGAAAAAGCGACTTTGTTTTATATTATGTAGTGTTTATTTTGAAGCCGCTTATTGATTAGCTATTTCTATGGAGACCAAAATATGATTATAATAGCTTTAATAGTTGTTTCAATCATAGTATTTCAATCTTTTGGGTCCCTTGTCTCAAAATCTGTCTAAAATTAATCTATCCAAAAATACGTTGACACCTTTTTGGGTCCTTTGTCTCAAAATTTTGAAATTAATCTACCCTAAATTACTTTGATACTTTTTTGGGTCCTTTGTCTCAAAATCTGTGTAAAATTTAATTTACCTAAAATTACTTTGACACCTTTTTGGGTCCTTAGTCTCAAAATCTGTCTAAAATTAATCTACTTAAAATTACTTTCACATCTTTTTGGTTCCTTTGTCTCAAAATCTGTCTTAAATGAATCTGTCTAAAATTACTTTGACACCTTGTCACAAATTATCATCCTGCAGACAAAGTTGGGAAGATAATTATGTAATAAACTTCCGTTAACTTAGTGGTTTGTGTGGTTAAACTTCCTGGTAAGTCAATAGATGGAATCTTACCCATATCTAACCGAGTTTCCGCTTCAAAATTTATTAATTAGTTGAAGAAGCCAAATGTCAAATGCCACAAAATTTTCGCAGTATCAATATTATCGTACGATCCAGGCCAAAACTAGGTTAAACTTTAACAAAATTTTCGTTCAAGAGGGTTGCGCATGCGCTTCGATTATTGTTTATACTTCCGCACCCTTTGATTGTTTTAATTTTTGTTCACTAAGTCTCTTCAGAGGTCTCATAAAATATAAAATCACGCATATATACCATATGGGGTCGGCAGTGCGGCAACGACATAATTTAAACACAATTTCGTGACGTCTGAAATAAAATGTGGGTTAGGATTGTGTAGTGCAATGTTAGTGTAATGGCCGATGCCTAAAATACAATACCGGGTGTAAGGGACAGCGTGTATGGAAAAGTATTTTTTTGTTTTTCACCTTTTGAAAGAATTTCTTGGTGGAAGTTGTTCAGTATCGTTCACTGAGCAAACCCTATCAGTTTGTGAGACGCTGTCCCTTACACCTCGTATACAGAATCTGGGTTCTATTTACATACTGTAGCATTACAGAAGTAACTGTAAGTACTGATGATGATAAACTGCCTCCGTGGTCTAGTGGTCAGAGTCATGGGCTCACGATCCGGAGGTCCTGGGTTCGATTCCCAGTGGGGAAACACAAAGTTGATATTTGTGCCTCCGCTGGTGTGTCAATCAATAGGCAAGCCTGTATTGGCTAGAGTGAAACGCCGAAGAAACTTTATCAACGTCACTGATGTTACTGATAACATCACCTAAAAACAGCGAGTCAAAATGCGAACCACGACCTCCCGCTCAGGAAGCAGCGGCCCTATCCACTACACCATCGGGCTCTCTCCCGTATCAATCCATAACATCGAGATCTGAGCAACTGTTCTTTCTGTTCCAGTTCTACTGGTCGGCTCGGCATTGGCACAGCCGGTGGCCAAGCCGCAGAACCCATGCGATCCCTGTGAGCCTCCGCCGTGTCCGTGCTCGCAGCCCGACCCTTGCCCCTGTTCTGTAAGTCTTCATCATAATAATTATCGTTATAACAATCTTCTTTGGCATTTTTATATTAGTTTCGACCAATACTCGGCCAAACTCACTGCGACATCAGTGGCGCTGTACAGGTCTTCTTGCGTGCAAGATGAAGGGTACGCGGGGCAAGACAATAGATGTGCCAATGTTTGGGGGAGGCACCACATTAGCTATTACTTCCATGCTGGACTGGGAGCGAGAGAAAAACATAGAATGTGCCAGCTGCATTTCCTCCCGGGCATGCTGTAAAAACCAGCTAAGGGATCCGAGGGTTTCTGTATATTGCAATTTAGGCGACAGGCTGACAACCTGTCACTACAGCAATATACCTACCAATCTATCTTAAACAACCCTCAAAACTTTGTCAGACGTGGCGGAACTACCTTTGTTTAGGTCGTGTACGCTCTGCCTACCCCATTAGGGATAAAGGCGTGATTATATGTATGTATGTATGTATGTACCACATTAGCACTGGTTGTTCGTGCTGTATCTTCTTCTGAATCACTATCTTGGTCGATGAAGAAACATATGAAAGGTGAATTGCTTTTATCATTAAAACACAAGCTCATGGACGTATGCATTATTCCGATACTGACATATGGGGCGCAGACTTGGTCTTTGACGGAAGCTCAGAGATCCAGACTCGGGGTTTGTATTCTGGGCTTAAAAGTAACGGACAGAGTTCAAAACAGGCATAATGGATGTAACCCGTGCAGTAGCAAAGCTAAAGTGGGACTGGGCGGGCCACGTCTGTCATGTGCCAGACGAATTATGGGCCAGAATTACCACCGAGTGGATGCCTAGAAGAGACAGACGGCGGCGTGGCCGACCCAGGCGGCGGTGGCGAGACGAACTTGATGCCTTCCTGGAAGACTGGCCGGTACAAGCACAGGACAGAGAGTCGTGGAGAGACCGGAGAGAGGCCTTAGCCCAGCAGTGGGACAGTACAAAGAATCACTATCATCATAAATTTCATCATCATCGTCATTTATATCAAAATTATCATCATACAAACATACAAAAAACCATGCCTTTACCCCTAATGCGGTAGGCAGAGCGTAAACGATCGGAAACGAGAAGTAATATTAAAATATCTTGTTGGAAATGTGTACTAAAGAGTTTCTTTCTGACAATTATTGTCAATACAAATATTATCGTCTGACTATAATTTATTACCTACAGGTGCCCTCACCATGTGACTCTTGCCCGCCTGATGCCTGCGGAGTCCTGCAGCTGAGAAGCAATGGACCTGCACGCTACTTGTATGGGCAAGCTCCAGCAGGTAATAACCCCTTAGTTATACATACATATAATCACGCCTTTATCCCTAATGTGGTAGGCAGACGACCTAAACAAAGGTCGCTCCGCCACGTCTGACAAAGATTTGAGGATTGTTTGAGATAGATTTATAGGTATTGCTGTAGTGACAGATTGCCTAAATTACAATATACTTAGGCCCTCGGATCCCAAACCTGGTTTTTACAGCATGCTCGGAAGGAAATGCGGCTAGCACATTCTATGTTTTTCCACGAATTATACACGATCTTTGTGGTATAGTAATCTTATTTTTCTATCGATTTCCTGAAGTGGTGTAAAATGTTTGATCCCACAACAAAGTTTCTAAGAACAGTATTTATAATCAGCTCTCATGAGTGACAGCAATTTTGAGTTCGTATCAGAAATGTCATTTCAGTACAATATGACCTGTCAAATCCGTACTTAATATTGCTCTCAAGTTTGAGATCTCTTCATAAAAGCAAGCCTAAGTTTAACCATCCGTAGTTTGACAAATAAGCTCCCAAAATCTGAAACTTAACATAATTTTATACAGGTGCCGTGATAGTGAGACCAGGCCAGATCCGCTTCCCACCCCCCGGCCCGATCATCGTGAAGCCAGGTCCCATCAGGCTGCCAGCGCCCCCCCCAATCTGGGTCAAGCCAGCGCCCGTACAGCCTCCGCAACCAGCCCCGATCACCGTCAGACCTCCACCCGTTCAGCCGCCGCAGCCAGCGCCTATCACCGTTAGGCCTCCGCCAGTGCAGCCCCCGAGGCCACCACCGATTCTTGTCAGGCCTCCGCCGGTGTACCCGCCTAAGAATGCGCCGCTCAGGGTCAGTTTACTTACATTATCATCTCCCTAGCCTTATCCCGTATCCCACGGGGTCGGCTACCTAGTCTAAGTGATTGAACGAGAGAACTGGTTTTTACACAGAGCGATTGCCATGTCACCTCCGCAAACCAGTCAGTTTACATACATATAATCACGCCTTTATCCCTAATAAAGCTTACCGTAAACGACCTAACCAACGGTCGTTCAGCCGCGTCTGACAAAGTTTTGAGGGTTATTTAAGATAGATTTGTAGGTATATTGCTGTAGTGACAGGTTGTCAGCCCATCTCCTAAAATGCAATATACTGAAACCCTCGGATCCTTTAGCTGGCTTTTACAGCATACATACATACGTATAATCACGCTTTTATCCCTAATGGGGTAGGCAGAGCGTAAAAGATCCAAAAAAGGTCGTTCTGCCACATCTGACAAAGTTTGAAGGTCATTTAAGATTGACCTGCAGATACATTGATTTAGTGACAGGTGTCAGCCTATCGCCTAAATAGCAATGTACACAAACCCTCGGATTCCTTAGCTGGTTTTAACAGCATGCCCGGGAGGAAATTCAGCTGGCACATTCTATGTTTTTCTCTCGCAAGTCCAGCATGGAAGACGAGACCCAGAGAAAGGCGTAGAATACTACCTTTTTTCACAGAAAAAAGTATTAACTTCAAAAAAGTCAAATGCAAGGCATATTTTTAGATATTATATATATCCTTTATTGCATGAACACAAAATAAACGTTATTTAAAAACATAGTGTGCAAGGGCGAACTTATCTCTATAAAGAGATCTCTTACATATAGATAAGTATTGATCTAAATGTGTTTCTAGGGATATTCTCTACAGATCGTGTCTTAAACAATTGTCTTTCCCTACAGGTTGTCCCTCCACAAGTCCCGCTGCCGCAGCCCGAGCCTCTGGTCGTCCGACCACCCAGGATCATCGTCCCATCGCCACCAACCGTCGTCTTCCAGCCTGACCCACCACAGTGCTTCAGGACCTGCGGATGTGGCACCATCAACGTCTTGAGATGCCCCCTCCCCCCACCGCCTTGCCCCTGCCCCTGCCCCTGCCCCTGCCCCCCGCCCTCACCGCCCCCATGCCCATGCGGAAACTAAATGAAACTAAATGTTGATGTATAGTTTAGTATATGCTTAGATCAGTTATAGTTATAGATCCACGGTCCTATACAGAATCAAACTCAAACCGTGGCACCACGTCAACTTGTGCAAAAAGGGCGTAAAGTGGTTCACTTGAAGCTTCAATATGGACCTTACTGCTTATAAAATAAAGTTTGATTTGTCAAATAGTGAATGACAACTATATGCAAAAAGGCTGTTAAGTGGTTGACTTAATGCTTCAATATGGACCTTACTGCTTTTAAAATAAAGTTCGATTTGTTAAATAGCGACTGACATAAAAACAAGGCATAGGCCCTTTTTAAAAGCTGCGTTCGTGTATCTATAACTATATTTGATCTAAAATTATATGTATATATTATTGTAAGGCTACGTTTGTAAGTGTGTGTGTGCGATCATAATATAGTACGGGTATTTGAGCATTCTCTATTTGTTGTTTCACTTTACATACATATACATATAATCACGCCTTCATCCCTATGGGGTAGGCAGAGCGTAAACGACCTAAACAAAGATCGCTCCGCCACGTCTGACAAAGTTTTGAGGGTTATTTAAGATAGATTTGTAGGTATATTGCTGTAGTGACAGGTTGTCAGCCCATCGCCTACATAGCAATATACTGAAACCCTCGGGTCCCTTAGCTGACTTTTACAGCATGCCCGGGAGGAAATGCAGCTGGTACATTCTATGTTTTTCTCTCGCTCCCAGTCCAGCATGGAACGTTTCACTTTAATTGTACCTAATAGTGTTCCAATTTTTTCCATGCTGGCCTGGGAGCGAGAGAAATACATAGAATGTGCCAGCTGCATTTCCTCCCGGGCATGCTGTAAAAACCAGCTAAGGGATCTGAGGGTTTCAGTATATTGTAATTTAGGCGATGGGCTGACAACCTGTCACTACAGCAATACACATTACAATCTAAAATTGCCCTCAATTTATGTCAGACGTGGCGAAAGCGCCTTTTAGGAGGTGTTTTACGCTCTGCCTACCCCGTAAGGGATAAAGGCGTGATTTTATGTATGTATGTATGTATGTACCTAATAGTGTTCCAATTTTAATAATACATACATACATATCATCACGTCCTTATCCCTAATGGGGTAGAGAGAGCGTAAACAACCTAAAAAAAGGTGGTTCCGGCACGTCTGATAAAATTTTGAGAGTTATTTAAGATGGAATTGTAGGTATATTGCTGTAGGGGACAGGTTGTTAGCCTATCGCCTAAATTGCAATAAATACTGAAAGCCTCGGATCCCTTAGCTGGTTTTAACAGCATACCAGGGAAGAATTGCAGCTGGCACATTTTATGTTTTTCTTTTGATTCCAGTCGCCGAATAAACGTACATATGAAATTCGAAAACCGAAAAACACATTGGTACGTGGTGGGATTCGAACCACAACCTCCCGCTCAGGAGGCAGCGGCCCTATCCACTATTATACACTATCGGCCTCTCAAATAGATACTCGTCTCCTAGACATATTATATCCAATACATATTACACATATACATTACATGTGAGGAGGTACATCTAGGTTATTAAAACGTCAATATTTTCAAATAGATAAATTTATTTATCAAGCCAATCAAATATAAATATATGGAATACATATAATACATACATAAATAATAATAATAAATTTCTCAATTTTTGATATATATATAAACATATTTTTTTGTTCAGGCATACTGTGAATGGATCCAAAATATATGACATATTAATTTAAATTAATGAGATCAATATAATTTTAATAACAGACAATAAACTATTGATTTGTAGAAAATTTTGAGTATGCCTGAGGATTTTTAGCTTGCTCATGAATAAATAATAACAAAAATGACAAAAGACCATTTTGGAAAGCCATCTTAAATGATTTTCTAAAGCATGACCAAAATATTTTTATGTATTGAAGATTTTTAGTAACCATTTAATGCCAAAAACAGAGATCGGAGAAAAATATATGAAACGCTATAATAAAATATTATGTGAGAGATTTTAACACCATTCAATAACAGTAGAAACAATTTTACGTAATGGTGTTAAAGATTTAAAATAATGGTCGTACTTTAGAAACCAAACCTCACAGCGTTGGTATTGGCAGAAAACATATTCTGTGATTGCTGGCCAGACAGTAGGCCTAATCGTACAAAATTGGAACTATTTTCTGCGGACTGCGAAGATTGGTATTCATTTATAAAAAAGGAAACAGAGGGCGATTAGGTACGGTCTCACAGACAGTACCAGTACCTAAACCTCCAAGACCCAGACCTCCCAGACCTCCGAGACCTCCGAGACCTCCGAGACCACCGAGACAGCCCAAACCGCCTAGACCTCCAAGACCTAACCCAATATTCGGTATTGTTTCACAAACTGTGCCTGTACCGAGACCAAGACGGCCCATTCCTAGCGATCCCAGACCTCCCAGACCCCCCAGACCACCCAGACCTCCCAAACCCATCCCGCAACCTAAGCCCATACCAGGAAGACCCAAACCCATTCCAATATTTGGTACACTTTCACAGACAGTTGTGGCTCCACCCAGCGGACCCAAACCGCCTAATCCGCCTAAACCACCCATTCCACCAAGACCACCCATTCCACCAAGACCTCCAAGACCTAACCCACCAAGACCAAGGCCGCCAAGACCCAGAGCTCCTAAACCGCCTAAACCTCCCAAACCGCCTAAACCTCCCAAACCTAAACCACCCAGGTTCAGACCTCCCATACCCAATAGGCCACCTATCGGAAGGTTCGGAAACGATTCACAAACTGTCCCCATGCCTAATCCACCCAGACCGAGGCCTCCCAAACCAAGTCCATTGAGGCCTCCCAACGCGCCTAAACCACCAAGTCCCATGCCTATATTCCCTAATAGGTTAGGTGTACTTTCACAGACAGTAGTTGCACCTCCCAAGCCAGCCATACCATTAAGACCTAGACCTCCTAACGCTCCTAGCCCCCCTAAGCCTAGACCTCCTAGACCTCCCAGACCTAGACCTCCTAGACCTCCCAGACCCAGTAGATTAGGAGTAGATTCACAGACGGTGGTAGCTCCGCCGCCAAGGCCGCCGCCGAAAGCTAAGCCGCCTAGAGGAAGGTTGGGCATGCTTTCGCAAACCGTTGTGGCCCCGGGAGTCGGGTTGCCTTTCACTGCGCTGCATATCGCTGAAATGGAAGATGAAGAGGATCAAACATACATATATATATGATCACGCCTTTATCCGTTATGGGGTAGGCAGAGCGTAAACTACCTAAACAAAGGTAATTTCGCCACGTCTGACAAAGTTTTGAGGGTTATTTAAGATAGATTTGTAGGTATATTGCTGTATGATAGGTTGTCAGCCCATCGACTAAATTACAATACACTGAAACCCTCGAATCCCTTGGCTGGTTTTTACAGCATGCCCGGGAGTAAATGCAGCTGGCATATTTTATGTTTTTCTCTCGCTCCCAGTCCAGCATGGAAGTAGAGATTCAAACTAGTGAACGGAAAGGATTATTCAAGGACTTCCATAGAATACTTGTTTACTATTCATCTAAGTATATCAGATATGTACCAGGCCACTCAGAAAGTATTGCGATAAATAGTTTTTATATATGGCAGACTGGCCGGTTAGAATCTTTTTTGAAAATATGATTACTTGTAAGTAAAAATATGTGTGTTCCATTTTCAAAATTTCCCTCCACATTTTTTGCGAGCCAATTCAAAATATCGTGTCTTACTGAAAAATGGATCTGCGCCGGGAACATTTTAGAGCTATGATTTTTTACGATTTCAAGTGATGCCTGAAAACGGATGAATCGTTCGATAGACTTCAAATGGCATTTATGGATGAAAGCCCCTCCAAGGCAACCGTGTATCGTTGGTATAACGAATTTAGGCGCGGTCGACCAACCTTGGGGGATGAAGAAAGAAGCGGTCGCCCTTTGACGGCTATTACGGAAGAAAACGTGCTAGCAGTGAAAAATTTAATCCAAGATAATAGGCGAATTACATATCAGGAGATTCAGCACATATTAAAGATTGGATCGGGAAGCGTTCACGAGATTCTACAAGGGCATCTTCGCGTGAGGAGGATAGTATCGCGCTGGGTGCCGCACTACCTCACCGACGCTCAGAAGCAGGCCCGGGTGGAATGGTGCCGTGATATGCTGAACAAATTTGAAGCAGGCTCGTCTCGGCATGTTTACGACATCGTAACATGTGATAAATCCTGGATTTATCAATACGAACCAGAAACCAAGCGCCAGTCGACAGTTTGGGTGTTTCAAAATGAACCAACGCCTACCAAAGTGAAGCGATCTCGAAGCGGGGGGAAGATTTTGATCGCCAGCTTTTTTAATTTGACTGGCCACTTGGCCTCAATTCCCTTACGAGATCAAAGAAGCATTAACGCCGAATGGTATACTACCAAATGTTTACCAGAAGTTTTTTCTGTTGTGAGCAACAAGCGACCAAACACAGGGCTCCGCGGACTACTGCTCCACCACGACAATACGCCTGCACACACCGCGCTCAAAACGAGGGACTTCCTGGACAGCACACCAGTCAAACTCCTGGGTCACCCTCCTTACAGCCCTAATCTAGCACCGTGTGACTTCTTTTTATTTTCAAAAATAAAAAATCAGCTCAAGGGGATACAATTTTCGTCGCCGGAAGATGCGCTGGCTGCGTTCGAGCAGGCTGTAAACGAGGTGTCTACGGCGGACTGGAAAAAGTGTTTTGAAAACTGGTTCAGACGCATGAATCTTTGTATAGAGGCTGGTGGAGAGTACTTTGAAAAGATTTAATAAAAATATATGTACCTGTAGAACAATTTTTTTTAGTGTCGCAAAATTTTCTGAGTGTCCTACGTATCTGTCATTCATTTTACACCCTGTATCAATATAATCTAGTCTTTTTTAAAGTAGATCGTGTGCTCTTCATACATTTAATTTAAAATAAGTAAGTATATTAAAAAAACTTCTTCTTCTGTCGAGTGGGTATCGAGTCTATGGACCCGATGAACCCTGGTGTCAAAGTTTTTAAACCGCCTAGTAGCACAACTATCAGGCCTCTGACATGGTTTTGTGTAACGACCACTATCAAAGACAGCGACCGGGACCGACGGCTTAACGTGCCCTCCGAAGCACGAAATCTTTTTCTTTTCGGACAATCAGGTGATTCAGCCTGCAATGTCCTACCCAAACTGGGGAAAAATTCACAAAGTGACAAATTCTCAAATATCAACTTTGTGTTTTACCCCCTGGGAATCGAACCCAGGACCTCCGGATCGGGAGCCCATGGCACTAGCCACTAGACCACGGAGGCAGTTAAAAAAACTGTAAAAAAACAAAATCCAATAAATAATACAATAAAATACTTACCCAAGATCAAGAGTCCAGTTTTGAGTGCCTTGAAAGCCATGTCTAGGCTTTTCCTTCGGTGGTCTGTGTCAGTTCCAGGATTTTCACACTTTTTATACCAAAAGAAACTAATACAAATTTTAATTATCCGTGTTTACCTTTTGATGCATCCGGCACGCTTCAGCGCTTTTTAGCAGAACCGATGTCTCTTTAAATATTTTCGAAAATACTGTTAATTAAAAAAACGTTTACGTTTCTAAGGATGCTTGGTTCAAAATTCACATTTTGTTGGCGTGTTCTGGTGAGTAAAAGTCTCAGAAGTGACGAAATATGAACAAAATTGATAAGTAACAAAACGAACTATTCTTCCATGCTGGACTGGAAGCGAAAGAAAAACATATGCCAGCTGCATTTCGTCCCGGCCATGCTGTAAAAACAAGCTAAGGGATCGGAGGGTTTCTGAATACTGGAATTTAGGCAATAGGCTGGCAACCTGTCACTACATCAATTTACAATACAATATACAAATCTATCTTAAATAACCCTCAAAACTTTGTCAGACATGGCGGAACGACCTTTATTTAGGTCGTTTACGCTCTGCCTACCCCATTAGGGACAAAGGCGTGATTGTATGGGTGTATGTACAAAACAAAAAACCTTAAGTAATAAAACCGATAAATAACTTTTGAACATAAATATCTTCATCATTTACTTAGCTATTACCGAAATTTTCGGGGTCGGCTACTATATTTTTATTAACATAAAAATATATACCGGGTGTAAGGGACAGTGTCCTGCAAACTGATAGAGGTTGCTCAGTCAACGATGCTGAACATCATACACCAAAATTCTTTTAGGAGATGAAAAAAAAACCCCTTCCCATACAAAATAACCATCTCGATCAGATAGTTTGTAAAGTAAAGCAAAATTTCCTGAATCAATTTCTTGGTGGTAGTTGTTCAGCTTCGTTGACTGAACAACCCCTATCAATTTGCGGGACCTGTCCCCTTACACCCTGTATAGAAATGCTTGTATAGAAAAGCTATGCCATCGTGTGTTTTAGCACACTTGACTAGAGATGCAAAATTACTTAATTTTACCGAATACATACATACATATAATCACGCCTTTATCCCTAATGGGGTAGGCAGAGCGTAAACGAACCAAACAAAGGTCGTTCCGCCACGTCTGACAAAGTTTTGAGGGTTTTTAAGATAGATTTGTAAGTATATTGCTGTAGTGACAGGTTGTCAGCCCATCGCCTAAATTACAATATACTGAAACCCTCGGATCCCTTAGCTGGTTTTTACAGCATACCCGGGAGGAAATGCAGCTGGCACATTCTATGTTTTTCTCTCGCTCCCAGGCCAGCATGGAAGAAATACATACATACATAACGTCACGCCTCTTTCCCGGAGGGGTAGGCAGAGATCACATCCTTCCATTTGCTACGATCCTTGCAAGCTTCTTTCGCTTCATCTACATTCATCAATCTTTTCATGCACGCTCGTCGGTTTAGGGTACTCCTGACCTGACCTTTCCCTAGAACGTCCCCGATTTGATCGCGGTACGTTCGTCGAGGTCTTCCCCTTTCAACATTCCCACTCACACTCGCCATGCATATCTGTTTAGTTAATCTCTTTTCATCCATCCATAAAGTACGCGTATTTTACGGTAATTTATAAATTACGGTAAAATTACCAGTGATTTGCGACATTTTAACAGGAACTTTTATGAAGTGAAACTCAGAAAGATTCGAAAGCACAGTGTATTGTAATTTAAGATATGGGCTAACAACTTGTAACTTTAGTGATAGAGATACATTTCAATCTAAAATTGCCCTCAAAATTTTTCGAGACTCGTAAGAAACGTCTTCTACTATGCGTTTTACGCTCTGTCTACCCTATTAGGGATAAAGGCATGGCTTGGTATGTATGGTTGTCTGAAAACACACTGCTACTGCCGCATTTTTCTAGTAGTCGTGTAAGTATGATTTTTACGGAATCTTAATGATATTACATACATACATATAATTACGCCTTTATCCCTAATGGGGTAGGCAGAGCGTAAAAGACCTAAACAAAGGTCGTTTCGCCACGTCTGACAAAGTTTTGTGAGTTATTTAAGATAGTTTTTTTAGGTATATTGCTGTAGTGTTAGGTTTTCAGCATATCGCCTAAATTGCAATATACTTAAACCCTCGGATCCCTTAGCTGGTTTTTACAGCATGCTCGGGAGGTAATACAGCTGGCACATTCTATGTTATTTAACGATATTTACGGTAAAATATAATATTTTACGGTATATTTCGTTTTTTACTGGTTTTTACCGCGGTTATTTTACCGCTACGCATCCCTACACCTGACTAAATTGATGGTTTCATTTTACGCCAAAGTGAGGTGTAACTCTTATTGTTAACTCTTAGCTTAACCATGTTTAAATGGAAATGAAACTAACCTGGTGGTATATTAAAAAAACAACGGGAAGATAAAAAAAAAACCTAAGTAAGAATACATATATACATAAATCAAGCTTCCCAATCCCTAATGGGGTAGGCAGAGTGTAAACGACTTAAAAATGGGTTGTTCCGCCACGTCTGACAAAGTTTTGAGGGTTATTAAAGGTAGATTTTGTAGGTATATTGCTGTAGTGATATGTTGTCAGCCTATCGCCTTAATTGCAATATACTAAAACCCTCGGATCCCTTAGCTGGTATTTACACCAGGCCCGGGAGGAAAGCAGCTGGCACATTCTGTTATTTTTTCGCTCCCAGGCCAGCACGGAAGAATAACAATAAAAACAATATTCACATAGAAAACTTTGTTTTTGAATTCCTATTAAAAATAAGGAATTGTAGAGAAAGACCGCAATAAATAAACAGAAAGACAATGAAAATGGAAGTACATTCAAACGAAATTTACTTATGTAAATTAACAATTTCCCCTATAAAACATCATCATTCGCTTGCCCTTATCCCATTTACTTGTGGTCGGCGCAGTACGTTTTCTTCTTCCATTCATCCCTGTCAGCCGTCAATTCAACACTCACACCTGTTTTAGACATATCAGCTTTCACGCAAAACTAAAGTAGGAAATTTATACATGGTAAATACTACAACGAATGGGCGTTTTTAGACAAGACGGTACGGCGACGGCAACGGCGACGACACGGTACCGTAGACGAGATAATCTATGAAAATCAATTAAATTATATATTTTATTTATTTATTAACAGAAAATCTTACAGCATTTAAGTATAAAAATAAATCAGTTACATTACACATCGCGTTTGCCAAATAAAGATTTTATATATTAATTTCATTATAACAGCTAATTAATTTACCGATAAAATTACAAAATACAAAATAGATATACAATAACAACAAAACTAATTATATAAATTAAATTCAATGAAAGTGTGAGCATGTATGTGTGCGTCTGTAAGTGAGTGTGTGTGTGTATGAGTGTGTGTATGTATAAATGAGATTATCCAGTATATCTATATATTAAATAAAAAAATACAAGGCAAGGCTAGAACGCCACACAAGCAAGCTATAGTCTGTCAACGTCGTGCTTACCGCGCCCTAGGGGTACAGACGTTGGCGGGGACGCGGTAGCA
This sequence comes from Scrobipalpa costella, assembly GCA_949820665.1. NCBI lineage: Eukaryota > Metazoa > Arthropoda > Insecta > Lepidoptera > Gelechiidae > Scrobipalpa > Scrobipalpa costella. The sequence goes on along the minus strand of OX463322.1, from coordinate 8,646,292 downwards.
CGCGGCGATTGCGAACATGAACACATTGCGTCGTGCTCGCTCACCCTCCTGCTTCACCGCCCGCACCCCCGTTACCGCGTCCCCGCGCACGTCTGTACCCCTAAGGCGCGGTAAGCACGACGTTGACAGACTATAGCAGCTAAACTCACCAACACTACAGGATACCTATATCGTCTAAAGAGGAACAGACTGGCAAAATTGTGAAGAGCCAAAAAATTGAATAAGAAAAGATACAAGGTCGTGACATCGATGGATACATACATACATATAATCACGCCTTTATCCCTAATGGGGTAGGCAGAGCGTAAACTACCTAAACAAAGGTCGTTCCGCCACGACTGACAAAGTTTTGAGGGTTATTTAAGATATATTTGTAGGTACATTGCTATAGTGAAAGAGAGCCACGGCATCGTGACGGCACCGTCGCCGTGCCGTCTAGTGGAAAAAGAGAGTCACGGCATCGTGACGGCACCGTCGCCGTGCCGTCTAGTGGAAAAAGAGAGTCACGGCATCGTGACGGCACCGTCGCCGTGCCGTCTAGTGGAAAAAGAGAGTCACGGCATTGTGAAGGCACCGTCGCCGTGCCGTCTAGTGGAAAAAGAGAGTCACGGCATCGTGACGGCACCGTCGCCGTGCCGTCTAGTGGAAAAAGAGAGTCACGGCATTGTGACGGCACCGTCGCCGTGCCGTCTAGTGGAAAAAGAGAGTCACGGCATCGTGACGGCACCGTCGCCGTGCCGTCTAGTGGAAAAAGAGAGTCACGGCATCGTGACGGCACAGTCGCCGTGCCGTCTAGTGGGAAAACAGAGCCACGGCATCGTAAAAATCGCCAAACGTGTCTTTTTTGTTAAAAGTTTTGGTCCTTTGACGTAAAATTAAGTTCTTTATCATTGACACCGTCTGCATCGACAGTTACTTTTTCAGATATACAGATGTTTTCTTATACCAACATATAAGATGTAAGGGACAGCGTCCCGCAAACTGATAGGGGTTGCTCAAGCAACGACATTGAACAACTTCCACTAGAAAACTACGGTTCGGCGGATCTGTTTCCGGAACAATATAACCTGGGCCTTTTCAAGGCGAGAGTGAATGGGCACTACATAGGTGAGTATGCTTCAACATAGTCCGCATCGTCACTTTGCACCAGGTGAGATGGCGGACAAATGCTCGCCTATATATATATAAAAAAAAAAACTTTCAGGAAGAGAAAAAAAACTGTTTCATACAAAATGTTCACCTCAATCAGATAATTTGTATGGAAAAGCCATTTCTTTTTCACTTCCTGAAAGAAAACGCTGGTGGAAGTTGTTCAGTCTTCTTCTGTCGAGTGGGTATCGAGTCTATGGACCCGATGAACCCTGGTGTCAGAGTTTTTAAACCGCCTAGTAGCACAACTATCAGGCCTCTGACATGGTTTTATGTAACGACCACTATCAAAGACAGCAACCGGGACCGACGGCTTAACGTGCCCTCCAAAGTACGAAATCTTTTTCTTTTCGGACAATCAGGTGATTCAACCTGCAATGTCCTACCCAAACTGGGGAAAAAGTGATAAATTCTCAAATATCAACTTTGTGTTTTACCCCCTGGGAATCGAACCCAGGACCTCCGAATCGGGAGCCCATGGCACTAGCCACTAGACCACGGAGGCAGTTGTTCAGTGAGCAACCCCTATCAGTATGCGGGACCTCCGCGCTCCCCGCCGGCGGGGTCGCGGAGGTCCCTCCTTTGCTCCCCACTTTGGGGTTTACCGGCACGTACCGGGCAGATTCTCTCCGATAAGGAGTCCCCAAGGCAACGCCATAAGCCGAGGTTCGAGCCCTAGTGGGCGTCCTTAGGCAGTTGCCATTTCATTTAAGGGTGTAGATTGCGTGTAGCAACTCCCCGCCTTAGCCCGGTGACGCATTATATACACTTTGCAGTATTTTGCAAACAGGTCCATTAAAAAAAAAAACGCTGTCCCTTACACCAAGTATAAGACGAAAGAAAAACTACTCACCATTATTTACTTCAAGCGTCGTAGTTATAAATAATAACGAAGTAAATTACTGTGCAGCTGTGCTTACCTGAAACAAAATAATACAAATAATGTTCAGGGTTCAAAGAAACCCGATTTTTATAATTTTTTTTTTTTTTTCGTGTCTATCTGATACAATATAAATATGCATACATACATATAATCACGCCTTTATCCCTAATGGGGTAGGCAGAGCGTACACGACCTAAACAATGGTCGCTCTGCCACGTCTGACAAAGTTTTGAGGGTTGTTTAAGATAGATTTGTAGGTATATTGCTGTAGTGACAGGTTGTTAGTCTATCGCCTAGATTGCAATATACAGAAACCCTCGGATCCCTTAGCTGGTTTTTACAGCATGCCCGGGAGTAAATGCAGCTGGCACATTCTATGTTTTTCTCTTGCTACCAGTCCAGCATGGAAGATAAAAATATGTCACCGTAATATTGCATTTATCGTTTGATCATAATCCATCTTACATCATTATTTTTTATTTAAATATCTGATATTCATTTAAAATGCAGTGGATATTATGTATTATTAATCTAAGCTTCCATGCTGGCCTGGGAGTGAGAGAAAAACATAGAATGTGTCAGCTGCATTTCCTCCCGAGCATGCTGTAAAAACCAGCTACGGGATCTGAGGGTTTTAGTATATTGTAATTTAGGCGATGGGCTGACAACCTATCACTACAGCAATATACGTATAAATCTATCTTAAAAACCCTTAAAACTTTGTCAGACGTGGCGAAACGACCTTTGTTTAGGTCGTTTACGCTCTGCCTACCCCATTAGGGATAAAGGCGTGAGTATATGTATGTATGTATTAATCTAAAATATTATTAAAATCTAATGTATTGTCAAATTTGGAATATAAATTGTATTTATAATAATTTTTTTTCAAAATCGACACTTAAGTAATAATTTATTGGTGGAAATTTAATTGGCTTGTGTGTTATTTATATAAGTTTTTTGTCAATATTATTGCTGTATGTTTCCCTATCATGAATAAATTAAATAAATATCGTAATAGATATTTGTCATTGATATTATAGTATTCGAGATTGTATTTTATAGCATTATTTTGTCATGTTGGCTATTCTATTCTACATTTAGTAAATCTTTTTATTTGCAAAAAATATTAAAAATATGTACAATATTAACTTAAATGTAATAAATGGCCTCCAGAGCGTCCTGCTGTGGCATGGTGCCCTGCACGCTGGCAGCATTCCCCCTTTGGATAGCGAGGCTAATCCGCCAGCCCTGCGGTCACCAGTGACCCTGAGGTCACTGCTGACAAGACGCCTTGAAAGATCCTTCATATCGATTCATCCTATTGATTCATCATCTCCGATATTACGTATCTCATGTTAGCTATTATATCTCATATTATTATTTTAAATCATTTGTAGCTGTAATTTACGTTTAGGTACATTTTTTTCTTCCATGCTGGCCTGAGAAAAACATAGAATGTGCCAGCTGCATTTCCTCCCGGGCATGCTGTAAAAACCAGCTAAGGGATCCGAGGGTTTCAGTATATTGTAATTTAGGCGATAGGCTGACAACCTGTCACTACAGCAATATACTTACAAATCTATCTTAAATAACCCTCAAAACTTTGTCAGACGTGGCGGAACGACCTTTATTTGGGTCGTTTACGCTCTGCCTACCCCTTTAGGTATAAAGGCGTGATTATATGTATGTATGTACATTTTTCTTTTAATGTATAACTTTTTATTTTATTTTTGACGATCATTCGATCGACGATCGACGATCTTTATTGAAATTTTGAAATTAATGAAATAAATATGTAAATAAATAAAAAATAATATAAATATGTAAATAAATATTAATCATAAAATCAATGAATATAATAATACATCATCAGGATGTATATCCGATCATATATATTATATCCTCGTACATACATACATACATACATACATACATAAAATCACGCCTTTATCCCTTACGGAGTAGGCAGAGCGATAAACGCCTCGTAAAATGCGGTTTCGCTACGTCTGACAAAAATTGAGGGCAATTTTAGATTGAAAAGTGTATTGCTATAGTGACAGGTTGTCAGCCCATCGCCTAAATTACGATACACTGTAACCCTCGAGTCCCTTTTGCTGACTTCTACAGCATGCCCGGGAGGAAGGGCAGCTGGAACATTCTATGTTTTTCTATCTCTCCCAGTCCAGCATGGCATCCTCGTACCTTGATAAATATTAAATATGTAGTAAAAAAAGTGATAAATCGAAATTTTGAAATATCTATAATTGAAATCTATCATATCAGTTTGCTTCATAAAATTATAATCACATTTTGATTTGTGCTGATCAAGTTTATAAACTCTAAAAACTTCTTAAACTTGAGAAGCGGTTGTATTTTCAAAACATTGATATGAACTACTGAAAAATGATTCTTAAATTGATAGTAAAGTTTTCCTTAAAACCTAGTTTTTTTGTCATTGTATCTGTAGTATCTTTGAAAGATGGTGGTAGTTAAACTCCTTATTTTTTTTGGTAGGTACATTTAAAAAAACTGTTGGTCAAAATTAGTTTTAAAAAGTTTAATAATAATACTGTCGAGATAATGCTGTGGAGAAGCCCGATGGTGTAGTGGATAGGGCCGCTGCCTCCTGAGCGGGGAGGTCGTGGTTCGAATCTCACCACGTACCAATGTGTTTTTCGGTTTTCGAATTTCATAGGTACGTTTATTCGGTGCTTTTTCCGTGCTTCGGAAGGCACGTTAAGCCGTTGGTCCCGGTTAATATCATTTAATACCGTAGATATTAGTCGTTAAGCCATATCAGAGGCCAGTGCAAGCATTGGCGGCTTGAAAACTTTAACCTAATCTAGGATTGGGTCTGGTTTCCCTTCTAGGTTGCGGAGGTCAGATGGCAGTCGCTCTGTGTAAAAACCAGTACCCTCGTTCGATCCCCTAGATTAGGTAGCCGACCCCGTGATATACGGGATAAGGCTAGCAAGAAGACTGTCGAGATAATGCGATTGTCAAGAGTGGAATACTCTATGGCCTTTCTGGTTTCATTCATCAGAAAATCCATAGATTTTCACTGTTTACTATCGCATTAACTCGACGTAGCGGAACGACCTTTGTTTACGTGGTTTACGCTCTGCCTACCCCATTAGGGATAAAGGCGTGATTGTATGTATGTATGTAAATTAACTAACCATCTCTTTATCTGTTTCTTTGTACATAATATACGTATATTATAAGGTAAAGTAAATTTTTGCTTGAAATCAAATGTATAAGGTATCTAATATCTTGTAATGCATTTATAAAATTTGTTCCATGCTGGACTGGGAGCGATAGAAAAACATAGAATGTTCCAGCTGCCCTTCCTCCCGGGCATGCTGTTGAAGTCAGCAAAAGGGACTCGAGGGTTACAGTGTATTGTAATTTAGGCGATGGGCTGACAACCTGTCACTAAAGCAATACATATTACAATCTAAAATTGCCCTCAATTTTTGTCAGACGCGGCGAAAGCGCCTTTTACGAGGCGTTAAACGCTCTGCCTACCCCGTAAGGGATAAAGGCGTGATTTATGTATGTATGTATGTATGAAGATCCTGACTTTTTTTCAGCTGTTTTGGTTGCTGCAACAGCAAGCATGCTGGGAGGAATCGACACAGCTAATAATAAGCTGTTCGTGAGATACAGCCTTATACCGAGAATACCATTTATAGGTTCAGTATATTTAATTATGATTTATTTATTTAACTGCCTCCGTGGTCTAGTGGCTAGTGCCATGGACTCCTGATCCGGAGGTCCTGGTTTCGATTCCCAGGGTGAATTTGAGAATTTATCACTTTGTGAATTTTTCCCCAGTTTGGTTAGGACATTGCAGGCTGAATCACCTGATTGTCCGAAAAAGAAAAAGATTTCGTGCTTCGGAGGGCACGTTTAGCCGTCGGTCCCGGTCGCTTTCTTTGATAGTGGTCGTCACTCAAACCATGTCAGAGGCCTGATAGTTGTGTTTTTAGGCGGTTTAAGAACTCTGACACCAGGGTTCATCGGTTCGATAGACTCGATACCCACTCGACAGAAGAAGAAGATTAATTTATTTAACAATTTATTGTTCACAATAAAAGACATGAATAAACACAAATATAAAGAAAAAACACACAACAGGCACTGCTTCTATGAAGAAATTTCTGGTAGCAGACTTATAGAAGTGAGATTTGATGTTTATTACCTGATTTTTTGATCTCATGAAGTCACTACCTTTCTGTCAGCGGTGTCATCCGCTGCTAAATAAGTTTTCCCTTGGAGATGATGCACTTCATCACGGTAAAAATAGCCTATGTTAATCAGAGTGAACGTAGGTTTCCAATGATATAAGAATTCTTGAAATCGGTCCAGTAGTTTCACTTCAAATAAGTAATTTCAATTCTGTAGGTCTGCTGTTAGAAATATCTTTTTAGAAATAAGCAGTGCCGTTGTGTCTTTGTTTTGTATGTCCTGTTCTGATGTTTTTGTGTACAATAAATTGTTAAATAATAAAAAAATATATTTTTTTTTGAGTTTATTCGCTACAAACATACATACACACACAAAAATACAAATCTTTCCTCTTTATAATAACGTACTTAACTTAACATTACCGTGGCTGTAGAATTGAAATAATTTAAGGTAAACGTTGAGGGATGGTAAACGTTGTGACATTAAATATTAGGACTTTGCAGAATTATGAATGTTTAAATCTTACAATTTTTGGTTTATGTATAAGAGAAACAAAAAAAGATTGAATACACTACCTAGAGGAACAACACGAGTAGATCTTTCATTCATTGTTGAATCAATTTCCATTCTAAACTTTTTCTGTGCAATTAAATAGCTAAACATGTTTGACACTTACACTATGTAGTACCATTATATATTCTGTGCTTATACCAAACATTTTAAGGTAGGTATGAAGCCCATTTTTCAATAGATACTGTGTGAAACGCTTTTGTGAAATCTAAAACTTAAATTATAAAATAATTTTCTATTCGTTTTCAGATGCAAACAGGCTTCAAAAGGTCCAGGGATATTTCTATCCAAAGCCAATGACATATTATACGTATACTAATTTTCCAACCTATCGAGCAACCTATAATAGAAGGCTTTACTGATATTCAAGATTTAAGCTGTAAAGGTTCACAAAGTCAAATTATTTATCTTCGAAAAAACTCAATATGCTTAAATAAAAAAATCATAAATTACTGCCGCTCTGATCATAATGGGCGTTTCTCCACTAGACGGCACAGCAACGGCACGGCGACGGTACCGTCACGATGCCGTGGCTCTGTTTTTCCACTAGACGTCACGGCAACAACACTTTTATAGGAATGCAAAAACAAAGTTTTCAAAGTGAATATTGTTTTTATTTACTTGGGTTTTCCATGCTGGACTGGGAGCGAGAGAAAAACATAGAATGTGCCAGCTGCATTTCCTCCCGGGCATGCTGTAAAAACCAGCTAAGGGATCCGAGGGTTTCTATATATTGCAATTTAGGCGATGGGCTGACAACCTGTCACTATACATTCAAATCTATCTTAAATAACCCTCAAAACTTTGTCAGACGTGGCAGAACGACCTTTGTTTAGGTCGTTTACGCTCTGCCTACCCCATTAGGGATAAATATTTCTTCCACGGTGCCGCGCCATCACCGTTACCGTCGCCGCACTGTCTAGTTGAAAAACGCCCAATAAGCTTACTGATCAGCTGATTGGTACTTATGTAAAAGTTGTTTATGTATGTGTATACCTTCCCATTAAACCCCGTTCATTCGTCATCTATGTATATTATTTTCTATTTTAAAATATACGATCATAAAGTTAAAATAATTGAAGTTTTAATCATTAGCATAGTATTTTTTGCTTAGAAGCCCGTTGGTGTAGTGGATAGCACCGCTGCCTCCTGAGCGGGGAGGTCGTGGTTCGAATCCCACCACGTACCAATGTGTTTTTCGGTATTCGAATTTCATATGTACGTTTATTCGGCGCTTTTTCCGTGCTTCGGAAGGCACGTTAAACCGTTGGTCCCGGTTAATATCATTTAATACCGTAGATATTACTCGTTAAGCCATATCAGAGGCCAGTGCAAGCATTGGCGGCTTGAAAACTCTGACCTAATCTAGGATTGGGTCTGGTTTCCCTTCTGGGTTGCGGAGGTCAGATGGCAGTCGCTCTGTATAAAAACCAGTACCCTCGTTCGATCCCCTAGATTAGGTAGCCGACCCGTGATATACGGGATAAGGCTAGGGAGATGACGATGAGTATTTTTTGCTTATCCTTATATAGCTAATAATTCAAACATACAGTCTAGTTTACACAAATACCTGACATAAACGCAAATGTAACGTTTTCTATAGACTGATAACATTTACGTTACGAAAAATTGGTTTTTGAAAACATGATATCAACAAATCATCACCATCTCCCGTATCTCTCGGGGTAAGGCTAATCTAGGGGATTGAACGAGGGCACTGGTTTTTACACAGAGCGACTGCCATCTGACCTCCGCAACCCAGAAGGGAAACCAGACCCAATCCTAGATTAGGTCAGAGTTTTCAAGCCGCCAATGCTAAGCACTGGCCCCTGACTTGGCTTAACGACTAATATCTACGGTATTAAACGATATTAACCGGGACCAACGGCTTAACGTGCCTTCCGAAGCATGGAAAAAGCGCCGAATAAACGTACATATGAAATTCGAAAACCGAAAAACACATTGGTACGTGGTGGGATTCGAACCACGACCTCCCGCTCAGGAGGCAGTGACCCTATCCACTATACCATCGGGCTCTCTCAAACATGATATCAACAAAATAGTTAAAAATAATAATAGCATAGTCAGATGGTGATAGAGTGTATCTGAATAAGGAAAGCAATGGGCTTGGTTCTAGATACCACTGGCTAACTGCCTCCGCGGTATAGTAGTCAGAGCCATGGGCTTACGATCCGGAGGTCCTGGGTTCGATTCCCAGGGGGAACATAAAGTTGATATTTGTAAATTTATCACTTTTTGAGGTTTTCCCCCAGTTTAGTTAGGACATTAAATGCTAAACCACCTGTTTTACTTTGTACTTTACATATTTATTGTTATTAAGGGCTAATTCTAGATTTAACAGGATAAACCTGAAATTAAATTCTATCTGACACTCAGACACTTCACAAACACTTGAAAAGGACAGGAGATCTATTCTCTTCGGTTTTTGATTTATAGTCGTTGGTTTTTTGCCTTATCTGTCATTTTTATCCGCCGTCATATGATATGGCGGATAAAATTGACAGAAATACTGGGGAAACGTGCAAATGTGCGTCAAAATCTAGCGGACAAAGTGTAAAACCACAGAGTATAAAACACCTAGTCTTTTTAAATTTTATTATTTTGAAAGTGACAGATAGATTTTAGTTTTAACCGGTGGAGTCTAGAATTGAGCCCTAGGTATGTTGTGCCATGTCTCGGGACTAAAATGTCCTTTACGCAAATAGTAATTTCTCTTAAAACAAAAAAAGAGTCAGAAGCACGTATAAAACATTATTAAAATTGGCGACAAATTGCTAAACATTTCTAAGAATAAAAATTCTGTATAGTTATTGAATAATTATATATAGAAAAAAAATGGCACAGCGAGCAGAGAACCGCAATCGAAGGATGCACTTGGCGGTTGGTGGAGTGGGACTTTCTTCTCTCCTGATGAAGATCCTCGTATAGGATCGAAACGTCGAGGGCTAACCCTCCTTTCAATACAAACAAGTAAGCCGATCAGTTCATTATGAATAACACATTGTTTATCGTTTAGTGTTAAAAAAGTTATTGAATATTTAGCCATTTTGGTTTTTCCATTCGAATTGCTTATTATTTCATCACACGAGTAAGATATTAAATCAGCCAAATCAAAATTTTATACTGGACTTTATATAAAACTTATTAGTTTTGATTTTACTTCAATTCAATTCTAGTTTGTAGGTAATATGGGTTCATCAATCATGATTTTGAAAATTATTTTTGCACTTATTTTAACGGGTAAGTAAGATTTCTTATAAATATATAATCGTATTTCTTCCATGCTGTACTGGGAGCGGAAGAAAATCATAGAATGTGCCAGCTGCATTTCCTCCCGGCATGTTGTAAAAACCAGCTAAGGGATCCGAGAGTTTCAGTATATTGCAATTTAGGCGATGGGCTGACAACCTGTCACTACAGCAATATACATAAAAATCTTATCTTAAATAACCCTCAAAAATTTGTCAGACGTGGCGGAACGACCTTTGTTTAGGTCGTTTACGCTCTGCCTGCCCCATTAGGGATAAAGGCGTGATTATATGTATGTATGTATATAAACGTTTCAGTCGCTCCCGACCCAGACTGGAGTCAATAGCAAACCCATTTTAAGGAAAGATATAGACTGGAATTTCAATCCGTGATACAACTTTTTGATTTCAAAAGAAGAATATCATGGTCAAATCTTTAAATGAAGATATAACTATTGAGTGATTTTCTTGTACGAAAAAAAAACTTCTTATATGAAAATTTATTTCAAATAAATAAATACTCACATTTTTTTAAACCATGTCAATTTTACTAACTTCACTGACATAGAAGAGAAGAAAAACTTGTGGCAAAAGATTTGTATATTGATAAATGATTTAGATATTAACTATAAAATTATGTGAGAAAATGATTAAATTTAAGTATTTATATGTGGTTATTATGATTCAAGTTCTTTTTCGTTGAATTGATACAATTTGTTTTCTTTTCTGTAATTTTTCTACAATTATACGTTTAGCAGTGTATATATTGATATATATGTGTTTATGTTTCTTCCATGCTGTACATGGAGCGCGAGATAAACATAGAATGAGCCAGCTGCATTTACTCCTGGGCATGCTGTAAAACTAGCTAAGAGATCCGAGGGTTTCAGTATATTGCAATTTAGTCAATGAGCTGACAAGCTGTCACTACAGCAATAAACCTACAAATCTATTTTAAATAACCCTCAAAACTTTGTCAAACGTGGCGGAACGACCTTTGTTTAGGTCGTTTACGCTCTGCCACCTCATTAGGGATAAAGGCATGATTATATGTCTGCCCCGGCCGGGAGTCGATCCCGGAATCCTTTGCGTAGCAGGCAGATACACTGCAAATTAGGCTGTGCGGGCCGTCAGAATAACAAAAGTGTTTTTAGCTGGTAACTAAGCTGTATATATCACACACACTAACACACACACGCAACAATAACAATCACTTATCATTTCATTGTTATGATAAATTGTTTTTTTTTTGCATGTTACTACCTACTAAGTTTTTTAAACTTTGTTAATTACCTGTTACGTTATTTTTTTCTGTACCTATAATCAATCCATTTACGAACCAATTGTGGAGGTCTCCTATAAAACAGGGTTTCCCTAGTTTAGGTGCCAGCCTCTCCAAACACATTTTTTGTCCACAAAGGTTATATGTACCAACTTAATTTATTGTAATATGCAGTTTCTTGAGGAAAATAAGTTATTCTTATTAGTATAGATATGATCATCATCATTAGGTTTTGCCTGCAAGATCTGCGCAGCCTATCAACCATGTACACTGTTCCGAAATAAGTTTCGATGCGTAACTACCTTACCCCAACCATTTTTAGGTTAGTTTGTTGTTTATTTTTCGTTTTGTTCCTAAAACATTTAATATATTTTATGATGATTAAGCTCAGTTTTATATAATACTGTATACAATGGGCTCGATTCTAGATACGGTGGTAAAAATTAAAATCTATCTGTCACTTCTAAATAATAAAATTGAATAAGGACAGCCGATTTATACTCTATGGTTTTACACTGCGTCCACTAGATTTTGACGCGCTTTTGCACGTTTCTGTCAATTTTATCCGCCATATCCAAGGAATTTGTATTACCTACAATATCCTTGGCCATATCATATGACGGCGGATAAAAATCACAGATAACGAATAAACAAAAAATCGGAAAGAATAGATCTTATGTCCTTTTCCAATGATTTTAGTCTGAAAGTGACTAAAAGATTTTAATTTTGGTTTTAATATTTTTCCCATTTATTTATATTCATACTTTGCATTATATTCGTTTCTAGTAAAATGTTTTAAGAGGGTAATATAGATTAATATATTTTAATAACGAAAATCAAAAATTACTAAATCCTCTTACTAAAAAATTTGAACCAAAATTAAATTAATTAATTATTTTTCAGTGCCACTCTTTACCTGCAGACCCCAGGGAGCAGCGTGGTGTGGATTTCCTTGCCTAGCAACCGGGCCATGTGCCATTCCATCTCCACAACCCAACATATGCCCGCCACAACCCAACATATGCCCGCCACAACCCAGCATATGCCCGCCACAACCCAACATATACCCGCCACCCGTCAACATATGCCCGCTACAACCCAACATATGCCCGCAACCCATGAATATATGTCCGAGTAACTTTTGCCCAGACCCATGCGGTTGTTTAGGCATGGCAGGCCAGCGAGTCTGCTTAGAGCCATGTCAGAGGATGTTCATGGACCCATGCCATGACCATGGTCGCCATCGTTGTAGTCATCATAACTCGTACCAGAACCAACCGGCGCCATGTTGTTGTGGACAGAGTCCATATCCACCACCGCCACCGATATATATTCTAGGAAGTGAGTATCTAACTGCTATTATACGGGGAGTAAGGGACAGCATCTCGCAAACTGATAGGGGTTGCTCAGTCAACGACACTAAGAAAGACTATGATAAATTCGATACTCCTTCTATCGTTTCTGTAGCTCAGTTGCTAGAGTGATGGACCGGCATTCCAGAGACGCATGATCGAGTCCTGCCAGAAACGAATTAATTATTTTCTTTCTTTCATATTATAACTTTCACCAGGATTTTGTTTCAGGAATTGAAAAAGAAACTAGCTTTCATACAAAATGTCCATCTCGATCAGAAAATTTATTTGGAGAAGCAACAAAATATTAATTTCCTGGAAAAAAAATCCTGGTTAAAGTTTGTGAGATGCTGTCCCTTACACCTGGTATTTATCCATACTAATACGCTAATATACTACGTTTACAATGTTATTTTTTCGTTTAAATTCCAAGTCATTGCTCCAATTTTCTGGCGTTTCTTGACTGCACTAAACATCCGCATTAAAATCCTCATTGATGTCCAAAAATTCATGCTAAATATCCGCAATATCCTCGGTGTAGACTTACTGATTAATATTTTTCCATAGATCTGCCAAATCAGTCTCCAACTCCAACTCCTCATCAACCAGCCACACCTGGTCCTGGTCAGACTCAATCAACAAGGTCTGGACCAGAACAAAGGCCATCATCAATACAGGATAACTTGATCCAGAACCAAAATCAACTGAAGAGCATGAACACTCTTACGTCGGAGGAGAACGTCAGATTCAGGTTGGTAAACTTTTTATTAAACGTTATACATACATTTAATGGGGTAGGCACAGCAAAAGCGACCCAAAGAAAAGTTCGTTCCTCGACGTCCGACAAGTTTTGTGGGATATTACAGATGATTATATTAGGCTCAATTAAAACCGGAATGGGAGTGAAGCGGCTGGCAGAGGAGCGGCCGGCAGAGAAGCAGCCGGCAGCGGCGCAAAAGCGGGCGGCAGCGGCGCAACGAGGCCGAAAAAGCCCGCCGCGGCTGGCTCGCGTCGCCGCGCGGCACCGCTGGCGTCCTCCCGAATGTATAGCCTAATGGTACGACCTAAACAAAGGTCCGCCACGTCTAACAAAGTTTTGAGGGTTATTTAAGATAGATTTGTAGGTATACTGCTGTAGTGACAGGTTGTCAGCCCATCGCCTTAATTACAAAATACTGAAACCCTCCGATTCCGATTTTGTTTTTCTCTCGCTCCCAGGTTAGCATTTAAAAGTTTTTTTTAATAAGTCCTAATGTTTTTTTTTACAGATTATCGGAGTCCACCAAGCGACCAAAGTTGTTTTCGACCCTGTTCAGCATACCAGGAGCCATGGCAGATTCACTCCTGAGCGGAGAAGTTTCTATATAAATAAAATTAAATAATTTTAATAAAATAAACTATGTGGTTTTATTGCAAATTTCTCTCCGTGGTCTAGCAGTCAGAGGCATGACTCCCGATCCGGAGGTCCTGGGTTCGATTCCCACAAAGTTGATATTTGCCAATTTTTTTACTTTGTGAAATTTTTCCCAGCTTTGTTTGGACAATGCGGGCTGAATCAACCAGATATCATCTCCCAAGCCTTATCCCGTATCTCACGGTTATTACACAGACCGACTGCCATCTGACCTCCGCAACCCAGAAGGGAAACCAAACTCAATCCTAGTCTGAAAGAAATAAATATTCCGTGCTTCGGAGAGCACGTTAAGACGTCCTGTCCCGGTCGGTGTCTTTAATAGTGGTCGTTAACTGCCTCCGTGGTCTAGTGGCTAGTGCCATGGACTCCCGATCCGCAGGTCCTAGGTTCGATTCCCAGGGGGGAAACACAAAGTAGATATTTGAGAATTTATCACTTTGTGAATTTTTCCCCAGTTTGGGAGGACATTGCAGGCTGAATCACCTGATTGTCCGAAAAGAAAAAGATTTCGTGCTTCGGACGGCACGTTAAGCCGTCGGTCCCGGTCGCTGTCTTTGATAGTGGTCGTTACACAAAACCATGTCAGAGGCCTATTAGTTGTGCTACTAGGCGGTTTAAAAACTCTGACACCAGGGTTCATCAGGTCGATCGACTCGATACCCACTCGACAGAAGAAGAACGAACATATAATACATATAATCACGCCTTTATCCCTAATGGGGTAGGCAGAGCGTAAACGACCCAAACAAAGGTCGTTCCGCCACGTCTGACAAAGTTTTGAGGGTTATTTAAGATAGATTTGTAAGTATATTGCTGTAGTGACAGGTTGTCAGCCCATCGCCTAAATTACAATGTACTGAAATCCTCGGATCCCTTAGCTGGTTTTTACAGCATGCCCGGGAGGAAATGCAGCTAGCACGTTCTATGTTTTTTCTCGCTCCCAGGCCAGCATGGAAGAAAAAGAAGAACGAAAATGGTTGTAATTATAAATACAATTCGAAATTCTTTATTGCACCAAGAAACACATACAACATAAATTAAAGGAACATACGTGACAGTACAAGGTGACCTCACTACTAAGGTAGCAATTTCTACCAGGCAACCTTTGGGTATAGAAATTGTACAAGAAGAAAGAGGGATAATGCATGCATATTATTACGCATCATATTATACGCGTTTACGCTCTGCCTACCCCATTAGGGATAAAGGCGTGATTATATGTATGTAATATTATAACACTTAGGTAATTGGTTAGCCGCCTGGATCTAATCTTAACATATTGATATATTGTTCTTCTTTGGTTGTTAACTGTTGTGTTCGTATAAAACATACATACATACACACATACATACAATCACGCCTTTATCCCTAATAGGGTAGGCTAGGCTAAGCGTAAACGACCCAAACAAAGGTCGTTCCGCCACGTCTGACAAAGTTTCGAGGGTTATTTTAAGATAGATCTGTAAGTATATTGCTGTAGAGAGGTTGTCAGCCCAACGCCTAAATTACAATATACTGAAACCCTCGGATCCCTTAGGTGGTTTTTACAGCATGCCTGGGACACAGCTGGCAAATTCTATATTTTCTCTTGCTCCCAAGCCTACACGGAAGAAACAATTTTTACACACTATTAAATAAATAATAACAACAACATAATCTATCTTTCCATTCTGGACTGGGAGAGATAGAAAAACATAGAATGTTCCAGCTGCCCTTCCTCCCGGGCATGCTGTAGAAGACAGCAAAAGGGACTCGAGGGTTACAGTGTATTGTAATTTAGGCGACGGGCTGACAACCTGTCACTACACATTAGCAATACGCATTACAATCTAAAATTGCCCTCAATTTTTGTCAGACGCGGCGAAAGCGCCTTTTACGAGGCGTTTAACGCTCTGCCTACCCCGTAAGGGATAAAGGCGTGATTTTATGTATGTATGTATGTATGTACATAATCTACAGTCAAGTCATTCAAATTCGTAAAAAAGTCATTCCAATCTCCCAACAGTACGAAAATACGTAACAAAATGTCAAAATGTACTTTCCAAAGCATTCAAAGTACCGGACGTAGAAGGAACTACAGTAAAAAGACAGTTAAAAACGGCGGGAAAGTAATCAATAAGATAATAAACTGGACGTTTTGCCGCCATAAAATCAGGCGATTCGTTTGAATTTCAAACGATAGGAAAGTTTCCGTTACGTTCCGTTTCAAGTGGGGTACGCACTAGGGCTGTTCTTTTTACAAATAATTATTCATTTTATATCATAGAGGAATTATGTATTCATTCTTCTTCTTCTTCTTCTGTCGAGTGGGTATCTAGTCGTGTAGTCTATCGACCCAATGAAACCTGGTGTCAGAGATTTTAAACCGCCTAGTAGCACAACTAGCCTCTGACATGGTTTGAGTAACGACCACTATCAAAGACAGCGACCGGGACCGACGGCTTAACGTGCCCTCCGAAGCACGAAAACTTTTTCTTTTTTCGGACAATCAGGTGATTCAGCCTGCAATGTCCTAAGCAAACTGGGGAAAAATTCACAAAGTGATAAATTCTCAAATATCAACTTTGTGTTTCCCCCCTGGGAATCGAACCCAGGGCCTCCGGATCAGGAGTCCATGGCACTAGCCACTAGACCACGGAGGCAATGTATTCATTAAAATATTCACGCATGAGTTGAAGCTGAAGGGTAGTTCTCCTAATTGACGGAAATGACACGAGTATGCATACATACATACATATAATCACGCCTTTATCCCTTATGGGGTAGGCAGATCGTAAACGACCTAAACAAAGGTCGTCCCGCTACGACTGAGAAAGTTTTGAGGGTTATTCAGGATAGATTTGTAGGCTACTAGGCGGTTTAAAAACTCTGACACCAGGGTTCATCGGGTCCATAGACTCGATACCCACTCGACAGAAGAATAGTGGTCGTTACACAAAACAAGTCAGAGGCCTATTAGCTGTGCTATTAGGCGGTTTTAAAACTCTGACACCAGGGTTCATCGGGTCCATAGACTCGATATCCACTCGACAGAAGAATAGTGGTCGTTACACAAACCAAGTCAGAGGCCTATTAGCTGTGCTATTAGGCGGTTTTAAACCTCTGACACCAGGGTTCATCGGGTCGATCGACTCGATACCCACTCGACAGAAGAAGAACGAAAATGGTTGTAATTATAAATACAATTCGAAATTCTTTATTGCACCAAGAAACACATACAACATAAATTAAAGGAACAAACGTGACAGTACAAGGTGACCTCACTACTAAGGTAGCAATTTCTACCAGGCAACCTTTGGGTATAGAAATTGTACAAGCAGAAAGAGGGATAATGCATGCATATTATTACGCATCATATTATACGCGTTTACGCTCTGCCTACCCCATTAGGGATAAAGGCGTGATTATATGTATGTAATATTATAACACTTAATTGGTTAGCCGCCTGGATCTAATCTTAACATATTGATATATTGTTCTTCTTTGGTTGTTAACTGTTGTGTTCGTATAAAACATACATACATACACACATACATACAATCACGCCTTTATCCCTAATAGGGTAGGCTAGGCTAAGCGTAAACGACCCAAACAAAGGTCGTTCCGCCACGTCTGACAAAGTTTCGAGGGTTATTTTAAGATAGATCTGTAGGTATATTGCTGTAGAGAGGTTTGTCACGCCTAAATTACAATATACTGAAACCCTCGGATCCCTTAGGTGGTTTTTACAGCATGCCTGGGACACAGCTGGCAAATTCTATATTTTCTCTTGCTCCCAAGCCTGCACGGAAGAAACAATATTTACACACTATTAACTAAATAATTACTTCCAAGCTGGACTGGGAGCGAGAGAAAAACATAGAATGTGCCAGCTGCATTTCCTCCCGGGCATGCTGTAAGAACCAGCTAAGGGATCTGAGGGTTTCAGTTTATTGCAATTTAGGCGATGGGCTGACAACCTGTCACTACAGCGATATACTTACAAATTCATCTTGAATAACCCTCAAAACTTTGTCAGACGTGGCGGAACGACCTTTGTTTAGGCCGTTTACGCTCTGCCTAGCCCATTAGGGATAAAGGCGTGATTATATGTATGTATGTATGTTAAATAAATAATAACAACAACATAATCTACAGTCAAGTCATTCAAATTCGTAAAAATGTCATTCCAATCTCCCAACAGTACGAAAATACGTAACAAAATGTCAAAATGTACTTTCCAAAGCATTCAAAGTACCGGACGTAGAAGGAACTACAATAAAAAGACAGTTAAAAACGGCGGGAAAGTAATCAATAAGATAATAAACTGGACGTTTTGCCGCCATAAAATCAGGCGATTCGTTTGAATTTCAAACGATAGGAAAGTTTCCGTTACGTTCCGTTTCAAGTGGGGTACGCACTAGGGCTGTTCTTTTTACAAATAATTATTCATTTTATATCATAGAGGAATTATGTATTCATTCTTCTTCTTCTGTCGAGTGGTTATCGAGTCCCGATGAACCCTGGTGTCAGAGATTTTAAACCGCCTAGTAGCACAACTAGCCTCTGACATGGTTTGAGTAACGACCACTATCAAAGACAGCGACCGGGACCGACGGCTTAACGTGCCCTCCGAAGCACGAAAACTTTTTCTTTTTTCGGACAATCAGGTGATTCAGCCTGCAATGTCCTAAGCAAACTGGGGAAAAATTCACAAAGTGATAAATTCTCAAATATCAACTTTGTGTTTCCCCCCTGGGAATCGAACCCAGGGCCTCCGGATCAGGAGTCCATGGCACTAGCCACTAGACCACGGAGGCAATGTATTCATTAAAATATTCACGCATGAGTTGAAGCTGAAGGGTAGTTCTCCTAATTGACGGAAATGACACGAGTATGCATACATACATACATATAATCACGCCTTTATCCCTTATGGGGTAGGCAGAGCGTAAACGACCTAAACAAAGGTCGTCCCGCTACGACTGAGAAAGTTTTGAGGGTTATTCAGGATAGATTTGTAGGCTACTAGGCGGTTTAAAAACTCTGACACCAGGGTTCATCGGGTCCATAGACTCGATACCCACTCGACAGAAGAATAGTGGTCGTTACACAAAACAAGTCAGAGGCCTATTAGCTGTGCTATTAGGCGGTTTTAAAACTCTGACACCAGGGTTCATCGGGTCCATAGACTCGATATCCACTCGACAGAAGAATAGTGGTCGTTACACAAACCAAGTCAGAGGCCTATTAGCTGTGCTATTAGGTGGTTTTAAACCTCTGACACCAGGGTTCATCGGGTCGATCGACTCGATACCCACTCGACAGAAGAAGAACGAAAATGGTTGTAATTATAAATACAATTCGAAATTCTTTATTGCACCAAGAAACACATACAACATAAATTAAAGGAACAAACGTGACAGTACAAGGTGACCTCACTACTAAGGTAGCAATTTCTACCAGGCAACCTTTGGGTATAGAAATTGTACAAGCAGAAAGAGGGATAATGCATGCATATTATTACGCATCATATTATACGCGTTTACGCTCTGCCTACCCCATTAGGGATAAAGGCGTGATTATATGTATGTAATATTATAACACTTAATTGGTTAGCCGCCTGGATCTAATCTTAACATATTGATATATTGTTCTTCTTTGGTTGTTAACTGTTGTGTTCGTATAAAACATACATACATACACACATACATACAATCACGCCTTTATCCCTAATAGGGTAGGCTAGGCTAAGCGTAAACGACCCAAACAAAGGTCGTTCCGCCACGTCTGACAAAGTTTCGAGGGTTATTTTAAGATAGATCTGTAGGTATATTGCTGTAGAGAGGTTTGTCACGCCTAAATTACAATATACTGAAACCCTCGGATCCCTTAGGTGGTTTTTACAGCATGCCTGGGACACAGCTGGCAAATTCTATATTTTCTCTTGCTCCCAAGCCTGCACGGAAGAAACAATATTTACACACTATTAACTAAATAATTACTTCCAAGCTGGACTGGGAGCGAGAGAAAAACATAGAATGTGCCAGCTGCATTTCCTCCCGGGCATGCTGTAAGAACCAGCTAAGGGATCTGAGGGTTTCAGTTTATTGCAATTTAGGCGATGGGCTGACAACCTGTCACTACAGCGATATACTTACAAATTCATCTTGAATAACCCTCAAAACTTTGTCAGACGTGGCGGAACGACCTTTGTTTAGGCCGTTTACGCTCTGCCTAGCCCATTAGGGATAAAGGCGTGATTATATGTATGTATGTATGTTAAATAAATAATAACAACAACATAATCTACAGTCAAGTCATTCAAATTCGTAAAAATGTCATTCCAATCTCCCAACAGTACGAAAATACGTAACAAAATGTCAAAATGTACTTTCCAAAGCATTCAAAGTACCGGACGTAGAAGGAACTACAATAAAAAGACAGTTAAAAACGGCGGGAAAGTAATCAATAAGATAATAAACTGGACGTTTTGCCGCCATAAAATCAGGCGATTCGTTTGAATTTCAAACGATAGGAAAGTTTCCGTTACGTTCCGTTTCAAGTGGGGTACGCACTAGGGCTGTTCTTTTTACAAATAATTATTCATTTTATATCATAGAGGAATTATGTATTCATTCTTCTTCTTCTGTCGAGTGGTTATCGAGTCCCGATGAACCCTGGTGTCAGAGATTTTAAACCGCCTAGTAGCACAACTAGCCTCTGACATGGTTTGAGTAACGACCACTATCAAAGACAGCGACCGGGACCGACGGCTTAACGTGCCCTCCGAAGCACGAAAACTTTTTCTTTTTTCGGACAATCAGGTGATTCAGCCTGCAATGTCCTAACCAAACTGGGGAAAAATTCTCAAATATCAACTTTGTGTTTCCCCCCTGGGAATCGAACCCAGGACCTCCGGATCAGGATTCCATGGCACTAGCCACTAGAACACGGAGGCAATGTATTAATTAAAATATTCACGCATGAGTTGAAGCTGAAGGGTAGTTAGTTCTCCTAATTGACGGAAATTACACGAGTATGCATACATACATATAATCACGCCTTTATCCCTTATGGGGTAGGCAGAGCGTAAACGACCTAAACGAAGGTCGTCCCGCCACGACTGAGAAAGTTTTGAGGGTTATTTAGGATAGATTTGTAGGCATATTGCTATAGTGACAGGTTGTCAGCCCATCGCCTACATTGCAATACACCGGAGGAAATGCAGCAGGCACATTCTATGTTTTTCTCTCGCTCCCTGGCCAGCATGGAAGAAACGAGTATGTTCCGTGATAAAACATGACATCAGAATAATTTTACAGCTACAATCTTTTAAATGTGAATAATATATAGCTTTTTGAATGTTTATCACTTATATATGTAAAAATAAACAAGTTTTATGTAATACAGACATACATACATAAATTCACGTCTGTTTCCCTTACGGGGTAGGCAGAGCGTAAAACGTTTAGTGAAAGCTTTTACGCCACGTCTGACGTGATGTGTATCGCTATAGTGAGAGGTTGTCAGCCCATCGCCTAAATTACAATACACTGCGACCCTCGAATCCATATTGCTGACTTCTACAGCATGCCTGAGGGGAAGGGCAGCTAGAACATTCTATGTTTTTCTATCGCTCCCAGTCCAGCATGGAAGTATTATTTTTTATGTAATAGTTATTATAAGTTCCGTCAAGGAGAACTATCGCAATACAGTCACTCACCAATGCTCAATGCGATTGCGCGTCAAAATACATACATCACAACTCATCAGCAGCGGGTGACACCGCTGACAGAAAGCCAGTGACGATATATGTATATATATTTATATCACACTGATTTCAGAAGTCGCTACCGCTCCCTAATAGATAGGCTGTCAAGTCCAACTTTGTATGAAAATCTATGAAAACCGCTGTCGCCAGTCGCACACATTCAAAGAAATACGATGTATTTTCTGAACACAAAAATGCTCACTGCTATTGATTGCAATCATTTAGATGAATAATATATCTATTCCACGTATTCTCAAGCGATAGAAAAAGATATAAAAATAAAGTTGCAAACAATTTTGCATTTTTCGGGCAAATTTTGATTAAACAAAGTTCATAATTTTGCCCAAAAAAATATAAAGGTGCATTCACATTAGACCTACGTGGCGTAAGTGACTTACTCATACTCATATTCATACGTATGCTGATGGCCAAAACACATGTTTAGATACTTGTCTTACATGACGTCGCTGATGCAGCCAAATACAATTGCTTGACTTGCGTTATCTTACATCGTCTGATGTAATATTGCGTCAGTCGACGTGGGCTGACTTTGGCGACGTCATCCATGCGGGACAGATAGTCAGTGTGCAAGCGAGAAAGTATTAGACACCGCGCGCCGCGGCGTGCTCATGCGTTGCTAAGTATTACTTAGTACAGTAAGTAGTTTTAGTCCAATGCTGCCAGTCTGCTGGGCGCCATGTCTCGCAGGGATGCACTGGATGAAAATTATAGTTAGTCTAACGGTTAATTTCCTTTTTGCCAGTCATAATGCCACTAGATTGTTACTGTACCTACTAGATTCAGCTGTAATAATAGTATAAATTTCTGTACAAAAGCGTTATTACCTACGTTTCTATAGTCAACTTCGAAAAACATAGCAATAAAAAACATGTCAAGTGTCAACTCTGATTGGATAGTACTATTATTTTTCATCATAACTTTCTATTATATTAATAAAATTATTAATTATTTTTTGATTTGGCGAAAACCATCATAGTTAAGGTCATTGACGCTCTGTCCTTCCATTCAGGGATGTAATTATATGTATGGGTTTATGTTCTATTTTCATCGATTGTTAACATAATATCTGATTAAAAATATCATCCTTTATTTACGTACCACGTTTTTGTACAGAAATATATAAGATTTTGTTTGGCCATCGCAAGTTTTCTCGTAAAATACACCATTTTATATATCAGCGGAAAACGTAAAAGTGGGACCTAATTGTCCCGATATATAAAGAAAAAGAATAAGGTTCAGCATATCAAGTAGTACTAGAATCAATAATATCAGATGGACGCTTATTTAAGCTCCAAACCAATTCCTTAAGAAGGGCAAAATAACTAGCGGTCCTTCATACAATTTTGAGGAACACAATTGTCCGCCGCCACCACCGCAAGTGTGCGAGAGGCTTTAAAGCATTTCTCAAATGTTTTTTAATTTAATTTGACAATCGAGTCCAACGTGATTTGCGGCAAATAAAATAAAGTAAATTATTTTTTGTTTGAAACTTGGCAGAGGTTCTTATTTCGAAACAGCTGGTTATAACTCTGTTACAAACATACAGTTGTTGATTCTTAATTTGAATGTCTTTTAAGCTGTAAAGAAAAAAATGTTTATGGGCCGCAAAACACGTTGGTATCGTTTTGCAAATTTCATTGGCAACCCAGCCTAGGAATGTGGTAAAATTCTGTATGTTATCGATAAAAGTCGTTCGTTTTACGTACAGAAAAGTTCAAAAGAATTACATTCGACTTATATTTTTGGTGTTTAAAATTATTTAATTATTATTATGATTATTTTTGTATAGTAAGATACTCGTAGATAGAGGTATAATATTAAAAATAGATTGAGCCAGCATCAGAAACAAAACAACTTAACTAAGCATGATTTCATCTAACACAAAACATCTTCATTAACATAAGAAAATTTATCTAATTCGCAGTTGGCATTTTGCTCAACATTCTGATTGTCTAAATATTTGATGTTTCATATTAATATACTAAGTAATATATCGACAATCTCTTATTTTGAGGTTATAAAACCACAGAGTAAAAATATATTTTATTTCCAATCTTTCCTTTTTTTTCAGCCTCATTTCATGCGTCGTAAACAATAGTGGCCAGTTCCATATTTAAAATATTTTTTTTATAAATTCTAACACAATTTTACTACGTTTCGAAATTCTTTCCTAGAATTTTGCGTTTGCCAATCCGCAAAATGACCCTTTTTCCGGCCATTACACATATACCAATCGCGAACAGTTTTGTTGACTTTTGTAAGATGAACAATACCTTAGTACATAATTATTTCGTAAAGGATCAGCCAGCGTTTGCAATTTACATTGCAATAATTCTTATTTTCTGTCGAGTGGGTATCGAGTCTATCGACCCGATGAGCTCTGGTGTCAGAGTTTTTAAACCGCCTAGTAGTACAACTATCAGGCCTCTGACATGGTTTGAGTAACGACCACTATCAAAGACAGCGACCGGGACCGACGGCTTAACGTGCCCTCCGAAGCACGAAATCTTTTCCTTTTTAGGACAATCAGGTGATTCAACCTGCAAAGTCCTAACCAAACTGGGGAAAAATTCACAAAGTGATAAATTCTCAAATACCAACTTTGTGTTTCCCCCCTGGGAATCGAACCCAGGACCTCCGGATCGGGAGTCCATGGTACTAGCCACTAGACCACGGAGGCAGTTATTGCAATAATAAAAATGTGTTTATTTACCACATGACATTAGATACCTCTTAAATTATCAGTGTTTCACTACTATATTATGCATTTATTATACATGTTAACCTTCCTCTTGAATGGCTTTATCATACATACATACATAAATCACGCCTTTATCCCTTACGGGGTAGGCAGAGCGTTTAACGCCTCGTAAAAGGCGCTTTCGCCACGTCTGACAAAAATTGAGAGCAATTTTAGATTGTAATATGTATTGCTTTAGTAACAGGTTGTCAGCCCATCGCCTAAATTACAATACACTGTAACCCTCGAGTCCCTTTTGCTGACTTCAACAGCATGCCCGGGAGGAAGGGCAGCTGGAACATTCTATGTTTTTCTATCTCTCCCAGTCCAGCATGGCTTTATCCATTAAAGAAAACCGCATCAAAATCAGTTCCGTAGTTTTAAAGATTAAAGCATACAGACAGCGGGAATCGACTTTGTTTTATAATATTTAATGGTTGGTGATTAGGATTAGTGATGATTAGTGAAGTGATATACCAAATACCATAGCTAGGTTGTGGCTTTTAGAGAAACAATGACCACTTACAGAGCATGCGATATTTAAAATTGTATTGTGTAGGTACTTATAGTCCAGGCCAAAGTTTTATACATATCAGGAAGTCGCAGGCAAAGGTTAGTAGAAAAATGTTTGGTTTTTTGAAATTGTGCACTTTCCGCTTAATTAATGTAAGACTTACTGGTAAACAGATATCGATATCGACAAATTCAATAACACTAGTGATGTATCAAAATTATTTGCGTTTATTTCTACAATTTCTTGAAAAAGATAGTGTTTACGACTTTCCGATGGGAAGAAATTCCCTCTCTATTCAAGGTATTTCTTTTATTATTTTTCAGACAAGTAATTATTGCGCAAAATAGCATTTTTTTTTAATTACTACTAAGCGGCGAATTGCGAATTAATTATGGCGAATTATCTGCCTCCGGGGTCTAGTGGCTAGTGCCATGGACTCCCGATCCGGAGGTCCTGGGTTCGATTCCCAGGGGGGAAACACAAAGTTCATATTTGAGAATTTATCACTTTGTGAATTTTACCCTAGTTTGGTTAGGACATTGCAGGCTGAATCACCTGATTGTCCGAAAAGAAAAAGATTTCGTGCTTCGGAGGGCACGTTAAGCCGTCGGTCCCGGTCGCTGTCTTTGATAGTGGTCGTTACTAGAACCATGTCAGAGGCCTGTTGTGCTACTAGGCGGTTTTAAAGCTCTGACACCAGGGTTCATCGGGTCGATAGACTCGATACCCACTCGACAGAAGAAGAAGCGGCGAATTGTGCAAAAATTGGGCATAACTGAGGTAAGGTTTCAAGCGCTTAAGCAGATATTACACTACTTGCTAATTAGCATTTGATTTGATATACATTGCTGCTTAGCCTATATGGTTAATTTCAAGTCAACGTAGACTAGGAAGCAATGTATATAAAATCGGATGCTAATTAGCACGCAGTGTAATAGCCGCTTTAGACAGATATAGGCGTGGAGCGCCTATTAGTGGCTCGCTTGACAAACTCACATCGCCTTTCTATCGGGGAGCGCTAGCTTTTACTCTTCTGTGTATATATCACGACACTACATATTATTTTATATTACTTCCATGCTGGACTGGGAGAGATAGAAAAACATAGAATGTTCCAGCTGCCCTTCCTCCCGGTTGTATGCTGTTGAAGTCAGCAAAAGGGACTCAAGGGTTACAGTGTATTGTAATTTAGGCGATGGGCTGACAACCTGTCACTATAGCAATACATATTACAATCTAAAATTGCCCTCAATTTTTGTCAGACGTGGCGAAAGCGCTTTTTACGAGGCGTTTAACGCTCTGCCTACCCCGTAAGGGATAAAGGCGTGATTTATGTATGTATGTATGTCTATATATTATATTTTGTTTTCAATCGCTCCCAGTTCAGCATGAATACAAATCACCTCATTCCGATACCAAACAAATTAGCACAGCTCCATCCGGACCGAAACTTTTTTTCATTCGCTCCCACACGTTTGAGTTAAAAATATAGCGAGAGTTTTTTATTGACTTCCAATTGAAACTTCTGGAGGTCATTTGGGACTGTCCGGCTAGATTGATATTCCGATTACATACACCAGTATCCCTAATGGGGTAGGCAGAGCGTAAGCGCCCTAAAAAAGACGTTCCGCCACGTCTGACAAAGTGTTGAAGGTTATTTAAGATTGATTTGGATATATTGCTGTAGTGACATGTTGTCAGCCCATCGCTTAAATTACAATATACTGAAACCCTCTGATCCCTTAGCTGTTTTTTACAGCATGCTCGGGAGGAAATGCAGATGGCACATTCTATGTTTTTCTATCACTCCCAGTCCAGCATTGAAGATTCATGCTTACATATAATCACACCTTTATCGCTAATGGAGTAGGCAGAGCGTAAACGACCTGAACAAAGGCCGTTTCGCCACGTCTGACAAGTTTTGAGGGTTATTCCAGATAGATCTGTATATTGATATAGTGACAGGTTATCAGACCATCACCTAAATTACAATACTGAAACCCTCGAATCCCTTAGCTGATTTTTACAGCATGCCTGGCACATTCTATGTTTTTCCATAACTCCCAGTCCAGCATGGAAGTAACTCCCAGTCCAGTATGGAAGTATATTCCGATTGGTCTATAAATATCGCGTCTATAGAACGAATAGGGTGTGATGTGAGAGCCCGATGGTGTAGTGGATAGGGCCGCTGCCTCCTGAGGGAGGTCATGGTTCGAATCCCACCACGTACCAATGTGTTTTTTCGGTTTTCGAATTTCATATGTACGTTTATTCGGCGCTTTTTTCGTGCTTCGGAAGGCACGTTAAGCCGTTGGTCCCGGTTAATATCGTTTAATAACGTAGTTATTTGTCGTTAAGCCATATCAGTGTTTTAGGTATAATATTTTAAAATAATTTATCAGCATGCCTTTTTTAAATTTTGTACGGTTTCGTAACAATTTATAAAATTATGCCATATTACGTAAAAGTTAACGTAATATAAAAAATCTATATAAATATATATAAATTTACTACATACATGGTGTTATTTCTTCCATGCTGGCCTGGGAGCGAAAGAAAAACATAGAACGTGCCGGCTGCATTTCCTCCCGGGCATGCTGTAAAAACCAGCTAAGGGATACAAGGGTTTTAGTACATTGTAATTTAGGCGATAGGCTGGCAACCTGTCACTACAGCAAAATACAAATCAATCTTAAATAACCCTCAGAACTTGTCAGACGTGGCGAAACGACCTTTCATTAGGTCGTTTACGCTCTGCCTACCCTATCAGGGATAAAGGCGTGATCATATGTACATATGTATTTATGGTGATATGAACTTATTATATTCATATTGAAAAGAATGAAAAAGAATATACACTATATATGGAGATTGTAGGTATATAAATCAAATTATGACTATTTATAAATTTTTGATAGATTTTGGATACCTATATATTTTTTTTTTTTTTTATGACCTTATGTTATTTTTTGTGTGTTGATTAATAATTTGAATTTTTGTATTTTCGATTTTATTTATTTATTTATAATTTTAATTTTAAATGGTTATATTAAATACGCCTTTTTATCTTTTTAAATTCACAGTTTTTATAATTTGATTGAATATAATTGATTGATTGTCAGACTAACATAATATTAAGTTAAAATTGATACTAACATCTATGGACTAGGTTGTCTGAAAATAAATATTTTTATTTTTATTTTATTATTTTTTATAAATAAGTAAATTTAAATAAAGTAAACAACAGTGATATATGATTTCATC
Organism: Scrobipalpa costella; assembly: GCA_949820665.1. NCBI lineage: Eukaryota > Metazoa > Arthropoda > Insecta > Lepidoptera > Gelechiidae > Scrobipalpa > Scrobipalpa costella. The sequence goes on along the minus strand of OX463322.1, from coordinate 8,617,890 downwards.
TAGGCGTTACAAGTATAGCTTAAAAATATATATTTCAAGATTTCGAACTCAAAAATTAAATATCCTATATAAAACTAATATGTCCTAAAAAACTTAAAAAACCTAAAAGTCCTTCATGGTTAAAATACACGCGACGACATAATTCTGTCGTCTCTAAATTGCTTTATTATAGTGTATTGCGCACTTGACACTTGATACATACATATAATCACGCCTTTATCCCTAATGGGGTAGGCAGAACGTAAACGACCCAAACAAAGGTCGTTCCGCCACGTCTGACAAAGTTTGAAGGGTTATTTAAGATAGATTTGTAAGTATATTGCTGTAGTGACAGGTTGTCAGCCCATCGCCTAAATTACAATATACTGAAACCCTCGGATCCCTTAGCTGGTTTTTACAGCATGCCCGGGAGGAAATGCAGCTGGCACATTCTATGTTTTTCTCTCGCTCCCAGGCCAGCATGGAAGAAACTTGACAATATAATAAAAAAGTATGGATAATTTATTAATGATATCATGTGAAAAAAGAGAATAATAAATTCGATTCGGGCAGGGCTCGAACCTGCGTCTCTGAAATGCCGGTCCAGAGACGAAGGTTCGAATTTATTATTTTCTTTCTTTTATATTATATGAAACTTGCGACCCGCCCCGGAAATTATCAGTGTTTCTCTACTATATTATGCATGTATTATACATGTAAACCTTCCTCTTGAATTACTCTATCCATTAAAGGAAACTGCATCAAAATCCGTTGCGTAGTTTTAAAGATTTATGCATACATAGAGATATAGGGACAGAGAAAACGACTTTGTTTTATACTATATAGACCTAAACAAAGGTCGTTCCGCCACGTCTGACATAGTTTTGAGGGTTATTTAAGATAGAATTCTAGGTATATTGCTGTTGTGACATGTTGTCAGCCCATCGCCTAAATTACAATATACTATAATAATAATAATAAATAAATCATTTTATTTCAGGCCATATTTACATTAAAAGATGTTAAATAATATAAACAGAGGCCCATAGAATATATACCTTACAGACTAACATACATATTTATAAATACTTAAATACTTCTTCGACTATACTATACTGAAACCCTCGGATCCCTTAGGATCTTACAGCATGCCCGGGAGGAAATGCAGCTGGCACATTCTATGTTTTTCTCTCGCTCCCAGACCAGCATGGAAGTAAAATAAATTGTATCCCACTATATTTGACTTCGTTCCTTATCTGCCATATTTCTCTTATGTACTTTCACGCAAATTAGTTTTTCCAAAACATGGCCGCCCACACCATGCCTAACATTAGCACAAACGTGACGCCTTGAAGAAAACATCGATATGTATTCGAATATTGTTGAACTTATACATTCTAAATGGTGATATAGCCATGAATAGGTGTTAAGAATACAACGAAAACTGTAAGTATTTATATTGCTTGTGATATTAAACGGGGTGTAAGGGACAGCGTCCCGCAATCTGATAGGGGTTGCTCAGTCAACGACACTGAACCACTATGACCAGGAAATTCTTTCAGGAAATAAAAAAAAAATGCTTTTCATTTCGTAGATATTTTGTCATCATCTCCCTAGCCTTATCCCGTATCTCACGGAGTCGCTACCTAATCTAGAACGAGGGTACTGATATTTACACAGAGCGACTGCCATCTGACCTCCGCAATCCAGAAGGGTAACCAGACCCAATTCTAGATTAGGTCAGAGTTTTTAAGCCGCCAATGCTTAGCCCTAGCCTCTGACATGGCTAAACGACTAATATCTACGGTATTAAACGATATTAACCGGGCCCAACGGCTTAACGTGCCTTCCGAAGCTCTAAAAAAAGCACCGAATAAACGTACATATGAAATTCGAAAACCGAAAAACACATTGGTACGTGGTGGGATTCGAACCACGCCCTTTTTTGCTCAGGCAATTTCCTGGTGAAAGTTGTTCAGTGTCGTTGACTGAGCAACCCCTTTCAAATTGCGGGACGCTCTCCCTTACACCCGCCTTTATACGGCATGTATGGGAGTGCGCCCTGAAAAAAAATCCTGCTGATAGATGTTCAGTTATGTTGACTGAGCAACCGTTATCAGTCTGCGGGACGCTGTCCCTTACACCCGGTATCTAGAATAGTTGACGAATGAGTGTTAAACATACATACATACATACATATAATCACGCCTTTATCCCTAATGGGGTAGGCAGAGCGTAAACGACCCAAACAAAGGTCGTTCCGCCACGTCTGACAAAGTTTTGAGGGTTATTTAAGATAGATTTGTAAGTATATTGCTGTAGTGACAGGTTGTCAGCCCATCGCCTAAATTACAATATACTGAAACCCTCGGATCCCATAGCTGGTTTTTACAGCATGCCCGGGAGGAAATGCAGCTGGCACATTCTATGTTTTTCTCTCGCTCCCAGGCCAGCATGGAAGAAATGAGTGTTAAAACATCACAATATTTCTTATTCAACATTAAATTATTATTATTACTAACGTCTCCTAGCATAGGTATGTTTTAGAAACAAATTTAAATAATGTATAATGAAATAGTGGAAGTTCTTCCATGCTGGTCTAAGAGCGAGAGAAACATAGAATGTGCCAGCTGCATTTCCTCCCGGGCATGCTGTATAAACCAGCTAATCGGTCCGTCAGCTAAGGGATCCGAGGGTTTCTGAATATTGTAATTTAGGCGATGGGCTGACAACCTGTGAATACAGCAATATACCTTCAAATCCATCTAAAATAACCCTCAAAACTTTCTCAAACGTGGCGGAACGACCTCTGTTTAGATCGTTTTCGCTCTGCCTACCCCATTAGTGATAAAGGTGTGATTATATGTTTATATTGTGCTGTTTCTTTTTATATTTGTCTCCTCTGAATGTTCATGTGTGCACTGTTAAATTAATATCGACAAACTCTCTTATAAGTACGTCTGTGTGATTGAAAAAATTATATAACCTTATGATGTTACGTAGAGTATATCAGCGTAGCGAGACACAATTATTACAGTTTTTAATTAAATAGAGGTACATACATGCTTACATAAAATCACGCTCTTATCCCTAATGGGGTAGGCCGAGCGAAACGACCTAAGCAAAGGTCGATCCGCCACGTCTGACAAAGTTTTGACGGTTATTTAAGATAGATCTGTAGGTATATTGCTGTAGTGACAGGTTGTCAGCCTATCGCCTTAATTGCAATATACAAAAACCCTTGGATCCCTTAGCTGGTTTTTACAGCATGCCCGGGAGGAAATGCAGCTGGCATATTCTACGTTTTTCTATCGCTCCCAGTCCAGCATGGAAGTTCATTTTTTTTATATAGAGGTACGAAATTGCACTGCTCCGAATTAGGTTCGAATTCGATTCGTATCCGAATTTCGTATGTACTATTCGATAAAAGCCATATAAAAAAGATGGGTGCATAAGCTGTCATGCATTTACTAGGAAGGCTAAATCAGATACGTATTAGATACTAATCGAATACTGAGCAGTGCAAAACGCCCTTGCGGGGTAAGAACAGCGTTAAAGCCCAGTTTTTGTCACGTCTCATAAATATTGGTAGTAATTTTAGATTAACAGTGATAGGTTGTCAGCCCATTGCCTAAATGACAACCCTCAAGTCATTGTTTGTTTTTACAGGATACCGAATAGCAACTGCCTACATTCTTAGATTTTTATTGCTCCCTTTGTTAGAACTAAGACGTGATATTAACATACATATAATCACGCCCCTATCCCCATTCGGGTAGGCAGAGCGTAAATACCCAAAAGTAAGCCTATTTGTGTCATTAGTATATTATGTCAGCCTATCGCCAAAATTGAAATATACTTAAACCCTCGGATCCCTTAGCTGGTTTTTACAGCATGCCCGGGTAGAATTGAAGCTGGCACAATCTCTCGCTCTCAGTCCAGCATGGAAGAAACAATACATGCATACATACATACATATAATCACGCCTTTATACCTAATGGGGAAGGCAGAGCGTAAACGACGTAAACAAAGGTCGTTCAGCCACGTCTGTCAAAATTTTGATAGTTATTTAAGACAAGTTATCTTCCATGCTGGCCTGGGAGCGAGAGAAAAACTTAGAATGTGCCAGCTGCATTTCCTCCCGGGCATGCTGTAAAAACCAGCTAAGGGATCTGAGGGTTACAGTGTATTGCAATTTAGGCGATGGGCTGACAACCTGTCACTACAGCAATATACCAACAAATCTATCTTGAATAACCCTCAAAACTTTGTCAGACGTGGCGGAGCGACCTTTGTTTGGGTCGTTTTCGCTCTGCCTACCCCATCAGGGATACAGGCGTGACTATATGTATGTATGTATGTATGTATTTAAGACAGATTTGTGAAAGAAACAAGAGGGCACAAACTCGTGACTGTAAAATATTTTTATTTCCAGATTATAAATGTCGTCTAGATGCGTCGATCACTATGACCTACCCCAGGTGTGCTCTGCCCGGACTTTTATTATGTAAGTTATTTTTTACATACATACATATACATACATACATACATAAATCACGCCTTTATCCCTTACGGGGTAGGCAGAGCGTTTAACGCCTCGTAAAAGGCGCTTTCGCCACGTCTGACAAAAATTGAGGGCAAATTTAGATTGTAATATGTATTGCTATAGTGACAGGTTGTCAGCCCATCGCCTAAATTACAATACACTGTAACCTTCGAGTCCCTTTTGCTGACTTCAACAGCATGCCCAGGAGGAAGGGCAGCTAAAACATTCTATGTTTTTCTATCTCTCCCAGTCCAGCATGGAAGAAACATACATATAATCACGCCTTTATCCCTAATGGGGTAGGCAGAGCGTAAAAGATCCAAATAAAGGTCGTTCCGCCACGTCTGACAAAGTTTTGAGGGTTATTTAAGATAGATTTGTAAGTATATTGCTGTAGTGACAGGTTTTCAGCCCATCGCCTAAATTACAATATACTGAAACCCTCGGATCCCTTTGCTGGTTTTTACAGCATGCCCGGGAGGAAATGCAGCTGGCACATTTTATGTTTTTTCTCTCGCTCCCAGGCCAACATGGAAGAAAAAAAATAAAGTTATTTTTTACTTGCATTTATTTATTACTAGCAACCCGCCCCGGCTTCGCACGGAAATCATCAGTGTTTCTCTACTATATTATGCATGTATTATACATATAAACCTTCCTCTTGAATCACTCTATCCATTAAAAGAAACCGCATCAAAATCCGTTGCGCATTTTTAAAGATTTATGCATACATAGGGATTTAGGGACAGAGAAAGCGACTTTGTTTTATACTATGTAGTGATTTTTATTATACCGGGTGTAAGGGACAGGGTCCTGCAAACTGATAGGAGTTGCTTAGTCAACGAAACTGGAAAAAAATCACCGGGAAATCCTTTCAAGAGATGCAAAAAATATTAAATTATTTAGATTTTTTTTGCGAATGTAATGTAACGTTAAGCGAGGGCGTATGGTTTCAAGACATACCTGACTATATAGGTTTTATGATACCATTTTATTAAATAATTGAAATATTTGTGTATATAAATAAATGAAAAATAAACCACGTGAACTAGTGAAATTACTGGCACCAGAGACATTCCACGTGACACGCACTCTGCTATTTTACTAGGATTTAGGGATAAAGCTACGCTACGCTAGGTAGGGATAAAGCTACATACATACATACATACATATAATCACGCCTTTATCCCTAATGGGGTAGGCAGAGCATAAACGACCTAAACAGAGGTCGTTCCGCCACGTCTGACAAGGTTTGAGGGTTATTCAAGATGGATTTGTACGTATATTGCTGTAGTGACAGGTTGTCAGCCCATCGCCTAAATTGCAATATACTGAAACCCTCGGATCCCTTAGCTGACTTTTACAACATGCTGGGGAGGAAATGCAGCTGGCACATTCTAAGTTTTTCTCTCGCTCCCAGGCCAGCATGGAAGTTTATAAAGCTACGGTACGCTATTTAGGGGTAACATTTAAAAGAAAACATATTAAATAAAACAAGAAAATGAGAAATTGAGATCACATATTTACATATAATTAGATTTTTGTCCTAATGGGGTAGGAAGAGCGTAAACGTCCTAATCAAAGGTCGCTGACGTCTGACAATTTAAACTTTTTTTTTTTTTTCTTTTAAAGTTTTAAGTTAATTAAAGAAATAGTCTTCAAAATTATTTACTAAGAAAATTTCTTTAAGCATAATATTTTTTTGCGCACAATGGGTCTAAAATTTTTTAACTAAATTCCTGACGACATAAAAAAATCAGAACAATTTCAAAATAATTTAAAAAATATGGCTAATGGACTATGCTTTTTATATACATACATCCATATAATTACGCCTGTATCCCAAATGGGGTAGGCGGAGCTTTTATAATGTTGATAAATTTTTAAATAAGCGATGATGATGATGTAATTATAAATATCTTTTATTTGAGTTCTTATACTTATAATATGCATACATACACACATACATACATAAAATCACGCCTTTATCCATTACGGGGTAGGCAGAGCGTCAAACTCCTCGTAAAAGGCGCTTTCGCCACGTCTGACAAAAATTTAGGGCAATTTTAGATTGTAATGCGTATTGCTATAGTGACAGGTTGTCAGCCCATCGCCTAAATTACAATACACTGTAACCCTCGAGTCCCTTTTGCTGACTTCTACAGCATGCCCGGGAGGAAGGGCAGCTGGAACATGCTATGTTTTTCTATCTCTCCCAGTCCAGCATGGATTACTTAATTTATTTATTATATGTAATGTAATGTTTTTAGGATACCTATTTGACTAGGTTTGCACTATCCCGCTTACCGCTACACATTTTTAGACTTTCACCCAAAGGTTGCCTGGAAGAAATTGCTACCTTAGCAAAAAGGCCACCTATGTTGTACTTGTCTTTTTTTGTTATCTGTTGTGTTGTATGATGTTTTATTACGTGCAATAAAATATTTTAAATTATGTTATTTAAGCAGGCTTCCATGCTGGCCTGGGAGCGAGAGAAAAACATAGAATGTGCCAGCTGCATTTCCTCCCGGGCATGCTGTAAAAACCAGCTAAGGGATCCGAGAGTTTCAGTATATTGCAATTTAGGCGATGGGCTGACAACCTGTCACTACAGCAGTATACCTTTAATTATATCTTAAATAACCCTCAAACTTTGTCAGACGTGGCGGAACGACCTTTGTTTAGGCCGTGTACGCTCTGCCTACCCCATTAGGGATAAAGGCGTGATTATATGTATGTATGTTATTTAAGATAGATTTGTAGGTATATTGCTGTAGTGACAGGTTCTCATTTAAGCCCATCGCTAAAATTCCAATATACTGAAACCCTCGGACCCCTAGCCGGTTTTTACAGCATGCCCGAGAGGAAATGCGGCTGGCACATTCTGTGTTTTTCTTTCACTCCCAGTGCAGCATGGAAGAACGCTAACAGTCCAGCATGGAAGAAATTAAGATCAAATGATAAAAAATATGTTTAATGTTTGAAAAGCTTATTCACACGAGCATAACTCATGTTATGTTTAAATTTGCAAGTCGATAGATATGGAGGTAAAACGTAAAACATTTCTTTTTATACATACATATAATCACGCCTTTATCCCTGATGGGGTAGGCAGAGTGTAAACGACCTAAACAAAGGTCGCTCCGCCACGTCTGACAAAGTTTTGGGGGCTGTGTGAGATAGATTTGTAGGTATATTGCTGTAGTGACAGGTTGTCAGCCCATCGCCTAAATTGCAATACACTGAAACCTTCGGACCCCTAGCCCGTTTTTACAGCATGCCCGTGAGGAAATACAGCTGGCATATTCTGTATTTTTCTTTCGCTCCCAGTGCAGCATGGAAGAACGCTCACAGTCCAGCATGGAAGAAATTAAGATCAAATGATAAAAAATATGTTTAATGTTTGAAAAGCTTATTCACACGAGCATAACTCATGTTATGTTTAAATTTGCAAGTCGATAGATATGGAGGTAGAACGTAAAACATTTATTTTTTTATACATACATACGTATGATCACGCCTTTATCCCTAATGGGGTAGGCAGAGTGTAAACGACCTAAACAAAGGTAACGACCTTTGTTTGACCGCCACGTCTGACAAAGTTTTGGGGGCTGTTTGAGATAGATTTGTAGGTATATTGCTGTAGTGACAGGTTTTCAGCCCATCGCCTAAATTGCAATACACTTAAACTCTCGGCTGGTTTTTACAGTGTGCTCGGGAGAAAATGCAGCTGGCACATTCTATGTTTTTCTCTCACTCCCAGGCCAGCATGGAAGTAATAATAGTCTTTTTTTGCTTATATATACTATATTAGTTTATAGATAGATATTGGTATTTATTATGTTTTTGATTTTTACTTTATATGTATGTTCTTCCATGGTGGCCTGGGAGCGAGAGAAAAACATAGAATGTGCCAGCTGTCTTTCGTCCCGGGCATGCTGTAGAAACCAGCTAAGGGATTCGAGGGTTTCAGTATATTGTTATTTAGGCGATGGGCTGACAACCTGTCACTACAGCAATATACCTACAAATTTATCTAAAATAACCCTCAAAACTTTGTCAGACGTGGCGGCACGACCTTTGTTTAGGTTGTTTACGCTCTGCCTACCCCATTAGGGATAAAGGCTTGACTATATGTATGTATGTATGTATGTACGTATATGTTCTATATAGGTTTTAAATTATATATAAATATATATATTTTTGTATCCAACTTTGTAAGTTAATAGGATAGATAATTTTTGCACCTGGCTTGTCATTTTCACATGCCCTAAGGTAGACTGGTAGATAATGCCTTTGGCGTTAAGTCCGCCCATGTAACATTTTTGTGCATAAATTAAATGAATAAAATAAAAATGTGTTTTAAGCTTTTGGGACTCGGTCAAAGGAGTTTCCATTCTACATACATCCATATATACTATCACGCCTGTATCCCTAATGGGTTAGGCAGAGCGTGAACAACCCAAACAAAGGTCGTTCCGCCACGTCTGACAAGTTTTGAGGGTTGTTTAAGATAGAACTGGATATTGCTGTAGTGACAGGTTGTCAGCCCATCGCCTAAATTACAATATACCCTCGAATCCCTTAGCTGGTTTTTACAGCATGCCCGGGAGGAGATGCAGCTGGAACATTCTACGTTCTTCTGTCGCTTCCAGTCCAGCATGGAAGCTAGTTTCCATTCTACGTAGTTTTATTAATTCTTATGCCACGACCTCAAGGCAATTCAAGTGGCAACGTTCTGGGCCGCCACTTTGTGATAGTTACGTGTTCCATCGACTCGATAAGAAGAAGGAGGCAGCAGCCCTATCCACTACACCATCGGGCTTTCTCTACTCACATGGTGTTTGTAACGACCACTTCCAAATACAGCGACCGGGACCGATAGGTTAACGTGCCCTCCGAAGCGCGAGATCTTTTTTCTTACAGATAATCAGGTTTTTTCAGCCTGCATTGTATTAAACAAATTGGGAGCCCAAAGGTGTAGTGGATAGGGCCGCTGCCTCCTGAGCGGGAGGTCGTGATTCGAATCCTACCACGTACCAATGTGTTTTTCGGTTTTCGAATTTCGTATGTACTTTTATTCGGCGCTTTTTCCGTGCTTCGGAAGGCACGTTAAGCCGTTGGTCCCGGTTAATATCGTTTAATACCGTAGATATTAGTCTTTAAGCCATATCAGAGGCCAGTGCTAAGCATTGGCGGCTTGAAAACTGACCTAATCTAGGATTGGGACTGATTTTCCTTCTGGGTTGCGAAGGTCAGATGGCAGTCGCTCTGTGTAAAAACCAGTACCCTCGTTCAGTCCCCTGCATTAGATAGCCGACCCCGTAAGATAAGGGATATGGCAAGGGAGATGATGAATACAAAGTGGGGGAAAATCTCATAAAGTGATAAATTGACAAACATCAACTTTGTTGCTTGGACTAGAAAATTGGAATTTATGTATTTATTTGTATTGTTACATGCATTTATATTACCATATTAATGTGTATGTATTTTATGAATACTATTATAGTTATTTTATATTGCATAAACGCATATACCTTTAAAGATATGCATATATTTATTTTAGTTATTAGTTATTCTTATTTTCACTATTCTATTTTTGTTGTATTTAAAGTATTTGAATATTTCCTATACTTCAGCACTACTCTCTTCTCTTGACATTCTCCTCTACCCAAAGGTTGTCTGGAAGAGATCGCTTCCAGCGATAAGACCGCCTTTGTAAACATTAATATAAGTTTATTTTTGTGTTTCTTGTTTTTTGTGTAGGTACAATAAAGTGTTTTTACTTACTTTTTATTAGAATAACATTGAATGTGCGAGCTGCATTTCCTCCCAGGCATGCTGTAAAAACCTAAGGGATCAAATCCCGGCTTCAGAGTATTGCAACTTAGGCGATGGGCTGACAACCTGTCACTATAGCGATACACATTTCAGTCTAATTTGCCCTCAAAGCTTGTCAGACGTGGAGGAACGACCTTTTTTTTGTTGTTTTCGCTCTGCCATCCCGAAAACGTGATTATATGTATGTATGTGTCAACTTTGTGTTCCTCCTGGAAATCTAATCCAGGACCTCCGAAACGAAAGAACATGGCTCTAACCACTAGACCGCGGAGACAGTTAAAACAAATTATGATATTATTCGTATCACACGCTCTTGAATCACGCTAACGACTATTTGAGGGTACTTGTTTATTTGACTGTAGGGCTGGCACAACAATATAGTCGAAACTGCCTCCGTGGTCTAGCGGTCTGAGCCATGGGCTCTCGTTCCGGAAGTCCCAGATTCGATTCCCGGCGGGGGACAAAGATTTTGCTGTTGTTTCTAGTTTGGTTAGGACATTGCGGACTGATCACCTGATTGTCCGAAAAGTAAGATGCTCCATGCAATCGGATGGGCATGTAAATAGTCGGTCCTGCGCCTGATTTCTCTCTGGTCGTGTCAGTCAATCTGTACCATCAGAATAAGAGATAGAAGGAATAGAGAGTGCACTCGTGTGTAGCGCAAACACTTGTTGGCTCTCACCCGCGGCTTTGTGACATATATATATATATGTATATACATATATATATAAAAAAAACAAATTACTTAGATAAGATAAAAATACTTTATTGCACATAAGGAAACAAATCATACAACAGAACAGATAACAACAGAATAGAAATACAACATTTTTCCGTGCTGGCCTGGGAGCGGGAGAAAAACGTAGAATGTGCCGGATGCATTTCCTCCCGGGCATGCTGTAAAAATCAGCTAAGGGATCCGAGGGTTTCAGTATATTGCAATTAAGCGATGGGCTGACAACCTGTCACTACAGCAATATACCTACAAATCTATCTTAAATAACCCTCAATACTTTGTCAGACGTGGCGGAACGACCTTGGTTAGTTCATTTACGCTCTGCCTACCCCATTAGGGATAAAGGCGTGATTGTATGTATGTATGTAGGTAGAAATACAACATAGGCGGCCTTGTTACTAAAAAAGATATTTCTGTATTGACAGCCCTAAGCAAAGTAAGCAAAGCAGTCGAAGCCGTCCTGGCGCTTATTTTGAACTTAAAACTTGGGCAGTTAGCGTACAAGTTTAGTTCGTATGCTTTCAAGCACATTCTTGCATATTTAATTTTGTTTGAAGCTCCGGGGATTATGTTCTTTCCAAGCTGGACTGGGAGCGAAAGAAAAATATTCGATGCGCCAGCTGCATTTCCTCCCGGGCATGCTGTAAAAACCAGCTAAGGGATCCGAGAGTTACAGTATATTGTAATTTAGGCGATGGGCTTACTACACCAATAGATAGAGCCCGATGGTGTAGCGGATAGGGCCGCTGCCTCCTGACCGGGAGGTCGTGGTTCGAATCCCACCACGTACCAATGTGTTTTTCGGATTTAGAATTTCATATGTACGTTTATTCGGCGCTTTTTCCGTGCTTCGGAAGGCACGTTAAGCCGTTGGTCCCGGTTAATATCGTTTAATACCGTAGGTATTAGTCGTTAAGCCATATCAGAGGCCAGTTCTAAGAATTGGCGGCTTGAAAACTCTGACCTAATCTAGGATTGGGTCTGGTTTCCCTTCTGGGTTGCGGAGGTCAGATGGCAGTCGCTCTGTTTAAAAACCAGTACCCTCGTTCAATCCCCTAGATTAGGTAGCCGACCCGGTGAGATACGGGATAAGGCTAGGGAGATGAATGGGCTGGGCTTACTACACCAATATGCCTACAAATCTATGTTAAATAACCCTCAAAACATTGTCAGACGTGGCTGATCAATCTTTGTTTGGGTCGTTTACGCTCTGCCTACCCCATTAGGGATAAAGGCGTGATTATATATATGAATGTATGTATGTACTTCCGATCATATTTTTGCTGATTTAATGTTGTTTGAGGCTGTAAGAGTATATGGAACTTTTGCAATAATATTTTGGTTTCTTCTTCTTCTGTCGAGTGGGTATCGAGTCTATGGACCCGATGAACCCTGGTGTCAGAATTTTTAAACCGCACAACTATCAGGCCTCTGACATGGTTTGAGTAACGACAACTATCAACGACAGTGACTAGGACCGACGGCTTAACGTGCCTTCCGAAGCACGAAATCTTTTTCTTTTCGGACAATCAGGTGATTCAGCCTACAATGTCCTAACCAAACTGGGGAAAATAACACAAAGTGATAAATTCTCAAATATCAACTTTGGTTTCCCCCCTGGGAATCGAACCTCGGAGTCCATGGTCCACTATCCACTAGACTACGGAGGCAGTTGGACTTTTGGTTCGGTTGGTAAACAGCTTTGTAACTCTCGGTTCGGAGGTCGTAAGTTCGAGTCTTCGGGGAAACACAATCTCGATATATGTCATTTTATCACTTTACGAGATTTATTCCTTAGGGCAATGCAGGCTGAATCGCCTGAATAACTGTCAAGAAAAAGATTCAGTGCTATGGAGGGCAAGGTAAGCTGTCGGTCACAATAAAAAAACCATCCTCAATATCAATTTTATGAATCGAACCCAGGACCTCCAGATCTGAAGCCCAAGGCTCAGACCACTAGACCACGGAGGCAGTTTACCTACTGATACTCAAAGATACTGTCATTTTTAAGGTCATTTCCATAAATCGACGGAACGCAAAAAACTTATTAAGAAAAGTTGTTCAGTTCTTCGTCACAATTCAAAAGTTTTGTAACAACTGACACGAATTCCTCATTACTCATCGCTACACGTAATAATAGTCCTACCACCGAATTTTGGTGATCGCGGTCAATCTCCCAGAGATCGGCCACTTGCGCGAACTAGTTATTAGTGCCCAAGCGTTGGCGCTACACAAAGGTGCACTCTCTATTCTTCCTTCAACCTTCTGTTTTGATGGGACACACTGTTTGACACGACCAGAGATAAATCAGGCGCAGGACCGACTATTTACATGCCCATCCGACAGAATGGATCATCTTACTTTTCGGACAATTAGGTGATCAGCCTGCAATGTCCTAACCAAACTAGAAAGAACAACACAAAGTCATTGTCCGCCGCCGGGAATCGAACCCGGGAGCTCCGGGTCGGGAGCCCGTGGCCCAGACCGCTAGACCACGGAGGCAGTTAGCGCTACAAAAAGAACATATACAATGCTGTATTTCTTCCATGCTGGACTGGGAGAGATAGAAAAACATAGAATGTTCCAGCTGCCCTTCCTCCCGGGCATGCTGTAGAAGACAGCAAAAGGGACTCGAGGGTTACAGTGTATTGTAATTTAGGCGATGGGCTGACAACCTATCACTACACATTAGCAATACACATTACAATCTAAAATTGCCCTCAATTTTTGTCAGACGCGGCGAAAGCGCCTTTTACGAGGCGTTTAACGCTCTGCCTACCCCGTAAGGGATAAAGGCGTGATTTTATGTATATGTATGTATGTACAATGCTTTAGCTCATTAAAATCGGCTTTGCGATTTTCCGGGACTTTTGACGTAACTGCCTCCGTGGTCTCGTGGTCAAAGCTATGGGCTCACGTTCCGGAGGTCCTGGGATCGATTCCGAAGAGGTTTCAACATAATGTTAATATTTGTCAATTTATCACTTTGTGCAGTTTTCCCCAGGCTGAAGCACCTGATTGGTTGGATGAAAAAAGATTTCGTGCTTTGAAGGGCACGTTAAGCCGTCGTCCCGGTCGCTGTCTCTGAAAGTCGGTCCATAAACCATGTCAGAGGCCTTTTAGCTGTGCTATTAAGTGATTTAAAAACTCTGACACCAAGGTTTATCGAGTCGACCCACACGACAGAAGACCAATATTATTGCGTACTATGCTTAATGATCACTTCTATAGGGCTACCGGGCCGGGCCTCCCGGGCATGCTGTTGATTCTTCCATGCTGGACTGGGAGAGATAGAAAAACATAGAATGTTCCAGCTGCCCTTCCTCCCGGGCATGCTGTTGAAGTCAGCAAAAGGGACTCAAGGGTTACAGTGTATTGTAATTAAGGCGATGGGCTGACAACCTGTCACTATAGCAATACATATTACCTACAATCTAAAATTGCCCTCAATTTTTGTCAAACGTGGCGAAAGCACCTTTTACGAGGCGTTAAACGCTCTGCCTACCCCGTAAGGGATAAAGGCGTGATTTATGTATGTATGTATGTATGTCTATAGGGCTAGGTTTTTTTTGTTTAGACGTCCATTTCTATTAGTTCATGTGTCCCATACGGGGCGTAAGGGACAGCCTCCCACAAACTGATAGGGGTTGCTCAGTCAACGACACTAAACAACTTTCACCCGGAAATTCTATCAAGAAAAGTTTTTTTTTTAATATCCACACAAATTGTCTGATCGAGGTGGCCATTTTGTCAGAAATAATTGCTTGTAGGTGTTCAGACTCGTATAAATAAGCGATATCGAACTTGAGAGCAATATTAAGTATGGATTTGACAGGACATTTTGTACTGAAATGACATTTCTGATACAAACTCACACTCGCTGTCACTCTTGAGAGCAGACTACAGATACGGCCCTCAGTGTTGTTGACTGAATCAGTCCCGTGTCCCGTATCAGTTAGTGGGACGCTGTCCCTTACACCTCTGTTTGTAGTTGACCAAAAATTAAATTATAGGAAGTACATATAATAAATAAATATAAAAAAAAACATGGAATTTGTTTATAGTTATTACTTACGGACCAATATAAACCACCAAATAACTTATTATTTCATTAAATTATTTACTAGAAAAAAAAGGTATGTAAACAATTGGCTATATAATTATAGTTAGTACTTAACATATATTACATCTGAAAGTTAGTGTTTCGATACCTAAACTAAGTAAATATTTACTTGTATCTTAGGTATCTCACTCTCTTAGATATATACCTATAATGACGCCTTTATCCCTAACGGGCCTAGACAAGGCGTAAACGACCTAAACTAAGGTCGTTCCGCCACGTCTGACAATGTTTTGATATTTAAGATAGATCTGTAGGTACATTGCTGTAGTGACAGGTTGTCATCCAGTCGCCTAAATTACAATATACTAAAACCCTCGGATCCCTCGGTAGCTCGTTTTTACAGCATGCCCGGGATGAAATGCAGCTGGCACATTGTATGTTTTTCTCTTGCTCCCAGTCCAGCATGGAAGTTGGCCTAGGAATTATTTTATAACAATCACCAACTAGAAACTGAGAGGAGATGTTAAGTCAATGAAACTGAACAACTTTCATAAGGATTTTTTTCAAGAAAAATATTTTTTAATATGAAGCACCACTCAAAGCAAAACAAAAACTATTCCTGAAAGAAATTCCTGCTAAAAGTTGTTTAGTTTCGTTGACTGAGCAACCCCTATTTCTGGTACTCCATAATGTCCGTAATGTCAGAGGCCTGATAGTTGTACTACTAGGTGGTTTAAAAACTCTGACACCAGGGTTCATCGGGTCGATAGACTTGATACCCACTGGACAGTAGAAGAAAAAGTATACAGTTCGGTATTTTAACTCTTAATTTTTAAACTAATTATAAACCCTATTATTCCACCTAAATTATCCCGCAAAAATATTATTCTATCTAAATAAAAAAAACGCGAATTATAACTTTTTTTCCACTAATTAGCCCAATTAAAATTCAGCGAAGGTATTAAGTTAATAAATTCGTCGGCGGAAAGGGCTCAGGTGCTTTTCAAGTTGCAGAGGCTGGTTTTTCTTTAGGAGTTACATTTTAACCCTTTTTAGAGGGGACTGGGGAGAAGGGAAGTTTAAGACGGAAGGGAAAACATCCATAACTGATTTTATATAAGTACATACATACATATAGTCACGCCTTTATCCCTAATGGGGTAGGCAGAGCGCAAACGACCTAAACAAAGGTCTTTCGCCACGTCTGACAAAGCTTTGAGGGTTATTTAAGATAGATTTGAAGGTATATTGCTCAGTGACAGGTTGTCAGCCCATCGCCTAAATTACAATATACTGAAACCCTCGGATCCCTTAGCTGGATTTTACAGCATGCCCGGGAAGAAATGCAGCTGGCACATTCTATGTTTTTTTCGTGCTCCCAGGCTGGAAATTAAAATGAAATAAATTATTTATTGAAATTAACATGGAATTAAAGGTACCTTAAAGTATTTGAAGGGATGTCGATTCTTATAGCGTATATGGAACAGCTATTACGAACATTTATTTATTTTATTTATTTATTTACAGGACCTTAACCCAATTTTTTACGTATATATATATATATATTACTTACATTAGTCATTAAAGAGCCCGATGGTGTAGTGGATATGGCCGCTGCCTCCTGAGCGGGGAGGTCGTGGTTCGAATCCCACCACGTACCAATGTGTTTTTCGGTTTTCGAATTTCATATGTACGTTTATTCGGCGCTTTTTCCGTGCTTCGGAAGGCACGTTAAGCCGTTGGTCCCGGTTAATATCGTTTAATACCGTAGATATTAGTCGTTAAGCCATATCAGAGGCCAGTGCTAAGCATTGGCGGCTTGAAAACTCTGACCTAATCTAGGATTGGGTCTGGTTTCCCTTCTAGGTTGCGGAGGTCAGATGGCAGTCGCTCTGTGTAAAAACCAGTACCCTCGTTCAATCCCCTAGATTAGGAAGCCGACCCCGTGAGATACAGGATAAGGCTAGGGAGATGATTAGTAACTAAATATTATTCAATTGAAAAACAATTAAGCGCCGTTTCTGTGAACTTCCGCAAAGAGCAATTGAAAAGATCAATGTCTCTCCCCTTGTGTAATAATCGCATAACATAAGGCATGTCCCCATAATTCAATAGGTAGTTATGACTCTGCAAATATTTCGTCGCCATTTTGTTTTTTTTTTTTTTTTATATATTTGATAGGCAATCATTTGTCCGCCATCTCATGTGATGGTAAGTGATGATGTAGACTATGATGGAGCATGATTGCCTAGAAAATGCCTGTTCACTCTCGCCTTGAAAAGGCCCAGGTTATAACGTTTTTTCAGGTTATGATGTTTTTTTCTTTCATGCTGGCCTGGCAGTAAGAGAAAAACATAAAATGTGCCAGCTGCATTTCCTCCCGGGCATGCTGTAAAAACCAGCTAAGGGATCCGAGGGTTTCAGTATACTGCAATTTAGGTGATGGGCTGACAACACTACAGCAAAAAAAAAAAAAAAATTGTGTCTAAAATACAAACATTTTCATGAATATTTTACATACATACATAAAATCACGCCTTTATCCCTTACGGGGTAGGCAGAGCGTTAAACGCCTCGTAAAAGGCGCTTTCGCCGCGTCTGACAAAAATTGAGGGCAATTTTAGATTGTAATGTGTATTGCTAATGTGTTGTCAGCCCATCGCCTAAATTACAATACACTGTAACCCTCGAGTCCCTTTTGCTGTCTTCTACAGCATGCCCGGGAGGAAGGGCAGCTGGAACTTTCTATGTTTTTCTATCTCTCCCAGTCCAGTATGGAATATTTTACCTTTAGCGTAAATCCCAATAATTCTCCATTTTATAATTCATAATACAATACAATACAAAATTATTTATTGCACAAAGAAACACATACAACAGAAATAAAAAGGAACAAACGTGACAGTACAATATAGGCGACCTTATTTCTACCAGGCAACTTTTGGGTATAGAAATTGTACAAGCAGAAAGCGGGATAGTAAATAGCGAGATAGTATTACATAAAAATGAAGTATGTAATCAGAAGTGGCCACTTTTAGCACCTTTGTAATACAAAGCTTACATGCTTAGTTAAATAAGATATAATCACTACATAGTAAAAAACAAAGTCGCTTTCTCTGTCCCTATATCCCTATGTATGCTTAGATCTTTAAAACTAAGCAACGGATTTTGATGCGGTTTCTTTTAATGGATAGAGTGATTCAAGAGGAAGGTTTATATGTATAATACATGCATAATATAGTAGAGAAACACTGATGATTTCCGTGCGAAGCCGGGGCGGGTCGCTAGTGTGTTATAAAATGGAAAATTATAAAAACTTGCGATTTCCGCTAAACGTAAATTATTAATTATTGAAACTGTTTGTATTAAAGACACAATTTAAATTATCATTGGTCGCGCCACAGATTCTCCCTTAAGGCGGCGATAAGACCTAAGTGGCGCCCCCATCTGAAAAAAAAACATAATTCACTAAAAACGCAGTGAATCAAAGAACCGGTCCAACAGACACAAGTTATAGTATTTAAGATAATGTAGAACCTTATAAATTACTGATTCATAGTACGTTGTAGTCATCTCCCTAGCCTTATCCTGTATCTCTTGGGGTCGGCTACCTAA
Organism: Scrobipalpa costella; assembly: GCA_949820665.1. NCBI lineage: Eukaryota > Metazoa > Arthropoda > Insecta > Lepidoptera > Gelechiidae > Scrobipalpa > Scrobipalpa costella. The sequence goes on along the minus strand of OX463322.1, from coordinate 8,599,106 downwards.
TCTAGGGGATTGAACGAGGTTACTGGTTTTTACACAGAGCGTCTGCCATCTGACCTATGCAACCCAGAAGGGAAACCAGACCCAATCCTAGATTAGGTCAGAGTTTTCAAGCCGCCAATGCTTAGCACCGGCCTTATGACATGGCTTAACGACTAATTTCTACGGTTTTAAACGATATTAACCGGGACCAACGGCTTAACGTGTCCTCCGAAGCACGGAAAAAGCGCCGAATAAACGCACGTTGTAGTAACAGGAAGAAAAATGCGAATAACGGCGACCAACGGCAATGTTTCTACCTGTACAACGAACTAAGAACCGTTACTTTATAAGGTTCAAAATTATCTTTATAACTATTTTTTGAGTGGGTTGGATCGGATTTTCGACTCATTTTTGTTCTTAGTTAGAAAAGAAATGTTTATTTTACAAATGGGGCGCCACTTTCTATAGTCACCTTAAATATAAATTTTAATAACAGCAACACTGGCTTCAAAAGTAAATAAAAAACAACAATTCCCGTGTTTGTAAGTGGCAATGCGCAAACCGAGTCACGCCAATTAAAGAAAAAAAAAATACCATATAATCACTGTTGGGAAAATCATTTACCTTTTCTTTACTTCAAAAGGCATCCGACACATTTATTTTTCTCATTAACCAGCCAGTTATTGGTAAAAGCGGCAACGCGGGAAAATCTTTACAAATAAATTGTTTGAAAATCGCTTTCTTTTCTGTGATAGATTCTTATATATATCTTCATCTCCCTAGCCTTACCCGTATCTCACGGGGTCGGCTACCTAATCTAGGGGATTGAACAAGGGTACTGGTTTTTACACAGAGCGACTGCCATCTGACTTCCGCAACCCAGAAGGGAAACCAGACCCAATCCTAGATTAGGTCAGGGTTTTCAAACCGCTAAGGCTTAGCACTGGCCTCTGACATGGCTTAACGACTAATATCTATGCTATTAAACGATATTAACCGGAACCAACAGCTTAACGTGACTTACGAAGCACAGAAAAAGCGCCGAATAAACGTACATATGAACTTCGAAAACCGAAAAACACATTGGTACGTGGTGGGATTCGAACCACGACAAGAGGCAACGGCCCTATCCACTACACCATCGGGCTCATATATATATAGATATATACATACATATATAAAATCACGCCTTTATCCCTAATGGGGTAGGCAGAGCGTAAATGACCTAAACAAAGATCATTCCGCCACGTCCGACAAAAATTGAGGACAATTTTAGATTGTAATTTGTACTGCTATAGTGACAGGTTGTCAGCCTATCGCCTAAATTACAATACACTGTACCCTCGAGTCCATTATATATATATAGATTCTTATATATATACCTACTTATTTATTGCATAAACACAAAAGAAATGTAATTTACAAATATAGTGTGCAAAGGCGAACTTATCTCTATGAAGAGATCTCTTCCAGCCAACCCAATGGTAGTAAGAGGAAAAGAATAATTTTGAGGGGACAAGAAAATGCAACATTAACAGAGACTAATAAATCAAAATAAATACTTACATACCTATACATAGAATACATAGCTACCTTATATTACTATCTTAAATAAACATAGATATATGTATACTAAACAATATATTGATACATACATATACGAATAAACTACATAAATACATACATCAAAATTGTTCAGATAAGAAGTGCTCTTTTAATCTTTTCTTAAACAATTCTTGGAATTATTTTTGTTTCAACCTTTTTTTTCACAATTTTTTTTGGGCGCCATTTTGTTTTAGTCTTTGTTGTGATAGCGGCAACAGAAATACATCATTTTCGAAACACAATTTTCAACTGTCTTGCTATCTTGGTTCACAAGATATGGAGACAGACGGATGGACAGTAGGCTCTCAGTAATCGGATCCCGTTTTAAAAAAAAAAAAAAAAAAAAAACACGATCACACTCATAGCTCCCACTATCGGGGTGCCATGGACATACACAGAAACAACCACAAAGAATACCCAGAGCCAGAAACAGACATTTAAACTCATCATTCAAATGTCTGCCCTGGCCGAGAATCGAACCCGGGAAACTCTGCGTAGCAGGCAGGTACACTGCCAACTAGGCTGCACGGGTCCTTTTTACCCTTTGGATACCTGCCTGCCGTCGTCTGGGTGGGAGTGGGAGCTTATGTGTACTTCCGATTCCGACGACGGTAATTGGAATGGAATATGAATTGTTTGTTTTTAAATATGTTATATAATTTAGTTTGTTTAACTTTTAAGATATTAGTTAATAGAGGATTGTGCAGCAAACAAACAAACCGATACTTGGTTTAATGGTGCTAAGCTGTATAAGTTTATGTTTGTCTGTATGTTATGAATAATAAATAAATAAATAAATACAGAACCCTAAAAAAAAAACATGCATTATAACTAAATGCAATATGAAAGAAAGAAAATAATAAATTCGATTTTAGCAGGACTCGAACCTAAATAAATTTGTGCATGATAAAATCCTCATTTTTTTTTAAAGTGAGGCGATATAATTATTGACTTAAATTTCAATCATAATTTGATTGCTAACGTCGCGTTGACACGTGTACATAAAAACTATGATATATTCGTCACTCCCTCTACCGTTTCTGCAGCTCAGTTGGTAGAGTAATGAATCGTCGTTCCAAAGACGCAGGTTCAAGTTCTGCCAAAAACGAATTTATTATTTACTAGCGACCCGCCCCGGCTTCGCACGGAAATTATCAGTGTTTCTCTACTATATTATGCATGTATTATACATATAAACCTTCCTCTTGAATCACTTTACCCATTAAAAGAAACCGCATCAAAATCAGTTGCGTAGTTTTAAAGATTTATGCATACATAGGGATATAGGGACAGAGAAAGCGACTTTGTTTTATACTATGAAGTGATTTTCTTTCATATTATATAAAATAAAAAATAGCATTGTGAGTGCTAAGAATCCTTAAAAGGTCCTTTAAAAACCTTGCATTATTATTTTACAGATGTATCCTACATCACAAGCTATGGCCAGTGGCAGTGTGTGTTGTCATCCTCCAACCTTCCCGCCAATTATAATGTGAGTACATTTAGATAATCATCATAATTACGGGGGATCTTCCATGCTGGCCTGGGAGCGAGAGAATAACATACAATGTGCCAGCTGCACTTCCTCCCGGGCAAACTATAAAAACATGCTAAGGGATCTGAGGGTTTCTGTATATTGTAATTTAGGCGATGGGTTGGCAACCTGTCACTACAGCAATATACCTGCAAATCTATCCTAAATAACCCTAAAAACTTTGTCAGACGTGGCGGAACGACTTTTGTTTAGGTCGTTTACGCTCTGGCTATCCCATTAGGAATAAAGGCGTGACTGTTTGTTTGTATATATGAATGTATGCACATCCAGAAAATGTTATTTTTTGCTTCCCCATACAAATTGTATTATTGACCGGGATCTAGGTGATAATTTTGTATAGTTTATGGATTATTTATTTCAGTTATTATAAGAAAAGTTCTATAAAAAAATTATCAAATTCGTAGACAGCCCATTTCAGTTCTCATTATACCGTCTCTTATCTTTACAGGTCAAAGATGCGTTGCGTGTACCCGGTTCCATGTCCTCGACCAAGCCTTGGTTTGAGACCTACACCACGAACCCAAACCGAGTCTACTCCACAACGGAATCAGGTCAGGCTGTACCAACGTCTCGCAAAACTTGGCTCTCCCCCCAAGATGCTAGGATAGCCTTGAAAAGGACAACAGGAAACTATCTATATCCTGACATACCTGGACCTCTACACAGGACACCTATACATGCTTGCCTAGCAGGGTATGACGGCGAAATCTATAGCATCATAAACGAGATTAGAGAAACTACTGGGAACGAGATAGAAATACACTTTTACTTGTTCCAATCATGCAAGTTCCATTTAATTGAAAGTCACTTGACCACTGTCAAAGCTATTCAAGACATTCTATCCAAATATCACCACTATATATGTCTAAATAAAAAATACGTCGAATCATATAGTGAGAAAGACCATTGTTGGTATATTGAAAAGTTAATAATGTTACCAAGTTTAAAAACCGAATTTGAATCTTTACCAAAACATATCACAGCGGAAGATTTTAATAGAATTTCTGATAATAGTAACCCTTTCACGTTGGAAATAGATGAAAAGATCGACCCTGATCATGTTGAATACATACAAAAGATTAGAGAGTACGAAAATAAATACGAAGTTAAACTTGACGATATAGCAAGTGGCAAAAGAAAACTTTACAAAAATAACATAATTTATACTGACAACGCAGATGTAAAATATGACACACGTTATTCACAAAGATATTCAAGTTATTCCACAGCAAGTTATTTTAAACAAAATGTATATTCATCTAATATTATAAACTTACCAGGCCAAATGCAACAAATACCTTATTCTACAACAGCAAACTTACCTGCAAAAGAAATAAGTGATTTTAGACAAAAATATGACACAAAATTCAGCAATTTACCACCAAGACTTGTAACATCAGCGTACACTGCACCATATTATACGCAACCATTTAAATCTATACCAGGATATTCATCGAAAACTTACGCAACATCACAAAAAGCTAATGTTGTTCAAGCATCGGAATATAAATCTGATTCATTTTCAAAAGGTTCATCAGTAGCATATGCAACGTCACAAAATTTTAACCAACAAAGTTATAATAAAGTTTCAATATACACACCAACTAACGTGTCACCGGCATGGCCTGTGAATATCATCACATCTAATAAAAAACGGAAAGAAGTATTAAATTCCATTCCATGGGATATTTTTCCACCTGAAACTAAAAATAAAGACGTAAACGTCAAGTATGTAACACCTTCCACTAAACTAGAGCAAATCATACCCTTTGCTCCCAGCAAAGAAAATTATGACTTTGTTGAATCGTATACTCCGCAACAAAAGGTTGTCATGCCAAAATATGATACAGTTGCATTACAACAGAAACCAGTCGTATATGATGTCATAAGTGATTATCGTCCACCTCAGCCAGATAAAGACTACACAGTGTATTATGCAAATAAGCGAAATGAGGGTGCAAAAGGACAATATATTCCTTCTGGGCAAAATGCTAGACCAAGCTGGCCTCAGAATTTAGTCACTTATTTGCCTAAACAAACTACACAAGGGAAATTGCCAGATTATTACCAAGGGCCTTTTTCTCCCACATCTCAAGGCAATTTTAATAATCTGCAAATGCAACAAGCAAAATGGCCATTCTATACAACTGTGGCACCTTTATATCAGGGACAAGATAATGTCAAAGGAGTTCCATCTTACGATACGATTTGGGCTCGACCCACACTTTCCACTGAAAGATCACAAACATGGCCAAGGAAAATTGGTGTACAGCTTGCAAATATCGAAACAATAGGCTACGGTAAACCTGTTGGAATGAATAAGAAATATGCAACTAAAACCATTTCCAAACCAAATTATGACGTAATTTCATCGTATACGCCAAGAGACAACGTTGCGATTTCGGGAGTTAACAGTGCTGATAGCATTCCACGAAATGTTTTGAGTACTAGCATAAATTTACCAGTCAAGAGTAAACCTGAATATTTTACAGTCAATCAACAACCAGATTTTAAAGTCAAAACTTCGAGTACAAGTCCAATGTTGTCTAATATTGCACAACCTACACAAATCGAGGATTCGCAACCATGGCCAGAAAGTCCTAAAAGTGTGACACAAGACTATGTTTCTATACCATACACTCAGCCGGCATTCGGAAAATATGCAATCCCTAGCTCGAATCTTTTAGACAGCCAACGACTATCAAAAGCTCTGCCATACTATCCTCATCAAACAAATAAGAGTCCTGAACTTGTAACACAAGATTCTTCATCAGGTTTTAATACAATACCCTCTTATACTCAGCGGATATCAGAAATAGGCTCTAGGACACCTAGCGTTTATTCGCAATGGCCAGGAGGAATTCCAGTAAGCTATGGTCCAGCATATTCTTTGCGAGCCAACCAAATAAAACCAGATACAGTGTCAGTAGTACCCTGGAATCAGAAACCAAAAAGTAGAATCAACAACTTTACATATTTACCATCATACATGCAGCAACCTATAGCAGCACCAAAGTATGATTCAATACTATCATACAGTCAGGCACTAAAGCCAGATTTATCATCGGTAGTACAGCCATATATTCAACCATCAAAAGGTACATCTGTAAACTTGGCCACAATTTCAACTTATACTCAGCAACCATCTACAGTACAACTAGATTCTAATGCACCAAGTTATCAACAACCAAAAACAACGCCACAAAATTATGTTTCAATACCAACGTATACTCCATCGCCAGTAAAAGTGGTACCAACAATTGCTACAGCAGTTCCGAGATATCAGAAACCCCAAGATTTTGTATCAATTCCTTCATATACCAAACAGCCAACTTATTCTGAACAACCCGCAATATTTGGACCATATGCGACTAGTCAACAACCATTAACAAAACACTTAGTTTCAATCCCAAAATATTCGCAATGGCCACTGAGTATTTTAAAAACAAGAGCTTCAACACCAAGTTATACTACACGTCCGGTGGATACTCAAACACTTACTTCAATTCCATCTTATACCCAACTACCTTTGAAGGGCAGACAAGTCGCTGCGACTGTATTGCCTAGTAATCAATGGCCGAAAAGAATAACAAATGAATATGTTTCGATACCATATTATTCTCAAAGACCACCAAGTATATCATCAAAGATTCAAACTTATACCACTCTTCCGATAGATACCGGATTTGGTTCAGCGCCATTTTTAACTGGTCAAGTACCTAAGCCTGAATTTGTCTCAATCCAGCCGTGTTTGGAAAGACCGAAGAATAATTTACAAGGCTTTACTGCGATTCCGTCATACACTCAAAGACCATTGACTACCATGTTAGGGACTGAACCCAATTTAGGTTCATCAGGACTTCAATCAAGACCAACATACGGTTCACTACCAATGCATGCGATAAGTAAGAACTCACAAATATCTTCAAAGCAAGACTACGTACAGGTTTTAGCACATTATCCAATAAAACGTATTAAACCTTTAAGGACTCATGCAATTTCTTCACCTCAAAAAGGACCACCACCACAACCGTATCGTTCTACTTATTCGCCGTACCAAAATACTATATACAATAAAATTGTAGATTATCAACCAATTGGAATTGCTCAAGAACCAACAGGTACATCTTCAGATAATAAACTAAGAACGCAAAGACCAACAGGTGTAAAGAATGACTATGTCTCAAAATCGAGTTATACTACATACATACCTACTGTTATTGGCTCAAGTACTTCTACACAAGAACCAATAGAAATAAAACCAAATTATGTTGAAGTGCCAACTTACACGCAAAAACCGTCAAATGTATCACCAGGAGCATATTCGAAATCATTATCCTATATTCAGCCGTCTTACACTCCTCAATTACCAAAATGGCCATGTGTCCAACAGGGGAAGAGTATACCTCAAGATTTTATTTCTATACCATCTTATACTCAAAAACCTATGGATATAACAACAGCATATGAACCACCGTTTATGCAAGAATCTGTGAAAAAACCTATCATCTCCATACCATCTTATTCTCAAAAATTAGCACCAAATTTTGTTTTCGTGCAACCAACTAAAAGACCAAGCCAATGGCCTAAAGGTGTATCAGAAGATTCACAACAAATAATACCATTAAGTGTAACACCTAACTTAGTTTCTGTCGTACCAGAAGGAACGCAAGATTATGCCACTATACCATGCGCTTTTCCAAATCAAATAGATACTCAATCAGGCATTAAATCAAAACCAAACTACAACATTCGCCCAACAGGGACATCACTAGATTATGTACAATTATCATCATATACACCAAGTGCCTTAAAAGAAAGACCTCAATTTCAAAGTTTACAACCATGTACTAAACAACCACAGATTAAAACACAAAACTTTGTCACTCCTTCTACGTACACACAATTTCCTTTGAGTTCTAGGACGGATTCTGTAGCAGCACCATATACTCAAGGGCCAACGGGACTTCCTTTAGGGTATGATACAATCCCTTCTTATACTAAGCCAGATAGACCATCAGAATATGTCACCATCCCATCTTATACTCAAGCCCCAGTTGGTAAACCATCAGTTACTCCAGGATATGACGTAATTTCTTCTAACATTCCACCTGGAAGTAGTCCATCAGATTTTAAAAAAGTACCATTGGAATTTAAAACTATTCCTTCATATACTCGTCCATACGTTAGACCAATAGGATCTGTAGAATATTATAGTCCAGTACCAGGCGATAAATCTTTACTTAAACCATTAGAATATGTCTCTATTCCATGTTATACTCAAGGATCAAGTGACAAACCATCAGCTTTTGACCCATCTCATACCCAAAGAGCAAGTGACACAGAAAGTAGAACATCAGATGAAATGGGGATTCCTCCAGGATATGATGTCATTCCTTCTTACACCCAACCAAGTAGTGTACCAACTTCTTATGCTCCACCAGTTGACAGACTAATAGGGTCAGCAGGAGTACCTCAAGGATATAACGCAATACCTTCTTACAGTCAAATTTTAGAAGGCAGACCTTTAAGTCGAAAGGATGAATCAACAAAATATAATTCCATTCCTCGTTATACTCAAGAGCCATCAGGTTTCGACCCATCTTATTCTGTTGAGCCGATTACAAGTCCATTAGCTTATACTCAAAGACCATGTAGTAAAACATCTTATGATACCATTTTATCTTACACTCGTCCAGAAAGTACACCATTAATTTCTACACGTCTCCCATTAGGGTATGAATCAATACCGTCTTATTCTAAGCCTAGAAGTTGGCCAGTTCCGTCAGGATATGCGATTTCTTCTTTTACTCCTCCTTGCAGGAAGTCATTAAAACCAGTAGAAGTTGCTCCAGCATATAGCTCAATACCAACATATACTAAGCCTGGTAATATCCCATCCGGATCAATCGGAGTACCTCAAGGGTATGACGTTGTTTCTTCTTATTCTCCGCGAGGTGGTAAACCAATAGGATCTAAAGGAGTTTCCTCAGGGTATGAAACCATCCTTATTTATATGCAGCCAGGTGTTAAACCAACAAATTCAGTTGCAATACCCTCTGATGATTTTATACCTGCTTATACTCCTTTATGGAGTAGACCAAGAGCATCGATAGTACCCCAAGGATATAACGTAATCCCTACTTACACTCAACCAGGTAATATACCATTAGAAACAGCCAATGTTTCTTATTATTCTCCAACAAGCGCTAAGCCAATATATCCTACAGTAGTTTCTCCAGTATATGAAACAGTTCCTTCTTATACCCGACCAAGTATTACACCATCAAGGGCGATAGCGACTCCTTATATTTCTCCAGGTAGCAAACCAATTGGAACCATTTCTTCATATAGTCAGCCATGTAAACTATCAAGGTCAACCGAAGTTCCTGCAGAATTTCAATCAGCAATTCCTACGTATTCTTCCCCAAGTGGATATTCTTCTACTTCTTTTGTGTCGGTAAGCGGTAAACCTGTAGTACCAATAACAGTTATTCCAGGTTCTGATGCTATTTCCTCTTACATTCAGCCTGATATTAGAGCACCTTGGTCAAAGGTTCCATCTGGGTCTAAAGTACATCCCTCCTACACCCAACCAGTAGAAATAACTCCAAGGTACGATACTATTCCTTCCTATTCTCAGATAGTTGGCAGTCCATCAGGGCCAGCAATAGATCTTTCAAGGTATACAGCAATTCCTACTTCTTCTTCTTTACCAAGTAGGACATTAGGTCCGGTCGGAGGTACTGCAAGATACGACGCAGTTCCTTCTTACTCTCCAAGGAGCGGTAAGACATTAAGGCCGATAGAAGTTTTTTACAGTCAGCCATGTAGTAAAGTACCTTGGTCAAAGAGAGTTTCACCTAAGTATAATACAATTCCTTCTTATACTGAACCTTGCACTCGACCATCAGGGTCAGAGGGAGATCCTTCACGATATAATACAGTTCCTACTTATACTCCATCAAGCGGTAGACCATCAGAATATTCTCCACGTGGAGTTGGGCCATTGGATTTAGCCAAAGTTCGTCCACGGTATGACACAATCCTTTCTTATGGCCCATCAGATCCCAAAGGAAGTGGTCCAGGTCATATTAGCACTCCTTATTACACTGGTCCTGGAATCAAAACAACAGAAATTTCTCCAGAGTATCATACCATTTCCTCTAGCTTTCCTCAGCCATGTAAAACAGTACCCTGGACAAGAGGAGTTGCACCGGTATATACCACAATTCCAACATACTCCCAACCAGGTAATTCACCATTTCAGTCAACCAGAGTTTCTCCAGGATATAATATGATTCCTTCTTATTCTTCATCAAGTGATGCTTCCCCAAAATATGATACTATAATTTCTCATAATCAGCCAGACAACAGACCGTCAAAGGTAGATGGAATTCCTTTACGATACGATACTATTCCTTTTTACTCCTCAAAGGACGGTAGACCATTCGCGGCAGTAGTTGTACCTCCAGTTTTTAATACCATCCTTACTTATACTCCACAGAACGGTAGGCCATCAGAATATGACCCGTCCTATTCACAAAGTCCAGAGGGTAAACCAGCATTTGATACTATTCCTTCTTATACTAGTCCGGAAAGGACACCCTCAGAAGTTTCTCCAGGATATAAAGTGATTCCTTCTTATACTCCATCAAGCGCTAAGACAATTGAGCCAATAGGTGCTTTTCCAGAGTATGATGCCATTATTTCTCATAACCAGCCATGTAAAAAGCCAGCAGGTTCAGCATATACTGTAGTTCCTACTTATTCTTCACCATTTGTTAAGTCAATAGGTGCAATAGGAGTTTCCCCAGAATATAAAGCTATTCCTTCTTATTCACCAATATTTGTTAGGCCGTTAAGTCGGATAGTAAATCCCCTTGTATTTAATAAAATCCCTTGTTATACGGAACCCGCAAAGTCAACTAAGTATACCATGATTCCTTCTTACTCACCTACAAGTAGTAGATCAACGGAACAAGTTCCATCTTATATACAAAGACCAAGTGGTACACCATCATATAATATAATTCCTTCTTATTCCAGTTTAGGAAGTGTACCTTCAAAATCTGGAGGAGTTTCTCTTGGAACGATTCCGTGTTATTCTTTTCCGGGTAGTAGACCAATTGAGTCAGCAACAATTCTTCCAGAACACAATATGATACCCTCTTTTAGTCCAAAACCAAAGAGTTTTTCAGTGAGAAGACCATCTGAGTTTTCAGCAATTCCTCCAAAATACGATACGATCTCTTCTTATACTCCACTAGGCGGAAAACCATTAGGGCCAGTAGATATTAAGCCAGCAGGGTCATTAGAAGTTCCACTAGGGTATGACAGTTTACACTCTTATTCAGGTGGTAAACCATTAGAACCTATTTGTGCTTCTTCAAGATATAAATCCATACCCTCTTTTATTCAGCCAGGTAATAGACCAACAGAGTACGCTAGCACTCCTAAAGTATATGCTAGGATACCTACTTATATTGGTCCAGTTAGCCGGCCGTTCCAGGCTTTGTCGGGATATAACACAGTTCCTGGTTATTCTTCTGCAAGTGGTAGGCCTGTAGGCCCAATCGGAGTTCGCCCTGTGAACATACCATCTTATAGTCGTGCATTTACTTCACCAATCGGGACAGCAGTACCTTCAGTATATTATAATCCAATACCTTGTTATAGTCAAGTACCACAAGGTGGACGGTTAGGTCCAGATGGTACACCATTAGTATATGACTCCATAACGTCTTATACTCCAGGACCAGATAGGCCATTAGGCTACGACCCATCTTATTCTAAAGGGCCAGGTGGAAAACCATCATATGAAACTATTCCTTGTTATACTAGTCCAAGTAGCAGACCATCAGGAGTTACTCCAGGCTTTGAGACCATCACTTCTTATACCGAGCCAGGCAAGAGACCAATAGAAGGTCGTCCAATCTTTGAATCTATTCCCTCTTATATTAGTCCAGCAAATAAGCCAATAGAAATTCTTCCAGGGCCAGTAACAATAGATTATGACAAGATCCCCTGTTATACTACTCTAAATAGTAGCCCAGTAGGAGTCCCTTCAGGATATGATCCCATTTATTCTTATAACCGTCCAAAAAGTAGAGAAGCGGGAGTTTCTTCAAAATATAACGCTATTCCTTCTTATACTAGTATCCCACTTGGTTATAATGTAATTCCTTCTTATACTTCACAAATCGTTAGGCCATTAGGACCGATCAAAATACCTCCAGGGTATGATACCATACCATTGTACACTAAACCTGGTAATAGACCATCAGAGTCCACAGGTGTTTTCCCGGGGTATAACGTAATACCTTCTTATAGGCAAAGACTTGGAGGTAGACCATCATTTTATAACATTCCATCTTATACAAGTCAGGGTAGTAGATGGACAGAGTCTGTAACAATACCTTGTTTAAGTAAAAGGCTAGGCGTAAATTCGGTAAGCTCAAATGAAAAATCATTACAATATGATTCCATTCTCTCAAATATACCAGGACCAGTTGGTAGGCCGTCAGGTAAACCATCCTATGAAACCATTTCTTCTTATACTAGTCCAAGTAGCAAGCCATCAGGAGTTACTCCAGATGTTTCTTCTTATACTGGGCCAGGAAGTAAACTAGCAGAAGTTTCTTCAGACGTAGGGCCAATAGATTATCACCCATGTTATACTCAAAGACCAGATGGTAAGTCATCATATGATGCTATTCCATCTTATATTCGCCCAAGTATCAAGCCATCAAGAGTTCCTTTGAGTTATAACGCAATACCTTCTTATTCTCCACGAAGCGTTGGGCCATTGGATCTGACCCGGGTTCCCCCAGGATATGACGCAATTATTTCTTATGGTCCCTCTGGCGAGATAGGAAGTCGTCCAGGTGAACAATCAAGACCAAAAGGAATACCTTTAGGCACAATTCCTTCTTATAGAGGTCCTGGTAGATCCTTAGTGTTACCACTGAATTATGATGTAATTTCATCTTATACTCGTCCGTGTAGTAGACCAATTAAATCAGCAGCGATTCCCCTAAAATATGATGTGTTACCCTCTTATAGCCAAAAACTAGGAGGTATGCCATCAATTTTACAGAGAGCACCATCACAGTATCAATCGATTCCATGTTATGCCCAAAAGCCTACTCCATCTAGCTCTGGATATAGCAAAATGAAAATTTATACTCAAGCACCAAGCAGTATACCAATAGGAACTCAAGCGTATAACTACATTCCCTCATATACACAGAGGCCTATTCCAACAGGTTTCGGAAAAACTCCATTAGGTTCAATTTCTTCTTTGTCACAGGGACCTACTCCATTAGGTTATGAAACCATTCCTGCATATACAAAGGAGCCTATACTTTCAGGGACGGCTTATAAACCAATGCCAACCTACACTCAAGGACCCAATAGCAGACCGATAGGATCTCAAACGATCCCATTAGGGTACAACTTTATTCCTTCCTATACTCAAAGACCTAAACCATCAGAACATAACGCCATTCCCACATATACACAAGGAACAACACCCTCAGGTTCAAATTATAGTCCTATTGCACCGTGTACTCAAGGTGGTAAACCAATAGGATCTCAAGGGGTTCCCTTAGAGTATGTGTCTATTCCTTCCTATACCCAACCTTCACCGTCTGGTTTTAAAAGAACCCCATCAGAATCAATTCCATCATATACACCAATAAGTTTTGAAAAAGACCCTTCAGTCTCTATTCCTTATTATACGCGAAGACCTACACGATTAAAGTATAACACCATCCCCTCATATACTCAAAAATCTACATCCTCAGGTTCCTATAGCCCAATTGTATCTTATACTCAAGGATCAGATGATAGACCAATAGGATCTAGAGGTCCATTATGGTATGATCCATCAAGTTTTGGAAGAGTTCCATCAGGGTCTATTCCTTCTTACACACAGGGGATCACACCAACGAAGTTTGAGTCTATTTCGACCTATACACCAACAGATTTTGAAAAAAGCCCATCAAGCTTAGTTTCTTCTTATTCACAGGAATCAATACCAGCAGAGTATTACACCATTCCCTCATATACACATAAACCTACACCATCAGGGTCTGGTTATAGTCCAATACCAATTTGCACTCAAGGAACAGAAAGTAAACCAATAGGATCTCAAAGAGCACCATTAGGATATTACTACATTCCCTCATATACACAAGGACCGAAAACATCTGGTTTTGGAAGAATTGCTTCCTCCTTTCAAAGACCAACATCATCAGAGTATTACAGTATTCCGCCATATACACCAAGACCTTTAAGTTCAGGATTTGGTCCACTAGGCTCAATACCTTCCTACACTCAGGCACAGTATACCTCAATTCCATATACTAAAGGGTTATATGGTAGACCACCTGGTTTTGGCACAAATCCAACAGGATATTACTACATACCATCTTATACACAGAGATCTACACCACCAGGCTCGGGATATAGCCCCATTTCATCTTATAATCATGACCAAGGTGCTAGACCGTCACCATCTGAAGATGTTCCATTAGGATATGATGTTCTTCCATATTACTCAGAACTCCCATTAAGAACGTTACCTGGTTTCAGATCCGTACCTTCTTATACTACAAACATGCCAGATACACAAATACCATTGAAAACAAGGCAAGATTTTGCCACAACGATACCATTCTATCGACTTCCTAAGAATTTTATGCCGTGCAAGGTTAGAATACCATACGTCAGTCAAAAACTACAGAAAGCGAATAATTTATACGATACACTCAAGTCGCTGAAATCTAAACCCTATTTGCAAACTCCAGAAGAGCTGAAAGGCTTATATGATACATTGTCGTCAATTGATAAGCTTCAAGGACAATCAAAGAATCCACTAAAAGATATATGCACTGGACAACCTAGTATGCCCTATAGTTCCACAAGCGTGCCTTCTATCATTACAGAAGTACCTTACTCTACTTTAAAACAATCTTACTCACAAGGTACTGCCCCTACCATGGAATCAAGTGGGCAATATGGGCAACCATACTCAAAACCTTGCTTCAATTCTCAGCCAGAAAATATGCCCAGATATTCTGGAATACCTGCTTATACATATCGTCCAACATCAGAAAGCCTTACAAAGTATAAACCTATTGTTCAATACACAAAACCTAGTGTACCATACGCACCTTCTGAACAACCTTGCATAGCATTGAGACAACCATGTTTGCCTTGCGCATCTTACAGTAAATTAGGACAACCTTGCGTGCCTTGGACATCTTACGGTAAACCATGCACAATACCAGGACAACCTTGGGCCACTTATGGTAAACCGTATACGTTTATAACACAACCATGTAAGCAATGGGCACCACACGTAAAACCATATATGATATCAGGAACAGGACAACCCGGAGTGCCATGGGCATCTTACGGAAAGCCGTATACGAAATCAGGACAGCCATGTGCCTTTTGGGCACCTTACCTAAAAAGAGGGGAACCATGCTTACCCTGGGCACCTTATGTACCTGTAATAAAACCTCGTCTACCATTAGGGTGGACGTATAAACCAATAAAGCAATCTTTAATTGCAACGCCACATTGGGCATCTCAAAGTACATCATTTACGCCATCTGGTCAACCCTGTGTGCCTTATACAACATCAGGGCAACCATGTGTGCCTTATACAACGTTAGGGCAACCATGTCTGCCTTATAAAATTCCAGGGCAACCATATGTGTCTTATACATCTCAAGGACAGCCCTGTGGACCTTATCAAAATTCAGAAAAACCCTGGACATCTTACACAACGTCAGGACAACCATGTGTTCCATATATAACGTCAAGGCAACCCTGTGTACCCTATAGAACTTCCGGCCAACCCAACGAACTTTGGCTTAAATCGAGTGTACCATCGAAACCATTCCCATACGTACCATTAAGATGGACAACAACACCATCAAAAATACCATACATGCCTCGGTCAAGTTATGGCAAACCAATACATCGATTGGGAAAGCCGTGTATACCTTTAACAGGAAAACCCGTTGATCCTTGGGCAACTTACGGTAAACCTTTAACTGTATCTGAACGACCGAGTACATTCTATGCTCCTTGGACAACTTATGGCAAACTAGTAACACCAACGGGACAACCAAGTATCACTGGAGTACCATGTGTCCCTTACGCGTCAGGAAAACCATGCATGCCTTTGTCTACTAGAAGTGAACCATTAACTGCATCAGAACAATCATCAGGACCTTATGCAACAACAGGAATTCCTTGTATATTAATTGAACAACCGTGCCTACCTTGGCCCACTTATGGTAAACCATTATCTACATCAGGACAACCTTGTGCATCAATGTCACCTTTAAAGCTACCTTATACATTATTAGGAAATTTTAATGTGGCTAGGCCAACGAATATTAAACCATTCATGACGTCTGCGCAACCATCTATAACATTTGGACAACCATGCATACCTTGCACATCATCTGGGAAACCTTCTATAACCTCTGGACAACCATGCATACCTTGTGTATCATCTGGACAGCCATCTGTAATAACTGGAAAACCCTGTGTGCCTTACACTACGTCAGGGCAACCCTGTGTGTCTTTCACTACGTCAGAGCAACCTTGTGTGCCTTGCACTACTTCAGGACAACCCTGTGTGCCTTGCACTACGTCAGAGCAACCTTGTGTGCCTTGCACTACTTCAGGGCAACCCTGTATGCCTTGCAATACGCCAGGGCAACCCTGTGTGCCTTACACTACATCAGGGCAACCCTGTGTGCCATACACTACGTCAGGCCAACCTTGTGTGCCTTGCACTACTTCAGGGCAACCCTGTGTGCCTTGCACTACGTCAGGACAACCTTGTGTACCTTGCACTATATCAGGACAACCCTGTGTGCCTTACACTACGTCAGGGCAACCTTGTGTGCCTTGCACTACTTCAGGGAAACCCTGTGTGCCTTGCACTACGTCAGGGCAACCTTGTGTGCCTTGCACTACTTCAGGGCAACCCTGTGTGCCTTGCACTACGTCAGGGCAACCCTGTGTGCCTTACACTGCGTCAGGGCAACCCTGTGTGCCTTACACTACGTCAGGGCAACCCTGTGTGCCTTACACTACGTCAGGGCAACCCTGTGTGCCTTACACTACATCAGGGCAACCTTGTGTGCCTTGCACTACTTCAGGGCAACCCTGTGTGCCTTGCACTACGCGAGGGCAACCCTGTGTGCCTTACACTACGTCAGGGCAACCCTGTGCGCCTTGCACTACGTCAGGGCAACCCTGTGTACCTTACACTAGTTCATGGCAACCCTGTGTACCTTGCACTACATCAGGTCAACCCTGTGTGCCTATCAGTAAGTCAGGCCTTCCTTGTATACCTTGTACTACGTCAGGGCAACCCTGTGTACCTTGCACTACGTCAGGGCAACCTTGTGCGCCTTGCACTACGTCAGGGCAACCCTGTGTGCCTTACACTAGGTCAGGGCAACCCTGTGTGCCTAGCTCTAGATCATGGCAACCCTGTGTACCTTGCACTCCGTCAGGGCAACCCTGTGTACCTTGCACTACGTCAGGGCAACCCTGTGTACCTTGCACTACGTCAGGGCAACCCTGTGTACCTTGCACTACGTCAGGGCAACCCCGTGTGTCTTACACTAGATCATGGCAACCCTGTGTACCTTGCACTATGTCAGGGCAACCCTGTGTACCTTGCACTACGTCAGGGCAACCCTGTGTGCCTTTCACTTCATCAGGACAGCCCTGTAATCCTTGTGCTATGTCAAGGCAACCCTGTGTACCTTGCACTACGTCAGGACAACCCTGTGTACCTTGCACTACGTCAGGGCAACCCTGTGTGCCTTACACTAGATCGTGGCAACCCTGTGTACCTTGCACTACATCAGGGCAACCCCGTGTGCCTTACACTAGACCATGGCAACCCTGTGTACCTTGCACTACGTCAGGGCAACCCTGTGCGCCTTGCACTACGTCAGGGCAACCCTGTGCGCCTTGCACTACGTCAGGGCAACCCTGTATGCCTTTCACTTCATCAGGACAGCCCTGTAACCCTTGTGCTATGTCAAGGCAACCCTGTGTACCTTGCACTACGTCAGGGCAACCCTGGGTAACTTCTATGACTTCAAAACATCCATGCATACCTTGCGTATCATCAAAACATCCCTGTGTACCTTCAAGATGGCCTTATATACCTGGTAACATACCATCTTCATCATATTTAGTAAATACACCGTCATTATCTGCAACTAATGATGGACAATATGTTTCACCAACACAAACATACAACACAGCCCAACCTCACAAACAAAGATCTTCTCAATCTCCAATTGTAATATATCAACAACCAACAAATAAACCAAATGGTTATAATATTGACAAAGATGAATTCTGCAAAGCTCTGCAAGATAACAACATGACTAATATCAATAATATTGACATGCAAGCTTTGATTGATCGCGTGAAATATTGCATGGCGAACAGTCTGCTAAAAACTAATGTCAGTGATAAAAATTTGAAGGACCAATGCGTACCTTTAGGTGATATCATTGTAGCTAATACTAACTTTGAGAAACAAAATCCTTTCTTTTCAAAAACTGTCGACGGATTAAAAGTCAAAGGGTATATGAATAAGGTTAAAGTGCTCAAAGCAAAAATAGTGTACGAAGCAGATGAAGTAGATATACCTAATTTTGTACCAGTAGTTAAATGTGGTGACACAAGAGATCCTAAACAAATACAAAACTTGGTTGCTAATATTGTTAAAAACGTTTATAAAGAAGAGCCAGTTTTACTAAAAGGCCCGGGCCCGACTGACCAAGATCATCTTATTATGAAGAATTTGGATTTGGATGGAGATAAGGCATTCGTATGGCCAGCTGTGTGTGAAAGTAACGTAGAATATTCGCACAGAGGGACTTGTCCGATATGTCGACAATACTGTCAATGTTGTCAATGATAGCAATCTTGAGCCCGTATTTATAAAGCGATCTCAAGATTGAGAGCAGTATTAAGTATAGATTTGACAGATCATTATGTATTGTAATTAAATTTCTGATTCGAACTCAAATTCGCTGTCAGTCTTAAGTGCTGATTTTAAATACGGGCCTAGGTCACAAAAGCTACTGTTCTGTGCTAAAGTATTTAAACTATAAGTACGGTGCATATCTTAAGCCGTGACCTCTGCTCTCAAAGATTACAGAAAACATATCCCTGCGGGAAAGAGAGCGGAAGGGAAACTCTTTCCTTCTCTGCCCCCCCGCAGGGGTATGTTTCGTGTTTTGGTTGAGGGCTTCAGGCGTCGCCATTATAGCTAGCTGTCATCGCTTCACTTCTGTCAGTGTTACCATAACCAAAAAGTTTGAAATATCACTATCTGAACAGATAACTTGGTAGCACTGGATAATTATGTAACTATACGTACTGTGCTCTATAAGGCATGTACTAATAGTATTTCCAACTCAGTTTTAGAATAAACAAAGTTTCATGTCTTTTAATCGAAGATCTTATTTCTAAAATAAGTTTTAGCTATTAGATATGACAACATAATGAAGTAGTAGTTTTAGTAATTTGCCAACACGTATCATTTATTTTTTAAATGTATATAATTGATGATTTCTAAAGTCGTGACTCCTGCCCTAAAATAAAACACGAAATATACCTCCGCGGGACAGAGAGGGGAGTGGTTTCTTAAACATTTCCCTTCCCGTCTCTGCCCCGCGACGGTATGTTTTCTGTAATATTTAAGAGCAGGAGTCACGGCTTTAAGGGGGCTTAAAATGACAAGTAAATTGCCGCCATTGGCCGCCATCTTGTGTTTTATATTTAAAGATGAGTTTAATGGATCCTTTCTTTTTGCAAAATTTTTGCATTTTACATTGCATTCTGCTTTCAGGCTCGTATTTATATAGAGATCTTAAGATTGAGTTCAATTTAGACAATTTCTAATAGATTTTTGCACTCACATATTCGTTATTTCTAATATTGTTGATAGCAATATTAAGTATGGATTTGACAGTCTATTTTGTACTGAAATAACATTTCTGATACGATCTCAAACTCGCTGTACGTCTCAAGTAATGTTTATCAATACGGGCCTTAATGCAGTATTCTTTTTGTTTTTTTATTTAAAAAGGTAAAACTGTTGCAGTACGGGACTAAACGAACTGTGTATTATGTCTATGTCCATGTAAAATGTGTAAATAAATTAATAAAAATTATATTTAATAATAGGCACAATTCTAGATTTTCTGGCTTAAACTAAAATTAACATTTATCTATCACTTTCAAAATAATAAAATTGAAAACGGGCATTCGATTTATACTCTATAGTTTTACACTTTGTCCGCTAGATTTTGACGCGCTTTTGCACGTTTCCCCAGTATTTCTGTCAATTTTATCCGCCATATGCCGGATAAAAATGACAGATAACGCATAAAACCACCGACTATAAATCAAAAACCAGAGCGAATATATGTTCTGTTCTTTACCAATGTTTTAGTCTGAAAGTGACAAATACATTTTAGTTTTAGCCGGCAAATTTAGAATCGAGCCCATTTTTTACTTTAAATAAGTAAGTAAAGAACGTGAAACCTTAACAGGATTAAAGCTGGCGATTATTCCACCGACAAAAGAAGAGTTCTTAAATTTATGATGATGTTTAAAAACAACCTATTTCTTTATATTTTTTGTATTCTGTTAATAATGCTTTCTCTCACTGATTTCTGATTTATTTATACCCTTTTTCACATAGCATGACAACCCTGACAGCAGGTAGAAAATATAAAAACAGCACGAGTGCGAAAGAGATGCCTTTATAACTGTCGAGAAATGCTTTTTTGACATATGTCAGGATGCTTAAATGCTATTTGAAAAAGGCTTTAGAAAATATAAGATAATCGTTTATTCACCACTAGCTACCCGCCCGGCTTCGCACGGAAATCATCAGTGTTTCTCTACTATATTATGCATGTATTATACAAATAAACCTTCCTCTTGAATCACTCTATCCATTTAAAGAAACCGCATCAAAATCTGTTGCGTAGTTTTAAAGATCTAAGCATACATAGGGATATAGGGACAGAGAAAGCGACTTTGTTTTATATTATTTAGTGATTAAACAAGGTACATAGAGAGTTGGTCAGTTATCTATAAAAATATGTCCTCCTGTTTAGCCATTACAAATAGCATGCAAATTGAATGTTTGTATATTATTATGATTATAACTATTTTAGTGTTATGAAATGTATGAGACTGATTGTGTGAATTTAATGAATTAGTTGTATGAAACTGTAAATAAAAGTTGATTTTCTAAACGTATCTTTTATTTAAAGGAAATCTATTTTAAAGCTAAGAGAAAGTACTTTATTTTCACCGGAAAAATAAAGGGCGAATCATTAAGTCAGAAAGCCAGTTTAAATATTAATAAAAATATTAGTGCATATTTTATAAAATTTCCCAAGTATATAATAAAAGAATTTAAATACAACCCGACTGTAGTACCTATATAAAAATGTTCTAATGCATTATCATCATCTCCCTAGCCTTATTCCGTATCTCTCGGGGTCGGCTACCTAATCTAGGGGATTGAACCAGAGTACTGGTTTTTACACAGAGCAACTGCCATCTGACCTCTGAAACCCAGAAGGGAAACCAGACCCAATCCTAGATTAGGTCAGAGTTTTCAAGCCGACAATGCTTAGCACTGGCTTCCGATATGGCTAAACGACTAATATCTACGGTATTAAACGCGACCAACGGCTTAACGTGCCTTCCGAAGCACGGAAAAAGCGCCGAATAAACGTACATATGAAATTCGAAAACCGAAAAACACATTAGTACGTGTTGGGATTCGAACCACGACCTCCCCGCTCAGGAGGCAGCGGCCCTACACTACACCATCGGGCTCAAAATGTTATAATGAATTTATTGTTCTAAAATTAAGCTTGAACATATAAATCATACTTATATATTTTTGTAATCTCCTTATAATTACCTTTATTCTAATACCTCACTCGATAGGTTGCTCCGCCATTTTGAATTTTTTAAAATAACTCGTATCTAAGAACACTATCGACCAATCCAACGATGCCCTGATTTCCGAATTCCAATTAGCCGTTTCTTGGAAAATAATTTCTAATTTGTAAAATAAGGAAAAAAAAATACTCCAAAATATAAAACTCTACCAAAATTAACTTATTTTTTACACTGGTAATAAATATTAGCCGTTTCGGAGATAAGAGGTCTTCTTCTTCTGTCGAGTGGGTATAGAGTCTGTCGACCCGATGAACCCTGGTGTCAGAGTTTTGAAACCACCTAGTAGCACAACTAGCAGGCCTCTGGTTTGAGTAACGACCACTATCAAAGACAGCGACCGGGACCGACGGCTTAACGTGCCCTCCGAAGCACGAAATCTTTTTCTTTTTCGGACAATCAGGTGATTCAGCCTGCAATGTCCTAACCAAACTGGGGAAGAATTCACAAAGTGATATATTATCAAATATCAACTTTGTGTTTTCCCCCTGGGAATCGAACCTAGGACCTCCGTATCAGGACTCCATGGCACTAGCCACTAGACTACGGAGGCAGTTAAATATAAGTACAGTCGGGTAAAAATATACTCTATTATCCGTACAGATTTTTCAACATTTCCCTTTAAAACACTCTTAGTCTACCTAAAACACTCAGGCAAAAGATGGCCTTGATTTAGTCATAATCTCAGGTAAAACAAAACGCGGCAACAGGGAGGAACTTGTCGGCTTATTTATTATATAGCCCTAGACACGACAGCCGACGTTTCGACCCTATACGAGGATCTTCATTCATCGTAAGATCCTATTACATACATATATCTGATATGCCAGCTGCATTTCCTCCCGGGCATGCTGTAGAAACCAGGAATCCGAGGGTTTCTGTATATTGCAATTTAGGCGATGGGCTGACAACCTGTCACTACAGCAACAACCTACAAATTTATCTTAAATAACCCAAAACTTTGTCAGGCGTTGCGGAACGACCTTTATTTAGTATCTACCCCATGAGGGATAAAGGCGTGATCATAAGTATGTACTCTAAGAGTAAAAATCGTAATACATGGTAAAAGTTAAGCTAAAAGTTTGTAAATGTAAAATAAAATCTTTGGCCGCAGGGCAGCAAATTTTCGTCCCGAGGGCTTTGCCTAGATCCATCTCCGTCGGTTTCTTACACAGACCTAGAAAATAATAGACCACGCAACCTCTTCAAATTGAACAGCAAAGTAACAGTAATGGAACAGACTCAGAAATCTCTCTGAAACCTGTAGCTGCTCCAAACTGCTACGAGTAGGTGATATAAAATACGTAGGAGTTGTCTTGGATGATCAACTAAAATGGGGTCCCCAAATTGACGCAATTCGCGGTAGAGTCAGGAAGCTGATATATGTTTTTAAAAATCTTCGCGATGCAGTGAACTATAATATTATCAAAATGACGTACCTTAGTTTGTGTCAAAGTATATTAAGTACTGTATTTGTGTCTGGGGCGGTGCATCAAAAACGTACCTAATAGATTAATAGCGAAGCCAACGTGCAGTACTAAAGGTAATGAGACGTCCATACCGTTACCCCACTCAGGACCTGTATGATGAAACTGGACTGCTAACGGTTAGGAAATTGTTTATCAGCCAAACTTTTCTTAGATACCATAGATACACAGTACCGCAACTACCGCCCTGTACAAAACGAATAGACCGATGTCCTGTGCCTCGTGTTAAAACTGAAGCTGCCCGGAAGTTCTACAAATATTGTGCACCTATGCTCTACAATACGATCGTACCTGATATGAAGGCTACGAAAACCTGTAGTAATTATAAATTTAAGGTAGTTGTAAGATAGGCTCTTACTGATCTCGACTATGAAGCAACAGAAAAACTCTTCGACCAAGTATCCTAGTATTGACATACAGACATACACACGCATAAATAATGATTAATAAATTTATTCATAAAACAACAATAATTTCATACAAAACCATGCAAACACAGGATACATTAAATTCACTGTAAGCTTCGTCTTAATACATAAATAATAATATTTAACAAGTATAATTAATTAAAAACAAAATTTAAAACTAAAAAATAAAAAAGAAATATAAAAATAAAAAACAGAAATTTAACTTGTATTAGTCAAAAAGTCCGCCCCGCATCGTACCCCAAGGAAATGTACCCATAACCCTGGCGGCGTTTCCACGCTCAATAGCCACCGATATGTGCTGCATCAGGTACGACGCAGTGCGGGGATCTCTGCTATTGAGCCTCAAGCGTCTACTCAAGTCTGCAAAGAAAGACTTAGCCTCCGTGCACCATACACCAGTCACCTCCACAGCAAAGGGTATAAAAATGTAATTTCCCGCCAAACAAGCATATTTTCCGCGCTTTTGTGATGCTGCCCACTCTGCAGCAGAACCTGCTGCACGGACTGAGCGTGGCAAATGTATGGCGGCAAAACTGCTGACGCAGGTCAGTCGAATAAAAAAAGTTTGATCGAAATCGGTTAAAAAACAGCCGAATTCGAATTTCTTACCTACCCTCTAAGTGAGTTGGCGTGATTTTAGGTATCCTAAGTTGCAACCCGGGTAACACTGAGTTGAATAAAAATAGTCCCATTGAAATCGGTTCAGTAGTTTTGGCGTAATGTGGTAACATACAGACAGACAGACAGACAAAAATTTTAAAAAGAATCGATTTGGTCTTTGTATCCGTAATAATGCCTGCTGCAATTATTTTTCCAAAAATATTCAATGTGCAGACACGACCTTTCTAGAGATTTATTATATGTATAGATTAGGAATGTCAAAGTTACGTGTTTATTTGCTATCCTGTTCTTATGTCAAAGTCAAGAAAGTGACTGCGCTAGCTAAGAATTAGAATTAGGATTATGTCGCGAGAATCGACTCCACTATGTGAAATAGCAGTTCATAAAGAAACTTAAAATTGCTCTATAAACCATTCGTTTGGTGGTCGGTTGACACGTTATTGCTTATTTGCGTCAATTTAGCCATGGGATGAATTATATACAGAGCTATAAGTTTTTCAGTTTTGTCAGTTAGCATGTTTTTTATTATTTGTATCCAATTGTGGTTAGTTAATTTAGTTGAAATGCGGTACCAGAATAGTCACTCTCCGCCCCTCACCCGATCTAGTTACCTCACCCCACCCGCCATGAAACGTCAAGCACGAGAACACGTGACGTGTGCTCTCGTGTCCCCGAGTTGAGGGCAGTGAGATTTAAAACTTGTTAACTATTACGATGATATGCATTGATTGACCAATAAGATGACTTTGATGTGTTTCTATGTGTTATAGTAAAATAATAAGTATGACGTGATTGTTCCGCGTTACTAAGTTAATGTTATATGTTTGCAAAGTTATTTTTTATTCGTGAGCGTCAGTATCTCACATTGTATTTTCTAAGTAAGTGTCTACCTACCAATCACGTTGTTTAGGTACCTGTTTATTCAAGAGAAAATCCATGACCGAAATAACAGAATAAGTCAATCTTTATAGCACGCACACAACCTCAGCGCCTGTGCAACATATGTATATAGTATATCCTTATTTACTGTTCATGTACCTAATTTGTATTCATATTGTGCACGTCTTATCCGCTTTACGTTTTATGCTATCTCACTTCTTAGGTCTGCTGTAAGACATTTCATTTTAGAAATAAGCAGTACCTGTTGTGTCTTGATTTCTATGTAATTGTTCTGTGTATGTTTCTGTGTACAATATACTGTTAAATAAAAAATAAATAAATATATTCTTTATTGCATTAAAATACAAGAAATGAAGTTTACAGAAAGGTATGCAAGGGCGAACTTATCTCTATGAAGAGAACTCTTCCAGCTAACCCAATTTGACGAACAAGAATTTTCAAAAAAAGAAATTGAATTACTTATGTCAACTAGTACACAGTTTAAAATAAAAATAAATTAAAACAATCAACCTCAAATAAATTAGTTCAATAAATTTCAATTAAATTTCAAATTATATTAAGTATGGTTTTGACAGTTCATTTTGTACT
The DNA here is from genome assembly GCA_949820665.1 of Scrobipalpa costella. Classification (NCBI taxonomy): domain Eukaryota; kingdom Metazoa; phylum Arthropoda; class Insecta; order Lepidoptera; family Gelechiidae; genus Scrobipalpa; species Scrobipalpa costella. The sequence continues at coordinate 8,572,887 of OX463322.1, read as the reverse complement.
AAAATGACATTTCTGATACGAACTCAGACTCGCTCTCACTCTCAAGTGCTGATTATAAATACAGGCCTAAGTCTTTCATAAGCAAATTCGATTCGAGCGGTTCAAAAATACGGCTCCCGGAGTGTTGCGGTATCTCCACCAACTCAAGTCTGTGGTTCACTAAGAGCTGGCTAAGTGGAGGGCGGGAAACTGCGATGGACGCAGAGTGAAAGTTACAGTTTTAACGAGCGGAATGGACAGGTATTAGTGGAACAAACATACATACATATAGTCACGCCTTTATCCCTAATGGGGTAGGCAAAGCGTAAACGACCTAAATAAAAGTCGTTCCGCCACGTCTCACAAAGTGCTGAGGGTAAGTTAGATTTGTAGGTATATGCTGTATTGACAGCCTATCGCCTAAACAGCAATATACAGAAACCCTTGGATCCCTTAGCGGGTTTTTACAGCATGCGGGGGAAGAAATGCTGCTGGCACATTCTATAATTTTTCTCTCGCTCCCAGGCCAGCATGGAAGAAAAACAGTAAATAAATTATGCTTCTTTGGGTGTCGAATCGAAATCTGATAAAACTAACCATTTTTAAAGCATATATATACATACATATAATCACGCCTTTATCCCTAATGGGGTAGGCAGAGCGTAAACGATCCAAACAAAGGTCGTTCCGCCACGTCTGACAAAGTTTGAGGGTTATTTAAGATATATTTGTACGCATATTGCTGTAGTGACAGGTTGTCAGCCCATCGCCTAAATTACAATATACTGAAACCCTCAGATCCCATAGCTGGTTTTTACAGCATGCTCGGGAGGAAAGACAGCTGGCACATTCTATGTTTTTCTCTCACTCCCAGTCCAGCATGGAAGATTTTTAAAGCATTCTCTAATAGTTTATGAAATAAATAAATTGGTTACACCGTGTGCAAGGGACAGCTTTCCACAAACTGATAGGTGATGCTCAGTCAACCACACTGATCAAATTTTACCAGGAAATTCGTCCAGGAAGTAAAAAAAGAAGGATTTTCTTTATAAATTGACCGTTCTTCCATGCTGGACTGGGAGCGAGAGAAAAACATAGAAAGTGCCAGCTGCATTTCCTCCCGGGCATGCTGTAAAAACCAGCTAAGGGATCTGAGGGTTTCAGTATATTGCAATTTAGGCGATGGGCTGACAACCTGTCACTACAGCAATATACGTACAAAATACAAATCCATCTTGAATAACCCACAAAACTTTGTCAGACGTGGCGGAACGACCTTTGTTTAGGTCGTTTACGCTCTGCCTACACCATAAGGGATAAAGGCGTGATTATATGTATGTATGTATGTAATTGACCGTTCGAGTGGGCTTAACTTAGTCAGACGTGGCGGAACGACCTTTGTTTAGGTCGTTTACGCTCTGCCTACACCATAAGGGATAAAGGCGTGATTATATGTATGTATGTATGTAATTGACCGTTCGAGTGGGCTTAACTTAGTCAGACGTGGCGGAACGACCTTTGTTTAGGTCGTTCCGCCACGTCTGTCGTCGTTGACGCTCTGCCTACCCCATTAGGGATAAAGGCGTGATTATATGTATGTATGTTTTTTAAAGATTCTACGTATATATGCTACGGCGTAGCGCAGCGTAGCAAACTGCTACGAGGACTAAATAACGAGACAGGGGCTGCAATTCTGCAGTTTCTTGACTTTGGCATAAAAACAAACATAACATATAATCACGCCTTTATCCCTAATGGGGTAGGTACAGCGTATACGCCCTAAACAAAAGTCGTTTCGCCACGTCTGACAAAGTTTTGAGGGTAATATAGGTTTGCAGGTATATATCAGCCAACCCCTTAATTACAATATACTGAAACCCTCGGATCCCTTAGCTGATTTTTACAGCATGCCCGGGAGGAAATGCATCTGGCACATTCTATGTTTTTCTCACGCTCCCTGTCCAGCATGTAAGAACTTCAAATATTGTGTCTATCTATTAGTTTTTGAAAGTGACAGGACTAAAGTTAAGTTTTCTTTATTCTTCGTTCGAGTGGGTATCGAGTCTATCGACCCGATGAACCCTGGTGTCAGAGATTTTTTAAACCGCCTAGTAGCACAACTATCAGGCCTCTGACATGGTTTGAGTAACGATCACTATCAAAGACAGCGACCGGGACCGACGTCTTAACGTGCCCTCCGAAGCATGAAATCTTTTTTTCTTTTCGGACAATCAGGTGATTCAGCCTGCAATGTCCTAACCAAACTGAGGAAAAATTCACAAAGTGATAAATTCTCAAATATCAACTTTTGTATTTCCCCCCTGGGAATCGAACCCAGGACCTCCGGATCGGGAGTCCATGGCACTAGCCACTAGACCACGGAGGCAGTTTCTTTATTTATGAAACAATTTATTGTACACAATAACAGATATAAAAAAACACTATGAATAAAGACACAACAGACACTGCTTATTTCTATGAAGAAATTACAAAGAGTTTTGATAATTTGTGCCCCGAATTGACGCTAGTGGATGTCCAGTCAACACTTACCAACTTGCCACTTAGCGAGTTACAAGCCTTTTAGCGGCTTGAAGCGGCTTTCCGCGATAATACAGCCGCTGGATGCAGCGGACATACTTTTGACTCTGAGAAGACTTAGGCTCGTATTTATAAAGCGATCACAAGTTTAAGACCAATATTAAGTATGGATTTGTCAGTTTATATTTTACTAAAATGACATTTCTGTTACGTACTCAAACTAGCTGTCAGTGTCAAGTGCTGTCTATCAATACAGGCCTTAGTGTTTTGACGGGCAGTTTTGTACTGAAATCGATTCAGTACTTGAGACTGACAGCTAGTTTGATTTCGTATAAGAAATGTAATTTCAGTACAAAACGGCCTGTCAAATCTATACTTAATATTGCTGTCAATCTTAAGATCGCTTCATAAATACGAGCCTATATAGATACTTACATATTTAGGTACAATCACGCCTTTATTAATAATAGAGTCGGCAGAGCTTAAACGATATAAACAAAGGTCGTTTCGCCACGTCTGACAAAGTTTTGAGGGTTATTTAAGATAAATATAGGTAGGTATATTGCTGTAGTGACAGATTGTCAGACTATCGCATAGAATGCAATATATAGAAACCCTCGGATCCCTTAGCTGGTTTTTACAGCATGCCCGGGAGGAAATGCAGTTGGCACATTCTATTTTTTTCTCTCGCTCCTAGGCCAGCATGGAGGAATAAAAAGATTAGTAGGAATTATTACTACACAAACTATTCGCGAAAGCGCATCAATCGCTGTTTTCAAAAATATATTCGAAGAACATTATCTTTCTCTACATAATCCGTAATATATATTTTTATATGTATCTATAGTAAGTTTTTTTTATTTTAGTTATATTTACATAGAATATTTAATATGTTTATAGGTATTATAATTTATTTAGTTACTGTATGATCGTAGTATAATATAATTAAGTAGGTATACTCTTATTTACTGTTCATGTACCTAATTTGTATTCATATTGTGCGCGTTTTATCCGCGTAACGTTTTATGCTATCTCACTTCTTAGGTCTGCTGTAAGACATTTCATTCTGGAAATAAGCAGTACCTGTTGTGTCTTGATTCCTATGTTATTGTTCTGGGTATGTTTCTGTGTACAATAAACTGTTAAATAAATAAATAGGAATTTTCAGGCGTTGTTTAAAGTTTAGGCCATTCATTTGTTTTCTTTGTAACATGGAGTTATTACATGTTTAGACTAATACATACAAACAAACATATAATTACGCTTTTATCCCTAATGGGGTAGGCAGAGTGTAAACGACCTAAACAAAGGTCGTTGCGCCTCGTCTGACAAAGTTTTAAGGGGTTATTTAAGATGGATTTGTACGTATATTTATGTAGTGACAGGTTGGCAGCCTATCGCCTGAATTGCAATATCCCTTATCTGTTTTTTACAGCTTGCCCGGGAGGAAATGCAGCTGGCACATTCTTAGTTTTTCGCTCGCTTCCAGTTCAACATGGAAGAATAAGAATGTTAGTAGGAATTTAGGATTTGCTTTTCAGGCCTTGTTAAAAGTTTAGGCCAAACATTCGTTTTCTTTGTAACACGGAGTTATTTCAGGTTTAGACTAATGAGTGGAAGTAAATTGCTGGAGGGTGTAGACTGTAGGACCACTAGTACCGCTAGTACTAGCGGGGCATGCAACGATCAGACGATAGCTTATACTGCACGCCAAAACGAAAACTACGTAGAGTGTAGAGTTTGGAACAATTTACTTTCGATCAATATTCATACCGAGTGTAAGGGACAGCGTCCCGCAAACTGATAGGGGTTATAATGTTGTTATTAAAAGCACTTATTATAATAAGTGAAACAAGTACAAGTGCTTTTAATAACATACATACATACATACATATAATCACGCCTTTATCCCTTATGGGGTAGGCAGAGCGTAAACGACCTAAACAAAGGTTGTTCCGCCACGTCTGACAAAGTTTTGAGGGTTATTTAAGATAGAATTCTAATTATATTGCTGTAGTGACAGGTTGTCAGCCTATCGCCTAAATTACAATACACTGTAACCCTCGGATCCCTTAGCTGGATCTTACAGCATGCCCGGGAGGAAATGCAGCTGGCACATTCTATGTTTTTCTTTCGCTCCCAGACCAGCATGGAAGTAATAGCTTTTAATAACAACATTATAAATATGGAGTTTCACCAAGTGCCGACAATCGCAAGTATAAATTGTGATAGGGGTTACTCAGTCAACGATACTGAACAACTTTTACAGGGAAATTTTTTGAAAAGATAAAAAAAAAAAACATGTAAAATGACCATTTCGATCGGACATTTTGTATGGAAAATCAAAACTATTATTTAACTTCCTGAAAAAAAATCTTTGTGAAAGTTGTTCAGTTTCATTGACTGAGCAATATTGAGCAATCCCTATCAGTCCCCTACACCCGGTATAATACTAATATTTCAAAGATTTATTACCTTCGTTCCGTTAAAGACAGATTCCGGTTATAACAAATTCTTCTTCCGGCTGGTTCTTGTTACGGCAGAAATAAACAAAATTAATAGAAAAATAATTTACAAGAACAACCTGTCACTACAGCAATATCATCTACCTTAAACAGCCCTCAAAACTTGTCAGACGTGGTGGATTTACCAATGTTTGAGTCGTGGGCTACCCCATTCGGGATACAGGCTTGATAGTATGTATAGTTCAAATTCGAAAGTAACTCTGCATGCATACCTACATATAATCACGCCTTTATCCTTAATGGGGTAGGCAGAGCGTAAACGACCTAAACAAAGGTCATTCCGCCACGTCTGACAACGTTTTGAGGGTTATTTTAAGATAGATTTGTAGGTATATTGCTGTATTAACAGGTTGTCAGCCCATCGCCTTAACTAACTCTGTAGTAGGTATATTTGTTTGAAAACTCTTCTCACCTAATCAGTTGCATGTTATTTGTTTGTAAAATACTCTGTACGGAAAGTTAAATTTTACTATAAAATAAGGGGCCAATTTCTTAAGGAATATTTTCACTTTAGACATTACATTGAGATTTTATAAATTCTAAATATAAATGAAATATTGAGCTCGATTCGAGATACCACCTGCTAAATCTAAAATTGAAATCTATTTGTCACTTTCAAAATAATAAAATTGATAAAAGAAATCAACTTGAAACTTCAAGGTCGCGTCACGGGAATACCATCACGACGTAGCGTCATGATGAGACTGGGACGATTCTGTTACAGAAGTTTCACTTATTTATTTATTTACTGTTTATTGTACACAAGTACACGAGCCCGATGGTGTAGTGGATAGGGCCGCTGCCTCCTAAGCGGGAAGTCGTGGTTCGAATCCCACCACGTACCAATGTGATTTTCGCTTGGACGAAACAATTAATTATTATTATTAACAACATCTACTTACTACTTCCATGCTGGACTGGGAGAGATAGAAAAACATAGAATGTTCCAGCTGCCCTTCCTCCCGGGCATGCTGTAGAAGACAGCAAAAGGGACTCGAGGGTTACAGTGTATTGTAATTTAGGCGATGGGCTGACAACCTGTCACTATGGCAATACACATTACAATCTAAAATTACCCTCAATTATTGTCAGACGCGGCGAAAGCGCCTTTTACGAGGCGTTTAACGCTCTACCTACCCCGTAAGGGATAAAGGCGTGATTTTATGTATGTATGTTATTAACAACAAATTATTCGTCCAAGGATTTTCGGTTTTCGAATTTCATATGTACGTTTATTCGGCGCTTTTTCCGTGCTTCGGAAGGCACGTTTAGCCGTTGGTCCCGGTTAATATCGTTTAATACCCTAGATATTAGTCGTTAAGCCATATCAGAGGTCAGTGCTAAGCATTGGCGGCTTGAAAACTCTGACCTAATCTAGGATTGGGTCTGGTTTCCCTTCTGGGTTGCGGAGGTCAGATGGCAGTCGCTCTGTGTAAAAACCAGTACCCTCGTTCAATCCCCTAGATTAGGTAGCCAACCCGTGAGATACGGGATAGGGCTAGTTAGATGATGATATTGTACACAAGTATCATGAGTAAGACAATACACAAGGAATACCGACACAACAGGAACAGCTTATTTCTACTAAGAAATTTCTTCCAGCTGACCTACGGAAGTGGGTCTTAAAATGAGAGGCACTTCTGACACGTGTGCTCGGCACACAAACCCATTTTTTTAATACAACATAGTAATTTACGTAGTGATTCACTTACATTTGGCCTGGGAGCGAAAGAAAAATATAGAATGTGCCTGCTGCAATGAATAATAAAATTGAAAAGTGAAATCAACTTTATTATTTCGTAAGTGACATATAGATTTTAATTTTAGTTTTAGCCAGCGGAATCTAGAATCGAGCGCTATGTTAATAGTTTCTGAGCATAACCCCAACTATTGCAAAATTTCTGATTAAATGCATCTTAAAACTTTCTTCCATGCTGGACAGGGAGCCAGAGAAAAACATAGAATGTGCCAGCTGCATTTCCTCCCGGGCATGCTGTAAAAGCCAGCTAAGGGATCCGAGGGTTACAGTATATTGCAATTTAGGCGATGGGCTGACAACCTGTGACTACAGCAATATACTTACAAATCTATCTTAAATAACCCTCAAATCCTTGTCAGACGTGGCGGAACGACCTTTGTTTAGGTAATTTACGCTCGGCCTACCCCATTAGGGACAAAGGCGTGATTATATGTATGTATGTTAAAACTTTGTCAAGTCCACAGTTTACGTGTTAGTATTATTGTTGAGTATTATTCCTGTCGTCAGCACATGCTCACTTGTAAAACAACGGAGCTTGTTTTTCATGAATATTGAATTAAAACGACCTGTGTTCGTTTCGTGAAAAAAATATAGGTAATTTACAATTCACAAATATAAGTTGATGTACATTGCGCGGCTGCCTTTAGCAAACTTCTACTGTGGATATCGAGTCACTCGACCCGATGAACCCTGGTGTCAGAGTTATTAAACCGCCAAATAGCACAGCTAATAGGCCTCTGACAAAGTTTGTGTAAAGACAGAGACTGGGACCGACGGCTTAATGTGCCCTCCGAAGCAAGGAATATTTTTTTCTTCCCGACAACGAGGTGATTCAGCCTGCATAGTCCTAACCAAACTGGGAAAAATTACACATAGTGATAAATTAACTAATATCAACTTTGTGTCCCCCTGGGAATCGAACCCAGGACCTCTGGATCGTAAGCCCACGGCAATGACCACTAGAGCACGGAGGCAGTTAGTAAACTATGACTCGTATTTATAAAGTGATATCAAACTTGAGAGCAATATTAAGTATGGATTTGACAGGCCAGTTTCTACTGAACTGACATTTCTGATATGAAATCAAACTCGCTGTCATTCATGGGAGCTGATTACAAAGAACCTTATAAATTAGCGATTCCTAGTTCGTTGTAGTAACAGGAACAGCCACATTGTACTGAAATTACGTTTCTGATACGAATTCAAACTAGCTGCCATTCTCAAGTACTGTTAATGATTATGGCCCTTTCTCTGGAATACCATCTACTTATAATTTGCAACTTTTTAATTTGTAAAACTTAAAAATCGTACGCACACGGCTGGCTTGCAAAGAACTCTAGTTTAGTTTCGCCAGCCATGGTTGTACATACATACATACATACATATAATCACGCCTTTATCCCAAATGGGGTAGGCAGAGCGTAAACGACCTAAATAAAGGTCAACCCGCCACGTCTGGCAAAGTTTTGAGAGTTGTTCAAAATAGATTTGTAGGTATAGCTACTACCTACTACAGCAAGTAGTGACAGGTTATCAGCCCATCGCCTAAATTGCAATACACAGAAAACTTCAGATTCTTTAGCTGCTTTTTACAACATGCCCGGGAGGAAATGCAGCTGGCACATTCTACGTTTTTCTTTCTCTCCCAGCCAAACATGGAAGTTCATAGTTGTAGCGGCGACAATAGGCATATGATTGGGTGGCTGAAAAAAATAATACGTTTGTACTTAAAACTAATGGCTAAAAATACCGTAGATCTCATTCATCATTTAAAAAACAATGCACATTTAGATTTAATAATCGAGTTAAAAATATAGAAGTTATTTATTTGAGTACCATACTGGACTGGGAGAGAAAGAAAAACATAGAATGTTCCAGTTGCCCTTCCTCCCGGGCATGCTGTAGAAGTCAGCAAAAGCGATTCGAGGGTTACAGTGTATTGTAATTTAGGCGATCGGCTGACAACCTGTCACTACAGCAATACACATTACAATCTAAAATTGCCTTTAATTTATGTCAGACGTGGCGAAAGCGCCTTTTAGGAGGCGTTTTACGTTCTGCCTACCCCGTAAGGGATAAAGGCGTGATTTTATGTATGTATGCATGTGTTTGTTTGTGTAGTCAATATTTTACGTCATTGTTACGTCATAACCCACTATTTTCATACAAAAAAGCGTTTTTACATTTCGTAATAAGTTGCTTATTTGACTAGTAGGAAATTAGCGTGCAGTCTAACTCGCAATGTACATCAAATAGAATTTCAGTTTTGTAAATGGTACCTACTTTAATAAAATGGGCCACGTGTTTGTAATTATATGTAGTCACCAGTTTGGCTCGTTAGCAAACTATTTCAACTATTATTAGCCTATTTGTTTTTACTGAGTGTATTTTAATAGACAAGCCTGTTTCACATTTATCTGATGATGGAACTATTTAAATAATTTGTTCTAGTGATATTTTAAACTATGAAATGTTTTTTTTTTACATATTGGCATGACGCGGGTTGCCCATTGCCACAGTCAAAACTTGGGAAACGTTTACGAAATAAAATGATTTTCAGACAAGCTAAATATGATCAGTTAGAAAAGGAAACAAATACTACTATATAAATACTTATATACAATGTAAATACTTATTTATTTATATACTGTACTTATACAATAAAATACAAAAATTTTGATTGCACAAAGAAACACATACCTACAGCAGAATTGAAAAGGAACAAACGTGACAGTACAATATAGGCGGCCTTATTGCTAAAGCAGCAATTTCTACCAGGCTACCTAAGTAACGAATGGTGATAATAATTAATAAATAAAATTATTATAAGATGCTAGAAAAAACATACAATGGAGGAATAAATAGAGGAATTATGTATTCACTATAGATGGCACCCCGAACTAAAATATTCACGCATGAGTTGAAGCCAGCGTTGTTATACGTACCATAATTATGGTACACGTGCCATAATTTAATCCTCGTACCTTGTCACAGAATATGTAATAGTACAACATACAGAATGGACATTCACCTCCCTTCCCCAGTCCGACATACATCACACTCCGCGCCGGATTGTGGGCCACATTGAGCGTACACTTAGCGGGTATGGCGCGTGCATGTTTCCCAATGTAACGGAAACAATAAGTTTTGTGTTCCAAAGATGGTTATGTACTGTTCCTTGTACGGATATCATTCTACCACATATGACTCCAATAGGAACTTTTTTAGATTCCACAGTGATGAGAGACGGTAAGTAAATTCATACAAAATATGCAACTAAATTATTCTAACTATTCAGTTACAGTGAACTACTTTAAAACGTTGGTTTAATCAAGAACCAGATGATTCAAGTGATGATTATGACCGGTATAACAAAATTTGTCAACCCTTATAACACGCACACAAACGCATGCCAAGTGCAACATGCCGTCTGTCGATGTGTGACCAAAATGACATTGTAGTTAGGAGTGTCCGAGCTGTGACCTTGTCGTGAAAGCGTTGAAAAATATGAAGTCGGGTAAGGCTGCAGGGTATGATAGGGTATCAGTCGAGATGCTGAAGGCTGGCGAAGGTGTAGTGGCTAGTCAGCTATACTGCCTTTTCAACTTGTGTTGGAGAAGCGGCCGAGTACCAAGTGATTGGTGCAAGGCTGTTATAGTTCCGCTGTATAAGGGAAAAGGGTCACAGCTAGACTGCAAAATTACAGCGGTATAAGCCTACTCAGCGTTGTCGGCAAACTGTATGTAAAGATATTGTTTGAAAGAGTGACCAAAGAAACTGATGAGAAGGTATGGGATGCTCAGGCAGGATTTCGAAAGGGAATGGGATGTACGGATCAGGTCTTTTCCTTTCGGTGCATAGCTGAAAAGTGTTAGGCTAAAAACCAAAAGCCAGCTAAGGGATCCGAGGGTTACAGTATATTGCATTTTAGGCGATGTGCTAACAACCTGTCACTACAGCAATATACCTACAAAACTATCTTAAATAACCCTGAAAACTTTGTCAGACGTGGCGGATCGACCTTTGTTTAGGTCGATTACGCTCTGCCTACCCCATTAGGGACAAAGGCGTGATTATATGTATGTATGTAAAAATCAAAAAGTCTATTGCGCATTCGTGGATTTGGAAAAGGCCTATGAATGATAGAGTGATGAGGAATGAATTATGGTCAGCACTATCCATGCATGGGGTAGTAATAATAATAATGATTCCAAGCCGATTTCGGCTACAGCGACTGCTGGACGGGCTCAGCAGCTAGCGTCTCGCTGCTCCGCGCGGTCGTGTGCTCCCATATGCGAGCCAATTTTGGCCTTAAAGGTTCTGGAGCACTTCGGGCACGTGAGTACGCCGCCGCTATAATTATAAATTAAGGCCGTTGGTGGTCTGGCGTTTATTTTATCTCGCTTAGTGTCGAGTTCATCTCTGCGTGTAGATTCAAAGGCGTCGATTTTCTGCCTTAAGAGACGTCTCCATTCCGGACGCTTTGCAGCTGATGACTCCCACGTCAAGTGGTCAATACTGCAATGTTTCATATGCCTTTTAAGCACATCTTTGTACCGCAAGAGCTGTCCGCCCTGCTTGCGCTTGCCTTCTTGAAGCTCACAGTAAAAGATGCGCTTGGCCACTCTTTCATCGGGCATGCGGAACACATGACCACACCAGCGCAACTGGCGCCGCATCAGGTACGCTTCTATGCCGCAGATATTAGCGCGACGAAGAACTTGAGTATTTCTGATACGATCTGTGCAGTGTATGTTCATGATGTCCCGCAGACATCGAAGATGGAATTGGTCCAATGTCTTTATTTGTCTTCGATAAAGGCACCAAGACTCTGAGGAGTACAAAAGATTCGGCAGGACAACAGCTCTGTACACTGCGATCTTTGTCTCTAGTTTGAGGTCATGCGAGCGAAATACCTTTGATCGCAGTTTGCCGAAAGAAGCTGAGGCAGCACCAATTCTGCTGTTTATTTCAGCGTCAAGGTCGCATTGCGATGTTATTATGCTTCCCAGGTACCATGCATGGGGTAAGCAGTATTTTGATCCTTATACAGGGGTTCTAGTGCTTGTGTCAGGATCAACGGGGCGTATAGTGAATTGTTTAGCATCGAAAAAGGTGTTAGACAGTGATGTGTAGCATCGCCATGGCTTTTTAACCTATTCATGGATAGTTGCTTGAACGATTTAAAAGAAAGTTGTAACATCTTGATAGGGAATGAAAAAGTGGAGCAAGTGAAAGAGTTTGTGTATTTAGGATCAATGTTTACAGCAGATGGAAAGAATGATAGTGATATTGAAAGGAGAGTGAATGCCGGTAACATGGTGAATGGAGCGTTGCACGCCTTTATGAGCAGTCAGAAGGTGTCCGATAAGGCCCGTCTGGCTGTGCATAGAGGGGTGTTGATTCCAACACTGATGTATGGGAGTGAAAGTTGGGTATTGCAGAAGAAGCATGAAAACAGAATAAATGCAGTAGAAATGAGAGCGTTAAGAAGGATGATTGGAGTCAAATTGAGTGACAGGATACGAAAAAATGTGATTAGGGACCGTTGTGGGGTCAAAGAAGATATAGTGACAGGTATTGACAAGGGAATGCTTAAGGCTTATGAATGGTTTGGACATATTGAGAGGATGAGTGAAAGCAGGTTGACCAAACAGATATATATGGCGAGTGTGGATGGAAATATTGGAAGGGGAAGGCCTCGACGCACGTACTTGGATCAAATCGGGGACGTCCTAAAGAAAGGTCAGTTCAAGAGTACCCTAAAATGAAAAGATTAATGAATGTGGATGAAGCGAAAGAAGTATGTAAGGATCGTAGCAAGTGGAAAGATGTGTCTCTGCCTACCCCTCCGGGAAAGAGGCGTGATTGTATGTATGTATGTATGTAAACTGCGAAAATGTTGACTTGTTTGTTACTCAAAACTTGGCAAACATATAGGTACTGCAAAGTCTTTGATACTAACATACGGGGTGTAAGGGACAGCGTCCCGCAAACTGGTAGGTGTCGCTCAGTCAACGAAACTTAACAACTATCAGCAAGTTATTTTTTTCTAGAAGTGAAAATAAAAAATATTTGTCGATAAAAATTGTCTGATCGAGGAGGTCCTTTTGTATGAGAAGTTCAAATTACTATTTCATCTCCTGTAAAAAAATCCTGGTGATAATTGTTAAGTGTCGTTAACTGAACAATCCCTATTAGTTTGCGGGCACTGTCCCTTACACCCGGTATATAGCTTTAGACTAGCCAAATCGCAAACAAGGATATGCAAACACTTTACTTTGTAACAGCAAAGGGGTGGCCCTTTCCGAAGCGGGCTTTGCACAAAACCCTGCCTCTAAGATTAACTCAATTTATTTGTAACTGGATCCGTGGTATAGTTTGTGCCATGGGCTCACGATCCGGAACTCCTGGGTTCGATTCCCAAGGTTAATATTTGTTAATTTAACACTTTGTGAGATTTTCCCCAGTTTGGTTAAGACAATGCAGTCCGAATCACCTGATTGTCTGGAAGAAAATGAATTCCGTGCTTCGGAAGGCACGTTAAGCCGACTTTGATAGGGGTCGTTACACAAAACATGTCAGAGGCATAAGCTGTGTTATTAGGCGGTTCAAAAACTCTGGCACCAGGGTTCATCGGGTCGATTGACTCGATACCCACACGACAAAAGAAGAATTTTAGCTTTAAAAGGAAGAAAATCTTTCACGGTCAGAGCAGACAAATTGTGGAATTCCCTTCCCGAAAACGTTCGACGAGCACCGTCTATTCAGACATTTAAAGAGCCAACAAGAAAGTTCTTCTTAGAGAATAATAATTAGTTATTTATCCTATCTCCCATTAACATAATATGTACACATACATACATATAATCATGCCTTTATCCCTAATGGGGTAGGCAGAGCGTAAACGACCTAAACAAAGGTCGTCCCGCCACGTCTGACAAAGTTTTGAGGGTGATTTTAGATAGAATTCTAGGTATATTGCTGTAGTGACAGGTTGTCAGCCCATCGCCTAAATTACAATATACTGAAACCCTCGGATCCCTTAGCTGGATTTTACAGCATGCCCGGGAGGTAATGCAGCTGGCACATTCTATGTTTTTCTCTCACTCCCAGACCAGCATGGAAGAACATAATATGTATTAGTTTATTATAAATATATATATATATTAGTTTATTTTAGTTATGTATTTTATTTAGTAGTATTTATATTGTTTAAGTATTAAGATGAACTTAGTATGCACTATCCCGCTATCTGCTATGTACTATCCTAATATCCAAAGGTGGCCTGGTAGAAATTGCTGCTTTAGCAATAAGCCTATATTGTACTGTTTTGTTCCTTACTTTTCTGTTGTATGTATTTGTGTTTCTTTGTGCAATAAAGTATCTTGTATTGTATTGTAAGAACTCTTGCCTCAGAGGAAAATAGTTTATTTAAAATTCGTCTGCCTTTTTCTCGAATTAAAACGAAAATAAAAATAATTCAGCTGAGTTGTTCTTTTGGCGACTAAACTTTATGCATTTAAAAACGGTTCAAATAAATCGATTTATTACCGATTCTGCGTGGAAAAGACCGCGCTAAGTTAAAACAGAACATGTCAAGGATTTAAATGATCGTGGGCGGGGCGCGCTGCTATATATTCCAACTTTTATTTTCCTATACCCTTAGGTTGCCTGGAAGAAATTGCTGCTTAGCAATAAGGCCGCCTATTTGTACTACTATTTGTTTCTTTTATTTTTTTTTCTCTTGTGTCTTTTCTGTGCAATAAAGTATATTCTTATCTTATCTTATATGGACAACTGCCTCCGAGGTCTACTGGTCTGAGCCATGCGCTCTCGTTCCGGAAGTCCTCGGTTCAATTCAGGTTACACAAGGTTGATATTTCTCTATCACTTTGCGAGTTTTTCCTTAATTTGGTTAAGATAATGCTGGCTGAATCACCTGATAGTCTGAACGAAAAAAGATTCCGTGATTCGGAGGACACGTTAAACCGTCGGTCCCGGCCACTGTCCTATGATGCTCCACGTCCGTAGGGACTACCTTAAAGACAACATACATACATAAAACCACACCTTTATCCCTAATAGGGTAGGCAGAGCGTAAACGACCTAACAAAGGTCGTTCCGCTACGTCTGACAAATTTGGAGGGTTATTTAAGATAGATTTGTAGGTATATTGCTGTAGTGAGAGGTTGTCAGCCCATCGCCTACATTACAATAAACTGAAACCCTAGGATCCCTTAGCTGGTTTTTACAGCATGCCCGGGCGGAGATGTAGCAGGCACATTCTATGTTTTTCTCCCGCTCACAGGCCAGCATGGAAGATTTGACAGTTCTTCAAGTCCTTATTTATCGTACGGAAATATTTATTGTACTTATAATTTGAGTATACCGGGTGTAAGGGACAACGTCCCGCAAACTGATACGTTTACGCTCTGCCTACCCCATTAGGGATAAAGACGTAAACACTACATAGTATAAAACAAAGTCGCTTTTTCTGTCCTATGTATGCATAAATCTTTAAAACTACGCAACGGATTTGATGCGGTTTCTTTTAATGGATAGAGTGATTCAAGAGGAAGGTTTATATGTATAATATTTGCATAATATAGTAGAGAAACACTGATAATTTAAGAAGCCGGGGCAGGTCGCTAGTATATGTATAAAAACCTCAAGATGGCGGTTGTAGTACCTTTTTCTGCCACATTCGTTTGAAGCGTGGTCGTATACGCTTCCTCTCTGTGCAAATTGCGAGAAGCTTCTCAGAAGTATCTTAGAACTCCATTTAAAATTCTAATGACAATTCTTTCTTTCTGTTTGAGATACTGAATAATAAATCTTTTTTTCGACTTCAAATATCCGATGAGTATTATTTGAGGCGAATACTTTGACTTATTATTTATTTATAAGAAGTATAATTACAGATGTAGGAAAGTTCTGGAACGATAGACACGTATTTTACATTGGCCACTCAAGAAATGTACCCAGGACTAAAGTCCTATCACCCTCCTACCTGCGTGGTCAAGTGGTTAGAGCCATGGGCTCACGATCCGGAGGTCCTGGGTTCGATTCACAAAGTTGATATTTGTCAATTTATCACTCTGTGAGGTTTTCCTCAATTTGGTTAGGATAATGGTGGCTGAATCACCTGATAGTCTGAAAGAAAAAAGATTCCGTGCTTCGGAAGACACGTTAAGCCGTCGGTCCCAGTCGCGTTCTTTGATAGTGGTCGTTACTCAAAACCACATCACATCTGACATCAAGTCTGACATCAGGGTTCATCGGGTCGGTTGACGACCATACGACAGAAGAAGAAGAATCCTACTAATATTATAAATGCGAAAGTTTGGTTGTTTACTTCCATGCTGGACTGGGAGCGAGAGAAAAACATAGAATGTGCCAGCTGCATTTCCTCCCGCGCATGATGTAAAAATCAGCTAAGGGATCCGAGGGTTCCAGTATATTGCAATTTAGGCGATGGGCTGGCCTAACCTGTCACTTCAGCAATATTCCTACAAATCTATCTTAAATAACCCTCAAAACTTTGTCAGATGTGGCGGAACGACCTTTATTTAGGTCGTTTAAGCTCTGCCTACCCCATTAGGGATAAAGGCGTAACTATATGTATGTATGTATAGGATATAAGCTTTCATTTCTGACGACGGTGTTTAACCGCGGGCGAAAACTTAGTCAGGTATTAAAAAAAACTAGGTATTTTCTTACCTTTAAGCAAAGCGAAGGCTTCTCAGTCCAACCTGAAATTAAAAAACATAATGATATGAATGACTATTAATAAATGTGATAAACATGTTGTTTTATTACAAACTAGCGACCCGCCCCGGCTTCGCACGGAAATTATCAGTGTTTCTCTACTATATTATGTATGTATTATACATATAAACCTTCCTCTTGAATCACGCTATCCATTAAAACCGCATCAAAATCTGTTGCGTAGTTTCAAAGATTTATGCATACATAGGGATATAGGGACAAAGATAAATACATATAATCACGCCATGTATCTTCACTACATAGTATAAAACAAAGTCGCTTTCTTTGTCCCTATATCCCTATGTATGCATAAATCTTTAAAACTACGCAACAGATTTTGATGCGGTTATCCCTAATGGGGTAAGCAGAGCGTAAACGACCTAAACAAAGGTCGTCCCGGCACTTCTGACAAAGTTTCGAGGGTTATTTAACATAGATTTGTAGATATATTGCTGTAGTAACAGGTTGTCAGCCCATCGCCTAAATTACAATATACTGAAACCCTTGGATAGATCCCTTAGCTGGTTTTTACAGCATGCTCGGGAGGAAATGCATCTAGCACATTGTATGTTTTTCTCTCACTCCCAGTCCAGCACAGTTTTATTGCGCTAGAACACGATTTTTTTTTATTATTTCTCTTTAACTGTACTGCACTGCAAAAAAATTTAAAACTGAATTTGAATCATAAATCCCTGTCGCGCACAACATCCTATGTCAAAAGATTTATACAGTGAATTGAGCAACCCTATTTGATAGGGTTTTAAACCAATTTGTTGAGAAGCACCGGTAATCGCATTTGGCAACCCTGGGGGGCACTAGGGTTGTAGCATTTCGGATATATACTAAACGAATTTATTTATCGTCCATGCTGGACTGGGAGCTAGAGAAAAACGAATGTGCCAGCTGCCTTCCGGGCATGCTGTAAAAATCAGCTAAAGGATCCAAGGGTTTCTGTATATTGCAATTTAGGCGATGGGCTGACAACCTGTCACTACAGCAATATGCCTATAAATGTATCTTAAGTAACCCTTAAAACTTTGTCAGACGTGGCGGAACGACCTTTATTTAGGTCGTTTACGCTGTGTCTACCCCATTACAGATAAAGGCGTAATTTTATATATGTACGTATGTTCTTTTATTTATTTAACAGTTGAATGTACACAATAAATAAATTTTGCCAGACGTGGTGGAACGACCTTTCTTTAGGTCGTTCACGCTCTGCCTACCCCATTAGGGATTCAGTCGTTATTTGTTTTTTCACGTCTGACAAAGTTTTGAGTGTTACTTAAGATAGATTTGTATGTACATTGCCGTAGTGACAGGTTGTCAGCTCATCGCCTAAAGTGCCTTAAACAGAATTTTTTTTTATAGCATGCCCGGGAGGAAATTCTGCTGGCACATAGTTAATAAAATAATGAATAAGACTTTATTTATATTTCCATGCTGGACTGGGAGCTATAAAAAAGCATAGAATGTGCCAGCTGCATCTCGGGCATGCTATAAAAACTAGCTAAAGGATTCGAGAGTTTCAGCATATTGTAATTTAGGCGGTGGGCTGACGATCTGTCACTATAGCGGTATAACTACAAATCTATCATAAATAACCCTTTAAACTTTGACAGACGTGGCCGAACGACCTTTGTTTGGGTTGTTTACGTTCTGCCTACCCCATTAGGGATAAAGGCGTGACTATATTTATGTATGAATGTGTTTTCTTTCTTTCTTCTTATATTCTTTGTTTTCCTTTCGCTCCCAGTCCAGCATGAAAATTATTTATAGCACAAACGGATATATTCATACATCAGGGTCCCCTCTCTACAACTATCCTATGAAATATGAAAGCCGGATTATTGAATTAAACGGAAACAAGCCCCTAAGGGAGGTGTCGAATGATTTTAGACTCAAATGTCACAGGGGGAGAGCTGGTAATTGATTGCGTTAAATTAGTTGAGTACAGACCTAGTAGGTCGATGGAGATTATGGTAAAGGGAATTTTGGAGTAAAGGTCAGACCGCAATAGAACGGCGAAACGGCGCGGCGCGACACTGCGCGACAAATGATTCTTTTGTATGAAAATGTATGAGAGGTACCGCACTGAAGCAGCACTGGAGCTGCAGCTGAGCGGCGCGGCGCTTCACGACGCTTCACAGCGCGGCAAGTTAATACATTTTGACGACCCGCGCAGCCTAGTTGGCAGTGTACCTGCCTGCTACGCAGAGGGTCCCGGGTTCGATTCTAGGCCGGGGCAGACATTTGAATGATGAGTTTAAATGTCTGTTTCTGAGTCTGGGTGTTATTTGTGGTTGTTTCTGTGTATGTCCATGGCACCTCGATATACAGGGAATCCTAGTGGGGGCTGTGTGTGTGTAATCGTTTTTTTTTTTTTTTTTTTTAGTTTTTGTCGCGCATCGTCGCGCATTGCCGTGCCGCGTCGCGCCGCTCCACTCCGCTACAGCTACGCCATAGTGCGGTCTAATCTTAAAGTTCAGACCACAATAGCTGCAGCAATGCGGCGCGGCGCGGCACGGCGCGACACGCCGACGCGGCAATAAAACATGCACACACGCGTACATACATACACTCAAAACAAAACATAACATATAATCACGCCTTTAACCCTAATGGGGTAAGCAGAGCGTAAACGACCTAAATATGGGTCGTTCCGCCACGTCTGACAAAGTTTTGAGGGTTATTTAAGATAGATTTGTAGGAATACTGCTGTAGTGACAGGTTGTGAGCCCATCGCCTAAATTACAATATAGTGAAACCTTCAAATCCCTTAGCATGTTTTACAGCATGCCCGGGAAGAAATGCTGGCACATTCTATGTTTTTGTCTCTCTTTCAGGCCAGCATGGAAGAAATAATGGTCTCCTTATAGAGTGGAATTTTGATTCAACGTGCGACCCGATGGCGTCTGAGTTTTTAAACCTGTTAATAGGCCTCTGACATGGTTTAAATACGAAAACCATCAAATACCCCGCCTTCCGACGCATTGAATCCTTTTACTATTAGGTGATTCAATTTTTAGTCATTGTCCTAATCAAACTGGGAACAGTTTCACAAAGTGATAAATGTCGTTTAGTAGGAATTTAGGACCTTCGAATCGAAGCCCATGGCTCACACACCGAAATAGTGATTTAATAGAATGTTCCAAATGTCACTTTTCTCAAAATTACTATAATTATAAATTAATACAATATAGGAGAAAGGCTGACAATCTATCACTTTAGTTAGCCATACACAGCAATTAACTTTTTTTAAAAGCTTGTCGAAGGTGTCGAAATTACGCTATTATAAAGTCGTTGATGCTCTGTCTGCCCTGCAAGAGAAACAGGGGTAACTATGACTACTGTGTACATTGAAAATGTACCTATTAAATTAGTTGAGTGAAGTGGTCCTAGTAGGTCGATGGATCTTGTGGCAAAGGGAATTGGGGAGTAAATATATTGGTAAGGGGATGTGCAAAGCTTGACGTGTTGACACATACACACACACACACACACATGAACTCGCACGCACACACACATTAACACACGCGCACGCACACGCCAAGCACACACACACCCACACATGAATCACACCTTTATCCCTAATGGGGTAGCGTCAACGGCCCACACAAAGGTCGTTGACAAGTTTTGAGGATTGTTTAAGATGGCTCTTTATATCGTACTCCCACCGATTTTCAGTGATGGCGGCTATTCTCCCAGAGATCAGCCAACTGCGCAGGATTAGGTTTAAGTGCCCAGGTTTTGCGCTGCACAAAGGTGCACTCTCTATTCCTTCAATCTTTTATTCTGATGGGACAGATTGACTGTCACTACCAGAGAGAAATCAGGCGCAGGACCGACTTTACATGCCCATCCGACAGCATAGATCATCTTATTTTTCGGTCAATCAGGTCATTAGCTTGCAATGTCCTAACTAAACTAGAAACAACAACACAAAGTCATTGTCCCCCGCCGGGAATCGAACGCGGGAATCCGGGTCGAGAGGCCATGGCTCAGACCGCTAGACCACGGAGGCAGCCCATAGCCCATCGCCTAAACCCCTCCATGTAGAATCTATAATCAAGAATGAACTTAAGAAATCGCTTATCTAAGGGTCGTTCGTTTACGTTAGCATCCACTTTCATAGCCAATAACAACTTCCGTAACTGGAAGAAACTTCCACACTTCAGAGAGTTTAAGATCATAAGTTCAGATCATATTTAAGTGGAATAAACCTGAGCTTTACTGTAGTTCGAGTACATACATACATATATATAATCACGCCTTTATCCCTAATGGGGTAGGCAGAGCGTAAACCACCCAAACAAAAGTCGTTCCGCCACGTCTGACAAAGTTTTGAGGGTTATTTAAGATAGATTTGTAAGTATATTGCTGTAGTGACAGGTTGTCAGCCCATCGCCTAAATTACAATATACTGAAACCCTCGGATCCCTTAGCTGGTTTTTACAGCATGCCCGGGAGGAAATGCAGCTGGCACATTCTATGTTTTTGTCTCGCTCGCAGTCCAGCATGGAAGAAAGTAGTTCGAGTAACTTGGTATATAACTCGTTTTAACTTACATACTAGAGTCGTATTTTTGAATCACTCGAACTCCATTTCGCACACGCAATAGCAACTTTCGCATGCGAATTTCATACAATTTGCCATGCGAATGTTAGTCTTTCGTATGCGAATTCGATTCGAGTGATTCAAAAATACGGCTCCTGGTCTGGTTTCTTCTATGCTGGAACAGAAGCGAGAGAAAAACATAGAATATGCCAGCTGTATTTCCTCCCGGGCATGCTGTAAGAACCAGTTAAGGGATCCGAGGGTTTCAGTATATTGCAATTTAGGCGATGGGCTGAGAACCTGTCACTACAGCAATATACCTACAAATATATCTTAAATAACCCTCAAAACTTTGTCAGACGTGGCTGAACGACCTTTGTTTTAGTCGTTTACGCTCTGCTTACCCCATTAGGGATAAAGGCGTGATTATATGTGTGTATGTAAGAAGAAAAAAATATTAAAAACCACCCTTTCTTGCGGCAGTAAGGGGGTTCAGGATATGAAGGGCCCTCTAATCTTCCTTCCCGTGTCAGCAAAGGGATATTTTTAAATTGTATTACGTAAATAACAGCGCGATGGTGATGAGAAAAAATACATCTACCTACATAGCTCATAGCTCCCAGGCCAGCATGGAAGGCATTTTCTTCTTGTCTAGTTTTTTTTAGACAAATAACAACCCGATGAACCCTGCAGTCAGTTTTTAAACCGTCTATTAGGAACTGCTAATAGACCTATTTCCTTCATGCGGGACTGGGAGAGATAGAAAAACATAGAATGTTCCAGCTGCCCTTCCTCCCGGGCATGCTGTAGAAGTCAGCAAAAGGGACTCGAGGGTTACAGTGTATTGTAATTTAGGCGATGGGCCGACAACCTGTTGCTACAGCAATACACACCATTACAATCTAAAATTTGAGACGTGGCGAAAGCGCCTATTACGAGGCGTCTTACGCTCTGCCTACCCCGTAAGGGATAAAGGCGTGATTTTATGTATGTATGTAATAGACCTATTAAATGATTTTTGTTGTAACGGTCACTATCTTATTAGCGAGTGAATTCTCGAATCAAACAACCCGATGAACCCTAGTGTCAGAGTTTTTAAACCGCCTAGTAGCATAGCTATTAGACGTCTGACGTGGTTTGAGTAACAGCCACTATCAAAGACAGCGACCGGAACGGACGACATAACGTGCCCTCCGAAGCACAAAATCCTTTTTCTAAAGAAAATCTGATTGTAGCTACGATGATAGCATTGTCCTAAACAAACTAGGGAAATACACAAATGTTAACTTTGTGCGGAATGTCTTATTTGCAGGAATCGAACTCATTACCTCCGGATCGCAAGCCCATGGCTCAGACCACTAGACCACGGACGCAGTTAATCCCCTCACTACCCCAAGAAAGGGTGGCCTATGATTAATAAAAACATACTTACAGCGTTGGAGCGGTTGGTCATAAATATTGCATCAAAATGCTGATTATTTTTAAGGCCCCGGTGTGGGCACTTCCCATTGTATACATACATACATATAATCACGCCTCTATCCCTAATGGGGTGGGCAGAGCGTAAACGACCTAAACAAAGGTGGTTCTGCCACGTCTGACAAAGTTTTGAGTGTTATTTAAGATACACTTTTAGGTATATTGCTGTAGTGACAGGTTGACAGCCCATCGCCTAAATTGCAATATACGGAAACCCTCGGATCCCTTAGCTGGTTTTTACAGCATCCTCGGGAGGAAATGCAGCTGGGACATTCTATGTTTTTCTCTCGCTAACAGTCCAGCATGGAAGTATAATTAATAACAAGTAATTTAAATAGTTCTTTTCTTCCATGCTGGACTGGGAGAGATAGAAAAACATAGAATGTTCCAGCTGCCCTTCCTCCCAGGCATGCTGTAGAAGACAGCAAAAGGGACTCGAGGGTTGTATTGTAATTTATACGATGGGCTGACAACCTGTCACTACACATTAGCAATACACATTACAATCTAAAATTGCCCTAAATTTTTGTCAGACGCGGCGAAAGCGCCTTTTACGAGGCGTTTAACACTCTGCCTACCCCGTAAGGGATAAAGGCGTGATTTTATGTATGTATGTATTTAAATAGTTCAAAAATCAACTGTGTAGGATATAAAGTATGCTTTAGAACTTTAAATCGCTATAGATCTTAAACACTTTTACTTCCATGCTGGACTGGGTGAGATAGAAAAACATAGAATGTTCCAGCTGCCCTTCCTCCCGGGCATGCTCTTGAAGTCAGCAAAAGGGACTCGATGGTTACAGTGTATTGTAATTTAGGGCTGACAACCTGTCACTATAGCAATACATATTACAATCTAAAATTGCCCTCAATTTTTGTCAGACGTGGCGAAAGCGAATTTTACGAGGCGTTAAACGCTCTGCCTACCCCGTAAGGGATAAAGGCGTGATTTTATGTATGTATCTTAAACAGTTGTTCAAAACGAAAAATTATGTTGTAAAATTCGAATTGGTTTTCAAATACCTATTCAATGATACCCCTCATGGGGACATATTGTATGGAAAATCCGTTTTTTCCCGTCACTATTAGTTAGAAAAGCATCTACGTAAGAATCTGAACGCATATAGTCACACCTTTATCCCTAATGGGGTAGGCAGAGCGTAAACGACCTAAACAAAGGTCGTTCCGCCACGTCTGGCAAAGTTTTGAGTGTATTTAAGATAGATTTGTAGGTATATTGCAGTAGTGACAGGTTGTCAGCCCATCGCCTAAATTACAGTACACTGAAACCCTCCGATCCCTTAGCTGGTTTCTACAGCATGCCCGGGAGGAAATGCAGCTGGCACATTCTATGTTTTTCTTTCGCTTCCAGGCCAGCATGTAATATTTTCTATTCATTTTTTATGGGAACATAATTTGTTTTCATCCTATGTTCCAAATCGAACGAATCCTACCACGTACCAATGTGTTTTTCGGTTTTCGAATTTCATATGAACATTTATTCGGCGCTTTTTCCGTGCTTCGTAAGGTACGTTAAGCCGTTGGCCCCGGTTAATATCGTTTAATACCGTAGATATTAGTCGGTAAGCCATGTCAGAGGCCAGTGCTAAGCATTGGCGGCTTGAAAACTCTGACCTAATCTAGGATTGGGTCTGGTTTCCTTTCTGGGTTGCAGCACCCTCGTTCAATCCCCTAGATTAGGTAGCCAACCCCATCAGATACGGGATTAGGCAAGGGAGATACATACACATAATCACGCCTTTGTCCCAAATGGGGTAGGCTAGGGAGATGATGTACCATAATTCAGTTTCATAGTCTAAACAAACGGTTGGTGAATAATAATTCTCGTTGTACTTACAGAAATATGTGATTCTGCAACTGATAAATTTTGAAACATAGGTTGAAAAACAAACAAAAATTGGACCTCCTATACTAAAAGTTTTACGTATACACAATATAGCTATAAATATAGAATAATCCTTATTCGTAGCAATATTGTGTAGGTAGAAAAGCAAATGGTTAAAAAGTATAAACCTTTTTTAACTGCGTTCCAGTTTAAATCCCGCGGATTATATTCCAGATGAAATGAAAAAACCTCGCATTCGAATGCGTAATTGCATAAAAATCTCAGTCAGCAAAAAACATGGCTTCCCCCTGACTAACCACATAATGTGGGTGACATCAAGCGGTTTTAAAAATACATACGGACATATAATCACGCCTTAATCCTTAATGAGGAGGGCAGAGCGTAAACGACCTAAACAAAGGTCGTTCCGCCATGTTCGACAAAGATTTGTGGATTATTTATGATATATTTCTAGGTAGTGACAGGTTGTCTGCCCATCGCCTAAATTGCAATATACTGAAACCCTCGGATCCCTTAGCTGGTTTTTACAGCATGCCCGGGAGGAAATGCTTCTGGCACAATCCATGTTTTTCTTTGGTTCCCAGTACAGCAAGGAATGAAATATTTTGGACACAATTAATTTAATATTGATGTCGCCACCGTCGCGCCACAATTCACCCCTTAAATGCAATCTCGTATGCGAATGAATAATTTCATTTAAAAAATCAGCATAAAATCTCAAAAATAACCGCAAGTCTGCAAGTGACATCAACAGGTGTGAAATCTGCATATTTTTCCGTAATTATTGATAAAATCCACTGCCACGGATAATATTTTTTTCACTTTTTTTTTTATAGCCATCGTCCGTTTTGGGACATTTTGCCAGTGTCACGTCAATTAAACAAGGAAAAAGAAACCGGCAAACGTAAAGAAAAGTAAGAGAAAAATAAGAAACCGGATCAGAAAAATAGATTTAATTATAATTTTTTCACTTCTCATGCATCCCATGCCAAAAACATATCTTATCAATGCATCTCTGAAAAGGCAAAGAAAATTAGCGCATACAGCCAAACACAATAAGAAGTTCATAGATAGAACTAGTTATTTTAAAATATTTACTTAACATTATTTGCCTTTTGTGTTTTTTTATGACAAAAAAAATATTAAAAATTTATTTAAAAGTTAGATAGTGTATTTGATTTATTATTACAAAATTAATTTACTAGTCGGCTGTATAGGTCTCCAGCCTAAGCGTAATATTTAATGGCGAAAAATTTGAAAAGTTTAATGGCGGGAATGAATGATTTAGTTTAACACCTCGTAATCGAAGTGAAAAGCAGAGTTTATAACTCGAGCCCAAAACCATATTATCCCCTGCCGTCTCGTGCAGCTAAAAAATTCAGACAAAAATGGCTTTTGTGCATTTGTCGTAAAATCTACTATTGATGCTCTGTTAGCTATTATAAATGATACCTAAAATATGGTATTTTTTTAGAAAATGACAGAATTCACTGATGACCTACGAAGTTGATAATAGAAAATTACAGATGTGGACTTGTTTTATAAAAAAAATGGCTTTTCCATACAAATTATCTAATCGAGGTGGACATTTCGTATGGAAAAGCCATTTTTCTTTTCACTTTCTGAAATAATTTCCTGTTGGAAATTTTTCAGTGTCGTTGACTGTGCAACCCCTATCAGTTTGCTTTTTGCATTGCCTACAACACACAGGCGTCACTTACTGCGCGCAAGGTTGCGCTCAACAAGCTGTCAATGCTTTTTGCATTGCCTACAACACACAGGCGTCACTTACTGCGCGCAAGGTTGCGCTCAACAAGCTGTCAATGCTTTTTGCATTGCCTACAACACACATGCGTTACTTACTGCGCGCAAGGTTGCGCTTAACAAGCTGTCAATGCTTTTTGCATTGCCTACAACACACATGCGTTACTTACTGCGCGCAAGGTTGCGCTCAACAAGCTGTCAATGCTTTTTGCATTGCCTACAACACACATGCGTTACTTACTGCACGCAAGGTTGCGCTCAACAAGCTGTCAATGCTTTTTGCATTGCCTACAACACACATGCGTTACTTACTGCGCGCAAGGTTGCGCTTAACAAGCTGTCAATGCTTTTTGCATTGCCTACAACACACATGCGTTACTTACTGCGCGCAAGGTTGCGCTCAACAAGCTGTCAATGCTTTTTGCATTGCCTACAACACACATGCGTTACTTACTGCGCGCAAGGTTGCGCTTAACAAGCTGTCAATGCTTTTTGCATTGCCTACAACACACATGCGTTACCTTACGCTCTATGCGTGCGTAATGGCAGAGGGTTGCGCCGACGTAGAATTTATCGCTACGTAGAGCCTAAGGTGACGCATGTGTGTGCAATGCAAAAAGCATCGACAGCGTGTTGAGCGCAACCTTGCGCGCAGTAAGTGACGCCTGTGTGTTGCTGCCCTAACGCACACTGACTTCGGCCCATAGCACACCCTGAGTCCGGCCCCAGGGAGCGGATTTTTCGGTCTGAATTCAATTTATCTGCGCAAATGGTCTCGGGACCTCTGAGCCATCCCACATAGAAGATATATTTCACCCGACAGCGGGAGACAAAGGGTGGGTAGTGTTTTGTCGTATGCAGCCACAAGTACACTCGATATTTTTTTATTTTTTTACTCTAGTCTGAATGACAGAGACAGA
This sequence comes from Scrobipalpa costella, assembly GCA_949820665.1. Classification (NCBI taxonomy): domain Eukaryota; kingdom Metazoa; phylum Arthropoda; class Insecta; order Lepidoptera; family Gelechiidae; genus Scrobipalpa; species Scrobipalpa costella. Next base: position 8,545,729 of record OX463322.1, on the reverse strand, counting down.
ATTGACGATGTAGTAAGCTCTATTAAGGCTCTATTCAATTTGTGTAGTCAAAATGTTTAAAAACACTGTTCTTAAGAACAATAAATTCATTATACCCAAAATCACTACATAGTATAAAACAAAGTCGCTTTCTCTTTCCCTATAACCCTACGTATTCATAAATCTTTAAAAATACGCAACGGATTTTGACGCGGTTTCTTTTAATGGATAGAGCGATTCAAGAGGAAAGTTTATATGTATAATACGTGCATAATATAGTAGAGAAACACTGATGAACTCCGTGCGAAGCCGGGGAGGGTCGCTAGTATTTACTCTGTGCTAGTATTTAATAAATTAGACCACAGAGTAACTATAATACTACATTAGACTTAGTACGACAGAATATAATAACGTCGAAGATAACCCTGAAGAAAAAACTTAAAACTGTTCTTCAAACTAACAATATGATGTGTCACATTAATCATTCTCCATAATTCATAGTTGTAAAACTCTTTTTATATTGTTATTTTTTTGAAAACTCTGACCTAATCTGGGATTGGGTCTGGTTTCCCTTCTGTGTTGCGGAGGTCAGATGCCAGTCGCTCTGTGTAAAAACCAGTAGCCTCGTTCAATCTCCTAGATTAGGTATCCGATCCCGTAAGATACGGGATAAGGCTAGGGAGATGGTGATTATTTTTTTTATAAGATACTAGAATATAAGATAGGTATTTGTTAGCCATTATGTAACGAGTGCTACCTTGCCAACAAACTGCTTTCGCAGTTTGGCGAGAATATAACATATATATTCTGTAAATACCTTTTTTGTGAAATAAAATAAATAAATAATAAATAAGGTCAGACAGCACTAGGCCATAATAGCCCGATGGTGTAGTGGATAGGGCCGCTGCCTCCTGAGCAGGAGGTTGTGGTTCAACTCCCACCACGCACCAATGTGTTTTTCGGTTTTCGAATTTCATATGTACGTTTATTCGGTGCTTTTCGTGCTTCGGAAGGCACGTTAAGCCGTTGGTCCCGGTTAATATCGTTTAATACCATAGATATTAATCGTTAAGCCATGTCAGAGGCCGATGCTAAGCATTGGCGGCTTGAAAACTCTGACCTAATCTAGGATTGGATCTGGTTTCCCTTCTGGGTTGCGGAGGTCAGATGGCAGTCGCTCTTTGTAAAAACCAGTACCCTCGTTCAATCTCCTAGATTAGGTAGCCAATCCCGTGAGATACGCGAAAAGGCTAAGGAGATGATGAGACAGCACTAGGCCATAGCTACAGCGACGCGGCACGGCGCAAGAAATGTTTCTTTGTATGGAAATGTATGAGATGAACCGCACTTAAGCGGCACTGTAGTTGCAGGCACGGTGCGGCACAGCGCGGCAAGGCGCGACACTGCGCGAGAAATGATTCAATGTATGCAAATGAGATGAATATGAGATGAACCGCACTGAAGCGGTACTGTATTTGCAGCTTCTTCTTCTTTTCGAGTGGGTATCGAGTCTATCGAACCGATGAACCCTGGTGTCAGAGTTTTTAAACCGCCTAGTAGCACAACTATCAGGCCTCTGACATGGTTTGAGTAACGACCACTATCAAAGACAGCGACCGGGACCCACGGCTTAACGTGCCCTCCGAAGCACGAAATCTTTTTTTTTTTTCTTTTCGGACAATCAGGTGATTCAGCCTGCAATGTCCTAACCAAACTGGGGAAAAATTCACAAAGTGATAAATTCTCAAATATCAACTTTGTGTTTCCCCCCTGGGAATCGAACCCAGGACCTCCGGATCGGGAGTCCATGGCACTAGCCACTAGACCACGGAGGCAGTTATTTGCAGCGAAGCGGCGCGACAACGTCAGTTCATACATTTTGACAGTATGTGTCGCGTTGCGTCGCGCCGCGTCGCTCCGCTGGTACTACGTCCTAGTGCGAACCAACCTTTATAGTGACAAGTTGCCAGCCTCTCGCCTAGGTCAAAATAAACCGAATGACCCAGTCATCTTTTTCAGATTTTTCTTCCATGCTGGACTGGGAGAGATAGAAAATCATAGAATGTTTCAGCTGCCCTTCCTCCCGGGCATGCTGTTGAAGTCAGCAAAAGGGACTCGAGGGTTACAGTCTATTGTAATTTAGGCGATGGGCTGACAACCTGTCACTAAAGCAATACATATTACAATCTATAATTGCCCTCAATTTTTGTCAGACGTGGCGAAAGCGCCTTTTACGAGGCGTTAAACGCTCTGCCTACCTCGTAAGGGATAAAGGCGTGATTTATGTAAGTATGTATGTATGTACCCAGACATCTTAAATGGCGTTTGAGAAGAAGCTACTAAATTCTAAGCTTCTTATTGATCTTCCTCTACAGTGTAGTGGTTAGAGCCACGAGCTCACGATCCGTAAGTCCTGGGGTCGATTTCTAGAGGGGAACACAAAGCTGGTATTTGTCTGTTTATCACTTTGTGGGATTTGTTTTTCCAATTTCGTTAGGACAATGCAGGCGGAATCCGAAAACGGAGAACTTGCTTCGGAGGGCACGTTAAGCCGTCGGTCCCGGTCGCTGACTTTGATAGTGGTCGTTACTCAAACCACGTCAGAGGGCAAATACTAGGCGGTTTGAACATTTTGACACCAGGGTTCATCGGGCAGTTTGACTCGAGAATCCACTCGCTAAGAAGAAGAAGTGATTTGAAAGCTAAAGTTAGTTAAACAACAAGAAAATCCAGGTCATTTTACTTAAACATTGAGGGTTTGAGTATTGTAATTTAGGCGAGGGGCTGACAACCTATCACTATAGCAATATATAGATCAGTCTAGAATAACCCTCAAAACTTGTCAGACGTGGCGAAACGACTTTTGTTTAGGTCGTTCACGCTCTGCCTACCCCCTTAGGGATAGAAGCGTGAATATATGTATGTATGTATATGATAGCCAAAGTTACTTGAACAACAAGAAAATCCAGGTTATTTTACTTAAACATGAACTTACGATCTAAGACTTTCCGAAGTGTTGAAGTTTCTTCGCATTAAGGAAGTTTTTATTGGATTCTGCCTCCGTGGTCTAGCGGCCTGAGCTATGTATATAGTTCGATATAGCTCTCGATCCGGAGGTCCCGGGTTCGATTCCCGGCGGGGGATAATGACTTTGTCTTGTTGTTTCTAGTTTGGTTAGGACATTGCAGGCTGGTCACCTGATTGGCCGAAAAGTAAGGTGATCCATGCTGTCGGATGGGCATGAAAATAGTCGGTCCTGCGCCTGATTTATCTCTGGTTCAGCCTGCAATATCCTAACCAACATACATACATACATATAATCACGCCTTTATCCCTAATGGGGTATGCAGAAATGGGGTAAACAAAGATCGCTCCGCCACGACTGACAACATTTTAGTTATATTGCCACAGTAATAGATTCTCAGCCTATCGCCTGAATTACAATATATTGAAACCCTCGAATCCCTTAACTCGATTATATTATACATACATATAGTCACGCCTTTATCCCTAATGGGGTAGGCAGAGCGTAAACGACCTCAACAAAGGTCGTTCCACCACATCTGACAAAGGTTTGAGGGTTATTTAAGATAGATTTGTAGGTATATTGCTGTAGTGACAGGTTGTCAGCCCATCGCCTAAATTGCAATATACTGAAATCCTCGGATCCCTTAGCTGGTTTTTACAGCATGCCCGGGAGGATATGCAGCTGGCACATTCTATGTTTTTCTTTCGTTCCCAGTCCAGCGTGGAAAAATAAAAGCGTGGTTTATATTATAAATGTGAACGTTTCAATTTTGGATGTTAATATTAGCCAGTTAAGGGATTTGAGATTTCAGTATATTGTAATTTAGGCGATGGGCTGACAACCTATCACTACAGCAATACACCTACAAATCTTTAATAATCATCAAAACTTTGTCAGGCGTGGCGGAATAATCTTTGTTAAGGGCATTTACGCTCTGCCTACCCCGTAAGGGTTAAAAAGGCGTGATTATATGTATCATCACTACATAGTATAAAACAAAGTCGCTTTCTCTGTCCCTATATCCCTATGTATGCTTAAATCTTTAAAACTTCGCAACGGATTTTGAAGCGGTTCCTTTTAATGGATAGATTGATTCAAGAGGAAGGTTTATATGTATAATACATGCATAACATACATACATACATATAGTCACGCCTTTATCCCTAATGGGGTAGGCAGAGCGAAAACGACCTAAACAAAGGTCGTTCCGCCACGTCTGACAAGTTTTGAGGATTATTACAGATGATCATGACGTATATTGCTTTAGTGACAGGTTGTCAGCCCATCGCCTAAAATTGTAATATACTATAACCCTCGAATCCATTAGCTGGTTTTTACAGCATGCTCTGGAGGTAATGCAGCTGGCACATTCTATGTTTTTCCATCACTCCCAGTCCAGCATGGAATTAATATTATTACATAGTAGAGAAACACTGATAATTTCCGTGCGAAGCCGGGGCGGGTCGCTAGTGTATAATATTAGTGAGAATAGAAAAAATCCTAGAATTTAGCACAGGGCCCCCCGTAGCTACCTGATACTAACATTATTCATGTGTAAATATAGTACTGTATGATTTGAAACTATTAGAGCCCGATGGTGTAGTGGTTAGGGCTGCTGCCTCCTGAGCGGGAGGTCGTGATTCGAATCGCACCTCGTACCAATGTGCTTTTCGATTTCCGAATTTTATATATGTGTTAATTCGGTCCGTGCTTTGGAAGGCACGTTAAACCGTTGGTCCCGGTTAATATCGTTTAATACCGTAGATATTAGTCGTTAAGCCATGTCAGTTGCTAGTGCTAAGCATTGGCGGCCTTAAAATTCCGACCTAATCTAGGATAAGGGTCTGGTTTCCCTTCTGGGTTGCGGAGGTCAGATGGCAGTCGCTCTGTGTAAAAACCAGTACCCTTGTTCAATCACCTAGATTAGGTAGCCGACCACGTGAGATATGGGATAAGGCTAGATAGATGATGATCTTTCTAACGTAACGAATAAGCTAAAAAAATAAGGGCGGATTTAGAAGGGGGCACGGGGGCACATGCCACGGGGCCCCCAAAACGGTGTTTTTTTGTACTGTAGAGGTTTTGTACAGTATATACTTAAAAGTTCTAATTGTGCCCCCCCCCAGTCATACTTGTCCCCCCCCCGCCCTCCAGTCATACTTGTCCCCCCCCAGAAAAAAAACCTGGATGCGCCCTTGCAAAAATAACAAATATTTTCAATTTATTTTTATGTGAAGTATCGTACCCTCTGCCTACCCCATTAGGGATAACGGCGTGATTAAATGTATGTATGTATTCACAGGGCTCCATACAAAAATGTTATCTTTGAATATCCATTTTGTAGTAATCGAACCAGCGACCTCCGTTTATTACATGGCCACCCCAATTAGATACGATCGTAAGTAAACATCTTTCTTCCATGCTGTACTGGGAGCGAGAAAAAAACATAGAATGTACCAGCTGCATTTCCTCCCGGGCATGCTGTAAAAACCAGCTAAGGGATCTGAGGGTTTCAGTATATTGTAATTTAGGCGATGGGCTGACAACCGATCACTACAGCAATATACCTACAAATCCTCCAAACCCTCAAAATTTTGTCAGACGTGGCGGAACGATCTTTGGCTATCTCGTTTATGCTTTGCCTACCCCATTAGGGATAACGCCGTGATTATATGTACGTATGTATTCACAGTGTAACAGGCTCCATATAAAAATGTTACCTTAGAATATACATTTTGTAGGAATCAAACCCGCGACCTCCGTTTATTACATCGCCACCCCTATTAGATACGATCGTAAGTAAACATCGACTGTATGATTTGAAACCATTACCATAGACGAATAATAACTGTTTGAACAGCAACGATTGATTGTACTACATACATACATATAATCACGCCTTTATCCCTAATGGGGTAGGCAAAACGTTAACGACCTAAACAAAGGCCGTTCTGCCATGTCGAACGAAGTTTTGAGGGTTATTTTAAGTTAATTTGTAGGTATATTGCTGTAGTGATAGGTTGTCAGCCCATCACCTAAATTACAATATACTAAAAACTTTGCATCCCTTAGCTGGTTTTCACAGCATTCCCGGAAGGGATGCAGCTGGCACATTCTATGTTTTTCTCTCGCTCCCAGTCCAACATGGAAGCATTGTACTACAGCGGTACTCAAAGTGTGGTTACTACTCGATGGACCAGATTTGAAACTTAGTTATGAGAAAATGCAGCTGGCACATTTTATGTTTTTTTTCTCTCGCTCCCAGGCCAGCATGGAACCCTATAATTTGAAACTATTATCTACTATGGACGAACAATAACTGTTTGAACAGCAACGATTGATTGTACTACAGCGGTGCTCAAAGTGTGGTAAGAGAAAACCGATTCTCAAAGTTTCAAGTACTTTATTTCAAACAACAAAAACTACGAGTATATACGTATAGCGTCCGAGATCTAGTGGTCAGAGCCATGGGGTACCAATCCGGAGGTCGTGGGTTCGATTCCCAGAGGAATATAAAAGTTGATATTTCTCAATTTATCGCTTTGAGAGATTTTCCCTAGAGCGGTTAGGATACAGGCTGAATTACCTGATTGTTTGGAAGAAAAATACCTTGCTTCGGAGGGCACGTTTATATAGTGATAGTGGTCGTTACGTCAGAGCACTAATAGCTGTGCTATTAGTTGGTTCAAAAACTCTGACACCTGGGTTCATCGGGTCGACCGACTCAAACCCACACGACAGAAGAAGAAGAAGCATATTTTATCTTTTGTTTGCAATCATCAAAGAAACGAAATAGCCTTTAGATACAACTTTTTCATAAATGGCCACTGTCGCTCTGCATATCCTTCAAAAATACAGGCGTGACGTCATCCACGAGTGAAATAGAACTAACAAACTAAAAAAAACAGTTACAATACAAAGTTCATTGACCTCTGTCAGTTGACCTAGTAAACCATTCGTAGCATATTGCTACGACAATACTACGTCGTAGCGAGTATGTAGCACTTGACTACGAAACAATCACTACATAGTATAAAACAAAGTCGCTTTCTCTGTCCCTATATCCCTATGTATGCATAAACCTTTAAAACTACGCAACGGATTTTGATGCGGTTTCTTTTAATGGATAGAGTGATTCAAGAGGAAGGTTTATATGTATAAAACATACATAATACAGTAGAGAAGCACTGTACGCCTATGCTTGGTTCAGCTATGGCATAATACTATGGGGAAACAGTACCGATGCTCCTGAGCTATTTACTCTCCAAAAAAAGTTAGTGCGCATCATAGTAAATATAAAAACGATAGACAGCTGCAAACCGTATTTTCGGGAACATAAAATGCTTACCCTGCCATGTATTTATATTTATGAACTGTGTAAATTTGTACGTAACAATCCTAAATTGTACTCAAGAAGATCCGATCTTCCAATTAATCACTCATTGCGGTATGGAAATAGGCTACTGCTACCAGTGTCCAATTTGAAATTGCACTCCGATGGTCCCTACGTTATGTCTATAAAAGTTTATAATAAATTACCTGAAAGTACCAAAGACATACAGAATAATAAAACATTTTTCAGACAACTCAAACAAATATTGCTAAATAAAAGCTACTATACTATTAATGAATATCTGGACGATAACGAATTTTTAATCAATAAATAAATTAAATGAAAACAATAATATTCTAAGCTATTTTTTTTTTTTTAATAACCTATATTGATAATTCATAAAATAATGTTAAATAAATTTAAAATTAATACGTAATTGTTATCAGAATCTAATGCTTGAGTTTATAGATTTGATTATTTACTTATTAAAGTCCTCCTCTCTGCTATTTTTGCTGTGCCCAACAGGGTCCATAATGTCATGTTCACACTTAGATTACACCAACTATTATAACCATTGTGGAATGCAAATAAATAAGATAAGATAAGATGATTTCCGTGCGAAGCCGGGGCGGGTCGCTAGTTTTAATGTATTTTAATATTTTGTTTTACGGCTCTGGAAACTCAGTCCTTTTGGGACAATCTTTTCCTAGCTTTTTTTTTTATAAATAGAGTCTTGGCATGGAAACAAGTCCTTCAGCCGAAATACGTACATACATACATACATATAATCACGCCTTTATCCCTAATGGGGTAGGCAGAGCGTAAACGACCTAACCAAAGGTCGTTCCGCCACGTCTGACAAATTTTTGAGGTTTATTTAAGATAGATTTGTAGGTATATTGCTGTAGTAACAGGTTGTCAGCCCATCGCCTAAATTGCAATATATTCAGACCTTCGTATCCCTTAGCTTGTTTTTACAGCATGCCTGGGAGGAAATGCAGCTGGAACATTCTATGTTTTTCTCTCGCTCCCAGTCCAGCATGGAAGTCCAGGCTGTCTGTATACTGTCGTAGTAAAAGGCCATCAGTCCATCGCCTAATGAACTGAAACCCACAAATTCCTTTGCTGGTTCTTACAGCATGGCTGCAGAAGAAGCAGCTGGCACATTCTATGGAAGATTCTAATATTATTTTTATGGCTCCGAGCTTACAAAAAATGTATAAGAATTATTATGCTTAATAGATCTAAAAGCGGGCATGCTGTAAAAACCAGCTAAGGAATTGCCTCAAAACATAACATAACATAACATAAAAATACTTTATTGCACTTAATAATACAACACAAAAGATAACAAAAAACAAATACAACATAGGCGGCCTTATTGCTAAGGTAGTAATTTCTTCCAGGCAACCTTTGGGTGAAAGAAAAAGTGTAGCGGTAAGCGGGATAGTGCATACCTAGTCAAATAGGTATCCTAAATACATTACATAACATATAATACATAAATTAAGTACAAGCTACTACATAGATATTTGTAAAATAAACTAATACATAATATATAATAAACTAATACATAAACTAATGGAAGATAGGATAATGCCAACTACAATCAGAACTAGTCGAAGGAAATGACAGCAACAGTATCTACAGCACAGGATAAAAGTGAAGGAAACTAAAGATCAGACAGTAATTATTTGTTCCAAGTAACGTTTTTTAATTCGGCTCTTAAAAATCTCAAGAGACGGTGCACGTCGAATATCTTCGGGCAATTCATTCCACAGCTTGATCGCTCGCACTGCGTAAGACTTTGCGTAGAAGTCAGTCTTGTGAGAAGGCAGGTTAAGCGCCAATTTAGAGCTGGCTCGCAAATTGCGGGCAGACAGTGACAGTGGTCGTTACTCAAACCATGTCAGGCCTGATAGTTGTGCTACTAGGCGGTTTAAAAGCTCTGACACAAGGGTCAATCGGGTCGAAAGACTCGATACCCACTCGACAGCGACCGGGACCGACGGCTTAACGTGTCCTCCGAAGCACGAATTCTTTTTCTTTTTCGGACAATCAGGTGATTCAGCCTGCAATCTCCTAACCGAACTGGGGAAAAATTCACAAAGTGATAAATTCTCCAATATCAACTTTGTGTTTCCCCCCTGGGAATCGAACCCAGGACCTCCGGATCAGGAGTCGATGGCACTAGCCACTAGTCCACGGAGGCAGTTAGACTCAAGTATTTTAAACCTTATAAATTAGCGATTCTTAGTTCGTTGTAGTAACAGGTAGAAAAATTTCATATGTACGTTTATTCGGTGGTTTTTCCGTGCTTCGGAAGGCACGTTAAGCCGTTGGTCCCGGTTAATATCGTTTAATACCGTAGATATTATTCGTTAAGCCAAATCAGAGGCCAGTGCTAAACATTGGCGGCTTGAAAACTCTGACCTAATCTAGGATTGGGTCTGGTTTCCCTCCTAGGTTGCGGAGGTCAGATGGCAGTCGTTTTGTGTAAAAACCAGTACCCTCGTTCAATCCCCTAGATTAGGAAGCCGACCCCGTGAGATACGAGATAAGGCTAGGGAGATGATGACTTCTGTTCGACCACAATTTAGATTAGTTGTTTTTATTGAGTTATGATTTTTTAACTGATGGTGGCGCCACTTAGGATATATCGGACATATATTACCAACTCAGTTCTACATACATACATACAATCACGCCTTTCTCCCTAATGGGGTAGGCAGAACGTAAACGACCTAAATAAAGGTCGTTTCGCCACGTCTGACAAAGTTTTGAGGGTTATTTAAAATATTATAGGTATAATGCTATAGTGACAGGTTGTCAGCCTATCGCCTAAATTGCAATATTCTGCCCTCGGATCCCTTAGCTCGTTTTTACAGCATGCCCGGGAGGAAATGCAGCTGGCACATTCGATGTTTTTCTCTCGCTCCCAGGCCAGCATGGAAGATTCTCAACTCAGTTCTAGAATAAATGTAATCAAAGTTTCATGTCTTTTAATCGAAGATCTTGTTTCTAAAATAACTTTTAGCTATTAGATATAACAACATAATGAAATAGAAAGTTTTAGTAATTTAACTAATCTTCTATGCTGGACTGGGAGCGAGAGAAAAACATCGAATGTGCCAGCTGCGTTTCCTCCCGGGCATGCTGTAAAAACCAGCTAAGGGATCCGAGGGCAGAATATTGCAATTTAGGCGATAGGCTGACAACCTGTCACTATAGCATTATACCTATAATATCTTAAATAACCCTCAAAACTTTGTCAGACGTGGCGAAACGACCTTTATTTAGGTCGTTTACGTTCTGCCTACCCCATTAGGGAGAAAGGCGTGATTGTATGTATGTATAAATGTACTAATTTGCGAACACGTATCATTTATATTTGAAATGTGTTGTTGAACTAAAGACATGTGACTTTGTTTTATTCTAAAACTGAGTTGGAAATACATATTACCTTTTATTACATACATACATACATAAATCACGCCTTTATCCCTTACGGGGTAGGCAGAGCGTTTAACGCCTAGTAAAAGGCGCTTTCGCCACGTCTGACAAAAATTGAGGGCAATTTTAGATTGTAATATGTATTGCTTTAGTGACAGGTTGTCAGCCCATCGCCTAAATTACAATACAATGTAACCCTCGAGTCCCTTTTGCTGACTTTAACAGCATGCCCGGGAGGAAGGGCAGCTGGAACATTCTATGTTTTTCTATCTCTCCCAGTCCAGCATGGAAGAATATAATACCTTTTATTATCAAACATTATACTTGCTCATTGTATTAAAAAAATACTAGATATTGTGACATAAAGTCTTTTACTACATACATACATATAATCACGCCTTTATCCCTCATGGGGTAGGCAGAACGTAAACGACATAAACACAGGTCGTTCCACCACGTCTGACAAAGTTTTGAGGGTTTTTTAAGATGGAATTGTAGATATATTGCTGTAGTGACAGGTTTCTTCCATGCTGGCCTGGGACCGAGAGAAAAACATAGAATGTGCCAGCTGCATTTCCTCCCGGACATGCCGTAAAAACCAGCTAAGGGATCCGAGGGTTTCAGTATATTGTACTTTAGGCGATTCATTTAAGATAGATTTGTAGGTATATTGCTGTAGTAACAGGTTGTCAGCCCATCGCCTAAATTGCAATATATTGAGACCTTCGTATCCTTTAACTTGTTTTTAAAGCATGCCCTGGATGAAATACAGCTGGCACATTCTATGTTTTTCTCTCGCTCCCAGTCCAGCATGGAAGTCCAGGCTGTCTGTATACTGTCGTAGTAAAAGGCCATCAGTCCATCGCCTAATGCACTGAAACCCACAAATTCCTTTGCTGGTTCTTGCAGCATGCCTGCAGAAGAAGCAGCTGGCACATTCTATGGAAGATTCTAATATTATTTTTATGGCTCCGAGCTTACAATAAATGTATAAGAATTATTATGCTTAATAGATCTAAAAGCGGGCATTCTGTAAAAACCAGCTAAGGAATTGCCTCAAAACATAACATAACATAAAAATACTTTATTGCACTTAATAATACAACATACAACACAAAAGATAACGAAAAACAAGTACAACATAGGCGGCCTTATTGCTAAGGTGGCAATTTCTTCCAGGCAACCTTTGGGTGAAAGAAAAAGTGTAGCGGTAAGCGGGATAGTGCAAACCTAGTCAAATAGGTATCCTAAATACATTACATAACATATAATACATAAATTAAGTACAAGCTACTACATAGATATTTGTAAAATAAACTAATACATAATATATAATAAACTAATACATAAACTAATGGAAGATAGGATAATGCCAACTACAATCAGAACTAGTCGAAGGAAATGACAGCAACAGTATCTACAGCACAGGATAAAAGTGAAGGAAACTAAAGATCAGACAGTAATTATTTGTTCCAAGAAACGTTTTTTAATTCGGCTCTTAAAGGTTTCAAGAGACGGTGCACGTCGAATGTCTTCGGGCAATTCATTCCACAGCTTGATCGCTCGCACTGTGAAAGACTTTGCATAGAAGTCAGTCTTGTGAGAAGACAGGTTAAGCGCCAATTTAGAGCTGGCTCGCAAATTGCGGGCAGACAGTGACAGTGGTCGTTACTCAAACCATGTCAGGCCTGATAGTTGTGCTACTAGGCGGTTTAAAAGCTCTGACACAAGGGTCAATCGGGTCGAAAGACTCGATACCCACTCGACAGCGACCGGGACCGACGGCTTAACGTGTCCTCCGAAGCACGAAATCTTTTTCTTTTTCGGACAATCAGGTGATTCAGCCTGCAATCTCCTAACAGAACTGGGGAAAAATTCACAAAGTGATAAATTCTCCAATATCAACTTTGTGTTTCCCCCCTGGGAATCGAACCCAGGACCTCCGGATCAGGAGTCGATGGCACTAGCCACTAGTCCACGGAGGCAGTTAGACTCAAGTATTTTAAACCTTATAAATTAGCGATTCTTAGTTCGTTGTAGTAACAGGTAGAAAAATTTCATATGTACGTTTATTCGGTGCTTTTTCCGTGCTTCGGAAGGCACGTTAAGCCGTTGGTCCCGGTTAATATCGTTTAATACCGTAGATATTATTCGTTAAGCCAAATCAGAGGCCAGTGCTAAACATTGGCGGCTTGAAAACTCTGACCTAATCTAGGATTGGGTCTGGTTTCCCTCCTAGGTTGCGGAGGTCAGATGGCAGTCGCTCTGTGTAAAAACCAGTACCCTCGTTCAATCCCCTAGATTAGGAAGCCGACCCCGTGAGACACGAGATAAGGCTAGGGAGATGATGACTTCTGTTCGACCACAATTTAGATTAGTTGTTTTTATTGAGTTATGATTTTTTAACTGATGGTGGCGCCAATTAGTATATATCGGACATATATTTCCAACTCAGTTCTACATACAAACATACATACATACAATCACGCCTTTCTCCCTAATGGGGTAGGCAGAACGTAAACGACCTAAATAAAGGTCGTTTCGCCACGTCTGACAAAGTTTTGAGGGTTATTTGAGATATTATAGGTATAATGCTATAGTGACAGGTTGTCAGCCTATCGCCTAAATTGCAATATTCTGCCCTCGGATCCCTTAGCTGGTTTTTACAGCATGCCCGGGAGGAAATGCAGCTGGCACATTCGATGTTTTTCTCTCGCTCCCAGTCCAGCATAGAAGATTCTCAACTCAGTTCTAGAATAAAGGTGATCAAAGTTTCATGTCTTATAATCGAAGATCTTGTTTCTAAAATAACTTTTAGCTATTAGATATAACAACATAATGAAATAGAAAGTTTTAGTAATTTAACTAATCTTCTATGCTGGACTGGGAGCGAGAGAAAAACATAGAATATTCCAGCTGCATTTCCTCCCGGGCATGCCGTAAAAACCAGCTAAGGGATCCGAGGGTTTCAGTATATTGTACTTTAGGCGATGGGCTGACAACCTGTCACTACAGCAATATACCTACAAATCTATCGTAAAATAACCCTCAAAACTTTGTCAGACGTGGCGGAACGACCTTTGTTTAGGTCGTTTACGCTCTGCCTACCCCATTAGGGATAAAGGCGTGATTATATGTATGTATGTTTGTATGTATGTAGTGACAGGTTGTCAGTCCATCGCCTAAATTGCAATATTCTGAAACCCTCGGATCCCTAAACTGGTTTTTACAGCATGCCCGGGAGGATATGCATGTGGCATATTCTATGTTTTTCTGTCGCTCCCAGTCCAGCATGGAAGAAAAAAGACTTATACTACGGTCTTATAAGGAGTGTAAGGGACAACCTGCGGGGACAATGTACCATATACTGATAGAGGTTGCTCAGTCATCGATATTGGACAACTATCACCATGCCGGACTGGGAGCAAGAGAAAAACATAGAATGTGCCAGCTGCATTTCCTCCCGGGCATGCTGTATAAACCAGCTAAGGGATCCAAGGGTTTCAGTATATTGTAATTTAGGCGACAGGCTGACAACCTGTCACTACAGCAATATACCTACAAATCTATCTTAAACAATCCTCAAAACTTTGTCAGACGTGGCGGAACGACCTTTGTTTTTGGTCGTTTCCGCTCTGCCTACCCCATTAGGGATAAAGGCGTGATTATATGTATGTATGTATGTATCACCAGAAAATTCGTCCAGGAAATGAAAAACAGACTTACCCATACCAAATGACCATACATACATACATATAATCACGCCTTTATCCCTAACGGGGTAGGCAGAGCGTAAACGACCTAAAGAGAGGTCGTTTCGCCACGTCTGACAAAACGTCTGACCAAATGACCACCTCGATCGAAATTGGGTAATCCAAAATTATATTCATTTAATAATAAAACAATAAAATCAAAATAATATTTATTTCCATCCACAACTATAGCTAGCTTTAAAATTTTAATGGATTTAATAACAGCTTGAATATTATCAATGTAATTAAAACTCCCTAAATATATTAATTTGGAACTAATCAATATAAGAAAACCCAAGCAAAAAAGTGTTAATATATTTCAAAATTTTGATATATGTCGTATTTTATCCCTTACGGGGTAGGCAGAGCGTAACACGCCTCGTAAAAGGCGCTTTCGCCATGTCTGACATAAATGGAGGGCAATTTTAGATTGTAATGTGTATTGCTGTAGTGACAGGTTGTCAGCCCATCGCCTAAATTACAATACACTGTAACCCTCGATTCCCTTTTGCTGACTTCTACAGCATGCCCAGGAGGAAGGGCAACTGGAACATTCTATGTTTTTCTTCCTCTCCCAGTCCAGTATGGAAGTGAAGTTTACTATACATATAAATCTGATTTATAACCCTGGAATGTAGCTAAATGTAACAATGAATTGTTGTAAAACCATGAATCCCGAGTCACAAAAATACCTCGAATTCTCTAACATTCCCCTTTTTCACTCAAGATTTCATTACGTTACCTTTTCCTGAAATTACACTCGCTATATGTATAAAAAATATGTTTTTAAACGCCCAGTGAAGTACAGTAAACTGCATATATATTAATGTATTATAATAACACATTTATGTTATATAGAAAATGAGTAAGACATACCTTATTTCGTACAGATGTTATATTTCAGCGAAGCACACTGAAACCTGAAAATTCATGCCACCACCATATTGAATCTAAACCATCTTTTTCACTGTAGTCTTCCTTCACTTTTAACACGCAAATAAATACACTTTTACGTCCAAAACTGGTCTTAAACAATCCCAGTTTCTAAAGGGATATATTTCATACAAATTTGTATGGAAATCTGAAAGGCTTTCCGGTTGAAACTGGGTAGAACCGGGTGTGTTTCGCGAAGGGTAGAAACCGACTGCTTCTACTGCGCATGGTCGATTTGGACGACACCGGGAAGGAGGGAGATGGTTGATAATAGAAAGGGATAGAATTAGTACAGTAAGGTGGAGGGAAAGGTTGTTAGATTTTTACGTTTTCAGGTCTTCCAGCCGGTACAAACATTTCTTAACTATCACGCCTTTATCCCTAATAGGGCAGGCAGAGCCTCAACGATGCAAACAAAGGTCGTTCTGCCGCGTCTGACAAATGAGGGTTGTTTATTATAGATCTGTAAATTTCAATATACTGACACCCTCGGATCCCTTAGCTAATTTTTACAGCATACCCGGGAGGAAATGCAGCTGACACATTCCATGTTTGCCTCTCGCTCCCAGTCCATCATGGAAGAATTCACCAGTAGCTTGTCTTCCCGGGAATGGTTTTAAAAGTCAATAAAGGGACCCGAGCATGTATGCTATAATTCAGGCTTATCTCAAAACATGTCACACGTGATTTGTCTAGGTCGTTGACGCTCTGTGGTAGGCCCATGTACGTAAAAAAAAATGTCTAAAAATTTTCCTTTTCACACAAAAAGTATTTGTTTTTTTTTTGCGGCTGACTGTCCCGTAGGATTCAGGTTTGTATTTGTTTATTTTTATTAAATTTATTACACTTGTTTTCGATTAGATTGTGAAAATTTTACCATTAATGTTCCTTATATTTATTAAGTATCTAACTGCCTCCGTGGTGTAGTGGTTTAAACCTTGAGTTTCCAATCCGGAGGTTTTGGGTTCGATTTGTCACATCCTTATCAAAAGTTTCTTAAATGCTGGCCTGGGAGCGAAATAAAAACATAGAATGTGCCAGCTGCATTTCCTCCCGGGCTGCAAAAACCAGCTAAGGGATCCGAGGGTTTCTGTATATTGTAATACAGGCGATGGGCTGACAACCTGTCACTGCAGCAATATACCTACAAATCTTTCTTAAATAACCCTCAAAACTTTGTCAGACGTGGCGGAACGACCTTTGTGGAGGTCGTTTACGCTCTGCGTACTTCATTAGGGATAAAGGCGTGATTATATGTATGTATGTTGTTTAACTGCCTCCGTGGTCTAGTGGTTTAAGCCTTGAGTTTCCAATCCGGAGGTCTTGGGTTCGATTTGTCATATCCTTATCAAAAGTTGATATATACATACATACATATGATCAAGCCATTATCCCTCATCGGGTAGGAAGAGCGTAAACGACCTAAACAAACGTCTGACAGTTTTGAGGGTTATTTAAGATAGATTTGTAGGTAAAAGTTATATATCGCAGATTTATCATTTTGTGAGATTTTCCCCAGTTTGGTTAGGCTAGTGCAGGCTGAAGCATCATAATTGTCTAATCAGGAAAAGGATTCTTACATTTGGATTTCTTCCATGCTGGCCCACGAGCAAGAGAAAAACATAGAATTTGCCAGCTGCATTTCCTCCCGGGCATGCTGTAAAAACCAGCTAAGGGATCTGATGGTTTCAGTATATTGTAATTTAGGCGATGGGCTGACAACCTGTCACTACAGTTTAAAATAACCCTCAAAACTTTGTCAGACGTGGCGGAACGACCTTTGTTTAGGTAGCTCACGCTCTGCCAATCCCATTAGGGATAAGGGCGTGATTATATGTATGTATGTATAGTAAAGGATTCCGTGTATCGTAAAGTATGGGTACGTCCCGAACGAGTGGTCATAGTTTGAAAATACATACATATTTATCTCTAATGGGGTGTGCCAGCTGCATTTCCACCCGGGCATGCTGTAAAAACCCGTTAAGGGATCTAACGGTTTCCGTATATTGTAATATAAGCGATAGGCTGACCAACCTGTCACTACAGCAATATACCTACAAATCTATCTCAAATAATCCTTTGTGAGAAGTGGAAAACCCTTGTTTAGGCCGTTTACGCTCTGCCTACCCCATTAGTCCCCCCCAAAAATCGTATTTTTAACATTGAGTTATCGATACCAACTTGTTTTGCAGCCTACAAACTGCTTTTGCCTTACAACTTCAAAGAAAGTAAACCGAAACACATATGTTTGTAACAAGGTTATACCCTGCGGCTCCGAAATTTGAACCTCTGCTAAGTTGCAAAGGAAAAGCTCTTTATGGGCCGCAAAACACGTTGGTATTGATAACGCAACGCTAAAAAACCGGATTGTATTATTCGTCATCCCTATTCCTAAATAAAATAGCGTTGTGAGTGCACTGTGTTACCATACATACTATCACGCCTGTATCCATAATAGGGTAGGCAGAGCGTCAACGTACCAAATAATGCTCGCTCCGCCACGTCTGACAATTTTTGAGGGTTGCTTAAGATACATACATACATACATGTAATCACGCCTTTATTCGTAATGGGGTTGGCAGAGCGTAAACGACCTAAACAAAGGCCGTTTCGCCTCGTCTGACAAAGTCTTGAGGGCCATTCAAGAAAGATTTGTATGTATACTGCTGTAGTGACAGGTTGTCAAACTATCGCCTGAATTACAATATACTGAAACCCTCAGAACCCTTAGCTGGTTTTTACAGCATGGTCGGGAGGAAATGCAACTGGCACATTCTATGAGAGAAAAATCGCTCACTCCCAGTCCAGCATGGAAGGTAATGTTTACGATAGAGTGCTAAAAATTCTCAAAAATATTCGTAGGTTATCTCGGTGGAACAGCACCATAACAGCTAGTTGTGAGACTTCATTGCTTATCAAATCCATCTAATCAGAATACCAACAATGAGAATTAAACGCTACTTATATACAGGGTCTTAAAACGTTAAATACAAAATATTTTTACTACAGATTTTTTTCATCAGTGCCTGATACTTATGTGTTTTTCGGTTTTCGAATTTCATATGTACCTTTATTCGGCGCTTTTATCTTCGATGCTGGACTGGGAGTGAGAGAAAAACATAGAATGTGCCACCTGCATTTCCTCCCGAGCATGCTGTAAAAACCAGCTAAGGGACCAGGAATCTGAAGGTTTCAGTATATTGTAATGTAGGCGATGGGCTAACAACCTGTCACTACAACAATATACGTACAAATCTTTCTTGAATGGCCCTCAAGACTTTTTCAGACGCGGGGGAACGGCATTTGTTTAGGTCGTTTACGCTCTGCCTACCACGTTAGGGATAAAGGCGTGATTATATGTATGTATGTATAGATGGCGCCACATCAAGATACAACAGTCCTAAAACGCGGTATCGAAGTTTGCTCGGCGATCTGCATATATACATCTTCCGAACTAATCCAGTCGGACTCCGGTCCCCTGGTCACGTGGTCACAACACCCGACCAGGTGGGTGATTACCCTTTTCCCATCCGTCATCACTCGCCCAACTGGCCTCTCAAAGTAATGCTCCTAAAGTTTAAAACCTCTGACAGCTGGGTTGGTCACTAACCTAGCAAAAGTCTAATCTAGGATTGCGTCTGGTTTTCCTTCTGGGTTGCGAAGGTCAGATGGCAGTTGCTCTTTGTAAAACCAGTACCCTCGTTCAATCCCTAGATTAGGTAGCCGACCCCGTGAGATACGACTAGGGAGATGATGACATGCTTGTACTACAAATAATTACTTTTTTCCAGCTACGAAAGGAAGTTATTGAAGAATACGATGAATGGTTTTTTTTTTTAATAAAACTCCATTTCACACTTTTTTTAAAACACTAGAAGACTTCAGCCACGTCTATTATGGTTATTATTTTACTATATTTATATTATATTCTTCCATGCTGGACTGGGAGAGATAGAAAAACATAGAATGTTCCAGCTGCCCTTCCTCCCTGGCATGCTGTTGAAGTCAGCAAAAGGGACTCGAGGGTTACAGTGTATTGTAATTTAGGCGATGGGTTGACAACCTGTCACTAAAGCAATTTTTGTCAGACGTGGCGAAAGCGCCTTTTACGAGGCGTTAAACGCTCTGCCTACCCCGTAAGGGATAAAGGCTTGATTTATGTATGTATGTATGTATGTTTATATTATACTAGCAACCCGCGGCTTCGCACGGAAATTATCAGTGTTTCTCTACTATATTATGCATTTATTATACATATAAACCTTCCTCTGGAATCACTCTATCCATTAAAAGAAACCGCATCAAAATCCGTTGCGTAGTTTTAAAGATTTATGCATACATAGGGATTTAGGGACAGAGAAAGCGACTTTGTTTTATACTATGTAGTGATTCGAAATTGGCTTTGCTTTTGACTCTAGACACAAACTCAGGGATGCCAGTGATAGAGTCGACGATGGAGCGAGCTCACCCAGAAGATGCCTGTTATGGCACTGGCAGTCTCACGCACCGACAGAACACAGCAAGCTGTTTGGCGCCGGACTTCAGGGGTCGGGTGGTCGCGAGCCAGGCGTCCCCTTGCGGAGCCTACCACCGCTTTGTAGCGAAAGTTCATACATACATATAATCACGCCCTTATCTCTAAAGGGTTAGGGATCGTTCCGCCTGAGTTATGTTGCCTTTGCCCCGGGTGGACCACTAGGAGGTAGATCCCATCCCACCCCAAAATCAGTATTAAATTAGCCAAGATCCACCAACCAACCAACCAACTGCCTCCGTGGTCTAGTGGCTAGTGCCATGGACTCCCGATCCGGAGGTCCTGGGTTCGATTCCCAGAGGGGAAACACAAAGTTGGATATTTGAGAATTTATCACTTTGTGAATTTTCCCCCAGTTTGGTTAGGACATTGCAGGCTGAATCACCTGATTGTCCGAAAAGAAAAAAAGATTTCGTGCTTCGGAGGGCACGTTAAGCCGTCAGTTCTGGTCGCTGTCTTTGATAATGATCGTAACTCAAACCATGTCAGAGGCCTGATAGTTGTGCTACTAGGCGGTTTAAAAACTCTGACACCAGGGTTCATCGGGTCGATAGACTCGATACCCACTCGAAAGAAGAAGAAGCCGCTACTCCGAAAGATGTTATTTCTTAATTAAGACTGTTGGCTTTCCGCCCCCTGCAATCCCCAATTTGAATAGACTTATTTATTTAATTTCCTTTTCACTCACTCATCAATTTTAATTGCAAAGCTGCTAAAATGCGGTCGTAAGTTCGAATCCCACGGGAGGTTAATATTGTTTTTTCTGATGAGCTGTTTTTTTTTTATGAGCTGACAACTTGTCACATACATACATACATATAATCACGCCTTTATCGATAATGGGGTAGGCAGAGCGTGAATGACCTAAACAAAGGTCGTTCAGCCAAGTCTGACAAAGTTTCAAAGGATTATTTAAGATAGATCTGTACGTATAAACTGTAGTGACAGGTTGTCAGCCCATCACCTAAATTGCAATATACAGAAACCCTCCGATCCCTTAGCTGGTTTTTACAGCATGCAAAAGCAAAAGCAAAACATGGAATGTGCCAACTGCATTTCCTCCTGGACATACTGTAAACACCAGCTAAGGAATCCGAGGGTTTCAGAACATTGTAATTTAGGCGTTGCGCTGACAACTTGTCACTACAGCAAAATACCTATAAATCTATCTTAAATAACCCTCAAAACTTTGTCAAACGTGGCAGAACGACCTTTGTTTAGGTAGTTTTCTGCCAACCCCATTAGGGATAAAGGCGTGATTATATGTATGTAATATATGTATAACTAAAATTGTTGGCGTTCCTTTCTGTTCTCCCATGGCACATAATGTCAGGTTTTCGAATTTCATATGTACCTTTATTCGGCGCTTTTATCTTCGATGCTGGACTGGGAGTGAGACAAAAACATAGAATGTGCCACCTGCATTTCCTCCCGAGCATGCTGTAAAAACCAGCTAAGGGACCAGGAATCTGAGGGTTTCAGTATATTGTAATGTAGGCGATGGGCAAACAAGTATCATATCATCCTGTAAATATGTCAGGTAACGGTATTCAAGATTTTGTGATTTTGTGCGCATACGAATTGCCCCAAGTATTATGTAAGATTTCGTTAAAAGTGGCGGGATGATGCTAGTCTAACCCAGCATCAGACGATACGCTAACTTAAATTGCAGCACTAACGTAAGTTAGGCTACTAAAGGTGGCGGATAGAGGAACCGCCACCAAGATATGGTGGTTAGCTGCGAATATATCGAATAAGCAGTCTCCGACCAAACAGCGGCAAGGTCATCAGGATGTGAAGGGGAGTCCAGTGGGATGGGCTTCCCTAAATAATGACACATACATACATATAATCACGCCTTTATCCCTAATGGGGTGGTGTGGAAGGCAAGAGGGAAATCCCCACACTAAATTTCCCTAAAAAATAGGAGTAATATAAGCGATTACTCCTCCGACATTAGTCATTCTCCATAATTCATAGTTTCAAACTCATTTTCTAATGTTTTTTTTTTTATAAGATACTAGAATATAAGATAGGTATTTGTTAACCAATATGTAATGAGTGCCACCTTGCCAACAAACTGCTTTCGCAGTTTGGCGAGAATATAAGATATATATTCTGTAAATACCTTTTTTTGTGAAATAAAATACATACATAGACATAATCACGCCTTTATCCCTGATGGGGTAGGCAGAGCGTAAACAACCTAAACAAAGGTCGTTCCGCCACGTCTGACAACGTTTTGAGGGTTATTTTAAGATAGATTTGTAGGTATATTGCTGTAGTGACAGGTTGTCAGCCAATCGCCTAAATTACAATATACTGAAACCCTCGGATCCCTTAGCTGGTTTTTACAGCATGCCCGGGAGGATATTCAGCTGGCCCATTCTATGATTTTCTCTCGCTCCCAGGCCAGCATGGAAGTAAAAGAAAATAAAATAAAAAGTGAAATAAAATAAATAAATAAACAGGAGCAAAGCTCTTAAATTTATGATGATGATACATACATACATATAATCACGCCTTTATCCCTAATGGGGTAGGCAGAGCGTAAACTACCTACACAATATGATGATGATGAACGTCGTAACCCCTGTATAATTAAGCATACAGCTATGATTAATGTCTTAATTATAATTCGCTTAATCCAGATCTTATTAAGATAGGATTTGCCAAATACCCGCAATAATTGAACTCAGGTAAATTGAATATATTCAAGGATTATGTCAGTACTTCTTAGTGGTCTAGTAGTTTGAGCGTTCGGCTTTTGATCCAGAGGTCGTGGATTCGATTACCACATGGATACAAAATGTTGATTAGACAATTATTGCTTTGTCATACTGTTCCCAGTTTTATTAGGACAATGCAGGTCTGTCCGTTTCGTCTTCTTCGAAGGTGGTCATTACGAAAATCATGTCAGAGGCCTAGTAGGCGGTTTAGCAACTCTGACATCATCTTTCTTAAAAGCATTATGTCACTATAGCAATACAGATTACAATCTAAAATAGCCCTCAATTTTTGTCAGATGTGGCGAAAGCGTCTTTTACGAGGCGTTTAATGCTCTGCCTACTCCGTAAAGGATAAAGGCATGATTTTATTTATGTATGTATTATATCATTTTGTGAAAGGTACTGGTTTTAGTCTGGTTAAGACATTGCAGGCTAAATTTGTCTGTTAAAAAAAGGATTTTGTGCTACTGAGTATAGGTACAGTGTCTTTGATAGTGGTTGTCATACAAACCATGACAAAGGCCTATAGTTATGCGGTTTAAAACTCTGACACCTGGGTTCATTTCTACTGAGTGTTGGTACCTCAGTGTCTTTGATGCTGGTTGTCACACAAACCATGACAAAGGCCTATAGTTATGCGGTTCAAAACTCTGACACCTGGGTTCATTTCTACTGAGTGTTGGTACCGCAGTGTCTTTGATAGTGGTTGTCCTACAAACCATGACAAAGGCCTATAGTTATGCGGTTTAAAACTCTGACACCTGGGTTCATTTCTACTGAGTGTTGGTACCTCAGTGTCTTTGATGCTGGTTGTCACACAAACCATGACAAAGGCCTATAGTTATGCGGTTCAAAACTCTGACACCTGGGTTCATTTCTACTGAGTGTTGGTACCGCAGTGTCTTTGATAGTGGTTGTCACACAAACCATGACAAAGGCCTATAGTTATGCGGTTTAAAACTCTGACACCTGGGTTCATTTCTACTGAGTGTTGGTACCGCAGTGTCTTTGATAGTGGTTGTCACACAAACCATGACAACGGCCTATAGCTATGCGGTTTAAAAACTCTAACACCTGGGTTCATCTGCTACTGAGTGCAGGTACCGCAGTGTCTTTGATAGTGTCACACAAACCATGACAAAGGCCTATATTTATACGGTTTAAAAACTCTGACACCTGGGTTCATCTGCTACTGAGTGCAGGTACCGCAGTGCCTTTGATAGTGGTTGTCACACAGACCATGACAAAGGCCTATAGCTATGCGGTTTAAAAACTCTGACACCTAGGTTCATCGAGTTGAACCTCGTTCGCCGATTCGATTTGCCAAAGATCCACAGTAATTGAACTCAAGGTAAATTGAATATATTCAGGATTATGCCAACGCGACATGGGAAGCCGTTCTGTTTAATTTTATGTGTGGTTTTGAGTTAGAATTTTCCAACTGCCTCTCTTCCCGGGAATACTATAGATATCAGAATGTTTTAATAAAAAAACTAATGTCTTTAGATACAAGTTTTATGTTAAGTTATGCTTGTACACATTAATTGGGTGACAAATAAACCATTTTCTATTTAAAAAAAAAAAAACTTTATTTGTAACAACTTTGTACATTTGCGTGTTATAGCTAGGCTTACATTAATACTTAACAAATATATCTATGGTTCCTGGTCCTCAAGCTAGGATCCCCTGTACTATGAGGGAGGTCCTTCAATCCGTTAGCACTTTTAGTTTTAATTAAAGAAAAAAGCCCAGTAAACTAAATTTATAAAAACTTACATATTAAAAAGCATCGGTGGGTATGTTCCGATCATGCGGACTATCAAGCAGTAAACAACATCTCCGACAACTGTACATTGCGGCTATTCTATAAAAGATTTCGACATATTTTTCTGCTCAAGTTTTTTCGTGTGAATATGATATTTTCATGATGTAAAAAGTAGCCTATGTCAGCTCCATCATGTCAAATTTGCCATTCAACGTTTCAGGAGCTGTATTTTTGAATCACTCGAATCGATTTCGCATACGAAAAACTAACGTTCGTTGTATGCAAACTGCATGCGAAAGTTCCTGTTTGAAGTTCGAGTGATTCAAAAATAGGAGTCCTAAAAAGAGCAACAAGCAAAGAGAGAGGCAGAAACGGCAGAGTACACGTAAGTACATAGGGGGTGTAAGGGACAGCGACCCACAAACTGATAGCGGTTGCTCAGTCAACGACCTTGTACAACTGTCAGTACGATTTCTTTTATTTTTTCAATATGTGTAAAAAAAATACTTTCCATACAAATTGTCTGATCAAGGTAATTTTGTATGGAAAAGGTTTTTTATTTCATCTGAAAGAATTTTCTGGTGAAAGTAAAGTAAAGTCAGTTTCGATGACTGGGCAACCCCTATAATATTGCGGGACAGCGGTCCCTTACACTCCGTATTTCCATCAATTTATGTCAAATTTTTTTTTGGCTTCACATCGCTTCCCGCCGCCATTTTTTTTTCAATAACGCGAGATGATGTGACGCCATTTGTGACATGTAATAACATTAGCGCGGATTAAACCTCAATCCGTTGTTTGCTGGTACAGTACTGTCGAGGTGAAAAGTCATACATACATATGATCCTTTACATTTCCATGAATATACATATAATCACGCCTTTATCCCTTATGAGGTAGGCAGAGCGTAAACGACCTAAACAAAGGTCGTTCCGCCACGTCTGACAAAGTTTTGAGGGTTATTCAAGATGGATTTGTATTTTGTACGTATATTGCTGTAGTGACAGGTTGTCAGCCCATCGCCTAAATTGCAATATACTGAAACCCTCAGATCCCTTAGCTGGTTTTTACAGCATGCCCGGGAGGAAATGCAGCTGGCACATTCTATGTTTTTCTCTCGCTCCCAGTCCAGCATGGAAGAAATATATAATATTTTTATAATATAATATTTTTTGTTTAGCGGAAATAGCGAGTAATTCTCCGTTTTATAACCAATAATTTCATATTTCTAACTAAGCATGTAAACTTCGTGTTACATTTGTGTAGTACAAATGTAACACAAAGTTTACAAAGCTTAGATACTAATTATATATTCTTCCATGCTGGCCTGGGAGCGAGAGAAAAACATAGAATGTGCCAGCTGTATTTCCTCCCGGGCATGCTGTAAAAACCAGCTAAGGGATCCGAGGGTTTCAGTATATTGTAATTTAGGCGATGGGCTGACAACCTGTCACTACAGCAATATACGTACAAATCCATCTTAAATAACCCTCATAACTTTGTCAGACGTAGCGGAACGACCTTTGTTTGGGTCGTTTACGCTCTGCCTACCCCATTAGGGATAAAGGCGTGATTATATGTATGTATGTAGATACTTATTATGAATTT
The DNA here is from genome assembly GCA_949820665.1 of Scrobipalpa costella. NCBI lineage: Eukaryota > Metazoa > Arthropoda > Insecta > Lepidoptera > Gelechiidae > Scrobipalpa > Scrobipalpa costella. The sequence goes on along the minus strand of OX463322.1, from coordinate 8,519,615 downwards.
TAATATTGTGGGATATATAATGGAGAATTACTTGCGATTTCCGTTAAACGTAAAATATTTCAGAAAAGGTTTGTATTTTGGACACATACATACATATAATCACGCCTTTATCCCTAATGGGGTAGGCAGAGCGTAAACAACCTAAACAAAGGTCATTCCGCCATGTCTGACAAAGTTTTGAGGGTTATTTAGGATAGATTTGTCGGTATATTGCTGTAGTGACAGGTTGCAGCCCATCGCCTAAACTGCAATATACTGAAACACTCGGAGCCCTTAGCTGACTTTTACAGCATGACCAGAAGGAAATGCAGCTGACACACTCTATGTTTTTCTCTTGTTCCCAGGCCAGTATGAAAGAACTTTTTAGCTAAATTATGTGAATTTATTTTAATTTATACCGGGTATAAAAAAATGCTGACCATATTTTAGGGTGTGATTCTACCCATGAAACTGAACAATTTTTCCCAAGGAACATAGGTCGAATATTGAAAATATATTTGGCTCTACCATACAAATTGACTAGAACCATTGACACGATTTGTAACTTAACTATTCTGATCTGTCACCAAATGAATATCAACCACTTATAATGTTTTAATTGTGAACTTGTGTTTAAATTTTGGCTATAAACGTAATTAATTAATCTTGGCATACATTGTTATTTTAAGTATTAATAAAAAAATGTGATGTAAATGTAATAACTAATAACATTTACTTTAAAATGTACATCTTGAATGAAAGACTGGCCTCCCACATATCACAGGGGGGATTAGTTTGGGGGTCAGGCAAACACGATTGTAAACCGTAAGTTACAAATTTTTACGTATAGAACTTTCTAAAATAACACTGTCGGATCTTTAGATCACATGAGTAGATTTGCGAATGCTGTAGGCACTTAAGATAAGATAAGATAAGATGAGGCATTTATTTGCAAGAATATGTAGCGCACATAGATGGCGCCACATCAAGATACAAATCCGGTCCCCTGGTCACAACACCCGACCAGGTGGGTGATTACCCTTTTCCCATCCGTCACCACTCGGCCAACTGGCCTCTTAAGGAAATGCTCCTAAAAATACATGTAAATATCAAAATATCTTAAAAATAAAAAATAGTTTCAATGTGTTCGACCGCATAATCAGTGTGCAAAGTTTTATTACATTCATGCATGAGTGTCAACATAGTTAGTACCTTAGGTACCTACTGTTGCAACAATTTAGTTAAAAATATTTAATAAATAATAATATTAGGTAGAACTATTTCCTAAGTACTTAGAAAATAATATTTATTTTCAATTCACTAAATGAGCTTATAACAACATTTATACCCAAATAAGTTGTAATTAATTTAACAATAAAGTAGGTAGGTAAGTAAAAAAATAATAATAAAAAACTATTTTATTGGTAGCTACACAGATAAAACTTATCTAAGGGTGGGTGCCTTCTGGTAAGCTTAAGGGCCTGTGTTAGAAGGCACCGCTCTTCCAATGTAATGTAAAGAATTAATTTTGGAAAACTATAATTAAAATACATCTCACTACATAGTATAAAACAAAGTCGCATTCTCTGTCCCTATATCCCTATGTATGCATAAATCTTTAAAACTACTCAACGGATTTTGATGCGGTTTCTTCTAATGGATAGAATGATACAAGAGGAAGGTTTTTATGTATATTTTTATGTAATACATGCATAATATAGTAGAGAAACACTGATAATTTCCGTGCGAAGCCGGGGCGGGTCGCTAGTTAACAATAAATTAGGTAGGTATGGGCATTTTTTTTGCGCGCCTGTACCAAGTTATTTCACAAACAAGGGTGCCAACAGGGCGGGCTGTGTGAACCCCTTTTTGTACTTTTAATTCCAGATTTAAATTTTATTTTGAACTTTGATGATGATGACTGACAAGCAAAGAGGACGGACTTAGGGGGACGCCATATTTTTATTGTAGAAGATTATATTTCTGTTCTTCCATGCTGGACTGGGAGTAAAAGAAAAACATAGTATTTTTAATAAATGTCCGTTTTGACTTCGAGTAATAAATAAACGTAGAATGTTCCATCTGCTACTATCTTCCAACATACTGTTTAAGTAGAGATAATTTATTAACTGAAAGGCATTTTACATAGGTACTGTTTTTTACAGCTCTTTTATACAACCGTCCATGCTGGACTGGGAGCGAAAGAAAAACATAGAATGTGCCAGTTGCATTTGCTTCCGGACATGCTGTAAAAAACAGCTAAATGATCCGAGGGTTTTTGTATATTGCAAATTAGGCGATAGGCTGACAAACTGTCACTACAGCAATATACCTACAAATCTATCTTAAATAACCCTCAAAACTTTGTCAGACGTGGCGGAACGACCTTTGTGTAGGTCATTCACGCTCTGCCTACCCCATTAGGGATAAAGGCGTGATTATATGTACGTATGTGTAGTGGGTAGGCGGCGGATAGAAATAATACACAAGCAAACGGTGCAATAGCTGAATGCAAACTGATTTAATGTTACTTAACAATTCTTAAAAAATAAATATTTTACGTTTAATAGGTACCTACTTTTAAAAGTTTAGGTACTTTAGATGGCATTTTTAATAAAGTCGTGTAAAAATTGACATAAATATCTTTATTTTTAAACGGTACTTTTATTTTATAGGCACAAACATCCTTCAGCATAAAGATTTTGTTTTGACGACCATTTTTAATAAATGTTCTTTTTGACTTGGAGTGATAAAATAAACATAGATTGTACCATCTGTTTCTATCTTAAATCATACTGTTTGAGTAAAGATATAGTTTATTAAATGAAAGCCATTTTTATAGTTACGTACATAATAGGTCCGCTTTTCGATTTTAAATCTCACTACTGTAGGTCTGCTGTAAGAAATTTCTTTATAGAGATAAGCAGTGCCTGTTGTGTCCTTTTTCTTTTTATTCTTGTATTTTATGTTCTATATTGTGTCCAAAACATTATAAAAAAAAGTCAGTTTACAGATCTGATAATTTTTGTATTTTTAAGAGTTAGACTAAAAATTTATCACTACAGTTATTAACAATGTCATCTGAAACTCATAAAAAATTAAAATTTTGTATTTTATTGTTTACCCCGTAAGTTTCCTGTTTCTTCCATGCTGGACTGGGAGCGAAAGAAAAACATAGAATGTGCCAGCTGCACTTCCTCTCGGGCATGTTGTAAAAACCAGCTCAGGGATCCAAGAGTTTCAGTATATTACAATTTAGGCGATGGGAAGACAACCAGTCACTACAGCAATATACCTACAAATCTATCTCAAAACACTCTCAAGACTTTGCCAGACGTGGCAGAACGACCTTTGTTCATGTCGTTTACGCACTGCCTACCCCATTAGGGATAAAGGCGTGATTAAACGTATGTATGAATGTATGTATTTCGAATGTTTTCTCGATGAAAGACCAGCTTACCTGCGCCAGGAACTTGCTATATCAACAGCCTCTGTCATGCTAATCTGTAACAACACAATTCTATCTCAGACTGATACGAACAAACACACTGGAACTAGTACTTACGTAGTGTGTTTCTGTGTCCACGACAAAGGTTAGTTAAAGATCTATCTAACCTAACATACAAACAATAACAAAAACATCTAACGCGGGGTTTGCAATGCGCTTTTACGGTAATCTATTCTATCATAGTTTGACCCACTTCCCGACTAATCTGGTATACTTATATCAATCCAGTGACAACAATGTTATGATACTATTAAGCTTGTCTCATGATGGAGCCAGCAGATATGCACTGGAACTCGCTTATGGAAAGTGCTACAGTTAGCATATTTGGACTCATTTACTTTGCTGTCGAGAGCAATTTCTATGTCATGTGATGATGAGGGCCTCATGATGAAGCCGACGGATTGCTACTGGAACTACCTCATGACAAGTGCTAAGATAGCCGAGTTTGGGCTCATTAGCTTTGTTGTCTTGAGTACTTTCTATTAGATATGCACTGGAAGCCAGCAGATATGCACTGGAACTCGCTCATGGACTACGGTAATCACATTGTTTTCTTGAAAACTTTCTATTACACAAGATGACGAGGGTCTCATGATGGAGCCGACAGATAGCAAATCGAACTCCCTCATTAAAAGTAATTTTACGTATTTCTTGAATAAAACTTTGTTTTTATTATATTTTACTTCCATGCTGGACTGGGAGCGAGAGAAAAACATAGAATTTACCAGCTGCATTTCCTCCCGGTCATGCTGTAAAAACCAGCTAAGGGATCCGAGGGTTTCAGTATATTGGAATTTAGGCGATGGGCTGACAACCTGTCACTACAACAATATACTTACAAATCTATCTTAAATAACCCTCAAAACTTTGTCAGACGTGGCGGAACGACCTTTGTTTGGGTCGTTTACGCTCTGCCTACCCCATTATGGTTAAAGGCGTGATTATATGTATGTATGTATGTATAGAAAGAAAATGTCTAGAAATTAATTATGCGGGGTGTAAGGGACAGCGCACCAAAAACTGATCTGATATCTCATACAACGAAACTGAACAACTTTCACCAGAAAATTGTTGCCAGAAATGAAAAAGAAGGGTTTTCCATACTAATTGTCTGATCGAAGTGCTCATTTGTATCCGGGAAGTAATTATTTTTAGAATATCCAAATGGAATTGTTCACTTTCGTTGACTGAGCAACCCTTATCAGTTTGCGGTACGCTGTTCCTTACACCCGATATAAGTAGAGGCTACCTAATCTAGGGGATTGGACGAGGGTACTGGTTTTTACCCAGAGCGACTGCCATCTGACCTCCGCAACCCAGAAGGGAAACCAGACCCAATCCTAGATTAGGCTTTTGCCAGATTAGTGACCAACCCAGCTGTCAGAGTTTTTAAGCCGCTAATGCCAAGCTATGGCCTCTGACATGGCTTTACGTTTCATATCTACGATATTAAGCGGGACGAACGGCTTGACGGGCCTTCCGAAGCACGGAAACGCTCGAGTTGTTATACCACTCCCGGTCACCCATCCATGGTCTGACCACGGCCATGGTTGCTTAGCATTGGTTATCGAAATGAATAAGCACTAACCATTTGACCAACGAGCTTGTTTGTATAATCTTATTTATATTTTACTAGCGACCCGCCCCGGCTTCGCACGGCAATTATCACTGTTTCTCTACTATATCACGCATGGATTATACATATAAACCTTCCTCTTGAATCACTCTATCCATTAAAAGAAACCGCATCAAAATCCGTTGCGTAGTTTTAAAGATTTATGCATACATAGGGATATAGGGACAGAGAAAGCGACTTTGTTTTATATTATGTAGTGATTTACAATGCGAAAGTGTGTTTCAACCACTGGACGGATAGAGATAACTTGACATAAATTTAGTTCGGGTAATATAGGAACAGAGAAAGCTATTTTGTTTTATACTATGTACTGATTTATAAAAATGAGATTGCCGAGTCCGGCCCTGAGTTCGTTTTGACATGCAATGCAACCCTTGTCATGGAGGGTCAAGCCAATTACAGATATAATATTAGGAGGTACCTCCTACCCTCGTTTGTTTTAGGGTTCCGTAGCCCTTAAGGTGCTAGTATTGGGGAAATGGTGTTTTTTGGACGATCAATCCTCTTCACTAAGACTACGTATTTATACTTCCATGCTGGACTGGAAGCGAGATAAAAACATAGAAAGTGCCAGCTGCATTTCCTCCCGGGCATGCTGTTAAAACCAGGCACCCGATGGCTTCCCTATATTGCAATTTAGGCGATAGGCTGACAACCTGTTACTGCAACAATATTTCTACAAATCTATCTTAGATAACTCTCTAAACTTTGTCAGACATGGCGGAACGACCTTTGTTTAGATCGTTTACACTCTGCCTACCCCATTAGGGATAAAGGCGTGATTTTATGTCTATGTCTATGACGTATTTATAACATTGATTTATAAACGTATTGCCAACTCAGTTTTAGAATAAAGGGAAGCAAAGTTTCTTGTCTTTTTATTCAAAACATATATCAAAAATAAATTATACGTGTTGGCGAATTAGTTAAATTACTAAAACTACTATTTCATTATGTTTTAATATCTAAAAGGTAAAACTTATTTTGCATACATACATATAATCACGCCTTTATCCCTGATGGCGTAGGCAGAGCGTAAACGACCTAAACAAATATCATTCCGCCGCGACTGACAAAGTTTCAAGGGTTATTTCAGATAGATTTGTAGGTATGTATATTGCTGTAGTGACAGGTTGTAAGCCTATCGCCTAGATTGCAATACACTGTAACCCTCGAATCCCTTTTGCTGTCTTTTACAGCATGCCCGGGAGGAAGGGCAACTGGAACATTCTATGTTTTTCTTTCTCTCCCAGTCCAGTATGGAAGAAGTTTTTTTAAAGTTTACTTAAAACACGATTTATTTACAAATTTTACCATAGTTTGTTCTTAGTTCTTCCATTATTCTGGGAGCGAGAGAAATAGATAGATACAGAATGTGCCAGCTGCATTTGTAAACTGCAGAAAAAATTACTAAAGAATCCGAGTGTTTCATACATACATACATACGTATAATCACGCCTTTATCCCTTTAGTGTTTCAGTATATTGTAATTTGGGCGATGGGCTGAGAACCTGTCACTACAGCAATATACCTACAAATATATCTACCTACCTGTCATTTTCTGTCATGAGAGAACAGAAAGGGACGCCAATATAGTTAGTCAAGATTTAGTTAGGTTATGCGCTCTACGAATCGATGAGAGGAGAGCCCGATGGTGTAGTGGATAGGGCCGCTGCCTCCTGAGCGGGAGGTCGTGGTTCAAATCCCACCACGTACCAATGTGTTTTTCGGTTTTCGAATTTCATATGTACGTTTATTCGGCGCTTTTTCCGTGCTTCGGAAGGCACGTTAAGCCGTTGGTCCCGGTTAATATCGTTTAATACCGTAGATATTAGTCGTTAACCCATATCAGAGGCCAGTGCTAAGCATTGGCGGCTTGAAAACTCTGACCCTAATCTAGGATTGGGTCTGGTTTCCCTTCTGGGTTGCGGAGGTCAGATGGCAGTCGCTCTCTGTAAAAACCAGTACCCTCGTTCAATCCCCTAGATTAGGTAGCCGACCCCGTGAGATACGGGATAACGCTAGGGAGATGAGATGTGCGCTCTACGAATCGATAGCATTCTTTTTTTTTTAAATCAGACCAGTCTGACACTTAGAATCAGGTTTTTGGCGACTAGCGCCACCTTGATTTACGAAAAAAATTAATTAAAAAAAATGGGTAAGTCAGAGCGTCATCACTATCACTATACTCGTCGTATAAAACAAAGTCGCTTTCTCTGTCCCTATATCCCTTTGTATGCTTGGATCTTTAAAACTACGCAACGGATTTTGATGCGGTTTCTTTAAATGGATAGAGTGTCAAGAGGAAGGTTTATATGTATAATACATGCGTAATATAGTAGAGAAACACTGATAATTTCCGTGCGAAGCCGGGGCGGGCTAGACTTAAAATAAAATGTACAGTGCTTCTTACACGAGTTCAAAACTTACTGTATGTACTTATATTGCATAGGAAAAGAACCCTTAAATATTCGTAAACAAAAACGCCCTTGATATGTATTACTACAAAAAATAATCTGTGCTTTAAATCTTTTTAAGCAACAGAATATAAATATATACATACATACATAAATCACGCCTTTATCCCTTACGGGGTAGGCAGAGCGTTTAACGCCTCATAAAAGGCGCTTTCGCCACGTCTGACAAAAATTGAAGGCAATTTTAGATTGTAATATGTATTGCTATAGTGACAGGTTGTCAGCCCATCGCCTAAATTACAATACACTGTAACCCTCGAGTCCCTTTTGCTGACTTCAACAGCATGCCCGGGAGGAAGGGCAGCTGGAACATTCTATGTTTTTTTTATCTCTTCCAGTCCAGCATGGAAGTAAACAGAATATAAATGATAAATAAAATATAGGACAAGAATTGTTTTTGTTTGAGTAACAACCACTATTACAACCAAAACCGACGAATTAACGTGCCCTCTGAAGCACGGAATCATTTTGACAGACAATCTGGTGCTTCAAACAAAAACATAAGGTGGCGAAACTAGCCAAGTAGCACGCCCATTAAAATAAAAACATAATTCACGAAAAACGCAGTGAATCGAAAAACCAGTCCAACAGAGTCAAGTTATAGTAATTAAGATAATTAGAACTTTATAAATTAGCGATTCATAGTTCGTTGTAGTAACAGGAAGAAAAATTGCGAATAACGGCCACCAACGGCAATTTTTCTTTCTGTTACTACAAATTTATAAGGTTCTAAATTATCTTAAAAATTGGAAGAGGGTCAGGATTGTATGTATACCTACTTATATTGAATATTTTACTTATATTTTATTTATGTGCCAGCTGCATGTCCTCCGAGGCATGCTGTAATAACCAGCTAAGGGATCAGAGGGTTTCTGTATATTGTAACTTAGGCGACGGACTGACAACCTGTCAATACAGCAATATACCTACAAATCTATCTTAAATAACCCTCAAAACTTTGTCAGACATGGCGGAACGACCTTTGGATAGGTCGTTTAAGCTCTTTATGAGCAGTCAGAAGGTGTCCGATAAGGCCCGTATGGCCCGGGTATGGCAGAAGAAGCATGAAAGCAGAATAAATGCAGTAGAAATGAGAGCGTTAAGAAGTATGATTGGAGTCAAACTGAGTGACAGGATACGAAATAGTGTGATTAGGGAACGTTGTGGTTTGAAAGAAGATATAGTGACAGGTATTGACAAGGGAATGCTTAAATGGTTTGGACATGTTGAGAGAATGAGTGAAAGCAGGTTGACCAAACAGATATATATGGCGAGTGTGGATGGAAATGTTGAAAGGGGAAGACCTCGACGCACGTACTTGGATCAAATCGGGGGCGTCCTAAAGAAAGGTCAGGTCAAGAGTACCCTAAACCGACGAGCATGTATGAAGAGATTAATGAATGTGGATGAAGCGAAAGAAGTATGTAAGGTTCGTAGCAAGTGGAAAGATGTGGCCTCTGCCTACCCCTCCGGGAAAGAGGCGTGATTATATGTATGTATGTATGTTTCAGCTCAGCCTACCCCATTAGGTATATAGGCGCGATTACATATATTAATGTATGTATGTGTTTTATTTATTTAGGAACTGGAGCCATATTTTTGAATCACTCGACCTACAATTCGCATACGAGAGCAACTTTTCAAATTTCGCATGACTAACTTTCGTATGCGAATTAGATTCAAGCGGTTCAAAATTACGCTAACTGGGGTAACAATAATAAAACAACAGTTTTAAAAAGTCCATGTACTACATAGTATAAAACAAAGTCGCTTTCTCTGTCCCTATATCCCTATGTATGCCTAGATCTTTACAACTAAGCAACGGATTTTGATGCGGTTTCTTTTTATGCATAATGTGATTCAAGAGGAAGGTTTATACGTATACATACATACATACATATAATAACGCCTTTATCCCTAATGGGGTAGGCAGAGCGTAAATGACCTACACAGAGATCGTTCCGCCACGTATGACAAAATATTGAGGGTTATTTAAGATTGATTTGTAGGTATATTGCTGCAGTGACAGGTTGTCAGACAATCACCTAAATTACAATATACAAAACCCTCGGACCTTTATATGTATAATACATGCATAATATAGTAGAGGAACACTGATGATTAGTTAGTCTTTCGTATGCAAATTCCATTCGAGCGGTTCAAAATTACAGTAACTGGGGTAACAACAATAAAACAATTGTCACTCAAATTAGAAATGTATTATTATTTTGTTTGTACCCATGAATGCAAAATTTGACTGATGTTGGTGTTCCTATTTGTAATAAAATAAAAATAAAAAAAAAATAAAAAAAACAATAGCGTTTTAAAAAGTCCATGTAATAAATAAATCAACCGCCATGTAAAGTTGAAATAAACATTATGGTATCTTTCTCTTGTATCTCATAGTCCAGTTCACCGAAGAGTTCCCAATCCGAGTCGTTTATTAAGACCAGGATGCCAGGTCGCACTGAGTCACCCTGAAACAAATTAAATTATACATACATACATACATACAATCACGCCTTTATCCCTTACGGGGTAGGCAGAGCGTTAATGGCCTCGTAAAAGGCGCTTTCGCCGCGTCTGACAAAAATTGAGGGCAATTTTAGATTGTAATATTGCTAATGTGTAGTGATAGGTTGTCAGCCCATCGCCTAAATTACAATACACTGTAACCCTCGAGTCCCTTTTGCTGTCTTCTACAGCATGCCCGGGAGGAAGGGCAGCTGGAACATTCTATGTTTTTCTACCTCTCCCAGTCCAGCATGGAAGAAAAATTTAATTATTGATATTTATTATTTATTTATAAGCACACAGTATGACATTACAAAGCATTTAATTATAACCACAATAAATAGTATTACAACAAGCCCCAACAAAACGTCATCACAGTGGTAGGCAGTAACAGTCCTTAAAGACCAAGGTCTGTGTCAGGACTAGTTACATAATTGAATTCATTTGATATGATATAATAATAATAAAATAAATTAATAATAATAAATTATCACTACATAGTATAACAAAGTGGCTTTCTCTGTCCCTATATCCCTGTATGCTCAGATCTTTAAAACTACGCAACTGATTTTGATGCGGTTTCTTTCAATGGATAGAGTAATTAAAGAGGAAGGTTTATATGTATAATACATGCATAATATAGTAGAGAAACACTGATGATTTCCGTGCGAAACCAGGGCGGGTCGCTAGTTTTAAAATAATAAACACCAGTTTATCTGATGTTTATTATTTTAAAATGATTTATTGCATGAAAACAGCAGAACAAATAAAAGGATAAAGGCGTGATTATACATACATATAATCACGCCTTTATCCCTAATGGAGTAGGCAGAGCGTAAACGACGTAAACAAAGGTCGTTCCGCCACGTCTGACAAAGCCTTGAGGGTTATTTATGATAAATTTGTAAATATATTGCTGTAGTGAAAGGTTGTCAGCCCATCGCCTAAACTACAATATACTGAAACCTTTAGATCCCTGGTTTTTACAGCATGCCCGGGAGGAAATGCAGCTGGCACATTCTATGTTTTTCCTTTGTTCCCAGGCCAGCATGGAAGAAACATATATCTTTATAATAAGTTGTTACCTGTAAAAATAACTCAGGCCTTTCCTTTAGCAGATTATCTTTCATCCAGACTAAGAGCTCCCGAATGGTCCAATTATCTTTTTGTATCTGCGGTAGGAATTTGCTTAGACTCGGTAATTCTATTTGGCGCTTCTTAATTTTGTCAAACAGCAGCTCAGCACCGCCTCCGAATTGTAAACTGATCTTCAAAGTCATTCTGGCTGGAAACGGGAAAATGCTAAGTTTTAAAAATGTGTTCAGAACAAAGAAAGAAAATCAAACACACACACACACACACAGACACAAAGTCACAGCTGTACCTATCCTTTATGGGGTAAGAAAAGTATAAAACACCAACTAAAGGACTTAGTAGTATCTTTGTCTTTAACCAGAACAAGAATCTGAGAGGACACTCTTTAAAACTCTCACGTTCCATGAGTACAAGCAATCCCAGGCACCACTTCTTAACAAACCGCGTAGTGGACTCGTGGAATAAACTACCAGAATCAGTGATCAGTGCTCCCTCAGTAAAGTGTTTTAAAAACAGACTAGATAAATATTTATTGACTAAGGTGCAGTGATATTCACGCATCAGCAATACATGCTGCTAGCGTTTAATGGATAATAATAATAATAATAAAGGAGCCTTTGCCACGTCTGACAAAATATTAAGGGCAATTTTATTTTAGATGGTATTGCTATAAAATCAAACAGATTGTTGGAAATCCTTTTACCTGCAGGGTAGGCATTTGATCATATCTTCTCCTTACTATTGAAAATGTAGTTATGTCTGGCTACTAACTTTCATAAATATAATCACGCTTTTATCCCATTTAATGGGCTAGGCAGAGCATAAACAACCTAAACAAAGGTCGTTCCGCCACGTCTGACAAAGTTTTGAGGGTTAAGTAAAGATAGATTTTTATGTATATTGCTGTGATGACAGGTTGGCAGCGTATCGCCTAAATTACAATATATTGAAACCATCTGATCCCTCAGCTGGTTATTACAGCATGCCCGGGAGGAACTGCAGCTGGCATATTCTATGTTTTTCTCTCGCTCCCAGGCTAGCATGGAAGTACGGCGGAATTGTGATTATACAAAAGCCATTAATCAAGATTTACTTAACTATAACACTTTTTAAAATATAGAATAGATGATAAATAAAAAAATAATAAACTATTAAAAAACTTACTATGATAACATGTGAAACTTACTGATTTTTCCTGAGTAGCTTCCCAATAACTATCATCTTAGTGTAACATTGAAAACACTCGAATAATTTAGAATTTATAAACAAAATCAAATCAAACTTTAGTTTTTAGGTTATGTTTTTCGTACTTTTGACATCTTTGAACTTTTATATTTCGACTAAACCGCGTAATTACGATTTAGAAAAGAACAGAGTTATCGATTTTCTTCGAGACTTTTATAATACTTATTTGTTTCTAAAAGTTAGCAAACGCTAAAACTGTTTAAAATAAACGAAAATAATGTAAAGCTGTATTCGTAAACGCTTTAGCTCGTGTCAAGCAAAACCATTCGTTTCATGGATAGAATTTACGTATCCACAAAATATTGTGAAACTCAAAATAGCGACTTATGGTGCCCTTCGAAGCACGAAATCCTTTTATTTTCGGACAATCAGGTGATTCCGCCTGCAATTCTACAGCGTCAAACCTATGTTCCTGAACGTCCTACGCGTCGAAATCTCTGGCTATCTCGCACTTTCTGCTCCTCCGTTCACTCTTCAAAGCGAAGTAGAGTGATAGATAATCACGCCTTTATCCCTAATGGGACCTAACCAAAGGTTGTTCCGCCACGTCTGACAAAGTTTTGAGGGTTATTTAAGATAGATTTGTAGGTATGTTGCTGTAGTGACAGGTTGTCGGTCCATCGCCTAAATTGCAATATACAGAAACCCTCGGATCCCTTAGCTGGTTTCTACAGCATACCCGGGAGGAAATGCAGCTGGCACATTCTATGTTTTTCTCTGGCTGCCCAGTCCAGCAAGGAAGTAGTCCAGAAAGAAAGTTCTAGATTAACATCTTAAAAAATCCCGAAAACGAGTGCCTAAACGACTTTGTCACGCTTTACCGTACATACATACATATAATCACGCCTTTATCCCTAATGGGGTAGGCAGAGCTTAAACGACCTAACCAAATACCACGTCTGACAAAGTTTTGAGGGTTATTTAAGATAGATTTTGTACGTTTATTGCTGTAGTAATAGGTTGTCAGCGCATCAAATACAATATATTGAATAATTCGGATCCCTTAGCTGGTTATTACAGCATGCCCGGGAGGAAATGCAGCTGGCACATTCTATGTTGTTCTCTCGCTGCCAGTCCAGCATGGAAGAAACCACATACAAGTAGTAAGTAGGATTGTCATGTGTCAAGGATTCATCGACGCTTGCGCGTAACTCAAAGTGACATCTTTATTGGCAAAGGAACTGCACATTACGTGGACGGCGGTATGCCAAAGCGAAGCAGGATTGTTTTTCGAAGAAATAGAGGGCTCACAGACTACCAGGGTAATGGTCTCACAAGATCGCGGCATAAGCTGAGTGGGTCCTTTAATTCTTCTTCTTCTGTCGAGTGAGTAGCGAGTCTATCGACCCGATGAACCCTGGTGTTAGAGTTTTTAAACCGCCTACCTTTTATTGTGACGTCGCGACACGTACATTCCGGTAGCATTAACAGTTTATTTTTAGTTATATAATTATTTTGTTTCACTCTCGTTAATTTGTTCTAACATACATATATAAATCACGCCTTTATCCCTTACGGGGTAGGCAGAGCGTTTAACGCCTCGTAAAAGGCGCTTTCGCCACGTCTGACAACAATTGAGGGCAATTTTAGATTGTAATATGTATGTATTGTTCTAATTTGTTTAAAAATGTATTTACTGTGCTGTGTTTGTGACGTCATGAATAATAAATGATTTTCTATTCTATTCTATTTAAATATATAAATACTTTTGAGAATTACTATGCTATTTTTATTTCATATAATATAAAAGAAAGACAATAGTAAATTCATTCCAGAGACGCAGGTTCGAGTCCTGAACGAAACGTTTTTTTTCTCTCATTTTATATGAAATAGAAAATAAATCATCATCGTCTCCCTAGCCTTATCCCGTATCCCACAGGGCCGGCTACATAATCTAGAGGATTGAACGAGGGAACTGGTTTTACACAGAGCGCCCATTTTTTACTTCCTGAAAAAAAGTCCTGCTGATAGGCGTTCGGTGTCGTTCACTGAGCAACCCCTATCAGTTTGCGGGACGCTGTCCCTTACACTCCATATAGTTAATTTTTTTAACGTTGCGTTATCGATAGCAACGTGGTTTGCGGCCTGTGAACAGCATTTTCTTTGAAACTTAGGAGAGATTCAAATTTCGGAACCGCAAACAATAACCTTGTTACAAACATTTGATTTTCGGTTTACTTTCTTTAACGTTGTAAGGAAAATGTTGTTTATGGGCTGCAAAACAACTTTATATCCATAACTCAACGCTAAAAATAACGAACTTTATGTTTGTATCTTTTTAAGCATGGCTACTTACTGCATACCGCGTGCCAGTCATTACGAGCTGCGACCGGAGCCAGTCCATTGTGTAGTTCAAGTAACAAACACACATACGGACATCACAATAAGTTGTTATTCTAGATAAGATTAGTGCTTGTTTGAATAGGACCTAAAATATGTGTGAGTATTATTTTTGAGTTATTTTACCCACACTTAATTATTCTCAATTCTTTATTTGCTTCTAATGTTGTACAATGGAGTTCTTAAAAAGTAAATATTTAGTCACAAACATGAACCCTGCTAGGGTTTAAAAAGTAGGTTAAATAATAATCTAGGTATACATTAAGAACATAAAATTAAGGTATTATTCTATATCATTTATTTCTATAGTATTTGTTATCATTTCGATAGTATTATACTAGCGACCCGCCTCGGGTTCGCACGAAAATCATCTGTGTTTCTCTACTATATTATGCATGTATTATACATATAAACCTTCCTCTTGAATCACTCTATCCATTAAAAGAAACCGCATCAAAATCCGTTGCGTAGTTTTAAAGATCTAAGCATACATAGGGATATAGGGACAGAGATAGCGACTTTGTTTTATACTATGTAGTGATATGCATACATAGGGATATAGGGACAGAGAAAGCGACTTTGTTTTATACTATGTAGTGATATATATATCATCAATCATCTTCTACTTTTGTTACCTACCTTCTTACCTTTTTTTAGTGATGCGTCTCGCTGTATTTAAAAAAATAAATAAATAGGTAGCTAAATGATTATAATATCACAGTACATACCGGGTGTAAGGGACACTACAGCAATATACCTACAAATCCATCTTAAATAACCCTCAAAACTTTGTAGGATTTGGCGGAACGACCTTTGTTTATGTCGTTTACGCTCTGTCTACCCCATTAGGGATAAAGGCGTGATTATATGTATGTATGTAAAGGACAGCGTACAAGTAACGGATAGGGGTTGCTCAGTCAACGAACCTAAACAACTTACACCAGATAATTCTTTCACGGGATGAAAAGTTTTTTCACTTTCCTATACAAAATGACTCCGGAATCATTTATCTGATTCGGACAATTTGTAAGGCACAGCTATTTTTTTTCTCATTTCCTGATGAAAGTTGTTCAGTTTCTTTGTATGAGCAACCCCTATCAGTCCCTTACACCCTATAAATGTACTTCATCTGTGATGTGACGTGTGGACGGACAGGTTCCTGACGTGGTTTGTGAACGACCTATCAAAAACAGCGTACTGGGCTAACGTCTGAACGTGCACTCCGAAACACAGAATCATCATATCGTAAACCATTAAAATAACATAAAAAAGTATGTATCGTATTTTTTTTACTAAATAGTTAAGTATAGTATACTAGCGACCCACCCCGGCTTCGCACGGAAATTATCAGTGTTTCTCTACTATATAATGCATGTATTATACATATAAACCTTCCTCTTGAATCACTCTATCCATTAAAAGAAACCGCATCAAAATCCGTTGTATAGTTTTAAAGATTAATGCATACATAGGGAGGGATATAGGGACAGAGAAAACGACTTTGTTTTTTACTATGTAGTGATGATACCTTTTTGGGGATGTAAGCATTATGATTGATTATTTACTTGAAGACTATTTTTGAGATTATTTCCAGTTTGGATAGGACAATGGCTGAATCACCTGATAGGCGAACAATATCTCCTGTCACGTGCTTTTTGTGCTTCAAATGGCACGTTTAAAAACCATCAAAACGCTGTCTTTAATGGAGGTTGTTAGACGAACCACGTCATATATCTATTAGGCGTTGAAAGAAGGTGAATGTACCTACGACCGTAAATACGACCTAACAATTTTCTTGTTAATATAATTTGGCAAAATATCCGCTTGGCTGACCAAGGATCACTATTTGAGAGACGCAAAGAATACCGGGTGTAAGGGACAGGGTCCCGCAAACTGATAGGGTCAGTCAACGACACTGAACAACTTGCACCAGGAAATTCTTTCAGAAAGTGAAAAAAAATATGGGCCTCCCTTAGCTGGTTGTTACAGCAACCCGGGAGGAAATTCAAGTAGGACATTGTATGTTTTTCTATGGCTACCAGTTACCCATCATATTTTTTAACTTGGTTATTAAAAATGACATTTAATTAAGTATTATACCAGGCGTAAGGCGTCCCGCAAACTGAGGGGTTGCTCAGTCAACGACACTGAACAACTTCCACCAGGAAATAAATTCAGAAAAAAAAAACTGGATTTTCCATAAAAAATGTTCACCCCAATCAGACAATTTGTATGGAAAAGCCAATTTTTCTTTTCACTTCCTAAAAAAATATCCTGCTGATCGTTGTTCAGTGTCCTTGACTGAGCAACCTGGACGCTGTCCCTTACACCCGGTATATAACTCTTCTATGCTGGCCTGGGAGCGAGAGAAAAACATAGAATGTGCCAGCTGTGCATTTCCTGACAACCTGTCACTACAGCAATATACCTACAAATCTATCTTAAACAACCCTCAAAACTTTGTCAGACGTGGCGGAACGACCTTTGTTTAGGTCGTTTCCGCTCTGCCTACCCCATTAGGGATAAAGGCGTGATTATATGTATGTATGTATGTATGTGCATTTCCTCCCGAGCATGCTGTAAAAACCAGCTAAGGAAACTGAGGTTTTTGATATATTGTAACTTAGGCAATAGGCTGAGAATTTGTCACTACAGCAATATACTTACAAATCTATCTTAAATAACCCTCAAACCTTTGTCAGACGTGGCGGAACGACCTTTGTTTAGGTTGCCTCTGCTACCCCATTAGGGATAAAGGTGTGATTATATGTATGTATGTTTTAAGTAGTATAACTACTAGAAAATTGGCTAAGCAAGCTAACCTAAGATAAGATTTAATTGAATAAGGTTGTTATTAACCTTGAGTGCAAAATAAAAACCAAGGGTTTTCCCATACTTAATTTGTTATGTATTAAATACTCGGTTATTTCTAAGCATGTTTTTTCGTGTTTATCTATACATAAAATTATAGTCACGCCTTTATCCCTAATGGGGTAGGCAGAGCGTAAACGACCAAATCAGAAGTCGTTCTGCCACGTCTGACAAAGTTTTGAGGGTATGGAAGATAGATTTGTAGGTATAATGTTATAGTGACAGGTTGTCAGCTCATCGCCTAAAGTGCAATATACTGAAACCCTCGGATCCCTTAGCTGGTTTTACAGCATGCCCGGGAGAAGATGCAGCTTGGACATTGTTCATGTTTTTCTATCTTCTAGCTAAGGGATCCAAAGGTTTAAGTATATTGCAATTTAGGTGATGGGCTGACAAACTGTCACTACAGCAATATACCTACAAATCTATCTTAAATAATCCTCAAAACTTTATCACACGTGGCGGAACGACCTTTATTTAGGTCGTTTACGCTCTGCACTCCATTAGGAATAAAGGCGTGATTATATGTAGGGAGTTACGTCAGATTAGGAATGTCAAAGTCAGTGTTTTTATTTGCTATCTTGTTGTTATGTCAAAGTTAAGAAAGTGACAGCGCTAGCTAAGAATTTGTTAAGGTGCATCTAGAATTGCCGCCATTCTTCTTCTGTCGAGTGGGTATCGAGTCTATCGACCCGATGAACCCTGGTGTCAGAGTTTTTAAGTCGCCTACTAGCACAACTACTGATAGTTGTGCTAGTAGGCGACTGAGCCTCTGACATGGTTTGAGTAACGACCACT
Source organism: Scrobipalpa costella (assembly GCA_949820665.1). Taxonomy (NCBI): domain Eukaryota; kingdom Metazoa; phylum Arthropoda; class Insecta; order Lepidoptera; family Gelechiidae; genus Scrobipalpa; species Scrobipalpa costella. The sequence continues at coordinate 8,501,152 of OX463322.1, read as the reverse complement.
ATCAAAGAAAGCGACCGTGACCGACGCCTTAACGTGCCCTCCGAAGCACGAAATCTTTTTTCTTTTCGGAAAATCATGTGATTCAGCCTGCAATATCCTGACCAAACTGGGGAAAATTTCACAAAGTGTTAAATTCTCAAATATCAACTTTGTGTTTCCCCACTGGGAATCGAACCCAGGACTTCCGGATCTGGAGTCCATGGCACTAGCCACTAGACCACGGAGGCAGTTAGGCAGTCCTCAATGGTATTTGACGTCTTTCCCATAAAGTGATTCATCATCTCCCTAGCCTTAGCCCGTATCTCTCGGGGTCGGCTACCTAATCTAGGTGATTAAACGAGGGTACTGGTTCTCGTCAGATAAACCCAGTATTAAATTAATACTTTTTTATTGTGTTTCAGATCTCATAATACTATCATCACTGTTCCTACTTTCAAATTGCCATCCAATACAAGAAAATGACCCTTTACCGACCACAACAGATAACGTGCCTCCCGAAATCCAGAGAGACGTCAACTTAATAGCCTACATAGAGAACTTCAAAAACGCAATGACAGCTTATGTCACTTCGCAATACCAAAACCTTACCATTCAGGAAACTGAACAAGTAAAAACAGTCATAGAAGAATTCTTGACAAACTTCGCCAAAGATTTAAGAGAAGCAGTTGAAAATCAAGTTAATAATGTAACTGTATCCGAACGCGAAGAAATCCAAGATGGCGTCCCCAACGAAACGTTCAAAGCTATAGGGGAAAGAGTGAGACAAGAATTTCCAGAAGTGACTGAGGACACGACTAAGGAAATAGTCTATAGATTGAGGATAAATCTTCTCGAAACTAGGAATAGATTGGACGGTATTATCAGACATTCGCAGCAAGCTCAGACTGAGATTGAAGTCGACAATTGAGAATATGAAACAGTATTATGGTAGATTTAAAAATAAGATAAGATAAGATAAGATAAGAATATACTTTATTGCACAGAAAAGACACAAGTGAAAATTAAATTAAATGAAACAAATAGTAGTACAAATAGGCGGCCTTATTGCTATGCAGCAATTTCTTCCAGGCAACCTTAGGGTACAGGAAAATAAAAAGTTGAACTAGTGGGCTGGTATACATTTTAGGCAATATATTGTATAGGTAAGTAAATAAGCTACTTAGGTGTATTTATATAATTAATAACAATAAATAGTCATACATATAAATTACTTATACCTACATAGAAATACATAAATACTATAATACATATATAAATATATATAATACTAATGAAAGAAAATGTTACAACCAAATTATTCCGGGAAATACGCAAGTGCAAGCGGTTAAGGTAGAGAAAGATAGTGAGCTATAAGGTGTTTTTTAAAAGAATCTAATGTAGAAGCTTGTCTTACAGACGCAGGCAATAGATTCCAAAGCCTTACTGCACGAACTGTAAACGAATTAGAGTAAAAATTGGTAGAATGAGATGGGATAGTAAGAGAGAGGTAGCGCGAAGGGCGAAGTGTGCGATTAAGAGTAACAGAGTGGAAAGGGAATCTTTCTTTAAGATAAGGCGGAGACATAGGATTGAAGAGAATAGAATAAAGAAAAGATAAAAGATGGTAATCTCTACGAAGGCGAATGGGAAGCCATTTGAGTTTAGTTCTGTAGGCTGAGACATGATCATATTTTCTTAGGCCAAATATGAAACGAATGCAGACATTCTGCAATCGCTCCAGTTTATTGAGCAACTCTTCTGTCAGATCGGGATAAGAGATATCAGCATAATCAAGGATAGGTAAAAGCAAGGCTTGGGCAAGAGCAATTTTAGTATTAGTCGGCAAAAGACTACGAAGCCTCTTCAAAGAATAAAATGAAGCAAACACCTTTCTGCTGTCCTCAGCAACCTGTTGTTTGTTGTTGGCCGGGAGAGCGGGGGCGCGGGGCGCGGGGCGCGGGGCGGCAGAGTACCTGCGAACGCCATAGTGTGCGTGACTGCAGTTGGCTTACTTGTTTCTGTTTTACGAATTCAATAAAATATAAATATATTTATTTACCTTTTTTTAAATAAATTATGTTAATCTGTACTCTGTTTTATTTAGTTCCATGCTGGACTGTGAGCGAGAGAATAGCATAGAATATACCAGCTGTATTTACTCCTGGGCATGCTGTAAAATCCAGCAAAGGGATCCGAGGGTTTCAGTGTAATTTAGGCGATTGACAGCCTGTCTGTACAGCAATATAGCTACAAAAAACTATCTTAAATAACCCTCAAAACTTTGTCAGACGTGGCGGAACTACCTCTGTTTAGGTTGTTTACGCTCTGCCTACCCCATTAGGGATAAAAGCGTGATTATATGTATGTATGTTTTATTTAAGTGCGTGTGTGTTTGTGTGTGGGTGGGTGTGAAAAAAAAACAAATAGGTCTAATCCAAAAAATATATTTTCCATATTTTCTAAACTTTCAATACATTTTATGACAACACTCTTTACAAATTTATAGTATGGTCTTGAGGTACACTGGATTCGTACAATTTCATTAAATTATACATACAGGGTGCATAAAAAGTACTGCCTTCCTTCAACCACGTAATAAAATAAATAAAACTATTACAGATAACAGAACCACACATAAAATTATATAAATGAAAATATTTAAATTAGTTATTTTTTTATGAAACTCGTAAAACAGAACCAAGTAGGCCAACCGTAGTCGTGTACAGGGCTACGGTTACAGCGGACACGGCCGGGAGAGCGGGGGCGCGGGGCGCGGGGCGCGGGGCGGCAGAGTACCTGCGAACGCCATAGTGTGCGTGACTGCAGTTGGCTTACTTGTTTCTGTTTTACGAATTCAATAAAATATAAATATATTTATTTACCTTTTTTTAATGTGTGTATTCCGTGCTTCGGAAGGCACGTTAAGCCGTTTGTCCCGGTTAACATCGTTTAATACCGTAGATATTAGTCGTTAAGCCATAACAGAGGCCAGTGCTAAGCATTGGCGGCTTGAAAACTGACCTAATCTAGGATTGGGTCTGGTTTCCCTTCTGGATTGCGGAGGTCAGATGGCAGTCGCTCTGTATAAAAACCAGTACCCCTGTTCAATCTCCTAGATTAGGTAGCCAACCCCGTGAGATACGGGATAAGGCTAGGGAGATGATGATTTAACGTGTGTATTGTGTTGTATTTTATTAATACATTATGTGGTTTAAAGGAACGCAGTATTTTTTTTTTACACTGTGTTTATTTTGTCCACATTTCCTTAAAATATGGCAAATAACCACTTTGTATCCGATTTGGACTTATTAGTAATTTTACGCTGCCAATTTTTCCCTTCCATGCTGGACTGGGAGCGAAAGAAAAACATAGAATGTGCCAGCTGCATTTCCTCCCGGGCATGCTGTAAAAACCAGCTAAGGGTTTCGAGGGTTGCAGTATATTGCAATTTAGGCGATGGGCTGACAACCTGTCACTACAGCAATATACCTACAAATATATCTTAAATAACCTTCAAAACTTTGTCAGACGTGGCGGAACGAACTCTGTTTAAGTCGTTTACGCTCCGCCTACCCCATTAGGGACAAAGGCATGATTATATGTATGTAGTAATTTTACGACACCTTGTGCACTCATACGTTTCTTATGGATTTTTTCTGATACCAATAGGATACGAAACCAGAGCCCGATGGTGTAGTGGATAGGGCCGCTGCCTCCTGAGCGGGAGGTCGTGGTTCGAACCCCACCAGTCACCACGTACCAATGTGTTTTTCGGTTTTCGAATTTCATATGTACGTTTATTCGGTGCTTTTTCCGTGCTTCGGAAGGCACGTTAAGCCGTTGGTCCCGGTTAATATCGTTTAATACCGTAGATATTAGTCGTTAAGCCAAATCAAAGGCCAGTGCTAAGCATTGGCGGCTTGAAAACTCTGACCTAATCTAGGATTGGGTCTGGTTTCCCTTCTGGGTTGCGGAGGTCAGATGGCAGTCGCTCTGTGTAAAAACCAGTACCCTCGTTCAATCCCCTAGATTAGGAAGCCGACCCCGTGAGATACGGGATAAGGCTAGGGAGATGATGACCAATAGGATACGAATCTTATATGGATGATTGCACAAACGCCCTTAAGGTAATACGGGGTGTAAGGGACAGCGTCCCGCAAACTGATAGGGGGTTCTTAATCAACGGCACTGAACAACTTTCACCAGGAAATTCTATCAGGAAGTGAAATCAAATTGGGTGTTCCATATAAATTTTCTGATAGAAGTGGACATTTTATATGGAAATACCAAATTTGTTTTCATTTACTGAAAAAATATGCTGGTGATAGTTGTTCTTGGTGATAGTTGAACTTCCATGCTGGCCTGGGAGCGAGAGAATAACATAGAATGTGCCAGCTGCATTTCCTCCCGGGCATGCTGTAGAAACCAGCTAAGGGATTCGAGGGTTTCTGTATATTGGTATTTAGGCGATGGGCTGACAACCTGTCACTACAGCAATATACCTACAAATCTATCTAAAATAACCCTCAAAACTTTGTCAGACGTGGCGGCACGACTTTTGTTTTGGTCGTTTACGCTCTGCCTACCCCATTAGGGATAAAGGCGTGATTATATGTATGTATGTATGATAGTTGTTCAGGTTCGTTGACTGAGCAACCCGTATCAGTTTGCGGGACACTGTCCCTTACCCCCGGTGGTTTTTATTTTTTCGTATTACTTCTGTAACTACACATACATAGCTATGTTTAACCCTAATTATTACAATAAGTAAATACATAATTCATTTTGTAAACAATTTTTCAATACTGAGATTTTTTTTTATTCATATAAGTACTTAAGGTGAGTATAATAGCCCCATTAGTAAAAAAACATAATTCTCTAAAAACGCAGTGAATCGAAAATCCGGTCCAACAGAATCAAGTTATAGTAATTAAGACAATTTAGAACCTTATATAAATATACCTTATATAACCTTATACTTCCATGCTGGTCTGGGAGCGAGAGAAAAACATAGAATGTGCCAGCTGCATATCCTCCCGGGCATGCTGTAAGAACCAGCTAAGGGATCCGAGGGTTTCAGTATATTGTAATTTAGGCGATGGGCTGACAACCTGTCACTACAGCAATATACCTACAAATCTATCTTCAATAACCCTCAAAACTTTGTCAGACGTGGCGGAACGACCTTTGTTTAGGTCGTTTACGCTCTGCCTACCCCATTAGGGATAAAGGCGTGATTATATGTATGTATGTAGAACCTTATAAATTAGCGATTCAATCGTTCGTTATAGTAACAGGAAGAGAAATTGCGAATAACGGCCACCAACGGCAATTTTTCTATCTGTTACTACAACGAACTAAGAATCGCTAATTATTAAGGTTCAAAATTATCTTTATAACTATTACTTGAATCTGTTGGACCGGATTTTCGAATCATTGTGTTTTTAGTGCGTTATATTCTTCCATGCTGGACTGGGAGAGATAGAAAAACATAGAATATTCCAGCTGCCCTTCCTCCCGGGCATGCTGTTAAAGTCAGCAAAAGGGACTCGAGGGTTACACTGTATTGTAATTTAGGCGATGGGCTGACAACCTGTCACTAAAGCAATACATATTACAATCTAAAATAGTCCCCTTAATTTTTGTCAGACGTGGCGAAAGCGCCTTTTACGAGGCGTTAAACGCTCTGCCTACCCCGTAAGGGATAAAGGCGTGATTTATGTATGTATGTATATTTTTTTTTACTGTTGGGGGCGCCACTTAGCTTTTATAGTCACATTTATATAAATTCTTAATTTATAAAACTAGCTTATTACTAATTTGCAATGACTTATGAATGCTTAAAAAAAACAATGGATGAATATTATTTTATGTGCGCCATAGTAATCTTCATGTGAATTGTAAGTATACGTGTGTTTGACATTCGTAAATTCGCTTGATTTTCTACCACTTTCATATGTAAATAAGTGACAGTATTTAAAAATTACACCTATGGTTTCTTCTTGCAATCCTTCATCCTCAGAGCTGGCGTTTTATTAGGGTTGTGGGGGATTGTGTGTAAGTATGTGTGAATGAGAAAGTATGTGATTTATGTTTTTCATGTCTTCAGTGCGTATGTGCGTTTGACATCTTTTTATCCGTATTTTTTTGAGAAAATGACAGTATTTAAAAATTACACCTATGGTTTCTTCTTGTCACTCTTCAAATGGCTCATAGATGGAGTCATATTGGGGTTGTGGGGGAATGTGTGTAAATGAGAAAGTATGTGATTCTTTACAAGTGTACATTAAAAATAATCTATTACTGCCGCCTATTATCCTATAATTGTGTATAAGTATGTGTGAATGAGAAAGTATGTGATCTTTTATGAGTGTGAACTAAAATGAATAATTTACTGCCTATTATCCATGCCTAAATGGTCCATTTTAACAGGCATGTATAGTAAATGATGCGGGAGGGGGGTGGAGGGGGTATTTTCATGTGAACAGTGCGTATGTGCGTTTGACATCTTTTTTTACGTATTTTATTTTAGAAAGTGACAGTATTCAAAATTCACACCATTGGATTCTTCTAGCGATTCTTCAAATGGCTCATAGATGGCGTTTTAGAATGTTTGTGATAAATTGTGTGTGAATGAGAAAGTATGTGATTTATTATGAGTGTGAACTAAAATTAATAATTTACTGCCTATCCATGCCTAAATGGTCCATCTTAACAGGCATGTATGGTAAATGCTGCGGGCTGTGTGTGTGTATGGGTGGTTGTATGTCTGTGTGCCTCCTACGCACGCGGGGAGGGGGCGGTATTTTCATGTGAACAGTGCGTATGTGCGTTTTGACGCAAGTTGAGGTTTGGAACGTTTTGTCACAGAGGTCGCAACGGTAGCGGCGGACTTTTGTGTGTACCTGTGGATGAATTCAAATATGTTTATATTGTAAATTAATTTTATAAAATATTCAAATTCAAGATATCTTTATTACTCACACACTTAAAACAGAACACATTAAATAACAATCACAATAGTATGGTTTCTTCAATTCTGGCCTAGGAACGAGACAAAAACATAGAATATGCTAGCTGCATTTCCTCCCGGGCATGCTGTAAAAATCAGCTAAGGGATCCGAGGGATTCAGTATATTGCTATTCAGGCGATGCGCTGACAACCTGTCACTGCAGCAATATACCTACAAATCTATCTTAATAACCCTCAAAACTTTGTCAGACGTGGCGGAACGACCTTTGTTTAGGTCGTTTACGCTCTGCCTACCCCATTAGGGATTTTCTTACTCCCAGTTCAGCATGGAAAGTATCAAAAACTCAACGTTAAATTATACGAACGATCCCAACAAAGCGGTGGTAGGCTCCGGTCGGAGCCGCCTGGCTCGCGACCACCCTCACCGGAGTCCGGCGCCAAACAGCTTGCTGTGTTCCGTCGGTGTGTGAGAGTGCCAGTGCCATAAATTTAGGTTTAGATTCATTTATTTCACATTATCAAATTAATTATAACATTGCATTAATAATAAAAATGAATAATATGATCGTCAAAACATTCATCTTCTGGATGAGCTCGCTCCATCGTCGACTCTGCCACGGTCATCCCTGACCTAGTGTCTAGAGCAAATCAATTTCTAATTTAAAAAAAATCATATAAGGTGTTTAAGGGACAGCGTCTGGCAAACTAATATTGATTGCTCAGTCAACGAAACTGAACAATTAGAACCAGGAAGTTAAAACGAAATTCTGCTTTTCCATACAAATTGTCTGATCGAGGTGGTCATTTGGTATTAGAAGCTTTTTTTTATCTCCTGAAAGAAATTCCTGGAGATAGTTGTTCAGTTTCGTTGACTGAGCAACCCCTATCAGTTTGCGGGACGCTGTCCCTTATACCCGGTATCTCACCAGCTGATGTTTGTGGTTCTGTGTGCGAGACTTGAACGCTTTGGGACAATGCGGACATTTGAACGGCCGCGCGCCTGTGTGCGTGTTCATATGTATCTGAAGAATAAGCAGACATACAAACAAATATAATTATAAAACCACTAGTGGGCTCGAATCTATATACCACCGGCTAAAACTAAAACTAAAATTAAATGCTATCTGTCACTTTCAAAATAATAAAATTGGAAAAAACAGGCGATTTATACTCTATGGTTTTACACTTTGTCTGCTAGATTTTGACGCGCTTTCGCACGTTTCCCTAGTATTTCTGTCAATTTTAACCGTCATATCATATGAGGGCGGATAAAAATGACAGATAACACAAAACTACAGAATATAAATGAAAAACCGGAGAGAATAGATTATTAGTCTGAAAGTGACAAACAGATTTTCATTTTAGTTTTAGCCGGTAAATCTATTGAATGGAATAAATATCCTTTAAAATGTCAAATATCTTACACACACACTAATAAACCATTAGCACTTAAATACACACCGTCCCATCACACACAAACTTAAATTCACACATTCTTTTATTCACACACTTACATCTTATTTCAAATATATATGAGAAATCGATTTTATTTCTCAAGAGGCGTCACCGCGAGCTTCCTTGACCTAAGGATTTTTTTAGAAATAATGAATTGAGGAGCAAATAGTACCGGGCAGGTACTATCGAAATTATTGCTAAAACGCCCACTTTTGGCGGAAACTTCGATAGTAACTCCAGGGAACTATTTGCTCCTCAATTCATTACTTCTAAAAAACCTTAGGTCTAAATCTGTGGAAAGTGACAGAGAAAAGTTTGGAAAATGTGTATATTTTGCGAGTTATGATTTTTTAGCGAGTGAGGGCGCCACCGATCGAGGTGAGGCCTTTTAATATTCCAAAATATACACACCCAATAACCGGTTTTTTTTGTTGATACACTGTGTAAGAATGAAAAGTGCAGGTACCTGCAATGAATCCTGTATCCGGAAGCTCTTAGGACAAAGCGGGCAGCGATGCGGTTTCTCGCCAGTATGGACGCGCTGATGATAACGCAGGGCCGCCGCGCTCTGGAACAATGATATTGAAATATATATAGTTATGCTATTTATCGATAGATGTCGCCCCAAAATTACTTACTAATTCTTCAAATCGTCGATAGATGGACCTACTTTCCGTTAGTTCTATCATTTGCTCATAGATGGCTCAAGAAGTCACACAAAAGACAAAAAAAAATATAAATAAGCACAGACGCGGGTCTGTACTGGACTGTAATATACTTATTATTATTTGTAGTTCTACCATTTGTCGATAGATGGCACTATTTAACTAGTATTTTGATCTGTCATTCGCTCATAGATGGCTTTAGAACTTAAAGAAACAAAAAGTAGAGTAAATATATTTAAAAAGCCACTGACCCGCCACATCTCGCACATTCTCTTCTGCACGGGCGGCGCGCTGCCCTTCTTGCCAAGCTCGGCGGGTTTCCTGCCGAGCGTGGCGACCTCTTAGTGTATCACGCGGTTATAATTGTCATTACTTCCATACATACTTCCATGCTGGACTGGGAGTGAGAGAAAAACATAGAATGTGCCAGCTGCATTTCCTCCCGAGCATGCTGTAAAAACCGGCTAAGGGATCAGAGGGTTTCAGTATATTGCAATTTAGGCGATGGGCTGACAACCTGTCACTACAGCAATATACGTACAAATCCATCTTAAATAACCCGTAAAAACTTTGTCAGACGTGGCGAAACGACCTTTCTTAAGGCCGTTTACGCTCTGCCTACCCCATTAGGGATAAAGGCGTGATTATATGTATGTATGCATGTATGTATAATTGTCATTTAAATAAACGGAAATAATACGAGAGAACCAAAAGTAACGCTAATAATAATAATATCACGCGGTATTATGGACTAAATTCTTTCGTCGGCCCTGGTCGCTATATTTGATAGTGGTCATCATACAAACCATCTAGCGTTTGAAAAATCTGCGAACCCGACTTAGTGTTTCTTCTATTGGTAACTAGATTGCACTACAAAATACTCACTTATTCTCATAGTCGTCTATAGATGGCACTAAAATATCTTCTGCGTATATTCTGGACAAAGTAGTTCTGTTATTTGTCGATAGATGTCACTCTAAATTTCTTACTAGTTCTTCGAATCATCCACAGATGGAGCCATAAGACACTGGTTCTTAAAGAAGTCTATAAAACAATAAAAAGGGACAGAAAATATATTTAAAAAGCCACTAACTCGCCACGTGAGCCCGCACATCTCGCATATTCTCTTCTGCACGGGCGGCGCGCTGCCCTTCTTGCCAATTTGGCGGGTTTCCTGCCGAGCGAGGCGATCTCTAGGATGTCTCTAAGTGCATCACGCGGTTGTAATTGTCATTTAAATAAACGGAAAATTATTTCCGTTTATTTATTTTGTTTTTCTCGTATTAACGAGAAAAACAAAAGAAACGCTGATAATAATAACATCACGCGGTATTATGGACTAAATTCTTTCGTCGGCCCTGGTCGCTATATGTGATAGTTGTCATCATACAAACCATCTAGCGGTTTGAAAAATCTGCAAACCCGACTAAGTAATTCTACTATTAGTCACTAGATGCCACTTCAAAGTACTAACTCATTCGTTCATAAGAACTATAAAGTCGTCTATAGATGGCTCTGCGTATATTGTGTACCAAAGAATTCTGTTATTTTTCGATAGATGTCGCTCTAAATTACTTACTAGTTCTACGAATCGACGATAGATGGCGCTATTTAACACTTATTCCAATATTCGCTCATAGATGGCTTAAGAAGTCACGAAGAGACAAAAAAAAACTATAAAAAAGACTCGCCAGTGTAATATACTTATTATTTTTGTAGTACACAGTCTCAGTTATTTGTCGATAGATGGCGCTATTTAACTAGTATGTTGTTGTGTCATTCGCTTATAGATGGCTCTAGAACTTAAAGAAACATAAAATTGGGAAAATATATTTAAAAAGCCACTGACCCGCCACGTGAGGCCGCACATCTCGCACATTCTCGTCTGCACGGGCGGCGCGCTGCCCTTCTTGCCAAGCTTGGCGGGTTTCCTGCCTACTACTAGTCACTAGATGCCACTTCAAAGTACTCACTCGTTCAAAAGAACTATAGGGTCGTCCATAGATGGCTCTGCGTATATTGTGTACCAAAGAGTTCTGTTATTTGTCGATAGAAGTCGCTCTAAATTACTTACAAGTTCTTCGAATCGTCGATAGATGGCGCTAGAAAACACTAAAAGATACAAAAAAAGCCACTGACCCGCCACGTGAGGCCGCACATCTCGCACATTCTCTTCTGCACGGGCGGCGCGCTGCCCTTCTTGCCAAGCTTGGCGGGTTTCCTGCCGAGCGTGGCGGGTTCGGAGCGCGGCCGCCGGTTGCGCACCTGAAAACATACAAAACACAAATACAAATACAAAATCATTTATTGTAAAAAACCTATTACATGTTCAGAAATACCGGGTCCCCGCACTAGGTAAACCTGTATCGCGGGAAACCTTTGGACACATTTTGTACAACAGGATGTTTAATGAGCACTCGAAAATACAAATAATAGGAATTTAAAAATATAATCATTATTATTTGATACTAATATAATTGTAGCATGCAATTTAAATATAAAAAATAAATGAGGTATCGTTATTATAAAAACAAAACAAAATCGTTAACACTTCCTAATATCTTAAGTATTGCTAACCCGGAAATCATAGTGAAAGGATGGGATAGAGGATGGGGGAGAGGGAGAACTTTAATTGATTACAGTCAAGATTTCCTCCGTTTTTGCGTAACCTAATTGCAGAAGCCATTTAGTTACAGTTTTCTTTACTTTACCAAAAGACCCCTCTACAATTGAACAGTTTTCGTTTGTTTTCCTATAGATATAAGGAAAAACAAAAAAGGAAAATCATTAAGATATACTTCTCGAGTGTTTGTTAAATAAGTATAATAGCAATTAATTCGTATTTGTTTAGATTAGTTTTAAGCACCTATAGTTTTATTTTGCAATTCCTAGAATTACATACATACATACATATAATCACGCCTTTATCCCTAATGGGGTAGGCAGAGCGTAAACGACCTAAACAAAGGTCGCTCCGCCACGTTTGACAAAGTTTTGAGGGTTATTTAAGATAGATTTGAATGTATATAGCTATAGTGACAGGTTGTCAGCCCATCGCCTAAATTGCACTATATAGAAACCCTCGGATCCCTTAGCTGGTTTTTACAGCATGCCCGGGAGGAAATGCAGCTGGCACATTCTATGTTTTTCTCTCGCTCCCAGTCCAGCTTGGAAGTAAATTACTACTTATATAACGCCTAGAATTACTACTTATATTATCTCAGACATGTTGTGTTAGCCTATAAGTGTGGTTCATATTTGCAAGAAATACATACATACATATAATCACGCCTTTATCCCTAATGGGGTAGGCATAGAAAATTCTATACAAACGGTTTTATGTTCTTCTTCTTAGCGAGTAGATTCTCGAGTCAAACGACCCGATGAACCCTGGTGTCAGAGTTTTCAAACCGCCTATTAGCACAGCTATTAGGCCTCTGATAAGGTTTGAGTAACGACCACTGGTACCATGTTGATATGTACTGTGTTAACTGGCATATCACTACATAGTATTAAACAAAGTCGCTTTCTCTGTCCCTATGTATGCATAAATCTTTAAAACTACGCAACGGATTTTGATGCGGTTTCTTTTAATGGATAGAGTGATTCAAGAGGAAGGTTTATATGTATAACACATGCATAATATAGTAGAGAAAGACTGATAATTTCCGTGCGAAGCCGGGGCGGGTCGCTAGTTAAATAAATAAATAAATAGCAAACCTCTTTGTGTATGACGCGGTGCATTCGGTACAGCTTCTCGTTCTCGAAGTTCGCGTTGCACTGGGGACAAAAACATATGCCAGGTGTAAGGGACAGCGTCCTGCAATCTGATAGGGGTTGCTGAGTCAAGGACACTGAACAACTTCCACTGGGAAATTCTTTCAGGAAGAGAAAATATTGGCTTTTCCATGCAAAATGTTCACCTCAATCAGACAATATTAAGGTCGGTCCGCCACGTCTAACAAAGTTTTGAGGGTTATTTAAGATAGATTTGTAGGTATATTGTTGTAGTCACAGATTGTCAGCCCATTGCCTAAATTGTAATATACAGAAACCTTCGGATCCCTTAGCTGGTTTTTACAGCATCCCGAAAGGAAATGCATTTGACACATGACACACTCTGCCTACCCCATTGGGGATAAAGGCGTGATTATATGTATCTAGAATCGAGTCCATTGTCTGTCATCTTACCTTTTCACATTTAATCTCCCTCCAATGATTCATCTTCATGTGTTCATTCAACTCGTCTTCGCTGCTGAAGTTGTCGCCGCACTCGGCACAAGCTCTGATATCGGAGGTGCACCGACCCGTCAGAGTTTCCAGATGCCGCGACAGAGCTAGCTCTGTGTGGAACTGGACGCCGCACGATTCGCAGCGGGATTTCACGGCCTGAGGAAAACATGAAAAAGCTTTATGGCCATAACTTTTTTTTACATACATACATATAATCACGCCTTTATCCCTAATGGGGTATGCAGAGCGTAAACGACCTAAACAAAGATCGTTCCGCCACATCTGACAAAGTTTTAAGGGATACTTAAATTTGTAAGCATATTGCTGTAGTGAGGTTGTCAGCCCATCGCCTAAATTACAATATACTCAATTCAATTAGACATAACATAACATAACATAAAAATACTTTATTGCACTTAATAATACAACATACAACACAAAACATAACAAAAAACAAGTACAACATAGGCGGCCTTATTGCTAAGGTAGCAATTTCTTCCAGGCAACCTTTAGACTTTATTGCATATCACATAAATTTCTTACAAACTAGTACAATGTTAGACATTATGTGACGCCCCGGTGGGGCAAGGCAATATAATAAGTGATAGTAATTATACTGAAACCCTCAGATCCCTTAGCTGGTTTTTACAGCATGCCCGGGAGGACAAGCAGCTGGCACATTCTATGTTTTTTCTCTCGCTCCCAGGCCAGCATGGAAGTACTTTTTTTTTACAAACAAACAAACTAATGTGAAGCCGTGATTCCTGCCTTCAAACAAAACACGAAACATGAATTGCATATTACCCATCTTACTTCTGTAATAACCCGCTTTTATATCTGTAATAACCTGTCTAACCTCTGTAATAACCCGCCACTCCTCTGTTATAATCTAGCATACCTCTGCAATAACCCGCTTTACCTCTGTTATTACCTAGCATACCTCTTTAATAACCCGCTTAACGTCTTAAGCAAACCGCCTCCCCTCTGTAATAACCTGGTATACTTGTGTAATAACCCGCTTTACCTCTGTTATAACCTGTCTAACGTATGTTATTACCCACCTTACTTCTGTAATAACCCGCCTCAATTCTGTAATAACCCACCTGATCTAGGTAATAACCTAGCTTACCTCTGTACTAACCCACCTTACCTCTGTAATAACCGGCTCACCTCTGTAATAACCCACCTCACCTAGGTAATAACCTAGCTTACCTCTGTACTAACCCGCCTTACCTCTGTAATTACCCACCTTACCTGTGTAATAACCCGCCTTACCTCTTTGTGTGCCTTATGCATATGCGCTGTCAATCCCCTTTCCCCTGAGAATATCTCCTGGCAGATATCACAAGCGGCAGAGCCATTTAATAGGCATGTAGTTGAATTGGCTATGTAATAGCCGGCCTCACCTCAGTAATAACCTGCCTGACCTCTACAATAACCCACCATACCTAGTTAATAACCTGGCTAACTTCTATATTAACCCGCCTTACCTCTGTAATAACCCGTCTAACCTCTGTAATAACCTACCTCACCTCTGTAATAACCCGTATTACCTCTGTAATAACCCACCTCACTTCTGTAATAACCCGCCTCACTTCTGTAACAACCCGCCTCACCTCTGTAATAACCTGCCTGATCTCTGTAATAACCCACCTCGCCTCTGTAATAACCCACCTCGCCTCTGTAATAACCCACCTCACCTCTATAATAAACCGGCTTACCTCTTTATGTGCCTTCTGCATATGCGCCTTCAATCCCCTTTCCCCAGAGAATATCTCCTGGCAGATATCACAAGCGGCAGAGCCATTTAACAGGCATGTAGTTGAATTGCCTATGTAATAACCCGCCTTACCTATTTAATAACCCGCCTCACCTCTGTAATAACCTGCCTGACCTCTGTAATAACCCGCCTCACCTCTGCAATAACCCGTCTTACCTCTGTAATAACCCGCCTCACCTCTGTAATAACCCGCCTCACCTCTGCAATAACCCGTCTTACCTCTGAAATAACCCGCCTCACCTCTGCAATAACCCGTCTTACCTCTGTAATAACCCGCCTCACCTCTGTAATAACCCGTCTCACCTCTTTATGTGCCTTCTGCATATGCGCCGTCAGTCCCCTTTCCCCAGAGAATATCTCCTGGCAGATATCACAAGCGGCCGAGCCGTGTCTGTTGCGCATGTGGTTGAATTGAGATGTGCGCTTACTGCAATTGGAGATAAATTATTGTAAGTTAACCGTTTTACATACATACATACATATAGTCACGCCATTATCCCTAATGGGATAGGCAGAGCGTAAACGACCTAAACAAAGGTCGTTCCACCACGTCTGACAAAGTTTTGAGGGTTATTTAAGATAGATTTGTAGGTATATTGCTGTAGTGACAGGTTGTCAGCCCATCGCCGAAATTGCAATATACAGAAACCCTCGGATCCCTTAGCTGGTTTTTACAGCATGCCCGGGAGGAGATGCGGGTGGCACAATCTATGTTCTTTATTGAAAAATCAATCTAAAATCATTATCTCTCTAGCCTTATCCCGTATCTGACGAAAAAGGCTACCTAATCTAGAGGATTGAACGATGGTACTGGTTTTTATACATAGCGACTGCCATCTGACCTCCGCAACCCAGAAGGGAAACCAGACCCAATCCTAGATTAGGTCAGAGTTTTCAAGCCGCCAATGCTTAGCACTGGCCTCTGACATGGCTTAACGACTAATATCTACGGTATTAAACGATATTAACCGGGACCAACGGCTTAACGTGCCTTCCGAAGCATGAAAAAAGCACCGAATAAACGTACATATGAAACTCTAAAACCGAAAAACACATTGGTACGTGGGGGGGTTCGAACCACGACCTTCCACTCAGGCGGCAGCGGCCCTATCCACTACACCATCGGGCTACTAAATCAATCTAAAAACCATGTAAAAAAAGAACTTACATAAATATTCTATCACAGAAATGGCAAGGATACTTCACTCCGTTGTGCCATTTGAAATGCTCCATCGCTTTAGATCTGAAACGAAAAGTATTAAGGCCCGTAATTATAAACAGCGCTTGAGACTGACAGCTAGTTTGAGTACGTATCAGAAGTGTAGTTTCAGTACAAAAGCACCTGTCAAATCCATACTTAATATTGCTCTCAATTTTCAGATTGCATTATAAATACGAGCTAAGATTTTTTGTAAAATTCTCACTTATGGCGTTTTCGCCACGTCTGACAAATAACCAAATATCACAATACCGGGTGTAAGGGACAGCGTCCCGCAAACTGATAAGGCTTGCTGAGTCAACGATACTGAACAACTTCCATTGAGAAATTATTTCAGGAAGTGAAAATAAAAATTGTCTTTTCCATACAAAATGTCCACCGCAATCAGGCAATTTGAATAGAAAACCCTTCTTTTTTTTATTTTCAGAAAGACTTTCCTGGAGGAAGTTGAAAAAAAACCTGCTAAACAAAGGTCGTTCCGCCACGTCTGACAAAGTTTTGAGGGTTATTCAAGATGGATATGTACGTATATTGCTGTAGTGGCAGGTTGTCAGCCCATCGCCTAAATTGCAATATACTGAAACCCTCATATCCCTTAGCTGGTTTTTACAGCATGCCCGGGAGGAAATGCAGCTGGCACATTGTATGTTTTTATTTCGCTCCCAGTCCAGAATGGAAGAAATATTATTATATATTAGTTATTTTTGTTACACTGTACCTGTGCCCCAATAGTAAGCCAATTGTTAACCGTATACTTATCTTCCATGCTGGACTGGGAGAGATATAAAAACATAGAATGTTCCAGCTGCCCTTCCTAGCGGGCATGCTGTTGAAGTCAGCAAAAGGGACTCGAGGGTTACAGTGTATTGTAATTTAGGCGATGGGCTGACAACCTATCACTATAGCAATACAAATTGCAATCTAAAATTGCCCTCAATTTTTGTCAGACGTGGCGGAAGCGCCTTTTACGAGGCGTTTAACGCTCTGCCTACCCCGTAAGGGATAAAGGCGTGATTTTATGTATGTATGTATACTTATTTTGTCACCAGTATACCCCAAAGTCAACTATTTGTTAGCTGTTACCCATGTTACCTCAGTTAAGTTTTTGCTACCCATGTTCTCTTTGTTACCCAGCCTATGTACCGCTCAATTATCTTTTAGTTACCCAGATATCCTACAGTTGCCTTTTTGTTACCCATGTAACCCACCCACGGTTTCCTACTTGTTACATACATACATACATAAAATCACGCCTTACGGGGTAGGCAGAGCGTTAAACGCCTCGTAAAAGGCGCTTTCGCCGCGTCTGACAAAAATTGAGGGCAATTTTAGATTGTAATGTGTATTGCTAATGTGTAGTGACAGGTTGTCAGCCCATCGCCTAAATTACAATACACTGTAACCCTCGAGTCCCTTTTGCTGTCTTCTACAGCATGCCCGGGAGGAAGGGCAGCTGGAACATTCTATATTTTTCTAACTCTCCCAGTCCAGCATGGAAGAACCTACTTGTTACCCATATTTATCTTTGTTACCCATGTTCCCTTTTGTTACCCATGTTCCCACAGGTACCTATTTGTTACCCACGAAACCTAAACTTACCTAATTGTTACCTAAGAAACCTACAGTTACCTATATGTTACCCATATTCCCTATAGTATACTTACGCGAGTTTGCTGACATGTCCGCACAGTTTACATATGAAGTTCATCTTATTGTTTCGGAAACCTAAACTTGCACGCCTCGCATACGTAGCTGTTCATATACTCCAATGTAGACTATTAGTACCTATTTTGTTACCCATATTCTAAAAAGCAAGGTATTTTTACCCCACACTTGGCTATCTTGTTACCCCCATATTTGTTACCCATATTATATTTTGTTACCTATGGCATGTACCCTACAGTTACCGATTTGTTACCCATGTCCCCCCAGTTACCTATTTGTTACATATGAAACTAACAGTTACCTATTTATTACCCATATTTCCTACATTTAAATTTTGTATTTTGTAAATATTTCAATGCAATGTATATTGTTAAGAAACAAATGAATTGAATATATACATATAGTATGTCCTTACGCTAGTTTGCTTACACGCCCTCACAGTTTACATGTGAAGTTCATCTTGTGTTGCGTCATGTGATGCAACAGCTTGTATCGTTTCGGAAACCTAAACTTGCATGCCTCGCATACGTAGCGGTTCATATACTGCAAAGTAGACTATTCGTACCCATTTTGTTACCCATATTCTAAAAAGCAAGGTATTTGTACCCCACACTTGGCTATCTTGTTACCCCCATATTTGTTACCCATATTATATTTTGTTAGCTATGGCATGTACCCTACAGTTACCGATTTGTTACCCATGTCCCCCCAGTTACCTATTTGTTATCCATTTAACCTACAGTTACCTATTTATTACCCATATTCCCTATATAATTTTGTGTTTTGTAAATATTTCAATGCAATGTATATACATACATACATATAATCACGCCTTTATCCCTAATGGGGTAGGCAGAGCGTAAACGACCTAAACAAAGATCGTTCCGCCATGTCTGACAAAATTTTGAGGTTTATTCAAGATGGTTTTGTACATATATTGCTGTAGTGACAGGTTGTCAGCCCATCGCCTAAATTGCAATATACCCTCAGATCCCTTAGCTGGTTTTTACAGCATGCTCGGGACGAAATGCAGCTGGCAAATTCTATGTTTTTCTCTCGCTCCCAGTCCAACGTGGAAGAAAAGGGATGTATATTGTTTTTGAAAAGGGATTTTACAGCTTAAATGACTTTTTTGCATGTTCTTAATTCATAATATTTAGCTTTAAGTCCAGAGTTGTGTTTTAATTATATTACTATGCTTATTATTGTACGCCTGAAAATGGCAAAAAAAAAGGGACTCGAGGGTTGCAGTGTATTGTAATTTAGGCGATGGGCTGACAACCTGTCACTATAGCAATACATATTACAATCTAAAATTGCCCTCAATTTTTGTCAGACGTGGCGAAAGCGCTTTTTACGAGGCGTTAAACGCTCTGCCTACCCCGTAAGGGATAAAAGCATGATTTATGTATGTATGTATGTATGAAAATGGCAAACTGTTGATACCATTGTTCCTTATTGTACCATCTAACAACACAGTTAACAATAAAGATCTATCTTATCTTATCTTTAAGAAATAAATTAATTGAATTAAATATATACATATAATATATACTTACGCAAGTTTGCTGACATGCCCGCACAGTTTACATGTGAAATTCATCTTGTGTTGCGTCATGTGATGCAACAGCTTGTATCGTTTCGGAAACCTAAACTTGCACGCCTCGCATACGTAGCTGCCTACGCTCTGAAAAGTAATCAATTGACTTTCTTAGTAGAATTCGTTTCATTTCATTAATTTTCAATTTGGTGATAATTATTAGATACTAACGATTGGTAAGTCCTTTTGAGCTGCGTGTGTGTCTGTGTGTCAGCACTCAGTGCAATTGAGACGAGACTTCTTGTAGTTATAGCTCTATTTGTGAACGTGTGTGTATTTGCGTGTGTTTTTTTTTTACTCACCGGATCGTGTATAGCCTTATGGTTTTGAAATGCGGCTTCTCCTGTGAACCCTTTGAAGCACTCGTCACATTTGAAGTTAGCTCTTTTTGTGTACGTGTTTGTTGTTTTGTGTACGTGTGTATTTTTGTGTGTGAGTGTGTTAGTGTGTGTGTGTGTGAGAGTGTTTTAGTGTGTGAGTGTTTTAGTATGTGAGTGTTTTAGTGTGCGTGTGTGTGTGTGTGTGTGTTTGCTCACCGGATCGTGTATAGCCTTATGGTTTTGGAATGCGGCTTCTCCGGTGAATCCTTTGAAGCACTCGTCACATTTGAAACGAGAGTTCTTATAGTTGTCACTCTCTTTGCGCGCTACCACCTGCGGAAGGAAATGCACACATACATATAATCACGCCTCTATCCCTAATGGGGTAGGCAGAGCGTAAACGACCTAAACAAAGGTCGGTCCGCCACGTCTGACAATGTTTTGAGGGTTATTTAAAACAGATTTGTAGGTATATTGCTGGAGTGACAGGTTGTCAGCCCATTGCCTAAGTTGCAATATTCTAAAATCCTCGGATCGGAATATATAAGTGGTTTACGCTCTGCCTACCCCACTAGGGATGTAAGGCATGATTACATGTATGTATGTTTAAAGTTTTTTAACTACTAATAGACATTAAGAAACTTTTATATGTGTGAAAAGGGGCCTTATTCAAATCAAATCAAATCATTTATTAATGTGAGTCACAAGTATAAATCAGTTGTTAATGTTACAATTTAAAAAAAAATATTAATAAAATAATTCCAAATGTCAGTTAACTAAATGAAATTACAATCTTAATTCTAAACACATAATATAAATAAAAATTATTGTCACATATTTAATTTTAACTTATTACATTAGCAATCTCTCCCAGCCGATCTAAGATAGAGGAAGGCTTACCTCAGCGATTTGCTCTTCCCTGGTAAGGAATACTATATCCACATCGTGGTCTTTAGCAAAGTTCTCATAATCCTCGTCGGTCTTCCGAGGTTTCGTGTTCCGAATGTCCTCTTTTGGATCTTTCTTGGTCAGCTGAAATATTTGCAGAGGTTATTTTATTTTATCTTCCATGCTGGCCTGGGAGCGAGAGAAAAACTTAGAATGTGCCAGCTGCATTTCCTCCCGGGCATGCTGTAAAAACCAGCTAAAGGATCTGAGGGTTACAGTGTATTGCAATTTAGGCGATTGGCTGACAACCTGTCACTACAGCAATATACCAACAAATCTATCTTGAATAACCCTCAAAACTTTGTCAGACGTGGCGGAGCGACCTTTGTTTGGGTAGTTTTCGCTCTGCCTACCCCATCAGGGATACAGGCGTGACTATATGTATGTATGTATGTTATTTTATCATACGAGGTGTAAGGGACAGCGTAGTAGAAACTAATAGAGGTTGCTCATTCAACGACACTGAACAGCTTCAGTAGGAGATCTTTTAGGAAATTAAAAAAATACATACAAAATGACTCTCTCGATCAGAATATTTGTATGGAAAAGCCATTCTTTTTTTCATTTCCTGAAAAATTGTGGTAAAAGTTGTTCAGTTTTGTTGTCTGAGCAACCCCTATCAGTTTCTCGTAAGGTTTACACCCGCTATTACTTTGAGATTAATTAGTAAAGACAATAAACTTTTTTATTATAATAATAATTTATTTATTAACAGACAACAAAGGTCCAGTTAAACATAACAGTTATAACATTTGTTTCCCATGCACCCCAAACTTAGCTAACCGTTATCCCATAGTTGGTTTTTTGTAGACAAAAAAAATGGTATTCCATACAAATTGTCTGATCGAGGTGGTCGTTTTGTATGGGAAGATCATTTTTTTCTTTCATCTGCTGAAATTTTGTCGTTGGTTGCTGTCCCTTACACCGCATATGTTAAATAATGTTATAATTAATAACATTGACACATACACGCACACTTATGTATGTTTTACATTACAGTAATATATACTACTCACTTTCAGTTCTTTCTCTTTCTTAATCTTCTTACTCTTTCTTTTCAACTCAGACTTCCTCTTTCTCTCACTCTTCAATGAATTCTTGGCGTCCTCAACGAAAATTTCATGTTTAGGCACTATACTACCATACACTTTAGATTTTCCTTCTTCTGTTTCTAATATAAATTGGTTATGTTCTATTTTGACATCACTGTCAAACAGTTTTTGTTCTGTCAAATCCGAGTCCAAAGCGTCGTTTTTGTCATCGAAAATGTCAAAATCGTTTGACATGTCATCGGCGTCGTCTAGAGCGTCGTTTGTGACAGCTGTCAAGTCGTTGACATTTGACACGTCTTGTATGACAGTTGCGATGTCGATATTGCTGTCTTCTTCTAAAGTGAAGTCTATCTTCTCTTGTTTAATGTTTATTTCTGTGATGTCAACGTGAGGCAGTTTCTTGATGGAGTAAGGGAGTGCGAGATTGTGTTTGTCTCTGTCTATCGTGCGTAGAGTGTCAGGCGTTATCTGTGAAAACAAAACAGTATTTTATTGTAATTTCTTTTTATTGCTTTATCATTTTGGTCATATATCGACAGACGGCATGTTGCCTGAATGCTGGCATGCGGAACCAAGGGAAAAAAATTGAATGTGCCAGCTGCATTTCCTTCCGGGCATGCTCTAAAAACCAGCTAAGGGATGCGAGGGTTTCAGTATATTAAAATTTAGGTGATTGGTTGACACCCTGTGACTACTGCAATATACCTACAAATCTATCTTAAATAATCCTCAAAACCTTGTCAGACGTGTCGGAACGACTTTTGTTTAGGTCATTTACGCTCTGCCTACCCATATACACACAAATCACGCCTTTATCTCTAATGGGGTAGGCAAAGCGTTAACGATCTCAACAAAGGTTTTTCCGCCACGTCTGACAAAGCTTTGAGCGTTATTTAAGATAGATTTGTAGGTATATTGCTGTAGTCACAGGTTGTCAACCAATCGCCTTAATTTCAATATACTGAAACCCACGAATCCCTTTGCTGGTTTTTACAGCATGCCTGGGAGGAAATGCAGCTGGCACATTCATGTTTTTCTCTCATCCCCAGGCCAGCAGCTGCCCCACTAGGGATACATGATTATATGTATGTACCAGTGGCGAAGGGTCCATACAAGCGGATTCCCGTCGGCTTCCTTTTCAAGAAATCCACCTCCACCAAATCCGGAATTAAATACATCATCATCATCTCCTTAGCCTTATCCCGTAACTCACGGGGTCGGCTTCCTAATCTAGGTGATTGAACGAGGGTACTGATTTTTACACAGAGCGACTGCCATCTGACCTCCGCAACCCAGAAGGGAAACCAGACCCAATCCTAGATTAGGTCAGAGTTTTCAAGCCGCCAATGCTTAGCACTGGCCTCTGATATGGCTTAACGACTAATATCTACGGTATTAAACGATATTAACCGGGACCAACGGCTTAACGTGCCTTCCGAAGCACGGAAAAAGCGCCGAATAAACGTACATATGAAATTCGAAAACCGAAAAACACATTGGTACGTGGTGGGATTCGAACCACGACCTCCCGCTCAGGAGGCAGCGGCCCTATCCACTACACCATCGGGCTCAAAATCCGGAATTACATACATACATACATAAATCACGCCTTTATCCTTTACGGGGTAGGCAGAGCGTTTAACGCCTCGTAAAAGGCGCTTTCGCCACGTCTGACAAAAATTTAGGGCAATTTTAGATTGTAATATGTATTGCTATAGTGACAGGTTGTCAGCCCATCGCCTAAATTACAATACACTGTAACCCTCGAGTCCCTTTTGCTGACTTCTACAGCATGCCCGGGAGGAAGGGCAGCTGGAACATTCTGTGCTTTTCTATATCTCCCAGTCCAGCATGGAAGAAATCCGGAATTACGTCGAAACAATAAAGTACTTGAATGTATTTTTTCCTGCTTTGGCTTACCCTCGATAAAATTCCACCCCTCGCCACTGCTGCCTACCCCATTAGGGACAAAGCAGTAAAATTGTGGAATTCCCTTCCCGAAAACGTTCGACGAGCACCGTCTATTGAGACATTCAAAGAGCGAACAAGAAAGTTCTTCTTAGAGAATAATAATTAGTTATTTATCCTATCTCCCATTAGCTTAATATGTATATATTAGTTTATTTTATTTATGTATTTATTTAGTAGTATTTATATTGTTTAAGTATTAAGATTAACTTAGTATGCACTATCCCGCTATCTGCTATGTACTATCCTACTACCCAAACGTTGCCTGGTAGAAATTGCTGCTTTAGCAATAACGCCGCCTATATTGTACTGTTTTATTGCTTACTTTTCTGCTGTATGTATTTGTGTTTCTTTGTGCAAAGTATCTTGTATTGTTCACTTATTTACTTCCATGCTGGACTGGGAGAGATAGAAAAGCACAGAATGTTCCAGCTGCCCTTCCTCCCGAGCATGCTGTTGAAGTCAGCAAAAGGGACTCGAGGGTTACAGTGTATTGTAATTTAGGCGATGGGCTGACAACCTGTCACTATAGCAATACACATTACAATCTAAAATGCCCTCAATTTTTGTCAGACGTGGCGAAAGCGCCTTTAACGAGGTGTTAAACGCTCTGCCTACCCCGTAACGGATAAAGGCGTGATTAATGTATGTATGTATTGTGTTGTATAAAGGCGTGATTATATGTATAAAGATTACCTTTCTTCCATGCTGGTCTGGGAGCGAGAGAAAAACATAGAATGTGCCAGCTGCATTTCCTCCCGGGCATGCTGTAAAATCCAGCTAAGGGATCCGAGGGTTTCAGTATATTGTAATTTATGCGATGGGCTGACAACCTGTCACTACAGCAATATACCTAGAATTCTATCTTAAATAACCCTCAAAACTTTGTCAGACGTGGCGGGACGACCTTTGTTTAGGTCGTTTACGCTCTGCCTACCCCATTAGGGATAAAGGCGTGATTATATGTATGTATGTAGATTACCTTTTCCGCAGAATCTTGTATCGTCTGTAACAGCTCCTTAGCCGAATGCACTCGCGCCTTAAATCGCGACAATTTGAGAAGCAATGTACAACAAACTGAGCAGACGTGGTGCGGCCACCCATCCGTCGGAGATACCTGGTGGAAATAACATTTCTTTTTATACAACCTAAGCTGCCTCCGTGGTCTAGTGGCTAGTGCCATTGACTCTAGATCCGGAGGCTGGGTTCGATTCCCAGGGGGAAAACACAAAGTTGATATTTGAGAATTTATCACTTAGTGAATATTTCGCTAGTTTGGTTAGGACATTGCAGGCTGAATCATCTGATTGTCCGAAAAGTAAAAGATTTCGTGCTTCGGAGGGCACGTTAAGCCGTCGGTCCCGGTCGCTGTCTTTGATAATGGTCGTTACTCAAACCATGTCAGAGGCCTGATAGTTGTGCTACTAGGCGGTTTAAAAACTCTGACACAAGGGTTCATCGGGTCGATAGACTTGATACCCACTCGACAGAAGAAAAAGAAGAATACAACGTGTCAAAGTCAAATCATCTATATGGTCTGACAACCTGTCACTACAGCAATATACCTACAATTCTATCTTAAATAACTCTCAAACTTTGTCAGACGTAGCGGAACAACCTTCGTTTAGGTCGTTTACGCTCTGCCTACCCCATTAGGAATAAAGGCGTGATTATATGTATGTATGCAAAGTCAAATCATCAATTTTAAAAGGATTTTAGATTGATAGTGCTATGCTGTTAATGTTCTTTTAAGTATGTTTATAATCTGTTATTGTACCATTTTGAATAAAAATAAAATCAAATAAAATTTATCTCCGAATAGATTCCTAAGAACACTTTTAGAAAGTCACAAGCGAGTCTATTACTAAGAATATTATATACATACATACATATAATCACGCCTTTATCCCTAATGAGGTAGGCAGAGCTTAAACGACCTAAACAAAGGTCATTCCGCCACGTCTGAAAAAGTTTTTAGGGTTATTTTATGATAGATTTGTAGGTATATTGCTATAGTGACAGGTTATCAGCCCATCGCCTAAATTACAATATACTGAAGCCCTCAGATCCCATAGCTGGTTTTTACAGTATGCCCGGGAGGAGAAGCAGCTGGCACATGCTATGTTTTTCTCTAGCTAGGAAGAAGAAAATTATGTCTTTGTCACAAAATAAAATAAAACTATATCACAATGAAGAAGAAGCATGAGAAACTCGCACTTTGCGCCCCTCCCTTCGTTTTGTCTTATTCTTACTTTTGGCCTTCCTATTGTTCAAAATAGGGTTTGTGTAACAGAAAGGGTATATGCATCGAGAAAGGTGTGAATCTACCCATTAAACTGGACAACTTTTCATAAGAAACATAGTTTGAAAAACGAAAAAAAATATTTTGACCTTCAATGCATCAGCTGATAGCGCATTTAGTATGACAGACATTTTTTTTTCGTATTTCGACCTATGTTCCATAGGGAAACATACATACATATAATCACGCCTGTATCCCTAATGGGGTAGGCAGAGCGTAAACGACCTAACCAAAGGTCGTTCCGCCACATCTGACAAAGTTTTGAGGGTTAATTAAGATGGATTTTTAGGTATATTGCTGTAGTGACAGGTTGTCAGCCCATCGCCTATATTGCAATATACAGAAACCCTCGGATCCCTTAGCTGGTTTTTACAGCATGCCCGGGAGGAAATGCAGCTGGCACATTCTATGTTTTTCTTTCGCTCCCAGGCCAGCATGGAAGACATAGGGAAAGTTGTTCAGTTTTACGGGTAGATTCAAACATCGATGCATATACACTTTATATTACTCGTCGTTAACTCCCATGGTGGCCTGCGAGCGAGAGAAAAACATAGAATTGTGCCAGCTGCATTTCTTCCCGGGCATGCTGTAAAAACCAGCTAAGGGGTCCGAGGGTTTCAGCTTATTGTAATATAGGCGACGGGCTGACAACCTGTCACTACAGCAATAATTTGTAAGTACCAATTATATTTTAAATAATCCTCAAAACTTTGTCAGACGTGGCGGAACGACCTTTGTTTAGGTCAAACACGGTCTGCCTACCCTATTAGGGATAAAGACGTGATTATATGTATGATGTTACTCGTTGTATAGTGAGTAAAAAAATAACCATATTTTAGAATGTGATTCAACCCATGAAAGTGAACAACTTTCCCCAAGAAACATAGGTCGAAATAAAATAAAATAATCGGCCCTCCCATACAAAAATGAGCTCGAGTCAATTTGTATGGGAGGGCCAAATTTTCGTTTTTTATATTTCGACCTATGTTTCTTAGGGAAAGTTGTTCAGTTTAATAGGTAGAATCGACTTCCCTATACAAAATGACTACAAGTTGTTTGGTGATGCCAAATATTTTTTTATTTCCTAAAAGTATTTGTTAATGAAAGTTGTTCAGTTTTTTTGGGCAGCCCCAATATATCAGTGTGGGGAGCTACGGGAAACAATCCCTTACACCTATCTTAAACATACTTAGGTTAGTTTAAAGAAAATTGCACAAAGAAGGTCTTATAGGTGCCTTAAAAAGATTTTAAAACAAATAAATACAGGATAACTTACCGAAACATCAGTGAGTTGTGCAAAAGTTTCAATAAGTTGTTCAGTCAGTTCAAACATGTCTGTGTGAACGGCGAGGCAAGCTCGACAAACCACGTCAGAGTCACACGCGGTAGCGGATAATTTCAACCTTGCGCGAGCTATAACAATAGATAAAACGTTTATTTAAATAAATAATAATAATAAATACAAATTAAATTTATTGCCAAAATTTTAAGTACATGCTTCAGTACATTTCTTCCATGCTGGACTGGGAGAGATAGAAAAACATAGAATGTTCCAGCTGCCCTTCCTCCCGGGCATGCTGTTAACGTCAGCAAAAGGGACTCGAGGGTTACATTGTATTGTAATTTAGGCGATGGGCTGACAACCTGTCACTAAAGCAATACATATTACAATCTAAAATAGTCCCCTTAATTTTTGTCGGACGTGGCGAAAGCGCCTTTTACGAGGCGTTAAACGCTCTGCCTACCCCGTAAGGGATAAAGGCGTGATTTATGTATGTATGTATTTTAAGTACAGTTAAACAAGCACTAAAACAATTATACAGAGTTGGTTAGGCAAAAGGAGCTGTCTCAGCTTATCCTTGTATGGAACGATGCGGTTCCATACAATGCTGGTTTACAGCCAACCCCTTCTCCCTAAGTTGTAAGGCGGGAGGTTCTGATATAGAGGACCTTTTCCTAAAATTACTCTTATAATGTTCAAAGATTAAAATTAAACAAAATTAAATTAAATTGAGATTAGTATTGGTAAAAAGTCACACAAATTTTACACAAAAATAAAAGTTCTGAAATTAAATCATACATACATATAATCACGCCATTATCCCTAATGGGGTAGGCAGAGCGTAAACTACCTAAATAAAGGTCGTTCCACCACCTCTGACAACGTTTTGAGGGTTATTTTAAGATAGATTTGTAGGTATATGGCTGTAGTGACAGTTAGTCAGTCACCTAAATTACAATATACTGAAACCCTCGGATCCCTTAGCTGATTTTTACAGCATGCCCGAGAGGATATGCAGCTGGCCCATTCTATGATTTTCTCTAGCTCCCAGTCCAGCATGGAAGTTAAATCACAACAAACAAAAATAAACAACAGATAACATGTAAATGTAAACTTAAGACAATGTGTGCTGTAGCAGTGCAAATAGGCAATAGCTCAGCGTCCAAAGGGCTTAGCAGGCTAAGGAAGGAGGTGTGGCCCCTGTGAGGAATAGTTGAATTGGTGAATGTCAATTGTTTGTCCCCTGACAACTATACTTCTTCCATGCTGGACTGGGAGAGATAGAAAAACATAGAATGTTCCAGCTGCCCTTCCTCCCGGGCATGCTGTAGAAGTCAGCAAAAGGAACTCGAGGGTTACAGTGTATTGTAATTTAGGCGATGGGCTGACAACCTGTCACTATAGCAATACACATTACAATCTAAAATTGCCCTCAATTTTTGCCAGACGTGGCGAAAGCGCCTTTTACGAGGAGTTTGACGCTCTGCCTACCCCGTAAGGGATAAAGACGTGATTTTATGTATGTATGTATGTATGCTGACAACTAGTAATCACCCCAACTTTCAACAATTGACATTCACAAATTCAACTATTCCTCACAGGGGCCACACCTCCTTCCTTAGCCTGCTAAACCCTTTGCTCAGGAGCAAAGCGCTGGTTTTCAGCTACAACCTAGAGGAAGACGCGGTTACGGTATCCAATTAGCTGAACGATTGTCAATATGGTTATACATACATACATACATATATTCACGCCTTTATCCCTAATGGGGTAGGCAGAACGTGAACAACCTAAACAAAGGTCGTTCCGTCACGTCTGACAAAGTTATGAGGGCCATTTAAGATAGATCCCATCGCCTAAATTGTAACATACTGAAACCCTCGGATCCCTTAGCTGGTTTTTACAGCATGCCCGGGAGGAAATGCAGCTGGCACATTCTAAGTTTTTCTTTCGCTCCCAGGCCAGCATGGAAGATATGGTTATAAGTAGCAATAAAATCTTATAAATATACAATCAATACTTCTTCTTTCGAGTGGGTATCGAGTCCATCGACCCGATGAACCCTGGTGTCAGTTTTTAAACCGCCTAGTAGCACAACTATCAGGCGTCTGACATGGTTTGAGTAACACATACTTAGATTAGGACGACCACTATCAAAGACAGCGACCGGGACCGATGGCTTAGCGTGCGGACAATCAGGTGATTCAGCCTGCAATGTCCTAACCAAACTGGGGAAAATTCACAAAGTGATAAATTCTCAAATACCAACTTTGTGTTTTCCCCTGGGAATCGAACCCAGGACCTCCGGATCGGAAGTCCATGGCACTAGCCACTAGACCACGGAGGCAGTTAATCAATACTAATATTATAAAGGCGAAAGTAATTTTCTCTGTCTGTTTGCTTTGAAAGCACGTCTAAACGGCTAAACCGATTGTGATGAAATTTGGCACGACGATAGGTGGTAACCTGGACACGGTTATACGCTCCTTTTTACCGCGGGAAATAACTCATTCCCATGGTAAAACTACTTAACCGCGGGTGAAAGGGTCGAATAGCGTGTAAAATATATATATTCTTTATTATATTCATAATTTATTGCATAAAAAAGGCGAGCTTAGCTCTATAAGAGATCTCTACCAGCCAACCTAGTGGGGATGAAAGACGGGACTTCAAATATACAGTTGTTATATGAACTGCCTCCGTGGTCTAAGGGTCTGTGCCATGGGCTCTCGACCCGGAGGTACCGGGTTCGATTCCCGGCGGGGGACAATGACTTTTTGATATTGTTTCTAGTTTGGTTAGGTCATTGCAGGCTGATCACCTGATAGTAGTAGTAGTAGT
The DNA here is from genome assembly GCA_949820665.1 of Scrobipalpa costella. NCBI lineage: Eukaryota > Metazoa > Arthropoda > Insecta > Lepidoptera > Gelechiidae > Scrobipalpa > Scrobipalpa costella. The sequence continues at coordinate 8,470,870 of OX463322.1, read as the reverse complement.
AAGTTGATCCATGCTGTCGGATGGGCATGTAAATAGTTGGTCATGCGCCTGATGTCTCTCTGGTCGTGTCAGTCAATCTGTCCCATCAGAATAAGAGATTGAAGGAATAGAGAGTTCACCTGTGTGTAGCGCAAACACTTCAGCACTAAAAACAAGTCCTGCGCAGTTGGCTGGTCTCCGGAAGATTGGCCGCCATCACCGAAAATCGGTGGGCGGACTATTATACCTACAAATTTATCTTAAATAACCCTCAAAACTTTGTCAGACGTGGCGGAACGACCTTTGTTAAGGTCGTTTACGCTCTGTCTACCCCATGAGTGTTAAAGGCGTGGTTATATGTATGTCCGTTATATGTAGATATGTATCAGTATATTTTATTGAAATATTTATTTAATAGTGTGTAAATATTGTCTAAGTATTATATGTAGTAATATGCACAATCCCGCTTTCTGCTTGTACAATTTCTATACCCAAAGGTTTCCTGGTAAAAATTGCTGCTTTAGCAATAAGGCCGCCTATATTGTACTGTCACGTTTGTTTTTTTTTATTTCTGTTGTAGGTATGTATGTGTTTCTTTGTGCAATAAAGAATATTGTATTGTATGTACGTTTGTATGAGATTTCACTACTCCGGCAGACCGTTTAGTGGTTTACTAGTTTTTCAAAAGTTTGCACATGATTTTCACATATTTCTGGCGTAGCAGACGGACGTATAAACTCACTTTTTTTCAGAACTTTTCTCTTGTAGCTGCCAGTATCCTCTCGTTCCTCTCTGTACAGGTTTTTGGTGGGAATCGCGTCTTTGTGCAAGATGCGGCGGCCCGTCTCAGAGATTTTGAAGTCTGAGTTCTCAAAGTGGACTGAGCATACCTGGAATTTGAAGGATAATTTAGTGATTCTTCCATGCTGGATAGGAGCGAGAGAAAAACATAGATTGTGCGAGCTGCCTTTCCTCCCGGGCATGCTATCAAAGTCAAATCATTTATTTCCAAATTGATTCCTAAGAACACTTTAAGAAAGTCACAAGCACAAAGAATATTATATCTATGTCACAGAATAAAATATAAATATATCACAATGAAGAAAAAGCATGAGAAACTCGCACTTTGCGCCCCTCCCTTTGTTTTGTCTTGCTTTTACTTTTGGCCTTCCTTTTGTTCAAAATAGGGTTGGTGACCGCAATGCGTGCCAATTTCTTGGGCTTCACTGAAATATAGAGCTCCATACATATTTGTCATTAGTAAAAACCGATTACGAGGGTTTTAGAGTATTGTAATTTAGGCGATGGGCTGACAACCTGTCACTACAGCCTGCAACGACCTTCGTTTGTGTTAGGGATAAAAGCGTGTTTATATGTATGTATGTGAAGGAAACAGGTACAATTTTAGTTTATTAGTAGAACAAGCAGTTAGAAATAAGCCGTGCCTGTTGTCTTTGTTTTTTATGTCCTGTTTTTATGATGTTTTTGTGTACAGTAAATTGTTAAATAAATAAACTTGTATGTATATTATACAGGGTGTAAGGGACAGAAAACTACAAACTAATAGGGATTGCTCAGTCAACAAAACTGAACCACATACACAAGGAAATCTTCTAGGTAAAAAATATATTTTTTTACTTTCCAAAACTAAATCAGACAATTTGTATTGGAAAACCATTTCTTTTTTATCGTCATCTCCTGTCTACCCCTACCTAATCTAGGTGATTAAACAAGGGTACTGGTTTTTACACAGAGCGACATCCACCTGACCTCCACAACCAGACCCAATTGTAGATTAAGCTTTTACTAGGTTAGTGACCAACCCAGCCGAGTTTTCAAGCCGCCAATGCTTAGCACTGGCCTCTGACATGGCTTAATTACTAATATCTACGATGTAAAATTATATTAACTGGAACCAATCACTGAATAAACGAAATTCTGTAACCGAAAAACATTAGTAAGTGGTGAGATTCAAACCACGGCCTCTTGCAAGGGAGGCAGCAGCACTATGCACTATACCATCGGGCTCTTACAGCCGGATTCTTTAACTTTCTTACCCTGCAATGGGTCCCAGGAACCCAGGTAGGTTCACGACGGATGGCCCGGATCCATTCCTCTTTCTGATCTTCGTCTGTTGGGAACCTGAAACATAACAAAATATTTATTTTTTTACAAACTTACACGATTATCAACATTATAATGATTAAATACAGGAAATTGGACACTCATGCAAAAATGAAACATCACAGTAATTTTCCGTTCTTAATCATTATAATATATTTTATTTGTTTGCAGAGATAGAAAAAAAAAACATTCAAAAGTTCATCTTTTATTTGGTTTTATTTCGCAAAATTTCTTTTTAGTTAGCCCACAATTTAAACAAACATTTGTGAACATTATGAGAAAGGGACATTTTGGGACTAAGGGTCATTTTGCGAAAGGGACATTCTGCAATGTAAGGTAGTTTTTAAAATTCTGTAATATTTTGAAATAAAAAAAATTATAAAATTGTTTGGTTCAATTTTGTTTTTCATTGGTTACATAAATATGTAAATAGAGAATGTAAATTTTTGGCAAAACTTATAAGGAGATATTTTTTTCTTAACATGTACTTTTTAATCAGTGTGCACTTTCTTTTTATGGGTTAAAAGAATTTTCGGAAGACATTTTTGGTATAATTATTTAATGAAAAACTTACCGATGAAAAGAAATACCTTCAGGGGGCTTGATATTCTTGCCAGTGTAATTTCTGCACAACTTTACAGCACATACAACCATTTTAACAGAAATTGTTTAGTTTGTAATAGTTTTCAAGTTCCCTCCTACACGAAGTTTACATTAGAGATGCAAAATTTAACACCATTTTAGATTAGATACGCCATGGAATCTACAATCGGAGGCACCAAATGGAAGCTACACTTTGTTACGCATATTTCATGGTCAAAATCAATTTTGCGGCCTATGATTTTGGTTAGAATCCATCTCTAAATCAATAAGAATAATATAGAACTCCACTTTTATATGCAAGTAATTCAAAAATCATGCAATAATCGGATCAAAATAATGCGATTCGAAGGCGACATTTATTTGCCATCAATAAAAAAACAAAAAGTCAAACTTAGCGATGCGCTTTTTTTAAACGGTCTTGGTTTGAATCGAGTTTTAGAAAGAAATAACACACATGATTGCTATCTCGTTCATATGGATTAGCTTTATCATTCATTGTGCCAAATAAATTATCAGTGTGTTTACAAAGCTAGCTTTGTACTTTTAAATAAAACCAATAATACACAATATATTTATTTGCTTTCTTGTTTTACAAATAGGTCTTATGGTATAATAGTCTTAGATCAACAAGAACCCTGTTAGGGCACTGTAACATTAAAGTAATATTTACATAAATCTAATAATGAAGTAACTTGTAACAATATCCTATATTTACCCTATGGAGACTACTTACAAAATAATATAGCAAGTTGCGAGGGAAATTTTAAATACACCGCTAGCGCCCTATCTGGCGCCTCGGTTTGTAAATAAAGTACATATTATATACATATAATCACGCCTTTATCCCTAATGGGGTAGGCAGAGCGTAAACGACCTAAACAAAGTCGTTCCGCCACGTCTGACAAAGTTTTGAGGGTTATTTAAGTTAGATTTGTAGACATATTGTTGTAATGACAGGTTGTCAGCCCATCGCCGAAATTGCTGTATACTGATCCCTTAGCTGGTTTTTACAGCATGTCCGGGAGGAAATGCAACTGGCACTTTGTATTTTTTTCAGCATGGAAGCATGGAAGGAAGGAATAAAATACACAATTATATAAATAGGCTATCGTAGAGAAACGTCATAAAAGAGGTTGGAAAATAAATAAAATGTGTTAAATTATGTACAATATTCTTCATTTTATTCGTCTATTTTGATTAGTATTGCTAATTCATCGATTATGTATTAAAAACATTTCACTTTACAATAAACACAAAAAATCTACAACATATTTTTATTATTATAGCTAATTATAATTCATTCATATTAAACTAGGTAGTTCAAAACTATACAGGGTGTCATGAACAGCGTTCCACATACTGATAGGGGTTGCTCAGTCAACGAAACTGAACAACTACCAGACGGATTTTTTTTATTAAGTGAAAAAACAAATTTTGGTTTTCCATACAAATTGTCTGATCGAGTTGATATTTTTTTATGGGAAAGTCATTTTCTTTTTTCATCCCCTGAAAGAATATCCAGGTGAAAGTTTTCCAGTTTCGTTGACTGAGCAACCCCTATCAGTTTGCGGGACGCTGTCCCTTACGCCCGGTATAATTTACAAATATTATTTTAAAAAAAAAAATGTGCGTTGCTGCTTTATTTTATAATAAAATCAGAAATATATAACATGAATATAACAAAAAATTATGTTTATAAAATAAAATACAAACTCTATTTTATTGCACATTATTCGCTAGTTGTCACTGTTAAAATATTGAAAGTATTTAATATATTAAATCATGTATAAAAGGAACTCGTATAAAGTTTGTAAATAGGAAATATAAAATAATTACTACTAACGTGAACAAGAAAAAAATATGTTGATATTTCATAAAAAATAACTCATTTATGGCGTTCAATCATTTTTTTATAAATAAATATTATGTATATAGGGTCAGTAATTGATAAAAATACATAAGATTTTGAGTAAATTAAAACTACGTACATAGCCCTGCCAGGAATTATTGCACATTATTTGCTAGCTGTCACTGGTAAAATATTCAACATACATATAATCACGCCTTTATCACTAATGGGGTAGGCAGAGCGTACACGACCTAAATAAAGGTCGTTCCGCCACGTCTGACAAAGTTTTGAGGGTTATTTTAGATAGATTTGTAGGTATGCTGCTGTAGTGACAGTTTGTCAGCCCATCGCCTAAATTACAATATAGTGAAACCCTCAGATAGCTGGTTTTTACAGCATGCCCGGGAGGAAATGCAGCTGGCGTATTCTATGTTTCTCTCTCGATCCCTGTACAACATGGAAGCAAAATATTGAAAGTATTTAATATATCAAATAATGTATAAAAGTAACTCTTATAAAGTTTGTAAACAGGAAATATAAAATAATTACATCAAAACAAGAAAATAAGGAACAATTATGTTGATATTTCATGCTGGACATGGACAGCTCCAACAGTATCCTCAAAATCATTGCTGATAGATATGCTTGCCCTGTAATGCGGCATCTTATTAAAAATACAATGTCTTTTCGTAAATTTACTTACTAACATAGTTATAAGTATTTTGATTGTTACTAACAAAATTGGATCATTGTTATCTGAAATAAATAAATTATTATTATTATAAAACATTCTTTTATAAATAAACATGTATATATAGAGTCAGTAATTGATTAAAATACATAACAGTTTAAGTAAATTAAAACTACGTATAGTGAGAGGTCGTTGACCCTCGTTGGCCTACCCAGCCCCGTAAAGGAAACAGGCCGTCATTAACAGCGCCACCTATCGCCAGCCCCTTGAACTACCCAATACTATCTTCATGATTAATTATTGATAGCGACATCTTTTGAAAAACCCAGTAAACTTTAAATCTTTTAGCGCCATCTATTGACAGCGCAATGTACCAGTACGGTAGAAGTTCTACCCAATATCATCCACGCAACGCATAACGCAATCCCGCGGGGAAAAGTAAAAGCCAAACGTATTTACTTGGGAAAAAGAGTTGGCAAAAAGAGAAAATGGCGCATTCCCACGATAATCAACAAAATAAAAAGTAATAATGCCAAATTACGAGGTTGTTGACGCTCTGCCTACCCAACCCCGTAAATATAAAAGGCGCAACTGTGTGTGTTTGTCATTAACAGCGCCACCTATCGCCAACCCCCATGAACTACCCAATACTATCTTAATGCTTTATTATTGACAGCGACATCTTTTGACAACCCCAGTAAACTTTAAATCTCTTAGCGCCATCTATTGACAGCGCCATGTACCAGCACGGTAGAAGTTCTACCCAATATCATCCGCGCAATGGTTACGGCGCCGGTTGCGCGGCGGGCGAGGCTGATGCAGGTGCGCGAAACGAACGTGCGCTTTCAGATCGTACGCTATGACGTACGTCTTGTCACACATCGAACATTTGTGGCGACGCTCGCGGGTATGTACCTGGAAAAAAGAACTTTTTTAAAACATCATCATCTCCCTATCCTTATCCCGTATCTCACTGGGCCTGCTACCTAATCTAGGTGATTGAACGAGGATACTGGTTTTTACAGAGCGACTGCTATCTGACCTCCGCAACCAGAATATTTAAGAAATAATTTGTACATGTGAAAGACACACACCACGCATTGTTTATACTATACATACACACATACATATAATCACGCCTTTATCCCTAATGGGGTAGACAGAGCGTAAATGACCTAAACAAAGGTCGTTTCGCCACGTCTGACAAAGTTTTGAGGATTATTTAAGACAGATTTGTAGGTATATTGCTGTAGTGACAGGTTGTCAACTCATCGCCTAATTTACAATATACTGAAACCCTCGGAATCCTTAGCTGGTTTTTACAGCATGCCCGGAACGAGAGTTTTCTCTCGCTCCCAGTCCAACATGGAAGAAATTGTAATATTTATTGTGTCTAATCTTAGTCTGTTATCTGTAACTGAAACTATTTAAATAAAAAAATACACGCTCTGCCTCTGCTGTATGAATGTGAAAGTTTATGAACCAGTAACAACGCCATCTATTCACCGCACTGTGAACTAACTCACCATAAGATTATGTTTGTATCGCTGCGCGTAGGACTTGAAAGTTTCTGGGCACTGCCGGCATTTGTACGGTTACAGGTCCACCTAGCGGACACAATATGAGCTAACTAAGCGAACCAGCGCCATCTATCCACGGTAAAACTAAATTAACTCACCATAAGATTGTGTTTGTATCGCTGCGCGTACGACTTGAAAGTTTCTGGGCAGTCGACATTTGTACGGTTACAGCTCCATCTAGCGGACACATTATGAGCTAACTAAGCGAACCAGCGCCATCTCTCCACCGTAAAGCTAAACTAACTCACCATAAGATTATGTTTGTATCGCTGCGCGTACGACTTGAAAGTTTCTGGGCACTGCCGACATTTGTACGGACGGTCGCCTGTGTGTACGTTGATGTGGATCTGTTAAAATAAATACGTAATCAGGTCTACATACATATATGTATATATATATATATTTCTTCCATGTTAGCCTGGGAGCGAGAGAAATCATAGAATGTGCCAGCTGAATATCCTCCCGAGCATGCTGTAAAAAACAGCTAAGGGATCCGAGGGTTTCAGTATATTGTAATTTAGGCGATGGGATGACAACCTGTCACTACAGCAGTATACCTACAAATCTATCTTAAATAACCCTCAAAACTATGTCAGACGTGGCGAAACGACCTTTGTTTAGGTTGTTTACGCTCTGCCTACCCCATTAGGGATAAAGGCGTATATATATATATATATATGTACACAATATGTGACAAAGTTTTGAGGGATATTTAAGATAGATTTGTAGGTATACTGCTGTAGTGACAGGTTGTCAGCCCATCGCCTAAATTACAATATACTGAAACCCTCGGATCCCTTAGCTGTTTTTTACATATATGTGGCTAATGTTGATGTTGTATATATACATATATATCAACATCAGCCACAACAGTCCACTGCTGGACATGGGCCTCCCCAAAATTGTGGGTATATGCCAAACTCACCACGCTTGGCAGGCGGGTTGGTAAGCGCAGTATAAGTTTTTCATTCACATATTGAGTGTGAGGGACAGTGTCCCGAAAACTGATAAGGGTAGCTCAGTCAATGATACTTCTTCTTCTGTCGAGTGGGTATCGAGTCTATGGACCCGATGAACCCTGGTGTCAGAGTTTTTAAACCGCCTAGTAGCACAACTATCAGGCCTCTGACATGGTTTTAATTAACGACCACTATCAAAGACAGCGACCGAGACCGACGGCTTAACGTGCCCTCCGAAGCACGAAATCTTTTTCTTTTCGGACAATCAGGTGATTCAGCCTGCAATGTCCTAACCAAACTGGAGAAAATTCATAAAGTGATAAATTCTTAAATATCGACTTTGTGTTTCCCCCCTGGGAATCGAACCCAGGACCTCCGGATCGGGTGTCCATGGCCCTAGCCACTAGACCACAGAGGCAGTCAATGATACTGAACAACTAGCAGCCGGAATTTCTTTAAGGAGATGAAAAATAATTGAACCTCCCATTCAAAATGACCAACTCGATCAGACAATTTGTATGGAAAAGGCAACTTCATTTTCACTTCCTGAAAAAAAATCCTACTGATATTTGTTCAGTGTTGTAAACTGAGCAACCCCTATCAGCTGTCCCTTACACTTGGTATAATCTGTCAAGGTAAATGATCCTTATACCTTTCGTATAAGTTGAATCAAATTTTGAAGACACGTTGTTTTAAAATAAACATATAAGGCTACGGAACCCTACATATACGCATATCCGACACGCTCTTGGCCATGTTTTTTTTTTAAGAATCGATAGCAAGAAAAATTAAGCTTACTTCAAGTGCGCTCTTAGTCCTGAATGATTGACTAATAGATTTAGGTCGCTCAGAGACGACACAAGACAAATTCCATGTGCGGTTGTTGCTACATACATATAGTCACACCTTAATCCCTAATGGGGTAGGCAGAGCGTAAACGACCTAAACAAAGGTCGTTTCGCCACGTCTGACAAAGCTTTGAGGGTGATTTAAGATAGATTTGAAGGTATATAAAATGTAAGGTGCGGTTGTTGCTAACCGTACAATAAGGATACGTGAAACCAGTACCCTCGTTCAATCCCCTAGATTAGGAAGCCGACCCCGTGAGATACGGGATAAGGCTAGGGAGATGATGATGGTTGTTGCTAACCGTACAATAAGGATACGTGAAATATTTAACTTACTTCAAGTGCGCTCTTAGTCCTGAATGATTTAGGACACATCGGACATCGGTATGGTTTCTCTCCGGTGTGGATTTGAAGATGAACTTTGAGTTTCGCCGGACACTGGAACAATAATAGATACAATTTATAAATATATGTAAAGATGGTAGTTTATATAAATTTTCCCTTTTGACCCGACTGCGCAACACAATGAAGAGTAATGTGTTTATTAGCCTATGTAAGTATACATACATATAATCACGCCTTTAACCCTAATGGGGTAGGCAGAGCGTAAACGACCAAAACAAAGGTCGTTCCGACACATATGACAAAGTTTTGAGGGTTATTTAAGATAGTTTTGTAGGTATATCGCTTAGTGATAGGTTGTCAGCTCATCGCCTAAATTGCAATGTACTAAAACCCTCGGATCCCTTAGCTAGTTTTACAGCATGCCCGGGAGGAAATGCAGCTGGCACACTCAAATTTATAATCTTCTTCTTCTGTCGAGTGGGTATCGAGTCTATGGACTCGACGAACCTTGGTGTCAGAGTTTTTAAACCGCCTAGTAGCAAAACTATCAGGCCTCTGACATAATGACAAATTTATAATGGAACATAAAGATGATATTTCATATAATTATTCCATTTTTACATTGCGACTAACGGATATTTTCAAATTTGTGGTTCTACTGTTAGAAAACCTGCCATTCTCTCAGGAAAAATAAGTAAAATTTGATAAAACTCGCCGGAAAGTTTTAATGATATTTTGCAAATTTGTGTGTAATTATTCTTCTTCTTAGCGAGTGGATTCTCGAGTCGAACGACCCGATGAACTTTGGTGTCAGAGTTTTAATACCGCCTAGTACCACAGCTATTTAGGCCTCTGAAATGGTATGAGTAACGAAACCAGGACCTCCGGATCGTAAACCCATGGCTCTGACTACTATCAAAGACAGCGACCGGGACCGACAGCTTCACGTGCCCTCCGAAGCACGGTTTTTTTTTCTTTTCGGACAATCAGGTGATTCAGCCTGCAATTTCCTAACCAAACTGGAAAAAACCTCATCACTACATAGTATAAAACAAAGTCGCTTTCTCTGTCCCTATATCGCTATGTATGCATAAATCTTTAAAACTACGCAACGGATTTTGATGCGGTTTCTTTTAATGGATAGAGTGATTCAAGAGGAAGGTTTATATGTATAATACATGCATAATATAGTAGAGAAACACTGGTGATTTCCGTGCGAAGCCGGGGCGGGTCGCTAGTTAAGTAATATTGACAAATATCAACTTTGTCTTCGCACCTGAGAATCGAACCCAGGATCTCCGCATCGTAAGCCCATGGCTCTGATCACTAGACCACGGAGGCAGTAAAATTATCTGTTATATTAAACTATGTTTTACTGCAGGAAAATATCTAATTCTCACGGGAAAATGTGGTAAAACTCACCGGAAAGCTCTTAGCACCTATCTCGCACAAGTAAACGCTCTGCGTCCAGTCTTTGCCCGTCTTAGCACTGTTCGTAAGCTTCAGTCCCTTCTTAGAGTGATGTTTGACTCTTTTTGGCCCTTAGATAGCAGAATGTCCCTTTCGCAAAATGTCCAATGGTCTCAAAATGTCCCTTTTATATCGATTTATGTCCTTGAATCGGTTGGATCTACCAATATGACGGACATTTTGCAAAATTGAACATTTTGCTATGATTTTTTTTGAGATTTTCTACTACTAGTCAACAATCTATTCCCGCGGGAAAATGTGGTAAAACTCACCGGAAAGCTCTTAGCACATATCTCGCACAAGTAAACGCTCTGCGCCCCGTCTTTGCCCGTCTTAGCACTGTTCGTAAGCTTCAGTCCCTTCTTAGAGTGATGTTTGACTCTTTTAGAGTGGTTGTACGCGTAGTGAATGCCCAGACTTCGGTCAGTTGAGAATACAGCGCCACACTGGGGAGAATAAAGATAGAAATTGTAGAATAGAATAAGTTTACATGCTGCTTCCATGCTGGACTGGGAGCGAGAGAGAGAAAAAAATAGAGTGTGCCAGCTGCATTTCCTCCCGGGCATGCTGTATAAACCAGCTAAGGGAATCGAGGGTTTCAGTATATTGCAATTTAGGCGATGGGCTGACAACCTGTCACTACAGCAATATACGTACAAAATACAAATCCATCTTGAATAACCCTCAAAACTTTGTCAGACGTGGCGGAACGACCTTTGTTTAGGTCGTTTACGCTCTGCCTACCCCATGAGGGATAAAGGCGTGATTATATGTATGTATATGTTATCCCTAATAGGCAGAGCGTAAACTACCTAAACAAAGGTCGTTCCGCCACGACTGACAAAGATTTGAGGGTTGTTTAAGATAGATTTGTAGGTAAATTGCTGTAGTGACAGGTTGTCAGTGTTGTGTAAATTACAATACACAGAAACCCTCGGATCCCTTAGCTGGTTTTTACAGCATGCCCGGGAGGAAATGCAATTCTATGTTTTTCTCTCGCTCCTAGTCCAGCATGGAAGAAGTCATATTATGTAACTGACCAATAGTTTCATAGTGTGTCACCATCGATAAGTCATTTTATGTAACTGACCAATAGTTTTATAATGTGTCCCCATCTATGAGTCATATTATGTAACTGACCAATAGTTTCATAGTGTGTCGCCATCTATGAGTCATATTATGTAACTGACCAATAGTTTCATAGTGTGTCGCCATCTATGAGTCATATTATGGAACTGACCAATAGTTTAATAGTGTGTCGCCATCTATGAGTCATATTATGTAACTGACCAATAGTTTCATAGTGTGTCGCCATCTATGAGTCATATTATGTAACTGACCAATAGTTTCCCCCCCATCTATGAGTCATATTATGTAACTGACGAATAGTCCCCCCCCATCTGAGTCATATTATGTAACTGACCAATAGTCCCCCCCCCCCCCATCTATGAGTCATATTATGTAACTTAAAAAATGTTGGTGTTCCTACTTACAATAAAAAAGAACTGACCTATAGTTCCCCCCCATCTATGTGTCATATTATGTAACCGACGAATAGTTTCATGGTGTGTCGCCATCTATGAGTCATATTATGTAACAGACCAGTTCGCAAGTGAAGACTCCGCCCTTGCCTCCATGTTCCGATTCTATATGTTGATGAAGACTCGACTTGAACGGGAAATTCGCCCCACAGATCCAACACGAACTGAAATGCAAATAATACAAAATAAATAAACAATTTTCCAAATAATCGTGCCAAATGTCCTGTGAAAAGGCCTATATAAAAAAAAACTAGCTTTACGCCCCGCGATTTTACCCGCAACCGTGATTTACATACATACATATAATCACACCTTTAGCCCTAATGGGGTAGGCAGAGCGTAAACAACCTAAACAAAGGTCGTTCCACCACGTCTGACAAAGTTTTGAGGGTTATTTAAGATAGATTTGTAGGTATATTGCTGTAGTGACAGGTTGTCAGCCTATCGCCTAAATTACAATATAAAACCCTCGGATCCCTAAGCTGGTTTTTACAGCACGCTCAAGGGAAATGCAGCTGGCACATTCTATGTTTTTCTCTTGCTCCCAGGCCAGCATGGAAGAATTTCCGAGATTTCCCGTGAGAATGGTTTGTTTAGGCTCTGCGTTGATGAATCAGTCAATTGAAAGGAGGGTTAGCCTTCGACGTTTCGATCCTATACGAGGATCTTCATCAGGAGAGAAGAAAGTCACACTCCACCGCCCGCCAAGTGCAACCTTAGACTGGCGAAGATCCTCGTATAAGATCGAAACGTCGAGGGCTTACCCTCCTTACAATACAAACAAGTAAGCCGATCAGTTTTCAATACAGTTTACATAAAAAAAAAAACATAAAAATACTTTATTGCACGTAAGAATACAAATCACACAACACAACAGATAACAACAAAAAACAAGTACAACATAGGCGGCCTTATTGCTAAGGTAGCAATTTCTTCCAGGCAACCTTTGGGTCAAAGAAAAATGCGTAGCGGTAAGCGGGATATTGCAAATCTAGTAAAATATGATTACATTACATAAATAATACATAAACTAGTTACAAGCTACTACATAGATATATATATCTCAATAGCCATATCCCGTATTTCACGGGGTCGGCTTCCTAATCTAGGGGATTGAACGAGGGTACTGGTTTTTACACAGAGCGACTGCCATCTGACCTCCGCAACCCAGAAGGGAAACCAGACCCAATCCTAGATTAGGTCAGAGTTTTCAAGCCGCCAATGCTTAGCACTGGCCTCTGATATGGCTTAACGACTAATATCTACGGTATTAAACGATATTAACCGGGACCAACGGCTTAACGTGCCTTCCGAAGCACGGAAAAAGCACCGAATAAACGTACATATGAAATTCGAAAACCGAAAAACACATTGGTACGTGGTGGGATTCGAACCACGACCTCTCGCTCAGGAGGCAGCGGCCCTATCCACTACACCATCGGGCTCTCACAAGCTACTACATAGATATTGTAAAGTAAACTAATACATAATATTAATAAACTAATACATAAACTAATGGAAGATAGGATAATGCAGTTTACTTACATGGTAATACTATTACATCCGTTAACGTCATTCTTATGCCGTTCTAACGCCTCCGACGTTTGGAAGACTGTCCCACACGACATACATGACTGAAAACAAAATAATTATGGTTTCAGAGCGAAATTATACGTAAACTGCCTCCGTGGTTTAACTTCCATGCTGGCCTGGGAGCGAGAGAATAACATAGAATGTGCCAGCTGCATTTCCTCCCGGGCATGCTGTAGAAACCAGCTAAGGGATTCGAGGGTTTCTGTATATTGTTATTTAGGCGATGGGCTGACATCCTGTCACTACAGCAATATACCTACAAATCTATATAAAATATCCGTCAAAACTTTGTCAGACGTGGCGGCACGACCTTTGTTTAGGTCGTTTACGCTCTGCCTACCCCATTAGGGATAAAGGCGTGATTATATGTATGTATGTATGTGGTTTAGTGGTTTCAGCTATGGGATCGGGGGATTGTGTGATAAGACGGAGGTTGTCTATATCTGTCAGATAGTACCATTGGCGAATTTAAATATAAAATAAAAAAATGGCTAAATGAGTCACAGTTCTACAGTGTTAACGAATTTTTAGGAAGATAACACTATGTTATGTAATAAACAAACAAACATAATACTATTCCTGTTTAAGAAATTGAACGACATATATTTGGTTTAAAACAAAAGGAATTACTATATATTTACCTTTGTTATGCAAAATGGAAAATAATGATAGCTACTAATTATTAAAATTATTAAAACTGATTATTCAATTGTATTGATGTAATAACCAATGACTTGTAACTATGTTGTTATTAATAAAAGTATTATATTGTAGTAGTTTTTCATTTCATTCATGAATTTTTTGCCCCTTTATGATATCGCGTTTCTGCGTCTTTGTCCTGTCTTTTTGCGTCTATATCCTGTCTTTCTGTGTCTTTGTCCTGTCTTTCTGTGTCTTTATCCTGTCTTTCTGTGTCTTTGTCCTGTCTTTCTGTGTCTTTATCCTGTCTTTCTGTGTCTTTGTCCTGTCTTTCTGTGTCTTTCTGTGTCTTTGTCCTGTCTTTCTGTGTCTTTATCCTGTCTTTCTGTGTCTTTATCCTGTCTTTCTGTGTCTTTGCCCTGTCTTTCTCTGTTTCTGTACTGTCGTTCTGTGTTTCTGTACGGTCTTTCTGTGTTTTTGCCCTATCTTTATGTGTTTCTGTCCAGTCTTTCTGTGTCTCGTCCTATATATCTGTGTTTCTGTCCTATCTTTCTGTGACTTTATGCCGTTTTCCGTGCAATAGAGAACGTGCATATAACATATTTTCAGTTCCTGAACTTCTTGTCTAAAAACATCTTAAATTATGAAAAGAACAGTGAAAACAGAAATAAAATTGATCAAAAAATCACCGAAATATACCATTATAAAGATAGACTATCTATCTCTCTCTTCGAAACGACAATTTATATGGAATAAGTATGGCGCTCCTGTCTTATGACGTCACATGACAGTTCGGACCTCTCTTTTTAACTAACCACTTTAAGGCATTATAACTCTTAAACTAATGAATATTTTTCGAAAATTCCTTCACATCCGTTCATCTATGGTGACAATAATTCTTACTAATAGTTTTTAAAAAATCATGAGTATTCCCTATTGTCCTATGTTTCTAAGTCGTTGTCCTGACTTTTAGTGACTTTATCCTGTCTTTTTCTGTCACGATCCAATATCGCTGTTTTGTCCTGTTTTCTATGACTTCCTGAGTCTTTGTACTGCCTTTTAGAGACTTTGTACTGTTTTTTTCTGCATTTTTAGTCCATGTTTCGTTTCTGTGTATTTGTCCTGTTTTACTATGTCTTTATCCTATCTTTCTGTGAATTTGTCCTGCCTGTGTCTTTATGTATGTCTTTGCCTATGTTTACTTCCATTGCCTATATATATCACCCTCTATTACCTGTTCATGTGTCTGTGTCTTGTGTTTGCTCAGTTCTAGAGTACCGACGCACTGTTTGCCGCAAGTCAAGTAACTGGTTTATATGTTTCTTTTCAATTAATCTCTATGACGTTGTCCTGTTTTTCTGAGTCTTTGTCCTGTTTTCTGTGTAATTCTGAGTCTTTGTCCTGACTTTTAGTGACTTTGTACTGTGACTGTCTGTCTATTTTTGTGTACTATCATTTTATGTCTTTGTCCTGTCCTTCTATGACTTTGTAATATTTTTCTGTGCCTATGTCCCATCTTTCTGTGACTTTACATCTACCTGCTTGTGTTTTTACATCTACCCTTATGTATAAGTCTATTATTTTCTCTATATCTCTCTTACCTGTTCATGTGTCTGTGTCTTATGTTTGCTCAGTTCTAGCGTACCGACGCACTGTTGGCCGCACTGTTCTCAAGTAACTGGTTTATAGGTTTCTTTTTAATGAATCTCTATGACGTTTTCGTTTTTCTGTGTCTTTGTCCTATTTTCTGTGTCATTCTGAGTTTTTGTCCTGACTTTGTACTGTGGCTGTCTGACTATTTTTGTGTACTATCATTTTATGTCTCTGTCCCATCTTTCTGTGGCTATGTCCTGTGTATTTCCATCTACCCTATGTATGTCTTTCCCTACGTATATCCTTTCCTATATATCTCACTCTCTCTTACCTGTTCATGTGTCTGTGTCTTATGTTTGCTCAGTTCTAGCGTACCGACGAACTGTTGGCCGCACTGTTCACAAGTAACTGGTTTATGAGCCTCTCTTTTATGCGCCATGTAGGTAGTTTGGGTACTGAAAATATAAATTAACATGTTTAACCTTTTATGTAGAAACAACATGCATATATTAAGTCTCGCCTCTATCCCTTTCGGGGTATGCAGAGCGTCAACGACAAAACTTACCTAGGGATTGGCTTAAGCCTTCTGCTTTACAAACAAGGTATATCAGTTTTTTTTTTTTATAGAATACTTACTTGCACTGCTTATGGCATATTTTGCACTCATACTTGAAGCCTTTATGCCATTTTGAATGCTGTTTCGCTCTCGTTCTGAAACAAAATATTAATTATATTAGAGAAATCAAGCTTGCCAGGCTTGGCAGAAATACCCAGGCTAGTAACCCAGGCGTGTCTATGAATGTCCAGGGATGTTTATGAGTGTCCCAGAGATGTTTATTTGTGTCCCATTTGTGAGTAAGTATCTCACGCGTGTGTATGAGTATCCCATCCGTGTCTATGAGTGTCCCAGAGATGTTTATTTGTGTCCCATTTGTGAGTAAGTATCTCACGCGTGTGTATGAGTATCCCATCCGTGTCTATGAGTGTCCCAGAGATGTTTATTTGTGTCCCATTTGTGAGTAAGTATCTCACGCGTGTGTATGAGTATCCCATCCGTGTCTATGAGTGTCCCAGAGATGTTTATTTGTGTCCCATTTGTGAGTAAGTATCTCACGCGTGTGTATGAGTATCCCACCCGTGTCTATGAGTGTCCCAGAGATGTTTATTTGTGTCCCATTTGTGAGTAAGTATCTCACGCGTGTGTATGAGTATCCCACCCGTGTCTATGAGTGTCCCAGAGATGTTTATTTGTGTCCCATTTGTGAGTAAGTATCTCATCCGTGTCTATTAGTGTCCCAGACGTGTCTAGTGTCCCATGCGTGTCTATGAGTGACCCAGGCAAGTCCATGAGTGTCCCAGGAATACCTAAGAGTTTCCCAGGAATACCTAATAGTGTCCCAGGAATACCTAAGAGTGTCGCAGGAATACCTAAGAGTGTCCCAGGAATACCTAAGAGTGTCCCAGGAATACCTAAGAGTGTCCCAGGTCCCAGTCGTACACGCATATACTTACGTGCTATTATTAACGTGTCCACATGTCCTACAGACAAACTCCCGCTTATGTAGGCGCATGTGAGCTCTAAGGATGCGTTGAGACTGATAGCGAAGTTGACAAACATCGCACGGGTAGGCACCTGTGCTCTGTAATATAGGAAAGAGTTTACTAAGCTAAGGCATACAAGAAAATATAAACACCCATTTTCGGTGATGGCGACCCATCTCTCAGAGATAGGCAAACTGCGCAAGACTAGTTTATAGTGCCAAAGTGTTTGCGCAATACACAGGTGCACTCTCTATTCCTTCAATCTCTTATTCCGATAGGACAGATTGACTGACACGACCAGAAAGAAATCAGGTGTAGATCCCACTATTTACTTGCCCATCTGGCAGAATGGATCATTTTCCTTTTCGGACAATCAGGTGATCAGCCTGCAATGTCCTAACCAAACTAGAAACAACAACACAAAGGCATTGTCCCCCGCCGGGATTCGAACGCGGGACCTCCGGATCGTGAGCCCATGACTCAGACAGCTAGACCACGGAGGCAGTATTACATAACATAACATAAAAATACTTTATTGCACGTAAGAATACAAATCATACAACACAACAGATAACAACAAAAAACAAGTACAATATAGGCGGCCTTATTGCTAAGGTAGCAATTTCTTTCAGGCAACCTTATTCCTATTTAGTATTTACACAGAAATAAATACTTACCGGATCGTGGGCTTTCATATGTCTTTTATAAGCTGTCTCCGTCATGAAACCTTTATAACAAACGTCACAGGACATGCGCGCCTCTTTGTACTCTTTGGATTCCTTCTTCTCTTTCACTCTCTCTATCTGCTGCTCCAGAGAAAGACAGACTACATCGACATTGTACAATTTTGAAAATTCCTCATAATCCTCTTCAGACTTTTCATTATACTTTTTAGGTTTTTTCTTTACTGGATTTTTCTCGGGTTTCTGTTTAATTTCTTTAATTATTTCTTTCTTCTTCTTTGTAACTTTGAGAGGTTTGACTTTGCTTTTGTCTTTTTTGGGTGTTTCTATAGATTCTTCTTTTAACAAAAGATCAACTTCAACAATACCATCTTTAATATCATTGTCTTCATCAATTTCTAGTTTACCGTCTTGACTTATGCTATCGTATGACACTGTATCTTTAAGTTTTTCTTTATTATCATCATCCTCATGATTTACACTTCCAAGGTTGTCATGTTCATCAAAACTGTCTCCGATATCATTGTATAAATAATTTGAGTCATTTTTCTGAGCGATATTATCTACAGTAATTATAATTTCATCTTGTTTATACTCGAGATCATCTATAAACTCTCCATTATGGCTATCTATGTCATCTTTGGGAAAATAGTCCACATTTAGGTTATTACTCTTAGATAGAGGTACTGAGAACCTTTTCCTGTCTAAATTGTGAATATCTTCTGAGGTAATCTGTGAAACAATATTAGTTTTTAATATTTTGTACAATACATACATACTATCACGCTTGTATCTCTGATGGGGTAGACAGAGCGTCAACGACACAAACAAAGGTCGTTTCGCCACGTCTAACAAGTTATGAGGGTTATTTAAGATATATTTGTATATTGCTGTAGAGAGGTTGTCAGCCCATCGCCTAAATTACAATCCTGAAACCTTTGAATCCCTTAGCTGATTTTGACAACATGCCCATGAGGAGATGCAACTGGCCCATTCTATATTTTTCTTTCGCTCCCAGTTCAGCATGGAAGTAACCTTTTTACAATAGGCGTGATAAATGGATGGTTTCAAAAATTAACTGATGAATAAAATATTGAAAATCTCACTCATCATATTTAAAGAAACACACACTAATATGTTATAAATAATCGAGTTAAAATTATAGAAGCTTTTGATTTGAGTACTCAATATTTACCTATCTTCCAAAAAAATGTTTTTGATGTTGTAAAATGTTGCTGATTTGACTAGAAGAGTAGGGATGACAAATACATAAGTATTCCCTATTCTTTACTTATAAATTTTGTAAATAGTTGCTGATTTGACTAGTATTTTTATTAATTTTTAAAACTATGCATTTAAGTATTGTATGCACTCTGGAAAAAAATACATACATATACATATAATCACGCCTTTATCCCTAATGGGGTAGGCAGAGCGTTAACGACCTAAACAAAGGTGTCCCGCCACGTCTGACAAACTTTTGAGGGTAATTTAAGATAGAATTCTAGGTATATTGCTGTAGTGACAGGTTGTCAGCCCATCGCCTAAATTACAATATACTGAAACCCTCGGGTCCCTTAGCTGGATTTTACAGCATGCCCGGGAGGAAATGCAGCTGGCACATTCTATGTTTTTCTCTCGCTCCCAGGCCAGCATGGAAAAAAATTTTGTAGAAAATCTGCTACTTTTTTTACTATTGACTAAATTATATATTTAGTCAATTTTAATAAATAATTTAGGTTTTTTAATCAAATTCCAAACATCCAAATGGAAAATAATTCAAAATATTATTTTATTATTTCGATTCTAAGCTCGGTTTGATTAAGATAGGTATAAAAAGGTGGTTAGACCCGAAATAATAAAATAATGTGTACAAAAAGCGAAAGTCTTAAACAAATAGTAAAATATTATAAAAACAATGAGTTTACTGCAAGCTGCTGTACAAAAATCTCTTGCAGATAAAAGTGTGCGTCTCGGCATTGCTCCTGAAACTCGGTGCACTTCTGCAGTTGAGCTCGGCAGTAGTAACACACATACTGCGGGAACCCATCGGATAAATTCACCTGGAATAGTACAAAACAACTTTCATTGCTAACTTTTGTTGCTATACAAATATTCGCCGACACCTTACAAATAAAATAATGTATTTTATATTGATTATTACGCTATTATTTATCTTTAATATTGATATTAAGTTGTATTTTGATGTTTAAAATAATTATGTTTTATTAACTATATTGTTAATAAGAAGACGTGTAACCGAATGTTATCAATAAATTTTATCTTATCTTATCTTATCTATAACTGCCTGCCTGATTAAATAATATAATAATAATAATTAGTATTGTGTTTTGTGGGTTTTTATAACTGTGGACTAATTAAATTTATTTATTCATTTAACAATTTATAGTACACAAAAACATAAAAAACAGGACATAGAAAACCAAGACAACCGGCACTCCTTATTTCAAAAAAGAAATTTCTTACAGCAGACCTACAAAAGTGTTTCTTTTAATGATACGCGGATAAAAACGTGCAATCAATTTAATACCTACTAATAAACTAATACTCCTGTAAAATATTTATACAATGTAAATCCATTACAAAAATATAAACATGATATAAATAAATAACTGTATTTATATACATAATCAAAAATAAATAAATACGTATAGGTTCTTCTTCTTCTGTCAAGTGGGTATTGAGTCTATCGACCCGATGAACCCTGGTGTCAGTTTTAAACCGCCTAGTAGCACAACTATCAGGCCTCTGACATGGTTTGAGTAACGACCACTATCAAAGACAGCGACTGGGACCGACAGCTTAACGTGCCCTCCAAAGCACGAAATCTTTTTTTTTTTTCAGACAATCAGGTGATTCAGTCTGCAATGTCCTAACCAAACTGGGGGAAAATTCACAGTGACAAGTGACAAATTCTCAAATATCAACTTTGTGTTCCCCCCCTGGGAATCGAACCCAGGACCTCTGGATCAGGAGTCCATGGCACTAGCCACTAGACCACAGAGGCAGCAATACGTATAGGTAGCTATTTATGATTAATAACAATGATAATCTTGTTTACTGTTTTCTTTGTATAAAACAATTAATGATATTTTATCAGCATTTTTGATTTATTTCATTTTAAACACCGGCTAATTACCCTCTGATTACACCCTTTATATGACTTTCAAAATTTGTTTGAATATTATTACAGAAGAAAGAAACACTACTTGTATATAAAATGATCATCACGGTCATAAAAATACATTTGGTGTCCCAATAAGTTTAATATTTAGAGAGCCAAAATGATTAAGAATTTGGGTTTGTAGTTTTTATAACTTAAACTGAACTTCATTTAATAGTTTTGGAAGTTATAAAAGCGTCTGAATCTCACCGAATTTCTGGTAATATCTCCAAAAGTGTCCGCCAGACCAAGTTGGTGCAGATTAAATAATTTCACATCAGTAGACAAGCAGGCTCGGCATACTTTCAGCGTCGGAGTGTCAGATCTATTCATTGTAAAGCTTTTTCATATTTTCAACCCTTATTGCTGTTAATTTCGTTGATAATGCCGAGAAAAACATAAACACAACCAAGGTACACAGGTGACGATCGATCGGAATTTTGACAGATAGTCTTAAAATAAAACCAACTTGAAACGAACATGCCCTGTAATTTAACTGACACTTGACCGTGCGTTTACGAAGTGTGCTGATTTATGCTGATTACAATATTGTTTTAGGTGGTAAAAACTTTTTGAAAGAAAGGGTTTCCATCTCGGTTTCCACTTTTGGGTGAGTGTCCGATATTTCGATGTAGTTTTATGAACAATGATGATCACTGGCGCTCGGTATATAACCACAAGTAACCTGTGATTTTATATCGAGCGGTGGCTCCCTCACTCGTGAAAAAATAATAAGTCACACGTTATTGCAAAAAACACAACTGGAACTAATATACCTGTTATTTTCTAACAAATAGAGAATAGAAAAATTAAGATTAACAATTAAGTTGTGCGCTTTACGAATTGGTAGCAATATACATACATACATATAATCACGCCTTTATCCCTAATGGGGTAGACAGAGCGTAAACGATTGTAGCTAGATTAATACTCAATACTCAATCATTTATTGCTTTCTTGTTGGTAGATCTAGTTGGTAGGTTTGGGGGTCAAAGCTGTCCGCGTCCGTAGGCGAGGCCCTTTTCTGGGCCTCTTACTCGAGTTTCCCTACACGTGGCCCCTGGGTAGTGCAAAATGGACAGCACCCTCTCCGGTGGTAGGCTTCGGCCGCGGCTGGTTACCACCCTCCTAACTAAATAATGTCGCCAAGCGGTACCGCCGTGTTCCGACATGTAGTAAGGAGAAGCCAGTATGGAGGTTGGGTCTGTACAGTAGTACCGCGGCATGTAGCAGGTCGGAGTGGCTGATTGTTGCGACAACGAGTGGCTGGTTCTGGAGGCTAGCGGGATCCGAAGCACGGTGCACCGCTGGCCGACCGTAGGAAGTTGAGGGCCCAAGTAGCGGGAAAGCCACCCGCGAAAGGCTGCCCTGCCACCTCACGAAAAATCCCGGGATGCTCCACCTTGCCGGTTGGCGACCGGATGGGAGGACCAGGTGGCAATCCCCGGGGGGGTTCGGGCGTCCCCGCGGTCTCCAAGCCAGCTATCTTTGCGTGTGGCTGCAATCAGCTCATTTTCTAAGCTTATTGCAACGCGGTACCTCGTACAACTGCCTTCCTCCTGCCTATTCACTTTTTCCCCACATCACCAATTATGAAAACACTCAAAAAACGGAAAATGGTTAAACAGCGGATGCACGTCCTCCCACTTAAAGTGCACCTCTCAAATATTCGAGGCTTGCACTCAAATCTCAACCCCGTCCATCACCATCTTGAGACTGAAAAACCGCATCTGCTGTTCCTCACTGAGACGCAGATCAATTGTCCGGCTGACGCGGCGTACCTCAGCTATCCCGGCTACACACTAGAACACAGGTTTCTACCTCGTGCCGGAGTCTGTGTGTACGCTCGCGATGACATTTGCATCAAGCGTCTCAAGAACCTTGAGGCACCAAGTTTTTCCGTATTGTGGGTACTGGTCGATACTGGTGTAGCTCAAAATGTGTATGCTTGCGTCTATCGCTCGCATAGTGGAGACACGGAGACAACCAAACTGTTTGAACACCTCAGTGAAGGTGCTGATGAAGCTCTCCAGAGATACCCGGCAGCACAGCTAGTCATCCTGGGGGATTTCAACGCTCATCATAAAGAGTGGTTGTTCCCATACCTAGTGACCGATCATGCTGGGCGAGAGGCGCGCAAATTTGCATTGTCGCTAAATCTCTCCCAGCTTGTCAGCTGTGCAACAAGGGTCCCGGATATTGAGTCTCATACAGCCAACTGCTTAGACCTTCTGCTGACTACCGATCCAGACCGATACTCTGTATCTGTTTCTGCCCCATTGGGCTCCTCAGATCACTGTCTGGTGAAATCTGTATCAGTGTATTCACCACCCGATCAGGGCCCTTGTGGTAAAAGACGGGTGTGGCGATACAGGTCAGCAGAATGGGATGAGATGCGCCACTTCTTTGCTTCGTATCCTTGGCAGGACTGTTTTTCTTCAGGCGAATCGTCGAGCTGCGCGGATGCTATTACAGAAGTCATACGTCAGGGTATGGAGTTTTTCATACCGTTCTCTGATGTTCCTACCGGTAGCAAAGCTCGCCCGTGGTTTAATGCTGACTGTAACTGCACGGAATCGCAGAAACAGTCGGCATTCCTTGCTTGGGCTGATGCTCGTGCACGCAAAGCTCCGAATACTCGCGATCTGAAGAAAAACTATAACAAAGCCACCAAGTTAAGCAAAAAGGAATTACGCAGGGCTCGATTCGCCCACATAGGCCGAGTAGGCGCTAAGCTTGCTTCCTATCCGGCTGGCAGTAAAGCATTCTGGTCGCTTGCGAAAGCAGTGGAAACAAATTTCTGCCAGCCATCTTTACCGCCTCTGCAGAGACCTGATGGGTCGCTTGCTCATACTGCGGAGGAGAAAGCCAATCTTTTTGCCTCCTTTTTTGCGGAAAGTTCGCGTCTTGATGCCGCAGGTAAAATACCACCCCCGTTACCTCGTGTCGACTGCTCTATGGCAGCCGTACGCATCCGGCAAAAAGAGGTCCTTAAAACCATGCGAAATCTAGACGTGAATAAAGCAAGTGGCCCTGACGGTATCCCTGCAATCGTCCTGCGTAACTGTGCGCCTGAGTTGTCTCCGGTGTTGACACGCCTGTACCGCCTCTCACTTGAGACTGGTGTTGTTCCCAAATCGTGGAAGCTTGCAAATGTGCAACCTGTACCCAAAAATGGTAGTCGAGCAGACCCTGTCAACTATAGACCCATATCGGTAACCTCTATACTCTGCAAGATTATGGAGCGTGTACTGAATAATCGGCTCCTGGCATACCTTGAGGATAATGATCTCCTTAACGATCACCAATACGGCTTCCGCCGAGGGCGATCGACGGGGGACCTCCTCGTGCATGCCACTCACTTATGGAGCGAGGCTATCGAGAGACATGGTGAAGCACTTGCCGTGTCTCTGGATATCTCCAAGGCCTTTGACAGGGTCTGGCACGCTAGCCTTACTGGCAAGCTTCCCGCCTACGGGTTACCTGCTGGCCTTTGCAACTGGATTTCGGACTTCTTGAGCGGACGATCCATACAAGTGGTCTTAGAAGGCTGCTCCTCCGAACAACAGGCTATTGATGCCGGAGTTCCTCAGGGTTCTGTCCTGTCTGCAACCTTATTCCTGCTGCATATCAACGACATGTTTACACCCGATACCTTTGGGTACGCTGATGACAGCACGGTTGTTGACAGATATCTGTCCAGTGCAAGGGCCAACAGTGAAACAATCCAGTCTTGTCGGGAGTCCATGGTGGATCGTCTGAACTCATCGCTAAGGGTGATATCCGAGTGGGGCGATGCCAATCTCGTCAAGTTCAACGCATCCAAAACCCAGGCGTGTCTATTCTCGACAAAACGGAGTCCTTTTAACCTGGCTCCAACTTTCCGGGATGTATCCGTACCGATTTCTGACCATCTTGAGCTTCTTGGTATGAGCCTTACGTCCGACTTGAACTTTGGACGTTACATTGAGTCTCTGGCCACAACAGCTGCCAAAAAACTTGGTATCCTCTCGAAGGTGAGGCGATACTTCACACCGGGACAGCTATTGCAGTTGTACACAGCTCAAGTCCGATCGTGTATGGAGTACTGCTGCCACCTTTGGGACGGTTCAGCTAAATACCAGCTGGCTGCCTTAGACTCAATCGAGAAACGCGCTATGAAGCTCATTGGAGACTCAGCACTGGTTGAGGCAAAACTACAGAACCTTGAGCACCGTCGCAGAGTGGCGTGCATGTCGGTATTTTACAGGATACATTTCGGGGAGTGCGCGTTAGCACTTCATGACCTTATACCCCCCTCCCCTTTCCATCTCCGGAGCACGAGGCGTGGACAGGGGTTCCACCCTTATGTCGTGGATATACCACAAATTCGCACGAAGCGGTTCGCTTCCACATTCTTAATGCGAACGGCTAAGGAGTGGAACTCCCTGCCGGCGGATCTGTTTCCGGAACAATATAACCTGGGCCTTTTCAAGGCGAGAGTGAATAGGCACTACATAGGTGAGTATGTTTCAACATAGTCCGCATCGTCACTTTCCACCAGGTGAGATGGCGGACAAATGCTCGCCTATATATATTAAAAAAAAAAAAAAAAAAGGTTTGTAGGTATATTGCTGTAGTGACAGGTTTTCAGCCCATTGCCTACATTACAATATACTGAAACCCTCGAATCGCTGATTTTTACAGCATACCCGGTAGGAGATGCAGCTGGCACATTGTTTTTCTCTCGCTACCAGGCCAGCATGGAAGCAATATCGTAGACTTTTTTTAAACTTTGTTCTAATACATGATCTCGCAAATAGTATCCAACAGTTTCTATCGAAATTATTCCTAAAAACTGTCGATTATATAAATTTCGATAGTAAATGCAGAAATGTATTTGCAATTCATTAGTTCTAAAAAGTCGCACAAATTCTTAGGAAGTAAATAGAATATTTGGTTTTCTGAGGGACGTCTCATCTTTAACTATGTAAAATAAGTTATTTTCATTTTGAATAAAATTAATAAAAATAAAGTTTAAAAACGTCTATACTTTGTGAGTTATGATTTTACAACGAATGGGGGCGCCACCGCTCGGTATAAACTTTCTTAAGAGCAAACATATCAGTCTAGATAATCAATCAAGTATATATAGGGAATCAATCAGCTGGTAAATTCTATATTTTACAACTCGCAGTCCGGCACGGTCAGAAAAATGCTATCGATTCGTAGAGAGTACAGCTTAACTAAATCCTAACTAAAATAATTGCCGTCTTTTTCTGTTCTTTAGTGAAGGAAAATGACAGGTGTAGACTTATGTCAGACGTGGCGAAAGCGCCTTTTACGAGGCGTTTAACGCTCTGCCTACCCCGTAAGGGATAAAGGCGTGACTTATGTATGTATGTACATACATAAAATCACGCTTTTATCCCTTACATACATAAGTCACGCCGCCTTTATCCCTAACGGGGTAAGCAGAGCGTCAATGACCCAAACAACGGTCGTTCCGCCACGGCTGACAAAGTTTTGAGGGTTATTTAACATAGATATGTAGGTATATTGCTGTAGTGACAGGTCGTCAGCCTATCGCCTAAATTACAATATAATGAAACCCTCGGGTCTCTTAGCTGGTTTTTACAACATGCCCGGGAGGAAATGCAGCTGGCACATTCTATGTTTTTCTCTCGCTTCCAGACCAGCATGGAAGTTATGTATGTATGTATGTGAGTGTGCTCAAGAGCTCCACGACCTTATCCCGCCAGCTCCCTTCTACCATCGGACATCTAGACGCACCGCAGGATACCATCCATACCTGGTTGATATTCCACCAATACGTACTAAGCGCTTCCAAAACTCTTTTGTAATGCGCACGGCAAAAGTGTGGAACTCACTACCTGCGTCTGTGTTTCCGAACGCCTTCAACCCCCAACATTTCAAAGTTAGAGTGAACATGCATCTTCTGGGTGAGCTCGCACCATCGTCGACTCCGTCTCAGTCGTTTCCGACCTAGATTGGAGTCAAGAGCAAACCCATTTTTTAATTAAAAAAAAAAAAAAATAGACTTATATTAGTTAAGTAGTTATACCTTTACAACGCCACTGATGTCGCAATGCGTTTGGCAGAGTTCTGGTCGAAATTAAAAATGCCTTTGACTATGTTTAAGAAAAGGCTATTTAAAATTCTGGTTCCTAATTGTTTTTATAGTGTCCAAGAATTCATGACACATACATTTTGAGAAATTATAACAAGTTTAGTTTTCAAGTTTATATTTTAGATACGTTTGACTTTTGCAATTGTGTAATTTTGCATTCTCGATTATGCCGATGTATGTTATCTAGATGCCACTGAGGAGCTTCTTAATAAACTTGAGCGCTTACAAAACCTTGCTATTCGATTCATTTTTGGCCTTCGCAAATTCGACCACATCTCCGAGTTTCGCGCTCAACTAAAATGGCTCCCTATCCGACTTCGCCGCGATGTGCACATCCTCACCGTCCTTTACAAGATCCTTAATGACCCTACCTCTCCTGAATATCTCCGTTCCCGATTCCGTTTCTTACCTCCTGATTCCCGGTCCAGGCGCGCTTGTATCACAAAGGTGCTTGAGTGTCCTGGTTCAAACACAAAGTTTTTCTTCCATTCTTTTACTGTCCGGGCTATCCAACTATGGAATAAACTTCCTAAATCACTTCAAGACAGTCCTTCAGTTTTCAGTTTTAAAAAGGAGACTCAAAGAGCATTTTTTGACCTCTCTCTGATGTTAATAATATGTATTATATTCATATATATATATATTTTTATCTATCATAATATACGTATATCTTATATATTATTTTGTTATGTATTAGTTTTTTCTATTATTGTTATATATGTATTAGTATTACTATAATTTATCTGATTTTATAATTTTAGTTATTGTATCTGTTCCCGTGTTTTTCCCTTCTTTCATCCCCACTAGGTTGGCTGGAAGAGATCTCTTATAGAGATAAGCTCGCCTGTTGTGTCCTAGTTTTAAGTTCAACTGTATGTGTAAATTTTTAATACAATAAAGAATATATATAATATTTCTGAAATCATTAAAATTATGACATATTTCGTTACTTAGTGACATTTTCATATTTGTATTTTTATTTCATTCTATTGACTTATGTAAATTGACAGTTATATTATTTTATTAGGTTTTAATATTTCATTCCATGCTGGACTGGGAGTGATGGAAAAACATAGAATGTGCCAGCTGCATCACCTCCAGAGCATGCTGTAAAAACCAGCTAATGGATTCGAGGGTTATAGTATATTGCAATTTTAGGCGATGGGCTGACAACCTGTCCCTAAAGCAATATACGTCATGATCATCTGTAATAATCCTCAAAACTTGTCAGACGTGGCGGAACGACCTTTGTTTGGGTCGTTTACGCTCTGCCTACCCCATTAGGGATAAAGGCGTGATTATATGTATGTATGTATTTTTTATATTCGCATGCCAATTGTTATAGGCGCTACACGCTTGTTCCACATTGTGTATTTTATAACCCATGTACCGTGTCTAGCCGAGTTCCGAGTTCCGCTAGTAAATAAATTATATTTGAATTTTAAATTAATTTAAGCCATTACGATCGATACGATAAGAAGAAGAAGTTAAGTCGTGATTCTTCTTCTGTCGAGTGGGTATCGAGTCTGAACCCGAGTGTCAGAGTTTTTAAACCGCCTAGTAGCACAACTATCAGGCCTCTGGCATGGTTTTAAGTAACGGCCACTATCAAACACAGCGACCGCGACCGACGGCTTAACGTGCCCTCCGAAGCACGGAATCTTCTTCTTTTCGGACAATCAGGTGATTCAGCCTGCAATGTCCTAACCAAACTGGGGAAAATTCACAAAGTGATAAATTCCCAAATATCAACTTTGTGTTTCCCCCCTGGGAATCGTACCCAGGACCTCCAGATCGGACGTCCATGGTACTAGCCACTAGACCACGGAGGCAGTTAATGGCTGCCCACATATATATGCAACCAAAAGACAAGCCTTTATCCCTTAGAATCAGAATCGGAACTTTATTTGTAGTTCATCATCTCCCTAGCCTTATCCCGTATCTCACAGGATCGCCTACCTAATCTCCCCCCTGGGAATCGAACCCAGAACCTCCGGATCGGGAGTCCATGGCACAAGCCACTAGACCACGGAGGCAGTTAAAAGTTCAGTCGTGATTCTTGCAACTACGAATTGTTACTTACTTGTTGACTTCCATGCTGGCCTGGTAGCGAGAGAAATACATAGAATATGCCTGCTGCATGTCCTCCCGGGCATGCTGTAAAAACCAGCTAAGGGATTCCGAGGGTTTCGGTGTATTGCAATTTAGGCGATGGGCTGACAACCTGTCACTACAGCAATATGCCTACAAATCTATCTTAAACCCTCAAAACTTTGTCAGACGTGGCGAAACGACCTTTATTTAGGTCGTTTACGCTCTGCCTACCCCTTTAGAGATAAAGGCGTGATAATATGTATGTACATACATACATACATACATAAATCACGCCTTTATCCCTTACGAGGTAGGCAGAGCGTTTAACGCCTCGTAAAAGGCGCTTTCGCCACGTCTGACAAAAATTGAGGGCAGTTTTAGATTGCAATATGTATTGCTATAGTGACAGGTTGTCAGCCCATCGCCTAAATTACAATACACTGTAACCCTCGAGTCCCTTTTGCTGACTTCTACAGCATGCCCGGGAGGAAGGGCAGCTGGAACATTCTATGTTTTTCTATCTCTCCCAGTCCAGCATGGAAGTAATATGTATGTATGAATTGTTATCAGTAGGTACGTACGACTAATTTATTTATTAACACTTTGTTTAGGCCTCATGACGTCATTGGTCTAAACTTCCTAAACTCGTTCCACTGGGGTGCGTTCAGAGCGGTTTAACCGACCGAGTTTTAGCCAGGTTAAAAATTATAGTTTTTTTTTCAGGAAGTGAAAAAGAAAATCTCTTCCATGCTAGACTGGGAGCGATAGAAAAACATAGAATGTGCCAGCTGCATCCCCTCCCGGGCATGCTGTAAAAACCAGCTAAGGGATTCGAGGGTTTTAGTGTATAGTGATTTAGGCGATGGGCTTACAACCTGTCACTACAGCAATACACAGATCGATCTGAAATGGCCCTCAATACGTGGCACAATGACCTTTGTTTGGGTCGTTGACGCTCTGCCTACCCCATTTGGGAAAAAGGCGTGATTATATGTATGTATGTATGAAAAAGAAAATTTGGTTTTTCATACAAATTGTCTGATTGAGGTGGTCATTTTGTGTGGAAAGCTAATTTTATTTTTACATCTCCTGAAAGAAATTGTTCGGTTTCGTTGACTGACCGGCCCCTATCGTTTTCGCTCTGCATACCCCATTAGGGATAAAGGTAGGATTTTTTGATGTATGTATGTAATAATTATACTGCCCGTTCAGAGCCTGTCAGACGAAATTTTGACAAGGTGAATTTTTATCCGGCCCATTCAGAGGCGCACTGGAAGCACAGAATATATAATAGTACTATAGTTTTAGAAGTTTTCTCTGACAACAGCGAAGATTTTCTACCTCCAGCTCATTTTATTATTTTGAATACATACATAAATCACGCCTTTATCCCTTACGGGGTCTTAGGCAGAGCGTTTAACGCCTCGTAAAAGGCGCTTTCGCCACGTCTGACAAAAATTGAGGGCAATTTTAGATTGTAATATGTATTGCTATAGTGACAGGTTGTCAGCCCATCGCCTAAATTACAATACACTGTAACCCTCGAGTCCCTTTGCTGACTTCAACAGCATGCCCGGGAGGAAGGGCAGCTGGAACATTCTATGTTTTTCTATCTCTCCCAGTCCAGCATGGAAGTAAAGTACAGAGAAAGAATAAGATTTTTTTTTCCTGGCAAGGCGCTTTGGATCGCGAATCACATCAGTATTACAGATAATGAAATCGCTGCCAATGAGTCCCGGTAGTATAAAATTTAAACGGTTTAAATTTTAGGCTCATATTTATAAAGCGATCTCAAGATTGAGAGCAATATTAAGTATGGATTTGCAGGCCATTTTGTACTGAAATGACATTGCTGATACGAACTCGAAACTCGCTGGCACTCATGAGCGCTAATTATAAATGGGCCTTAAACTGGTCCACCGAACCAGTATTATAGTTACTCTGTGTCTGAACGCACCCGTGAAAACGTAGTCATGTCGTTAATCAAATCAAGGCTGAATATTTTCCGCTAGGCTGTGTAAAGCAGTGAATCACTCATGTGAAAAAAAAATCTAAGCGATTCATACTAGGGTGTTACTTGATAAAAAATACTGTCATATGTTACCTACACAGTATTATAGTTACTCTGTGCCTACACGAAAAAAGAAATCTTCTATGCTAGACTGTATGTATGTATATACAGAAGTCAAAAATATAGTATACTATAAACAATAATAGAGGGTAAAATAGAAGGGACTTTACCTTTACCATGCTGGCCTGGGAGCGCGAGAAAAACATAGAATGTGCCTGATGCATTTCATCCCGGACATGCTGTAAAAACCAGCTAAGGGATCCGAGGTTTTCTGTATATTGCGATTTAAGCGATGAGCTGACAACCTGTTACTACAGCAATATATTTATTAAACAGTTTATTGTACACAGAAACATACACAGAACAATTACATAGGAATCAAGACACAACAGGTACTGCTTATTGCTAAAATGAAATGTCTTACAGCAGACCTAAGAAGTGAGATAACATAAAACGTAAAGCGGATAAGACGTGCACAATAAGAATACAAATTATGTACATGAACAGTAAATAAGGATATACCTACTTAATTATACTATACTACGATCATGCAATAAGTAAATCAATTATAATACCTATAAACACATTAATTACTCTATATAAATAAAACTAAAATAAATAAATATATACATACCATAGATACATATATATACAATATATAAATACATACTACGGATTACGTAGAGAAAGATAATGTTCTTTAATTCTCTTTTTGAAAACAGCGATTGATGGGCTGTCACGAATAGTGTCCGGCAGATGTACTAACAAACAATATACCTACAAATCTATTATAACAATCATAAGTAACCCTCAAAACTTTGTCACATGTGGCGGAACGACCTTCGTTTAGGTAGTTTCCGCTCTGCCAACCTCATAAGGGATAAAGGCGTGATTATATATAAGTATGTATATTATATGTAATAAAATAAGAACGCTAAATAATTTTCAAAAGCATACCTTCCAAGTTTGAGCTGCTCCAGAAACAAAACTGTTCAATATTTTTTTTGTAGATAAGATAAGATAAGTCATTTATTTGCAAGAATATACGTGTACAATAACTAAAGATTTCAAATATAAAAAAACTATATCTAATCATCAATGTATTCGAGAACAATAGCAACAATTTAGAGAAAAATATTTAAAAAATAATATTAGGTATAACTACTTAGAAAATTCAATTTGATTTACAAAATTCACGTAATGAGATTATAAAAACATTTATTCCTAATTACGTTTAAGTAATTTAACAAAAAAATAATCGTAGTTACATAATTTAAATATGGTATCATATACCTAGAATGATATGTAAACCATTTTGTATATTTGGTATATATTTCTGTTCAATGTGGATTAAAAAAACATACTAAATGGTGTCAGAGTTTACGAACCGCCTAGTAGCACAGCTACGGGAAATTAGGACTCTGACATGGTTTGAGTAACGACAATAATCAAAGACAGCGACCGGGACCTTGGGCTTAACGTGCCCTCCGAAGCACGAAATCTTGTATCTTGTATCTTTTCGTACAATTAGGTGATTCAGCCTGCGATGTCCTAACTACACTGGGGAAAACGTCACAAAGTGATAAATTGACAAATATCAGCTTTTCTTCCATGCTGGACTGGGAGCGAAAGAAAAACATAGAATGTGCTAGCTGCATTTCCTCCCGGGCATGCTGTAAAAACCAGCTAAGGGATCGGAGGTTTTAGTATATTGCAATTTAGGCGATGGGCTAACAACCAGTCACTACAGCAATATACCTATCCTAAATAACTCTCAAAACTTTGTTAGACGTGGCGGAAGGACCTTTGTTTAGGTCGTTTACGCTCTGCCTACCATTAGGGATAAAGGCGTGATTATATGTATGTATGTATGTATCAACTTTGGGAATAGAACCCAGCACCTCCGGATGGAAAGCCAGTTATTAACACAATTAAAGAATCCCACCACGTACCAATGTGTTTTTCGGTTTTCGAATTTCATAAGTACGTTTATTCGGCGCTCTTTCCGTGCTTCGGAAGGCACGTTAAGCCGTTGGTCCCGGTTAATATCGTTTAATACCGTAGATATTAGTCGTTAAGCCATGTCAGAGGCCAGTGCTAAGCATTAAATAAATAAATAAATAGACCTTTATTTCAGGCTTCTACGGGGCCCACATACATAAAAATACAAATTACAACCAATACAAATTACAACAAATACAAATTACAACAAATACAAATTACAACAAATACAAATTACAACAACTACAAATTACAATAAATACAAATTACAACAAATACAAATTACAACTAATACGAATTACATTAAGCCATGCCATAAAAAATTTGCAAAGCATTGGCGGCTTGAAAACTCTGAGCTAATCTAGGATTGGGTTGCGGAGGTCAGATGGCAGTCGCTCTGTGTATAAACCAGTACTCTCGTTTAATCCCCTAGATTAGGTAGCCGACCCCGTGAAATACGGGATAAGGAGATGATGATCGCTAGTACTACTATATATTCTGTGCCTAGACTCACTCTTGTTTCATCTATGAAGGCTATCCTCTTATTCATGTTTTCCTTACAAGGTAGCCGGTTGAGCTTGATGTACACACATACATATAATCACGCCTTTTAATGGGGAAAGGCAGCGCGTAAACGACCTAAACAAAAGGCGTTCCGCCACGTCCCACAAAGTTTTGAGAGTTATTTAAGATAGATTTGTAGGTATATTGCTGTAGTGACAGGTTGTCAGCCTATCGCCTAAATTGCAATATACTGAAACCCTCGGATCCCTTAGCTGGTTTTTACAGCATGCCCGGCAGGAAATGCAGCTGATGCATTCTATGTTTTCTCTCGCTCCCAGTCCAGCATGGAAGAAGCTTGATGTAGACCGGGTCTAAGGGAGAGCTTCCCGCAGACTGATAGAGGTTGCTCAGTCAACGAAACTGAACAACATTCACCAGGAAATTCTTTCAGGAGATGAAAAAGATTGACCTTCCTAAACAAAATGTTCATCTCGATCAGACAGCTTGCATGAAAAAGCAAATTATTATTTTTTCACTTCTTTTAAAAGTTCCTGCTGATCGTTGTTCAGTTTCGTTGACTGAGCAACCCCTATCAGTTTGCGGGACGCTGTCCCTACAGCCCATATAAACAAAGTCATAACTAACTTACGTTAAAGAAAATTTTACAACAACCTTTAAAATTGGACCTTAAATTCAAGCTCTTAAGTATCAATTGCAGTTTGGCAAAACTTCATTAATTTCTTCAAGATATTAATATATAAACTAGTCTATTACTCAAAGCAACGAGAACCTTGTCTCTGCAGTTATTCCACTATCACTGAAAATGTGCAGGGTCATTTAAAAAAACAATACACACATAAAATCACGCCTTTATCCATAATGGGGTAGGCAGAGCGCAAACGACCTACACAATAGTCATTCCGCCACGTCTGACAAAGTTTTGAGGGTTATTAAAGGTAGATTTGTAGGCATATTGCTGTGGTGACAGGTTGTCAACCCATCGCCTAAATTGTAATATACTGAAACCCTCCGATCCCTTAGCTGGTTTTTACAGCATTCCCGGTAGGAAATGCAGCTGGCACATTTTAAGTTTTTCTTTCGCTCCCAGTCCAGCATGGAAGAAATATTCGATTACCACGGGAAAAACAGCGCCGTAAAAGGCTAGTGTGGTATAAAAAAGGTGCGTTAATTATGATATCATGTAGATTGTAGATATTCAAGGCCATGAAAACAATGATTCATAGAATTTCAGACATAGAACAATCTTGATAATGTTAGGTAAAGTTATTGTTAAAGCAAAGTATTACAAGGTCATATTATCTATCTATCTATTTATCTGGCTGGTTTTTACAGCATGGCTGGGAGGAAATTAACAATTAACGATTGAAACAGAGCGTAAACGACCGTTCGTCGTTTACGCTCTGCCTACCCCATTAGGGATAACATACATACATATAGTCACGCCTTTATCCCTAATGGGGTAGGCAGAGCGTACACGACCTAATCAAAGGTCCTTTCGCCACGTCTGACAAAGTTTTGAGGGTTATTTGAGATAGATTTGTAGGTATATTGCTGTAGTGACGGGTTGTCATCACTACATAGTATAAAATAAAATCGCTTTTTCTGTCCCTATAGCCCTATGTATGCATAAATCTTTAAAACTACGCAATGGATTTTGTCGTGGTTTCTTTTAACGGATAGAGTGATTCAAGAGGAAGGTTTATTTGTATGATACATGCATAATAAAATATAGAAACACTGATACATTCCGTGCGGGTCGCTAGTTAGGGATAAAGGCGCGATTATATCACTTTGCCAAATTAATTCAACGGAGGTTTACAAAAATCTCTCAATTGACTGGAGTACGTATAAAAATAGCGAAGATTCCACCGCCGGCCGGCACTCGGCAGTACAGCGCGACATCGCAAAGTGTTCGCATCGTAGTTACAAGTAATCGAGAATATGGCACCCGAAGTTCCGAAGATAACCTTAAACAATGGGAAAACTTGCCCCGTTTTGGGACTTGGCACTTGGAAAGTAAGTACCTAGCCTTTATAACACATATAGCTATAATACAAATGTATTTATTCTACAAAAGGAATTAGGGTAGATAATCATAGGACCGATACGGCTTCATTTAAAATGCAATACATACATATAATCACGCCTTTATCCCTAAAGGGGTAGGCAGAGCGTAACCGACCTAAAGAAAGATCGTTCCGCCACGTCTGACAAAGTTTTGAGGGTTATTTAAGATGGATTTGTAGGTATATTGCTGTAGTGACAGGTTGTCAACCCATCGCCTAAATTGCAAAAACCCTCGGATCCCTTAGTTGGTTTTTACAGCTTGCCCGGGAGGAAATGCAGCTGGCACATTATATTTTTTTCTTTTGCTCCCAGTCCAGCATGGAAGAAAGTAAGTACCTAGCCTTTATAACACGTATATAATACAAATGTAATTATTCTAGAAAGGGAATTAGGGTAGATAATTATAGGATCAATACGGCTTCATTTAAAATGCAATACATACATATAATTATATTCCATTATTCTATGATGAAGGTTCTATTGTAATTTGTACGATATTGCATGGATGTTGATTCATTATTGTGTTATAACTTATAATAACACACAATTCACATAAAATAAAGCTTTTCTAGTCTTATACATACAATCACGCCTTTATCCCTAATGGGGCAGGCAGAGCGTAAACGACCTAAAGAAAGATCGTCCCGCCACGTCTGACAAAGTTTTGAGGGTTATCTAAGATGGATTTGTAGGTATATTGCTGTAGTGACAGGATGTGAACCCATCGCCTAAATTGCAATATGCAGAAACCCTCGGATCCCTTAGCTGGTTTTTACAGCTTGCCCGGGAGGAAATGCAGCTGGCACATTGTATGTTTTTCTCTTGCTCCCAGTTCAGCATGGAAGAGAGTAAGTACCTAGCCTTTATAACACGTATAAGATAAATGTATTTATTCTACAAAAGGAATTAGGGAAGATAATTATAAGATCGTCTTCTTCCATGCTGGACTGGGAGAGATAGAAAAACATAGAATGTTCCAGCTGCCCTTCCTCCCGGGCATGGTGTAGAAGTTAGCAAAAGGGATTCGAGGTGTACTGTAATTTAGGCGATGGACTGACAACCTGTCACTACAGCAATACAAATCATTACAATCTAAAATTTGCCCTCAATTTTTGTCAGACGTGGCGTAAGCGCCTGTTACGAGGCGTTTTACGCTCTGCCTACCCTTTAAGGGATAAAGGCGTGATTTTATGTATGTATGTATGTAATTATAAGATCGATACGGCTTAATTTAAAATGGAATACCTTCATATAATTATATTCCATTATTCTATGATAAAGGTTCTATTGTAATTTGTACGATATTGCATGGATGTTGATTCATACATACATACATTCACGCCTTTTTCCCTTACGGGGTAGGCAGAGCGTAAAACGCTTAGTGAAAGCTTTTACGCCATGTCTGACAAATATTGAGGGCAATTTTAGATGGTAATGTGTATCGCTATAGTGACAGGTTGTCAGCCCATCGCCTAAATTACAATACACTGCGACCCTCGAATCCATATTGCTGACTTCTACAGCATGCCTGAGAGGAAGGGCAGCTAGAACATTCTATGTTTTTCTATCGCTCCCAGTCCAGCATGGAAGTAAATAATAATAATGTTGATTCATTATTGTGTAATAATAATAACTTATAATAACACACAATTCACATACAAGGAATATTGTGTTAACCTTCTTCCATGCTGGACTGGGAGCGATAGAAAATCATAGAATATTCCAGTTGTATCTCCTCCCGGGCATGCTGTAAAAACCAGCTAAGGGATTCGAGGGTTTCAGTATAATAAACCTTAAAAAGATTTGTCTTGGCACTGCACATTCCTCCTTAATCTAAAAAACAAAAAAAACTTAATTAACTTAAAAACAACATAACATGTTCATATTTTCTAAAAACAGCACACTTTTTTTTTAAATACGACACATACTTACAATAATAAATAAAATTAAAATAATTTTGCGTAATAACAATAAAATATAATTTGAGTGGGAGAATGGTTCGCCTAAAATATAGTAAAGAAATATTTACTTTAGATTTTATGTATTTATCGAAATTTCTTCCATGATGGACTGGGAGCGAGAGAAAAGCATAGAATGTGCCAGTTGCATTTCCTCTCGGGCGTGCTGTAAAAACCAGCTAAGGAATCCGAGGGTTTCTTTATATTGCAATTTAGGCGATAGGCTGACAATCTGTTATTACAGTGATATACTTTCAAATTTATCTTAAATGACCCTCAAAACTTTGTTAGACGTGGCGGAACGACCTTTGTTTAGGTCGTTAACGCTCTGCCAACCTCATTAGGGATAAAGGCGTGATTATATGTATGTATATGTATATAAAAGTTTGATGTAACTTAAGGCACGAAGATTTTTTTCTCAATGATAGGTGTAACTAAGTGTTATGTGGTAACAGCAGCGTAGAGAAAGTTCCGCCACGTATGACAAGTTTTGAAGGTAATTTAAGATTGATTTGTAGGTATATTGCTGAAGTGAAAGGTTGTCAGCCCATCGCTTAAATTAAAATATTCTGAAACCCTCGTATCCCATACATACATACATACAAAATCACGCCTTTATCCCTTACGGGGTAGGCAGAGCGTTATACGCCTCGTAAAAGGCGCTTCCGCCACGTCTGACAAAAATTGAGGGCCATTTTAGTGACAGGTTGTCAGCTCATCGCCTAAACTACAATACACTGTTACCCTCGAGTCCCTTTTGCCGACTTCTACAGCATGCCTGGGAGGAAGGGCAGCTGGAACATTGTATGTTTTTCTATCTCTCCCAGTCCAATATGGAAGATCCCTTAGCTGTTTTATTACAGCATGCCCGGAAGGAAATGCAGTTGGCACATTCTGTTTTTCTTTCGCTCCCAGTCCAGCATGGAAGAAGGTTAACACAATACTCCTTTCAGTCGCAGCCCGGCGAGGTGACCCAAGCGGTTAAAGACGCCATCGACATCGGCTACAGACACATCGACTGCGCGCATATCTACGGAAATGAGAAGGAAGTCGGGGAGGCGCTGAAACTCAAGTTCGCTGAAGGGGTCGTTAAACGGTAAGCAACCATAATTATGCCTTATGGGGTAGGCGGAGTGTCAACGGTCTCGAAAAGGGCGTCTTCGCTGAGTCTGATAAGGTTTGTGGGCCGTCTCAGATTTTAATGTCTTTCTCAAAATGATATTTCAGCATAACGTAATTTTGATCCAGTTAGTAGAGGAGTTAGTTCCTTCCATGCTGGACTGGGAGATATAGAAAAACATAGAATGTTCCAGCTGCCCTTCCTCCCGGGCATGCTGTAGAAGACAGCAATAGGGACTCGAGGGTTACAGTGTATTGTAATTTAGGCGATGGGCTGACAACCTATCACTACACATTAGCAATACACATTACAATCTAAAATTGCCCTCAATTTTTGTCAGACGCGGCGAAAGCGCCTTTTGCGAGGCGTTTAACGCTCTGCCTACCCCGTAAGGGATAAAGGCGTGATTTTATGTATGTATGTATGTATGTAGTAGAGGAAAGCGCTTGGAATTAAAAACGGCGGCAATGGCGGCGTTACCTATAGGTTTTATTATATATTCTGTGCTATAGGTAATATGACCTTGTAATACTTTGCTTTAACAATAACTTTACCTAACATTATCAAGATTGTTCTATGTCTGAAATTCAATGAATCATTGTTTTCATGGCCTTGAATATCTACAATCTACATGATATCATAATTAACGCACTATTTTTATACCACACTAGCCTTTTACGGCGCTGTTTTACTCGCGTGTTACTATAAGTTTTCCCGTGGTAATCAAATATATCTTCCATGCTGGACTGGGAGCGAAAGAAAAACTTAGAATGTGCCAGCTGCATTTCCTCCCGAGCATGCTGTAAAAACCAGCTAAGGGATCGGAGGGTTTCAGTATATTGCAACAGAGGCTGACAACCTGTCACTACAGCAATATACCTACAAATCTATCTTATACATACATACATATAATCACGCCTTTATCCCCTATCTATCTTAAATAACCCTCAAAACTTTGTCAGACGTGGCGGAACGACCTTTGGTTAGATCGTTTACGCTCTGCCTACCCCATTAGGGATAAAGGCGTGATTATATACGTATGTATGTACCAAATATTTTCTAGCGGTAAAAAGGAACCTATGTTACTCAAGGTGAACGTAGTTTTTTAATGGTGAAAGATTTTTTTGAAATCGTTTTAATAGTTTTTGAGTTTATTCGTTTTAAACATACACACTTAAATTCAAAATTTGTCAACGCAATAGAACCCAAAACATTGGTTTTTAGAATTTCTGTTTGTCGTTTTATGTTTTTCTGCGTAAAACTGGGCACGAAACAAAGTCGCAAGCAAAAGCTAGTTTACTACAAATAACTAACACGAATTAATGGATATTTGCCCCACAGCGAAGACATCTTCATCACCTCCAAACTGTGGTGCACATTCCACCGGCCGGATCTGGTGGAAAGCGCCGCGAAGACCACGCTGCAGAACCTTGGGTTGGAGTACTTAGACCTGTACCTGATTCATTGGCCTCAGGCTTATAAGGTGAGACTTGTCCATATGCATGATTTTTCTTTAATTATCTTCTTCTTCTGTCGAGTGGGTATCGAGTCTATCGACCCGATGAACCCTGGTGTCAGAGTTTTTAAACCGCCTAGTAGCACAACTATCAGGCCTCTGACATGGTTTGAGTAACGACCACTATCAAAGACAGCGACCGGGACCGACGGCTTAACGTGCCCTCCGAAGCACGAAATCTTTTTCTTTTTCGGACAATCAGGTGATTCAGCCTGCAATGTCCTAACCAAACTGTGGAAAAATTCACCAAGTGATAAATTCTCAAATATCAACTTTGTGTTTCCCCCCTGGGAATCGAACCCAGGACCTCCGGATCAGGAGCCCATGGAACTAGCCACTAGACCACGGAGGCAGTTTAATATTTCTCTAATTATAAATAAGAATTATTATCTTCATCTTCCTGGTATCAGAGTTTTCAAACCGCCTAGTAGCACAACTATTAAGTTGCGGTTATTAGCTGTATTATAAGGCGGTTTAAAATCTGACACCAGGGTTCATTGGGCCTATCGACTCGATATCAACACAACAGAAGAAGAAGCAACCCATAGTTACCTGATCAAAACCTGCGGCACAGACTTGTTATATTTATCAGCGACCGTTTTGATCCTGGGGTCTTGCATCAGAGTGGGGTCTCCATTCTTAGCCCAGGGTCTCTCAGGAGATCCTAGTGGCGCCTAATGGCCTCTGACATGGTTTGAGTAACGGCCACTGTCAAAAACAGCGGCCGGGACCGACGGCTTAACGTGCCCTCCGAAGCACGGAATCCTTTTTGTTTTCGGTCAAACAGTTGGGCATATCGAGACAAAGCATTCCAGCAGATAGGGATATCGCCAAGTAAAATTTATTTTGATTGTCAGGAAGGAGACACCTTGGACCCGAGAGACGAGGATGGCAAATCCATCCCCTCGCCGGTAGACATCTTGGACACGTGGAAAGCCATGGAAGCGCTGGTGGACAAAGGCCTGACGAAGAGCATCGGTATTTCCAACTTCAACAAGCGGCAGACGGAGAAGATCTTGGATGCTGCCAGGATCAGGCCCGCTGTGCAGCAGGTAATGGCTGCCTTCTTCTGTCGAGTGGGTATCGAGTCTATGGACCCGATGAACCCTGGTGTCAGAGTTTTTAAACCGCACAACTATTAGGCCTCTGACATGGTTTGAGTAACGACCACTATCAAAAACAGCGACCGGGACCGACGGCTTAACGTGCCCTACGAAGTACGGAATCTTTTTCTTTTCGGACAATCAGGTGATTCAGCCTGCAATGTCATAACCAAACTGGGAAAAAAATCACAAAGTGATAAAATAAACTTTGTGTTCCCCCCCCCTGGGAATCGAACCTCCAGATCGGGAGTCCATGTTATTAGCCACTAGACCACGGAGGCAGTTAATGGCTGTCGACATATATATGCATACAAAAGACAAGCCTTTATCCCTTAGAATCAGAATCAGAACTTTATTTGTAGTTCATCATCTCCCTAGCCTTATCCCGTATCTCACAGGGTCGGCTACCTAATCTAGGGGACTGAACGAGGGTACTGGTTTTTACACAGCGACTGCCATCTGACCTCCGCAACCCAGAAGGGAAACCAGACCCAATCCTAGATTAGATCAGAGTTTTCAAGCCGCCAACGCTTATCACTGGCCTCTGATATGGCTTAATATCGATTAATATCTAGGGTATTAAACGATATTAACCGGGACCAGAGGCTTAACGTGCCTTCTGAAGCACGCAAAAAGCGCCGAATAAACGTACATATGAAATTCGAAAACCAAAAAACACATTGGTACGTGGTGGGATTCGAACCACGACCTCTCGCTCAGGAGGCAGCGGCCCTATCCACTACACCATTGGGCTCTCCTCAATATTTGTAGTTATGGGTACAAAAAAATAACAGATAACAGTGTTGTAAAATAGTAGCACAGCTAGTGTTAGCGTAAAACATCTATCTTACGGTGTCCGCTACTAATCTAATATAGAAAACTTCGCAATATTTGACGAATATGAATACAGGGCAATTTTAGATTGAAATATACGTATTACTATCTAAACCACAATAACATACATACATATAATCACGCCTTTATCCCTAATGGGGTAGGCAGAGCGTAAACGACCTAAGCAAAGGTCGTTCCGCCACGTCTGACAAGTTTTGAGGGTTATTACAGATGATCATGACGTATATTGCTATAGTGACAGGTTGTCAGCCCATCGCCTAAAATTGTAATATACTATTACCCTCGAATCCATTAGCTGGTTTTTACAGCATGCTCTGGAGGTGATGCAGCTGGCACATTCTATGTTTTTCTATCACTTCCAGTCCAGCATGGAAGTAAACTTGGTTTATTTCTACAACATGTTCGGGAGAAGGAACTGGGACATTTTATGTTCGCAAAATATCGCAGAAATAAATTGAATTGAATGAATGACGACTCGGGAAACAAATAAATGAAAATACTTACGTATATTTTCATTTTAGATCGAAATCCACCCCTACCTGAACCAACAGAAGATGGTTGACTTCTGCAAGTCTCAGGGCATCGCTGTGACCGCCTACTCGCCACTAGGATCTCCTGACAGACCCTGGGCTAAGCCTGGAGACCCTACTCTGATGCAGGATCCCAGGATCAAAACGGTCGCTGATAAATATAACAAGTCTGTGCCACAGGTTTTAATCAGGTAACTATGAGTTGCTTGATGAACCCTCTTGTCAGAGTTTTTAACATACATACATACATACATATAATCACGCCTTTATCCCTAATGGGGTAGGCAGAGCGTAAACGACCTAAACAAAGGTCGTTCCGCCACGTCTGACATAGTTTTGAGGGTTATTTAAGATAGAATTCTAGGTATATTGCTGTAGTGACAGGTTGTCAGCCCATCGCCTAAATTACAATAAACTGCCTAATAGTACAGCTAACAGCGTCTGACATGGTTTGTGTAACGACCACTATCAAAGACAGCGACCGGGGCCTTAACGTGCCCTCCGAAGCAGCAGCAGGTGGATTCAGCCTGCACTATCCTAACCAAACTGGGGGAAATCTCCTAAAGTGACAAATATCAACTTTGTGTTCCCCCTAGGAATCGAACCCAGGACCTCCGGATCATGAGCCCCATGGCTCTGATCACTAGACCACGGAGGCAGTTTTGTTGCTTATGGGACAATTAACTGCCTCTGTGGTGTAGTGGTCTGAGCCATGGGCTCCCGATCCGGAGGTCGTGGGTTCGATTCCCACAGAGGGAACATAGAGTTGAAATATTTCAATTAATCTCTTTGTGAGATTTTCCTCAGTTGGGCTAGGACAATGCAGTGTAATTCTAATTGTTTGTTGAGAAATAAAAACATGTTTCGAAGAGCACGTTAAACTATCGATCCCGATAGCAGTGTTTCAGTACTCGTTACTCGAACCATGACAGAGGCCGTGGTATAAGGCGGTTTGGAAACTATCACCAGGTTTCATCAAGTGGTT
This sequence comes from Scrobipalpa costella, assembly GCA_949820665.1. Classification (NCBI taxonomy): domain Eukaryota; kingdom Metazoa; phylum Arthropoda; class Insecta; order Lepidoptera; family Gelechiidae; genus Scrobipalpa; species Scrobipalpa costella. The sequence continues at coordinate 8,426,692 of OX463322.1, read as the reverse complement.
TGAGTCGATAGAAATAAGATGGGAAAACTTGGACAGACATACACACACACAAATCAAGCCTTTATCCCTTACGGGGTAGGCAGAGCGTTTAACGCCTCGTAAAAGGCGCTTTCGCCACGTCTGACAAAAATTGAGGGCAATTTTAGATTGTAATATGTATTGCTTTAGTGACAGGTTGTCAGCCCATCGCCTAAATTACAATACACTGTAACCCTCGAGTCCCTTTTGCTGTCTTCTACAGCATGCCCGGGAGGAAGGGCACCTGGAACATTCTATGTTTTTCTATCTCTCCCAGTCCAGCATGGAAGAAACTTGGACAGAATGTGTTACAAAACATGAATGCAAGGACATTTTTAGTCACCGACAAAATATGACAAGTCATCAGATTGTGAAATTTACGGATTTTACTATTTCTTTTTACATTTTCCATATACATACATACATATAATCACGCCTTTATCCCTAATGGGGTAGGCAGAGCGTAAACGACCCAAACAAAAGGTCGTTCCGCCACGTCTGACAAAGTTTTGAGGGTTATTTAAGATAGATTTGTAAGTGTATTGCTGTAGTGACAGGTTGTCAGCCCATGGCCTAAATTACAATATACTGAAACCCTCGGATCCCTTAGCTGGTTTTTACAGCATACCCGGGAGGAAATGCAGCTGGCACATTCTATGTTTTTCTCTCGCTCCCAGGCCAGCATGGAAGAATATTTCATATATTCAGCATTTTCCATATTACCTAGATTATTATTTAACCTACTTGCTATTTATTATACCCAGCAGGGTTCATGTTTGTGACTAAATATTTACTTTATAAGAACTCCATTGTACTACATTTCTTCCATGCTGGCCTGGGAGCGAGAGAAAAACATAGAATGTGCCAGCTGCATTTCCTCCCGGGAATGCTGTAAAAACCAGCTAAAAGGTCACTACAGCAATATACTTACAAATCTATCATATCCTCCTGAGACCCTCGGTATCACCTATGATACTACGGAAAATATTTTTTTTACAACGCCATCTGACGTGATTTGTTTAAATCACTATCAAACATACTTGAAAAAGTTATTAAGCTATGCTACTAGGTGGCTATGACTCGTTTTTGCTGGTCTGAGTTTCGCTTATTATTATTTGAAATTGAAGGTGCGCGGTAAAACCGAAATGGCGAATTCGAGCAGAGGTAAATATAAATTTAAATGGTTTTTGCGTTTGTTTTTGTTACTATTTAGAATCATTATTATACTAAGTATTTATGAAGTTATACTATATAAATAATGCATTTAAATATCTTTTTTTGTCGTATTTCTTTCGGTATCATAGGTGATACTTTGGGCACTCGCATATAAAAATGGTATCATTTGCAGGGTTGCGGGATGGTGAAATTTTGGAGAATTTAATCAATTTAGATGAATCAGAGTGTGAAGATGTAGATGAAGAGGATGAGGAAGAACTAAATTTAGAGCAAGAAGATATCTCCGAGGAAGTAGTACCTCGGTCTTTAGACGAAAGTGATTGGGATTCTTCTGACGATGATCCGCTTTCTTCGATTGCACGTGCTAATGTTGCGAGAATATCAAGAAACCGTCCTTTGCGATGGGATCATACTAACAATTTTGATAATTCTTCTAAAGACCTATATGAAGATCCACCACTCGTTAATCCAATCACTGTGAAACATACTCCTGAATATTTCTCCAGGTACCTATATCGATCCAAGCTTTTTTGAAACTATAGCACACTGCACCAATATTAATAGTGTCCATAGAACAGGAAGAGTATACAGATGCTGAAGAAATAAGAACATTCATAGGGATTTCTATGGCTATGGGAATTTTAGGGCTCCCTCGAATCTGTATGTTCTGGGCTGCTGAAACCAGAGTGACATTGGTAGCCAACGCTATAACTCGAAACCGATATTTTCAATTGAGATCTAAAATTAAAGTTGTTGATGATCAGTTAGTCACTCCAGAAATGAAAGAAGTCGATAGGTTTTGGAAAATTCGCCCAATCGTTTGTACGGTAGAAAAAGGTTGTCGTGAAAATAAACGATGCCAAAATGTGGCCATTGACGAGCAAATTATTCCATTCACGGGCAAATGCAAACTAAAACAGGTTGTTAAGGGAAAGCCTAATCCTGAAGGGATAAAAGTGTTTTTACAAACTAATCCTAATGGGCTTCCGTTAGATTTATATCTTTATCAAGGAAAAGGAACCAGTGTGGAGTCAGCATTGTATCCCATGCCAGATAAAATTGATCTAGGCGGTCGTGTAGTGTTGAAGCTTGTGGACACATTGCCTAAATACAGTTCAATTTACATTGATCGGTATTTTACTTCGATTCCTCTGCTGGACACATTGCTAAACCGAAAAATATATGCCACAGGGACACTTATGAAAAACCGAGTTCCTGAGTACCAAAGGCCTAACACCAACAAAAAAAGAACCAAGCCTTTACTTAAAACTGATAATCAGTTGATAAAAGATGGAAGAGGAAGTTTTGACTGTGTCGTCAGACAAGACAAATCGGTTGCAGTTGTAAAATGGCTAGACAGCAAGCCGATTCATCTTGCTTCATCTGATAGTGCAGTGGAACCCGTGGGCACTTGCATACGTTGGAGTAAAAAGGATCAACGTTACCTCGGAAGTTCCGCAGCCAGTGGCGATAAAAAATTACAACCAATTCATGGGAGGTATTGACCTTCTAGATAGAATCATCGGCAAATACGCCATGCGAGGCAGAACTGGTAAATGGACTGTACGAGCCATTTATCATTTCTTTGACTTTTCAGCTGCTGCTGCATGGATTCAGTACAGAGAAGATGCGACCAAATTTGGATTGCCAAAGAAACGAATAAAACAGTATCTTGATTTCAAAATGGATCTGGCCAAGCATTTAATCTACGGTAGTCAAATCCCTGCTCCAGAGGTATGTCCAAGTCCTTCGCTGCTACGCATAACCCGTAATAGTAGTCCTCGAAGTGGTACTAGTAGTCCTGGACTATGCTCAGAGCCGGAGGAGGATATTATAGCACTACCTTCAAACCGAAAGCGTAGACTTGTGCAGCCTCTTCCTCATGAAGCTAAAAGACGAAAGAAGCTCAACACTTACCAATATGCGTGAAGGATACCCAAAACAATCGATCTAAATGTAGACTCGATAAATGCAGCCAATTAACATTCGTAAAATGTTCTGCTTGTAACATTTTTTTATGTTTCAATGTAAACCGCAATTGTTTCTTTGAGTTTCATACCAAACATGATTAATTTGTATGGTTCATTTAATAATATTTAAGTTTAGTTAAAAGTCTGATTAAAAAACATTCAATAATATTAATGCCTTTTATTACCATAATGATCCCATAGTATCACCTGTGATACCCCCTATTCTGTACTTTGTGGAGGGGGGGGATTTTTTATAATATTTTTCCTGTAGTCTCTGTACCAATATTAACCACTATTCCAAAAATCACGAAGATCCTATAACTTTTGGGGTCCTGGGTCTCAGGAGGTTAAATAACCCTCAAAACTTTGTCAGACGCGGCGGAACGACCTTTGTTTGGGTCGTTTACACTCTGCCTACCCCATTAGGGATAAAGGCGTGATTATATGTATGTATGTATGTATTGTACTACATGAAAGCATGCAATCAGTATCAGTTCCGTCATTAGTAATTACATTAAGTATATAGTTGATTTTTTTTATATATAAGATGTGACATGGATATGATTTGAAATGTATTTACATACATAAAATCACGCCTTTATCCCTTACGGGGTAGGCAGAGCGTTAAACGCCTCGTAAAAGGCGCTTTCGCCACGTCTGAGAAAACTTGAGGGCAATTTTAGATTGTAATGTGTATTGCTATAGTGACAGGTTGTCAGCCCATCGCCTAAATTACAATACACTGTAACCCTCGAGTCCCTTTTGCTGACTTCTACAGCATGCCCGGGAGGAAGGGCAGCTGGAAAATTCTATGCTTTTCTATCTCTCCATTCCAGCATGGAAGTAAAATCATTTAAGATATAGTAAATATTTTTTTCAATAAATTAATACATCAAGACATGTCAAACTTAAAACTTCAAAACAAAAATACCTCTGGCTACAAAATATAAAAAAAATATGTATAGTTCTGTTATAAATTAATTAAGAAACTAAACGTTTCTTATAAACTTAAAATATTTTATAAAATACTTTCAATTTAAACCATTTTTAAACCTTTCTCACAGGTACGCAATGGACCGCGGCCTAATCGTCATCCCAAAATCCGTGAACAAAGAACGCATCGCTCAGAACTTCAATGTCCTGGACTTCCAGCTGTCTGCTGAGGACATGCAGACCATTGCTGCCTTGGAGTGCAACGGCCGGCTTTGCAGCATGGGCGAGTTAGTACCGTTTACCTACTTCTTCTTCTGTCGAGTGGATATCGAGTCTATCGAGCCGATGAACCCTGGTGTCAGAGTTTTTAAACCGCCTAGTAGCACAACTATCAGGCCTCTGACATGGTTTGAGTAACGACCACTATCAAAGACAGCGACCGGGACCGACGGCTTAACGTGCCCTCCGAAGCACGAAATCTTTTTCTTTTCGGACAATCAGGCGATTCAGCCTGCAATGTCCTAACCAAACTGGGGAAAAACTCACAAAGTGATAAATTCTCAAATATCAACTTTGTGTTTCCCCCCTGGGAATCGAACCCAGGACCTCCGGATCGGGAGTCCATGGCACTAGCCACTAGACCACGGTGGCAGTTTACCTACTGACATATATACATACATATAATCACGCCTTTATCAATAATAGCTTCCATGCTGGACTGGGAGCGAGAGAAAAACATAGAATGTGCCAGCTGCTTTTCCTCGCGGGCATGCTGTAAAAACCAGCTAAGGGATCTGAGGGTTTCAGTATATTGTAATTTAGGCGATGGGCTGACAACCTGTTACTACAGCAATATGCCTACAAATTTAAATATCCCTCAAAACTTTGTCAGATGTGGCGGAACGACCTTTGTTTAGGTCGTTTACGCTCTGCCGACCCCATTAGGGATAAAGGCGTGATTATATGTATGTATGTATGTCTGTCTGTCTGTATCAGTTTGCACACTGACTAAAGAAATAATATCCCTGTATAGTATAAAACCACCTATACAATAATTTTAAAACATTATAATCCAACCAATTTACTTTTTTGTCTTTGTTACAGCACCCACCACCCCGATTATCCGTTCCACGACGAATACTGAATCGTTATGGATGAAAAATATAAAGTTATTTTATTAAGATCGTGAAAGCACTTTGTAAAACAATTAAATTATTACATCGTTATGTGTTCTTACAAGAATATTTAATTTTTAAGTATAGTATTAAATAAATATTTGGTGTTTATTATGTAGTTTTATTTGTTCGATACCTACCCCACCACATTTAGATAAATAAACTTGTTTTTCTTCTCTTAAATAAGACCTATCAGACTTTACTTACCATTTTACCGAAAATATATTATTTATTTTTAGGAAAATCCAAAGGCAAAACCTAGTATTAGGTACGCCAATACAAGATGCCATAGATTGTATTGTCATAGCATCCTTCGTAAACATAATATTTTGCGTCAAAAAAAGGGCATGCTCGTTTTATTGTTGTGTTGCAAAGGCAAGGCTAAAGAACAGATTAGTATTTTTTCATTTGTCGTGTTTAGTTAGAATTTCTAGTACAAAATCAGCTAAGTTATATGTATGTCCTTATTTTTTTAAATTTTTCATTCGTAAACTAACGTCGATTTTTATATTTGTGCATACATACATAAATCACGCCTTTATCCCTTACGGGGTAGGTAGAGCGTTTAAAGCCTCGTAAAAGGCGCTTTCGCCACGTCTGACAAAAATTGAGAGCAATTTTAGATTGTAATATGTATTGCTATAGTGACAGGTTGTCAGCCCATCGCCTAAATTATAATACACTGTAACCCTCGAGTCCCTTTTGCTGACTTCAACAGCATGCCCGGGAGGAAGGGCAGCTGGAACATTCTATGTTTTTCTATCTCTCCCAGTCCAGCATGGAAGTAATTTTAATTATATTAATAATTTGAATTTGGAAGTATATTTGTGCGATTTGTACTAAAATATATTACAATAATTTAAGGACGTAAGTTGGTTAAAAGAGGCTCAAGACAGGGAGAAATGGAAGAAGGGGAGGGAGGGAGGCCTTTGCCCTGCAGTGGGACACCTCAGGCTGTTTATAATAATAATAAAGTTAGTGTAAAAAAATGAGATGGAGTTTGCAGTACCATCAGCTGGATCGATTGGTACAAGTTTTGTTATTTGTTTTTATTTACGAATTAATGTGTTTTATCAATAAAAAATGAGTAAAGTTTGTTAAATAAGCTTACATTTTGCAAAATGAGTGTATGGAATCCTCAAACATGTCGTGCTTGTTTAGTGGCTGATGTAAAACTGTACAACATTTTCGAAATTGGTCTGGCTGATCTATTTGGCTATTTATCCAAAACTCCGGTAAGATATATGGTATTCTTATGTATATTTTGGATTTTTTGTCGTGTCTATCCCCGGAAAGATAGCTGGTGACCTCCTAAAAGGTGATTTCTGGCCAAAGGGAGTTGTATTTAGGCACTGTAAATATGCTTAGGTTAAGTTCTTGACTTCCATGCTGGACTGGGAGTGAGAGAAAAACATAGAATGTGCCAGCTGCATTTCCTCCCGGCCATGCTGTAAAAACCAGCTAAGGGATCCGAGGGTTTCAGTATATTGCAATTTAGGCGCTGGTCTGACAACCTGTCACTACAGCAATATACTTAAAAATATATCTTAAATAAGCCTAATAAGTGTTTCTACTTATAATAAAATAAAACCCTCAAAACTTTGTCAGACGTAGTGTAACAACCTTTATTTAGGTCGTTTACACTCTGCCTACCCCATTAGGGATAGAGGCGTGATTATATGTATGCTAGGTTAAGTTAGTTTAGTAAGGTTCCTAATGAAAACCAGCGCTTCAGTCTTTGACTGGATTATTATGCTGTAGGAAACCATTTCGGTATTGAGTGTAACTATTAGGCAATAATTTTTTTTGAGTTGTTTAATTGTTATTACTGGTACTGAATATTTTTGTTATCTATCTATCTATGTTAGAAAATACATTAGCTATCATGTAGAAATAATGGCTCTCTGAAATCCATTCGACAGTCACTAAAATTAAATTAAAAACTATATACACAACTTATTCAAATATTTTTGACAGACTAAACTGTTATGCATTTTCAAAGTCCAATAAAATAATTACACACATGATTTGGACGTCCACGAATTCCATGAACCTAATATATCAATTCCTATTTTAGTTTTACATACATACATATAGACATGCCTTTATCCCTTAAAAGGGAAGGCTTTATTTTGAACTAGCGACCCGCCCTGGCTTTGGACGGAAATCATTAGTGTTTCTCTACTATATAAAGCATGTTTTATACATATTAACCTTCCTCTTGAATCACTCTATCCATTAAAAGAAACGCATCAAAATCCGGCAGTTAAAGATCTAATCATACATAGGGACAGAGAAAGCGACTTTGTTTTATACTGTGTAGTGATTAAAACATTTTTACTTTTACTAGATGTAGGATCACCAAAAGTTTGCCTGTTAGAAATTGTTTCTTTAGCAATTAGCTGCCTATTTTGTACCATATATTCGTTGCTTATATTTAGAATAGAATAGAAATCATTTGTTTCTTAAAAAATATTGTATTGTAATAAAAAAAGAATTTAAATTAACTTTTAATTTTCAGGTGGAACCTTCAGATGGCGTACCAAAATATCTGTGTTACTGCTGCACAGCATATCTGCTCAAATTCAAGAGGTTTCAAGATGAGTGTCAGCAAAATTATATTTACTTCAAAGAAAATGAACATAGGGTAAGACTTTATATGTATTTGAACAAATAGTAGATTTCAGAACAAGTGCACAAAACAAGTCATTTGTGTTTAAGATTCTTAGCAACTCGAGCATGCAGGGCGAGGGCTGATATTAGTCAAGGACAGAAAGGTTTTGTGCACGAGTTATAAATGTTATAAACTCTGCTTTTCACTTTGATTGCAAGGAAAATTAAGGAAATTCTACGAAAATATTGTAAATTAACTAAACAATTCATTCCTGCCATTTAACTTTTTAAATCTTGCTACATCAAAATATTAGGAGTGGGCTGGGACCTGTACAGTCTACTATTAAATTAATTTTGTAATAATAAACTAAATAAACTATTGTACTTGATTTTAAATTTTAATATCTATTTATGTCATAAAAAACACAAAGGGCAAATAATATAATATATTATAAAATAACTAGTACTTTCTATGAACTCTTATTAGGTGTGGCTGTGTGGCCTAATTTTCTTTGCCTTAGAAAAGATGGATTTATGAGTAGATACGTTATTGCTCTTGTGCACAAAATTCAATTTTACACGCTGCATAAAATGCCGCTTTGCGAGCATGAGAAGTGAAAAGAATATTTATGCACTATAACATAAAAATTTGGACCACTTTAACTGTAAAGTAGTTTTTCACTCATAGAATCTTTAAATTACGTATAGCACCTGATGTTTCAGTAGTGATAAAAGAGTTAATAAAAATATATTACACTAGCTTTCTGTCAGCGGTGTCACCCCATGCTCAATAGGTTTTCCCATAGGAATAATGCCTCCGTGGTCTAGTGGCTAGTGCCATGGACTCCCGATCCGGAGGTCCCGGGTTCGAAACACAAAGTTGATATTTGAGAATATATCACTTTGTGAATTTTTCCCCAGTTTGGTTAGGACATTACAGGCTGAATCACCTGATTGTCCGAAAGAAAAAGATTTCGTGCTTCGGAGGGCACGTCATATCAGAGGCCTTATAGTTGTGCTACTAGGCGGTTTTAAAACTCTGACACCAAGGTTCATCGGGTCCATAGACTCGATACCCACTCGACAGACGAAGAAGAAGATAGGAATAATGCACTTTCCCACGGTAAAAAGTAGCCTATGTTACTCAGGATGAATGTAGCTTTGGTGAAAGAATTTTTGAGATCGATTCAGTAGTTTTTGAGTTTGTTTGTAACAAACATGCATACACTCACACAAAAATACAAATCTTTCCTCTTTATAATATTTGTATAGACAAATAAATTGATGAAATATAATCAAAGACAAAAATAAATGAAGAGTCATTGTATGTTAGGTCTTTTATTCGGTTAAACGGTTCCTTGATATAAGCCTAGTGTGGTTTGAGTCCTTACTGCTAAATTATAGAAATATAAATCTTTATTCTCAGTTACAAAACAAGCAGAAGCACAGAATTAAGAATACGGAAATAAGATGAGGATACAGAGTAGAATAATAAGAATGTTTATTTATTTAAAAATACCACATTTTACTTTTACAAATTTTCAATGACTCCTGCACTGAGCTCTTGGCTTGTATCGCAGGAGCCGTAGATCTCGAAATAATTCTCAGTGTGGAAATCCGGTTAACAGTTTGTTGATGGTAGAACCTTATAATCTAGAGTAGCTTAAAAATACTAAAAGAAAATTACAATTGGTTTAAGAATCTAGTAATTGATTTGTTAAATTGCATCCAATTAGTAAATGAAGACTGTAAATTTTAGAAATAATCAGTGCAATTTTATTTTTTTATTTTCAGGTTTCACCACAAGCTTCCACACAACTGTACAAGACTAAAAATCTTATTCTAGAATATATTCCTGAAAATACTAGTGCAAATGATAATGATTTTACAAATGGTTTCAAAATTTACACCTTAAATGACAGTTTAAATGCTGTAGATGATGTAAATCCAGAAAATGAGGAATATGATGATCTCATAAATTTTAATGATGAAGATGTTAAGAAAATAAACAATTATGAATCCTTTGAAAATTACAAAAATGTTAACCTAGAAAATAATGCTACATTAGAAATTATCATCAAAACTGAAACTGATGATGATGCTAATATTATAGCAGAACCTTTAAATGAATTGAAAAAAGAAATAGATACTTACGCAGAGATAGATAAATTAGAAAAAATAATTAATATAAAATTAAAGAAACGAAAACACAAAAGGATAGACAGAGACAAGCCAGAAAAAAAGGCAAAGAAAAACAAATACAATGAGAAATTCGAGAAAGATTTTGAGGAATTTTCGAAACTGTACAATGTTAAAGTGGTTTGTCTTTCAAAAGAAGAGCAGATTCGGAAAGTACAAGAAAGAAAGGATTCTAAAGAGTACAAAGAGAGTCGATTCTCTTGTGACATTTGTTATAAAGGCTTCATGTCTGAAACTGCTCATAAACGTCATATGAAATCACATGATCTGGTAAGAATTATTGACCAATCGTCCCATTAATCGTACAATCATCCCACCAATCGTTCAATCATCCCACTAATCGTGCAATCATCCCACTCATCGTCCAATCGTCCAATCATCCCACTAATCGTGTAATCATCCCGCTCATCAACCAATCATCCCACCAATCGACCAATCATCCCACTAATCGTGAAATCGTCCCACCCATCTTCCAATTATCCCACTCATCGACCAATCATCCCACCAATCGTGAAGTCATCCCACCGATCGTGAAATAATCCCACCCATCGACTAATCATCCCACCGATCGACCAATCATCTGACCCATCGACCAATCATCCTGCCAATCGTGCAGTCATTTCACCCATCGACCAATCATCCCACCCATCGACCAATCCACCAACCCATCAATACTGAAACCCTCGAAACCCAAATAAATACCATCTGCTTATATGCTATGTTAATAGTAATCTCTTCCATGCTGGCCTGGGAGCGAGAGAAAAACATAGAATGTGCCAGCTCAGAAACAGCATTTCCTCCCGGGCATGCTGTAAAAACCAGCTAAGGGATCCGATGGTCTCAGTATATTGCAATTTAAGCGATAAGCTGACAACCTGTCAGCAATATACTTAAAAATCTATCTGAAATAACCCTCAAAATTTGTCAGACGGAACAATTTTTGTTTAGATTGTTGACGCTCTGCCTACCCCATCAAGGCGTGATGTTACGTATATATGTATGTAATAGTACACTTGTTCTCAGAATAGCGGTGAATTTTCTTGCTCAGTTTGCCACATGCGGTATCCGACGCAAAGAAACCTCAATACGCACGCCAGACAGCACAAAAAGATATTCGCTTGCGTTCTTTGCGACCAAGTCAATGTTGACACGTAAGTTTATGCTTCTTATTTATTTATTATTATTTAACAGTTTATTAAACAATAAAATACAAAGGACGTCACTACATAGTATAAAACAAAGTCGCTTTCTCTGTGTCTATATCCCTATGTATGCTTAGATCTTTAAAACTACGCAACGGATTTTGATGCGGTTTCTTTTAATGGATAGAGTGATTCAATATGAAGGTTTATATGTATAATACATGCATAATATAGTAGAGAAACAGTGATGATTTCCGTGCGAAGCCGGGACGGGCCGCTAGAAGAATTATATTTTTTTCTCTTTTTGTTACAGTACCAGAGCGAAACTGCATTCTAGATGGCATAAAGGCGTGAAATTTCCGTGCAAATTGTGTGATAAAGAATTCAAGTGAGTAAAATTAATAACAATATCAGTTTCTCATCGACAGTTACTATATCTATTTGAGAGTATTTTTTATTACCTGACTGCGCAACGAAAGAAGGGTTATGTGTTTATCTTCTATGCTGGACTGGGAGCGATAGAAAAACATATAATGTGCCAGCTGCATCTCTTCCCGGGCATGCTGTTAAAACCAGCTAAGGGATTCGAGGGTATATTGTAATTTAGGCGATGGGCTGAAAACCTGGCACTACAGCAATACATAGACAACCAGACTCCATTTTGTAAAAAAAATATGTCAAACTAGTACATACATACATACATACTATCACGCCTGTATCCCTAATGGGTTAGACAGAGCGTGAACAACCCAAACAAAGGTCGTTCCGCCACGTCTGACAAGTTTTGAGGGTTGTTTAAGATAGAACTGGATATTGCTGTAGTGACAGGTTGTCAGCCCATCGCCTAAATTACAATATACCCTCGAATCCCTTAGCTGGTTTCTACAGCATGCCCGGGAGGAAATGCAGCTGGCACATTCTATGTTTTTCTATCGGTCCCAGTCCAGCATGGTAGGCATAGTTATTACTGATTTCATTACTCCGGCAGACCCTTAACTCTTGATTATTCTTCTTCTTCTTCTTCTTCTTCTGTCGAGTGGGTATCGAGTCTTTTGACTCAATGAACCTTGGTGTCAGAGTTTTTAAACCGCCCAGTAGCACAACTACCAGGCCTCTGACATGGTTTGAGTAACGACCACTATCAAAGACAGCGACCGGGACCGACGGCTTAACGTGCCTTCCGAAGCGCGAAATCTTTTTCTTTTTCGGACAATCAGGTGATTCAGCTTGCAATGTCCTAACCAATCTGGGGAAATATTCACAAAGTGATAAATTCTCAAATATCAACTTGGTGTTTCCCCCCTGGAAATCGAACCCAGGACCTCCGGATCGGGAGTCCATGGCACTAGGTACTAGACCACGGAGGCAGGTAAAATTCTTGATTTCTTCCACCCCAGTGCCAACACAACATATCTGTCTCACGTGCGAGAGGTCCACAAACCGGTCAGCTGTTCGCATTGTGGACAGAGACTGCTCGGAACGAACGCTCTTAACAAACACGAGGCCACGCATACAGACATACAAGTAAGTTTAAAGAAGTGTTAGACCTCAACGTTTCGACGCTTTACGAGAGTCTTCTTCATGGAGAGTGAAAATCACACAACACCGCCCGCCGTGTGTGATCTTCGACAAAAAACAGAAGACTTTGAAAGAGTCGTAACGTCGAGGTCAGACCTTAAGCCAAAAATCCCAAAAAGTATTTTTGATTTCTAATTTATATTTGTGTGTAGAATCGAATGGTTTGGATCTGATCGAGCGCAGTGATGCTTTTTAAAATTAGAGTCGCCATTCACAGTATGCCAGGCTCCCTTTGATAAACAATAAACAAACTAGATGCACAATCACGAAGAAATCCCGACCAAAAAATGTCCGAGCCGCACTGCAAATACGTATAGTTATTGCTATATTTATAACATAAAGATATTCATTCAAATTTGGACCTTAACGCGTCAAAGAAAGGGTACAATATCAATAGCACTCGCACATACTATCATTTTGACTGAGCACTTCGTCATTGTGGCACGTGCCACTCTACGTGTACTTGTGACGTCACAAGCCGCGAGCGAGCAAGGTGATAGATACTGAATGAAAATTCTCCCCGATTGACGTGATGGGCAGATTTATGCCGCGGACACTTTTTGAGTGAGATTGTGCATCTAGTTAGTTTATTGTTTATCAAAGCAGGCTCCATACAAAAATGTTACATACATACATATACATATAATCAAGCCTTTATACCTAATGGGGTAGGCAGAGCGTAAACGACCCAAACAAAGGTCGTTCCGCCACGTCTGACAAAGTTTTGAGGGTTATTTAAGATAGATTTGTAAGTATATTGCTGTAGTGACAGGTTGTCAGCCCATCGCCTAAATTACAATATACTGAAACCCTCGGATCCCTTAGCTGGTTTTTACAGCATGCCCGGGAGGAAATGCAGCTGGCACATTCTATGATTTTCTCTCGCTCCCAGGCCAGCATGGAAGAAAAATGTTACATCCCCTTTATAACTAAAATAAAATTTAATAACGGGCACTCATTTTGGAATATAAGTCGCGTACTTCACGACATGTTTTTGTTTTCGCTGTGAGCTCAGACTCGCAGTGCGAGGCGGGACGCGGTCGGGTACCAACTCCGTAACCTACGCACTCAACCTGATGAAGGGACACCAACCTGACGAAGGGACTCCGAATGTCCCGAAACATGTCGTGAAGTTCGCGACTTATATTCCAAAGTGAGTGCCAATTATAATTTTCTGTTTTATTTCTATATATTTCAGAATAAATGTGGGAAATGTTCTGTAGTGTTCCAAAGCTCAGCGGCACTAGATAGACATAGCAGGGATAATGAGTGCGATGGGAATCAGTCGTAAGTACTACTAAAAAAATATATATACATACATAAAATCACGCCTTTATCCCTAATGGGGTAGGCAGAGCGACAACAACCCAAACAAAGGTCATTGCGCCACGTCTGACAAAGTTTTGAGGGTTATTTAAGACAGAATTGTAGGTATATTGCTGTAGGGACAGGTTGTCAGCCCATCGCCTACATTGCAATATACTGATACCCACGGATCCCTTAGCTGGTTTTTACAGCATGCCCGGGAGGAAATGCAGCTGGCACATTCTATGTTTTTCTCTCGCTCCCAGGCCAGCATGGAAGAAATATATATAATATACATATATTATATATTTATGGTCGCATAATATCCCTCAACATATCCCTTTGTAAATTTTCTAAGTATTTTCTGTAGCTGCTAACTATTTGAACTAAATATATGTAAAATGGATCATTTTTCGAAAGGGCCATTTTGCGACCAAGGGACATCTGCGAAGGAACGCTTGTTTTTTTTTACCCATTTACCCTTCCGTGTCTATGTGATAATACATTCTGTAAGACATTTGAAGTATACATACACACACATAATCACGCCTTTATCCCTAATGGGGTAGGCAGAGCGTAAACTACCTAAACAAAGGTAGTTCATGTCTGACAAGTTTTGAGGGTTATTCCAGATGGAACTGTATATTGCTATGTCAAGAGTCAGTCCATCGCCTAAATTACAATATACTGAAACCCTCCAATCCCTTAGCTGATTTTACAGCATACCCGGGAGGAGATGCAGCTGACATTCTATCTTTTTCCTTTCACTCCTAGTCCAGCATGGAAATAATAGCTGATTTTTCAGCATGCCCGGGAGGAGATGCAGCTAGCACATTCTATGTTTTTATTTATTATTTATTTAACAGTTTATTGTACACTATAAAATACAAAGAACATACGTACGTACATACGTATAATCACGCCTTTATCCCTAACGGGGTAGGCAGAGCGTAAACGACCTAAACAAAGGTCGTTCCGCCACGATTGACAAAGAACATATACGTATAAAACAAAGACACAACAGGCACAGCTTATTTCTAAAAAGAAATCTCTTCCAGCAGACCAAGGCTAGTGAAATAGCATTCTGAGAGGCAGATACGACGATTTTTCTTTCACTCCCGGTCCAGCATGGAAGTAATTTGAAGTATAGCTTGAAATAAAACATACATACATATAATCACGCCTTTATCCCTAATGGGGTAGGCAGAGCGTAAACAACCTAAACAAAGGTCGTTCCGCCACGTCTGACAAAGTTTTGAGGGTTATTTAAGATATATTTGTAGGTATATTGCTGTAGTGACAGGTTGTCAGCCCATCGCCTAAATTACAATATACTGAAACCCTCGGATCCCTTAGCTGACTTTTACAGCATGCCCGGGAGGAAATGCAGCTGGCACGTTCTACGTTTTTCTCTCGCTCCCAGTCCAGCATGGAAGAAATAAAACATACATTCTATATTATAAATTGTTTATGCTTCTGTATATATTATGTTTGTATTTGTATAATTATTGTATATTTGAGTATATATATATTTAATTTATTAACATATTTGTTGCACTGACCCGCGTCAATTTATTTTACTCCTCTGTTTCCTATTGCCTGGTTGCCTGGAAGATATTGCTGCATTAGCAATAAGGCCGCCAATTGTACTACTTTTCTTTTTAGCACTTTGTAATTTCTGTGTTTTTGTGCAATAAAGTATATTGTATTGTATAGAGAACGTGCATATAACATATTTTCAGTTCCTGAACCTATTGTCTAAAAACATCTTAAATTATGAAAAGAACAGTGAAAACAGAAATAAAATTGATCAAAAAATCACTGAGATATACCATTATAAAGATAGACTATCTATCTCTCTCTTCGAAACGACAATTTATATGGAATTAGTATGGCGCTCCTGTCTTATGACGTCACATGACAGTTCGGACCTCTCTTTTTAACTAACCACTTTAAGGCATTATAACTCTTAAACTAATGAATATTTTGCGAACATTCCTTCACATCCGTTCATCTATGGTGACAATAATTCTTACTAATAGTTTTAAAAAAATCATGAGTATTCCCTATTGTACATTATAAAATTTCAGACTACGTCTGAAGCCGTGTATAATTTGCGGCGAGAACTTCGGCTGTAGAAGCAGTCTGAACGAGCACATGAGACAGCGCCACAGTGGCAGCGGAGACACTTTTACTTGTGAATTGGTAAGATGGCGTTCATTTTTACTTGCGCCCAATACCCAACACCTAAAGGTTACATACATATAATCACGCCTTTATCCCTAATGGGGTAGGCAGAGCGTAAACGACCTAAACAAAGGTCGTCCCGCCACGTCTGACAAAGTTTTGAGGGTTATTTAAGATAGAATTCTAGGTATATTGCTGTAGTGACAGGTTGTCAGCCCATCGCCTAAATTACAATATACTGAAACCCTCGGATCCCTTAGCTGGATCTTACAGCATGCCCGGGAGGAAATGCAGCTGGCACATTCTATGTTTCTCTTTCGCTCCCAGACCAGCATGGAAGTAACCTAAAGGTTACCTGGTAGAAATTGCTGCTTTAGCAATAAGGCCACCTATATTGTACTGTTTTGTTCCTTACTTTTCTGCTGTATGTATTTGTGATTCTTTGTGCAATAAAGTATCTTGTATTGTATTGTATTGAAATACTCAATATATTTATTTTCTTTCCTTTCCGGCGCCAAAAAGCTTGCTGTGTTCCGTCAGTGCGTGACAGTGCCATAACAGGCATCTTCTGGGTGAGCTCGCTCCATCGTCGACTCTGTCACTTTTATCCCTGACCTAGTGTCTAGAGTCAAGAGCAAACCCATTTCTAATATAAAAAACTATTATTTAGGGGAATCCAGAATTGGATATTTACACGTATTCGTTGACGGAATTCACATAAGCACCTGTGTCGTATTTTTGTAAATTATAATTTGACTAGTGACACGCCCCGGCTTTACGGAAATTATCAGTGTTTCTCTACTATATTATGCATGTATTATACATATAAACCTTCCTCTTGAATCACTCTATCTATTAAAATAAATCGCATTAAAATCCGTTGCGTAGTTTTAAAGATTTATGCATACATAGGGATATAGGGACAGAGAAAGCGACTTTGTTTTATACTATGTAGTGATTGTGTATATAGTTACCTTGGGCATGTCTGTAATGACAATACCGGGTGTAAGGGACAGCGACCGGAAACTGACAGGGGTTGCTCAGCCAAGAAAACTAAACAACTATCAGCAGGTTTTTTTTTCGACAAGTGAAAACAACACTTCCTGGAAGAGTATCCTGATGGTAGTTGTTCAGTATCATTGACTGAGCAACCCCTATCAGTTTGCGGGACGCTGTCCCTTACACCTTGTAGAGAACCTTACCACTTATGTAATTCTGGAAAGCTCTAATTACATACATACATAAAATCACGCCTTTATCCTTTACGGGGTACGCAGAACGTAAAACGCCTCGTGAAATTCGTAGAGAAGCCTCGTTAGATTTTTTTAGATTGTAATGTGTATTGCTGTAGTGACAGGTTGTCAGCCCATCGCCTAAATTACATTATACTGTAACCCTCGAATCCCTTTTGCTGATTTCTACAGCACGCCCGGGAGGAAGGGCAGCTGGAACTTTCTATGTTTTTCCATCTCTCCCAGTTCAGCATGGAAGAAGCTCTAATTAATAAATAATTAGCACGTCAAAAGTGTGGAACTCACTACCTGCGTCTGTGTTTCCGAACGCCTTCAACCCCCAACATTTCAAAGTTAGAGTGAACAGGCATCTTCTGGGTGAGCTCGCACCATCGTCGACTCCGTCTCAGTCGTTCCTGACCTAGACTGGAGTCAAGAGCAAACCCATTTTTCATAAAAAACATACAAACATAAATCACGCCTTTATCCCTTACGGGGTAGGCAGAGCGTTTAACGCCTCTTTAAAGGCGCTTTCGCCACGTCTGACAAAAATTGAGGGCAATTTTAGATTGTAATATATTGCTTTAAAGTATCGTCGTTTCAATAGGCCATATTTGAAGGATGGAGACGCAGTAACATTTTACCAGCTCTCAAATAAAAAAATAAAAAAACTAGATATTTCACTCATTCTGTCTTTAGAATCATAAATATCTTGAAATAATATTCCAAGAAATCAAAAAATTTCGTGTGAAATTTGCCGTATGAATTTAAAATTAACATAAATGTAAAATTTGAGCGGCTTTCAAATGTTACGTCGGTGAGCTTTTTAACTGTCAAAGCGGCTAGTGATGTTACTGTGAGTAATAGCGTATTATTCCAAATAACATTTAGTATTAATTTTTTTGCTTCTTTAGTAACCATTCATTTATTCGTCCAGCAGTGAACTGTAATAGGCTGATCTGATCTGTGATATATTTTTTATCGCAATATTCATACCGCCGGGTTAAAGGTAAAACCAACTAACCCTCTGATTTGTTGTTTTGGGTTATGGCGTTTTGAAAGTTTGTGTATCATAAGATTGTACTAAATGGAACATATACTCCAATTGTTTATAAGCAAATCAACGATAGTTTCATAATGGTCTAAATTGTGTAGATATGCGGACTGTGCTCGAGCTGAGGCTCGTAAACAGTCTGCTTACCAAGCTTGGTAAAAGCTCGTGATCGAAGAGCGCGAGCACGAAGGGTGCGATTAAAGAAGAGAGCATAATGAGTGATTCTTGTTCGTTTAATAATAAAAAAGAGAAAGCAAATTTATTTGCCAATCACACAAATACGAACAAATAATTCCTAGAACCAAGAGCAGAAAATTAAATTCATCATTTGAATAACTATTCCGGCATGTCTTGTAAAAATTAGAACAATTCCATAAACACAAAACAAAAATATTTTGTAAAATAGCACAGAGTTTTTGTATACAGAAACGTTATTTCAGACTAGCTCAGCGCCCTCTCTACATCTCGTCATGTAAAAAGAGCGCTGGATGAATATTGCCCTCTCTTTCATACCTACCAACCTCTAGCTATACATGACCCTTGAGAATAACTAGTTAACTTCCCATTCAATAACAAGTAACGGTTTGAAATACTAGCTACGTATGTTTGACGCTCATGTACACCACTATTTTCCTTAAGGGTACTGAAGGTCACAATTGTCAAATATGGCCTATTGAAACGACGGCACTTTAGTGACAGGTTGTCAGCTCATCGCCTAAATTACAATATACTGTAACCCCCGAATCCCTTTTGCTGACTTGTACCCTTGAACCCTCCAGTCCCTTAGCAGATTTTTCAGCATGCCCGGGAGAAGATGCAGCTGGCACATTCTTTGTTTTTTTTTCACTCCTAGTCTAGCATGGAAGTAATAGCTAATTTTTCAGCACGCCCGGGAGAAGATGCAGCTGGCACATTCTTTGTTTTTTTTTTCACTCCTAGTCTAGCATGGAAGTAATAGCTAATTTTTCAGTAGGCCCGGGAGAAGATGCAGCTGGCACTTTCTATATTTTTTTTTCACTCCTAGTCTAGCATGGAAGTAATAGCTAATTTTTCAGTACGCCCGGGAGAAGATGCAGCTGGCATATTCTTTGTTTTTTTTTCACTCCTAGTCTAGCATGGAAGTAATAGCTAATTTTTCAGCACGCCCGGGAGGAAGGGCAGTTTGAACATTCTATGTTTTTCTATCTCTCCCAGTCCAGCATGGAAGAAGCTGTCATTTCATTTTAGAAATAAGCAGTACCTGTTGTGTCTTGATACCTATGTAATTGTTCTGTGTATGTTTCTGTGTACAATAAACTGTTAAATAAATAACATACATACATACATAAAATCACGCCTTTATCCCTTACGGGGTAGGCAGAGCGTTAAACGCCTCATAAAAGGCGCTTTCGCCGCGTCTGACAAAAATTGAGGGCAATTTTAGATTGTAATGTGTATTGCTAATGTGTAGTGATAGGTTGTCAGCCCATCGCCTAAATTACAATACACTGTAACCCTCGAGTCCCTTTTGCTGTCTTCTACAGCATGCCCGGGAGGAAGGGCAGCTGGCACATTCTATGTTTTTCTATCTCTCCCAGTCCAGCATGGAAGAATAAATAAATAAGCTGTAATTACATTTTTTATTCCAGTGCAGTTCAGTGTTCACCTCTGACCGTTCTCTGGGCGCGCATTTCGCATCGGCGCACTACGCGCTCAAGCCTCGCGCAAAGCCCGCGCAACCGAAGGAGTATTTGTGCGAATGGTGCGCGAAAAGTTTTCCGGTGAGTATACTATCTTCTTCCATGCTGGACTGGGAGAGATAGAAAAACATAGAGTGTTCCAGCTGCCCTTCCTCCCGGGCATGCTGTAGAAGACAGCAAAAGGGACTCGAGGGTTACAGTGTATTGTAATTTAGGCGATGGGCTGACAACCTGTCACTACAGCAATACACATTACAATCTAAAATGGCCCTCAATTTTTGTCAGACGCGGCGAAAGCGCCTTATACGAGGCGTTTAACGCTCTGCCTACCCCGTAAGGGATAAAGGCGTGATTTTATGTATGTATGTATGTATACTATCTTCTTCTGTCGAGTGGGTATCGAGTCTATCAACCCGATGAACCTTTTTGTTTTTTAATGGACCTGTTTGCAAAATACTACAAAGTGTATATAATGCGTCACCGGGCTAAGGCGGGGAGTTGCTACACGCAATCTACACCCTTAATGAAATGGCAACTGCCTAAGCGCCCACTAGGGCTCGAACTGCCTAAGGGCGCCCACTAGGGCTCGAACCTCGGCTTGTGGCAGTGAGAATCTGCCCGGTACGTGCCGGTAAACCCCAAAGTGGGGAGCAAAGGAGGGACCTCCGCGACCCCGCCGGCGGGGTGCGACCCGATGAACCCTGGTGTCAGAGTTTTTAAACCGCCTAGTAGCACAACTATCAGGCCTCTGACATGGTTTGAGTAACGACCACTATCAAAGACAGCGACCGGGACCGACGGCTTAACGGCCTCTGAAGCACGAAATCTTTTTCTTTTCGGACAATCAGACGATTCAGCCTGCAAAGTCCTAACCAAACTGGGGAAATATTCACAAAGTGATAAATTCTCAAATATCAACTTTGTGTTTCCCCCCTGGGAATTGAACCCAAGACCTCCGGATCGGACTACTTCCATGCTGGACTGGGAGAGATAGAAAAACATAGAATGTGCCAGCTGCATTTCCTCCCGGGCATGCTGTAAAAACCAGCTAAGGGATCCGAGGGTTTCTATATATTGCAATTTAGGCGATGGGCTGACAAACTGCCACTACAGCAATATACCTGAAAATATTTTCTTAAATAACCCTCAAAATTTTGTCAGACGTGGCGGAATGACCTTTATTTAGGTCGTTTACGCTCTGTCTACCCCATTAGGGATAAAGGCGTGATTATATGTATGTATGTATTTAAATATAATATAGATTCATATTTCCCAGACTGCACTGAGACTGAAACTGCATCACCAGTTGCATTCAGACGAGCGGCCGTACAAATGCAACATTTGCCCAAAACTACTCAAGACCAAGGCAGGACTAGAAGTAAGTAACACAAAGGCCCGTAATTATAAACAGTACTTGACACTGACAGCTAGTTTGAGTTCGTATCAGAAACGTCATTTCAGTACTATGTGGCCCGTCAAATTCGTACTTAGGCCCGTAATTATAATCAGCAGTTGAGACTGACAGCGAGTTTGAGTTCGTATCAGAAATGTCATTTCAGTACAGTACTCTCAATATTGAGATCGTTTTATAAATACGAGCCTTAATATTGCTCTCAATCTTGATATTGCTTTATAAATATGAGCCTAAGACTCGTATTTATAAAACGATCTCAAGATTGAGAGCAAGATTAAATTTGGATTCGACACGGCGTTGTACTCACTCTTAAAAGTTGAATATATTTACGGGCTTAAGGGGATCTCAGGTGCACGCCAGCGCCCTCATCAATTAAAAAGTCATTACTCACTGAAAACTCAATTAATTGAAAATCCGGTAAATCAGATAGACGTATAGGTACTGACATTTATTTTAAGTATTATAAATTTATGATTCAGTGTTCACTGCAATCATAGATAGCAAAAATGCTAAAAGTGGCCGTTTTTCGCAATTTTTCTATCTGTTACTATAACAAACTATAAGTGGCAACTTTATGAGGTTCTAAATAACCTTCATTGCTTTAACCTCAATCTGATCTACCGGATTTGACTGTGCTTTCAGTGAATTATGATTTTTTGACTGATGAGGGCGCCACTTAGTCCAGGGAAGCCCCTTAAGTATTATTAGTAACCCAAACAAGCCGCTGCTTGCGTTTTCGATCGTCACTTCGCAGAATGTCCCTTTCGTAAAGTGTCCCTTGGTCGTAAAATGTCCTCTGGTCGTACAAATGTCCTCTGGTGGTACAAATGTCCTCTGGTGGTACAAATGTCCTCTGGTGGTACAAATGTCCTCTGGTGGTACAAATGTCCTCTGGTCGTACAAATGTCCTCTGGTCGTACAAATGTCCTCTGGTGGTACAAATGTCCTCTGGTCGTACAAATGTCCTCTGGTCGTACAAATGTCCTCTGGTCGTACAAATGTCCTCTGGTCGTACAAATGTCCTCTGGTCGTACAAATGTCCTCTGGTCGTACAAATGTCCTCTGGTCGTACAAATGTCCTCTGGTCGTACAAATGTCCTCTGGTCGTAAAATGTCCTCTGGTCGTAAAATGTCCTCTGGTCGTAAAATGTCCTCTGGTCGTACAAATGTCCTCTGGTCGTAAAATGTCCTCTGGTCGTAAAATGTCCTCTGGTCGTAAAATGTCCTCTGGTCGTACAAATGTCCTCTGGTCGTAAAATGTCCTCTGGTCGTAAAATGTCCTCTGGTCGTACAAATGTCCTCTGGTCGTACAAATGTCCTCTGGTCGTACAAATGCAACATCTGCCTAAAACTACTTAAGACCAAGGCAGGACTAGAAGTAAGTAAGACTCAGTATTATTATTTATTAATGACAAAGGTTAACCTATTTAATATTGACCATGCCATTCTTCCATGCTAGACTGGGAGCGAAAAACATAGAATGTGCCCGCTGCATTTCCTCCCATCATGCTGTAAAAATCAGCTGAGGGATCCGAGGGTTTCAGTATACTTTAATTTAGTCGATGGGCTGACATCCTGTCACTACAGCAATATACCTACGTAGTACGACGTAGCAGAACGCTCTTTGTTTAGGTCGTTTACGCTCTGCCTACCCCGTTAGGGATAAAGGCGTGATTATATGTATGTTGCCTGGTAGAAATTGCTACCTTAGCAATAAGGCTGCCTATATTGTACTTGTCTTTTGTGATATCTGTTGTGTTGTATGGTTTGTTTTATTACATACATACATAAATCACGCCTTTATCCCTTACGGGGTAGGCAGAGCGTTTAACGCCTCGTAAAAGGCGCTTTCACCACGTCTGACAAAAATTGAGGGCAATTTTAGATTGTAATATGTATTGCTTTAGTGACAGGTTGTCAGCCCATCGCCTAAATTACAATACACTGTAACCCTCGAGTCCCTTTTGCTGACTTCAACAGCATGCCCGGGAGGAAGGGCAGCTGGAACATTCTATGTTTTTCAATCTCTCCCAGTCCAGCATGGAAGAAGAAGAAGAAGGTTTGTTTTCTTACGTGCAGTAAAGTATGTTTATCTTATCTTCTCTTCTTATTTATCTCCCCTGCTGGACTGGGAGCGATAGAAAACATAGAATGTGCAAGATGCATTTCCTTCTGGGCATGTCGTAAAAACTAGCTAAGGGATTCGAGGGTTTTAGTGTACTGTAATTTAGGCGATGGGCTGACAACCTGTCACTACAACAATATACCTACAAATCTATCTTAAATAACCCTCAAACCTTTGTCAGACGTGGCGGAACGACCTTTGTGTAAGTCGTTTATGCTCTGCCTACCCCACAATGGATAAAGGCGTGACTATTATGTATGTATGTATAAAGATTCAAATTGAGATATTTTGCACTCATTGCTATTTTATTTCTGAATAGATTAGACAAACTAGCTAAGGGATTCGAGGGTTTTAGTGTACTGTAATTTAGGCGATGGGCTGCCAACCTGTCACTACAGCAATATACCTACAAATCTATCTTAAATAAGCCTCGAAGCTTTGTCAGACTTTGCCTACCCTATTAGGGATGAAGGCGTGATTATATATGTATGTTGACATATATTAGTCAACTCGTAATGTTTGCAACTACGTATTGATACCAATATATCTCAATTTTAATGAAAAGATTAGATATAATACATCAAAAATTCCACCGCTGACGGGATTTGAACCCGCGTCTTTGGAAAACCGGCCCAACGCTCTTAACCGCTAAGCTACAGCCGCCATGTCCCGAACGACGAATTAGTGATCTGCTATTTATTACTCGTCATGAGTGGACGCTAGCAGTTTAGAGCATTGGGCCAGTTTTACAAAGACGCGGGTTCAAATACCGTCAGCAGTCGAATTTTTGATTTGTCATTTCTAATCTATTCAGAAATAAAATAGCAATGAGTGCAAAATATCTCAATTTGAATCTTTATACATACATACATATAGTCACGCCTTTATCCATTGTGGGGTAGGCAGAGCATAAACGACCTACACAAAGGTCGTTCCGCCACGTCTGACAAAGGTTTGAGGGTTATTTAAGATAGATTTGTAGGTATATTGTTGTAGTGACAGGTTGTCAGCCCATCGCCTAAATTGCAATATACTTAAACCCTCGGATCCCTTAGCTGGTTTTAACAGCATGCCCGGGAGGAAATGCAGCTGGCACATTCTATGTTTTTCTCTCGCTCCCAGTCCAGCATGGAAGAAAATGATTAAATATTTTTTAATATATATAGTTTAATATATATATAATATATATAGGATGCCTAGAAGAGACAGACGGCGGCGTGGCCGGCCCAGACGCCGATGGCGAGATGAGCTCGACTCCTTCCTCGAGGAGTGGCCGGAGGAAGCACAGGATAGAGAGTCGTGGAGAGACCGGAGAGAGGCCTTTGCCCAGCAGTGGGACATTAACGGCTAGACAAGACAATATATATAGTTTAATTTTTATGTGTTATATAATTCCAGTTTCACATAAACACGCACACTGGCCACCGACCATATAAATGCCGGCTCTGCTCCGAAACGTTCAAGTCACACGCACACAGACACAACCATCAGATTATGGTAAGTTTGTATGGTACAAAAAGCTAAATCAGAATATTATCAGAAATATTAGTAGAAGTAAAACTGTGAAGCCAGCTTCCATGCTGGCCTGGGAGTGAGAGAAAAACATAGAATGTGCCAGCTGCATTTCCTCCCGAGCATGGTGTAAAAACCAGTTACGGGATCTGAGGGTTTTAGTATATTGTAATTTAGGCGATGGGCTGACAACCTATCACTACAGCAATATACGTATAAATCTATCTTAAAAAACCCTTAAAACTTTGTCAGACGTGGCGAAACGACCTTTGTTTAGGTCGTTTACGCTCTGCCTACCCCATTAGGGATAAAGGCGTGATTATATGTATGTATGTAAAACTGTGAATGGTAGCAATTCGTAGTAGCGAAATTCCCGACTTAACTAATACGTACTGCCTACCCCATGAGGGATAAAGGCGTGATTTTATGTATGTACGTTACATTACTGAGATATTTTCAGAATTTCGCGGTTGTGAACTACAGATACAGACTTGTGATTAGATTTATTGCTACTGTGAAAGACGCATGTGCCATTTAGTTCATGAAACATAACAATAGATGTCACTGTACAGGATGGCTTCCATGCTGGACTGGGAGCGAGGGAAAAACATAGAACAGGCAGCTGCATTTCCTCCCGGGCATGCTGTGAAAACCAGCCAAGAGATCCGAGGGTTTTAGTATATTGTAATTTAGGCGATGGGCTGATAACCTGTCACTACAGCATTATACCTACAAATCTATCTTAAATAACCCTCAAAACTTTGTCAGACGTGGCGGAACGAGCTTTTGCTTAGGTCGTTTACGCTCTGCCTACCTCATAATGGATAAATGCGTGATTAAATGTGTGTAATTATATTTTCTTCTAATTTCCCTTATAGAAACACACGACCAGAGAGCGAAGCCACAAATGCGCATCCTGTGACAAGTCGTTCGTGACGGCCTCCGACCTCAGAAAGCACGTTAGATATGTGCATCTGAGGCACCCGAGACCGCATCAGATCAAGATTAGCAGAAGTAAAGCTGCTGTTGATTGAAAAAATAGTGTAGTTATAGGATTTGTAACTTACTTTAAAAAATATAGGTACCTGTAGTAAATTATTAAAGAAATTGTTTCATTTTACCATGATGACATGATCTGCACAACAATCATGCCACCAATCAACACAACAATCATGCCAACAATCAACATAACCATCATGCCACCAATCGACCAATCATGCCACCAAATGATCCAATCAACACAACAATCATGTCACCAAAGATCCAATAAACACAACA
The DNA here is from genome assembly GCA_949820665.1 of Scrobipalpa costella. Lineage (NCBI taxonomy): Eukaryota > Metazoa > Arthropoda > Insecta > Lepidoptera > Gelechiidae > Scrobipalpa > Scrobipalpa costella. Next base: position 8,400,102 of record OX463322.1, on the reverse strand, counting down.
ATCATGCCTACAATCAACATAACCATCATGCCACCAATCGACCAATCATGCCACCAAATGATCCAATCAACACAACAATCATGTCACCAAAGATCCAATAAACACAACAATCATGCCTACAATCAACATAACCATCATGCCACCAATGATCCAATCAACACAACAATCATGCCAACAATCAACATAACCATCATGCCACCAATCGACCAATCATGCCACCAATCGACCAATCATGCCACCAATCGACCAATCATGCCACCAATGATCCATCAACACAACAATCATGCCAACAAGCAACATAACCATCATGCCACCAATCGACCAATCATGCCACCAATGATCCAATCAACACAACAATCATGCTACCAATCTACACAACAATCATGCCACCAATCAACACAACAATCAACATAACCATCATGCCACCAATCGACCAATCATGCCACCAATGATCCAATCTACACAACAATCATTCGACCAATCATGCCACCAATGATCCAATCAACACAACAATCATACCACCAATCGACCAACCATCACACAACGATCAATCATCCAATCTTATCAGATCTCGAATGGTAAGTGTAAATTAGCGGCCGTCAGCACCCTCAAGTAATTCTATATCAGACGACCCGAGATCGAAGCAACAACAACTCCTTCGAAAAATCGTTCGTGACGGATTCCGACCTCAGAGAGCACGTTAATGTGCATCTGAGACACCCGAGATGGCACCAGATAAATATTACATACATACATGCATACATATAATCACGCCTTTATCCCTAATGGGGTAGGCAGAGCGTAAACGACCTAAGCAAAGGTCGTTCCGCCACGTCTGACAAGTTTTGAGGGTTATTACAGATGATCATGACGTATATTGCTATAGTGACAGGTTGTCAGCCCATCGCCTAAAATTGTAATATACTATAACCCTCGAATCCATTAGCTGGTTTTTACAGCATGCTCTGGAGGTGATGCAGCTGGCACATTCTATGTTTTTCTATCACTCCCAGTCCAGCATGGAAGAAAATAAATATTAGTAGAAGTAAAACTGTGAATGGTAGCAATTTGTAGTAGCGAAATTCCCGACTTAACTAATACGGAATGCCTACCCCATTAGGGATAAAAGCGTGATTATATGTATGCATGTCACATACATACATACATACATAAAATCACGCCTTTATCCCTTACGGGGTAGGCAGAGCGTTAAACTCCTCGTAAAAGGCGCTTTCGCCGCGTCTGACAAAAATTGAGGGCAATTTTAGATTGTAATGTGTATTGCTAATGTCATGTCACATTACTGAGATATTTAATATTTAAGGGATTAACAATATCTAAATAAATAAAACACAATATAATAAAAACGCATATTCTTATATTGTGTAAGCACTTACGAATAATGATTACATTGTGAGTAACTTTAAAATATTTACATGTCAATTTTGTTTTCAACAAATGAAAATAAAATCACGACCAAATTATTTATTTATGGCATATTTTGTCTCGCTCTTACTTCACTGGCAAGAGCCTGCTTACCAGGTGTAAGGGACAGCGTCCCGCAAACTGATAGGGGTTGCTGATTCTACGACACTGAACAACTTCCACCAGGAAATACTTTCAGGAAGAGAAAAAATAATAATTGGCTTTTCCATACAAGATTTTCACCGCGATCAGACAATTTGTATGGAAAAACCGTTCTTTTTTTAACTTCCTGAAAAATCCTGCTGTAAGTTGTTCAGTGTCTACAGACTGACAAACCCCTATCAGTTTGCGGGACGCCGTCCCTTACACCTGGTAGACGGACCGCCTCACAACTGCATACCGACTGCAATGATGCAGTCCGTCTATGCGTACAAAGAAAATTTTAATAATTCCAAATTGTAGAATGGATCCTAGCGTTTTGAAAATAACTACAGAGAAATATAAAATCAAAAACTTAATATTAGAACTTATACTTAAAAATGTATCTATTCATTTAGTGTACTATTGCAATATGAATATTTATAACAAATCAAAAACAGAGATATTTTAATGTGTTCCAAATATTATACAAAACTAGCGACCCGCCCCGGCTTCGCACGGAAATTATCAGTGTTTCTCTACTATATTATTCATGTATTATACATATAAACCTTCCTCTTGAATCACTCTATCCATTAAAAGAAACCGCATCATAATCCGTTGCGTAGTTTTAAAGATTTATGCATACATAGGGATATAGGGACAGAGAAAGCTACTTTGTTTTATACTATGTAGTGATGTAACAGAAAAGGCATCGAGAAAGGTGAATCTACCCATGGAACTGAACAACTTTCCTAAAAAACTCAGGTCGAAAAACGAAAAAAAAATTACCTTCCATACAAAATCAGCTGATAGCGTATTTAGTATGGGAAATCAAGATTTCGTATTTCGACCTATGTTCCTTAGGGAAAGTTGTTCAGTTTCATGGGTTGATTTACACATTTCACGATGCATATACCCTATATGTTACACGTTGTATATAAATACGACATACTATTTTCATGGCCTTGTCAATTATACTTTATTATTATATTGCTTCCATGCTGGACTGGGAGCGAGAGAAAAACATAGAATGTGCCAGCTGCATTTCCTCCCGGGCATGCTGTAAAAACCAGCTAAGGGATCCGAGGGTTTCTGTATATTGCAATTTAGGCGACAGGCTGACAACCTGTCACTACAGCAATATACCTACAAATCTATCTTAAACAACCCTCAAAACTTTGTCAGACGTGGCGGAACTACCTTTGTTTAGGTCATGTACGCTCTGCCTACCCCATTAGGGATAAAGGCGTGATTATATGTATGTATGCATGTCAATTATACTATAGGAATATAATTTCTTGGGAATAATTTAGGAAGACTTGATAATATTAATATTTCAATAATATTTTTAAATGATAATATAATTCAATAAAAGTGCCTACATTTATAATTATTATTTGGAGCACATAAAAACACTGTTTGGAATTAAGACCGAAATTTCTTATAATTTAAATAAATATTGTATTTATATTTTTGTTTACATTTTGGCGAGGCAGATATGAATGAATTTTGAAAGATGATGAAAGGTTTTGAAAAACTGTTGCGATTTTAGAAAAACTAAGAGGTTGACATATTCACGCCTGTACCCTTTATGGAGTAAGCAGAATGTCAACAACCGAGGTAAAATAGTAAAAATACGCTATTTTTCACTGTCGCTCGTAAAAGGTTTTTGAACCGACAACATATTTTGATAACATACAAACATTTATAACAAATATAAATTATTAAAGATGTTTATAAACAGGTTTTAATAAGAATTAAGGATGAGAAGGATGGATAGTTAAAATAAGTTTAAAATTGCAAAATCGCTAGCAATTTTTCAAAATAATGGGTGTTAAAAATTACCAACCAAACTTTAGTAGGGTATAACTGAACTTTCTCCAAGAAAAATCCAATTATAATTTTTACTTTTCGACCTACGTTCCTTGGGGAAAGTTGTTCTGTTGTATAGTAATACAATTATAATTTTTACTTTTCGACCTTACAACAGAACAACTTTCAACTTTTGTATAGTAATACAACAGAACAACTTTCCCCAAGGAACGTAGGTCGAAAAGTAAAAATTAAAATTGTATTTGCAACTCGGTTTTAGAAAAAGGTAAACGAAGATCTTGCTTCAAAAATAAGTTTTAGAAATGAAAACAATAACTACAAATAGTAGTTTTAGTAACTTAACTTTGCCAACTCGTATCATTTATTTTTGAAATGTGTTTTTGAACAAAAAAGACATGCCACTTTGTTTACTTTTATTATAAAACCGAATTGGAAATACTATAGTACATTTATATTTTTAAGTTTGGCTATAATTTTTTTTACACATAAGGTGTTTTGTCCCTAATGGAAGAATGGCTTTAATATGACTTAGACTAAGTTTATATAAAAATACAGAGTTCGCAAAACTCTTGCAAAGTCTGTACAATATCTCAAAATACAGACTTTCCAAAAATTCGCGGTCGAAAAATGAGAGAAGTAGGAAAATACAAAAATTGTCTCGCAATTTTTTTTTACTATTTTTTATTTTTTGTTTTACTTAGGTATTCACTTCGCTTACGAACAGTCAAACTAACAATGTAGAAACTAGTGATAACTTTACATATTTTCCATACCAATTTTAAAGTAAAAAGAACTTTTTTTCATTACTTCACAGAATGTCCAAAATTAGTCATAAAATGTCCCTTTCTCATAATGTCCTTTTACAAAATGTCCAAAGTCAAAGTCAAATCATTTATTTCCAAATAAATTCCTAAGAACACTTTTAGAAAGTCACAAGCGAGTCTATTACAAAGAAAATTATATCGGAGTCACAAAATAAAATAAAACTATATCACAATGAAGAAGAAGCATGAGAAACTTGCACTTTGCGCCCCCCCCCCCACCCTTCGTTTTGTCATATTCGTCCCTTTCTCAATATGTCTCTTTTTTTAAAAATTTTGTTATAATCGTGGACTTACTGAAAAGAATTAGACAAAGGGACATTACGCGAAAGGAAAATTCTGTGAAAGGGACATTACGCGAAAGGATTTTTTTGCGAAAAGGACCTTATGAGAAAGCGTCGTTTTGCGAAAGGGATATTCTGCGAAGTAAGCAGTAAAAAGAATATTTATATGCTGTATTGTTATTTTCAGATATGTAGATGTATTAATGTTGTAAAGTTATCATGTTTCCATATTCAACTTAAATACATTCTATATGTGACCACATCACCACACACAATTGTATGTTTTCGAATGGATTTCGAGGTATTTTGAATATTTTCTTTTACGATAAGTCAGAAACATCCAAAGTACCCACATATTGGAACGAACTATGTGTGAAATCATTCTGACAGCATAAAATGGAATATGAGGGCAATCCGGCGTGACGAGTGACACGACTTAATAACAGTATAATAAATAGTACTAGCGTAACTTAATTAAGGCGAATAATAAGGAATACGCTATTTATAAAATATCAAAAACGCGTTTTTGCATAAGAAAATAGTGGGTTATGACGTCACTCGCCAGTAAATTTTGACTACTCAAATCAATAACTTCTATATTTTTCAGAAGCTAAGCATTGGCGGCTTGAAAACTGACCTAATCTAGGATTGGGTCTGGTTTCTCTGTCTGGTTGCTCTCGTAACAGAGAGAGGCGGCAATCGTTTTAGTTTAGTTGTGTTGGACACAACAGGCTAGTAATAAGAATAATAATAATAACGGCCCGTGAGACAGGGAAATTCGAAAAGGAGAGATTATCAAAAGATAAAAAGAAAAATACATACATACATACATACATATAATCAAGCCTTTATCCCTAACGGGGTAGGCAGAGCGTAAACGACCCAAACAAAGGTCGTTCCGCCACGTCTGACAAAGTTTTGAGGGTTATTTAAGATAGATTTGTAAGTATATTGCTGTAGTGACAGGTTGTCAGCCCATCGCCTAAATTACAATATACTGAAACCCTCGGATCCCTTAGCTGACTTTTACAACATGCCCGGGAGCAAATGCAGCTGGCACATTCTAAGTTTTTCTCTCGCTCCCAGGCCAGCATGGAAGAAAAGAAAAATAATAATTAAGTTATGTAGAGTTTTTACCGAATCGCCCTCATAAGTAAAACATTTCCAGAAACGTGAACCGTACATAAGAAATCTGTTTTTAGCGAACAATCATCTTTTTTTTGTAAATTAAAATCTTTCTCACTATTAATAAAGGGTGTAACGCAAAGCGTCCCGCAAACAGTGTCATTGACTGAGCAACCGATCAGTTTGCGGGAAGCTGTCCCTTACACCCCGTGTGTGTGTGTGTGTGTGTGTGTGTGTGTGTGTGTGTGTGTGGCGTCCATCAGTCTTGTCGCTCAGTTGAGGATGATGAGTCTGGGCGGCAACAGCCCGCGCCGCGACAACCACACACTGGAAACAACAAGTCAATATTAAATATAAAACCATGGGTAATATATACATGAAGTAAGGGACAGCGTCTCGTAAACTGATAGGGGTTGCTCAGTCAACGAAACCGAACAACTATCACCGGAAAAAACATTTAGGAGAAAAGAAACATTGACTCGTTTAGACAATGTGTGTGGAAAACCAAATACTTTTTTAACTTCCTGAAAAAAACCCCGCTGGTAGTTGTTCAGTTTCGTTGACTGAGCAACCCCTATCAGTTTACGAGACGCTGTCCCTTACACCCTGTATATTATTATGGAAATACTGTATTCAAAAACTGCTTCCATGCTGGCCTGGGAGCGAGAGAAAAGCAAATGTGCCAGCTGCATTTCCTCCCGGGCATGCTGTGAAAACCGGCTAAGGGATCCGAGGGTTTCAGTATATTACAATTTAGGCGATGGGCTGACAACCTATCACTACAGCAATATAACTACAAATCTATCTTAAATAACCCTCAAAACTTTGTCAGACGTGGCAGAACGATCTTTGTTTAGGTCATTTTCGCTATGCCTACCCCATTAGGGGTAAAGGCGTGACTATATGTGTGTATGAATGGATGCCGACATTGTAACTGAAGCTACGTGATATCAGTTTTGTGGCTTATTCGTGCGAGGCTTGTGTGTAATCGTAATTAGCTCCTTTGTTTAGGTCGTTTACGCTATGCCTACCCCATTAGGGATAAAGGCGTGACTATATGTGTGTATGAATGGATGCCGACATTGTAACTGAAGCTACGTGATATCAGTTTTGTGGCTTCTTCGTGCGAGGCTTGTGTGTAATCGTAATTAGCTCCTTTGTTTAGGTCGTTTACGCTCTGCCTGCCCCATTAGGGATAGAGACGTAACTATACGTATGTATGTAGAAGAAGAAGAAGAATGTGAGACTCACCCGATGCCGGCTCCAACCAGCAAAGAAAGGACGTTAGTGACCAGCACTGCTGCTATGGCGCGCCGGCTGAACAAGCAAGTACGACGAACGGAAAGGCAATGGCTCTGGAATAGAGTGTGAATATTTATGAATTATATATTTCTAGCGACCCGCCCCGGCTTCGCACGGAAATCATCAGTGTTTCTCTACTATATTATGCATGTATTATACATATAATCCTTCCTCTTGAATCACTCTATCCATTAAAAGAAACCGCATCAAAATCCGTTGCGTAGTTTTAAAGATCTAAGCATACATAGGGATATAGGGACAGAGAAAGCGACTTTGTTTTATACTAAATCTTTTTCTTTTCGGACAAACAGGTGATTCAGCCTGCAATGTCCTAACCAAACTGAGGAAAAAATCACAAAGTGATAAGATGAGTTTAATGTCTGTTTTTGTGTGTTACTTGTGGTAGTTTCTGTGTATGTCCATGGCACCCCGATACAGGGAGGGAATCCTAGTGGGGGCTATGAGTGTGACCATGTTTGTTTTTTTTTCTAATGTTACGTACATTGCATTTTTCTTTCACCCAAAGGTTGCCTGGAAGAAATTGCTACCTTAGCAATAAGGCCGCCTATGTTGTACTTGTTTTTTGTTGTCATCTGTTGTGTTGTATGATTTGTATTCTTACGTGCAATAAACTATTTTTATGTTATGTATAGCAATAAGGCCGCCTATGTTGTACTTGTTTTTGGTTGTGTTGTATGATTTGTATTCTTACGTGCAATAAAGTATTTTTATGTTATGTATAGCAATAAGGCCGCCTATGTTGTACTTGTTTTTTGTTGTTATCTGTTGTGTTGTATGATTTGTATTCTTACGTGCAATAAAGTATTTTTATGTTATGTATAGCAATAAGGCCGCCTATGTTGTACTTGTTTTTGGTTGTGTTGTATGATTTGTATTCTTACGTGCAATAAAGTATTTTTATGTTATGTATAGCAATAAGGCCGCCTATGTTGTACTTGTTTTTTGTTGTTATCTGTTGTGTTGTATGATTTGTATTCTTACGTGCAATAAAGTATTTTTATGTCATGTTATGTTATGTTACGTACCTGTTGCATGATAGGCGCGGTCAGCTGTTGCTCAAGCACCTCGATGGACGAGGTGGCGGAGGGCGGGCCGCGCGCCGTCGCCGGGTGCTTGAAGCCCCAGGTCCTGGGACAAAGGAGAACGACCATTTAGAAAACATTAACAACGCGTATCGTTAAATTGTCACTTCTGTACTGCCCTCAGAAGAAAAAAAACCATAACTACAGATTTTAGCAAAATATTAAAACTATTAAAAATATGCAAAATCTATGTAAATCAAAAAATAAAAGAAATAAAATGCTTCCTTTTAAACCCTGTACCTTTAAGTTTATTTAACCAAAGGATATGATAGTCGAAAGTCTTTTGCATTTTACGCGCAACATGGTGGGATGCAGTTATGGTTTTTTTCCTTCTGAGGGCAGTGTAGGTGGTCTGCTGTAAGAAAATATTTTTAGAAATAAGCAGTGCCTGTTAGGGCGGACCGCGCGCCGTCGCCGGGTGCTTGAAGCCCCAGGTCCTGGGGCAAAGGAGAACGACCATTTAGGAACATTAACAACGCGTATCGTTAAAATTGTCACTTCTGTAGGTCTGCTGTGAGAAAATATTTTTAGAAATAAGCAGTGCCTGTTAGCGAAGAAACTGGAAGCGAGAAAAAACATATAATGTGCCAGCTGCGTTTCCTCCCGGGCATGCTGTAAAAACCAGCTAAGGGATCTGAGGGTTTCTATAAATTGCAACTAGCGACCCGCCCCGGCTTTTCACGGAAATTATCAGTGTATCTCTACTATATTATGCTTGTATTATACATATAAACGTTCCTCTTGAATTACTCTATCCATTAAAAGAATCGGAATCAAAATCCGTTGCGTAGTTTTAAAGATCAAAGCATACATAGGGATATAGGGACAGAAAGTGACTTTATTTTATACTGTGTAGTGATGTCCTATGTATTTTATTGTGTACAATAAACTGTTAAATAAATAGGATAACAAACTTCTACTATTCAATAATAATACATGTAGGTAAACAAAGGTCGAACCGCCACTTCTAACAACGTTTTGAGCGTTAATTAATATAGATTTGTAGGTATATTGCTGTGTTTATTTATTTAACAATTTATTGCACACATGATCGTACAGAGGACACAAACATACAAAACAATAGCAAAACCGGTACAGTTTATCTCTAAAAAGAAATCTCTTCCAGCTGACATACAGTGATAAGTGACAGGTTGTCAGCCCATCGCCTAAATTACAATATACTGAAACCCTCGGATAACTTAGCTGGTTTACAGCATGCCCGGGAGTAAATGCAGCTGGAACATTCTAAGTTTTTCTCTCACTCCCAGTCCAGCATGGAAGCAAAAATATAAATTGCCTTAGAATTATCAAGATAAATAAACTGAGGACTCACTTTGGCGGTAGCTGGTCGGGTCTACTGCTCCACTCCCATACCCAGTCGTTCGAGTCATCCTGGAATAGGTACAACAATCAGCTGTTAGTATACAGGGTGGTAATTTAATATTATTATTATTTTAAACAGTACCCTAAACCGACGAGCATGTATGAAAAGATTAATGAATGTGGATGAAGCGAAAGAAGTATGTAAGGATCGTAGCAAGTGGAAAGATGTGGTATCTGCCTACCCCTCCGGGAAAGAGGCGTGATTATATGTATGTATGTATTTTAAACAGGCAGGCAGTTGTTATCAACTGATAAGGCCTGTATCCAGTTGACCACTTTATGATATCGAAGTTTGTTTAAATTTGTCAAATCTGTTCTTGAACTGGTTAACATTAACCGCAGAAACCACTTCTTCTGGCAGCTGGTTCCACTGTCTCACAACTCTGTTTCATAAAAAATGCCTGTGCGGGAGTAATAGGGAAAAAGTATACCGGGTGTAAGGGACAGCGTCCCGCTAACTGATAGGAGTTTTGCTCAGTCAACGATACTATCACCAGGAAATTCTTTAAAGAGATGAAGAAAGAATTTACTTTTCCATACAAAATGACTACCTCGATTGGACAATTTGTATTGAAATCCAAATTGTTTTTTTTTTCATTCCTGAAAAATAAATCCTAGTGAAAGTTGTTCAGTTTCGTTGACTAAGGAACCTAGTATCAGTTTGCGGGACGCTGTCCTTTACACCCCGTATAAAATAGTATCGGTACATACATACATACATACATAATCACGCCTTTATCCCTAATGGGGTAGGCAGAGCGTTAACGACCTAAACAAAGGTCATTCCGCCACGACTGACAAAGTTTTGAGGGTTATTTAAGATAGATTGTAGATATATTGCTGTAGTGACAGGTTGTCAGCCCATCGCCTAAATTACAATATACTTAAACCCTCGGATCCCATAGCTGGTTTTTACAGCATGCCCGGGAGGAAAAGCAGCTGGCACATTCTATGTTTTTCTCTCGCTCCCAGGCCAACATGGAAGAAATCTATAGTATCGGTATCTGAATATATTTTCAAAAAAATATACAAAATTATAATAACATCAGTAAAACCAGAAATAAAATGCCAATATAATGCTAGACTATTTATCTCTCTCTTTGAAACGACATTTAATATGGAAGTAGTATGGCGCTCCTGTCATATGACGTCACATGCTAGTTCGGACCTTTCTTTTTAACCAACGGCTTTATAGCCCTGCCAGGAATTAAAAATACCTGTCATAGAGCAAAATAGAGACAGAATAAGAGAGAGACTTATGCACTTCCTATAAGCCCTTCTCTATGGTACCTCTATGACGGATATTTTTAATTCCAGGCAGGGCTATAAAGCATCATAACTCGTAACTAATTAGTATTTTGCGAAAATCTTTCACATTTGTTTATTAATGGTGATAGCAATTCCTATTATTATTAAAAAACCGCATACATTAAATGCATATTCCCTATTGCGTGCCATAGCTTAGGGAGTGTTTCAGTGACGTAAATGGAGCCTTTAAAAAATAACAGCTCAAAAAAATCAATAAGTCTGCCTTACAATACAAAACTTTGCCATCTAACATAATTTGACGACAGGCGCCAACTTGACGACAAATTTAGTCCTGCATTCGGCACAGTATGATGTCAGTATTCAAATTTGCTCGATTGCTTAGCCAGCTGTGCTGACTTCATAGGCATATTCATGAATGACGAATATACATACATACATACATAAATCACGCCTTTATCCCTTACGGGGTAGGCAGAGCGTTTAACGCCTCTTAAAAGGCGCTTTCGCCACGTCTGACAAAAATTGAGGGCAATTTTAGATTGTAAAATGTATTGCTATAGTGACAGGTTGTCAGCCCATCGCCTAAATTACAATACACTGTAACCCTCGAGTCCCTTTTGCTGACTTTAACATCATGCCCGGGAGGAAGGGCAGCTGTAACATTCTATGTTTTTCTATCTCTCCCAGTCCAGCATGGAAGTAATACGAATATACATACAGACATATAATCATTTCTTCCATGCTGGACTGGGAGAGACAAGAAAAACATAGAATGTTCCGGCTGCCCTTCCTTCCGGGCATGCTGTAGAAGTCAGCAAAAGGGATTCGAGGGTTACACTGTGTTGTGGTTTAGTTTTATGACGGGCTGACTACCTGTCACTACAGCAATACACATTCTAAAATTGCCCTCAATTTTTGTCAGACGTGGCAAAAGCGCCTTTTACGTGCCGTTTTACGCTCTGCCTACCCCGTAAGGGAGAGGGGCGTGATTTTATGTATGTATGTATAATCACGCCTTTGTCCCTTTTTTTTGTATTTTCAGTACCTGCCCAATATTTGAACTAAATCTAAGGACATTCTGCGAAGAAGCGATATGAGGGCGCCATTGCTCTGCCTACCCCGTTAGTAATAAAAATGTACTTACTCTCCAGCAGTTGATGTAGACTCCCTTTAGCTCGTCTTCCGTGCTCGGCTCGAGGTTCGGGCTGTTTGGTGGCGATTTGGGACTGAAACAATACAGGCCACTTGTCAATATTACAATATATACATATAATCACGTACATATAATCACGCCTTTATCCCTAATGAGGTAGGCAGAGCGTAAACGACCTAAACAAAGGTCGTTCCGCCACGTCTGACAAAGTTTTGAGGGTTATTTAAGATAGATTTGTAGGTGTATTGCTGTAGTGACAGGTTGTCAGCCAATCGCCTAAATTACAATAAACTGAAACTCTCGGATCCCTTAGCTGGATTTTACAGCATGCCCGGGAGGAAATGCAGCTGGCACATTCTATGTTTTTCTCTCGCTCCCAGTCCAGCATGGAAGTTACAATACAATACATGTATATACGGAGCGTAACGTACAGCATCCCGCAAATTAGAAAATATTGAAGAAGTAAGCAAATTATGTCCTCTGGCATATATTCTAGTTTCATATATATTTTTTATGTGTGTAAAATGTAGATATATTCGAAATACAACTGCCTCAAACTGAAAGATATCTTCACAGGAACCGGGAAAGCAGCAGGAATCAAACAAACGTAGTTATCGGTCAACGATTTATTTCCGACTGGCAAATCTCATGCCACCCGCAATAGGCGACATAATACGTATACACTACAATCCTCAACAACATTAATCAACAAATTTTCGATTTAATACAATACAATATACTTTATTGCACAAAAACACAGAAATTACAAAAAGCTAAAAAGAAAAGTAGTACAATTGGCGGCCTTATTGCTAATGTAGCAATATCTTCCAGGCAACCAGGCAATAGGAAACAGAGGAATAAAATAGATTTATTTGCTTTTAAATTCAGAATCAATAAAAGCAGCAACCCTTGTTTTTAGGTAGCAATTTTGACAGACAAGACGAGTCCGGCCTTTCTGGAAACCTCTTAGTTTTCAGTGACAATACTGTACATTTGCTAGGATTGGTGAAATAGTATTTTTTGGAGGACCAATCCTCTTCACCAAGACTATTTATAACATACATACATATAATCACGCCTTTATCCCTAATAGGGTAGGCATAGCGAAAACGACCTATACAAAGGTCATTTTACCACGTCTGACAAGTTTTGAGGGTGTTTTAAGATACATTGCTGTAGTATCAGGTTGTTGTAAGGAATTAATTTGGCAGAGAAAGATAGAACATACATACATATAATCACGCCTTCATCCCCAATGGGGTAGGCATAGCGAAAACGACCTAAACAAAGGTCATTTTGCCACGTCTGACAAGTTTTGAGGATGTTTTAAGATACATTGCTGTAGTGTCAGGTTTGTAAGGAATTAATTTGGCAGAGAAAGATATAACATACATACATATAATCACGGCTTCATCCCCAATGGGGTAGGCATAGCGAAAACGACCTAAACAAAGGTCATTTTGCCACGTCTGACAAGTTTTGAGGGTGATTTAAGATACATTGCTGTAGTGACAGGTTTGTAAGGAACTAATTTAGCAGAGAAAGATATAACATACATACATACAATCACGCCTTCATCCCTAATAGGGTAGGCATTGCAAAAACGACCTAAACAAAGGTCATTTTGCCACGTCTGACAAGTTTTGAGGGTGTTTTAAGATACATTGCTGTAGTGTAAGGTTGTAAGGAATTAATTTGGAAGAGAAAGATAGTACTATTTTACTCGCTTTTTCAAAACTATGATAGATGGACTATCACGCACCGTGTGCGGGAGGTAGTTCCACAGTCTGGCTTTATGTACAGTGAAGGAGTAGCTGAAGAAGTCAGAGTGGTGAGAACAAAATGCTTAAAATTTTCCTGACATGGGAGCGACAAGGTTTGTCCTGTGGTCGAGAGAAATGTAGTATGGGAAGCTAAATTGTTTTTATCATATTTCGACTTACGTTCCTTTGGGAAAGTTACAATACAATACAAAATTCTTTATTGCACAAAGAAACACATACAACAGAAATAAAAAGGAACAAACGTGACAGTACAATATAGGCGGCCTTATTGCTAAAGCAGCAATTTCTACCAGGCAACCTTTGGGTATAGAAATTGTACAAGCAGAAAGCGGGATAGTGCATATTACTACATATAATACTTAGACAATATTTACACACTATTAAATAAATATTTCAATAAAAACAAATATATTGATACATATCTTATGATAAACTAATACATAATATATGCTACATAAGATATGATACTCTACGTTATATATCAGAGAAATTGGTAGATAGAATATCACTACATATACTTACTTAAATGATACTTATAAATTAGACAGCTACACATTAAACATTATTAGCCAGATAGAAATTTCTTGTTTGCTCCTTAAACGATTCGATAGACGGAGCTCGTCGAACATTCTCGGGCAAGGAATTCCACAGTTTAATTGCCTGTACCGTAAAAGATTTCAAAATAAAAAAATTGTAAAAATTTTGTAGAAAGTTGTTCAGTTTCATGAGCTGGTTCATATGCTTTCGGGTGCATATACCGTTACAAGTTGTAGATATTATTTAACTGGTTACAATGTTGTCACAGCAGTTACAACAGATGTAATACTTGCTACGCGGCTACCAGGCGCGCATAACTCGCTAGGAGTTACAGCTATATTAAAACTGTGCGGCCTCGACTCGACCTTATCTCGAATGCATCGCCCAAATATGGACACTGGCGTGTATAGCATAGTTCGGATTCCTGATATGATAATGTGAACTGAACGAGTAGAGGTACAAACATGGCGATGCGATAGTGAACAGTGTCGTTAATTATACATACATACATACATATAATCACGCCTTTATCCCTAATGGGGTAGGCAGAGCGCAAACGACCTAAACAAAGGTCATTCCGCCACGTCTGACAAAGTTTTGAGGGTTATTTAAGATAGATTTGTAGGTATATTGCTGTAGTGACAGGTTGTCAGCCCATCGCCTAAATCACAAAATACCGAAACCCTCGGATCCCTTAGCTGGTTTTTACAGCATGCTTGGGAGGAAATGCAGCTGGCACATTCTATGTTTTTCTCTTGCTCCCAGGCCGGCATGGAAGAATACATATACATACATATAATCAATTTCTTCCATGCTGGATTATAAGCGTGAGAAAAACGTAGAATGTGCCAGCTGCATTTTCTCTCGGGCATGCTGTAAAACACAGCTACTATGACTGTTGAACTCCCCTGTCTCGGGTCGTATTTCATGCGGTTTGAAAACCCACAGTTGAAAGGTATCTATATATCTCCCTCTGACTGCCTCCGTGGTCTAGCGGTCTGAGCCGTGGGCTCTCGACCCGGAGGTCCCGAGTCGATTCCCGGCGGGGGACAATGACTTTGTGTTGTTGTTTCTAGTTTAGTAAGGACATTGCAGGCTGATCACCTGATTGTCCGAAAAGTAAGATGATCCATGCTTTCGGATGGGCATGTAATGAGTCGGTTCTGCGCCTCATTTCTCTCTGGTCGTGTTAATCTGTCCCATCAGAATAAGAGACTGAAGGAATAGAGAGTGCACCTCTGTGTAGCGCAAACATTTGGGCACTAAAAACAAGTCCTGCGCAGTTGGCTGATCTCCGGGAGATTGGCCGCCATCACCGAAAATCGGTGGGAGGACTATTATATATCTCCCTTTAAAACTTAGTTTCACTCGTGTATTGTTTTACTACCAGACTTCAAAAATTATGTATTTACTAGTTACCAATATAGTAATTATTTATAATAGTACATTCTTTCATGCTGACCTGGGAGCGAGAGAAAAACATAGAATGTGTCCGCTGCATTTCCAGCGTACAGATCCTCAGTACATTGTAATTTAGCTGATGGGCTAACTACCTGTCACCGCAGCAATATACGTACAAATCTATCTTAAATAACCCTTAAAACTTTATCTGACGTGGCGAAACGTCCTTTGTTCGGTTGTTTGCGCTGTGCCTACCCCATTAGGGATATCGGCGTGATTGTATGTACGTATGTACTAACAAATACAGTAGCCACTTTGAGTGTTAACTTCCAAACTTTCCTCGTTTCGTATGTCATACGGTTTCAGAACCCACAGTTGAAAGGTATCTAAAAGGTATCGTGTATTGTTTTACTTCAACAAAAAATAAATAAATGGTTTTTAGCTATCAGCAAATTTAGCTAATGACCGAGGTGGTCATTTTGTGCGTTATGGTTTTTTTTTTCTTCTGAAATAATTTCCTGGTGAAAGTTACAGAAATATACCTACAAATTTATCTTAAATAACCCTCATAACTTTGTCAAACGTGGCGGAACGACATTTGTATAGGTCGTTTACGCTCTGCCTACCCTATTCAGGATAAAGCCGTGATTATATGTATGTTTGAAAGTTATTCAATTTCGTTGACTGAGCAACCTCTATCAGTTTGCGGGTCGCTGTCCCTAAAACCCGGTATATAGTATAGTAAGCTTAGAAAACTCCTAAGCTAGGCTTTAGAGTTAGACGCTACCCGTTTCTCGTACCCTGGTACTAGCAGACCCGTTTGACTGGCTTCGTACCGTCTTGTCTAGACAGACAGTCGAGACGACGACCCGGTCTAGATTTTTTTTAAACTTTTTGATAGTTTGGTGATTACGTTCTATCTAATATAAGATTCATGTAATTGTTTATGTTTTTTGTTATCTGTCTGGCGCAACAAACGGTATTTTTATACATATTAAAAAATATAAACAATACAGTTTTTAGCATAGTTCGGATTCCTGATAATATAGACTGTACGAGTTGTATAAAGGTTACTTCCATGCTGGACTGGAAGCGAAAGAAAAACACACAATGTACCAGCTGCATCTCCTCCCGGGCATGCTGTAAAAACCAGCTAAGAGATCCGTGGGTTTCTTGTACATTGCAATTTAGGCCAAGGGCTGAAAACCTGTCACTACAGCAATATACCTACAAAAAATCTATCTTAAATAACCCTCAAAACTTTGTCCGACGTGGTGAAACGAGCTTTGTTTAGGTAGTTTACGCCCCGCTACCCCATTAGGAATAAAGGCGCGATTATATGTATGTTCCGACATTTTAGAGATTTTATTAAAAACTTGAATAATGTTTAATAATGTTTAATGTCTAATTTATAAGTATCATTTAAGTAAGTATATGTAGTGTAATTCTATCTACCAATTTCTCTGATATATAACGTAGAGTATCCTATTTTATGTAGCATATATTATGTATTAGTTTATCATAAGATATGTATCAGTATATTTGTTTTTATTGAAATATTTATTTAATAGTGTGTAAATATTGTCTAAGTATTATATGTAGTAATATGCACTATCCCGCTTTCTGCTTGTACAATTTCTATACCCAAAGGTTGCCTGGTAGAAATTGCTGCTTTAGCAATAAGGCCGCCTATATTGTACTGTCACGTTTGTTCCTTTTTATTTCTGTTGTATGTGTTTCTTTGTGCAATAAAGAATTTTGTATTGTATTTTTTGTATTGTAATAATCATATCTGATATGGACAAAAGTCAATTTGGTTTTGTAATTGGTAAACCTACATTTATTACTCTCAGAAATATTGTTTTTAACAACACCTCGCGAAATCTTCAGATTTTCTCTTTTAAATGTAAAAATGGCCACAGAACTAATTATTACCTTCGCCACACACAGTCAAAGCCAGACATGACGTCATAGGTTCTAAACTAACCCTGCGTGCAAGCGAGACGGAACATGCAGACTCGAACGCGTCTAGTCTGGGTTAGTCGCGAGTTAGGTCTCAACCTAGCACAAGTACTAGGAGCACATGAACGCTAGGAGCTGTAAACACTAGATCTAGACTTCAGACGGTGCCTAACAAAGAATGTGTTAGTGTAGTGTGGTAGTGTGAAGGTAAAGACTGGTTTTGTAGACCAGGTTTTCAAAACAATACATACATAAATACATATAATCACGCCTTTATCCCTAATGGGGAAAGCAGAGCGTAAAAGACCTAAACAAAGGTCGTTCCGCCACGTCTGAAAAAGTTCTGAGGGTTATTTTAGATAGATTTATAGGTATATTGCTTTAGTGACAGGTTGTCAGCCCATCGCCTAAAATGCAATAAAATGAAACCCTCGGATCCCTTAGCCGGTTTTTACAGCATACCCGGGAGTAAATGCAACTGGCACATTCTATGTTTTTTTAACAAGCCGTTTATACACTCTTTGTATGCTCAGTTTGTAAACAAAGGAAACATAAAAAGCGTAAATTATATCAGATCTCCTTGAATAGAATACAGAGTGTTAATAAAACGGCACATCTCAAAGGGTGTTTTAGTATCAACCAGCGACCCGCCCCTTCGCTGGCTTCGCACGGAAATCATCAGTGTTTCTCTACTATATTATGCATGTATTATACATATAAACCTTCCTCTTGAATAACTCTATCCATTAAAAGAAACCGCATCAAAATCCGTTCCGTAGTTTTAAAGATTTATGCATACATAGGGATATAGGGACAGAGAAAGCGACTTTGTTTTATACTATGTAGTGATATGCATACATAGGGATATAGGGACAGAGAAAGCGACTTTGTTTTATACTATGTAGTGATATGCATACATAGGGATATAGGGACAGAGAAAGCGACTTTGTTTTATACTATGTAGTGACATGCATACATAGGGATATAGGGACAGAGAAAGCGACTTTGTTTTATACTATGTAGTGATATGCATACATAGGGATATAGGGACAGAGAAAGCGACTTTGTTTTATACTATGTAGTGATATGCATACATAGGGATATACGGACAGAGAAAGCGACTTTGTTTTATACTATGTAGTGATATGCATACATAGGGATATAGGGACAGAGAAAGCGACTTTGTTTTATACTATGTAGTGATATGCATACATAGGGATATAGGGACAGAGAAAGCGACTTTGTTTTATACTATGTAGTGATATGCATACATAGGGATATAGGGACAGAGAAAGCGACTTTGTTTTATACTATGTAGTGATATGCATACATAGGGATATAGGGACAGAGAAAGCGACTTTGTTTTATACTATGTAGTGATAAGGGATCACATAAAATAAACCAACACATAATATGAAAGAAAGAAAATAATAAATTCGTTTCTGGCAGGACTCGAACCTGCGTCTCTGGAATGCCGGTCTATTACTCTACCAACTGAGCAATAGAAACGGTAGACGTGTATATGTAAAGAAAGGCTATGATAAATTCGCCACTCCCACTACCGTTTCAATAGCTTAGTGTTAGAGCGATGGACCGGCATTCTAGAGACGTAGGTTCGAGCCCTGCCCGAAACGATTTCTTTTTAATATATGATATAAAATAGCATTGTGATTAGGTTCTTCCATGCTGGACTGGGAGTGAGAGAAAAACATAGAATGTGCCAGCTGCATTTCCTCCCGAGCATGCTGTAAAAACCAGCTAAGGGATCCGAGGGTTTCAGTATATTGTAATTTAGGCGATAGGCTGACAACCTGTCACTACAGCAATATACTTACAAATCTATCTTAAATAACCCTCAAAACTTGTCAGACGTGGCGGAACGACCTTTGTTTGGGTCGTTTATGCTCTGCCTACCCCATTACGGATAAAGGCGTGATTATATGTATGTATGTATGTGATTAGGTAGCCGACCCCGAGAGATACGGGATAAGGCTAGCGAGACGATGATGATGATAAAATAGCATTGTGAGTGCTTAAAATTCCTCAAAAATAATCCAACACGTACCTAAATTACCACTTCGACGACATAATTTTGAGATTGTATGGAGAATTTCTTCCATGCTGGACTGTGAGAGATAGAAAAACAGAATGTTCCAGCTGCCCCTCCTCCCGGGCATGCTGTTAAAGTCAGCAAAAGGGACTCGAGTGTTACAGTGTATTGTAATTTAGGCGATGGGCTGACAACCTGTCACTAAAGCAATACATATTACAATCTAAAATTGTCCTCAATTTTTGTCAGACGTGGCGAAAGCGCCTTTTAAGAGGCGTTAAACGCTCTGCCTACCCCGTAAGGGATAAAGGCGTGATTTATGTATGTATGTATGTAATAAAAGGTATTATGTATTTTCAACTCAGTTTTAGAATAAAACAAAGTCACACGTCTTTAGTTCAACAACACATTTCTGCCTACCTCGTAAGGGATAAAGGCGTGATTTATGTATGTATGTATGTATGGAGAAGCCGAATATTTTGTTTTTCGTGTAGGATTTAATGTAATCCTTTTATCGATTATACACTCCCGGCACGCAATGAAATTAACACCCGGTATAGTAGGAATCACGATGCACTGACATGCATTTCTGTTCTCAAGCTAATTATGATTATACGGGGTGTAAGGGACAGCAACCCGCAAACTGATAGGGGCTGCTCAGTCAACGGAACTGAACAACAACTGTTTTTTTTTCGCTGAAAGTGAAAACAAAAGTAGATTATTCATACAAACTGTCTGATATCGAGATGATAATTTGGTACATAAAAATATTTTAATTTTTCATCTCCTGAAATCATTTCCTGCTGAATGTTATTCAGTTTCTGACCGAGCAGCCCCTCTATCAGTGTGCGGGACGCTGTCCCTTACACCCGGTATAGTGGGGATCACGATGCACTGACATGCATTTCTGTTCTCAAGCTAATTACGATTACACACAAGCCTCGCACGAAGAAGCCACAAAACCGATATCACGTAGCTTCAGTTACAATGTCGGCATCCATTCATACACACATATAGTCACGCCTTTATCCCCATTGCGGTAGGCTGAGCGTAAATGACCTAAACAAAGATCGTGCCGCCACGTCTGACAAAGTTTTGAGGGTTATTTAATATAGATTTGTAGGCATATTGCAGTAGTGACAGGTTGTCAGTCCATCGCCTAAATTACAATATACTGAAACCCTCGGATTCCTTAGCTGGTTTTTACAGCATGCCCGGGAGGAAATGCAGCAGGCACATTCTATGTTTTTCTCTCGCTCCCAGGCCAGCATGGAAGAAGAAGATTCTGAACTAAACCTATCAAGAAAGGGTCATATCATAATGCATAGGAGAGGTTTTTCGAAAGGGACATGGGAAAAGGACATTTTGCGACCAAGGGAAGCGACATTCTGCAAAATAAACGGAAGTTACATATATGTATGTAGTTCAGACTTAGAAAATTTTCAAACGCACATTTTGCGAAAGGCACTTTATGAAAAATGGGTAATTTTGCGAAGATACCAACGATTCTCACCTGCCTTTGACGCTGCTAGCTCTAGAGTGTCTCACGCTGGAGTCCCGTGACTCCCTCTGCGCCTCTCGCAACAGTCTGATGCTAGTTCTATATTATACTCTGTTTTAGCTAATAGCTGCAAATGTCCTTGAATTGTGCCTCACCTGCCTTTGACGCTGCTAGCTCTAGAGTGTCTCACGCTGGAGTCCCGTGACTCCCTCTGCGCCTCTCGCAACAGTCTGATGCTAGTTCTATATTATACTCTGTTTTAGCTAATAGCTGCATATATCCTTGAATTGTGCCTCACCTGCCTTTGACGCTGCTAGCTCTAGAGTGTCTCACGCTGGAGTCCCGTGACTCCCTCTGCGCCTCTCGCAACAGTCTGATGCTAGTTCTATATTATACTCTGTTTTAGCTAATAGCTGCAAATGTCCTTGAATTGTGCCTCACCTGCCTTTGACGCTGCTAGCTCTAGAGTGTCTCACGCTGGAGTCCCGTGACTCCCTCTGCGCCTCTCGCAACAGTCTGATGCTAGTTCTATATTATACTCTGTTTTAGCTAATAGCTGCATATATCCTTGAATTGTGCCTCACCTGCCTTTGACGCTGCTAGCTCTAGAGTGTCTCACGCTGGAGTCCCGTGACTCCCTCTGCGCCTCTCGCAACAGTCTGATGCTAGTTCTATATTATACTCTGTTTTAGCTAATAGCTGCAAATGTCCTTGAATTGTGCCTCACCTGCCTTTGACGCTGCTAGCTCTAGAGTGTCTCACGCTGGAGTCCCGTGACTCCCTCTGCGCCTCTCGCAACAGTCTGATGCTAGTTCTATATTATACTCTGTTTTAGCTAATAGCTGCAAATGTCCTTGAATTGTGCCTCACCTGCCTTTGACGCTGCTAGCTCTAGAGTGTCTCACGCTGGAGTCCCGTGACTCCCTCTGCGCCTCTCGCAACAGTCTGATGCTAGTTCTATATTATACTCTGTTTTAGCCAATAGCTGCAAATGTCCTTGAATTGTGCCTCACCTGCCTTTGACGCTGCTAGCTCTAGAGTGTCTCACGCTGGAGTCCCGTGACTCCCTCTGCGCCTCTCGCAACAGTCTGATGTACTCGTTCTCGACGGCTGCGAGGCCGTTGCCAGAGTTCAACTCCACCCACGATTCTGGAACAATGACTGCGTTAGTTTAGAATCGACGGAATCATTCTTTACTTTATTACTCATTGTGTGAGTGCTGAACTACGCCGCGCTGCCTCCTGAGGGAGGTCGTGGTTCGAAACCCACCACGTACCAATGTGTTTTTCGGTTTACGAATTTTATATGTACGTTTATTCGGTGCTTTTTCCGTGCTTCGGAAGGCACGTTAAGCCGTTGGTCCCGGTTAATATCGTTTAATACCCGATAATAGATATTAGTCGTTAAGCCATATCAGAGGCCAGTGCTAAGCATTGGCGGCTTGAAATCTCTGACCTAATCTAGGATTAGGTCTGGTTTCCCTTCTTGGTTGCGGAGGTCAGATGGCAGTCGCTCTTTGTAAAAACCAGTACCCTCGTTCAATCCCCTAGATTAGGAAGCCGACCTCGTGAGATACGGGATAAGGCTAGGGAGATGATGTGTGAGTGCTGAACTAACGGCTGACCCCTGTCAGCTGTCAACCCATTTACTTGGGGTCGGCGCAGTACATACATACATACATGCATAAAATCACGCCTTTATCCCTTACGGGGTAGGCAGAGCGTTAAACGCCTCGTAAAAGACGCTTTCGCCGCGTCTGACAAAAATTGAGGGTAATTTTAGATTGTAATGTGTATTGCTAATGTGTAGTGACAGGTTGTCAGCCCGTCGCCTAAATTACAATACACTGTAACCCCCGTGTCAATTTTGCTGTCTCCTACAGCATGCCCGGGAGGAAGGGCAGCTGGAACATTCTATGTTTTTCTATCTCTCCCAGTCCAGCATGGAAGCAGTACAGCAGCAGCGCAGTACTTTGAAATATGATTAAGAATTGAAGAAGACAACGTACTGCGCCGACCCCAAGTAAATGGGATAAGGGCAAGCGAATAATGACTTTGTCATACCGGGTGTAAGGGACAGAGTCCCGCAAACTAAACAACGGTTAGCAGGAATTTATTTTTCAGGAAGAGAAAATAAAATTTGGCTTTTCCATACTAAATGTCAATCTCGATCAGACAATTTGCATGATAAAACCAACATTGATTTTCACTTCCTGAAAAAATCTCCTGGTGGAAGTTGTTCAGTGTAGTGGACTGAGTAACCGCTATCAGTTTGCGGGACGCTGTCCCTTACACCCGGTATACAAGTAGACTAGCAACTGTCCCAGCAGCACTAGAGAAATGCGAACTTCCATGCTGGACTGGGAGCGAGAGAAAAACATAGAATGTGCCAGCTGCATTTCCTCCCGAGCATGCTGTAAAAACCAGCTAAGGGATCCAAGGGTTTCTGTATATTGCAATTTAGGCGATAGGCTGACAACCTGTCACTACAGCAATATACCTACAAATCTAACCCTCAAAACTTTGTCAGACGTGGCGGAACGACCTTTGTTTAGGTCGTTTACGCTCTGCCTACCCCATTAGGGATAAAGGCGTGATTATATGTATGTATGTATTTACTAGAGAAATGCTGCACATCAGTTAATGAAATCAAATTCTTGCTACATGCCGCGTGCCGCGTTGCGATCTAACGATCTAAGCAAGTTAAAATCATTAACAGAAACATACATACATACATATAATCACGGCTTGATCCCTAATGGGGTAGGCAGAGCGTACACAAGCTAAACAAAGTCATTTCACCACATCTGACACAGTTTCGAGGCTTATTTAAGATAGATTTGTAGGTATATTGCTGTAGTGACAGGTAGTCAGCCCATCGCCTAAATTACAATATACTGAAACCCTCGGATCCCTCAGCTGGTTTTTACAGCATGCCCGGGAGCAAATGCAGCTGGCACATTCCATGTTTCTCTCTCGCTTCCAGTCCAGCATGGAAGTAACAAAAAAACACCTTTATAATAATGTTTCAGAATAATGTACGTATATATCATTGTTTGTCCTGTTGTTGTACAACCTGTCACTACAGCAATATACCTACAAATCTATCTTAAATAACCCTCAAAACTTTGTCAGACGTGGCGAAACGACCTTTGTTTAGGTCGTTTGTACTCTGCCTACCCCATTAGGGATAAAGGCGTGATTATATGTATGTATATCATTGTTTTCTTTATATGAATGACCGCCCGTGACCGGCCAGTCGGCGCTGAACCTTCGACCTTCGGTCAACTGCATCGGATTTCATTGTGTGTACAATCAATATTAAGATGGTTGGAGAGCATAGGTGGCGCACTACATAGTATAAAACAAAGTCGCGAACATATTTCTAGTTGCACGGATGACTAAATACTTTTTTTCCTTTCTTTATTTAGGAGCTTTTTACGTAACGAAGATGTCGCTCCATACGTCTTCAAACATATTACAGACTTATACATACATACATACATAATCACGCCTTTATCCCTAATGGGGTAGGCAGAGCGGAAACGACCCAAACAAAGGTCGTTCCGCCACGTCTGACAAAGTTTTGAGGGTTATTTAAGATAGATTTGTAAGTATATTGCTGTAGTGACAGGTTGTCAGCCCATCGCCTAAATTACAATATACTGAAACCCTCGGATCCCTTAGCTGGTTTTTACAGCATGCCCGGGAGGAAATGCAGCTGGCACATTCTATGTTTTTATCACGCTCCCAGGCCAGCATGGAAGAGAATTATAAATATTATAAGTTCTAGTTATTTCAGTATAAGTTATTCAGTTATAGTTCGCCTTTGCTTTAATTTTAAGATTTAACCTATGTATTGAAATTTATGCAATAAAGAATATACATAAGGCGTCATCGTAAAATTTGTATAACAACCTAGCTAAATCTGAGAATGGACAAGACAAAAAACTTCCAATTCATATTCAAATTCATTTTATTTCAGGCACAATTTGTCCCATATTTTACAATATATGTATACAGTTACAAAATAAATAAAATTAAATTATATAAAGTCTCAAAGTAATAATAGAATAACAAATAAAATTAAATTAAAACTATTCCATTCTCCAATGATTTCTGTATAGTAACCCTCAATAGTTATAGTAAGACTCAATATTGTGTGCAAGATATTATCTTCTGTCGTGATTCATATTTCACAAACAAAAGAAGTTGACTCATCATTGTTTACGTTTACACAGAATTTACCATGTTGTTTCATGCGATTTTTTTATTTATATTGACCTAATATGGGCATAATATTTGTTCGCTTTCTTCCATGCTGGCCTGGGGCAAGGAAAAACAAAGAATGTGCCAGTTGCATTTCCTCCCGGGCATGCTGTAGAAAACAGCTAAGGGATCTGAGGGTTTCAGTATATTGTAATTAAGGCGATGGGCTGACAACCTGTTACTACAGAAATATACCTACAAATCTATCTAAAATAACAAAACTTTGTCAGACGTGGCGGAACGACAGTTGTTCAGGTAGTTTACGCTCTGCCTAACCCATTAGGGGTAAAGGCGTGATTATATTAAAGCCGGCCCGCCTAGTTGGCAGTGTATCTGCCTGCTACGCAGTGGATCTCGGGTTTGAGTCCCGGCAGGGGCAAAATGTCTGTTTCTGGGTGTTCTTTGTGGTTGTTTCTGTGTATGTCCATGGCACCCCGATACAGAGAATTCTAGTTGGGGCTATGAGTGTGATCGTATGTGTATGTGAATGTATATACTATATGTAAATGTATGTATGTAGTATATGTATGTATTGGTATTTGGTATCGTGCACCCGCTTCAAGTGAATATTGGAAAACTTTTTCGATGCATAGTTAACCAAGACAACACCTACTATTATACTGGGGTTCAACGCCATGCTGGTCTGGGAGCGAGAGAAAAACATAGAATGTGCCAGCTGCATTTCCTCCCGGGCATGCTGTAAAAACCAGCTAAGGGATCCGAGGGTTTCAGTATATTGTAATTTAGGCGATGGGCTGACAACCTGTCACTACAGCAATATACTTACAAATCTATCTTAAATAACCCTCAAAACTTTGTCAGACGTGGCGGAACGACCTATGTTTAGGTCGTTTACGCTCTGCCTACCCCATTAGGGATAAAGGCGTGATTATATGTATGTATGTATGTTCAACGCCATATCTTTATTTGGCTGTTGACCTTGCCTGGATAATTTTGTTGGGGCTAACAGCAAGACGCCTCAAATCAATGTCCTGTATTTAAAAACAATATTTATTTCTACACTAGCGACCCGCCCCGGCTCTCTACTATATTATGCATGTATTATACATATAAACCTTCCTCTTGAATCACTCTATCCATTAAAAGAAACCGCATCAAAATCCGTTGCGTAGTTTAACGCGTCAGCCGATCTAGGTACATGTAGATCAATGCCGCAAACCCGGTTCACTTCGTAGTCTGAGACCGCCCCGATCGAAGGGTCATTTTGCGAAAGGGACATTATAAGAAAGGGACATTTTGCGAAGTTACCGTTCACCGTTACTTCGCCATTCATTATTATTTTATCAAGTCATTATTGCTCTGCCTACCCCGTAAGGGATATATGCATGATCTTACTTGGCTGTCGACCTTGTCTGGATAATTCTGTTGGGGCCAAAGACCGATGCAGTCATTGTCCTGTTAGTATAAACAGTGAGTATATTTAGTTCATACATATAATCACGCCTTTATCCCTAATGGGGTAGGCAGAGCGTTAACGACCTAAACAAAGGTCGATCCACCACGTCTGACAAAGTTTTGAGGGTTATTTAACATAGATTTCTAGGTGACAGGTTGTCAGCCCATCGCCTAAATTACAATATACTGAAACCCTCGGATCCCTCAGCTGATTTTTACAGCATGCTCGGGAGGAAATGCAGCTGGCACATTCTATGTTTTTCTCTCGCTCCCACGCCAGCATGCAAGTATATGGAAGTATATTTAGTACAGGAAGTTAAAATAAGCACCGATTTTCCTGTCTCTTTTATAAGTTCTAAAAATACAACAATGATATCCGACTCCTTACTTCGCAGAATATCTGTTTCGCAACATGTCCCTTAGCCGAAAATGTCCCTTTTGCAATTTGCCCCTCGCAAAATGTATCTTCCGGAAAATATCTCTTTTTTGATATACTAAAAATGACTATTTGCGAAAGGGACATTATGAGAAAAATACGTTTTGCGAAGTAACCGTTACATGTTTAGTTAATAAATGATTTGATTTGATAAATACAGCTATATTCAGATTTTTTCCACTTCTAGTCATACTTTGATAATTAAGTTTCTGAATTTATGTATGTACTCGTACATACATACATACATAAAATCACGCCTTTATCCCTTACGGGGTAGGCAGAGCGTTTAACGCCTCGTAAAAGGCGCTTTCGCCGCGTCTGCCAATAATTGAGGGTAATTTTAGATTGTAATGTGTATCTCGTAAGTAATTTATATGTATGACTATTTATTGTTATTAATTATATAAATACTCCCAAGTAGCTTATTTACTTACTTATACAATATATTGCCTAAAATGTATACCAGCCCACTAGTTCAACTTTTATTTTCCTGTACCCTAAGGTTGCCTAGAAGAAATTTCTGCTTAGCAATAACGCCGCCTATTTGTACCATTTTATTTTATTTTCTCTTGTGTCTTTTCTGTGCAATAAAGTATATTCTTATCTTATCTTACTTTCGGATTTTAAAGTCAATGTCTGTCTAGATTAAGACCTAAACGAAACAATGAAAATCAATATTAGCAGACACTGTATTTACATGACGTGATGCTATTTGCTTGCTTTTAGTAGAAATTCACATTGTGACTCAGAAAGTCAAGTTTTATCTCAGGTTGTAATTGAACATTTATCAAAATAACGAGTTATTTAAACTAGAGTAACTGAAATTGAAAGATCTAAAAACACTTCTTTATAACCACGATCGGTAGTCCGATTTACAGAACAAAACTAACTTAACTTTTAAATTACAACTACCAAGCACACAGAACTAGTAAGAGCATATCAATTCAACTGCGACTCAACCAAAACAATCTAAAACTTACTCTAAAAATTACTAAAAGTACCAGGCACACATAAATCATCAGAGAATCAAATCACCCAGCAAACTAAGCAAAAAGTTCGCAAACTTTTCGCTCACAAACTACCAGCTACCAGGGCCGCATAAACACGTGGTACGAACTAGGCGATCATGACGTGCGCGAGAGTCGATTGTTAGAGCCACATCCGTTCATGAAGCGATAAGGCAATAATTGCCATTTTCTGACACGCCACGGTGATGTGGGCTTGTGTTATTCGTCGTGGCAGTAGACACGTTTGCCATTGTTGTGTTGTGTTAGGTTGTTTTATGCGAAGCGACGGCCATGGTTTAGCATAAATATATGGATTGCATCATGTGAAGTAGGTGTGATAAATACGTCATCAGATTCGACTCGAGTATCCACTCGCTAAGAAGAAGATAGTTAATTAATTATTTATTTTATTCATGATAATATTCATGACAAACATACAGCAATAATATTGACACTAACATAAACTAATATAAATAACACACAAGCCAATTTTGTTTCCACCAATAAATTAATACATACATATAATCACGCTTCTATCCCTAATAGGGTAGGCAGAGCGTGAACGACCTAAACAAAGCTCGTTGCGCCACGTCTGACAATGTTAGGAGGGTTATTTAAGTTAGATTTGTAGGTATATTGCTGTAGTGACAGGTTGTCAGCCCATCGTCTAAATTGCAATATACAGAAATCCTCGAATCCCTTAGCTGGTTATTACAATATGCCCGGGCATGCTGTAAAAGCCAGCTAAGGGATCAGAGGGTTTAGTAAATTGTAATTTAGGCGATGGGCTTACGACCTGTTACTACAGCAATATACCTAAAAATCTATCTTTAATATCCCTCAAAACTTTGTCTCCCATTAAGGATAAAGGCGTGATTATATGTATGTATATGTTACTTACATCATATGAAGTGGGTATGATAATACGTCCTTCCATGCTGGACTGGGAGAGATAGAAAAACATAGAATGTTCCAGCTGCCCTTCCTGTCACTACACATTAGCAATACACATTACAATCTAAAATTGCCCTCAATTTTTGTCAGACGCGGCGAAAGCGCCTTTTACGAGGCGTTTAACGCTCTGCCTACCCCGTAAGGGATAAAGGCGTGATTTTATGTATGTATGTATGATAATACGTCATCAAATAGTTGTTTGCGTTATAACAGGTAACAGGTTGCGTGATCATTTGGATACATTTTCGAAGGAAGGAAATCACATGAAATAGGTATTAAGGGAAGGAGAAGATGGAAGGCCTTCGCCCAGATTTATTATCTACCTAGCCTTATCCCGTATCTCACGGGGATCCGGCTACCTAATCTAGGAGATAGAAAGAAGGTTCTGGTTTCTACACAGAGCGACTGCCATCTGACCACCGCAACTCAGAAGGGAAACCAGAACGAATCCTAGATTAGGTTAGAGTTAGCACCGGCCTCTGACTTGGCTTAACGACTAATTCTTCCGGGTCCAACGGTAACGTGCCTTCCGAAGCACGGAAAAAGCACCGAATAAACGTACATATGAAATTCGTAAACAGAAAAACGCATTGGTACGTGGAGGGATTCGAACCATGACCATGACTCAGAAGGTAGCGGGCCTATCCACTATACCATCGCGTAATCCACTACACAATTCATGACAAAAACCTGTCGCTCTAGTCTTACCGAACCCATACCTTACTTATGCGACCAAACCTATTTACTTAGTACATACATACATACATACATACATACATACATAAAATCACGCCTTTATCCCTTACGGGGTAGGCAGAGCGTCAAACTCCTCGTAAAAGGCGCTTTCGCCACGTCTGACAAAAATTGAGGGCAATTTTAGATTGTAATGTGTATTGCTATAGTGACAGGTTGTCAGCCCATCGCCTAAATAAACTAAAACTATAACCTAAAACACAAAACACTATAACCCTCGAGTCCCTTTTGCTGACTTCTACAGCATGCCCGGGAGGAAGGGCAGCTGGAACATTCTATGTTTTTCTATCTCTCCCAGTCCAGCATGAAAGAACGAAGATTTACTTAGCGGTAGGAACTAACCATCTTTATTTGTGGTTTGTGGTCTAACCACCTCTTCTTGTCGTGTGCGTTTCGAGTCAATGGACCCGAAGTACCCTGGTGTCAGAGTTTTTAAGCCGCCTATGCTATAGCCTAACCACGGCGTAACTGTAGCATAGCCCTCCGAAGCACGGAATCCCTTTACTTACGGACAATCAAGTTATTCAGTCCAAACTGGGGAAAATCTCATAAAGTGATAAGTTAACTTTGTGGTCTCCCTGGGACTCGAACCCAGAACCTCCATGGGTCAGACCACTAGACCACGGAGGCAGTCAACCTCGTGAGCGCCATTCAAATATCAAATCTATAACTAGCTATTGCATACGGTGTGAGATTTCTCAGTTGCCCACGCTCTTATGGCATAGTATTGTGGGGTTATGGCAATGACGCAATCCTCGCAAAGATTATATATGTATCGTGCTAGATTACATGGCTTTCACCGCGTCGACTTAGCGATAGAGAAAGATATCGTCAATGTATAATTAAATAATAGTTACATTTTCTTACAGGCTGGCCTGGGAGCGAGAGAAAAATATAGAATGTGCCAGCTGTATTTCTTCCCGGGCATGCTGTAAAAATCAGCTAAGGGATCAAAGGGTATCTGTATATTGCAATTTAGGCAATAGGCTGACAACCTGTCACTACAGCAATATACCTACAAATCTATCTTAAATAACCTACAAAACTTTGACAGACGTGGCGAAACGATAGTTTACGCTCTGCCTACTCCGTTGGGGGATAAAGGCGTGATTATATGCATATGCATACTTTAACAGGTTCATTCAAGGGTACCTTCGCAAAACGTCCCTTTCTCATAATGTCACATTGTTTTTTTTTTCAGTCTTTTCAGTAGCTGCCCATTATTTAAACTAAATCTATCAAAAAAAATGCAGACGAGACATTATTAGCGTTACAAGCTACATTGTAATGATAGTCTAAATATAAATAAGAGGTGAATGGCCGCCACTATCACACAAGTACTTGAAGATAACATACATACATACATATAGTCACGCCTTCATCCCTTACGGGGTAGGCAGAGCGTGAAACGCCTCGTAAAAGGCGATTCCGCCACGTCTGACAAAAATTGAGGGCAATTTTAGATTGTAATTTGTATTGCTATAGTGACAGGTTGTCAGCCCATCGCCTAAATTACAATACACTGTAACCCTCGAGTCCCTTTTGCTGACTTCTACAGTATGCCCGGGAGGAAGGGCAGCTGGAACATAAAACAAACACGGTCACACTCATAGCCACTACTAGGATTCCCTGTATCGGGGTTCCATGGACATACACAGAAACAACCACAAAGAACACCCAGACCCAGAAACAGACATTTAAACTCATCATTCAAATGTCTGCCCCGGCCGAGAATCGAACCCGGGACCCTCTGCGTAGCAGGCAGGTACACTGCCATTAGGCTGCGCGGTTCGTCATTCTATGTTTTTCTATCTCTCTCAGTCCAGCATGAAGATAAGCAAGACAAATGACAAGACTGATTTTACCCAATCCAAAATTTAGCATGTTTCTAATTTGGCTAGCAACTGCCTCCGTGGTCTGAGTCTTGGGCTCTTGAATCGGAGCATGCGGGTTCGATTTCCATAGGGAGAGCACAACATTATATTTTGCAATTTATCGCTTTGGGAGTCCCTCCCCAATTTGGTTAGGACAATGCAAGTAGAGGTTTCCTTGCTTAAGCTGTCGGTTTCGGTTGCTATCTCTGATAGTGGTAGTCACACAAACCATGTCAAAAGTATTTTAGACACAATTAATTTATTACGATTAAGGGCGCCACCTATGCTCTGTTTCCACCTTAAGGCTGTTCATTTACCAAGAGATTTCTTCCATGCTGGCCTGGGAGCGAGAGAAAAATATAGAATGTGCCAGATGCATTTCTTCCCGGGCATGCTGTCAAAATCAGCTAAGGGATCAGAGGGTTTCTGTATATTGCAATTTAGGCGATAGTCTGACAACCTGTCACTACAGCAATATACCTACAAATTTATCTTAAATAACCTACAAAACTTTGTCAGACGTGGCGAAACGACCTTTGTTTGGGTCGTTTACGCTCTGCCTACCCCATTAGGGATAAAGGCTTGATTATATGTATGTATGTATGTTCAACGCCATATTTTTATTTGGCTGTTGACCTTGCCTGGATAATTTTGTTGGGGCTAACAGCAAGACGCCTCAAGTCAATGTCCTGTATTTAAAAACAATATTTATTTCTACACTAGCGACCCACCCCGGCTTCGCACTGAAATCATCAGTGTTTCTCTACTATATTATGCATGTATTATACATATATACCTTCCTCTTGAATCACTCTATCCATTAAAAGAAACCGCATCAAAATCCGTTGCGTAGTTTAACGCGTCAGCTGATCTAGGTACATGTAGATCAATGCCGCAAACCCGGTTCACTTCGTAGACTGAGACCGCCCCGATCGAAGGGTCATTTTGCGAAAGGGACATTTTGCGCAGTTACCGTTCACCGTTACTTCGCCATTCATTATTATTTTATCAAGTCATTATTGCTCTGCCTACCCCGTAAGGGATATTTGCATGATCTTACTTGGCTGTCGACCTTGTCTGGATAAGTCTGTTGGGGCCAAAGACCGATGCAGTCATTGTCCTGTTAGTATAAACAGTGAGTATATTTAGTTCATACATATACATATAATTACGCCTTTATCCCTAATGGGGTAGGCAGAGCGTTAACGACCTAAACAAAGGTCGATCCACCACGTCTGACAAAGCTTTGAGGGTTATTTAAAATAGATTTGTAGGTATATTGCTGTAGTGACAGGTTGTCAGCCCATCGCATAAAATTACAATATACTGAAACCCTCGGATCCCTCAGCTGATTTTTACAGCATGCTCGGGAGGAAATGCAGCTGGCACATTCTATGTTTTTCTCTCGCTCCCACGCCAGCATGCAAGTATATGGAAGTATATTTAGTACAGGAAGTTAAAATAAGCACCGATTTTCCTGTCTCTTTTATAAGTTCTAAAAATACAACAATGATATCCGACTCCTTACTTCGCAGAATATCTGTTTCGCAACATGTCCCTTAGCCGAAAATGTCCCTTTTGCAATTTGTCCCTCGCAAAATGTATCTTCCGGAAAATATCTCTTTTTTGATATACTAAAAATGACTATTTGCGAAAGGGTCATTTTGCGGAAGGGACATTATGAGAAAAATACGTTTTGCGAAGTAACCGTTACATGTTTAGTTAATAAATGATTTGATTCGATAAATACAGCTATATTCAGATTTTTTCCACTTCTAGTCATACTTTGATAATTAAGTTTCTGAATTTATGTAAGTAATTTATATGTATGACTATTTATTGTTATTAATTATATAAATACACCCAAGTAGCTTATTTACTTACTTATACAATATATTGCCTAAAATGTATACCAGCCCACTAGTTCAACTTTTATTTTCCTGTACCCTAAGGTTGCCTAGAAGAAATTTGTACCATTTTATGTTATTTTCTCTTGTGTCTTTTCTGTGCAATAAAGTATATTCTTATCTTATCTTACTTTCGGATTTTAAAGTCAATGTCTGTCTAGATTAAAACCTAAACGAAACAATGAAAATCAATATTAGCAGACATTGTATTTACATGACGTGATGCTATTTGCTTGCTTTTAGTAGAAATTCACATTGTGACTCAGAAAGTCAAGTTGTATCTCAGGTCGTGGACTTTGTAATTGAACATTTATCAAAATAACGAGTTATTTAAACTAGAGTAACTGAAATTGAAAGATTTCTTTATAACCACGATCGGTAGTCCGATTTACAAAACAAAACTAACTTAACTTTTAAATTACAACTACCAAGCACACAGAACTAGTAAGAGCATATCAATTCAACTGCCACTCAACCAAAACAATCTAAAACTTACTCTAAAAATTACTAAAAGTACCAGGCACACAGAAATCATCAGAGAATCAAATCACCCAGCAAACTAAGCAAAAAGTTCGCAAACTCTTCGCTCACAAACTACCAGCTACCAGGGCCGCATAAGCATAACACGTGGTACGAACTAGGCGATCATGACGTGCGCGAGAGTCGATTGTTAGAGCCACATCCGTTGATGAAGCGATAAGGCAATAATTGCCATTTTCTGACACGCCACGGTGATGTGGGCTTGTGTTATTCGTCGTGGCAGTGGACACGTTTGCCATTGTTGTGTTGTGTTAGGTTGTTTTATGCGAAGCGACGGCCATGGTTTAGCATAAATATATGGATTGCATCATGTGAAGTAGGTGTGATAAATACGTCATCAGATAGTGATAGTTCGACTCGAGAATCCACTCGCTAAGAAGAAGATAGTTAATTATTTATTTATTTTATTCATGATAATATTCATGACAAACATACAGCAATAATATTGACACTAACATAAACTAATATAAATAACACACAAGCCAATTTTGTTTCCACCAATAAATTAATACATACATATAATCACGCTTCTATCCCTAATAGGGTAGGCAGAGCGTGAACGACCTAAACAAAGCTAGTTGCGCCACGTCTGACAATGTTAGGAGGGTTATTTAAGATAGATTTGTAGGTATATTGCTGTAGTGACAGGTTGTCAGCCCATCGTCTAAATTGCAATATACAGAAATCCTCGAATCCCTTACCTGGTTATTACAATATGCCCGGGCATGCTGTAAAAGCCAGCTAAGGGATCAGAGGGTTTAGTAAATTGTAATTTAGGCGATGGGCTGACATTCTATCACTACAGCAATATACCTAAAAATCTATCTTTAATATCCCTCAAAACTTTGTCTCCCATTAAGGATAAAGGCGTGATTATATGTAATATGTTACATCATATGAAGTGGGTATGATAATACGTCATCAAAGTTTGCGTTATAACAGGTGGCAGGTTGCGTGATCATTTGGATACATTTTCGAAGGAAGGAAATCACATGAAATAGGTATTAAGGGAAGGAGAAGATGGAAGGCCTTCGCCCAGATTTATTATCTACCTAGCCTTATCCCGTATCTCACGGGGATTCGGCTACCTAATCTAGGAGATAGAAAGAAGGTTCTGGTTTCTACACAGAGCGACTGCCATCTGACCACCGCAACTCAGAAGGGAAACCAGACCGAATCCTAGATTAGGTTAGAGTTAGCACCGGCCTCTGACTTGGCTTAACGACTAATTCTTCCGGGTCCAACGGTAACGTGCCTTCCGAAGCACGGAAAAAGCACCGAATAAACGTACATATGAAATTCGTAAACCGAAAAACGCATTGGTACGTGGAGGGATTCGAACCATGACCTCCCGCTCAGGAGGTAGCGGCCCTATCCACTACACCATCGCGTAATCCACTACACAATTCATGACAAAATCCTGTCGCTCTAGTCTTACCGAACCCATACCTTACTTATGCGACCAAACCTATTTACTTAGTACATACATACATACATAAAATCACGCCTTTATCCCTTACGGGGTAGGCAGAGCATCAAACTCCTCGTAAAAGGCGCTTTCGCCACGTCTGACAAAAATTGAGGGCAATTTTAGATTGTAATGTGTATTGCTACAGTGACAGGTTGTCAGCCCATCGCCTAAATTACAATACACTGTAACCCTCGAGTCCCTTTTGCTGACTTCTACAGCATGCCCGGGAGGAAGGGCAGCTGGAACATTCTATGTTTTTCTATCTCTCCCAGTCCAGCATGAAAGAAAGAAGATTTACTTAGCGGTAGGAACTAACCATCTTTATTTGTGGTTTGTGGTCTAACCACCTCTTCTTGTCGTGTGCGTTTCGAGTCAATGAACCCGATGTTCCCTGGTGTCAGAGTTTTTAAGCCGCCTATGCTATAGCCTAACCACGGCACTCCGAAGCACGGAATCCCTTTACTTACGGACAATCAAGTTATTCAGTCAGCGTTGTATTAACCAAACTGGGGAAAATCTCATAAAGTGATAACTAATATCAACTTTGTGGTCTCCCTGGGACTCGAACCCAGAACCTCCATTGGTCAGACCACTAGACCACGGAGGCAGTCAACCTCGTGAGCGCCATTCAAATATCAAATCTATAACTAGCTATTGCATACGGTGTGAGATTTCTCAGTTGCCCACGCTCTTATGGCATAGTATTGTGGGGTTATGGCAATGACGCAATCCTCGCAAAGATTATATATAGATTACATGGCTTTCACCGCGTCGACGTAGTGATAGAGAAAAATATCGTCAATGTATAATTAAATAATAGTTACATTTTCTTACAGGCTGGCCTGGGAGCGAGAGAAAAATATAGAATGTGCCAGCTGCATTTCTTTCCGGGCATGCTGTAAAAATCAGCTAAGGGATCAGAGGGTTTCTGTATATTGCAATTTAGGCGATAGTCTGACAACCTGTCACTACAGCAATATACCTACAAATCTATCTTAAATAACCTACAAAACATTGTCAGACGTGGCGAAACGACTTTTGTTTAGATCGTTTACGCTCTGCCTACCCCGTTGGGGGATAAAGGCGTAATTATATGCATATGCATACTTTAACAGGTTCATTCAAGGGTACCTTCGCAAAACGTCCCTTTCTCATAATGTCCCATTGGTTTTTTTCAGTCTTTTCAGTAGCTGCCCATTATTTAAACTAAATCTATCAAAAAAAAATGCAGACGAGACATTATTAGACATTACAAGCTACATTGTAATGATAGTCTAAATATAAATAAGAGGTGAATGGCCGCCACTATCACACAAGTACTTGAAGATAACATACATACATACATATAGTCACGCCTTCATCCCTTACGGGGTAGGCAGAGCGTGAAACGCCTCGAAAAAGGCGATTCCGCCACGTCTGACAAAAATTGAGGGCAATTTTAGATTGTAATTTGTATTGCTATAGTGACAGGTTGTCAGCCCATCGCCTAAATTACAATACGCTGTAACCCTCGAGTCCCTTTTGCCGACTTCTACAGCATGCCCGGGAGGAAGGGCAGCTGGAACATAAAACACACACGATCACACTCATAGCCCCCACTAGGATTCCCTGCATCGGGGTGCCATGGACATACACAGAAACAACCACAAAGAACACCCAGACCCAGAAACAGACATTTAAACTCATCATTCAAATGTCTGCCCCGGCCGAGATTCGAACCCGGGACCCTCTGCGTAGCAGGCAGGTACACTGCCATATAGGCTGCGCGGTTCGTCATTCTATGTTTTTCTATCTCTCTCAGTCCAGCATGAAGATAAGCAAGACAAATGACAAGACTGATTTTACCCAATCCAAGATTTAGCATGTTTCTAATTTGGCTAGCAACTGCCTCCGTGGTCTGAGTCTTGGGCTCTTGAATCGGAGCATGCGGGTTCGATTTTCATAGGGAGAGCACAACATAATATTTTGCAATTTATCGCTTTGGGAGTCCTTCCCAATATTTTGCAATTTATCACTTTGGGAGTCCTTCCCCAATTTGGTTAGGACAATGCAAGTAGAGGTTTCCTTGCTTAAGCTGTCGGTCTCGGTTGCTATCTCTGATAGCGGTAGTCACACAAACCATGTCAAAAGTATTTTAGACACAATTAATTTATTACTATTGAGGGCGCCACCTATGCTCTGTTTCCACCTTGAGGCTGTTCATTTACCAAGAGGTAAAACACTTGCATACAAACATACATACATATAGTCACGCCTTTAGCCCTAATGGGGTAGGCAGAGCGTAAACGACCTTACACCACAGATAATATAATACTATACTAGTACCTAAACAAAGGTCGTTCCGCCACGTCTGACAAAGTTTTGAGGGTTATTTAAGATACATTTGTACGTATATTGCTGTAGTGACAGGTTGTCAGCCCGTCGCCTAAATTGCAATATACTGAAACCCTCAGATCCCTTAGCTGTTTTTTACAGCATGCCCGGGAGGAAATGCAGCTGGCACATTCTATGTTTTTCTCTCGCTTCCCAGGCCAGCATGGATTAAAATATTCATGAAAATGTTTATATACGTATTTTAGAGACAATTAATTTATTACTATTGATTGCGCCACCTACGCTCTGTTTCCACTTTAAGGCTGTTTATCTACCAAGAGGTGAATGTCCTATCTCGTTAACACTTTGCACGCTACAGATAAACACATTGAGCCTGAATGTCAAGTCTACTAGAACAACATCGAGATTACAACCAGCTGAATAGATACATACATACATATAATCACGCCTTTATCCCTAATGGGGTAGGCAGAGCGTAAACGACCCAGAAAAAGGTCGTTTCGCCACGTCTGACAAGTTTTGAGGGTTGTTTAAGATAGATCTGTATTGTATATTGCTGTAGTGACAGGTTGTCAGCCCATCGCCTAAATTGCAATATACTGAAACCCTCAGATTCCTTAGCTGGTTTCTACAGCATGCCCGGGAGGAAATGCAGCTGGCACATTCTATGTTTTTCCCTCGCTCCCAGTCCAGCGTGGAAGAAATAGTAATTTATATAAGTAGCATATAACTAGTAAATTTATAAAAATACTACCGACCCGCCCCGGCTTCGCATGGAAATCATCAGTGTTTCTCTACTATATTATGCATGTATTATACATATAAACCTTCCTCTTGAATCACTCTATCCATTAAAAGAAACCGCATCAAAATTCGTTCCGTAGTTTTAAAGATCTAAGCATACATAGGGATATAGGGACAGAGAAAGCTACTTTGTTTAACAGTTTATTGTACACAATAAAATACAAAGAACATATACATATAAAACAAAAACACAACAGGCACAGCTTATTTCTAAAAAGAAATCTCTTCCAGCAGACCTAGGCTAGTGAAATAGCATTCTGAGAGGCAGATACGACGTGCACAATTAAAAATATTTAAAACAATAAATTATAATTAACTTATCACAAAAAAAAAAAAACAAACACAATTACTTGAAAAATATGCTAAATAATCCTACTAATAAATATTAATAATATATACTTATGAAATAAATAAACAATATACTGCTATATAGATTAAATACATACATATAATTAATACTTTGTTTTATACTATGTAGTGATGACAATAAAGAATTAATTTGGAAGAGAAAGATAGTACTGTTCGGGATAAAGAATATCAATTATTTTTATCTATAGGTATTTGTTTACAAAGTCTGCAGTGGATGTAAGATTGAACTTTCTACTGTTTTTTGATTTTTGAATGCTGATGTTAATGTTCTTCCATGCTGACCTGAGAGCGAGAGAAAAACACAGAATGTGCCAGCTGCATTTCCTACCGGGCATGCTGTAAAAACT
The DNA here is from genome assembly GCA_949820665.1 of Scrobipalpa costella. Lineage (NCBI taxonomy): Eukaryota > Metazoa > Arthropoda > Insecta > Lepidoptera > Gelechiidae > Scrobipalpa > Scrobipalpa costella. The sequence goes on along the minus strand of OX463322.1, from coordinate 8,360,548 downwards.
AGCTAAGGGATTCGAGGGTTTCAGTATATTGCAATTTAGGCGATAGGCTGACAACCTGTCGCTACAGCAATATCTTCGGTTCTATCTTAAGTACTCCATTACATTGTCAGACGTGGCAAAACGAGCTCTGTTTAGGTCGTTGACGCTCTGCCTACCCCATTAATGATAAAGGCGTGATGTATGTATGTATAGATAGGCCGAATAGAGTCAATGACTGAGATAGGATATGACAAAACAAGTGAGGGCGTTTGTGCACCCATCCAGATTAGATCCGTATCCAATTCATATCAGAAAAGAAAACATATGAAACGAATGTATACCTCTACAGGTAAATAGTTAAAGAGTTTGGAAATACTATTTTTTAATTTCCATTTTTTTTATTTCCAACTTAGTTTTAGAATAAAAATGTTTCATGTCTTTTATTCAAACATAAATGACACTAGGTGTAAGGGACAGCGTAAAAAGAATGCTTTTCCAACAATTGTCTGATCGATGTGAACATTTTGTATGACAAAACCCTATTTTTCACTTCTTGAAAAAAACCCTGCTGATAGTAGTTCAGTGTCATTCCGTGCTTCGGAAGGCACGTTAATCCGTTGGTCCCGGTTAATATCGTATAATACCGTAGATATTAGTCGTTAAGCCATATCAGAGGCCAGTGCTAAGCATTGGCGGCTTGAAAACTCTGACCTAATCTAGGATTGGGTCTGGTTTCCCTTCTGGGTTGCGGAGGTCAGATGGCAGTCGCTCTGTGTAAAAATCAGTACCCTCGTTCAATCCCCTAGATTAGGAAGCCGACCCCGTAAGATACGGGATAAGGCTAAGGAGATGATGAGTAGTTCAGTGTCATTGACTGAGCTATCAGTTTGCGGGACTCTGTCCCTTACACCCCGTATGTTAGAAGCCGATTAACAAATCCAACACGCTATGACAATTAATCATTTAAACAACATTAATTTGTTGCACGCTGTTGTGAAATATTTATTTTATAATTATACCTCCAAACCAAACCGATGGTGTAGTGGATAGGGCCGCTGCCTCCTGAGCGGGGAGGTCGTGGTTCGAATCCCATCCCATCACGTACCAATATGTTTTTCGGTTTTTGAATTTCATATGTACGTTTATTCGGCGCTTTTTCCGTGCTTCGGAAGGCACGTTAAGCCGTTGGTCCCGGTTAATATCGTATAATACCGTAGATATTAGTCGTTAAGCCATATCAGAGGCCAGTGGTAAGCATTGGCGGCTTGAAAACTCTGACCTAATATAGGATTGGGTCTGGTTTCCCTTCTGGGTTGCGAAGGTCAGATGGCAGTCGCTCTGTGTAAAAACTAGTACCCTCGTTCAATCCCCTAGATTGGGTAGACGACCCCGTAAGATACAGGATAAGGCTAGGGAGATGAAGATATACCTCCAAACCAAACATTAAAATGTCAACAAAGATCATCATATTCCCAAACTGTAGAGAAGTAGAAATATATAATCACACTTTTGTCCCTAATGGAGTAGACAGAGCGTAAACGACCTAAACAAAGGTCCTTCCGCCACGTCTGACCAAGATTTGAGGGTCATTTAAGATAGTTTGTGACAGGTTTCTGCCCATCGCCTAAATTGCAATATACAGAAGCCGTCGGATCCCTTAGCTGGTTTTTACAGCATGCCCGGGAGGAAATGCAGCTGGAATATGCTTTTCTCTCGCTCCCAGTCCAGCATGGAAGAAATTTACATACAAAAACAAAAATAAATCCTTTTTATAACACCTTAACACCTGTTTATTGGTTAGTCATCATGAAAAACCTTTCTTAGCCCTTTGTTGCATTCTCTAACAAAAAAACCTTTGTTTTGTATGCTTGTAAGGGTATGCTGCATTACCAGTCATGCTAAAATTAGCTCAACCTTTTTGCATTACATTCGTGTTCTTTGTCTTGAAGATAACAAAATCTCCCTAGATTATTTCATTATTAAACTATGTCACTACAGCAATATACCTACAAATTTATCTTAAATAACCCTCAAAAATTTGTCAGACGTGGCGGAACGACCTTTGTTTAGGTCGTTCACGCTCTGCCTACCCAATTAAGAATATAGGCGTGATTGTATGTATGTGTTTAGTAGTCAATAAATTATGCCTCGGGATGTCGGGTAAAAAAAAATGTTTACTATGTTCAAAACTTCCGCAACTAGCAGTAAAAATATTGAATACCGTAGGTATGATAGAAAATAGTGTTAATGGCGTTACTTCGCAGAAAGCCCCTTTTCATAGAGTTCCTTTCGCAAGACGTCTCTTAATAAACAAATTCGTACAGATAGAAATTATTAATATCCTTTATCCCAACGAATAGCTTAGTCGTGCAGGTGCAATCAAAGAATGCGGATACGAGAAACCCAATACAAAAGATTCTCAGGACACTGCGTTCAATACACAACACAACAATACAATATCAGCCAAACAAAACACAGCGAAGACTGGAGATGTTGATAAACACGAAGTCGCGCGTGAAACCCGAACACGACACGGCTTGTTTACGCGGTACACGTGTTCGAGAAAGAAAAAAACCAAAACATTTACCGAGATCGTCCACCGACGCAGAGTTCTTTGGCTCCAACATTTTTAGCGTTCTTGGCACTGCACTGTCACTCAACACAACACGATAAATAATAAGCTCGGTAAAATCTTTTCACAACACAAAGTAAGTGTTAACAAAGTAAACTGTAAGAGCGAATGCCCGCGCGTCCGTACGCGCTGAGCGTTGGACGCAAACTGATTTGAAAATGGAACGATTGGAACGCGTGGACGTTCGAAGCGCAATACAACGTATATAATTGATATTTTAATAGGTAATTGTAATACCTGTTACAGAGCCCGATGGTGTAGTGAATAGGGCCGCTGCCTTCTGTGCGAGGTGTCGTGGTTCGAATCCCACCACGCGTTTTTCGATTTTCGAATTTCATATGTACGTTTATTCGGCGCTTTTTCGTGCTTCGGTAGGCACGTTGAGCCGTTGCGTATCGTTTAATACCGGAGATATTAGTCGTTAAGCCATGTCAGAGGCCAGTGTTAAGCATTGGCGGCTCGAAAACTCTGACCTAATCTAAGATTGGGTCTGGTTTCGCTTCTGGATCAAATGGCAGTCGTGTAAAAACCGGTACCGTTAAATCCTCTAAATGAAGTAGCCGCCCCTGTGAGATACGGGATAAGGCTACGAAGATGATTGTGCTACCTATTACAGTGCAAGCGATATGAAACCCTGTTTGCTTCTCGATTGCTCCACCAATAACAAAGAGGGCTTTAGACGTACGATAAGGAAATTTCCTAATTTTGATGCTACTTTTCCAAGATAACAATACTTCTAGATGTTTCAAATTCAAACGCTTTACAGAATGCAGCCTTCTATGACGTACATACACACATATAATCACGCCTTTATCCCTAATGAGGTAGGCAGAGCGTCAACTACCTAAACAAAGGGCGTTCCGCCACGTCTGAAAAAGTATTGAGGGTTATTTACGATAGATTTGTACGAATATTGCTGTAGTGACAGGTCGACAGCCCATCGCCTAAACTACAATCAACTGAAACCCTCGGATCCCTTAGCTGGTTTTTACAGCATGCCCGGGGGGAAATGCAGCTTGCGCAGCACATACTATGTTTTCCTCTCACTCCCAGCCTGGCATGGAAGAAACCTTCCAACCTTCTATGACCAAGTAGATAAAGAATCTCAAAACGTAGATAATATTTATTCCATGCTGGTCTGGGAGCGAGAGAAAACCATAGAATGTGCCAGCTGAATTTCCTCCCGGGCATGCTGTAAAATCCAGCTAACGGATCCGAGGGTTTCAGTATATTGTAATTTACGCGATGGGCTGACAACCTGTCACTACAGCAATATACCTAGAATTCTATCTTAAATAACCCTCAAAACTTTGTCAGACGTGGCGGGACGACCTTTGTTTAGGTCGTTTACGCTCTGCCTACCCCATTAGGGATAAAGGCGTGATTATATGTATGTATGTATTTCAAAACAACATGCTCCCATCGAAAGAGATTTTGATAACGTTTATGTGACGTGCAGAACTATAACGTCAAATGTAAACAAAGATTTAGATACTGCGCAGGATAGAAATGATTTGCTAATAGACATACATACATATAATCAAGCCATTATCCCTAATGGGGCAGGCAGAGCATGAACGACCCAAAATTTCAAAATAACAATGTAATTGTAGTGAACAACCGGACTACCGGACAAATCTTAAAACTTATAAAATTTTTAAGTAACAGAAAGAATAATTCATCATTAATGAGAGATATAATAATATCATCCATGTAGAAATTGTACAAATCGAAGGGCTATAGTTGTAGTTTCAATATATTGTTATTTTGGCGATGGGCTGACAACCTGTCACTACAGCAATATACGTACAAATCAATCTTAAATAACCCTCAATACTTTGTCAGACGTGGCGGACGACTTTTTTTTAGGTCGTTTACGCTCTGCCTACCCCATTAGGAATGAAGGCGTGATTATATGTATGTATGTCTGTCTGACCTACCACAAAGTGCATTGGCATTTCCAAAAATAAATCGATACTCCTCGAAAATGCTTCAATACATTAGTGGGTGCACAAACGAGTTGCTAATTACGTTCACAACAGAAGCACTGTTCACGTTCTAACCTCATTAAGTTGGAGGTGAAGGACGCGTACGTGATTCGACGCATGCGCAGACCACGCTTTATTGGAGCGAGAGAGATGGCGCTATGGAAGATAAAGCTAGGAGAGACAGAGACGACGGTAGAAGCTAGAGACCGGTTTGTGGAGGCGTCTGGAGTATCGCAAGGATGCATTCTTGGGCCCCTATTCATTATTGTTTACGTTTACACAACGGACAAGGGCAGATAAGTGTGGCTGAATCTTGTGGACTGGACAGCATTTTAGTATATTTTTTTATGTTGATGAATGATGATCTATTCGGCAGGTACAATACAAATACTCACATTCTTACATAGAACGATATCTTATACTCACATTCTTATATAGTCACGCCTTTATCCCTAATGGGGTAGGCGGAGCGTAAACAACCTAAACAAAGGTCTTTCGCCACGTCTGACAAAGTTTTGAGGGTTACTTAAGATAGATTTGTGGGTACATTGCTGTAGAGACAGGTTATCAGCGCATCGCCTACATTGCAATATACAGAAACCCTAGGATCCCTTAGCTGGTTTTTACAGCATGCTCGGGAGGAAATGCAGCTGACACATTCTGTTTTTCTTTCGCTCCCAGTCCAGCATGGAAGAATACACTTATTCTTTATTGCATATAAATAAGACATTACAGAGGAACAAACATCACAAATATGACTGCCTCCGTAGTCTAGTGATCAGAGCAACATGCCCGAGAGGAAATGCAGCTGGCACATTCTATGTTTTTTCTCGCTCCCAGTCAAGCATGTAGCAGCATGCAGCATGTCCTTATTAATCACGGTACTACGATTTATTTTGTTGTCTGCTAATTCCATTCCAAAGCCAGACGACTAACCGATAGAGGCGCAAATCCAAATGAACCTTTCTAATCTGAACACGGGCAAACACTGGCTGGTAGTAAACAAACAAAACAGTGAAGGTGAATCCCGAAGCCACCGTCAGAACTCCCTGCCTGCGGATCTATTTCCGGAACGTATAACCTGGGCCTTTTCAAGGCGAGAGTGAACAAGCATTTTCTAGGCAATCATGCTCCATCATAGTCTACATCATCACTTACCATCACGTGAGATGGCGGACAAATGATTGCCTATCAAATATATATATAAAAAAAAAATGGTTGGGCATTGCTCGACTTGTTTCGGAAGTAAGAAGGCGAAGGCAAGGTCGACGGGTTTGAGCGCAGCCGCCGTTCTGCAGGTACACAACGTGTAACAGAAAGGGCATAAGAACCGAAAGGACATGTAGATACATACAGAAATATAATCACGCCTTTATCCCTAATGGGGTAGGCAGAGCGTAAACGACCCAAACAAAGGTCGTTACGCCACGTCTGACAAAGTTTTGAGGGTTATTTAAGATAGATTTGTAAGTATATTGCTGTAGTGACAGGTTGTCAGCTCGGATCCCTTAGCTGGTTTTTACAGCATACCCGGGAGGAAATGCAGCTGGCACATTCTATGTTTTTCTCTCGCTCCCAGGCCAGCATGGAAATAGATTCGTAATAGATTTTCCGAATTCAAAATGCTGCCCCATTAAATTCTTTCAACTTTTTTTGTTTTGATTTGCAGCATCGACAGTGCTAATATTTCTTAATTGTAATGTGAAAGCAAAGCGCTGAGTGCGTGGTATGTCTACGAATTATTGGGTATGTCTAGCTTAGTTATATCTGTAGTGGAAAGCCCGTATTTTGTAACATCGAGATGTAAATCCCACCAGGGCGTCATAAAAGTGTAGGAGCTGTGAGGAGGAGCTTTTCTTACTTGGAGTGTGCATTTTATAGCAAGAGATCAGATTTTGGTGTAATAGACGCTGTCCCTTACACCCGGTATAGTTATTGAAGAAAGCAAAGCGCTGAGTGCGTGGTATGTCTACGAACTATGGGGTATGTCTAGCTTCGTTATATCTGTAGTGGAAAGCCCGTATTTTGTAACAACGAGATGTAAATCCCACCAGGGCGTCATAAAAGTGTAGGATCTGTAAGGAGGAGCTTTTCTTACTTTTAGTGTGCATTTTATAGCAAGAGAACAGGAGCCGTATTTCTGAACCGCTCGTATGAAAACCGAAAACGCATACGAAAATCATTCGTTTACGAAATTTATTACACACGATTTTACGTATTTTTGAAGCAGTAGAAATCTGTGTTGCCAATAAAGTTTAATCCCATACATTGGTTCCGTTCTACGCAAAAATGTACCTACTACACCACCACTAAAAACCGGTAATGAATCGCAGAGAAATGGAACGTAAATTCAAGTAAATTAAAAAGTTAAAGTGTCACATGTCAAATGGTTGTCTATGTCAATATGATGTCAATAGGGCTTCAATAGTGTACTTGAGTTTCGAGTAGTAGAAAATAAAACGAGTGGTTTGGACCACTCGTTACAGGGCGCATACGTATGAGTATTTAAAAATTGTGATTTTGTAATTTCGAATGCAAATGTTGCTTTTTGTAAGCGAATTCCAATTCGAGCGGTTCAAAAATATGGCTCCAAATCTCTATTCCCTATACCATGCGTATATGAATATACATACATACATAAATCACGCCTTTATCCCCTACGGGGTAGGCAGAGCGTTTAACTCCTCGTAAAGTGCGCTTTAGCCACGTCTGACAAAAATTGAGGGCAATTTTAGATTGTAATATGTATTGCTATAGTGACAGGTTGTCAGCCCATCGCCTAAATTACAATACACTGTAACCCTCGAGTCCCTTTTGCTGACTTCAACAGCATGCCCTCCCGGGCATGCCCGGGAGGAAGGGCAACTGGAACATTCTATGTTTTTTTTTCTCTCCCAGTCCAGTATGGAAGAAAGTTTTACAGATAAACTTATTTTTAGGTCCGTATTACTCAGATATAAATATATCTAAAATCTAGCTAGCTACTCCGCACATTATCAAATAGCAGGACTGATTTTAATTTTGTAATAGGTAGATGATTTCACTTACTAGTAACAATTAAATGAATTTAATGATATTATAACTAGTTTTACTTAGAGAATATAATTTCTTAATTGTTTTATAGTTAGCTAAGCGAGCGTTTTACATAATCAGTCCAATTATAAAATAAAATAAATAAATTATTTAATTTATTGATTAAAAATATTTTTGCTTATGCGGGATGCGTAACTCTTAGATCAAATATAGTTTTGACGACCCGCGCAGGCTAGGTGGCAGTGTACCTGCCTGCTACGCAGAGGGTCCCGAGTTCGATTCTCGGCCGGGGCAGACATATGAATGATGAAATTAAATGTCTATTTCTGGGTCTGGGTGTTATTTGTGGTTGTTTCTGTGTATGTCCATGGCACTTCGATACAGGGAATCCTAGGGGGCTATGGGTGTGATAGTGTTTTTTTTTAATGTTAGTTATAGATACACAAACGCCGCTAAAAAATGGCACCAAAAAATAAGCATAAGCTTTGTTTTTACGTCAGTCGCTATTTGACAAGTCAAACTTTATTTTACAAACATTCAGGTCCATATTGAAGCTTTAAGTAAACCACTTTACGGCGTTATTGCACAAAGTAATCGCCTTCTTTTATATCATTTGCTATTTTACAAATCAAACTTTATTTTATAAACATTCAGGTCCATATATATAGAAGCTTTAAGTAAACCACTTTACGACCTTTTTGCACATAGGGATAGTCAGTTGATGTGGTGCCACGGTTTGAGTTTGATTCTGTATAGGACCGTGGATCTATAACTATATTTGATATAAGGCGTAACTACTGAATAGGTTATATTTAGATAATTTTCACCGAGTGGAAACGGCACTTTTAGAAAATATTTTGTTTTTCGTATGAACCTTCAAATTTCCAAAAAAATACCGTTTTGTCCTCACAAAGTCACACGAGAATGTATTAAGCCGTCGTACAGGGAAGCCTGTTTCCTTATTAATGTACTATGTCCCCACAAAGTATGTCTGCTGTGTATGTTGCCTGGTAGAAATTGCTGCTTTAGCAATAAGGCCGCCTATATTGTACTGTCACGTTTGTTCCTTTTTATTTCTGTTGTATGTGTTTCTTTGTGCAATAAAGAATTTTGTATTGTATTGTATTGTATGTTCCACTTGGCCGCCATACTTGAAAAAAAATCCACACAGAACTCTTGGAGCTGGCTCTCTTATTATTAAAGTCGTTACTTCGCAGAATGTACCTTTCTTAAAATTTCCCTTTCGTAGAACGTCTCTTTCGCAAAATATGCGTTTTGCAAACTGTTCCTTTTTAGATAGATTTAGTTCAAATAGTAGGCAGCTACTGAAAAGACTTTAAAAAATCAAAGGGACAATTTGCAAAAACGACATTTATCGAAAAGGTCATTTTGCGAAGTAACCAATAAAAATCCACAATCCCGTAGAGTAAATAGAAACTGTTTCATATAGGAGTTCATTCTGGCGAAGACATTTCTCAGCTAATTTAATGTTAGTCCTGACTCTGTCCTAGACAAGCTGTTTCATTATTTGTCAACAGTTTCGAAGTTCTGTTACCACAAAAGCTTTTGGAAGCTATTCTAAACACCAGTGTCTTTATAACTTACTAGCTGCCTCCGTGGTCTAATAGTCAGAGCCATGAGCTTACAATCCGGAGGTCCTGGGTTTGAATCCTAGGGGGAAAACACAAAGTTGATATTTGTGAATTTATCACTTTGTAAGGTTTTCCGCAGTTTGGTTCGGACATTGCAGGCTAAATCACCTGATTGTCCGAAAAGAAAAAGGATTCCGTGCTTCGGAGGGCACGTTAAGCCGTCGGTCCCGGATGCTGTCTTTGGTAATAGTCGTTACTCAAACCACGTCAGAGGCCTAATAGTTGTGCTACTAGGCGGTTTCAAAACTCTGACATCAGGGTCCATCGGGTCGTTCGACTCGAGAATCCACTCGGTAAGAAGAACTTACTAGGAATGATACACTTTCCATACATACATACATATATCACGCCTTTATCCCTAATGGGAGAGGTAGGTAACCCTCAAAACTTTGTCAAACGTGGCGGGATTACCTTTGTTTAGGTAGTTTACGCTCTGCCTACCCTATTAGGTATTAAGGCGTGATTATATGTTAGTATTGATGGACTGTGTTTTGACTTGAAATCCTTGCCCAAAGCAAGCTAAAATTAATAACACTTCAAATGAAACCCATTTGAACTTCGCAGAATCCAGAGCGTGTCATTCAACCGACAAACTTATTAGCATTACATAAATCCACTTTCTTCGCAATTTCCTTCATAAATCTTAAAACCAACCGCAAATAAACATGGCCTGTGACAAAGTTAGCTTTGCATCTCTTCAAATGCACTGTTCTTATCTTCTGCTGAGAGATATGTGTGAGCCAGCTGCTAGGATAATTTTGTTCTGGACACTTGCCAGAAATTGTGACGATAGTATTGGCCACGTGTAACAACCAGTTCGAGAACTGATCTCATGTTTGACCGAGTTCAATGAATGCCTTTTGCAGAATATAAGAAATACATACGAGTATAATCACATCCAAAATGGGGTAGGCAGAACGTAAACAACCTAAACAAAGGTCGCTCCGCCACGTCTGACAAAGTTTTGAGGGTTATTTAAGATAGATTTGTAGGTATATTGCTGTATTAACAGGTTGTTAGCCCATCGCCCAAATTGCAATATCTGAAACCCTCGGATCCCTTAGTCGGTTTTCACAGCATGCCCGGAAGGAAATACAGCTGACACATTCAATGTTTTTCTCTCGCTCCCAGTCCACCATGGAAGAAATATGCTTGTTTCAAAGTTCATTCTGAACAGGTAACGTAAATCCAAAATGGCGTCAATGCCGTCACTGGAGCCGAAGCCAATCAGAATCCAAAACAAACAGTGACACAGACTAAACAAAGAATGACTCGAATCAATATTGGTTTAGCAAATAGGGCTAATTGATTATAAGCTTGTTTCAAAGTTTCGGAATGGAAGGTCGCGAGGATTGTACATACATGTAGTCACGTCTGATTCCCCAACGGGGTAAGCAGAGCGTAAAACCTAGTAAAAGGTATTTTCACCACGTCGTCTGACAAAAGACGACAAGTGTAGATTGAAATGTGTATCGCCATAGTGACAGATTATAAGCCTGTTGTCTAAATGACATTAAGTTGTTGTAGCCCGCATGCCCGGGAGAAGAAGCAACTGGCACATTCTGTCTTTCTTTCTCCCCTTATTTATCATTGAATTTATGCAGGAAGAAAGCTCATAATTTTACATACATAAATATAATCACGCCTTTATCCCTAATGGGATAGGCAGAGCGTAATCGACCTCTACAAAAGTCGTTCCGTCACGTCTGGCAAAGATTCGAGGGTTATTTAAGACAGATTTGTAAGTATACTGCTTAAGTGACAGGTTGTCAGCCCTTCGCCTAAATTGCAATATACTGAAGCCTCATTATTACATACCTACACTGAATACAATAAGTGGGTAAGTCCTAAGCAAAAAAAGGAAGTTTCTTCCATGCTGGACTGGGAGTGATAGAAAAACATAGAATGTGCCAGCTGCATCACCTCCAGAGCATGCTGTAAAAACCAGCTAATGGATTCGAGGGTTATAGTATATTACAATTTTAGGCGATGGGCTGACAACCTGTCACTATAGCAATATACGTCATGATCATCTGTAATAACCCACAAAACTTGCAGGTGGCGGAACGACCTTTGCTTAGGTCGTTTACGCTCTGCCTACCCCATTAGGGATAAAGGCGTGATTATATGTATGTATGTATGTAAAAAAAGGAAAACATATTTTTGCAAAACATTGTGATTCGAAGTGACGCGCAGAAGTAATCACGTGACGTAGTATATTCACCTTGACTTACTGATAAGTTTATTTTCTAAGACAGAAAACGCAGTTTATTTCGAAAACAATAACAAAACATGAGCATTAAGGTATTGTCAATGTCCTATTCTTCCATGCTGGCCTGGGAGCGAGGAAAACATAGAATGTAACAGCTGCATTTCCTCCCGGGTGTGCTGTAAACACCAGCTAAGGGATCTCAGGGGTTTCGGTATATTATAATTTAGCTGACAACCTTTCACTACAGCAATATACCTACAAATCTATCTTAAAACAACCCTCAAAACTTTGTGAGACGTGGCGGAACGACTTTTGTTTAGGTCGTTTACGCTCTGTCTACCCCACTAGGGGTAAAGGCGTGATTATATGTATGTAATACATTCACCTTGACTTACTGATAAGTTTATTTACTAAGACACAAAACGCAGTTTATTTCGAAAACAATAATAAACCGAGGATTAAGGTATTAAACAATTAATTGAATCTACTCTACATTTTGTCAATATGTTATGTTTTGAATTCGTTGGTTTTGAAGTATTCTTTATTACATACATACTATCACGCCTGTATCTCTAATGGGGTAGGCAGACCGACAACGACTCAAACAAAGGTCGTTTCGCCACGTCGGACAGGTTTTGAGGGTTGTTTAAGATAGAGCTGTATATTGCTGTAGTTGACAGGTTGTCATGTCAGCCCATCGCCTAAATTACAATATACCCTCAAATCCCTTAGCTGGTTTTTACAGCATGCCCGGGAGGAGATGCAGCTGGCACATTCAACGTTCTACTATCGCTCCCAGTCCAGCATGGAAGCTATTCTTTATTATCGACAACAATTACAAAGGGTCAATACAATTCACGTTTTACAAATAAAAAATTTCATCCAAGACGTCACATCGAAGCAAGGTTCCCAGGAGGCTGGCAGTATTGCCTCTCTCAATGGCTAGGTTTATTCCTTGGGCAAAAAACTGCCAGCCTTCGGGTCACCGGATGCATCGATGAGACGTCTGGATAAATCGTGTAGAAAACTTTTAATGGCCGGACCCCATGGGCCCATAGTCTCTACCTTAAAAAAGGTCAAAAGTGAATTTATATTCTATCTTTCTGTATACCAAATTTTATCCCGATCCGTTCAGCCATACGGCAAGTAAGTGTAAAGAGGCAACAAACAAACATGCACACTCACAAACTTTTCTTGGAATCTAAAGATCAGATCAGAGCTCTAAACAGAAATAACGACTTTGTTAGAGAATAGAACTATATCGCAGATGGAAAGCTAGCAAAACATAACAATAAGTAAAAAAAGGGGTGTAAGGGACAGCGTCCCGCAAATTGATAGGTGACGACACTGAACAACTATCAGCAGGATTTGCAGCAGTAAAAAAATATGGCTTTTCCATACAAATTGTCTGATCAAGGTGAACATTTCGTATGGAATTCAAATTCACTTCCTGAAAAAATACCTGTTGATAGTTGTTCAGTGTCATTGACTGAGCAACCTCTATCAGTTTGCGGGACGCTGTCCCTTACACCTGGTATTGTTGGAAAACAAACAAACAAAGCAAGGACAATCCAGATAAAGGATTCTTGACCCAGCTGTCAAGTTTAGTCATCAATCTTCCACTTTCATCGGAAACAATCATATTTCATCTTGCTTTATCATTGCCTATAAATACGAGAGCACTCGACGAAGGTCAGATGTGAAATGAGGCATCGGAGCGGAGGCATTGACCAGAAAGGAGAAAAAGATTTAAGGAGTGTTCCAACGGCAGATGAGCAGACAGATTTCAAGATATGGAACCATCGCCCGTACTGCCTTAGAATATCGTTCAAATCAGCGCGCGCTACTGCGTGGCGGTTACGGCCGTGGCCGCGTCAAAAATGTGCGAAAAACGCACAAAAAAGCTAATTCCATAAAAACTACGAGTCGGATTTCAAAAAGCTATGTTGCGATTTTTAATAATCATAATACGGATATTTTCCCGAAGGAACCGAGAAAGAGCTCCTAACAGTTCATAAGGAATATCAAATTTACTGTTAAGAACAGCGTTACTTCCAGGTTTTTTTAGCATACTTATTTATGAACTAGAATATTTTTAAATGTTGCAATTGCAAGCCATATACTGATTTCTTAGATGTATTATTTTTTTCTTCGAGTGTGAGTGGGAATGTTGAAAGGGGAAGACCTCGACGAACGTATATAAATACGTTCTAGGGAAAGGTCAGGTCAGGAGTACCCTAAACCGACAAGCGTGCATGAGAAGATTGATGAATGTAGATCGTAGCAAATGGATGTGATCTCTGCCTAACCCTCCGGGAAAGGGGCGTAACGTTATGTATGTATGTATTATTATTTTAGAATTTTCCATTTATTCGTTTAGGAGAAATAAACTCATAAATACAACCATTTGCCGTTAGAAATAACCTTAAATGTTTTTTTTAATATGTGCTAATGGACCGAGTGTAGGTACCTGTCGCCCGAATCACTTGAAGTTGGTTGAAAGAACATTTATTTATAACAGAACTAGCGACCCGCCCACGCCTTCGCACGGAAATCATCAGTGTTTCTCTACTATATTATGCATGTATTATAGATATAAACCTTCCTCTTGAATCACTCTTTCCATTAAAAGAAACCGCATCAAAATCCGTTGCGCAGTTTTAAAGATCTAAGCATACATAGGGATATAGGGACAGAGGAAGCGACTTAGTTTTATACTATGTAGTGAAATAGTATCCAATTTTACGTCAAAATCAGTGGTAACAACTGTTTGAAATACCTGCGTAGGTTAAGTTAAATTTAACGTAGTTTAGTTCTGGCAATTTCATTACATAATGAAATGAATTGATTAAAAGTCAGTATCCAAACGATAAATGCTGAAAAATAAAACCCGTAATATTTTGTCTACAACGTGTGTATTCAAAATCGTTCCCGATTTAAAAATAAAGTAACGTTCTAGATTCTCTGATAGGGTTGAAACTATGATGTCGTAGGTCGTACAAAACATACATACATCAAATCACGCCTTTATAACATAACATAAAAATACTTTATTGCACGGAAGAATACAAATCCTACAACACAACAGATAACAACAAAAGACAAGTACAACATAGGCGGCCTTATTGCTAAGGTAGCAATTTCTTCCAGGCAACCTTTGGGTGAAAGAAAAATGCGTAGCGGTTAGCGGGATAGTACTAACCTAGTCACTTATGTATCCTAAATACATTACATATAATACATAAACTAAGTACAAGCGACTACATAGATATTGTAAAATAAACTAATACATAATCACTACATAGTATAAAACAAAGTCGCTTTCTCTGTCCCTATATCCCTATGTACGCATAAATCTTCAAATGCGGTTTCTTTTAATAGATAGAGTGATTCAAGAGGAAGGTTTATATGTATAATACATGCATAATATAGTAGAAACACTGATAATTTCCGTGCGAAGCCGGGGCGGGTCGCTAGTATTCGATATATTCGCAGCTAAACACCATATCTTGATGGCCGTTCCTCTATCCTCCACCCGTGGACCCCGTTAGTAGCCTTCAGCTCAGCCCTAACGATGGCTGACGTCGCGTTTCTTATCATAGACTAAGGAGATCACGCCATACATCCTAACACTTGTTTTTATACATTCGCAAAAAGAAGGCGTGTCGGTATATGCGTAGATGCCCGTAATAAGTGATTATAGATAGCCTTGAGTCATTTCGACCCGCTGCGTCACACGCGTGCGAATTTATGATAAATATTTTGCTTTCGACGAGTCTGTGTGTTTAAATAATATAAAATATTATCCTCCTATATATTCTACGTAACATCACTTTAATTTTATTTTACTTAGTGCAATCTAATAGCGGAACCCATCATCATCAGGCTGGGAAAACGCTAAGCAGAAGAAGAGTGCAATCAAATAGAAGCCAACCGTCTAAAAACTATTGACTATTATATGCAATAGTATTATTAAACGCGTCATATGTATCACTTATACTCCGTTTTTTTAACGTTGCGGCCCATAACCTGTTTTTGCTTTACAACGTTAAAGAAAGTCAACCGTAAAACATATGTTTGTAACAAGGTTATCGCCTGCGATTCCGAAATCTTCTTCTGTCGAGTGGATATCGAGTCTATGGACTCGATGAACCCTGGTGTCAGAGTTTTTAAACCGCCTAGTAGCACAACTATCAGGCCTCTGACATGGTTTTGTGTAACGACCACTATCAAAGACAGCGACCGGGACCGACGGCTTAACGTACCCTCCGAAGCACGAAATCTTTTTCTTTTCGGACAATCAGGTGATTCAACCTGCAATGTCCTACCCAAACTGGGGAAAAAATCACAAAGTGATAAATTCTCAAATATCAACTTTGTGTTTACCCCCCTGGGAATCGAACCCAGGACCTCCGGATCGGGAGTCCATGGCACTAGCCACTAGACCACGGAGGCAGTTATCCGAAATATGAAACTCTGCTAAGTTGCAAAGAAAATGCAGTTTATGGGCCGCAAAACATGTCGGTCGATAACTCAATGTTGAAAATACGATTTTATCTCTAATTGACAAACAAGTGTCATTCATACTGTTAACAACTACTGACATGTTTGTTAGACCTCTACGTTTCGACTCTTTACGAGAGTCTTCTTCATGGAGAGTGAAAATCACACAACACCGCCCGCCGTGTGTGATCTTCAACTAGTGGTTCGATAAACAAACAAGTGAGTAGTCTTTAATTTATCAGTATGTTTAAAATACAAACTAAAAACCACTACCCTCGTTCAATCGCCTAGATTAGTTAGCCAACCCCGTGAGATACGGGATAAGGCTAGACAGATGATGATGTCATTGAACAGTACCTCACCTGTGTACCGGGTGTAAGGGACTGCGTCCCGCAAACTGATAGAGGTTGCTCAGTCAACGACACTGTTCAATATCCGCCAGGAAATTCTTTCAGGAAGTGAAAATAAAATTTGGCTTTTCCATACAAATTGTCTGGTTGAGGTGATCATTTTGTATGGGAAGGTTATTTTTTTTATTGATTTCCTGAAAGAATTTATTGGCAAAAGTTGTTCAGTTTCGTTGACTGAGCAACCCACCCAAACCGCAAGGTTTGCGGGACGCTGTCTCTTAGTCTAGAGTCATAGATTTCTATTTACAACAATAATTAGAAGGCGTGGCACATCTTTAGCCTACTTCTAATTCTTCGCTGCGATTATAATATTTAAAAATACGTCTTCCATGCTGGACTGGGAGCGAGAGAAAACATAGAATGCGCCAGCTGCATTTCCTCCCGGGCATGCTGTAAAAGCCAGCTAAGGGTTTATGTATATTGCAATGTAGGCGATGGGCTGACAACATGTCATTACAGCAGTATACATAAAAATCTATCTTAAACGGCCCTCAAACTTTGTCAGACGTTTCGGAACGATCTTTGTTTAGGGTTGTTTACGCTCTGCCTTCCCAATTAGGGATAAAGGCGTGATTACAAGTATGTAAAAAAACGTGGCAGCCTTGAGTCATTTGAATGTACGTCGTGCGAATTTTTGCAAAATATTTTGCAGTCGAGTGTCCGCGACCTTGATAGACTAATGCGTTATCTCTTTCTATACTACGCAGTTGTATCGAACGATACGGTTTAAAACATTAACAAAAAGAAAATTACTTCCTTGAAATGGGCGATTCGTTCCAAGCTGGACTGGGAGTACAGAATATATAATAGTCTGGGAGCGAGATTCGGCCATGTTGGACTGGGAGCGAGAGAAAAACGTAGAGTGTGCCAGCT
This sequence comes from Scrobipalpa costella, assembly GCA_949820665.1. NCBI lineage: Eukaryota > Metazoa > Arthropoda > Insecta > Lepidoptera > Gelechiidae > Scrobipalpa > Scrobipalpa costella. Next base: position 8,343,266 of record OX463322.1, on the reverse strand, counting down.
GCATTTCCTCCCGGGCATGCTGTAAAAACCAGCTATGGGATCCGAGGGTTTCTGTATATTGAAATTTATCCGATGGGCTAACAACCTGTCACTACAGCAAATGTACCTACAAATCTATCTCAAATAACCTTTAAAACTTTGTCAGACGTGGGAGAACGACCTTTGTTTAGGTCGTTTACGCTCTGCCTACCCCATTAGGGATAAAGGCGTGATTATATGTATTTTATGTTTTAAACAAGTGTGAGGCGAAATCACTTATAAAAGCGATAGAAGAATGGCAATTACTTGATCATCAAGAGCGTTAAAACATTTTAAATCAACTATGCAGTAAATGTTTAATTTCTTCTTATCAATAGGAAAAACACGTCCATCTTTAGAGACGTGGCGGCTTGACCTTTGAATAGTTTTCGCGCTTCCTACCCCAATATGGTTAAAGGCGTGATTTTATGTATGTTAAACAGGAAAGGCTAAGTTCCTTCTTTTCTTAAGTATGTGTGAGATGTAACTTTCATTTTCAGATATTAAAATTAAATTATATAGAGGCTGGAATTTTCAGACCGCTCCTTCAGGGGAAGTACCCAAAGTTTTCATAATTAATCTCAACATTAATCTGAATTTAGTTCATCATTGTGAAAGATTTTCACCTCATCAATCGCAGACAAATCTAATCAAGCTTGAAACACGTGTAAAATCTCTCTTCAATATCTCTACCACTATAGACTAGCTAATATCCATGAATATAACATTAAATGAACACATACTCAAACAAACACACCAACAATATAAATACATGTTCGCAGAGTGATGCGAAAGTACCAGGCTGCCAAAGCTTGGGAGAGGAGGAACGCAATTTTGAACGTATATTCGAAGGGCGTTGACCTCGCAGGCGAGACGTCTACGTCTAGGTCCTCGACCTTGCTCAACAAAAGCTAAATTCTATCTAATCGATGGAGAAAGCCTTCTGTGTTGTCATGTTCTCCTAGTACTTTTTGCTACTTTCGCAAGTACCTACTAGTTTTTTTACTCCTGACGTCGTCGTTCTACACGTGTAGCATTCAAAACGATTTACTAGTTTGATGATAGATATTTTTTTTAATACGAAGTATCCGAAAACGGTGTTTCCTTCGTTGTCATATACCTAATTTTATAACTAGTAGCTACCATCGCAACTACATTTTTTTTATCGATGTGATGACGTCGTTTAAGTTCAGCACGTGCAAGTAGTTTAAAAAAATATACATATTTTTGTGATTGTATGTGTCCAAAAAGGGTGGTTCTTTCTTGTCATAATCTCCTAGTTACTTATTACTAATCTCGCAAGTACCTAGTTTTTTTTACTGGTGACTGTTAAAATTCTACACGTGTTGCTTTCGAAACGATTTACATATTTACCGATTTATTCTTCTTCTTAGCGAGTGGATTCTCGAGTCGATAGAGCCGATGTACCTTGGTGTCAGAGTTATCAAACCGCCTATTTAGGACTCTGGCATGGTTTGAATAACGACCATTATTATCAAAGATAGCGACCGGGACTGACGGCTTAACGTGCCCTCTGCACGGAACTCTTTCTTTTCGAACAATCAGGTGATTCCGCCTGCAATGTCCTAACCAAACTGGGGAACACTTCACAAAGTGATAAATTGATAAATATCAACTTTGTTCCCCCTGGGAATCAAACCCAGGACTTACGGATCGTAAGCCCATAGCTCTGACCACTAGACCACGGAGGCAGTTATACCTATTTTTTGATAAAAAATAATAATAACCCTTAATTGGTATAATCTCCTAGTACTTGCAGTTACTTTCGCAAGTACCTACCTAGTTTTTTTAATGAAGATGACGTCGTTTAAGTTCAACACGTGTAGTAGTAATCCACGATTGTGACGTAATAATTTCTCATTGCCAAAACAAACTTAAAAGTTACCTTAGAGTAGAGTACAAAAAACTGTTAAATTATAAAATAGTCAACATCATCATCTCCCTAGCCTTCTCCCGTATCTCACGGGGTTGGTTACCTAATCTAGGGGATTGAACGAGGGTACTGGTTTTTACACAGAGCAACTGCCATCTGACCTCCTCAAACCAGAAGGGAAACCAGACCCAATCCTAGATTAGGTGAGTTTTCAAGTCGCCAATGCTTAGCACTGGCCTCTGACATCTACGGTATAAAACAATATTAACCGGGACCAACGGTTTAACGTGCCTTACGGAGTACGGAAAAAGCGCCGAATAAACTTATATGAAATTCGAAAACCGAAATACACATTGATACGTGGCTGTTTTTTTATACAATTAATATTATCTTTATAAACAATATGATATTTATTCATAAAAATAATCCAAAATTTTCCCGTTATATAAATTGCCATTGCTGATTCGAGTAATGTTAATTAATAAAGCCACAGTATAGTTTTCTATGTGTAAACAATATATCTTATGTAGTTTTTATTTTATAGCATGTTTTATACAACAAGTATTTTAAAAAAGAATTTAAGCAACCCATTATCTCCGTAGCCTTATCCCGTATCTCACGGGGTCGGCTACCTAATCTAGGGGGAATTGAAAGAGGGTACTGGTTTATACACTACACAGAGCGACTGCTATCTGGCCTCCGCAACCCAGAAGGGAAACCAGACCCAATCCTCGATTAGGTCAGAGTTTTCAAGCCGCCAATGCTTAGCACTGGCCTCTGGATATGGCTTAACGACTAATATCTACGGTATTAAACGATATTAACCGGGACCAACGGCTTAACGTGCCTTCCGAAGCACGGAAAAAGCACCGAATAAACGTACATATGAAATTCGAAAACCGAAAAACACATTGGTACGTGGTGGGATTCAAACCACGACCTCCCGCTCAGGAGGCAGCGGCCCTATCCACTACACCATCGGGCTCTCTCGATAGGTTCAGTCGAAAAAAATATTAAGACTTATATTATTTAGCGCCTAAAATCCGCCATTTTCAATTCTAAGAACACTCGGATGCTTGAGATCAATCGAACGATACAATCATTGCCGAATTTCATTTAGCTGTTTCGGCGATACGAGGAATAATAAAGAAATATAAAAACATACATACATACCTACAGATACACGCGGAAAACATAACCCTTTCTTGACATACATACATAAAATCACGCCTTTATCCCTTACGGGGTAGGCAGAGCGTTAAACGCCTCGTAAAAGGCGCTTTCGCCACGTCTGACAAAAATTGAGGGCAAATTTAGATTGTAATGAGTATAGCTATAGTGACAGGTTGTCAGCCCATCGCCTAAATTACTATACACTGCAACCCTCGAGTCCCTTTTGCTGACTTCTACAGCATGCCCGGGAGGAAGCATTCTATGTTTTTCTATCTCTCCCAGTCCTGCATGGATGTTTTCTTGACAGTGGGGTAAAAAATATGTCTCAGTTTCGTATTTCTGAGGACAGAAGACATTTTCAAAAGCGTTCTTCTAAATATAAACAAACTGAACTCAATCGACACGAGAGCGTACAAATAAATTGATTACCAAGCCAGACTGACAGACACGGCCCATTTGTCGTGATTAAGAGCATCGAGGTAGGATGTTGGGAAATGTCACACACAGTAAGACTATTAGGCTGCCTTTCCACCAGGGATAGGCGAGGGAAATGTGTCGTGCGAGGATGTCTAGCTGTGCTGTGAGAATGTGTGGGTGTTTCCACCAAGGCTGTGCGATTAAATTGTGTCGTGAGAGGATAAGATAAGAATATACTTTATTGCACAGAAAAGACACGAGAGAAATTAAAATAAAATGAAACAAATAGTAGTACAAATAGGAGTGTAGCGTTGTAATTAAAAACACTTGTACTTGTTTCACTTAATATAATTTAATCCTACCGGTTTCGCTAACTTATAGCATCATCAGGGATTTTATACATTTATCATACACAACACATAAAACATTTTAAATAAACCGTTCATATGCGAACGAAGTGCAACAATTGATATGTCCTAAATATGAACGGTTTATTTAAAATATTTTATGTGTTGTGTATGATATGTATAAAATCCCTGATGATGCTGCTATAAGTTAGCGAAACCCGTAGGATTAAATTATATTAACTGAAACAAGTACAAGTGTTCTTAATAAGAACATTATAAATATGGAGTTTTACCAAGTGCCGACAATCGCAAGTATAAATTGTATAGGAGTGTAGCGTTAGGATGTGTAGCGGAGTTGTCAAAATGCACATTAATGTGACAATGAATATGCGGTGCGAGCCGAGCGAGGATGCGTTGCTAAGCTGTGAAATGTGTCGGCGGCCTATTCCTCGCACACATTCCTAGCACACATGTCTCGCTTGTTTTGTACAGACAAAACCTCGCTCCGCTAAAGCCGTTTCCACCAGAGCTGTGCTGAGCGAGTCGAGGTAAATGGAGCGGTCCTATTGGTTGTTTAAAAACACATCCCTCGCTAGCTATCCTCGCACAGCTCTGGTGGAAACGCAGTCTAACTATGTTGCAGTTCAAATCGCCTCAATCTTCTTAGGACGGTTTTTACTGCTCCGTATTCGTAATGAAAACTGATCGGCTTTTGTTTGTATTGAAGGGTTTTTATGGGAGGGTTAGCCTTCGACGTTTCGATCCTATATATACGAGAATCTTCATCAGGAGAGAAGAAAGTCGACTGCGGTTCGCTGCGCCGACAGAACGGCAGGTGGCGCTGTAGTCAACGCTTGGGCTGGTTCTTGTATTGTTGATGGATCAGCGTTTATCGGAAGGTTTAAACACACGACACAGAATGTGTTTTCATTGTTTGTGTTTCCACGTTTGCGATAGAGACCGGGTAAATACGGGTGTATTCGGTTCGTATCCGAATCATGACCGCGAAATTTCTATTTAAAACGGATATGGATGGGTGCGCAAATCTGTCATACATTTACTAGGAAGGCCAATTCGGACCAGACAATATTCGGATACGGATTCGGACACCAAAAGTGCCCTTAGCATGTGGGGTTTCGAGTCGTGAACAACCATCCGATAAACAACAAACATGATTATGTTGTTTTTTTGCCCTGAAAAACCCCCGACTATAAAACCTGAAAAACCCCCGACTATAAAACCTGAAAAACCCCCGACTATAAAACCTGAAAAACCCCCGACTATAAAACCTGAAAACCCCCCGACTATAAAACCTGAAAAACCCCCGACTATAAAACCTGAAAAACCCCCGACTATAAAACCTGAAACCCCCCGATTATAAAACCTGAAAAACCCCCGACTATAAAACATGAAAAACCCCCGACTATAAAACCTGAAAAACCCCCGACTATAAAACCTGAAAAACCCCCGACTATAAAACCTGAAAACCCCCCGACTATAAAACCTGAAAAACCCCCGACTATAAAACCTGAAAAACCCCCGACTATAAAACCTGAAACCCCCCGATTATAAAACCTGAAAAACCCCCGACTATAAAACCTAAAATTTTTCCATGCTGGACTGGGATTAATAGAAAAAATAGGATGTGCCAGTTGCAACTCCTCCCGGGCATGCTGTAAAAACCAGCTAAGGGATTCAAGGGTTATAGTGTATTGCAATTTTAGGCGATGGGCTGACAACCTGTCACTATAGCAATATACATGATAATCAACTGTAATAACCCCCAAACTAGTCAGAGGTGGCTAAACGACCTTTGTTTAGGTCGTTTTCGCTCTGCCTACCCCATTAGGGATAAAGGCGTGATTTTATGTATGTATGTAATATGTATGTATAAAACCGAATCCAAATAACCACTTATCGTATTACTTTTACCTAGTTCTATTTATTTGTCAAAGGTAAATAAATGGTTAGCTTTGGCAGTTTTGTAATTTATACATACATGCATATAATCACGCCTTTATCCCTAACGGGGTAGGCAGAGCGTAAGCGACCTAAACAAAGGTCGTTCCGCCAAGTCTGACAAAATTTTGAGGGTTATTTTAAGATAGATTTGTAGGTATATTGCGTATTAAGTAAGTTACAATATACTGAAACCCTGGGATCCCTTAGCTGGTTTCTACAGCATGCCCGGGAGGAAATGCAGCTGGCACACTCTGTTTTTCACTCGCTCCCAGTCCAGCGTGGAAGTTTAGCTATGTTTTTATTTTTTCCTAATTCTTCTGTCGAGTGGCTATCGAGTCTATCGACCTGATGAACCCTGGTGTCAGAGTTTTTAAACCGCCTAGTAGCACAACTATCAGGCCTCTGACATGGTTTGAGTAACGACCACTATCAAAGACAGCGACCGGGACCGACGGCTTAACATGCCCTCCGAAGCACGAAATCTTTTCCTTTTTAGGACAATCAGGTGAATCAGCCTGCAATGTCCTAACCAAATTGGGGAAAAAATCACAAAGTGATAAATTCTCAAATATTAACTTTGTGTTTCCCCCCTGGGAATCAAACCCAGGACGTCCGGATCAGGAGTCCATGGCACTAGCCAGTAGACCACGGAGGCAGTTTTTTCCTAATAAAGCATTGACTATGAAACCGAATCCAAATTAACACTATCAGATTACTTTTAGCTCGTATTCTATTTTGGGTCTCGCACAAGGTTAACTATTGTTTGTCACATGTAAATGATAGCTTTGGCAACTTTGTCATTTATACCCGCTCCGGCTTCGCACGGAAATCATCGATGTTTCTCTACTATATTTTATGCATGTATTATAAATATAAACCTTCCCCTTGAATCACTCTATCCATTAAAAGAAACCACATCAAAATCCGTTGCGTAGTTTTAAAGATCTAAGCATACATAGGGATATAGCGACAGAAAAAGCGACTTTGTTTTATACTATGTAGTGATATTGACGCGTAGTCGCATTGAGCGTTGGAGATCAGCTGATCAGCTTCAACTAATGCGTGAATATTTTACGCCATCTCCAGCGAATGAATGCATAATTATAGAATAGAATAGAAAATAATTACATACATACATACACACATAAATCACGCCTTTATCCCTTACGGGGTAGGCAGAGCGTTTAACGCCTCGTAAAAGGCGCTTTCGCCACGTCTGACAAAAATAATTATTTGCCACCAATTTACAAATTTAAAAATTTTCTTCCATGCTGGACTGGGAGCGAGAGAAAAACAGAATGTGCCAGCTGCATTTCCTTCCGGGCATGCTGTAAAAATCAGCTAAGGGATCCGAGGGTTTCAGTATATTGCAATTTAGGCGATGGGCTGACAACCTGTCACTACAGCAATATACCTACAAATCTTTCTTAAATAACCCTCAAAACTTTTTCAGTCGTGGCGGGACGACCTTTGTTTAGGTCCTCTATGCTCTGCCTACCCCATTAGGGATAAAGGCCTGACTATTTGTAATGTAATGTAATTTACAAATATTAAACATTTGAAAGGCACTGAATAATTTAATAGCGGACTGTAGTTTCTTGCTGGTTGTTTGTGTAGTAAGTAAAATGCGCTTTTACAACAATATTAGCGTGTATTCTTGTTCAAGAAAAATTTTAAGTCTACAAAATAAAATAGAATCGAAATTACATCCGTAGTTTCGAATTAATTACAACCAGTCATAATTTCCATGAAAGTAGATTTTATGTTAAATTTCCAAATCAGATTTAGAATAAAGGTAAACAAAGTTTCATGTCTTTTAATCGATTAATATTTTTTTTTATTTATTTTATTTATTAATTATAAAAGATTTTGTTTTCTAAAATAAGTTTAAGCTATTAGATATGACAGCATAATAAAATAGTAGTTTTAGTCATCTAACTAATTTGCCAACACGTATCATTTATTTTTGAAATGTGTTTTTGAATAAAAAGACATGAAACTTTGTTTACATACATACATACATATAATCACGCCTTTATCCCTAATGGGGTCGGCAGAGCGTAAACGACCTAAACGAAGGTCGTTCCGCCACGTCTGACAAAGTTTTGAGGGTTATTCAAGATGGTTTTGTACGTATATTGGTGTAGTGACAGGTTGTCAGCCCTTCGCCCAAATTGCAATATATTGAAACCCTCAGATCCCTTAGCTGGTTTTTACAGCATGCCCGGGAGGAAATGCAGCTGGCACATTCTATGGTTTTCTCTCGCTCCCAGTCCAGCGTGGAAGAAACTTTGTTTACCTTTATTCTAAATCTGATTTGGAAATAGTATAAAGAATCTAACAGGCACTGACCGGTACAAAATATATCAACAATTCCACTCACATTCTACTGATAGGCTTATTACAACGTACGGCTGCATTACCTCCCGGGCATGCTGTGAAAACCAGCTAAGGGATCCAAGGGTTTCTGTATATTGCAATTTTCTTCCATGCTGGACTGGGAGAGATAGAAAAACATAGAATGTTCCAGCTGCCCTTCCTCCCGGGCATGCTGTAGGAGACAGCAAAAGGGACTCGGGGGTTACAGTGTATTGTAATTTAGGCGACGGGCTGACAACCTGTCACTACACATTAGCAATACACATTACAATCTTAAAATGCCCTCAATTTTTGTCAGACGCGGCGAAAGAGCCTTTTACGAGGCGTTTATCGCTCTGCCTACCCCGTAAGGGATAAAGGCGTGATTTTATGTATGTATGTATGTATGCAATTTAGACGATGGGCAGACCTTTGTTTTGGTCGTTGACCCTCTGCCTAACCCATTAGGGATAAAGGCATGATTATATATACATACATACATATAATCATGCCTTTATCCCTAATGGGGTAGGCAGAGAGTAAACTACCTAAACAAAGGTCGTTCCCGCCACGTCTGACAAAGTTTCGAGGGTTATTTAAGGTAGATTTGTAGGTATATTGCTGTAGTGACAGGTTGTTAGCCCATCGCCTAAATTACAATATACTGAAACCCTCGGATCCCTTAGCTGGTTTTTACAGCATGCTAGGGAGGAAAAGCAGCTGGCACATTCTATGTTTTTCTCCCGCTCCCAGGCCAGCATGAAAGTAAGTGATTATATGTATGTAAATAAAATGCGCTTTTACAACGATATTAGCGTGAAGAAGAATTAGAAATCTACAAAACAAAATACAATCGAAATTACATTCGTAGTTTTTAATTCATTACAACCGGTCGTAATAAAACATTTCCATGAAAGGAGATTTAATTTTAGAGAATCTAACAGGCACTGAGTTCATACATACATACATAAAATCACGCCTTTATCCCGCACGGGGTAGGCAGAACGTAAAACGCCTCGTAATAGTCGCTTTCTCCACGTCTGACAAAACATTATTTAAAATTTTAGATTGTAATGATTTGTATTTCTGTAGTGACAGTACATTGTAACCCTCGAATCCCTTTTGCTGACTTCTGCAGCATGCCCGGGAGGAAGGGCAGCTGGAACATTTTATGCTTTTCTATAGGTCCCAGTCCAGCATGGAAGAAACACACAACACTGGCACTGAGTGGTACAAAATATATCATTCTATCGATAGAATTACAACATACGATAAAAGCGAATTGGTAATGTGAACACAGTGTGATAAGCCGTGGCAAGGTCGTCTAATCTCAACGGGTTTAGTATTTATATTCAGATACAGTTCCGGGCCTTTCCAATATGCAGAAAAAAAAAACGAAGGTTTCCAAGTATTTAGTGTAAAGGCACTTAGTAAACGAGTGCTTCGCTCTTCTTCCATGCTGGCCTGGGAGCCAAAGAAAAACATAGAATGTGCCAGCTGCATTTCCTCCCGGGTATGCTGTAAAAACCAGCTAAGGGATTCGAGGGATTCAGTATATTGTAAATCAGGCGAAGGGCTGACAACCTGTCAATACAGCAATATACCTACAAATATATCTTAAATAACCCTCAAAACTTTGTCAGATGTGGCGGAACGACCTTTGTTTTGGTCGTTTACGCTCTGCCTACCCCATTAGGGATAAAGGCGTGATTTTATGTATGTATGTATGCTTCGCTCTTGTGAGCTTAGCTTGTTTGGATCGGAACGGAATCCAACTCTTTAGGAGCCGCCGTTGAGCATGATCTCCGCAGAGTGGTCCTCCCCGCAAGGGGGCCCGCCCCCACATGTATCCCTGTCGAGATAATGCAATGTTTAGTGTAAAGGCACTTTGGCCTTTGTGATGACTGTGAGAGAAAACGTAACACACCAGTTCGTTGTTTGTTGACCACTGTTTCGTCTTCATTTCGACTCATTAGATGTGGAAGTGTCCGCATTACATTTGGTTTGCAAGTCCATCCATCCATCCATATAATCACGCCTTTATCCCTAATGGGGTAGGCAGAGCGTAAACGACCCAAACAAAGGTCGTTCCGCCACGTCTGACATAGTTTTGAGGGTTATTTAAGATAGATTTGTAAGTATATTGCTGTAGTGACAGGTTGTCAGCCCATCGGCTAAATTACAATATACTGAAACCGTCGGATCCCTTAGCTGGTTTTTACAGCATGCCCGGGAGGAAATGCAGCTGGCACATTCTATGTTTTTCTCTCGCTCCCAGGCCAGCATGGATTGCAAGTGCTTCGCTCTTATGAGCTTATCTTGTTTGGATCGGAACGGAATCCAACTCTTTAGGAGCAGCCGTTAAGCATGATCTCAAACGACGAACTGATGCGTTTCGTTTTCTCTCACAGTCATCACAAAGGCCAAAGTGCCTTTACACTAAACATTGCAGTATCTCGACAGGGATACACGTGGGAAAGGGCCCCCTTCCGGCAGGACCCCTCTGCGGAGTTCCGATCTAAATAAGCTAAGCTCACAAGAGCGAAGCACTTGTCTAGTAAGTACTTTTAAAATGATTTGAAATATCAAACGTGTTTGCGAGCAGGTCTATGCTGGACTGGAAACGAGAGAAAAACTTAGAATGTACCAGCTGCATTTCCTCCCGGGTATGCTGTAAAAACCAGCTAAGGGATCCGAGGGTTTCTAATTCATTGTCTCTATAGCAATATACGCACAAATCTATCTTAAATAACTCTTAAAACTTTGTCAGACGTTCCGGAAAGACGTTTGTTTAGGCCGTTCTGCCTTTCCCATTAGGGATAAAGTATATGCATGTATGTATGTAAAGACGCCGAACAAAGTTACTAGGAGATCATAATCTGCTACAAGCTGCAGGCAGATGCGTGAAAATTGCCAATTCATGCAGCCCGCATGCTTCAATTGGTCAATTCTTCTCAGAATTAATAAATTGGAGTCAATTCACTCTTGGAGCTATATTTGGCAACCAGTTAGTTATCCAATTTAGAAGTTATTTTTGACTTGTTACTATGTATGAGATTTTCAGACTATATGTAATCTTATGGGGACAACTGTACCTAATCTAGGATTGAGTCTGGTTTCCCTTCCGGTTGCGAAGGTCAGATGGCAGTCACTCTGTGTAAAAACCAATACACGATTTTTACACCGAGCGACTGCCAATTCCATTCAATTCTGACCGTTCAATCACCTAGGTAAGGTAGCTATCCCCATAAGATACGGGATAAGGCTAGGGAGGGATATGATGATGATGTAATCTTACTAAAAGTTTGTGAGATTTTCTCCAGTTTGGTTAGAACAATGCAGGCGTAATTACCTGATTGTAAAATAAAAAGATTTGTCAAGCTGTCGGTCCCGGTCGCTGTCTTTGATACTGCGCAAAATGACCCTTTTTTGATAGATTTAGTTTAAATAGTGGGCAGCTACCGAAAATTTTCAAAGGGACATTTTGCGAGAGGGTAATTTTTATATATACATTTACAGCTTGTATTAAAATACCAAATGATACAATTTCCATATTTACTTATGACCACTATAGCACTTGGCATTTTACCAATACAAACATATTTATTTTAAATTATTTAAGCTACATATAAGGCTATTTTATATATACATACATAAAATTATGCCTTTATCCCTAATGGGGTAGGCAGAGCGAAAACGACCCTGGAGCCGTATTTTTGAACCGCTCGAATCGAATTCGCATACGAAAGACTAACATTAGCATGGCACATTGTATGAAAATCGTATGCGAAAGTTACTCTTTGGTATGCGTATTGGAGTTCGAGCGGTTCAAAAATAAGACTGCTGAGGTCATTTCGCCACGTCTGACAAGTATTGGATTATGTCATGTATATTGCCATAGTGAGGGGTTGTCAGCCCATCGCTTAAATTAGCCTTAGCTGGTTTTAATGGCATGCCCAGGAGGACATGCAGCTGGCACAATCTATGTTTTTCTATCACTCCCATTTCCAGTCCAGGATGGAAGTATTTTAGGAGGGGATTTTAGTGGCTTTAAATATATATACATACATATAGTCCCGCCTTTATCGCTAATGGGGTACGCAGAGCGTAAGCGACCTGAACTAAGGTCGTTCCACCACATCTAACAAAGTTTTGGGGGTATTTAAAATAGATTTGTAGAACATATTGCTGTAGTGACAGGTTGTAAGCCCATCGCCTACATTGCAAAATACTGAAACCTTCAGATCCCTTAACTGATTCTTACAGCATGCCCGGGAGGAAATTCAACTGGCACATTCAATGTTTTTCTTGCGCTCCAATTCCAGCTTGGAAGAAGTAAATATAGTAATTTACTTAATAGCTTTATGTTGGAATGTTCTAGCTAGACTCTGTCATAACCAGAAAGTAAACCTAAAACCCTTGGTTTAGGAGTTGAGTAAATGTTGCAATACTAGGATAGCAAAAAGTTCATAGTGTGCTATTCAAAGGCTAAGAATGTGTTGTGTCTGTGTGCAATGTGGCACAAACAAAAACATTTAAATGAATAATAGTTGTGATGCATATTGCTTAGTTATAAAAAAAGGTATAATAAATATTTATTAACTTCAACACATCTATTTTGATTGGTAATTAATTAAGTGTATTAATTAATACTTTTTGTATTTGCAGGCACACTGTTGAAGCAAGTAAAAAATACCTTAAAGATTTAATGGAAATCCTATCTTAAATACCCTTTTAATCAGGACTTCTCTGCCTACCCTTTAAGGGCTTCATATGTTTTTTTCCTAAAGGAGCCAAAAGAGGCAAAACATACCAATGAACCAGGAAACCGCATTATCAGGAAAAAATATATTATCCTGTATGTTTTCCTGGTAATCCTTATTTGTCAGACTTCAGACTTAATGAATCAAACCACATAAATATTATGGTGAGGTAACTTGATTGTGCTAGGTACCTATTGTTATTTTATCAATCTCAATATTCATCTGACATTAAAACTTCGAATATGACAATCCGTCTACCCCGTAAGGGGTAATAGGCGTGATTTTAAGTATGTATAGTTTATTTTCCACCTTCTGGTGCTTCTATTTCAATAAACAAAAACTAAACAGATTTGTTTACAAACAGTTCGTAAACAAAATGTCCACCAATCAATAGGTAAGAGTACCAGGAGAACATAGGTACGTGGAGGTGGATGGCACGTCCGCCATATAACGCGACCAAATACGGATGTTTATCAACTTGAATAGAAATCAACATGTTTCGTACGAAACCTGCGTACTTTCAAATGTGCTGGTTCACTATCAATCGCACATGAAGGCAGTTACTTGTTCTAAACGTATACAACGCAAACATCGCCTGCCATTTCGCAATAAATTGACCTCTTGCGAGTTCATAAAAGTTCAATGCACATCTCATGGCGGCCATGTTGTGGGCTCACCTCAAGAAATGTAAACAAAAGACAGCTGTGGAAAATACGCTGCAAATATCAAAATAATCGCTACAGATACAAAGAATTCACGATTGCATCTACTACGCATGATAGAACGTAAAGCCTTGATTTCACACGTGAAACGTTTCGTCATGTATAAGTAGTGCAACATAGAAGAATGTTTACAAAACTTACCGCTCAAATCCTCGACGGTATTCAGCTTTTTCGTCGCCATCTTCGCTTAGGAGCACTCACAACACAAGTCTAAACAATTTTCTACAAAAATACCACTTTTCGATAGTATTTCGCGATCTTTTTGCGTAGTAAAGTCGGCGGCTAAACAAATGCGTCAACGACCGCCTGCAAGTCGAATTCCTTTGTTTTGTATTTTGAGTTTTGTTTGACAGCGCGTACGGTGGCTTCCGGGGGTGAAGTGAGGAAAAGAATCAGAGGGGAAAATCGGCCGACCATTTTCCACCAATCAAAAAAGGCTATTAACTTTAGTCGCCATATGATTGGTCAAGAAAAACGTAAACAAAAAATCCGGGTTGCCATAGTTAAAAAGGGAGTCCAATGAAAAGAAGCAAAAATTATTAAAATTCTCTATGGTATAAAGGCGCGTTCAGACGTCCGCTACGCTACTTGCGATTAACAATCAATCAGTTCGTTCACTTCACACGCTTCGGGCATGCCAGTCAGGGCAATCATGGGGGTCGACTCGGAAGTAGTTTTATTAGAGGGGGCTACGAGAGGGTAGTTTTCCCAAATCTGAAACAGTAGCTAAAGATATAGATGGTACGGCCTTTATCCAGGCCGCTATATACCGCTATTTTTATAACTTTATAGACCTAGACAAGGCTTTTAACGTTAAAAAACATGGCTATAACGTTTAAAAAAAATTATTTTCATGTTAACGTTATTTACGACGTCTCATTAACAATATATAAAATAGTGTTTTGCAAAGCATTCACGGTTTTAACTATATAAATAACGATTACAGAAAAAGAAACAGTAATTTAGTGTTTAGTTCGTATTTACCCATGTCTCAGTACAATCACTTCACAACAAGCAAGAATAAAAGCATGCGCGCGCGATTTCAGTTTCAGTCGTTACTTTAGTGTACAACATGTCAACAGTGCGTGGCATAACGTTTATGATAAGATAACGATATATTTTTTTGTTATTATTTTGATACTGATATTTGACATCGGTATTATTTTTTGATTCATATTTTTATTGTTGTCGCAAAACGATATCCAAATAACGTTGTATAACACTTTCTTTTCACGTTATTTTTCAATAATTTTCGTTTAACTATTTTTCGGATACTGCTGAACAAACGTGCTCGATCTTTTAAATTTTAGCTGTAATTCACCAAAATTTATTTAAGATTTTTGCAGACTGGTTCGTCATCAGAACAAAATATAGAATTTATTATTTTCTTTCATATTATATCAAATAAAGTTAGCATTGTGATTGCTAAAAATCCTCAAAAATAGAACAAGATTGTTACAATTGCATAAGCCTAAGACCTAAATGAGAAATGTGAGGAATACGATCCACATGAATGTGGCTTGAAAGCCAGTAGGTACGCATCGCATGTGAGTGAACCGTGCATAAGCACACTCATCCTTTGATCAGTGCCAAAAACTGTTAGTTAGTGGTATAGGCCAGCCAGTCAAATTTTACATTATAGGTATTACACACGCAGCTATTATAATATATATTATATCTGGACATATTACATTATGTTCCCATATATTTTCCATAACATTCTCCAATCGACCGCACACGGACCTATAATTATATATTTATATGACGTTACCAAAATATTTGGATAGATATCGTACGATATATTAATGATTTACTGTCTCACTCGTACTTGTAATAAATTACTATCGTAGGAGTAGAAAGAGCAAGATATACTATATATTTTGTTTTGTGTATTAAAATGTAGAATATTAACGTGTAAAGGTTTACTGTTCTTGCAAGCCCGAGTGGGAGCTCGGGCACATTCCAAAGCATCCGGTTCAGTTCACGCACGCTTTTGCCCGTCCGTGCTCATGAGCGTCTGAACGCGGCTTATATTAAATATTTTTTTACAAGGGTAACATTACTTATAGGACTAAAAAAACAACATTGTCTATGTCTATTATAAAATTTTGCAAAATCGGCTGGTGACGTTCTTCGGACGGAAGCAGATTTTTCAATAAAAATCGCCACTTTTGTATCTAAAAATGAGCGTAAACAGTGCTGAAGATAATACAGTTTCATCTAAAACCCTAGATGTTACAGAGAGTCCCCGGTAAGTTCAGTTTTTACAGTACACAAATCACTACATTTTTTGCAACCTGTCTCTGACAGCTGATTTTCCCGGCGCCAAAAACGAAAGGCGCGAAAGATTATGCCAAATTTCTCCACGTATTTCTCGTGAATTTATGAAAAATATATCTCATTTGTGTAGGAAGAAGCTTCGTTTGGATAACTCGGGCCGCAAAGGGTGGAGTCTGATGGACAGGAGAACCGATCAAGAGGTAAAAATGCACGCTTTTCCTTGCACTTCCCGCTTTTTTTCGGTCACATTTTTGGTTATAAATTAAGCTTTATATTGCCGTGATATCCTGTTTGTAGCGAATTTATCGTTTTCTGTATAAATTACACATCCCGGAGCTTTAATATTCTCACGTAAATTATGGGAAATGCATGTCAATTTTCGATCTTCAAATAAAGCTTATCTACAACTACTGATTAAAATATATTTATTTGGACATTACCTCCGTGCTCTAACGGTCTAAGCCCATGGCGCTCTCGACCCGAAGGTCCCGGGTTCGATGCCCGGCGGGGGACAATGACTTTGTGTTGTTGTTTCTGGTTTGGTTAGGACATAGCAGGCTGATCACCTGATTGTCCAAAAAGCAAGATGATCCTTGCTGTCAGCTGGGCATGTAAATAGTCGGTCCTGCGCCTGATTTCTCTCTGGTCGTGTCAGTCAGTCTGTCCCATCAGGATAAGAGATTGAAGGAATATAGTGTGCCCCTGTGTGTAGCTTAGACACTAAAAACTAGTTCTGCGCAGTTGGCTGATCTTGGCTGCCATTACTGAATACATGTATGGCTTAGGAAAGACCATACCATACCATATGTATGACTATCTTAGTTGCAATTAAGATTTAATATTTATATGTAGCATGCATGTACAAAATATTTACTTACTTTGCAAATGCCTAGACTCAGACAGAGAGACATACATACACACATACATATAATCACGCCTTTATCCCTAATGGGGTAGGCAGAGCGACTTATACCTAAATTACAAAAATATCAGTTACTACTTAAATTTTATTAACAAATCACACTGATGAAAAAGACAACTGTAATGTGTTCACTCATTATTTTCCAGAATGTCCCTTTCGCAAAACACATCATTCGCATAATGTCCCTTATCACGAAATGACTTTTTTGATTAATAGCCCTTTCGCAAAATGAGCCTTTTTTTATAGACTTAGTTCAAATATTGGGTAGCTATTCAAAAGAAAAGAAATTCAAAGTTATATTTTGTGAAAAGGGTCATTTATAAGAAAAGGAGATTTTGCTATTGGATATTTTGCCAAGTTACCAAAATTACATACATATAATCACGCCTTTATCCCTAATGGGGTAGGCAGAGCGTAAACGACCCAAACAAAGGTCGTTCCGCCACGTGTGACAAAGTTTTGAGGGTTATTTAAGATAGATTTGTAAGTATATTGCTGTAGTGACAGGTTGTCAGCCCATCGCCTAAATTACAATATACTGAAACCCTCGGATCCCTTAGCTGGTTTTTACAGCATGCCCGGGAGGAAATGCAGCTGGCACATTCTATGTTTTTCTCTCGCTCCCAGGCCAGCATGGAAGAACGCCTAAATTACAAATGTTATATTTTTTTAACAAGTCATTTGATGACAAACTGATGCAAAATACAAGGATAATGTGTGAATGTCGTAGGTCCTTCAGGAGATGGGAGTGAGTTTGCTTGAACCTGATGACACGGAGACGCTTTGTGAGGCCTCTGTTTCCCTGGTAAGCATGCTGTTTTTTATAGCTTTTGTTTTAATTTGGGTAATTCACAACATTTAAAATTGATTTGTATTTTATTCTGATTGTGTGTTTTGGGTATTTAAAAGTGATTTATCATCTCCTTAGCCTTATCCCGTATCTCACGGGGTTGGCTACCTAATCTAGGGTACTGGTTTTTACACAGAGCGTATGCCATCTGACCTCTGCAACCCAGAAGGGAAACCAGACCCAATCCTAGATTAAGACAGAGATTTTCAAGCCGCCTATGCTTAGCACTGGCCTCTGACATGGCTTAACAACTAATATCTATGGTATTAAACTATATTAACTGGGCTTACATGCCTTCAGAAGCACGGAAAAAGCGCCGAAAAAACGTACATACGATATTCGAAAACTGAAAAACACATTGGTATGTGGTGGGGTTTGAACCACGACCTGCTGCTCAGGAGGCAGCGGCCCTATCCACTACACCATCAGGCTCTTTTATCCACTACACGGGCTCTCGGTATTTGAAAGTGATTGTCCTCGTGAATTCGGAGGTTGTTTCAAAGTGTAATACCGACGTTAAAATACCACCAAAAGTTTCTATTCATTCAAATTCAAATATTGTTGGTTAGTGTTTTTTTTTACAGCAGGTTAATTTTTCAGGAAATGAAAATGAAAAATGATTTTAAATGCAAATTATCTGATCAAAGTGGTCATTTTGTAGGTCAATATTTGTTTTTCTTCTGAAAGAATTTCCTGGTGATAGTTGTTCAGTTTCGTGATAAGGCGACAGAGATGATGAGTTGTTCAGTTTCGTTGACTGAGCAACCCCTATCAGTATAAACGCCCAAACGCAGTACATCTATACCCACTGCAGGGCAAAGGCCTTCCCAGTTCAAAATGAAATGATAATTTAAAATATTAAATATTTTTTTCATGCTGGACTGGGAGCGAAAGAAAAACATAGAATGTGCCAGCTGCATTTCCTCCCGGGCATGCTGTAAAAACCAGCTAAGGGATCCGAGGCTGACAACCTGTCACTACAGCAATATTTTTACAAATCTATCTTAAATAACCCTCAAAACTTTGTGAGACGTGGCGGAACGACCTTTGTTTGGGTCGTTTACGTTCTGCCTACCCCATTAGGGATAAAGGCGTGATTATATGTAGGTATGTATGTATAAAAATATTTTTTTGAAAACACAAATCAAAAATGCCTCCACTTAAATGACTTATTTCGACGGTGGCCCAGTGTTTAGGGCATCGACACGGTACGCCGAAGCTCCTGGGTTCGAATCCCTCCCGTGCGAAATTTATATACATACATACATATAATCACGCTTTTATCCCTAATGGGGTAGGCAGAGCGTAAACGACCTAAACAAAGTCCGTTCCGCCACGTCTGACAGAAGATTTGCACGTATATTGCTCTAGTGACAGGTTGTCAACCCATCGCCTAAATTACAATATACTGAAACCCTCGGATCCCTTAGGGAGAAAATGCAGCTAGCAAATTCTATGTTTTTCTCTCGCTCCCAGGGCAGCATGGAAGATTATTGTGTATTTACAAGTTTAAAAGTAATGTCTTATTTAATTTATTTTTCCTTACAGCAGCCCCACAAATCTGGCACCAAACGGAAACACGATCAAGAGAATTTGAATCCCAACGTGAACTCTGTGACGTCACCCAAAGGCAAAGCCCGGAGCCCTCTCAAACTCAGCAGCCCCAGTCCGGGACCTTCCAAGATTAGGAGCCCTAGGAGCACAGAGAAATGTAAGAATAATACTACTAATCACGCCTTAATCCCTAATGGGGTAGGCTGAGCGTAAACAAATTATGTCTAAAATATTATACCTGGTGTACACGACAGCATCCCAAAAACTTATAGGGGTTGCTCAGTCATCGACACTGAACAACTATCACCAGGATTTATTTTCAGGAGGTAAACAAATATATTTGGTTTTCCATACAAATTGTCAGATTGAAGTGTTCATTTTGTATGAGAAGGTAAAATTATCTTTTTATCTCCTGAAAAATATCCTGGTGAAAGTTGTTTAGTTTCGTTGACAGAGTAACCCCTATCAGTTTGCGGAACGCTGTCCCTTACACTCGGTATGTATGTTGTTGTATGTTGATGATCTTGCTACTCTATAATCGTTAAAGGCGTGATTTTATTTATGTATGTTGTAAAGAAATTTTGCAAACTATAATTTTCAAAGAAACTTATCATCAATATTTTTGCTTAGGAGTTATCACAAAAAAAAACTAGGTTATTCTACTGCTCAGTTTGCAGATTATAAATGTAGGTTACGCACGCAATATATAAATAATAGTTGAAGTTGAAGAACTTACGTCTAAAAGCAGTGGCTCTGCTTTGTCACAAACCCTATTTTGAACAAAAAGAAGGATAAAAGTAACACACACATACACATAATCACGCCTTTATCCCTAATGGGGTAGGCAGAGCGTAAACGACCCAAACAAAGGTCGTTCCGCCACGTCTGACAAAGTTTTGAGGGTTATTTAAGATAGATTTGTAAGTATATTGCTGTAGTGACAGGTTGTCAGCCCATCGCCTAAATTACAATATACTGAAACCCTCGGATAAAAGTAAGAATAAGATAAAACGAAGGGAGTGGCGCAAAGTGCGAGTTTCTCATGCTTCTTCTTCATACATACATACATAAAATCACGCCTTTATCCCTTACGGGGTAGGCAGAGCGTTAAACGCCTCGTAAAAGGCGCTTTCGCCACGTCTGACAAAAATTGAGGGCAATTTTAGATTGAAAAGTGTATTGCTATAGTGACAGGTTGTCAGCCCATCGCCTAAATTATAATACACTGTAACCCTCGAATCCCTTTTGCTGACTTCTACAGCATGCCCGGGAGGAAGGGCAGCTGGAACATGCTATGATTTCTATCTCTCCCAGTCCAGCATGGAAGTAATTCTTCTTCATTGTGATATAGTTTTATTTTATTTTGTGACACATATATAATTTAATTTTCTTTGTACGTTGTAGACTCGCTTGTGACTTTCTAAAAGTGTTCTTAGGAATTTATTTGGAAATAAATGATTTGACTTTGACCACTAAAGTGTAACCTTTTTAGCATAGTGTAAATGGCGACTCACAAAAATATCTTTCGGCGCTCGATTCGACCTAAACTATTCGATTCTACACGTAAATACAAACCTAAAATGTACTTGGTGATTTTTGTCTAAAGCGTCACATTACTGAGATATTTTCATTTTACATATATTTTTTTAATTCCCAACCTTTGTTCCTTGGGGGAAAGTTATGAAGTTTCATGGGTAGAATCAACCCTAAAATAGCAATTTTTTACATACATACATACAATCATCACGCCTTTATCTCTTATGGGGTAGACAGAGCGTAAACGGCCTAATCAACGGTCGTTCCGCTACGTCTGACAAAGTTTTGAGTGTTAAGATAGAATTGTAGGTATATTGCTGTAGTGATAGGTTATCAGCCCATCGCCTAAATTACTAGTATATACTGAAACCCTCGGATCCCATAGCTGGTTTTTACAGCATTCCCAAGAGGAAATGCAGCTGGCACATTCTATGTTTTTTTCATTCCCAGGCCAGCATAGAAGTAACTATAGTTAGTTTTTTCGACGTATGTTCCTTGGGGAAAGTTGTTCAGTTTCATGGAGTCACACTCTAAAATACGGTCAGCAATTTTTTTATACATAATATTGTGATCTAAATTACGTTTTTCTTTCTAACTTTGTTTTTAATAGGATAAATATTTTTTGCACCTGCTTTGTCATTTCCACATTCCCTAAGGTAGACCGGTAGATAATGCCTTTGGCGTTAAGTCCGCCCGTGTAACATTTTAGTGCATAAAGTTATACATACATATAATCACGCCTTTATCCCTAATGGGGTAGGCAGAGCGTAAAAGACCCAAACAAAGGTCGTTCCGCCACGTCTGACAAAGTATTGAGGGTTATTTAAGATAGATTTGTAAGTATATTGCTGTAGTGATAGGTTGTCAGACCATCGCCTATTACATGTCGAAAACATCAATAAACAAAAAGCTAGTAGTTGCTATGTCTTGTCAATTCTAGCTAATGTGACGTCCACTGATGTAGCTAAGAATGCGTATTATGGCTTTGTTTATCCCCTGCTTACTTATGGAGTTGTTTTTTGGGGAAATTCTGTCAATGTTCAGTCAACTTTTATTATGCAAAAAAGGTGTTTAAGAACAATTTACAAAATGCGATGCACAGATTCTCTAAAATCAATTTTTATCAATAACAATTTCCTCACACTGACATGCATTTATATTTTAGAAATTTGTTTATTTATTAAGAATGACCATGAAAATTTTATTAAAAAATCTGACATTAGAAATAATTTGCGATCTTATTATAGTTATGACATATGCACTATATCAGCGACAAGTAATATACTGTATAAAAGCACGTTAGCTATGGGTATAAAAATTTTCAACCACATACCTGTATCAATTAAAATGCTTGAAGGTATGTCATTTAAAAATAAACTAAAAAAATGGCTTTTAGAAAAGGGATTTTACAGCTTAAATGACTTTTTTGCATGTTCTTAATTCATAATATTTAGCTTTAAGTCCAGAGTTGTGTTTTAATTATATTACTATGCTTATTATTGTACGCCTGAAAATGTGATAACTGTTGATACCATTGTTCCTTATTGTACTATCTAACAACACAGTTAACAATAAAGATTTATCTTATCATCATCATCTCCCTAGCCTTATCCCGTATCTCACGGGGTCGGCTTCCTAATCTAGGGGATTGAACGAGGGTACTGGTTTTTACACAGAGCGACTGCCATCTGACCTCTGCAACCTAGAAGGGAAACCAGACCCAATCCTAGATTAGGTCAGAGTTTTCAAGCCGCCAATGCTTAGCACTGGCCTCTGATATGGCTTAACGACTAATATCTACGGTATTAAACGATATTAACCGGGACTAACGGCTTAACGTGCCTTCCGAAGCACGGAAAAAAGCACCGAATAAACGGACATATGAAATTCGAAAACCGGAAAACACATTGGTACGTGGTGGGATTCGAACCACGACCTCCCGCTCAGGAGGCAGCGGCCCTATCCACTACACCATCGGGCACTACACTATTACCTTATCTTATACAATATACTGAAACCCTCGGATCCCTTAGCTGGCACATTCCATGTTTTTCTCTCGCTCCCAGGCCAGCATGGAAGAAGATTTAAGGTAGCCTTTGCCGTTAAGTCCGCCCATGTAACATTTTAGCACATAAAGTTAAATAAGTTTCTTCCATTCTGGACTGGGAGCGAAATAAAAACATAGAATGTGCCAGCTGCATTTCCTCCCGGGCATGCTGTAAAAACCAGCTAAGGGATCTGATGGTTTCAGTATATTGCAATTTAGGCGATGGGCTGACAACCTGTCACTACAGCAATATACGTACAAATCCATCTTGAATAACCCTCAAAACTTTGTCAGACGTGGCGGAACGACCTTTGTTTAGGTCTTTTACGCCCTGCCTACCCCATTAGGGATAAAGGCGTGATTATATGTATGTAGTTAAATAAATAAATTGCCTTTGATCCCCCAGCCCGCCCGCTACAGCCCACAGACCAGTCGACCCTCGAGACGACCCTCCCGACCGACTACCTGGTGGACGAGGAGACCCCCCTGGCGCAGCTGACCGCGCATGCGCAGCACGCGCACAGCTACGCCGACGCGCCGCGACCTGGCTCCAGCGCCAGGGTTAGCTGTTATACACGTAAGCTCTAGATTATGTCTCCCTGGTCTAATAGGGAATACTCATGATTTTTTAAAACTATTAGTAAGAATTATTGTCACCATAGATGAACGGATGTGAAGGAATTACATACATACATATACATAAAATCACGCCGTTATCCCTTACGGGGTAGGCAGAGCGTTAAACGCCTCGTAAAAGGCGCTTTCGCCGCGTCTTACAAAAATTGAGGGCAATTTTAGATTGTAATATGTATGTGAAGGAATCTTCGCAAAATATTCATTAGTTTAAGAGTTATAATGCCTTAAAGTGGTTAGTTAAAAAGAGAGGTCCGAACTGTCATGTGACGTCATAAGACAGGAGCGCCATACTAATTCCATATAAATTGTCGTTTCGAAGAGAGAGATAGATAGTCTATCTTTATAATGGTATATCTCGGTGATTTGTTGATCAATTTTATTTCTGTTTTCACTGTTCTTTTCATAATTTAAGATGTTTTTAGACAATAGGTTCAGGAACTGAAAATATGTTATATGCACGTTCTCTATTAAATTAAATATTGTTTATTTCAGGCACACGTTTTGTACATTATACAAAAAGACTCGTATAAAATTATAATTTTATATTGTAAAATATGTCAAATTTTGGTAATTATACATACATATAATTAATTACGCCTAGCATCCCCTATCCATGCTGGACTGGGAGCGAAAGAAAAACATAGAATGTGCCAGCTGCATTTCCTCCCGGGCATGCTGTAGAAGTCAGCAAAAGGGATTCGAGGGTTACAGTGTATTGTAATTTAGGCGATAGGCTGACAACCTGTCACTACAGCAATACACATTACATTACAATCTAAAATTGCCCTCAATTTATGTCAGACGTGGCGAAAGCGCCTTTTAGGAGGCGTTTTACGCTCTGCCTACCCCGTAAGGGATAAAGGCGTGATTTTATGTATGTATGTATGTAAAATTACGCCTAGCAACCCCTATCCATGCTGGACTGGGAGCGAAAGAAAAACCTACTACCTGCCTACCCCATTAGGGATAAAGGCGTGATTATATGTATATAATAGAATAATTTATTAGGTCAAAATTATGATTTACATGTCATATTTAGTTGCAATATTTCGAACTAAACTTAAAATATAACGCTACATTTGATTTCATAATTACAACCAATGATTATACTAAACATTCAATCGAAGCCTGTGTTCTTCATCTTCTGTCGAGTGGGTATCGAGTCTATTGACCCGATGAACCCTGGTGTCAGAGTTTTGAAACCGCCTAGTAGCACAACTATAAGTCCTCTGACATGGTTTGAGTAACGACCACTATCAAAGACAGCGACCGGGACCGACGGCTTAATGTGCCCTCCGAAGCACGAAATCTTTTTATTTTCGGACAATCAGGTTATTCAGCCTGCAACGTCCTAACCAAACTGGGGAAAAATTCACAAAGTGATAAATTTTCCAATATCAACTTTGTGTTTCCCCCCTGGGAATCGAACCCAGGACCTCCGGATCGGGAGTCCATGGCACTAGCCACTAGACCACGGAGGCAGTTAAATAAAATATAATGTATATTAAATAAAATGTATTACATACTGTTGGTTTTCAAACCAGTTTGGTTAGGACATTGCAGGCTAAATCACCTGATTGTCCGAAAAAGAAAAAGATTTCGTGCTTCGGAGGACACGTTAAGCCGTCGGTCCCGGTTAATATCGTTTAATACCGTAGATATTAGTCGTTAAGCCATTTGAGAGGCCAGTGCTAAGCATTGGCGGCTTGAAAACTGACCTAATCTAGCATTGGGTCTGGTTTCCCTTCTGGGTTGCGGAGGTCAGATGGCAGTCGCTCTGTGTAAAAACCAGTACCCTCGTTCAATCCCCTAGATTAGGTAGCCGACCCCGTAAGATACGGGATAAGGCTAGGGAGATGATGATTAAATAAAATGTATTACATACTGTTGGTTTTCAAATTTAAGAAACATGTATAGTACATATATTTAAAGTTAGAAGTCGAAAATAATATATTTAATGTCTGTTTCTGGATCTGGGTGTTCGTGGTTGTTTCTGTGTATGTCCATGCCACCCCGATGCAGGGAATCCTAGTGGGGTCTGTGAGTGTGATTGTTTTTCTTTTTTTTATATGCTAACATAATAATGTATTTTCAGCTTTAGGTCTAGAAGAAGAGCTGATTCTCAGCAGGAAGTACCGCTGTGACTCAGTTGGGAGCGACTCGTTCGCCGCGCTGTCCGACGAGATGCTGCTCAGCGTGTTCCGCTGGCTGCCCAAGCGGACGCTGGCACACTGCATGCTGGTCTGTAAGAGGTAGGATATAATATACTATATAATACTAGCGACCCGCCCCGGCTTCGCACGGAAATCATCTGTGTTTCTCTACTATATTATGTGTAGTGATATATTTCATTTCTCATGCTCTGAAAGGGCTATTTTATGCAGGCTGTTTAGGAGTAAATTGTTGAAATCCAACTGGCTTAGTAATGTTGGTCGGGAGTCTAGTTTAGTTTAGTTTAGTTTAGTTTTATTTATCACACAGTGAAAATTACATTATAAAAGTTCAAAATTACATGTCATATTATAAGCATTCACAAAGTGTTCGTCAGTTAAACAAAATAAAATTAATAAAATCGGTATAAATACAAAATGTCATAAATAATTTTCAAAACAAAACAAATAAAAAATACTAGGTATAAATAGGTACAATGTCATTTTGTAAATTTAAATTCAATATACTCTTTAACAGAGTAAAATACATTATCCAACAAAAGGTTTTTCAATCGAGACCGAAACGTTTCGTCACATAGTTCGGCTTTTAGGTCGGTAGGTAGTGCTTCATAGAAGGTCGGTCCGATAATGCGCGGATTTTTCTCGGCAAGGACTAAGCGATGCGGGACTGAAAGTAGGCATCCAGTCCGACGTAACGTCCTTCCCGGAACACTTACTCGCTCAAAATTTAATAAATTACAACGAATATACATGATTACGTCGAATAAGTATTGCGAGAAGTGTGTCATTATAGCGTATTTCTTGAATATGCCCTTACACGAATATCGTGAGTTTACTCCGGCCATCGTCCGAAGAGCACGTTTCTGCAATCTCAATACCCTTGATGAGTCAGTTGAGTTACCCCATAGAATTGAACCATACGACATAATGGAGTGAAAATGTGCAAAATATGTTTGCCGGAGCGCATCACTAGATATAAGGGGTTTCAGTCTTCGCAATGCAAATGCTGCGCTACTCAGCTTATCGCAAAGAGTGTCGATATGCGCTTTCCAGTTTGTGTGACTATCAAGCACAAAACCTAGGAATTTACATTCGTTGCTTATTGGCATAGGACAGTTCATTTGAGGGGGAGCTACGTTTTGGCTAGAGAACAACACAATATTAGATTTTGTCACATTCAGGATGAGTCCATTTGCTAAGAACCATTTCTGCAGCTGCTCGCATACTCGACAGATCTTAATGTTTAGTTGCTCAAAGGTTTTCGCGGTCACAACTACAGTGGTGTCATCAGCAAACAGAACTACCAAACCGTCAGTAACAATAGATGGGAGATCATTGACAAAAGCCAAAAACAACGTATTTCCTAATGAGGATCCCTGTGGAATGCCTATATTAACGTTACCTGCCTCTGATTTTATCTTTTTGCCCTGTGATGTGAGCTGGATGGTCTGTTTTCGACCCGTTAAAAATGAGTTCAGTAATTGATGAGCATTATTTCGGACTCCATATGTGTTCAACTTTTCTAACAATAATTTATAATTAATGACGTCGAATGCTTTTGATAGATCGCAGAATATACCAGCAACTTTATACTTATCATCTATCCCCGTAATTATGCAATCCAACACTTTATGAGCGGCGGTCGTAGTTGACATACCTTTACGGTAAGCAAACTGTTTATCAGTCAGTAAGCCGTTTGTCTCTAAATGTTGCATAAGGTGTTTTGATAAAATCGATTCAATAATTTTTGATATGTTGGGGACGATGGTAATAGGTCGATAGTTATCAATTTTGTGCTTCTCACCTTTCCCTTTGTAAACTGGACATACTCTTGTGCATTTTAAAACTTCTGGATACACGCCACCCTTAAACATTTCGTTTATCAGTGTCACAAGAATATCCGCAAGTACTGGCCAGATACATAAAAGTATATTTACAGATATATCATATATATCCAGGGTACCACGAGATTTCAGCAAAGATTTGAGCACTTTGTCTAAGCCAGATTTACTAATTATAGGCAGAGAGAAAACAGGAATACTTGTGTCTTGTAGATATTCGGAAAGATAGTTTTTAGAACTTTGATAGTCAATCCGCTGCGAATATTTCGTACCAATATTTAATAAATAGGAGTTAATGTAGTCTGGAACGTCACCCAGTGGTATATCCTTAGAATTTGTATCCCTCAGACGTATTTCGCATGAACTTTTTGTAGAAATTTCGTCATTGACCACACTCCATATCTCTTTAGCTGGATTTCTACAATCAGCCAACCTCTTTTCAATATGTTTTCGTCGGGATGCTAATGTTTCAGATTTAATTAAATGAGAATAGTGATTAATGCATTCAAGTAGTATTTTTTCTTGAGGATATTGCCGCCTGAGTTCAGTCAAATCATTGAATTTCATAATGTACTCGCCTAGGGCTTCCGTCATCCAGGGGACAGTTTTATTATTTTTTATATTAATTAATTTAAGAGGGAAGTGTATGTCAATATAATATGTCAATATTGTAAATAATCTGTCGAATTTAATATTAATGTCCAAGCTGATATCATAAATAAAATTAAAATTATAATTTTCTATGTCAATATAAAAAGCATAAATTGATTCATCTTTGAATAATCGACGTTCAATGAAAGAAGCCGTTTTTTCGCGGTGTGACTGTCCCGTAAATAACGTAAACAACTGGGCATTATGATCGCTTATAGGCGTCTCAATAGGGACCACGGTGACGTCATTTTCCCCACAGCGCACCAATCCGCAATCTATAGAAGATGCACGCTCCTCAGACACGCGAGTCGCAAACGTTACAATATTTTTGCATCCGTAGCTTTGCAAAACATCTTCTAATCTCCGCGTCAAGTTATATTTAGGGTCATCATAACGCAGGTAATCAACGTTTTGATCTCCGACTAAAATAAACCTTTTGTTTTCGTTATTTAACATGTCCAATAACAATTCTAATTGATTTAAAAATATGTCATAATTTCCCTTATTAGTCCTATAAACAACAATAATAATCAAATTTAATTTACATATTTCTATTGCTGATAATTCACAGTGATATAATACGGTCAGGTTCTGTAGGTCATTGCGTTGTTTATATTCTATGCCCTCACGAATAAACAGTGCAGCGCCACCGTGAGCGCCAGTGCGCGGGCGACCACAACAGTTAGCAAGCTCGTATTTGCATAACCTCACTTTTTTCATATCGGCCGGTCTGCACCATGTTTCACTACAAGCCAATACATCAGGCTGTTCAGTCTTTATTAGTAACTCAAGTAATGCGGTTTTACTGGAAATAGACCTCATGTTCTGATGTACTATCTTAAAAGTGAAACATGGTGGTTTCGTCGGGTTTACCGTGTTTTCGATTTCGGCGCACGTGCGGGCGAGTTTTTTGGCTGGACAACATTGAACTTTCGGACAGATACTCCCTGAGGCCAGCAGCTGGAGTCCCTCACATGCCTCACGATGCTAGCCGATACATCTAGTCTAAATGAGGAATATTCGCCGCGAGTGACGATCAGTTTTTCGCATTTTATGGGCTCAAAGCCCATATGCTGAACATGCTTCACAACATCCTCCGCAGTGGTGCTCGGACTTAAATTAAAAACATGCAGACTGACGGGACGGGGAAGTGCCGCTTGGAGCCCAATAGTGTTTTCCAGTGATGGTCCCGTGGATTGCTCGTTCGTGGACTGCTTCCCAGGCGGATGATGTTGCCCGTTGCTGACTGCCCGGTCCCCTACTACGTAGTCCGTCACCTTCCCAACCGCTGGGGTTACTTGCACAGGGCTCGCAGGGGTGCGGCGCCGTCGGGCGCGCTTGGCAGGTGCACGGGGCGCAGGAGCCTCCAGTGTTGGCGCTGCTGGAGTCAATAGCAGCTGTGCATTCATCTCCGTCGGCAGGGCTGGCGGGGTCACCGTAGCAGGACGGGTGCCAAGGTGTTCAGCGGAAGACTGCGGTGATGTGTGATGCGTTGTGTTCCGAATTTCCTCATTGTCACTGGTGTCTAGTTCACGAATAAAGCCTAGGCCTTGTGGACCGGATTCATTCAGTGAAGTGCTATTTCTATGCTGGAATCTTTGTGGAATTTTCAAAACTGTTGAATACTTCGGTGAGTCATTCATTAATATTCCTCTAATATCTTCAATGTCAGTATTCGTAGCACTCAGTAGGCGTTGTTGGGATGATATCATGTCAAAGCATTCGTCAAGTTTCTCCTTTAATCCCACTATCACAGTTTCAAGATTCGAAATAACGCTCACTAACCTCTCGGTCTCGGCATCTCCGGTTGTTTTCGTCTTTCTCGGTGCCATTTCGAACAGTATTTTTATATAAATTCGTTAAGTAGAACTTGCACTATTGTTTTATTGCGTCAAAACTAGTGTTTATAAATATAAACAATATAAAATAAATAGAAAACAGTAAGAGATATTTAAATTTGTTGCTAGCGACAGTAGCGCGTAGCGTAGTAGTCGGGTAGCTAACGCCGTGGTCGGGTGTTGTAACCACGTGACCAGGGGACCGAAGTCCAACCGGACAAGCTTGAAACTTGTATATATGCAGATCGCTGAGAAAACTTCGATACCGCGTTTCAGAACTTGTGTTTCTTGGTGTGGCGCCATCTGTCGGCTACAGGTGCACAAAATTTAATTTTATTGATGGTACTTGTTATTTCAAACTGTGATGCTTAGTGTGTTTATTATATGATGGATTATAAAATAGAGAATTAGTTGCGATGGTCGCCAATCGTAAAATATTCATAAAAATTTTTATATTACAGGGTAAATTAATTTAAAACTGATCTCGAACCCCCTTAAAGCATCATATTATGCAAAAATTCTTTCATAATATGTCTTGATTTATACATACATACATACATAAATCACGCCTTTATCCCTTACGGGGTAGGCAGAGCGTTTAACGCCTCTTAAAAGGCGCTTTCGCCACGTCTGACAAAAATTGAAGGCAATTTTAGATTGTAATATGTATTGCTTTAGTGACTGGTTGTCAGCCGATCGCCTAAATTACAATACACTGTAACCCTCGAGTCCCTTTTGCTGACTTAAACAGCATGCCCGGGAGGAAGGGCAGCTGGAACATTCTATGTTTTTCTATCTCTCCCAGTCCAGCATGGAAGAAAGTCTTGATTTATGGTGACAATAATTCTTACTAATAATTAATTTTTATTTTGATAAGTAAAATACGGTAAAATTAGTATTAAGATAAGATAAGAATATACTTTAAAGGCACAGAAAAGACACAAGAGAGAAAAAAAATAAACAAATAGTAAACAAATAATAATGATTCTTTTTTTATTTTATTTTTTAGTTTTTAAAAATGTCATGTATATTCCTTATTGCAGATGGCACCGCGTGGCGTGTGACGAGACTCTATGGCAGCGGCTGGATCTCGGCAACAAGACCCTGTCCGCGGGCGCACTGGGCAGGGTACTCGCCAGGAAACCCGCCATAGTCAGACTCGCCAACTCAGAGGTTCGTTTTATTCTACATATATATTATTCTTACTTCCATGCTGGTCTGGGAGCTAGAGATCAACATAGAATGTGCTAGCTGCATTTCCTCCCGAGCATGCTGTAGAAAACAGCTAAGGGAGTCGAGGGTATTAGTGTATCGCAATTTAAGGCGATGAGCTGACATCCTGTCACTACAGCAATATACCTACAAATCTATTTTAAATAACCCTCAAAACTTTGTCAGACGAGAGATATAGTTTACGCTCTGCCTACCCCATTAGGGATAAAGCCGTGTTTATTGTCTATAAAAGGATTACCTACTTCCATTAGCTACTGTTCTTATGTCCTTAATGACTTATTTCGCTTAATCAACATGTACACTTATCAAAATATAAGAATGATTGAGAAAGAAGATAAATTTAATTCTTTAATCACTGATTCGTTACTTCGCAGAATGTCCCTTTCACAAAACGTTCATTTCGCATTATGCCCCTATTTCCAAAAGGTCTCCCTTTTTGATTGATTTAGTTCCAATAGTGGGCAGCTACTGAAAGGACTTAACTTCGATGTAGTAACAAGTAGAAAAATATACCTATAAATCTACCTTAAATACCGTTTATTCGGCGCTTTTTCCGTGCTTCGGAAGGCACGTTAAGCCATTGGTCCCGGTTAATATCGTTTAATACCGTAGATATTAGTCGTTAAGCCATATCAGAGGCCAGTGCTAAGCATTGGCGGCTTGAAAACTCTGACCTAATCTAGGATTGGGTCTGGTTTCCCTTCTGGGTTGCGGAGGTCAGATGGCAGTCGCTCTGTGTAAAAACCAGTACTCTCGTTCAATCCCCTCGATTAGGTAGCCGACCCAGTGAGATACGGGATAATGCTAGGGAGATGATGAAATCTACCTTAAATAACCCTCCAAACTTAGTCAGACGAGGCGGAACGACCTTTGTTTATGTCGATTACGATCTGCCTACCCCATTACAGATAAAGGCGTGATTATATGTATGTAGTAAAATTGCCGTTGGTGGCCATTTATCGCAATTTTTTATATGTTAAAGAGGACAACAAACTAAGAATCGCTAATTTATAAGGTTAAGTATTTTTTATACAACTATTACTTAGTCTGTTCGACCGGATTTTCGATTGATTGTGTTTTTAGTAAGTTATGATTTTTTAACTAAATTGGGACGTGGGATTGGAAAATTAGTAGTGGTACTAAGGCTATATCGGGACCTTACTAACGCTGACATACATAATAAAATCACGCCTTTATGCCTTACATGGTAGGCAGAGCGTAAAACGCCTCCTAAAAGGAGCTTTCGCCGCGTCTGACATAAATTAAGGGCAATTTGGATTGTAATGTGCATTGCTGTAGTGACAGGTTGACGCTGACCCGGGAATAAAATCAAAGGGACATTTTGCGAAACGGACATTTTGCGATGTTAACCATTAATTAAGTAATATCTTATTTTATTTTCCAGATAGGCGAATGGCACCCCACAGGCCCTATAATAGCCTCGCGTATACAATATCTAGACCTTAGCATTTGCACCACAGACAGACAAACATTAAACAGTCTACTACAGAGATGTTTACTACTCAAGAAACTCAGCTTAGAGAGTGTTACTGTACATGACTCCACTTGTCAAATCATACGTAAGTGAGTTTATTTTTGTTTGGTGTGAGTTGGTGTTGGGCGTGAGTCTGTTTAGTATCAAGCGTGAGTCTGTTTGGGTTAAGCGTGAGTACCCCACAGGCCCTATTACAAGCTCGCGTATACAATACCTAGAGCTGAGCATCTGCACCACAGACAGACAAACATTAAACAGTCTACTACAGAGATGTTTACTACTCAAGAAACTCAGCTTAGAGAGTGTTACTGTACATGACTCCACTTGTCAAATAATACGTAAGTGAGTTTATTTTTGTTTGGTGTGAGTTGGTGTTGGGCGTGAGTCTGTTTAGTATCAAGCGTGAGTCTGTTTAGTATCAAACGTGAGTCTGTTTAGTATCACGCGTGAGTCTGTTTGGGTTAAGCGTGAGTACCCCACAGGCCCTATTACAAGCTCGCGTATACAATACCTAGAGCTGAGCATCTGCACCACAGACAGACAAACATTAAACAGTCTACTACAGAGATGTTTACTACTCAAGAAACTCAGCTTAGAGAGTGTTACTGTACATGACTCCACTTGTCAAATCATACGTAAGTGAGTTTATTTTTGTTTGGTGTGAGTTGGTGTTGGGCGTGAGTCTGTTTAGTATCAAGCGTGAGTCTGTTTGGGTTAAGCGTGAGTACCCCACAGGCCCTATTACAAGCTCGCGTATACAATACCTAGAGCTGAGCATCTGCACCACAGACAGACAAACATTAAACAGTCTACTACAGAGATGTTTACTACTCAAGAAACTCAGCTTAGAGAGTGTTACTGTACATGACTCCACTTGTCAAATCATACGTAAGTGAGTTTATTTTTGTTTGGTGTGAGTTGTTGTTGGGCGTGAGTATGTTTAGTATCAAGCGTGAGTCTGTTTAGTATCAAGCGTGAGTCTGTTTGGGTTAAGCGTGAGTACCCCACAGGCCCTATTACAAGCTCGCGTATACAATACCTAGAGCTGAGCATCTGCACCACAGACAGACAAACATTAAACAGTCTACTACAGAGATGTTTACTACTCAAGAAACTCAGCTTAGAGAGTGTTACTGTACATGACTCCACTTGTCAAATCATACGTAAGTGAGTTTATTTTTGTTTGGTGTGAGTTGGTGTTGGGCGTGAGTCTGTTTAGTATCAAGCGAGAGTCTGTTTGGGTTGAGCGTGAGTCTGTTAGTGTTGAGCGTGAGTCTGTTAAGTATCAAGTGTGAGTCTGTTGGTGTTGGGCGTGAGTCTGTTTAGTATCGAGCGTGAGTCTGTTCATGTTGAACGAGTCTGTTTTGTATCAAACGTGAGTCTGTGTTAAGCGTCAGTGTTTGTTGAACGTGAGCGTTTTTGTCGAACGTGAGTCGACTTTGGTTAAGCGTGAGTCATTCTATGTTTCCCAGTCCATGGAAGTGTAATCATTATTTCAAGTCAATAAATATTCTTCTAAACTTTGTCAGACGTTGCGGGACGACCTTTGTTTAGGTCGTTTACGGTCTGCCTAAGCTCTTAGGGATAAAGGCGTGATTATTTGTTTTTTGTCTAATTTCTACATACATACATATATTCACGCCTTTATCCCTAATGGGGTAGGCAGAGCGTAAACGTAATATTAAAAAAATAAATTCTAATTTCTGAATTATTATATTTCAGATAAATGTAGTTCACTAGAAACTTTGAACTTGTCGATGGCGCAAGGTCTCACAGCGGAAGGACTCGCTGCAATACTGGAAGGATGTACCAAGTGAGTTGTTGTATGCGGGGCGTAAGGGACGGCGTCCCGCGACCTGAGGGTTGCTCAGTCAACGACACTGAATTAGTTTCTACATACATACATATAGTCACGTCTTTATCCCTAATGGGGTAGGCAGAGCGTAAACGACCTAAACAAAGGTCGTTCCGCCACGTCTGACAAAGTTTTGAGGGTTATTTAAGATAGAATTGTAGGTATATTGCTGTAGTGACAGGTTGTCAGTCTATCGCCTAAATTGCAATATACTGAAACCCTCGGATCCCTTAGCTGGTTTTTACAGCATGCCCGGGAGGAAATGCAGCTGGCACATTCTTTGTTTTTCTCTCGCTCCCAGTCCAGCATGGAAGATAATTAGTTTCTAAAGGCTAAAAATTGGCTTTTCCTTTCAAAATGACCACCTCGAGCAAACTATTTCTGTGGAAAAGCGTTTTTCATTTCCTAAAAAAGACCTATTAGTTGTTCAGTTTCGTTGGCTGAGCAACCCCTATCAGTTTGCGGGACGCTGTCCCTAACGCCCCGTTTAGTGTGTAAAAAAATGCTGACCATATTTTAGGGTGTGATGACCCATGAAACTGAACAACTTTCCCCGAAGAACTTAGGCCGAAAAATGAAAAGAAAAAATGGACCTCCCATACAAATTGACTCGAGCCGCTGATGCCCTTTGTGAAGGGCCATTTACTTCCGTAATTCGACCTATATTAATTTCGGGAAGTTGTTCAGTTTCATGGGTAGAATCACACCCTTGTATGGTTATCAAAAAAGAAAGAAAAACATAGAATGTTCCAGTTGCCCTTCCTCCCGGGCATGCTGTATAAGTCAGCAAAAGGGATTCGAGGGTTACAGTGTATTGTAATTTAGGCGATGGGCTGACAACCTGTCACTACAGCAATACACATTACAATCTAAAATTGCCCCCAATTTATGTCAGACGTGGCGAAAGCGCCTTTTAGGAGGCGTTTTACGCTCTGCCTACCCCGTAAGGGATAAAGGCGTGATTTTATGTATGTATGTATGTATGGTTATCAGTTTTTTGTTTAACAGTTTTTTTACTCACTGTATTTTTTTATATCTTTGTCATTTCATGTGGGTTTTCGAGGCGATCCCTGGTTTTAACGTTTTTAAACCGCCTAATACCATAACGAATAGGCCTCTGGTTTGTGTAACGACCCTATCGAAGACATCGACCGGGACCGACAGTTTAACGTGCCCTCTAAAGCACTTATTTTTTGTGAATTAACATTGTGTCCTCTACAAGTTTTTATCTCGCTCCCAGTCCAGCATGGAAGAAACTAATATTTACTAGCGACCCGCCCCGGCTTCGCACGGAAATCATCAGTGTTTCTCTACTATATTATGCATGTATTATACATATAAACCTTCCTCTTGAATCACTCTATCCATTAAAAGAAACCGCATCAAAACCCGTTGCGTAGTTTTAACGATCTAAGCATACATAGGGATATAGGGACAGAGAAAGCGATTTTGTTTTATACTATGTAGTGATATTAAATTTTATAGATTATAAATCTGCTTCCTAGCATAGTTTATTGGTTTTTTGTAATCAAGTAACAGCTTTTATTGGGTCTGCTGTTAGAAATTTCTTTGTAGAAATAAGCAGTGCCTGTAGTGTCTTAATTCCTTCATTCCTAAGTAAATGTTCTGAGTATGTTTTTGTCTACAATAAACTGTAAGATAAATAAATAACATTATAGGTATTATAATTTATTTACTTATTGTATGATCGTAGTATAGTATAATTAAGTAGGTATGTCTTTATTTACTGTTCATGTACCTAATTTGTATTCTTATTGTGCACGTCTTATCCGCTTAACGTTTTATGCTATCTCACTTCTTAGGTCTGCTGTAAGACATTTTTATTTTAGAAATAAGCAGTACCTGTAACGCACATAGATGGCGCCACATCAAGATACAACCGTCCTGAAACGCGGTATCAAAGTTTGCTCGGCGATCTGCATATATACAACTTCCGAACTAATCCAGTCGGACTGCGGTCCCCTGGTCACGTGGTCACAACACCCGACCAGGCGGGAAATTACCCTTTTCCCCTCCGTCATCACTCGGCCAACTGGCCTCTCAAGGAAATGCTCCTAAATACCTGTTGTGTCTTGATTCCTATGTAATTGTTCTGTGTATGTTTCTGTGTACAGTAAACAGTTAAATTAAATAAAACAGTGCAGGTGTAATTGGTGTTGTTGTCTGTATTCCAGCCTGCAATCCCTGAACGTGTCGTGGTGCGGTCTGTCGGAACAAGCCCTGCAGGTGCTGGTGAGCTCCGTGCCGCCGCAGCTGCAGCGGCTCAACGCGGCCGGCGCCAGGAACATGACGGACGACAGTGAGGCCGCTAAACACATTCTAATTAAATTACATACATACATAAAATCACGCCTTTATCCCTTACGGGGTAGGCAGAGCGTTAAACGCCTCGTAAAAGGCGCTTTCGCCGCGTCTGACAAAAATTGAGGGCAATTTTAGATTGTAATGTTTATTGCTAATGTGTAGTGACAGGTTGTCAGCCCATCGCCTAAATTACAATACACTGTAACCCTCGAGTCCCTTTTGCTGAATTCTACAGCATGCCCGGGAGGAAGGGCAGCTGGCACATTGTATGTTTTTCTCTCGCTCCCAGTCCAGCATGGAAGAAAGTGGTTATAAGTTGGTATGTAATTTCTTCCATGCTGGACTGGGAGATATAGAAAAACATAGAATGTTCCATTTCCTCCCGGGCATGCTGTAAAAGCCAGCTAAGGGATCCGAGGGTTTCAGTATAATGTAAGAAAGAAAATAACAATCTGTTTCTGGCAGGACTCGAACCTGCGCCTCGGGAATGCCGGTCCATCACTCTACCAACTGAGCTACAGAAACGGTAGAGGGAGTGACGAATCTATCATAGTCTTTTTTATGTATACGTCATAGTCATCTTAATTTGGACTGGTCAAGCCCTGCGTAGTTCTTTAACTACACGGCTAGATGTCGCTAATGTAGCTTTGACGTGTGCATAAGAAAGACTATGATAAGTCTTCCATGCTGGCCTGGGAGCGAGAGAAAAACATAGAATGTGCCAGCTGCATTAGGAAATGCGGGAGGACCCGGGCATGCTGTAAAAGCCGGCTAAGGGATCCGAGGGTTTCAGTATATTGTAATTTAGGCGATGGGCTGTCAGCTTTGTCTTTGTCACCTGTCACTACAACAATATACCTAGAATTCTATCTTAAATAATGCTCAAAACTTTGTCAGACGTGGCGGGACGACCTTTGTTTAGGTCGTTTACGCTCTGCCTACCCCATTAGGGATAAAGGCGTGATTATATGTATGTATGTATGATAAATTCGTCACTCCCGCTACCGTTACTGTAGCTCAGTTGGTAGAGTAATGGACCGGCGTTCCAGAGACGCAGGTTCGAGTCCTGCTAGAAACTAATTTATTATTTTCTTTTTATCATATTATATGAAATAAAAATATCATTATAAGTGCTAAAAACCATAAAAAATGAGCATTATTAGTTTAAAAATAAAGTAAAATTAAAGTATCACTTATGAGATCGTTTGGTTCCAGCATGTTAATCTTATTTTAAATTTACATACATGTAATCACGCCTTTATCCCTTACGGGGTAGGCAGAGCGTTAAACTCCTCGTAAAAGGCGCTTTCGCCACGTCTGACAAAAATTGAGGGTAATTTTAGATTGTAATGAGTATTGCCATAGTGACAGGTTGTCAGCCCATCGCCTAAATTACAATACACTGTAACCCTCGAGTCCCTTTTGCTGACTTCAACAGCATGCCCGGGAGGAAGGGCAGCCGGAGCATTCTACGTTTTTCTATCTCTCCCAGTCCAGCATGGAAGTAGTTTATAATAAATAGTAATTTCTACATCCAACAATCAGTTCACATATACCTCTGAATGTAGTATTTCCGTTCCAGTGATAGCAACACTAGTGGAGCGCGCGCCGCGCCTGCTGGAGCTCGACCTGTCCGACTGTTCCCGCGTGTCTGCGCCCGCGATCGCCTCCATACTCACCTTGTCCAGACTGGAACACTTGGCGCTTAGCCGGTGCTACCTACTGCCCCCACATAGTCTAACGTGAGTATACCGGCCGTGTCGCTGCGAGCAGAGACCAACATAGAATGTGCCTTCCAGTGCTAGCCGCGCCTGCTGGAGCTCGACCTGTCCGACTGTTCCCGCGTGTCTGCGCCCGCGATCGCCTCCATACTCACCTTGTCCAGACTGGAACACTTGGCGCTTAGCCGGTGCTACCTACTGCCCCCACATAGTCTAACGTGAGTATACCGGCCGTGTCGCTGCGAGCAGAGACCAACATAGAATGTGCCTTCCAGTGCTAGCCGCGCCTGCTGGAGCTCGACCTGTCCGACTGTTCCCGCGTGTCTGCGCCCGCGATCGCCTCCATACTCACCTTGTCCAGACTGGAACACTTGGCGCTTAGCCGGTGCTACCTACTGCCCCCACATAGTCTAACGTGAGTATACCGGCCGTGTCGCTGCGAGCAGAGACCAACATAGAATGTGCCTTCCAGTGCTAGCCGCGCCTGCTGGAGCTCGACCTGTCCGACTGTTCCCGCGTGTCTGCGCCCGCGATCGCCTCCATACTCACCTTGTCCAGACTGGAACACTTGGCGCTTAGCCGGTGCTACCTACTGCCCCCACATAGTCTAACGTGAGTATACCGGCCGTGTCGCTGCGAGCAGAGACCAACATAGAATGTGCCTTCCAGTGCTAGCCGCGCCTGCTGGAGCTCGACCTGTCCGACTGTTCCCGCGTGTCTGCGCCCGCGATCGCCTCCATACTCACCTTGTCCAGACTGGAACACTTGGCGCTTAGCCGGTGCTACCTACTGCCCCCACATAGTCTAACGTGAGTATACCGGCCGTGTCGCTGCGAGCAGAGACCAACATAGAATGTGCCTTCCAGTGCTAGCCGCGCCTGCTGGAGCTCGACCTGTCCGACTGTTCCCGCGTGTCTGCGCCCGCGATCGCCTCCATACTCACCTTGTCCAGACTGGAACACTTGGCGCTTAGCCGGTGCTACCTACTGCCCCCACATAGTCTAACGTGAGTATACCGGCCGTGTCGCTGCGAGCAGAGACCAACATAGAATGTGCCTTCCAGTGCTAGCCGCGCCTGCTGGAGCTCGACCTGTCCGACTGTTCCCGCGTGTCTGCGCCCGCGATCGCCTCCATACTCACCTTGTCCAGACTGGAACACTTGGCGCTTAGCCGGTGCTACCTACTGCCCCCACATAGTCTAACGTGAGTATACCGGCCGTGTCGCTGCGAGCAGAGACCAACATAGAATGTGCCTTCCAGTGCTAGCCGCGCCTGCTGGAGCTCGACCTGTCCGACTGTTCCCGCGTGTCTGCGCCCGCGATCGCCTCCATACTCACCTTGTCCAGACTGGAACACTTGGCGCTTAGCCGGTGCTACCTACTGCCCCCACATAGTCTAACGTGAGTATACCGGCCGTGTCGCTGCGAGCAGAGACCAACATAGAATGTGCCTTCCAGTGCTAGCCGCGCCTGCTGGAGCTCGACCTGTCCGACTGTTCCCGCGTGTCTGCGCCCGCGATCGCCTCCATACTCACCTTGTCCAGACTGGAACACTTGGCGCTTAGCCGGTGCTACCTACTGCCCCCACATAGTCTAACGTGAGTATACCGGCCGTGTCGCTGCGAGCAGAGACCAACATAGAATGTGCCTTCCAGTGCTAGCCGCGCCTGCTGGAGCTCGACCTGTCCGACTGTTCCCGCGTGTCTGCGCCCGCGATCGCCTCCATACTCACCTTGTCCAGACTGGAACACTTGGCGCTTAGCCGGTGCTACCTACTGCCCCCACATAGTCTAACGTGAGTATACCGGCCGTGTCGCTGCGAGCAGAGACCAACATAGAATGTGCCTTCCAGTGCTAGCCGCGCCTGCTGGAGCTCGACCTGTCCGACTGTTCCCGCGTGTCTGCGCCCGCGATCGCCTCCATACTCACCTTGTCCAGACTGGAACACTTGGCGCTTAGCCGGTGCTACCTACTGCCC
Organism: Scrobipalpa costella; assembly: GCA_949820665.1. NCBI lineage: Eukaryota > Metazoa > Arthropoda > Insecta > Lepidoptera > Gelechiidae > Scrobipalpa > Scrobipalpa costella. The sequence continues at coordinate 8,302,680 of OX463322.1, read as the reverse complement.
CCACATAGTCTAACGTGAGTATACCGGCCGTGTCGCTGGGAGCAGAGACCAACATAGAATGTGCCTTCCAGTGCTAGCCGCGCCTTAGGGGTTGGTTAAATTTGATTTTACCGTTTAGGAATAAAAGTTAAACTACGTTTTATTGGATTTTGCTACTCTGGCAGACCCTTAATACAAGTATTGTGTGTTTTTTGCTATATATTTCCATGCTCGACTGGGAGCTAAAGAAAAACATAGAATGTTCTAGCTGTCCTTCCTCTCAAGCATGCTGTAAAAGTCAGCAATGCGGATTCGAGAGTCTCAGTGTATTGTAATTTAGGCATACACATAACAATCTAAAATTGCCCTCCATATTTGTCAGACGTGGTGTAAAAGCTTTCACTAAGAGTTTTACGCTCTGCCTACCCCGTTTCTCCCATGCTGGCCTGGGAGCGAGAGAAAAACATAGAATGTGCCAGATGCATTTCCTCCCGTTCATGCTGTAAAAACCAGCTAAGGGATCCGAGGGTTTCAGTATATTGCAATTTAAGCGATAGGCTGACAACCTGTCACTACAGCAACATACCTACAGATCTATCATAAAAGACCCTAAAAACCTTGTCAGACGTGGCGGAACGACCTTTGTTTAGGTCGTTTGTGCTCTGCCTACCCCATTAGGGATAAAGGCATGAATATATGTATGTATTGTTCTCTAAGAAGAACTTTTTTGTTCGCTCGTTAAATGTCTCAATAGACTGCGCTCGGACCGTGAAAGAATAGAGGTGTGTAGGTTGGCCTGTTTGGAGAGTAATGAAACGAACAAATGCTGAATTAATACTATATATATATATATATACTTTATTGCATAAACACAAAAGAAATGTAATTTAGAAATACAGTGTGCAAGGGCGAACTTATCTCTATGAAGAGATCTCTTCTAGCCAACCCAATGGTAGTAAGAGAAAGTGATTAATTTTGAGGGGACAAGTAAATGCAACATTAACAGTGAAGTGAAGGTAGAAAATACCTGATTAATAGTTTCACCGCAGCATATTTCATACTGACTGCGACATGCGATGCATATTGCTTGAGCTAGCAATAAGTTTAGTTAACATTTTATCATTAAGCATTTGTTGTAAGCATTCTATATTTGGAGACCTGACATTACAGACATGTCCTAAAACTCGGTATTTTATTCGCTACCTATCGCCACACCGCTCATAATATATCAACAGAGACCGCTCATAATATATAAAAATAAAATAAAAATACTTAGTAATACTATCTTAAATAAACACTACTGATTTATTGGCAATGCACGAACATATATCGGGTGGCCCAAAGAGTGACGTCCAAAGGAAAAATTTTGCTTCCTTAGGTCAAGGGGTAGCCAAATCACCCCCATGTATGTTCAGCGATTTTTAGTAGTTTAGGAGTTATGAATTTTTTTGCTAATTTACTTCCATGCTGGTCTGGGAGGGAGAGAAAAACATAGAATGTGCCAGCTGCATTTCCTCCCGAGCATGCTGTAAAAACCAGCTAAGGGATCAGAGGGTTTCAGTATATTGTTATTTAGGCGATGGGCTGACAACCTGTCACTACAGCAATATACGTACAAATCCATCTTAAATAACCCTCAAAACTTTGTCAGACGTGGCGGAACGACCTTTCTTTAGGTCGTTTACGCTCTGCCTACCCCATTAGGGATAAAGGCGTGATTATATGTATGTATGTTTTCTAAGAAAATTGACCTCAGTGGATTAATTATTTTTTATTATTTTTTTGGATAACTTTTTTTTATTTTTTTTTATTTTTGTGACATCCTCTTAAATTGTTCTTTTAACCATAAAAGTTTCAGCTTCCTAGCTGTAATGTAAGTTAGTTATTTTTTTATCGAAAGTTCGAATTTTACGATCGAGCTAGTCTGCTCTGAATTTTCAACTTAAAATTAAAAATTGAAAAAGATAATCTCATGGTCCCTTATTAATTTTAAAAACTCCGCAAGGTTTCAAAATTACATAAAAATAAAAATAAACTATTGCTTAATGGGGTATTATTTGCAGAAAACAGCCTTCAAAGGTACTTGGGTGGAAATTACCTAATTAGTAAATTGTTTCAGAAAGTTGAAAGATTCCTGTTATGTCATTACTAAGGACTAATTAAGTTAGAAAATGTATCAAATTAAAGGGAAAATAAAATTATTTACTAAAAAATGTTATTTAAGTAACATTTTTCAATGAATATTCTTAGTAAAATGTTTTAGTGTGAGTTGTAAGATTTATGAGACAATTGTATTATTAATAATAAGTAAATAATAAACTCGGATAATTCTTTTACACATTTACATGGCGACCTCCCACAGCAATACACAACCTACATCTACGCAAGAAATTTTCTTTAAGTCGCCTAAACGCTTCTCTGTTTCCTCTAACGACATTTCCGGCCTCTCCAATTCGCTGTCTTGGCTCCTCTTCATTTGACGATTCTCGGGCGTAAGCTATGTCCTTGTAATACCGTTTTTGTGGACTGACGAGTCGCGTTTTGAGCGCACAGGAATATTTAATATTCATAACACCCACCACTGGGCAGTAGAGAATCCCCACTTGACCAGAGATACTAGGTTCCAGCATCGCTTTAGCGTCAACATGTGGTCAGGCATACTGAACGGAGAAATGATCGGGCAGTTCGAATTGCCGCCGAGGCTCAATGGCGAGACATACAAATTGTTTCTCGAAAATGATCTTCCCTTGTTATTGGAGGAAGTCAACCTCGATTTACGAAGACACATGGTTTTCCAAAATGACGGTGCACCATGCCACTACGCAGCACAAGTGCGTAATCATTTGAATGAAACGTATCCCAACAGGTGGATCGGACGAAACGGTCCAATCAGATGGCCTCCACGATCGCCTGACCTAAATCCGATTGATTTTTTTATTTGGGGTTATTACAAGGACATAGCTTACGCCCGAGAATCGTTAAATGAAGAGGAGCCAAGACAGCGAATTGGAGAGGCCGGAAATGTCGTTAGAGGAAACAGAGAAGCGTTTAGGCGACTTAAAGAAAATTTCTTGCGTAGATGTAGGTTGTGTATTGCTGTGGGAGGTCGCCATTTTGAAAATTTAATGTGAGTAAATATGTAAAAGAATTATCCGAGTTTATTTACTTATTATTAATAATACAATTGTCTCATAAATCTTACAACTCACACTAAAACATTTTACTAAGAATTTTCATTCAAAAATGTAACTTAAATAACATTTTTTAGTAAATAATTTTATTTTCCCTTTAATTTGATACATTTTCTAACTTAATTAGTCCTTAGTAATGACATAACAGGAATCTTTCAACTTTCTGAAACAATTTACTAATTAGGTAATTTCCACCCAAGTACCTTTGAAGGCTGTTTTCTGCAAATAATACCCCATTAAGCAATAGTTTATTTTTATTTTTATGTAATTTTGAAACCTTGCGGAGTTTTTAAAATTAATAAGGGACCATGAGATTATCTTTTTCAATTTTTAATTTTAAGTTGAAAATTCAGAGCAGACTAGCTCGATCGTAAAATTCGAACTTTCGATAAAAAAATAACTAACTTACATTACAGCTAGGAAGCTGAAACTTTTATGGTTAAAAGAACAATTTAAGAGGATGTCACAAAAATAAAAAAAAATAAAAAAAAGTTATCCAAAAAAATAATAAAAAATAATTAATCCACTGAGGTCAATTTTCTTAGAAAATTAGCAAAAAAATTCATAACTCCTAAACTACTAAAAATCGCTGAACATACATGGGGGTGATTTGGCTACCCCTTGACCTAAGGAATCAAAATTTTTCCTTTGGACGTCACTCTTTGGGCCACGCTGTATAATAACATAGGTAAAGTAAAAGTGCTTACTTACGCTACTCTACCTACACTACAGAGGCGTGATTTGATGTATACGTGTGTCCGCCGGATCAGGATATCTTCCATACTGGACTGGGAGAGAAAGAAAAACATAGAATGTTCCAGTTGCCCTTCCTCCCGGGCATGCTGTAGAAGTCAGCAAAAGGGATTCGAGGGTTACAGTGTATTGTAATTTAGGCGATGGGCTGACAACCTGTCACTACAGCAATATACATACAAATCTACATACATACATATAGTCAGGCCTTTTTCCCTAATGGGGTAGGCAGAGCGTAAACGACCTAAACAAAGGTTGTTCCGCCACGTCTGACAAAGCTTTGAGGGTTATTTAAGATAGATTTGTAGGTATATTGCTGTAGGGACAGGTTGTCAGCCCATCGCCTAAATAACAATATACTGAAACCCTTGGTTCCCTTAGCTGGTTTTTACAGCATGCACGGGAGGAAATGCAGCTGGCACATTCTATGTTTTTCTCTCGCTCCCAGGCCAGCATGGAAGACATACAAATCTATCTTAAATAACCCTCAAAATTTTGTCAGACGTGACAGTACGACTTTTGTTTAGGTCGTTTCCGCTCTGCCTACCCCATTACGGATAAAGGCGTGATATATGTATGTATTGTTCTCTAAGAAGAACTTTCTTGTTCGCTCGTTAAATGTCTCAATAGACGGCGCTCGTCGAACGTTTTCGGGAAGCGAATTCCACAATGTGACTGCTCGGAGCGTGAAAAATAGAGGCGTTTTTTATTTATTTATTGTATATAATTAGGATGACTATTCTTAACATCGGTTTTATGAGGTTCAGAAACAGGTCAAGCTGACACCAAACTGACACGATGCGTCGACAGTAGTTGTCCAAATAGACCGGGGTCTGTGCTAGGACAAACTACATCTTGTTTTTGACTTAAAATTAAAGCATCCATAGCTTGGGAACTTTATGAAGCTAATACATACATACATACATACATACATAAAATCACGCCTTTATCCCTTACGGGGTAGGCAGAGCGTCAAACTCCTCGTAAAAGGCGCTTTCGCCACGTCTGACAAAAATTGAGGGCAATTTTAGATTGTAATGTGTATTGCTATAGTGACAGGTTGTCAGCCCATCGTCTAAATTACAATACACTGTAAACCTCGAGTCCCTTTTGCTGACTTCTACTGCATGCCCGGGAGGAAGGGCAGCTGGAACATTCTATGTTTTTCTATCTCTCCCAGTCCAGCATGAAGCTAATAAAACGGTGAAAATGGTATTTTATGTTTAAAAAACTGACCAAACCAACTTACGTGACTTGATGTGTGTGTGTTCGCAGCAAGGTGTCGGCGATGCCGGCGCTGCAGTACGTGGAGGTGTGGGGCATGCTGCAGGCCGCCTCGCTCGGCGCGCTGCGGCTCGCGCTGCCCGCCATACAGCTCAACCAGTTCATGTTCAGGTAATACCGCTGCTGGCACATTCTACGTTTTTCGTTCGCTCCCAGGCCAGCATGGAAGCAAATAAATTGATAGACGTGGAATAACAGCTTTCTTAAGGGTCCTTATACGATTTGCTTTGAACTTTTGAGAAAGGGGATGTAACCTTTTTTGCGCAGTGCAGCTTCAATTTTTCAAAAATCTATTGACTCACGATTAGACCTAAACTATACGATTCTACACGTAAATACAAACCTATAATATATAATTGGTGTTTTTTGTCTAAGGCGTCACTTTACTGAGATATTTTTACTTTCAAATTGATTTTTCGAACTTCCGATATCGTTGATTTAAAATATGTCGGTAATGTGAAATAAATATAAACAAATATCTCAAATAGTATGTTTGATTTCTATTTGTGTGTAGAATCGAATGGCTTAGCTTTGATCCTGTGCCGCGGTATTTCTCAAAAAACTAAAGGTCGCCATTGACATACTGTCAAGCATTGGCGGCTTGAAAACTCTGACCTAATCTAGGATTGGGTCTGGTTTTCCTTCTGGGTTGCGGAGGTCAGATGGCAGTCGCTCTGTGTAAAAACCAGACCCTCGTTCTGATGATGATTGACAGTATGCCAGGCTCCATAGAAAAATGTTACATCTGTTACTTACGTACGTACGTATAATCACGCCTTTATCTCTAATGGGGTAGGCAGAGCGCAAACGACCTAAACAAAGGTCGTTCGGCCACGTTTGACAAAGTTTTGAGGGTTATTTAAGATAGGTTTGTAGGTATATTGCTGTAGTGACAGGTTGTCAGCCTATTGCCTAAATTACAATATACTGAAACCCTCGGATCCCTTAGCTGGTTTTTACAGCATGCTCGGGAAGAAATGCAGCTGGCACATTCTATGTTTTTCTCTTGCTCCCAGGCCAGCATTTAAGAATCTGTTACTTCTAAGTTTTATTTTTAATTATTTTATTTTTGTTTCAGTGCGATCGCGCGGCCCACCGTGGGCACGCGGCGGACCTCCATATGGGGGCTGCGGACACGGGACTGACGGGGATAAAACAAACTTATTTATTATATAGTTGTCCGGCCATTTATTTTGTATAGAATAATTTAACCATCGAAAGTTAGAAGTAAAAAAAATAGTTACCTAACCTTAAGATGTGATTCTACCTATGAAACTGAGCAATGTTCGTCAAGAAACATATATACATAAAATCACGTATTTATCCCTAATGGGGTAGGCAGAGCGTAAACGACCTAAACAAAGGTCGTTCCGCCACATCTGACAAAGTTTTGAGGGTAATTAAAGATAGATTTGTGATTTTCTGTAGTGATAGTTGTCAGCCCATCTCCTAAATTCCAATATACTATAACCCTCGGATCCCTTAACTGGTTTTTACAGCATGCCCAGAAGGAAATTGCACATTCTATGTTTTTCTCGCTACCAGTCCAGCATGAAAGTAACATAATAACAATATAAAAAAAATACTTGCGCCAATTACACCATTTGTATAGAACAACCATTTTTATTTAAATATTTCGCTCTATGTTCCTCGGGGAAACTTGTTCAATTTTATGAGTAGGGTTACATCCAAAAGTTAGGTTAGCTTTTTTTTTACTCCCGGTATTCGATTAGAAGTCTGTCGATACTACACTCTGTTAATTCTATGATTTTGATGCGGTTTCTTTTAATGGATAGAGTGATTCAAGAGCAAGGTTTATATGTATAATACATGCATAATATAGTAGAGAAACACTGATGGCGGGTCGCTAGTTATAAATATGGAGTTTCACCAAGTGCCGACAATCGCAAGTATAAACTGTATATCTTGTTTAAACATGAGTTTCGGTACATGGATTGCCAAATTTGACAAAAAAGATATAACGCTTGTTTCGTTTTAGTTGAACTAAATCCTGGCTAACATGCTTCCTATATTCAAGTTTCAGCGTTGTTTTAGGTTTGACACAAGAACATTTAGAAATCTAAAACACGCTTTGTTATTCTTAATTCTATTTCTTATCTTACTTTTTGACAAATCTGTCTGTAGTATTTCCAACTCAGTTTTGGAATAAAAGTAAACAAAGTTTCATGTCTTTTAATCGAAGATCTTGTTTCTAAGATAAGTTTTAGCTATTAGATATGACATCATAAAGAAATAGTTGTTTTAGTAATTTAACTAATTAATAATATATTTTTGAAATGTGTTTTTTTAATAAAAACACATGCAACTTTGTTTACCTTTATTCTAAACTTGAGCTGGAATCAATTTAAACTTAAATTGACCCTTGATGTAAAAGACTTAAAATTTTGTACCAGTCTGTCTCAAATAGATCTTGGTAGAATTAACAGATATTTTTAAGTGAAGTATTAATTTAATTTAAAGATTGTAAGTTAGTCAGTCTTATTTTCTTCAAGTGATTCTATGCATTTAAAACAAGGTTATAGTTAAGCTAAGAAATTTATGTATTTTATTTAAATATTTAGTTAGTTTATGAATTATTTCTTGATCAACTTTTTTTTTTCAAATGTAAATCGTTTGAAAAATATATTGCTCAAAATGAGACATAATCATAAGGATTGAATTCGAAAAAGAAACAATTTAAATTAGTTTCAGGATATTTTGTCAAGCAATCGTTGACAGGAATGTGTAGCTAATATAGTAAATGTTAGAAATAGTTATATAGATAAAAGTTGATAATTAATTATCGAAAATAAATGTTTTTATTGAAATATTTTTTATGCTTTAGTTTCATTTTAGTTCTATCTACCACATGATTATGATAAGTGCAGCTAACTAATAGCAGAGCTTTAAAACGTTATGAAAAAAACTAAAAGAAAGTGTTATATAACATTATATGCATATCGTTTTGTGATAACAATAAAAATATTAATCAAAAACAGTAACGTTATCAAATTATATCTTACTATAAACGTTATGCCACGTACTGTTATTATCGTTAGCCTTATCTGCCTTACTTATGCACTCTCACTACCGTAGGTCAGCTGGATGAGATTTCTTTTTAGAGATAAGCAGTACCTGTTGTGCTATTGTTTTTTATATATTTGTGTCCTATGTATGTTTATGTGTGCAATAAATTGTACATACATACATACAATCACGCCTTTCTCCCTAATGGGGTAGGCAGAACGTAAACGACCTAAATAAAGGTCGTTTCGCCACGTCTGACAAAGTTTTGAGGGTTATTTAAGATATTATAGGTATAATGCTATAGTGACAGGTTGTCAGCCTATCGCCTAAATTGCAATATTCTGCCCTCGGATCCCTTAGCTGGTTTTTACAGCATGCCCGGGAGGAAATGCAGCTGGCACATTCGATGTTTTTCTCTCGCTCCCAGTCCAGCATGAAAGATAATAAATTGTTAAATAATAATATTAATACTGTTGCCATGTTGTACAGTCAGTAACGACTGAAACTGAATGTGCGCGCGCGTTTGTCCTTGCTGGTTGTAAAGTGATTGTACTGAGTACTACTGAGACATGGGAAAAATACTAAAATGCTATATTTTTTTTCTGTAATCGTTATTCATATCGTTAAAACGGTAAAAACTTTGCAAAACGCTATTCCATATATTGTTAATGAGACGTCATAAATAACGTTAACATGAAAAACGTTATATATTTTTAAACGTTATAGCCATTTTTTTTAAAGGTTACAACCCTTTTTAGGTCTATAATATTTCAAGGTCTGACTAAGGGCCGTATTAGTAACCAGCTCTTATGAGTGACAGCTAGTTTGAGTAGGTATCAGAAATGTCATTTGAGTACAAACTGGCCTGTCAAATCCATACTTAATATTGTCTCAAGTTTGAGATCGCTTCATAAATACGAGCCTTAAGAGTCAAGAAACCGTTTTCGACCGAGTTTGATTGTATAAACCAGAGCTCGCTACGGTTGCCGTAAAGGTACTATAACTCCGACAGCGATTTCGTTAGTGAAGTGAACAAACGAATATATAATAAATTGTAAGTTTTGTTATATCTATGTGTGTCATAGAGAAAAATAGAGACAGAATGAGGTATATATGCACTTCCTATAAACCTTTCTCTATGACATACATACTATCACGCCTGTATCCCTAGTGGTTTAGGCAGAGCGTCAAAATACCAAATAAAGGTCGTTCCGCCACGTCTGAGAAGTTTTGAGGGTTATTTAAGTTTAATCTGTAATCTAGCACGGCGCGCGCGTCTTCGGGCAGCTGCTCGCGAGAGAGAGTGAGCAAGTCGGGAAGATATACTAAGCAAGTCGGGAAGAGAGAGTGAGCAAGTCGGGAAGAGAGAGTGAGCAAGTCGGGAAGAGAGAGTGAGCAAGTCGGGAAGAGAGTGAGCAAGTCGGGAAGAGAGAGTGAGCAAGTCGGGAAGAGAGAGTGAGCAAGTTGGTAAGAGAGAGTGAACAAGTCGGGAAGAGAGAGTGAGCAAGTCGGGAAGAGAGAGTGAGCAAGTTGGTAAGAGAGAGTGACGAAATCGGGAAGAGAGAGTGAGCAAGTTGGTAAGAGTGAACAAGTCGGGAAGAGAGAGTGAGCAAGTCGGGAAGAGAGAGTGAGCAAGTCGGGAAGAGAGAGTGAGCAAGTCGGGAAGAGAGAGTGAGCAAGTCGGGAAGAGAGAGTGACGAAGTCGGGAAGAGAGAGTGACGAAGTCGGGAAGAGAGAGTGAACAAGTCGGGAAGAGAAAGTGAGCAAGTCGGGAAGAGAGAGTGACGAAGTCGGGAAGAGAGAGTGAGCAAGTCGGGAAGAGAGAGTGAGCAAGTCGGGAAGAGAGAGTGAGCAAGTCGGGAAGAGAGAGTGAGCAAGTTGGTAAGAGAGAGTGAACAAGTCGGGAAGAGAGAGTGAGCAAGTGGGGAAGAGAGAGTGAGCAAGTCGGGAAGAAAGAGTGAGCAAGTCGGGAAGAGAGAGTGAGCAAGTCGGGAAGAGAGAGTGAGCAAGTTGGTAAGAGAGAGTGAGCAAGTTGGTAAGAGAGAGTGAACAAGTCGGGAAGAGAGAGTGAGCAAGTCGGGAAGAGAGAGTGAGCAAGTTGGTAAGAGAAAGTGAACAAGTCGGGAAGAGAGAGTGAGCAAGTCGGGAAGAGAGAGTGAGCAAGTCGGGAAGAGAGTGTGAGCAAGTCGGGAAGAAAGAGTGAGCAAGTCGGGAAGAGAGAGTGAGCAAGTCGGGAAGAGACGCTCTGGCTACCCCATAAGGGATAAAGGCGTGATAATATGTATGTATTGATAAATAAGTAAAGCAGCGCTATATTGCAGTAAGTTTATTGCGAGTGAGTGAGCGTGGGGTGTTGTCTCAACACGGCACGCGCGTCCTCGGGCAGCTGCTCGCGTTTGGAGCTGATGAAGAAGCGCAGCGTGTCGGCCAGCGGCGCGGGCAGCAGCCCCGCGTGCAGCGCGCGCGCCAGCACCGAGTAGCACGACGGCAGGTGCCAGCGGATCCTGTACTCCTTGTTCTCCGACTGGAAAAAGCAACAAACAGCTTTACAAAAAAACCTCCAAAAAGTCTGCCAGCGATTAGAGAAGAGACCTAAAGGCGAACACTCAACAAGTCTGCAAGAGACTCGGGAAGAGACCTAAAGGGGGACACTTAACAAGTCTGCAAGAGACTCGGGAAGAGACCTAAAGGCGAACACTCAACAAGTCTGCAAGAGACTCGGGAAGAGACCTAAAGGGGGACACTTAACAAGTCTGCAAGAGACTCGGGAAGAGACCTAAAGGCGAACACTCAACAAGTCTGCAAGAGACTCGGGAAGAGACCTAAAGGGGGACACTTAACAAGTCTGCAAGAGACTCGGGAAGAGACCTAAAGGGGGACACTTAACAAGTCTGCAAGAGACTCGGGAAGAGGCCTAAACGGGGACACTCAACAAGTCTGCTAGAGACTCGGGAAGAGGCCTAAACGGTGACACTCAACAAGTCTGCTAGAGACTCGGGAAGAGGCCTAAACGGGGGACACTCAACAAGTCTGCTAGAGACTCGGGAAGAGACCTAAAGGGGGGACATTTAACAAGTCTGCAAGAGACTCGGGAAGAGGCCTAAACGGGGGACACTCAACAAGTCTGCTAGAGACTCGGGAAGAGGCCTAAACGGGGACACTCAACAAGTCTGCTAGAGACTCGGGAAGAGGCCTAAACGGGGACACTCAACAAGTCTGCAAGAGACTCGGGAAGAGACCTAAAGGGGGACACTTAACAAGTCTGCAAGAGACTCGGGAAGAGACCTAAAGGGGGACACTTAACAAGTCTGCAAGAGACTCGGGAAGAGGCCTAAACGGGGACACTCAACAAGTCTGCTAGAGACTCGGGAAGAGGCCTAAACGGGGACACTCAACAAGTCTGCTAGAGACTCGGGAAGAGGCCTAAACGGGGGACACTCAACAAGTCTGCTAGAGACTCGGGAAGAGACCTAAAGGGGGGACATTTAACAAGTCTGCAAGAGTCTCTGGAAGAGAGTCCGGAAGAGACTCGGCAAGTCGATAAGAGAGAGTGAGCAAGACTGGAAGAGTCCGGAAAAGACTCGGTAGGTTGGGAAGAAGAGATTCCGGAAGAGACTCAGCAAGTCGGGAAGAGTCCGGAAGAGACTCTGCAAGCCCGAAAGATACTTGAAAGTCGAAAAAAATCCGCAAAAGGCGTTGAACCCTGGCTCCTGCTCACCTTGATGAGCGCGAGCGCGCGCAGCATGGCGTTGGCCAGTATCCAGGCGGCGGCGTGCTGCTCGCCGGCGCGCTGCACGGCGCGGCGCAGCAGCTGCAGCGCGGCGTCGCGCGCGTCCTCCCGCCGCGCCGACAGCCCCGCCACCAGCATCGTCGCCTCCACGTACGCCTGGATCAGCTCGGCGGGCTCTTTGATTGACTGTGGATAAATTACATACATACATATAATCACGCCTTTATCCCTAATGGGGTAGGCAAAGCGTAAACGACCTAAAGAAATTTCGTTCCGCCGCGTCTGACAAAGTTTTGAGGCATATATTTGTAGGTATATTGCTGTAGTGACAGGTTGCCAGCCCATCGCAACAAACAAATTACATACAGGATGCAAATAAATACAAATTAATGCGATACCACAGAATATATAATAATACTACATACAGAATAGACATTCACCTCCCTTCCCCAGTCCGACATACGTCACACTCCGCGCCGGATTGTGGGCCACATTGAGCGTACGCTTAGCGGGTATGGCGGGCGCATGTTTCCCAGTGTAACAGAAATAATAAAGTTTTGTGTTATGATGGTTAGATACTGTTCCGTGTACGGATGTCTTTCTACCACAAGATATGACTCCAATAGGAACTTTTTAGATTCCCAAGTGATGAGAGACGGTATGTAACTTCATACAAAATATGCAACCTAATCTATTCTAACTATTCAGTTACAGTGAACTACTTTAAAACGTTGGTTTAATCAAGTGATGATCAAGAATCAAGTGACCGCTACAACAAAATTTGCCAACCCTTATATCACGCACACAAACGCATGCCAAGTGCAACATGCCGTCTATCGATGTGTGACCAAAATGACATGGTAGTTATGAGTGTCCGAGCTGTGGCAATACAGCCTCGAAATTGTTCGTTATTATTCGAATTATTTTAAGTTGAGCGTGATACTTCATTCATAACATTGATCGAGTTATACAAGGTGTAAAATAAGTATTGCGTTCCTTTAAACCGCGTATTAGTGATATAATTTCTAAAATTGCCCTCAATTTTTGTCAGACGTGGCGAAAGCGCCTTTTACGAGTCGCTTAACGCTCTGCCTACCCCGTAAGGGATAAAGGCGTGATTTTATATATGTATGTAATAGTGATATACAACACAAATTTTATTAAATTCGTAAAACTGAAACAAGTGAGCCAACTGCAGTCACACACATTACGGAGTCAGACGCAGCCCCGCGCCGCCCGGCCGCCCCGCACCCGCCGTAGTGTGCATGACTATGTTTGAACTACTAGTTTCAGTTTACGAATTTAATTTAAAAAAAAAAACTATTTAAACTTAAGTGAGACATTCTAAGTAAAGATTTTAATAACGGGCACTCACTTTGGAAAATAAGTCGCGTATTTCACGACATGTTTTGGGACATTCGGAGACCCTTCATCAGGTTGAGTTAGTCGGCCGTGGGGAAGCGTATCCGCCGGTGTTTCGCCTCGCACTACGGGTTTGAGCTCGCAGCGCTCGGCCGGAGGGGGCTGCGACGGCGACGGGGGGCACGGACTGTGCCGGCGGTGATGCGTCAACAATGTTTGATAAAGTTGTAGTTTTGGCTAGCGAGAAGAATTTTGTAACGCGCAAAATTATGGAAGCGATTGAAATTGACAGTCTGTGCCCCCCGTCGCCGTCGCGGCCCCCTCCGCCCGAGCGCTGCGAGCTCAAACCCGTAGTGCAAGGTAACTAACGAAACGTAACGAAACACGGGCGGATACGCTTCCCCGCGGCCGACTAACTCAACCGGATGAAGGGTCTCCGAATGTCCCAAAACATGTCGTGAAATACGCGACTTATTTTCCAAAGTGAGTGCCTGTTATTAAAATCTTTATTTAAAAAAATACTTAAATATTTTTATTAATTTTATTTAATGTGTGGTTTGTGTTGTATATAACTAATACATCACGTGGTTTAGGAACGTAGTACTTTTTAGGAACGTAGTACTTTTTTCTACACCCTGAACACAATGAAATAAAAGGTGAGCGTAGCGAGCGCGATACTTCATGTCATTGATCGAGTTATATAGTGTGACTGACCTGGAGATGTGTGTGTGTGTGTGTGTGTGTGTGTGTTTGTATGTGAGTGTGTGTGTGTCTGACCTGAAGATGTGTGTCGATGACGTCGACGGCGTGCGGGCCGAGCCGCGCGAGCTGCTCGGGCGAGGGCTCCGCCAGGAACCGCACCACGTCCGACACCACTTCCTCCGCTCCTGGGACGACAACATCATTCAATTATCAATTAAAGGAAAGGAAGGTCAATATTATTCACATCCTGAAAATAACTCCTGCTGATAGTTGTTCAGTGTCGGTGACTGAGCAACCACAATCAGTTAGCGGGACGCTGTCCCTTACACCCTTACACGTATAACATAAAGTTGGAATTCCCTAGCTCACCGCTCTCGTCCAGCGTGTCTCCGAAGCTGGAGCTAACAAGTGTGTCGTGTTGAGCGTCCTCGGTGACGCTGTCCTCTGATGCTGCGTCGGATTCAGACAAATCTAACTTAAATAACCCTCAAAACTTTGTCAGACGTAGCGGGACTACCTTTGTTTTGGTCGTTTACGCTCTGCCTACCCCATTAGGGATAAAGACGTAAATATATGTACCGGGTGTAAGGGACAGCCTCCCGCAAACTGATAGGGGTTTGTTCAATTTCAGGAGCTGTTTCAGAATGTGAAAAAATAAAATACCTTCCCATACAAAATGAACACCTCGACCAGTTTTTTTTTTTTTATATTTGATAGGCAATCATTTGTCCGCCATCTCACGTGATGGTAAGTGATGATGTAGACTATGATGGAGCATGATTGCCTAGAAAATGCCTGTTCACTCTCGCCTTGAAAAGGCCCAGGTTATAACGTTCCAGAAATAGATCCGCAGGCAGGGAGTTCCACACTTTGGCCGTTCGCATTAAAAATGTGCGAAAACTTGGAATGTCGACAACATAAGGGTGGAATCCCAACCGGCGTCTCGTACCCCGGAGATGGAATGGGGAGGGGGGATGGAGATTCCTTAGCTCACCGCTTTCGTCCAGCGTGTCTCCGAAGCTGGAGCTGACGAGTGTGTCGTGTTGAGCGTCCTCGGTGGCGCTGTCCTCTGAAGCTGCGTCGGATTCAGCCTCGGATTCTTCATTAGTCTCCTCTTCAGAATCTGTTACGTCTGCAAAGTTTAAAAAACAACATTGTTATCTCACAGGGTCGGCTAATCTAGGGGATCGAACATCATAAATGGCGTTAGCATGGAAAATGTTATCTATACATATAATAAGTCTCTAGAAGGGTTGTGTCTGTACATTGAATATTTTTACAAAAAAATAATTGCAGCAGGTAACGATATAAAGATCAAAACGATTTTTTTAAAATTATTGTCTGTCTGTCTGTATGTTTACCACATCACGCCAAAACTACAGAACCGATTTTAATGGGACTTTTTTATTCAACTGTGTGTTTCAACTTAGGATACCTAAAATCACGCTATCTGACTAGGGGGTAGGCAAGAAATTGAAATTTGGCTGTTTCTTAACCGATTTTTCAGTAGGACCGGGATCTGCTAGCCCGCGCGCGGAAACGTGTTTTCTATACAAAAACAAAGATCAGACAATGCGAAACACGCTTCCGCGCGCGGGTTAGCAGATCCTGCTCCTACGCGCGGAGAAGCGTTTTCAGTATGTTCGACGCTGCGTGTTTTTCATACAAACCGGGCGTACGAAGTCGCAGGCACAACTGGTAAATTTATAAACGTTATAGCCCTGTGGTCTAACGAAGGACATATTCAACAGAGTGAGAAATGGCGGCGGGGCGATCCTGTAACGATACATGCCAGGCACATTTATGTAGAAATATCGTGAGATATTGCGCGAATTTTGTGTAGGTCCAGAACAGAATAGAAAGTCCTTGTCAAGATCGCATTTTTATGGTGACAAAAGATTTTTTTTTGACTCGCACGCTTTTTCAAAATCCTTCCGCGGGCCGAAAGAAATGCCTTGGCGAGCCGGAGGTTGCCCACACGTGGCATAGGGTATGTGGTATTAGGAACGTGGCGTAAGGAATGTGGCATAAGGAATGTGGTATTAGGAACGTGGCATAAGGTATGTGGCATTAGAAATGTGGCATTAGGAATGTAGCATAAGGAATGCGGCATTAGGAACGTGGCATAAGGAATGTAGCATAAGGTGCGACTCACACTCGTCGTCGCTGCCCTCGCCGTCGCTGAGCTCTGCGCAGGCGCCCAGCTTGTCGCGCATCGCCTTCTTGTCGGCCGCGCCGCCGAGGCTGTTGCCTGAACACCGAATCAAATATAAGCAACAACATTCACTGTCATAATATTTATTTATTCAGGCAATAAGCCCACGATGCAATATAACAGCACTACATAGTATTAAACAAAGTCGCTTTCTCTGTCCCTATGTATGCATAAATCTTTAAAACTACGCAACGGATTTTGATGCGGTTTCTTTTAATGGATAGAGTGATTCAAGAAGAAGGTTTATTAAATAATACATGCATAATATAGTAGAGAAACACTGATAATTTCCGTGCGAAACCGGGGCGGGTCGCTAGTTTAAAATAAAATAAAAAAAAAGTCTTTATTTCAGGGTACAAGCCCCAAACATAACATTACATGACAACCATTTTATAGTTTGCATTTTTAAATATTGACCCCACTTTAATCATATAAAATATATAAATTAATTAATAGACAAAATTAATAAATTAATCGCTCGAAATCAACAATATTTTCTACTATAACATAGTTTTCACTTCTCATCCTCTGAAAGTGCTATTTTGTGCAGACTGTAGGGTGCACAAAATTGAATTTTGTGCACAAAGGCAAGAACGTATCTGCTAATAAATACATGAAAATCGATTTTGACATTTTATATAAAGATGCTGATTTGACTATTTATTCGAAGTACATTCGTGTCAGTCTGTCCCATCAGAATAGGAGATTGAATGAATAGAGAGTGCACTTGTGTATACCGGAAATACTTGGGCACTAAAAACTAGTTTTGCGCTGTTGGCCGATCTCTAGGAGATTGGCCGCCGTCACCGAAAATCGGTGGGAGGACTATTATTATTACAATAGTATTTCCAAATCAGTTTTAGAAAAAAGCTAAACAAAGTTTCGTATCTTTATATTCAAAAACACTTTTCAGATTTAAATGATACGTGTTGGTAAAATATTTAAAATTACTAAAACTACTATTTCATTATGTTGTCATATCTAATAGCTAAAACATATTTTAGAAACAAGATCATCGATTAAACGTCATGAAACTTTGTTTACCTTTATTCTACAACTGAGTTGGAAATCGAAATTTAGATACTTATTTCACCAGTGTTGGTAAATTAGTTAAAATTACTAAAACTACTATTTCTTCCATGCTGACCTGGGATTCAGTATATTGCAATTTAGGCGATGGGCTGACAACCTGTCACTACAGCAATATACCTAAAAATATATCTTAAATAACCCTCAAAACTTTGTCAGACGTGGCGGAACGACCTTTGTTTTGGTTGTTTACGCTCTGCCTACCCCATTAATTTTAATTACCTTTACTACCCCATTAACCCCATAAAGGCGTGATTATATGTATTTTATACATACATACATAAAATCACGCCTTTATCCCTTACGGGGTAGGCAGAGCGTTAAACGCCTCGTAAAAGGCGCTTCCGCCACGTCTGACAAAAATTGAGGGCAATTTTAGATTGTAATTTGTATTGCTATAGTGACAGGTTGTCAGCCCATCGCCTCGATTACAATACACTGTAACCCTAGAGTCCCTTTTGCTGACTTATACAGCATGCCCGGGAGGAAGGGCAGCTGGAACATTCTATGTTTTTTCTATCTCTCCCAGTCCAGCATGGAAGGAAATTCAAAAACACTTTTCAGAAATAAATGATATGTGTTGGCAAATTAGTTAAAATTACTAAAACTACTTTTTCATTATGTTGTCATATCTGCTAGTTAAAATTTATTTTTATTGATTAATATATTTTCATATTTTGATTTCCGATTATAACTCATGACACTTTGATAAACTTTATTCTAAAAATGAGTTGGAAATCGAAATTTAGATGCTTATTTGACCAGTAAAAATGGTAGGATTTGTTGACTAACCTGCCAGCACCACCCTGGTGAGCCTGTCGGCGGAGTCTGGCAGACCTGTGATGGATTCCACCACCTCCAGACAAGCCTGGCGACCGATCTCGTTGTGGCTCAGATCCAGCGACTACAAACAAAATAACGCGATCACACTCACAGCCCCCACTAGGACTCCCACTATCGGGGTGCCATGGACATACACAGAAACAACCACAAAGAACACCGAGACCCAGAAACAAACATTTAAATGTCTTGTTTGGCTGGGAATCGAACCCGGGACCCTCTGCGTAGCAGGCAGATACACTGCCAGCTAGGCTGCGCGGGTCGTGAAACAAAATATGTGAGGTTGTTAAGAAATTCAGCTAAACTCAATAAAAAATATGCAAGGTTGTTAGAAAATTGAGCTACACTCAAACAAAATATGCAAGGTTGTTAGGAAAATGAGTTAAACTCAATCAAAACATGAAGGGTTGTTAGGAAAATGAGCTAAACTCGAACAAAATAAGCGAGGTTGCTAGGAAAATGAGCTAAACTCAAACAAAATATGCGAGGTTGTTAGGAAAATGAGCTACACTCGAACAAAATATGCGAGTTTGTAAGGAAAATGAGCTAAACTCAAACAAAATATGCGAGGTTGTTAGGAAAATGAGCTAAGCTCGACCAAAATAAGCGAGGTTGTTAGGAAAATGAGCTAAACTCAAACAAAATATGCAAGATTGTTAAGAAAATGAGCTAAACTCAAACAAAATATGCAAGGTTGTTAGGAAAATGAGCTAAACTCAAACAAAATATGCGAGTTTGTAAGGAAAATGAGCTAAACTCAAACAAAATATGCAAGGTTGTTAGGAAAATGAGCTAAACTCAAACAAAATATGCGAGTTTGTAAGGAAAATGAGCTAAATTCAAACAAAATATGCAAGGTTGTTAGGAAAATGAGCTAAACTCAAACAAAATATGCGAGGTTGTTAGGAAAATGAGCTAAACTCAAACAAAATAAGCGAGGTTGTTAGGAAAGTGAGCTAAACTCAAACAAAATATGCGAGTTTGTAAGGAAAATGAGCTAAACTCAAACAAAATATGCGAGGTTGTTAGGAAAATGAGCTAAAATCGAACATAATATGCGATGTTGTAAGGAAAATGAGCTAAACTCAAACAAAATATGCGAGGTTGTTAGGAAAATGAGCTAAACTCAAACAAACTATGCGAGGTTGTTAGGAAAATGAGCTAAACTAAGGGAAAGCGCCCCGCAAACTGATAGGGGTTGCTCAGTCAACGAAACTGAACAACTATTACCGGGAAATTCTTATAAGGAAATGAAAAAAAAATACTTTTCCCTACACTGCGTGATTGAGGTGGTATTTTGTATGGGGAAGTTTCTTTTTTCATCTCCTGAAAGAATTGCTTTCTTCCCCTATCAGTTTGCGGGACGCTGTCCCTTACAATCGGTATACTTTTAATTTGGTTTGTTTTGTCTCTACTATTTACACCGAGTTAGGACGTTTTCGCATTGCTCCGTAATCAGTTCGTATCCGTGAAAAAAACATGTAAAACGGATATGGATGGGTGCATATATCTGTCATATATTTACTAACGCCAAATCGGATCCGAACCTTATACGAAGCAGTGCAAAAACGCCCTTATATTACCTCTAATAGAACTGAGTTGTCTTTGAATCCCTTAGCCAAGGCTCTGGCACCCTTGCTTTTCAACAAGCAATCTCCAAAGTTGATAGATCGGAGGTTCTTCAATCTGCAATTAAATCAGAAAAGATGTTTAATTAATACATACATACATACATATAATCACGCCTTTATCCCTAATGGGGTAGGCAGAGCGTAAACGACCTAAACAAAGGTCGTTCCGCCACGTCTGACAAGTTTTGAGGGTTATTACAGATGATCATGACGTATATTGCTATAGTGACAGGTTGTCAGCCCATCGCCTAAAATTGTAATATACTATAACCCTCGAATCCATTAGCTGGTTTTTACAGCATGCTCTGGAGGTGATGCAGCTGGCACATTCTATGTTTTTCTATCACTCCCAGTCCAGCATGGAAGAATTGCATGTTTAATTAATACTAGCGATATAGGGACAGATAAAGCGACTTTGTTTTATACTATGTAACAGAAAGGGTTTATGCATCGAGAAAGGTTTGAATCTACCCATAGAACTGAACAATTTTCCCTAAGGAACACAGTTTGAAAAAGGGAAAAATAATTATGACATACATACATACATATAATCACGCCTTTATCCCTAATGGGGTAGGCAGAGCGTAAACGACCCAAACAAAGGTCGTTCCGCCACGTCTGACAAAGCCTTGAGGGTTATTTAAGATAGATTTGTAAGTATATTGCTGTAGTGACAGGTTGTCAGCCCATCGCCTAAATTACAATATACTGAAACCCTCGGATCCCTTAGCTGGTTTTTACAGCATACCCGGGAGGATATGCAGCTGGCACATTCTATGTTTTTCTCTCGCTCCCAGGCCAGCATGGAAGAATGAATAATTATGACCTTCCATACAATAGCGCATTTAGTATCAGCAGTAATTTTTTTTATTTTTAGTATTCCGTCCTATGTTCGTTAGGGAAAGTTGTTCAGTTTCATGGGTCGATTCAAACATTTTACGATGCATATACCCATTATGTTACTAATAAATTTAATTTTATAATTAAATTAAATAAATACATACATACATATAATCACGCCTTAACAAAGGTTGTTCCGCCACATCTGACAAAGTTTCGAGAGTTATTTATGATAGATTTGTAGGTATATTGCTGTAGTAACAAGTTGTCAGCCCATCGCCTAAATTGCAATATACAGAAAACCTCAGATCCCTTAGCTGGTTTTTACAGTATGCCCGGGAGGAAACGCAGCTTGCACATGGCCATGTTTTTATTTCGCTCCCAGGCCAGCATGGAAGTTTTATACTATGTAGTGATATGCATACATAGGGATATAGGGACAGAGAAAGCGACTTTGTTTTATACTATGTAGTGATATGCATACATAGGGATATAGGGACAGAGAAAGCGACTTTGTTTTATACTATGTAGTGATATGCATACATAGGGATATAGGGACAGAGAAAGCGACTTTGTTTTATACTATGTAGTGATATGCATACATAGGGATATAGGGACAGAGAAAGCGACTTTGTTTTATACTATGTAGTGATATGCATACATAGGGATATAGGGACAGAGAAAGCGACTTTGTTTTATACTATGTAGTGATATGCATACATAGGGATATAGGGACAGAGAAAGCGACTTTGTTTTATACTATGTAGTGATATGCATACATAGGGATATAGGGACAGAGAAAGCGACTTTGTTTTATACTATGTAGTGATATGCATACATAGGGATATAGGGACAGAGAAAGCGACTTTGTTTTATACTATGTAGTGATATGCATACATAGGGATATAGGGACAGAGAAAGCGACTTTGTTTTATACTATGTAGTGATATGCATACATAGGGATATAGGGACAGAGAAAGCGACTTTGTTTTATACTATGTAGTGATATGCATACATAGGGATATAGGGACAGAGAAAGCGACTTTGTTTTATACTATGTAGTGATATGCATACATAGGGATATAGGGACAGAGAAAGCGACTTTGTTTTATACTATGTAGTGATATGCATACATAGGGATATAGGGACAGAGAAAGCGACTTTGTTTTATACTATGTAGTGATATGCATACATAGGGATATAGGGACAGAGAAAGCGACTTTGTTTTATACTATGTAGTGATATGCATACATAGGGATATAGGGACAGAGAAAGCGACTTTGTTTTATACTATGTAGTGATAAGCATACATAGGGATATAGGGACAGAGAAAGCGACTTTGTTTTATACTATGTAGTGATATGCATACATAGGGATATAGGGACAGAGAAAGCGACTTTGTTTTATACTATGTAGTGATATGCATACATAGGGATATAGGGACAGAGAAAGCGACTTTGTTTTATACTATGTAGTGATATGCATACATAGGGATATAGGGACAGAGAAAGCGACTTTGTTTTATACTATGTAGTGATATGCATACATAGGGATATAGGGACAGAGAAAGCGACTTTGTTTTATACTATGTAGTGATATGCATACATAGGGATATAGGGACAGAGAAAGCGACTTTGTTTTATACTATGTAGTGATATGCATACATAGGGATATAGGGACAGAGAAAGCGACTTTGTTTTATACTATGTAGTGATATGCATACATAGGGATATAGGGACAGAGAAAGCGACTTTGTTTTATACTATGTAGTGATATAGCACTTACTTGGGTAGCGCAGTGGCGATGGCAGCGGCCCCTTTAGCACCGATGGTGTTATCGTTCAGGTTCAAGCAGCTTAACCTCGGGTTGTGTTTGAAAGCCTCCGAGAGGGCCGACACGCCCACGTGGTAGATGCCGTTCTGAGGCATCGCTAGCTCTTCTATGGTGCCCATTTGCTGGAAATAAGAACATTGTAATGATTATGATTACATATCTTTTATACATACATACATATGATCACGCCTTTGTCCCTAATGGGGTAGGCAGAGCGTAACCGACCTAAACAAAGGTAGTTCCGCCACGTCTGGCAAAGTTTTGAGGGTTATTTAAGATAGATTTGTAGGTATATTGCTGATATACTTAAACCCTCGGATGAATTAGCTGATTTTTACAGCATGCCAGGGAGGAAATGCAGCTGGCACATTCTATGTTTTTCTCTTGCTCCCAGGCCAGCATGGAAGATATTATCTTTTATCCTGGCTTTTATACAGGGTGAAAAAAAGTACTGCATTTCTTTAAACTACGTAATTTATTAGTGATATATGATATACAACACAAAAAAAAAGAGTTTCTAAACACACATACATACATACATAAATCACGCCTTTGGGATAAAGGCGTGATTTACGGGGTAGGCAGAGCGTTTAACGCTTTCGCCACGTCTGACAAAAATTAAGGGGACTATTTTAGATTGTAATATGTATTGCTTTAGTGACAGGTTGTCAGCCCATCGCCTAAATTACAATACAATGTAACCCTCGAGTCCCTTTTGCTGACTTTAACAGCATGCCCGGGAGGAAGGGCAGCTGGAACATTCTATGTTTTTCTATCTCTCCCAGTCCAGCATGGAAGAAACACACATTAAATAAAATAGATAAAAATACTTTATTTTTATTAAATTCATTGCAATAGAAGCATTTTCATTTCTTCCATGCTGGCCTGGAAGCGATGGAAAAACAAAGAATGTATGCTGTAGAAACCAGCTAAGGGATCCGAGGGTTTCAGTAGATTACAATTTAGACGATGGACGAACCTGTCACTACAGCAATGTACATTACAATCTAAAATTACCCTCAATTTTTGAAGAAACATACATAACATACATAAAATCACGCCTTTATCCCTTATGGGGTAGGCAGAGCGTAAAACGTCTCCTAAAAGGCGCTTTCGCCACGTCTGACATAAATTGAGGGCAATTTTAGATTGTAATGTGTATTGCTGTAGTGACAGGTTGTCAGCCCATCGCCTAAATTAAAATACACTGTAACCCTCGAATCCCTTTTGCTGTCTTTTACAGCATGCCCGGGAGGAAGGGCAATTGGAACATTCTATGTTTTTCTTTCTCTCCCACTCCAGTATGGAAGAAATTTTTGAAGAAAGACGTGGCGAAAGCGCCTTTTACGAGGTACCCCGTAAGGGCTAAAGGCGTGATTTTATGTATGTATGTATGGAAAAAAGTACTGCGTTACTTTAAACTACGTAATGTATTAGTGATACTATACGTAATATATTATGTATTATAGACACAAAACACACATTAAAATAAATAAAAATACTTTATTTGTAATGATTTCATTAAACAGAAACGAGTAACCCTATCTTTACGGCACGCACACTAAGACGCGGCGGGGTGGGGGCGCCACTGAGCTCATCGAACCGCCTTAAACGGTCGGTAAAAAATAAAACACTTACTTGGAAAACCTTAGCCAGAGCGGTAGCCCCGTCATTCTCCAGTCTGTTCCGGCCAGCAATGAACACCTTTAGTTTCCGCGGACTGGCTGATAGAGCTTCTTGCTTGCCTCAGAGAGCACGTTAAGTAGTCGGTAAAACGAAAACACTTACTTGGAAAACCTTAGCCAGAGCGGTGGCGCCATCACTCTCCAGTCGGTTCCGGCCAGCAATGAACACCTTCAGTTTCCGCGCTTCTTGCTTGCCTCAGAGGGCACGTTAAGTAGTTGATACTTCCATGCTGGTCTGGGAGCGAGAGAAAAACATAGAATGTGCCAGCTGCAAATCCTCCCGGGCATGCTGTAAGAACCAGCTAAGGGATCCGAGGGTTTCAGTATATTGTAATTTAGGCGATGGGCTGACAACCTGTCACTACAGCAATATACCTACAAATCTATGTTCAATAACCCTCAAAACTTTGTCAGACGTGGCGGAAAGACCTTTGTTTAGGTCGTTTACGCTCTGCCTACCCCATTAGGGATAAAGGCGTGACTATATGTATGTATGTATGTACGTTTAGTAAATACTTACTTGGAAAACCTTGGCCAGAGCGGTCGCCCCGTCATTCTCCAGTCGGTTCCTGCCAGCAATGAACACCTTCAGTTTCCGCGAATGGCTGATAAAGCTTCTTGCTTGCCTCAGAGGGCACGTTAAGTAGTCGATAAAACGAAAACACTTACTTGGAAAACCTTGGAGAGCCCGATGGTGTAGTGGATAGGGCCGTTGCCTCCTAAGCGGGGGGCCGTGGTTCGAATCCCACCACGTACCAATGTGTTTTTCGGTTTTCGAATTTCATATGTACGTTTTTCGGCGCTTTTTCCGTGCTTCGGAAGGCACGCTAAGCCGTTTGTCCCGTAGATATTAGTCGTTAAGCCATGACAGAGGCCAGTGCTAAGCGTTGGCGGCTTGAAAACTCTGACCTGATCTAGGATTGGGTCTGGTTTCCCTTCTGGGTTGCGGATGGCAGTTGCTCTGTGTAAAAACCAGTACCCTCGTGCTCTCGTTCATTCACCTATTAGGTAGCCGACCCGGAGAGATACGGAAAAAGGCTAGGAAGATGATGACTTACTTGGAAAACCTTAGCCAGAGCGGTAGCCCCGTCATTCTCTAGTCTGTTCCTGCCAGCAATAAACACCTTCAGTTTCCGCGGACTGGCAGACAGCGCTTTGGCCAAGAGCTTCCCTCCCGTGATGCCCAGACCGTTGTTGTTCAGTCGCAACTCCTGCGAAAGAGAATGGTTACATTGGTAGCAACAGATTTATTTAACAATTTATTGTACTCAGAACAATTACATAGGAATCAAGACACAACAGGCACTGCTTATTTCTAAAATGAAATGTCTTACAGCAGACCTAAGAAGTGAGATAGCATAAAACGTAAAGCGGATAAGACGTGCAAAATAAGAACACAAATTAGGTACATGAACAGTAAATAAGGATATACCTACTTAATTATACTATACTACGATCATACAATAAGTAAATAAATTATAATACCTATAAACTTATTAAACTTTCTTCCATGCTGGCCTGGGAGCGAGAGAAAAACATAGAATGTGCCAGCTGCATTTCCTCTCGGCCATGCTGTAAAAACCAGCTAAGGGATCGGATTGTTTCAGTATATTGCAATTTAGGCGATGGGCTGACAACCTGTCACTACAGCAATATACCTACAAATCTATCCTAAATAACCCTCAAAACTTTGTCAGACGTGGCGGAACGACCTTTGTTTGGGTCGTTTACGCTCTGCCTACCCCATTAGGGATAAAGGCGTGATTATATGTATGTAAGAAATTAGTTCATGGCCTGCAATTACAACATTTAAAAATATTCTAGGTCATATGTATGTTAAAAAAATCTGGAAGTTAAGCTGTATTTATCAGTAAATTTGATATTCCTTCTAAACTATTAGCAGCGCATTCACGGTTCCTTCGGGAAATTATCCGTATTATAATTATCTAAAATCGCAACATAGTTTTTTAAATCTAAGAGTGTGATTCTCTTAGATTTAATGGATTTAGCTTTTTTGTGCGTTCTTCGCACATCTTTGATGCGGCCACGGACGTAACCGCCACGCCGTTGCGCGCGCTGATTTGAACGATATTCTAAGGTATTACGGGCGATGGTTGCATATACATACATACATACATATAATCACGCCTTTATCCCTAATGGGGTAGGCAGAGCGCAAACGACCCAAACAAAGGTCGTCCTGCCACGTCTTACAAAATTTTGAGGGTTATTTAAGATAGAATTGTAGGTATATTGCTGTAGTGACAGGTTGTCAGCCCATCGCCTAAATTACAATATACTGAGACCCTCGGATCCCTTAACTGGATTTTACAGCATGCCTGGGAGGAAATGCAGCTGGCACATTCTATGTTTTTCTCTCGCTCCCAGACCAGCATGGAAGTATATAGTTAAATTATTAATATTATGTATGTCGTACCATATTTATTATTATATTTATTAATCTTTCTTGAATGGCCCTCAAGACTTTGTCAGACGTGGCGGAACAGCCTTTGTTTAGGTCGTTTACGCTCTGCCTACCCCATTAGGGATAAAGGCGTGATTATATGTATGTATGTATTTATTATTATTATTTTTGTTGAGCAGGCAGGCAGTCGATATACAACTGATAATGTCTGTATCCAGTTGATTTAGTCAGCTTTCTTTTTCTTAGTTTCATTCATGTGTGCATCTAGTGTTCTTCTTGATATACTTATTATTATTAAATGTATTTGTTCATCTGCCGGGAGGATACACTTTAAGTACCTTCCACAGTTGGCTGCCATCACCGAAAATCTGTGAGAGGACTTTTATTATAAAATAAAATGTAGAATCTACCTGTAACTGTGAGCAGACATCGCTCTGTAGTAGTTTAGCCAGCCCCTCCACTCCGATGGGGCCGAACGCGTTGTCACTTAAATCCAGTACGGACAGTCGAGCCCCTGCTGTGATCATACCATCACCTAACGCACTCTGTGGACAATTAAACAAATAAAAAATTTAAACACACAAACTAGCACATCACTACATAGTATAAAACAAAGTCGCTTTCTCTGTCCCTATATCCCTATGTATGCTTAGATCTTTAAAACTACTCAACAGATTTTGATGCGGTTTCTTTTAATGGATAGAGTGATTCAAGAGGTAGGTTTATATGCATAATACATGCATAATATAGTAGAGAAACACTGATGATTTCCGTGCGAAGCCGCTTTACTAGCTAACTAAAAACAACTGTATTTTATGAAAGAGCGGTGCCTCCTGACACAAGCCTTTGGCTTAAAAGTAGGCATCAATGAAAACTGTTATAATGCACTTTGTAAAAAGAAATGAATAATTTGGAAAATGTACCACCGCAAAAACATACATACATACATATAATCACGCCTTTATCCCTAATGGGGTAGGCAGAGCGTAAACGACCTAAACAAAGGTCGTTCCGCCACGTCTGACATAGTTTTGAGGGTTATTTAAGATAGAATTCTAGGTATATTGCTGTAGTGACAGGTGGTCAGCCCATCGCCTAAATTACAATATACTGAAACCCTCGGATCCCTTAGCTGGATCTTACAGCATGCCCGGGAGGAAATGCAGCTGGCACATTCTATGTTTTTCTCTCGCTCCCAGGCCAGCATGGAAGCAAAAACATACTTTTTCAATTAAATTTTTTATTGAGGCTTCAGTCATCTGGTGACTATGCCAGGCCTATTGGTATCTTTCATGGTGTACAAAGTAAATGTTTTCAATGAGATAGGTTCAGGAAACGGTACAACGCAACCGCTCTGCTGGATAGCGGGTCCGCCAACCAACATTTTAGCTGACCATTATTACCCTGATTTCTAGGCTCAGAACTCAGGATTCATCTGATTACAAAATTACAGTCATTTGTTACACTTAGATTTCATTTGGGTCCCGTCACATGTTGGTTTGAGGGGTAACGGAATGGCAGATCAACTGGCCAATGAAGCGGTTTGTGATGGTAGGGATGTACAATGTGACCCTTAGCTCAGAAAACATAAAACAGAAAACAGAAAACATACTTCAATGGGAAATTTCACTTAGCCGCAGGTGAAACCGTGGGGCAAAAGGCTACATATAGTAGTATTTCAAACTCAGATTAGAATAAAGGTAAACAAAGTTTGAAGTCTTTTAATTCAAAAACACATTTCAAAAATACACCGTCTAAAAATAATAAAATAAAAAAAATAAAAAAAATTGTTGGCAAATTTGAAAAATTACTAAAACTACTATTTCATTATGTGGTCATATCTTATAGCTAAAACTTATTTTAGAAACAAGATTTTCGATTAAAAAACATGAAACTTTCTTTACCTCTATTCTAAAACCGAGTTGGAAATACTATAGTATGAAATAAAATATTACCAAAGCGGGCGGAATCTCTGTTTTCATCCGGCCAGTGAACATGTCTGACCAGCGGCATATCTTCAGCTCCGGGTGGTGCTCTAGGGCTTTGGCGATGGCTTGTGCTGCGGCGACTCCGAGGGTGTTCCCCGTGAGGGTCAGGTACTGGAGGTTCGGGCATTGGTTTATAGCATCTATGATTGGTTTTGCTGGAAACAGAATTAAGATCATATTTTCAGTGAAATTATCATAAAATGAAAAACATCCAAAGAAAAGCTTTTGATTTCAGATGTTAAAACTTTAATGATATTGCAAAGTTTTGTTTTATATTTGTTTTTTCCAAAGGCTAAACTTAGAATCTCCTGCTAACATCGTAAACAGTGAAACCAGTAATTAAGAAGCGAATGAATGAATATGCAAACTATTTGGCGCGAAATAGGTTATGTTTTGGCAACATAAAATAATGGTATTTTACTTTTAAATGTTTCCAGAACTTTTTAGACGATGTAACCACTGACTATAGGTTGATTAGTTGGTGCCAAATTGTAATGAAACGTAGAATAACAAAGAAAACTCACCATCCTGTTCCGTATCTAACTTTAGAGATTTTCCTGAAAAATCCACACCACTACTGATCTTGTCAGGGTCATTTAAAGCACTGCCTAATGAATTAAAATCAAAAGAACTCATTATTTACCACAATTATCACGTGCAATCAGTAAAAAATATATAAAAACATTAAAACAATCGACCACCAACGGACTTTTTGATTTTTTTTGACAGGCGTCATGCCGAATGCTGCGGTACACTTCCATTTTTATTAAGCTGCGTTCACAGACACAAGGTAATGATAATAAACTATTGCAATTTAGAATAAAAATATAATATAAGAGAAACATTTGTACAACTAAAAACTCTACAAAAGTTTCAGTCAAGTTATATAACTTGACTGAAACTTTAGAATACACTTGACTAGAACATACCAACCAACCATTCTGTGAATACCTACCTATTTTATTACCAGAGATATTGATAATACGTAGGGTAAAAAGTACGTAGTTTTTTTTTTTGTGAACGCAGCGGTATTTTATGACATTTCGTACTGGTCTTGCTATTTTATAATAATAATGACGTTTGGTAGATTTTTTCTCAATGATTGACTCAAAAAACAAGGTCTTCAATAATGAACTCCTTTTCTCCACCTCTGTCTTATTTGTATTACAATAGAGCACATAATATACGTGAATCTCATAAATTTACATAGAATGCTATGTAAATTTATGAGATTCACGTATATTATGCCCCTTCCCTACCTGACCTCCCGTCCCTCATTTTCCGCGTCCCTCTAAGCAATTCCACCATTTTCAGCCAAATCGGTTCAGCCGTTTTTGAGCAATAGTGTAACATGACTTTCTTTTATATTAAATCAAGCTTATAGCCCTGATGGAGTAGGCAGAGCATCAACGACCCAAACAAGGGTCGTTCCGCCATGTCTGTCAAGTTCTGAGGTATATTGTTGTAGTGACAGTTAAGCCGTGAGTGCCGTGACTCCTGCTGCCAAACAAAACACGACACAGCCCCGCGAGGCAGAGGAGAAAGGAAATGTTTGAGAAACCCTTCCCCTCGCTGCCCCGCGGGGGTATGTTTCGTGCGCTGGAGATTCGGCTTTACAATACACATACAATATACAATGCATGCAATACATCGAAACCCTCAAATCCGAATATCCTTATAGCATGCCCGGCCCGGGAGGAAAGGCAGCTGACCCATGTTTTTCTTTCTCTCCCAGTCCAGCATGGAAGAAGAAAATTTATATTTTAATAAATTTTCTCTTTTGGACCATCGAAATAGTTAGTGTTAGTCCTTTCGTCGTGAAATTATTAAAGGGGCTGGGGTAACCATCAAAGGGGGCAAACTTTTCGCTGACTACGTTATTTGTGGAAATTATTAAAAAGATTTGTGGTACAACAGGACAGGATAAGAATTTCCTACCCGATACTTTCAAAAGGGGCAATCGGGAACAAAATGATACACAAAGGAAAAATAAAATTATTTGCATTTGTAAACAAAAACAAAAAAACACATTTACAAAACCAGGTCACAATAAGAACTTTAGTTTCAACAACAATTTTTCTCCAAATCTATTGTATTTTCTACGACCTATTAATAGTAAAGTAAAGGATATATTTAGGTAACTTCAGAGATTCTCTACATAAAGATTGATGATCTTTGCTAAACAGAAAACTATACCGCGCTCAATCCCTCTCTTATTTTCATATGTTTATTGTAAAGCCGTGTCTCTTTCTCTTAAAGATTACACAAAACATACCCGCGCGGGGCAGGAAGGGGGAGGGAAATGTTTGTAAAATCCCTCCCCTCTCTGCCCCGCGGGGGCATGTTTCATGTTTTCTTTGAGCGCTGGAGTCACGGCATAAGCTAACATTATTGTGTTGTTTGTATATAGTATTTGCAACTCAGTTTTAGAATAAAGGTAAACAAAGTTTCATGTTTTTTTATTCAAAACACATTTCAAAAATATACTATACGTGTTGGCAAATTAGTTAAATTACTAAAACTACTATTTCATTATGTTGTCATATCTAATACCTAAAACTGATCTTCGATTAAAACACATGAAACTTAGTTTACCTTAATTCTAAAACTGATTTGGAAATAATGTCTCCGAATACGTGTGTTCTCTGTTTGTGTTTGTGCATCCTCCCTAGCTTGTATTTGCTTCACTACGTGTCATTGGCAAAATTGCGATTACACAAAAGCCATTAATCAAGATTCACTTAACTTATTTGTATTATTTCTGCCTGTTTATTAAGCCGTGACATACCCGCGCGGGGCAGAGAGGCGATAGGGAATGTGTGTGAATGCTTTCCCCTCTCTACCCCGCGGGGGTATATTTCATGTTATCTGAGCGCTGGAGTCACGGCTTTAGAGGTAGCAGATGGTCAAAAGAAACAGGCAAAAAAGCTACCTTCGATTATTTTATTAGAAACTAACGACAAGCCCCGGCTTCGCACGAAAATCATCAGTGTTTCTCTACTATATGTATTATACATATAAACCTTCCTCTTGAATCGTTCTATCCATTAAAAGACCGCATCAAAATCCATTGCGTAGTTTTAAAGATCTAAGCATACATAGGGATATAGGGACCGAGAAAGCGACTTTGTTTTATACTATGTAGTGATATAGGTAAATGTTTCAGTACGCCGTCTGCGAGGATGGATTGAGCGCGGTACCTATATATAATTTATCTAAACTATAGGAACACTTTTAAACTACACAGAAACATTACATTCTATCATTGCATGGGATTTTCTAAAAGCAAGTCGGTGTAGATGGTGCTAAGGACTTCCTCTTGTGCGGCTCCATCCAGGTCCTCCGTTTTGCAGTCGAACACGTTTTCAAAGCACTTTAGAAACAGCGGCGTCATCGCTTCTGTTGTGCATGCTGGCATAAGAAAAACGGACATAAATACACAATGGAAGGGTCAGCTTTACAAACTTATGTAGGTTATAAACAAAGTAAAGCGTTCCTTTAAACCACGTAATGTATAAGTGATATACATACATACATATATAAATCACGCCTTTATCCCTTACGGGGTAGGCAGAGCGTTTAACGCCTCGTAAAAGGCGCATTCGCCACGTCTGACAAAAATTGAGGGCAATTTTAGATTGTAAAATGTATTGCTATAGTGACAGGTTGTCAGCCCATCGCCTAAATTACAATACACTGTAACCCTCGAGTCCCTTTTGCTGACTTCAACAGCATGCCCGGGAGGAAGGGCAGCTGGAACATTCTATGTTTTTCTATCTCTCCCAGTCCAGCATGGAAGTAATATTGTATAAGTGATATACAACACAAAACACACGTTAATAATATTATTTTTACTAAATTCGTAAAATAAAAACAAGTTACGCAACCCTACGGCAGGCACGGCACGCCCCACAGTGGGCTGAAATTAGCGTTTCATAGACATTCAATATATATTTTTTAAGTGACGCTTTTTTTGCTTGTAAACGATTGAGGATACCTACTATATGCCTTATATAATGAACTTTCAGGTTTATAATTGTAAACAGCGCACTCAGAATTTTTTTCTAAAAAAATTGTATGGATTCGGCATAATAAATGATGATATCTCCATTATCGCACAATTGCGCGTTATATCCTCTTAGGTTATTAATAAGTGAATTATTTTGGATTTTTTGACATACTCCATGTTGAGTCCAAACTTGCGCCTTTTTTTTAAAAAATCATTAAAATATTATTTTTTTTTGTTATTTTTTTTTTCATTTTAAACTAATATTAAGCTTAAAATGGATGTATGTATACAGACTAGCGCCTTTAAAAAAAATCTTTTCCAAAATTACCATTTTTTTTTGTTTATGTTTTTGTTTTTAACTAATATTAAAGCTTAACATGGATTTACATAGACTGGTCATTTACGAAAATTAATTGTTGAAAATGAAATTATTTAAAAACCAATACAAACGGCTTATTATCTTTATTCTTTATATTTATATCATAGAAACATTTACACACAACGACTTAAATTTAATGAACAACTAAGTAGTGAACTAAGAAGTAAGTGGTGAACTAATAAAGTAATTATTTTGCGTCTCTCAACATCCCTAATTAAGTAAAATATTTAACAATAAACTAACTATCTACTGACTTTTAAATTTATACTAGCTTTTAATTATACATTGGTAATACTTGTCAAATATTTAAATTATAAACATCATACATAAAATGCATTTTGTGATTATTAGTTGGTGGCAGATGACCAGAAGTTGTAGAAATGCCCTAAAAACTAAATTTTAGTAGTTTTTCAATACAAATAATCGTAAAAATAAATGATCCCATTAAAATAAAAAAAAATGAATATAAAGGTAAAAAATATATTAAAATGAATACAATATAAATTTATGTTATAAAATTAAATAAAACAATAAATATATTAATTAAAAATATTGCTTATTCTGAATCACTATCTTCAGAGTCGAACTCAGAGTCAGAGTTTATTTGAGCAATATCCCTAAACTCGAATTCAGGTTTTTGAAGATTCAGCAGATCCAATGTTTCATCAAAGAAAGGTTTTTTTTTCTTTGCATCCATCGTTGGTCTTTCTGCTGATATAAGCGGATCAGACGAAAGCAGAAGGAAATTGAAAATATCTTCATTGGAATTCACTCTGCTCTTCTTACGTGAGTGATGTTCTCTGAAACTTCTGAAGTCCTTGTTCCTTGCTTCTGAAGCCTCTTCAGATAAACTTCCAATCGGTACTATTGCGTTAAAAGCGATAATTTCGGCTCCATGAAGCAGTATCGTGTGCACTGTTGCTGACATGTAGTACCAGTTGTACAATTCAACATACTTCTCAGCAGTTATGTACGCATATTCTTTAAATTTTGAAACATTAATGGGTTCACCTGAAGTTATGGCTTGCAAAATTACAGCAAATCTTCGGATCAGATCTTCATCTAGTCCAGTAATAGCCGCAGTCTTTTCAGGAAATTCAAAGAATCGTCGTGCAGTGTTGCCGTCGTTAGTTGTGCCATGACCTTGTTTAACAATATCGATTAATAGGTTGAGCTCCGTTTTTAACCTGGCTTGGATAGCTTTCTTTCTTGCATCCACTGCGGCTTTGTCACTTTCCCCTCTAGCAGACCACGTCTTAATATCTAATTTATATGCTATATGCAAGAGACATTCCATCATGTTTATGCGCGCATGTAGTGAAGAAAGTCCGAGCTCCATCAAGTCATCTTCTGTTGATTTCTTTTTAACTTCTTCCAAGTTGTTCATCTCCGTGGGCTTCGCCATACAAATGTAGCACACTGCATTTGATCTTACTTTAGGAGAAAGGTATGTTTTTATTTTAGCATCAACCATGGTGAGCATCAGCTTATGACTCACCATATTGCTATCACAATCAGATGGTTGGAGAGCTGATATCTCAGCTTTGACTCTTTCATTTTCTACCTTCACCACTGTTTCACTTTCTTTAACAAAGGTAAACTGTACTGGACGACAATACGCTGCTGAGCACGGTTTCGGGTTCTCCCAAACTGTGATGTCTTCACATGTCATTTTCAGTGGTGATAACGAAGTCATGAAGATACTAGAGTCATCTTGTATAGAATCCATCTTCTGTTTGTATCTGCTTTGACTGGATGCTCCGTCGAAACCGTATTTTGATATTAAAATGAGTTCTTTATTTTGTATACTTTCTGGCAAAGATTTAATTATTCTATTTGCTGTCAGATCTAGCAATGCTTGCAGTGAAATTTTTGCTGAAGAATCTGTCACCGTAATTGTTTTTTTTGGTTCAGGTGGAAAGCACACATTCTTCTCCTTTTGCACGTGGTAATACGAAGGGTACAAGTGCTTAAGGCCTTCTCGAATTGCTGATTCTCGCAAAGTTATATATTGCCACTTTGATAATTTCAGAGATATCAGTAAACCAAGTGCTTTTTGGGGTGAAAACGTTTCTTTACTGGTTGGTTTTGTAATTAAATCTCGAAGATTTTCGACTGATTCTGGGTGCTTCACCATATATTCAATCACAGAAGCAATGTTGTTTTGGCCTTCATCTTTCAACTTAGAAATAGTTGCAAATACGAGCTCACTGGAATCTCTGTCCGTTGTTAGGTCTCCACTTCGCCTCTTTTTCTGCTTTGTTGCCAAGTCTTCAAAAGGTTTACGATTTGAGAATTTTCTTTTCGTCATAGTTCCAATTGATGATGTAGATGGCTCCAAAAGAGAAGCAGTAGCGCTTGATGATGGCTCCGAAAGTAGCACTATAGGGCTTCCCTCATGCTGAGTAATTGATTTTATATTTTCTTTTAAGCAACTCGGCCAATCAACATCAGCCTCAAGCCAACTTTCGTAATTAGTTCGGAACCTCTCAAATTTCCGATGTGACAATTCATATCGTTTCTGTGCAGCCCTGGTGAATCTCCGGCAAAACTCTTTTAAAGTCACACAATCTTCTTCAGATACACTGTTGTTTAAACGAGATAGCATGGTTTCAAACAAAAAATTGTAGTCACTTAGTTTTTTAGCGTTTTCCAGAATAACGAACAAATCCAAGTTTGTTACAAAGCTTGCCATGATGTTTGTACTTTCAATGATTGAAGATTACTAAATAATTTTCTTTCAGTACGTTCCTATTTATGGCGATCGAATTTAATGTATGTGCCCGAACAACTAATTTACTAACTACCCTCTTAATTGCTAACAAATGAGAACCCAATTACATAATAGATATTGGTACCTATTCAATAAATCAGTAGATAGTTAAAATGTCATAAACAAACAATAGTTTCCTTAATGTTGTCGGGGATTTTGAGAATAATTAGATAATTACTATTTTTAATTACAGCTAATGAGTTTTTAAGCAATTTTCACTATCTAATATTGCACACAATTAATTTTCGTAAATATCCAGTCTATGTAAATCCATGTTAAGCTTTAATATTAGTTAAAAACAAAACATAAACAAAAAAAAAATGGTAATTTTGGAAAAGATTTTTTTTTAAAGGCGCTAGTCTGTATACATACATCCATGTTAAGCTTAATATTAGTTTAAAATAAAAAAAAAAATAACAAAAAAAAAAAAACTTTAAAAGATTTTTTTTTAAAAAGGCGCAAGTTTGGCCTCAACATGGAGTATGTCAAAAAATCCAAAATAATTCACTTATTAATAACCTAAGAGGATATAACGCGCAATTGTGCGATAATGGAAATATCATCATTTATTATGCCGACTCCATACAAATTTTTTAGAAAAAAAATCTGAGTGCGCTGTTTACAATTATAAACCTGAAAGTTCATTATATAAGGCATATAGTAGGTATCAATCGTTTACAAGCAAAAAGAGCGTCACTTAAAAATATATATTGAATGTCTATGAAACGCTAATTTCAGCCCACTGTGCGCCCCGCGCCCGGCGCCCGTCAGGCCGCGCCTTCTCTCCTTAGTGTGCGTGCATAGAGATAGGGTTACTCGTTTCTGTTTGATGAATTAAATAAAAATATATATTTTTTATTTAATGTGTATTTTGTGTTGTATATGACTAATACATTACGTGGTTTAAAGGAACGCAGTACTTTTTTACATCCTGTAGAGGGGTGTTTTTGCTCAGACACCGAAACTGAACAACGTTCACGATTTTTGTGAAAGTCAATTAGTTTCGCTGCCATTATAGATGAAATTATATAAATTAAATTAACTATCTTGTATTTTAAAATGACATGATATGACTAATTGTAAAATATTTTTTATAGTTAAGTTAAAAGTATAACACATGTGACGTGTAAAATTATTATTTTATTAATAAAGTATTGAATTGAAATGAACTTCGTCTTTAAGTTTTACACTACGTAAAGGGTATAAAAGATAAATTTAAATCAGAAGAGTCCATGTCGAGGAATTCCTAATGAATGTATACCTCAGCAAAAGGAACATTTTAGCAATCATACTTGTTACGAATAAATTAGGAGCCCGATGGTGTAGTGGATAGGGCCGCTGCCTCCTGACCGGGAGGTCGTGGTTCAAATCCCACCACGTACCAATGTGTTTTTCGGTTTTCAAATTTCATATGTACGTTTATTCGGCGCTTTTTCCGTGCTTCGGAAGGCACGTTAAGCCGTTGGTCCCGGTTAATATCGTTTCATACCGTAGATATTAGTCGTTTAGCCATATCAGAGGCCAGTGCTAAGCATTGGCGGCTTGAAAACTCTGACCTAATCTGGGATTGGGTCTGGTTTCCCTTCTAGGTTGCAGAGGTCAGATGGCAGTCGCTCTGTGTAAAAACCAATGCCCTCGTTCAATCACCTAGATTAGGTAGCCGACCCCGAGAGATACGGGAAAAGGCTAGGAAGATGATGATAAGTTAATTTATGTATTTTTTTTGAGAAATCAAGATTTCTTAAACCGGAAACTCAATACGCCGCGGGTAAAAACCAGTTGCAAATAGTATGTTTTTTTTATATGGTATTGGCTTCCATCGTTATTATCTTGCAAATAAAAAGAAAGTGCCAACACTGACCTTTGCCAGTTTCAAGAGTAAGAGAAGTGACTCCTTTGTCGTCTATGCCGCAAGGGTCGATGTGGTTGAACCAGGAGAGGTCATTGTCACAATTCAGCGCAATTCCGTGGTTCGTCACGTATCTGTCAAATGGAGTTAACACCAATGAAGGTATTATATATACATAATCACGCCTTTGTCCCTAATGGTATAGGAAGAGCGTAAACGACCTAAATAAAGGTCGTTCCGCCACGTCTGACAAAGTTTTTAAGGTTTTTTTTTTAAAGATAGATGCTGGCCTGGGTGCGAGAGAAAAACATAGAACGTGCCAGCTGCATTTCCTCCCGAGTATGTTGTAAATACCATCTAAGGGATATGAGGGTTTTAGTATATTGCAATTTAGGCGATGGGCTGACAACCTGTCACTACAGCAATATACCAACAAATCTATCTTAAATTACCCTTAAAACTTTGTCAGACGTGGCGGATCCTTGTTTAGGTCCTACCTCATAAGGGATAAAGGCGTGATTATATGTATGTATGTTTAAAAATTTCAAAAGTTGGCTTCTTAAATTAGTATCAATAAAACCTAGGCTCAAAGGCTTAGGATTATATGTATGTATGTATAATAATTTCAAAAGTTGGCTTCTTAAATCAGTATCAATAAAACCTAGACTCAAAGGCTTAGGCCTTAGGTCACAAAATTAAATTACCTGGATGCATGAATCCCAATGGCTGCTAATTTGCTGTCATCTACCCACACACCAGTGTACTCCGACCTGAAACCATCACAATATATATACATACATACAATCACGCCTCTATCCCCAATGGGGTAGAAAGAGCGTAAACGACCTGAACAAAAGTCGTTCCTCCACGTCTGTGAAAGGTTTGATAGCTTTGTGTTTTGCTATAGTGACAGGTTTTCAGCCCATCGCCTAAATTTCAATATACTGATACCCTCGGATCCCTTTAATAAAAATAAAATATATATAATACCGGGACAGCATAGGCTAATAATAATAATAATATATAATAATGAACATTGTTTACTTTACAATATTTTTGTATAATTTCTTCAATTTTCCTCACAATTGAAGTGAAAAGCAGAGTTTATAACTCGTGTACAAAACCATTTTTGTCCTCGACTAAATATCAGCCTTCGCCCTGCAGACAGCTAAAAATCTCGGACGAAAATTACTTTTTTTGTGCACTTGTCGTCAAATCTACCACCCTTACCCTATTCCCACATTGTAAATTTTCTCAAGGAGTACGAAAAGGTCAACCAGATTCTGTATCTTGGCTCCTTGATAACTAGTGAAGGCAGCTGTATCGAGGAGATACGCCGGAGAGCAGCTATGGCTTAAACCGCTATGACGAACCTTGAGAAGTTCTGGAAAAACCGAAGCATCAGTCGACAAACCAAAATACAGTTGGTCAGAACTCTGGTTTTTTCGATTTTCATATTTGAAGCTGAAACATGGTGCTTACGAAGCCGGGACTGCGGTAGAATTGACGCATTTGAAATGTGGTGTTGGAGGAAGTTGCTTAGAATACCCTGGACCGACTTAAGAACTAACGAGTCCATTCTGGAGCTAAACATCAAAAGCCGTCTCCTAGACACTTGTAAACAGAAAACCTTAACTTTCTTCGGGCACATAATGCGATCGCCTAAACACAGCCTGGAGAAGTTCATAATTACTGGCCAAGTGGAGGGTACGCGAGCTGGAGGCAGAAAGGCGTTGGTCGGATGCAATAAAGAAAGCAACAAATACCTCCTTTCAAGACGCAACCCATTTTGCTAGCTGCCGCTGGAGTTGGAGGAACCTTGCTAATGGTCACGATCCTCAGCACTGAGGGACCGATAAGAAAGGAGTATTTTTGAAAAGACAATTTAAATTTAATAAATGGCGAAATGGTTACATTCACAAGGTAGTCAGATCTTCAATTTTTCACTGTGTCTAATAAAACAAAATATATTTAACTAACATTATTCCCATGAGAAAACTTATTTAGCAGCGGGTGGATAAAGCCTACTTCCATGCTGGACTGGGAGTGATAGAAAAACATAGAATGCACCTTATCATATTGTAATTTAGGCGATATACCTACAAATCTATCTTAAATAACCCTCAAAACTTTGTCAGACGTGACGGAACGATCTTTATTTAGGTAGTTTTCGCTCTGTCTACCCCATTAGGGATAAAGGCGTGATTATATATATTCTTAATTGTGTACAAAAAGTTTACAATAAATAAACAATCTTAAATTTAGTTCACAAAGGTGAGCTTATCTCTATAAAGAGATCTCTTCCAGCCAACCTTTGAAACTGAATATGAGATAACAATATATTCGGGGACAAGACTGTACACGCAATAGATTTCTACATGTACATATAACCTAGAACCTACATAAACATACATATATATTCTTTGCTAATAGAGTTATTAACGAATGGAATAAACTGCCAGAAGAAGTAGTCTCTGCGCGAAGCGTTAATGCATTTAAAAACAAACTAGATGCACACATGAATGAAACTAAGGAAAAGAAAGCCGACTAAATCAACTGGATACAGGCATTATCAGTTGTCTATCGACTGCCTGCCTGCTCAAGAATAATCTTCTGTCGAGTGGGTATCGAATCTATCGACCCGATGAACCCTGGTGTCAGAGTTTTTAAACCGCCTAGTAGCACAACTATCAGGCCTCTGACATGGTTTGAGTAACGACCACTATCAAAGACAGCGACCGGGACCGACGGCTTAACGTGCCCTCCGAAGCACGAAATCTTTTTCTTTTTCGGACAATCAGGTGATTCAGCCTCCAATGTCCTAACCAAACTGGGGAAAAATTCACAAAGTGATAAATTCTCAAATATCAACTTTGTGATTCCCCCCTGGGAATCGAACCCAGGACCTCCGGATCAGGAGTCCATGGCACTAGCCACTAGACCACGGAGGCAGTCAAGAATAATAATATATGTATGTTTGTAATTAAAATAAAAGGGCAAATGACCTGTTTGCATTAATACCAAGCCGGGAACACATCCTGATGATGGTCTCTTCGAGGCTGTTCACGTACCACTTCACACTAGTTCGGAAGTGCTTCAGGTTGATAACTGGGTACGCTACCAGCTGGCCTGGGAAGTAAAGAAATAAGTTAGGGGTTAAACAAAAATAGTCCTCCCACAGATTTTCGGTGATGGCAGTCAATCTCCCGGAGATCAGCCAACTGCGCAGGACTTGTTTTTAGTGCCCAAGTGTTTGCGCTACACACAGGTGCACTCTCTATTCCTTCAATCTCGTATTCTGATGGGACAGACTGACTGACACGACCAGAGAAAAACCAGGCACAGGACAGACTATTTACATGCCCATCCGACAGCATGGATCATCCTACTTTTCGGACAATCAGGTGATCAGCCTGCAATGTCCTAACCAAACTAGAAACAACAACACAAAGTAATTGTTCCCGGCCAGGATTGGAACCCGGGACCTCCGGGTCGAGAGCCCATGGCTCAGACCGCTAGACCACGGAGGCAGTGAGGGGTTAGGTAGATGACGTAGTGAAAGGGAACACTCTGAAACTAAAGCCGTGACTGTTGCCCTCAAACAAAACACGAAACGTACCCCCGCGGGGCAGAGGGGAACGGTTTCTCAAACATTTACCTTCCCCTCTCTACCCCGCGGGGGTATGTTTTCAGTTAACCTTTGAGAGCAAGAGTCAGGGCTTTACACCCACTCAATGTTTATTAGCGTGTAGGTTTGTTTTCACATTACAGGTAGACCGTAAAAATAATGCTAAATGCTAAACTTAAGGGGAAACCCCGGTGCACGCCAGCGCCCTCATTGAAAACGCAATTGATCGAAAATCTGGAAGATGAAATTGAAGTAAAGGTACTGAAGTTTATGAGTTAATAATTCAGTGTTCACTGCAGTTACAGATAGCAAAAGTGCTAAAGCTGAACGTTTTTTGCAAATTTTCAATCTGTAACTAAAACGAACTATAAACTACTATTCTAAAAGACCTTCATTGCTTTAACCTCAATCTGATCTACCGGATTTTCGATTGGATTTGTTTTCAGTGAATTATGTTTTTTTGACTGATGAGGGCGCCACTTAATGATAAGAGCATACCCATGAGTCTCGAGCAAGCATGACAGAAAATTGATTATCATTGAAACCTCTAATGAGTTTACATGCAAAACATTTGTATGGCAACAACACGGAATAAAATACCACAACTTAACACCCATCATCATCATCTCCCTAGCCTTATCCCGTATCTCACGGGGTCGGCTTCCTAATCTAGGGGATTGAACGAGGGTGCTGGTTTTTACACAGAGCGACTGCCATCTGACCTCCGCAACCCAGAAGGGAAACCAGACCCAATCCTAGATTAGGTCAGAGTTTTTCAAGCCGCCAATGCTTAGCACTGGCCTCTGATATGGCTTAACGACTAATATCTACGGTATTAAACGATATTAACCGGGACCAACGGCTTAACGTGCCTTCCGAAGCACGGAAAAAGCACCGAATAAACGTACATATGAAATTCGAAAACCGAAAAACACATTGGTACGTGGTGACTGGTGGGGTTCGAACCACGACCTCCCGCTCAGGAGGCAGCGGCCCTATCCACTACACCATCGGGCTCTTTAACCACACTTAACACCCATCACTGCGAATTCATAAGAAAACAGTTAAGTATTGTTATTTCAAAATTCAAAACATATGCACTGTTGAACTGTACAGATATATTTAGAAGACAATTCTGCTAAATGTTGGTGTCTCTGACTTTTGATTCTGTTGAGATCTCAGGTGGCTACAGTCAATCATATAAAAGTAGAACGTCAGGATTATACGTACAATTCCATCTTAAATAACCCTCAAAACTTTGTCAGACGTGGCGGAACGACCTTTGTTTGGGTCGTTTATGCTCTGCCTACCCCATTAAGGATAAAGGCATGATTATATGTATGTATAACGACCTTTGTTTGGGTCGTTTATGCTCTGCCTACCCCATTAAGGATAAAGGCATGATTATATGTATGTATGTATGTACGTCAGGATTGAGGAGCCAAAGAAAATTAGTTCACCAACAAAATTTACTCTGTTTTTCTATTTTAATTCTTTACTGCAAAATAAAACACACCACCTGCTAAACGATCATTAGGGCGAATATTTTAATTGATAGCTCAATTCAATGGAAATGCACCTCTAGAGTATAGATTGAGGAGCCATACTAAAAGTATTATATTTTCTCTAATTTCAGTGCTACAGAAGTCAAATTTTTAGAAGATAATATACATAATTGCTGCTAAATGATGCAAAATTTTCAAAAATATTCATCTGTTACTCAACGAGTTCCATGTGGCTCCTCAATTCAGATGTTTAGATTGAGGAGCCACTTTTGAATTAATATAACTAGTCTTCTTCTGTCGAGTGAGTATAATATATAAAGATGTACCCTGGTGTCAGAGTTTTTAAACCGCCTAGTAGCACAACTATCAGGCCTCTGACATGGTTTGAGTAACGACCACTATCAAAGACAGCGGTGGACCGACGGCTTAACGTGCCCTCCGAAGCACGAAATCTTTTTCTTTTT
Organism: Scrobipalpa costella; assembly: GCA_949820665.1. Lineage (NCBI taxonomy): Eukaryota > Metazoa > Arthropoda > Insecta > Lepidoptera > Gelechiidae > Scrobipalpa > Scrobipalpa costella. The sequence continues at coordinate 8,259,499 of OX463322.1, read as the reverse complement.
CGGACAATCAGGTGATTCAGCCTGCAATGTCCTAACAAAACTGGGGAAAAAATCACAAAGTGATAAATTCTCAAATATCAACTTTGTGTTTCCCCCCTGGGAATCGAACCCAGGACCTACAGATAGGGAGTCCATGGCACTAGCCTCTAGACCACGGAAGCAGTTATATATAACTAGTGATATATTTTGATGCTAAATCCAGAATTCGTGCTGCAAAACCAGCTACTTTGCTGCTAAGTAATGACGAGATCAGCTTTTTAAAATCTGATGTGGCTCCTCAATCCCTACGCACATGCATAAAGCTAATTAAAATGTAATATGTATGGATGTAAAAAAAAGACGCTTTCAATTGAACCACGTAATGTATTAGTGATATTCAACACAATACACACATTAAATAAAATGAAATGAATATTTTAGTATAATTGAAGTCATTAAAAAACAGAAACTAGTAACCCTAACTCTGTGGCACGCACACTAAGGCGTGGCAGCACGGTACGGCGAGCGCGGGGCGCGGGGCGGTTGGCAGTGTTCCTACAGCGAACGTCGTAGTGTGCGTGCGTGCCGCGCCGTAGGGATGCGTAATTTGTTTACGAATGTAATAAAAAGAAAATAATATAATTTATTTTATTTAATGTGTTTTATATCTGTCATACAGAGTAATCTAGTGCAGACACCAGCTCTCGCCATAAAGGAGATATAATTAAATTGAATATCACATTTTAAATAATTCAGTGTACTACCTTTGTGATGAGAGCAATAAAGATTTATTATTATTTGTTTTCTTTTATTTTTCTCTCCTTTTTATTTATAAAAAGGTAATACTCTGCCATATGGGCCTTAACCATTTTAACCAAGTATGGCAGCTGAAGTTGACGTGGTAGATGACGTTAAGAACTTATGTGTGATGCTACATGTGTTGAGTACAGTTGTTTTTTGTAGAGAGTACGATAATTTGGTAGAAATACTCAGGATGTTGATACTATTGTGGAGAGTTTTGGGTATGATTCCAGTTCAGGACAGTTCTATGGGGACAATGTGTATAGTATCGGCATGCCATTGAGTTTTTATTTCTATTGAAAGGACTTGTATTTTGATAGTTTATTATTATTATATTACCAATACATAATGTGCTTTAAAGTTCTTTTTTTACACCCTGTATAATACTTATAAATAACAATGATGTGTTTTTATAAAAGAGAATATAGAAAGGATAAATAAATTATTAAGCAGTAGTAGAAGTTTTACCTGGTCCATGAAAAGTAATAAGTCCGCCTCTATTTGTTTTCCTAAATTCTGCGCCCAGCTCTTTTAGCCTGATAATTTCTTCATACGGTGTTTCGTCTCTTATTCCTGGTCAAATTATTAAAACTATTTATACATACACAAAATGAATAATACAGTATTTTCAGCCTTATCACTAAGACAACAATTTGGGTGGAGGAAGAATAATATTTATAATAATAGTCCTCCCACCGATTTTCAGTGATGGCGGCGAATCTACCAGAGATCAGCCAACTGCGCAGGACTAGTTTTTAGTGCCCAAGTGTTTGCGCAACACACAAGTGCACTGTCTATTCCTTCAATCTCTTATTATGATGGGACAGTTTGACTGACATGACCAGAGAGAAATCTGGCGCATGGCCGACTATTTACATGCCAGACAGCATGGATCATCTTACTTTTCGGACAATCAAGTGATCAGCCTGCAATGTCCTAACCAAACTAGAAACAACAATGTCCCCCGCCGGGAATCGAACCCAGGAGCTCCGGGTCTATGACTCAAACCACTAGACCACGGAGGCAGTTAATAGGTAGAGGAATAGTATGTAGTTGAAGGTTATCATTTAATCATAACATAACCTTACTTTATTGTTTACTTTTTAAGATCTCAAAAATGTATATTGAGTTAACCAGGCAGTTATAGGCGAGTAGACGTACCTACAGTATAGATCGGTTTATGTTCCACAAGCAATATTGTATCGTAATTCGTATCCAAGCCTTTTCTCATCGCATCTAAATGTTTCCTTGCTAAACTCTGTTGTATTTTGAACGTGGTGTCGTAAGACGTAATACCAAGCCGCCACACTTTCACAACCATTTTTATAGTAATTTGAATTAAATTTTTGTATTTATAAATGTCTTTTTATATATTTTTTTGGTATTTTTTCATATATAAAAATAAACAAATGAAATCGTGTTTTTGACAGATCTGTTTTTTTTCTGCGATTCGGAACACAAACACGTGATTTTGACAGTTACTTATGGTAGATTTTGGAAAAAATGAATGGTATCCCTGAAAGGAAAGAGATAACGCAATACAAATTAAAAAATAGTTGTCTCTTTCACATGTCTTTCACAAGAAATGTCAAACTAAGAGTGCTGCAAACTCTGCGTATATTCATACAAATAATCCAAATTTAGATGACCCTATTTTGTATATAGTTGGTTAAAGTGCTTATTCATTCTGAATATTTATTCAATAACCATCGCCGTGGCCGTGGCTATTGTATTTATATTTTAAGTAACTACTGTTGCAGTGCCCTAACAGGGTTCTTGTTGTATGGACCAAAAATATTGTAAGACCTTATGAACCAACAAGAAAGCAATAAATGATTGAGTATATCCCAATGAATGTCTAGGTAGTGGTATAATGACACGAACATTTTGGTGCTTCGGAAGGTACGTTGGTGAAGCCGTTGGTCATATTTAAAAGTTATAGTGAACTTCAACAAACAGCAGATTAATAATTAAATTCAAACTTAATTTAATATTAATTTTCTTACATCAAAATATTCGGCAGCATTTTTGGCCCGAACGGCCAATGTGCTAAATTCGAGCCAGCTTGGTTTGCAACATTGAAATACGTTTTTCTTCGTGGTTGGTGGCCGCGTCGTAAAATTAGTACAAAATTCACGCAGTTCCCGATTTCTTTGAGGTTTTCCTAGTTTCCAGCCAGTCACATCAGCAACTAGTGAGTGCTACGTGACTTTTTAGCTGACCACCATGGCCGGTTAGTATATTTTTAAAATATATTCCAAATTCAAAATCAGGTTCTTTTCGGTACACGGTTTTCTGATAAGACTTAATATAAACTAGATTTCTTTCTCTAGTTTTTCGTGTCGATACTTTCTATTGAGATGCATTAAGAATTATCGAAACGTGCATTTTACACGTTACGGCGTACCTACATAAATGTGAATGTTTATTTAAAGTTGTCTCGGCAACTGGTTAACCTTTGATCCTGTTTTGCATTCCATCAATTGTTGATATTGTAAATTAACTCCTATTTGTGAAGGTCAGTAGTGACCTACCGGCACTTGAAAAAACTTTTAATTTTTGGTACACACTAGGCAATATACAGATTGTATACTTTTAGGGTGGCTTTGCATTGCTATGTATTCGGTTCGTATCCGCTTCGTGTCCGAGAAACTACCAATAGTTATACATTTACTAGGAAGATCAGAATTTCGGATCAGATACTATTTGGATACAGATTTGTACCAATGCACAAGTAACTTCTAATAGGCTATCAAATTGTTGGTTATTTACAATTCTCAATTCTTTATTTGCTTTCATAATTTTAGTCTGAAATATTGCTAATAGATAGTGATTAGATATCTTGGTGATTAATCATTTTTAACCAATGAACTGTTAGGTGTAGGTATATTAAATAAAAGTAGGTATGATTGACAGATAAAAAGTATAATTTACATACCAGAATTGGTTGGGGTACAAAAAAGAAAGTTGTACTTAGAAAAATTTCATGTGGGTTCAATGTCTTTTGAGATTTTTATAAGTCCAAAAATTAAATTTAATTTCCAGCATAAATTGTAATATTTTTTTTGTTTGCTTTTCATAGTGCCCCAAAGCCTTTTCTCTAACTTCTATACTCCACCCTGGACTTGACTCTCTCACCCCAGAATTATTTAATTCAGCATAATAAACATTTTTTTTATGGAACTCAATCCACTTAGTTCACCCCTTGCTTTTGAGGTGTATTTTTTTTCTTTTAATTATTTGCCATAATAAGATCATTTCAAGAAAATGCTAATATTCATCTCCAAAAGCTATGGTGACAAGTTCCTAATTAACTTAACTATTACCACAGCTCAGACACTCCTAACTATCATGTCATTTTGGTCACACATCGACAGATGGCATGTTGCACTTGGCATGCGTTTGTGTGCGTGTTATAAGGGTTGACAAATGTTGTTATACCGGATATAATCATCACTTGATTAATCTGGTTCTTGATTAAACTAACGTTTTAAAGTAGTTCACTGTAACTGAATAGTAAGAATAGATTAAGTTTCATATTTTGTATGAATTTATTAACCGTCTCTCATCACTGTGGAATCTAAAAATGTTCCTATTGGAGTCATATCTTGTGGTAGAATGACATCCATACACGGAACAGAAGCTTACCATCTTTGGAACACAAAACTTTATTATTTCCGTTACACTGGGAAACATGCGCGCGCCATACCCGCTAAGCGTACGCTCAATGTGGCCCACAATCCGGCGCGGAGTGTGACGTATATCGGACTGGGGAATGAGGTGAATGTCCATTCTGTATGTAGTACTATTATATATTCTGTGCTGTTTCATGAAAGGAAAAACCTATTTATTAAACAAAATTGGAGTCCTTACTTTCTAATGACATAAAGTATTGTTATTATATTCAACTATGAAACCAAATAAAAATATTCTATAGAAATATATTAAGAAACTAGTTCCTGTTTCCTAAAATTTCTTATAAGAATATGCTGTTACATATATGTACTTTTGTCTGTAATCTTACTTTCTCAGTATTTGGTTTATTTTACTGTGCAATAAAATATAATCTTATCTTAAAGTTAAATGTTTTTTTATTGAAGTCACTCTCTCAAAATAAAGGATGGCTCGTTTTTGGAAAATCTGAATTTTTCAAATGGAAGACATTTTCCTGATTGATCATTAGATAGAAATTATTGAATTAATGTATAAAAAAAAACTGCTATCACGCCACATGTAAATTGAGCTTTGTAAACTGTACATAAAGCTCAATTTCAAATACTGGCGATGTGGCGCTTTAGCAGTATTTGCTTTCCACAGTCGAATTATGTATGACATGAATACTGAGTATTTAAAAGTGAGTGGCGAGTATTTAAAAATGGGCCACCGTTTAACCTTATATTAGTTACTTTACTACTTAAAAAAAAACAGATAACCAGTGTATTGTTAGATAGATAGATAGATATATATATTCTTTATTGCACCTAAAACAAAAACAACAGGAATTGAGAACAAATGAAAGAAAATTAAGGTACAATGAAGGCGGTCTTATTGCTATGGTAGCAATTTCTACCAGGCAACCTTGGGTAGAGGAAATCAAATGTAAAAAATGTGGGATAGTGCATCTTACTAAGAACTAATTAATATAGACAAATCTACATAAAATACATATATGATAGATATACATAAATTACATTATTATTGTTATTTTTATGATATTATGATGGAATTAAAATAACTCTAAAGTAACTTATGTTATACCGGCGACAACACTTAAATAAATATTTATATTAAACAAGACATGAAGGCATCCCGACAGTGGAAGGGCCTTTAAAATAACTGCTTATGGTCTGATAACCGATCACATGTTGGACAGTAAATATAAAATATATATATATATATATATTATACCGGGTGTGAGAGACAGCGTCTCACAAACTGACAGTCAACAACACTGAACAACTTTCACCACGAAATTCTTTCAGGAAGTGAAAAAAAAGGGCTGTTCCATGAAAATTGTCTGATTGAGGTGGACATTCTGTACAGAAAAGCCAAAAAACATTTCTTGAAAGAATTTCCAAGTGAATATTGTTCAGTGTTGTTGACTGAGCAACCCCTATCAGTTTGTGGGACGCTGTCCCTTACACTCGGTATTATAATATGAATTATAATTATAAATACCATGTGCGAACCCGCTCTATTCAGAAAATATTTTGTTTTTATTTCCATCGCAACAACAACAAAGCACAACACGCAAAGAAGAAGATTATATCTATGAGTTGATAAGCTAACTTTGTATTTTACAAAACTAGTTTATCTATCTATCTTAATGATTAGATTGGATTGTATGATTAAGTGAAAAATAATAGTAATAATTTATAAAATATTCGGCAACTCACTTGTGGGTTTCATAGAGGTATTCACCTCGACGTTTCGACCCAAAATGAGGACCTTCTTCAGGAGAGGAGAAAGTCACACTCCTCCGCGACTTTCGACTAATACATACATACATATAATCACGCCTTTATCCCTAATGTGGTAGGCAGAGCGTATACGACCTAAACGAAAGGTCATTCCGCCACGTCTAACAAAGTTTTGAGGGTTATTTAAGATAGACTTGTAAGTATATTGCTGTAGTGACAGGTTGTCAGCCCATCGTCTAAATTACAATATACAGAAACCCTCGGATCCCTTAGCTGATTTTTACAGCATGCCCGGGAGGAAATGCAGCTGAAACATTCTTAAGTTTTTCTTTCGCTCCCAGTCCAGCTTGGAAGCCAATCATTCGACTAATCAGTATTTAATAAATAATATATATAAATATGAATAACGCTTGTTCATCGTTTAGTGATAAAATAGTAATAATGACTATATTTTCCTAATATTAATTGCTAAAGTGCCTCCTTCTTTGGTCTAATTGTGCCAGCTGCATTTCCTACCGGGCATGCTGTAACAACCAGCGAAGGGATCCGAGGGTTTCCTTATATTGTAATTTAGGCGGTGGGCTGACAACCTGTCACTACAGCAATGTACCTACAACATATTTGTAGGTATATCTGCAGATATACATGTTCTAAACCTGTCCGGTTGCACTTTGATCCCCTGGTCTCAACACCCAACCAGGGTAGCTACCCGACTCGCTTCCATCATAACTAAACCAATTGGCTTCAACAATTAACTTCTAAACTAATCAATCGTCGCGTTTTCCTTAAAGGAAAACTTTATTAAATACCTATTGGTTTAACTAATTTTGCGCCTACCGATATCGTGTTCGAAGTGATATCAGTTCTTTTTTACATACACACACACACATATAATCACGCCTTTATCCCTAATGGGGTAGGCAGAGCGTAAACGACCTAAACAAAGGTCGTTCCGCCACGTCTGCCAAGGCTTTGAGGGTTATTTAAGAAATATTTGTACGTATATTGCTGTAGCGGTAGGCTGTCATCCCATCGCCTAAAATACAATATACTGAAACCCTCAGATCCCTTAGCTGGTTTTTACAGCATGCTCGGGAGGAAATGCAGCTGGCACATTCTACGTTTTTCTCTCGCTCCCAGTCCACTTCAGCATGGAAGAAATGCATGCTTTTTTTTTAGACCTATTTGCACCATAGGTACTACAAAGTGTATAAAATGCGCCACCGGACTAAAGGCGGACAAAATGTATGAACTGGAAACTTGTCCTTCGCACAACATCCCTCACAGAAACTTCTTTGCTATAGTCTGTCAACGTCGTGCTTACCGCGCCTTAGGGGTACAGACGTTGGCAGGGACGCGGTAGCACTAGCGATGGGCGAGTCGAGTAGTTTTGATCGAGTAACTCGAGTCAAACCGTAAACGAGTCAACTCGAGTTGCTTTTGTGACAGACCGAGTTGACTCGGACCTCGCGATTCGAGGCGAGGCGGCCGCAATAATTGCGCTACCATACCGTAGCACGCGGCGATTGTGTGGATGTGCGCACGCGTCGTGCTCGCTCACCCTCCTGCTTCACCGCCCGCACCCCCGTTACCGCGTCCCCGCCAACGTCTGTACCCCTAAGGCGCGGTAAGCACGACGCACACAGGTTCCATATTGAAAAATTTTGGACTTAGGGTCCAAGGTCAATGAACCGGTACGATTTTTTTTTTGGAAGCAGCTGACATCATTACAAACACATTATACTATGAACGATTTTCTATAAAATGTGTATTTTTGAAGATAAAAAATATTGTAGTTGTTTTTGTATGGAGAAATTTATACTTTGATCAATTACTTGCCCGAATCAACCGGATTTAGAATAGAAGTTGCTGTTTGTTGTTGAAGAAGTTACAACCAACATTACCTCATAGTCAGATGTTTGCAAATCGTTGCGATAAGAAAAGTTTCAGGCGCTTTTTTTTTTTTTGTTCTGAAAGTATAATGTTTTTTTTTATTTATAGACAGGTGGCATAATAACAAACACTTACCACTGAATTGATTTTTTAAGAACGTGCGTACTTCTACAGGAAAAAAATAATTGACATCCTGTTTAATGGAGAAAAATGAATTTTATTAAATTGCTGGCGCGATTCCGCCGGATTTAGAATAGAAGTTGCTGTAAGTTGTTGAGGAAGTTACAACTGCCATTTCCTCATAGACAGATGTTTGCGAATCGTTGCGATAAGCAAAGCTTCAGGCGCTTTAATTTTTTTTGTTCTGAAAGAAGAATGTTTTTTTTTTATGTGGACAGGTGGCATCATAGCAAACACTTAGCACTCAAATAATTTTCCAGAAACATGCGTACTTCTAAGGAAAAAAAATAATTGTTATTTTTTATATGGAGAAAAAATGATTTTATTAAATTGTGTGCGCGATTCAACCGGATTTAGAATGTAAACTGCTGTAAAATGTTGTAGAAGTTACAACTGACATTTGCTCACAGACCAATGTTTGCGAATTGTTGCGATAAGCAAAACTTCAGGCGCATATATATTTTTATTGTCGTTTTGATACTGTTTTTTGTTTGATGTTGATAGGGGGCATTATAACCTAACACTTATTACTTATATAAGTATTGTAAAACATAGTCCTTCTTAATAACAAAAATGATGTTGTTTAATATGTAGAAAAATGAATTTATAATGAAGTGTTTTAAACAGGATTGAGAATGAAACTTAAAATTAGTCATGAAGGAAGTCAAAGCAATCGTTTTTTTTCTATAAACATTTGCCTGTAATATTTGCGATGCATGAACTTACAGGTGCTTGAAAGTAAATACATTATGTTTTAGTGCTTAGATAACGAAGTTTATGTCACTATGATAAAAAATAAAGTATTAAATGTTTCAATTTACTGAATTGAACTCAAATACATTGTGCTTGCTTGCCCATTCTCTTTATTTCTCAATATTTCTATTATTCTAAGCAATAATAAAATTCCAGTGATGTGACGTCATCGCTTGTTTTTTGTTATTTGCGTGACGCATGGTTTTTTTCAATAGACAGTACTGTTTTTTATGGGATAATTTCTAAATTTCTATTCTTTTTTCAATTATTTACGTGTTTTAAGAGCATTCAAAATAAAATTTTCTGTGGTTTGTTTTGGAAATTACAACTGACATCGTTGCTTTGTTTAGAGCTACAGGTGCTTTGGTAATAAACACTTTTTTGTGGTTTATTTAATTACAAAATATTGTTTAACATAATTTAAATGTACGCTTGACTGAATTACATGTATTTCCCTATATTTTAGTCCAGATCTCCCCAATGTAGTTTATTTTGAATTATCATTTTTGATATAAAACAATATTTTTATAAAAATCAACACGAAATTCCAGTAATATGACGTCATCACTTGCTTGTCGGTGATTTGCGTGACGAGTTTGTTTTGTATGTAATTTCTTAGTAATCTCCTAATTATTGCATACCGATAACAAGCACAAGTTACGAAAATATTCATTAAGCACTGTGACTTCTTACCGTCAACATCTTAAACTCTCCTATCCTGTGAATTGTCAAAATGTTTACGCTTGTGACTAATAGGAACATTTACGATTTTCTGATGTCTAGTGGCGGAATTAAGAATAGTGACCATTTTATTAAAACGCTTGTTGATCATATCCCAAGTGAAATTTCTGAGAAAGATCTCGACGTAATTAAAAAGTTCTGCCGCAATTATACATCAAACTTAAATACAAGATGGCAAAGTGCAAGTAGAAAAGACAGTGTATTCGATACCAATAACAAGACTTGGTTAGATTCTGAAATAAAGTGGCCGGTATGTGAAAGAGTAGATTTTTATAAGATATTCAATCCTGAGACTATGGACATTCAAGAAAGGCCCCAAGTTTTATGTGAGAAGCAGTGCGCATCTACATCAGATTTTGGTACTAACACTCCCCGTGAGAGAAAAGCATTTGAAGATTTATCAAAAAGACAGAAAAAAAGACGGTCGACATCGCTTTCAGACAGTAGTGAAGAAGAATTGTTTTTTGCGCTTATTTCGAAGCTCAAAGTAAATGGGAATACCATGTTTGCGAAAGTTATTGAAACCCTTTCCAAAAATCAAGAAAAAGTCCAAGCAGTTAGCGATTTTTATATGTTTGTTGTTTATCTTTGGTCTGCGGAAGTATGACCATGTCTCTGCCTATAGATCCCAGCTTCAATGGCTGCCAATATCCCGTAGGAGGGACTGCCATATCCTTTCTCTCCTTTACTCCATCCTTTCCAATCCCTTTTCTCCTCCTTACCTTAAAGACCGCTTCATTTTCCACTCCTCTACTCTGACGCGTAATCTGCGCTCCAGTAACAATCTCACTTTAAACCTACCTTCCCACAAGACTGATTTCTACGCTAAATCTTTTACGGTACAGGCAATTAAACTGTGGAATTCCTTGCCCGAGAATGTTCGACGAGCTCCGTCTATTGAATCGTTTAAGGAGCAAACAAGAAATTTCTATCTGGCTAATAATGTTTAATGTGTAGCTGTCTAATTTATAAGTATCATTTAAGTAAGTATATGTAGTGATATTCTATCTACCAATTTCTCTGATATATAACGTAGAGTATCCTATCTTATGTAGCATATATTATGTATTAGTTTATCATGAGATATGTATCAGTATATTTGTTTTTATTGAAATATTTATTTAATAGTGTGTAAATATTGTCTAAGTATTATATGTAGTAATATGCACTATCCCGCTTTCTGCTTGTACAATTTCTATACCCAAAGGTTGCCTGGTAGAAATTGCTGCTTTAGCAATAAGGCCGCCTATATTGTACTGTCACGTTTGTTCCTTTTTATTTCTGTTGTATGTGTTTCTTTGTGCAATAAAGAATTTTGTATTGTATTTTCTGTTTAAATCCACGAAGATATCGGTTCCTGAGCATGAAACTTTGGCTCTTGTTACAGCATTAAGCTTGTCAAAATGGCAGTATTTAACTCTGCGATCTACTTTAAAAGACAAAAATGTGGTGGTTTTCCCTTCCTATCAGAAGTTACTAGTACAGAAAAAAGAATGTTATCCTGCAAACGAAGATATGGCCATAACAGAGTCAGGTGTAAAGATAAAGCTACAAGCTATTTTAGACTTGACAACAAAAAAAGTTTTGAAAACAATCGACACAGACATCGATGGTGGTCCTCTTAAGCTCATAAGCAAGTGGGGGTGTGATGGTGCGTCATCCCAGAGCTGCTATAAACAAAAACCATCTAACAGTGACATAATCACAGAATCTTTCGTGTTTATGGCCAGTTTTGTCCCACTTCGTCTCATGTCTGGCGATATTTTAGTATGGGAAAATCCACGCCCTTCTTCTACAAATCTCTGTAGACCAATAATGTTCCAATTTAAAAAGGAAACAACCGCATATGTCCGTGAAGTGGAAGCCGCAATGGCAGAAGAAATTGCAAACTTAATACCAACACAATTAGGTAACTATTGACAGTGAATAATACTTTTTATTTAAATTTATTGCAAACCTTGTTTTCTTGAATCTGTTTTTTTTAATTTTTGTATTCTTTGTTTCAGGAACGTTTGAAATATTTCATGAACTACATATGACGATGATTGATGGGAAGGTAGCCACAGCCCTATCTGAGACGGACTCCAGTGCTACCTGCAATATTTGTTTGACTACCCCTAAGAACATGAACAATTTGGAAATGGTTTACAATAAACCGGTCAGTGAAGATATGTACAAGTACGGTTTATCTTCTTTGCATATGTGGATTAGATGTATGGAGAGCATTTTACATATATCATATAATTTAGACTTTAAAAAGTGGTCAGCAAGAGGTGAAGATAGTTTATTGAAAAAGGCCAGAAAAGACTTGACGCAACAGGAGTTTTTCACTGTGACGGGTTTGCTGATCGATATCGTTAAGCAGGGCTTCGGTAGCACCAATGATGGCAATACAGCTCGAAGATTTTTCAAGGATTATGAGAGGTCTGCAGAGATTACGGGAGTCGACAAAAATTTAATCAAGCGATTTGCCGTGATACTGCAGGCTATATCTTCTGGAAGGAATATTGAGATTGAAAAAATGAGAAGTTATTGCAAAGAAACAGCAGAACTATATGTCCATCTGTACCCTTGGTACTACATGCCGTCAAGTGTACACAAACTTCTCGTGCATGGAGATATTTGCCAGCACTTTTCATTTATACCGATTGGGATGATGTCTGAAGAAGCATCAGAAGCGAGGAACAAAGACTTTCGTTCGGTCAGAGAACATCATTCGAGAAAAATTGGTAGACTCCAAACAAATGAAGACATAATACACAATCTCTTGGTCAGCTCAGATCCATACATCACACACATAAGACCGAAGTTTTCAAAATTACAGAAGAAACAGATGTTTGCAGAAACTGAATATTTACTCACTGATGATAATTTGGTTAATGAATTTGAATATAATGAAGAAGCTGAAGAAGAAATATTTGTTTATATTGAAAATAATCCTCCTTCAGATCCATTAGCATAGACAGACAGACAGATACTTAGTTTCTCGCTTCTGTTGACAGTTTTACAACTACATATTTTTCAGATTATATAGTACTTTAAGTAATTTACTTTTAAGGTTACGGTTATCTCTTGCATTTATATATATATGATTTTTTTGTATATTGCCTCAAACAAATTTATCTAATGTAAACAATTATTTACTTTTAAGGTTATAGTTACTAGTTAGCACTTACATATTTGTAATATATGAAATTTTTAAATATTGTCTTATTAATATGTACGTATTATTATGTGAAGATTGTTTAAATCAACTTTATTTCCATAAAATTCCTATACAATATTTTTATGTTATTCTATTTATGTTTTGTTAATGTACCTAATAAATTTAATTTAAGCTGCATAATTTAAAAATAATGATTTTTAATTTTATTTTCATACCCAACACACTTGAATTAAACCACACATTATATTATATAACATTATTTTATCAGTTGCTAAACAACGTCATATAAATTAAAACGTAAATTATTTATATGACGTTGTTGAAGCTGTAACTGATAAAATAACGCAAAAATTTCAATTAAAATCCGTTTTTCTACATAATTATAAAACAACATCATTTTTGCTATTTAGAAGGACTATGTTTTTTAATACTTAAATAAGTAGTAAGCGTTAGGTTATAATGCCTCATGTCAACTTCAAACAAAAAACAGTATCAAAACGACAAAAAAATATTATGCGCCTGAAGCTTTGCTTATCGCAATAATTCGCAAACATTGGTCTATGAGCAAATGTCAGTTGTAACTTCTACAACATTTTACAGCAGTTTATATTCTAAATCCGGTTGAATCGCGCACACAATTCAATAAAATCAGTTTTTCTCCATATAAAAAATAACAATTATTTTTTTCCTTAGAAGTACGCATGTTTCTGGAAAATTATTTGAGTGCTAAGTGTTTGCTATGATGCCACCTGTCCACACAAAAAAAAACATTCTTCTTTCAGAACAAAAAAAAATTAAAGCGCCTGAAGCTTTGCTTATCGCAACGATTCGCAAACATCTGTCTATGAGGAAATGGCAGTTGTAACTTCCTCAACAACTTACAGCAACTTCTATTCTAAATCCGGTGGAATCGCGCCAGCAATTTAATAAAATTCATTTTTCTCCATTAAACAGGATGTCAATTATTTTTTTCCTGTAGAAGTACGCACGTTCTTGAAAAATCAATTCAGTGGTAAGTGTTTTTTATTATGCCATCTGTCTATAAATAAAAAAAAACATTATACTTTCAGAACCAAAAAAAAAAAAGCGCCTGAAACTTTTCTTATCGCAACGATTTGCAAACATCTGACTATGAGGTAATGTTGGTTGTAACTTCTTCAACAACAAACAGCAACTTCTATTCTAAATCCGGTTGAATCGGGCAAGTAATTGATCAAAGTATAAATTTCTCCATACAAAAAAAACTACAATATTTTTTATCTTCAAAAATACACATTTTATAGAAAATCGTTCATAGTATAATGTGTTTGTAATGATGTCAGCTGCTTCCAAAAAAAAATCGTACCGGTTCATTGACCTTGGACCCTAAGTCCAAAATTTTTCAATATGGAACCAGTGTGCGACGTTGACATACTATAATAGAGTTATTAACTAATGGAATAAACTGCCAGAAGAAGTAGTCTCTGCGCGAAACGTTAACGCATTTAAAAACAAACTAGATGCACACATGAATGAAACTAAGAAAAAGAAAGCTGACTAAATCAACTAGATACAGGCATTATCAGTTGTATATCGACTGCCTGTCTGCTCAAGAATAATAATAACTGACATTGTCGTGCAGCGCCGTGCCGCGACTCTCCGCTGCAGCTACAGGGCCACTGCAGTGCGGTACATCTCATACAGAGAATCATTTAGATATGATAAGATAATAATTTATTTGCTCTTAAACAAGGTACATATACAGGTGTTATAAATAAAAGTATTTAGAATCACTTGTTGCACTATTTACAACAGCATGCAAAAAATAATAATCACTATGACTAGTATGACTACAGAGTATAAAACATAGTCGCTTTCTCTGTCCCTATATGCATAAATCTTTAAAACTACGCAACGGATTTTGATGCGGTTTCTTTTAATGGATAGAGTGATTCAAGAGGAAGGTTTATATGTATAATACATGCATAATATAGTAGAGAAACACTGATAATTTCCGTGCGAAGCCGGGGCGGCTAGTATAAATATAATACTTAGCAACATTTCTTAATAATAACAAAATACAATGTCAATTAACAAAGGCAGTATAATGATGTCACACCTTGCCAGTCAATAGGCAAAGGCAGAAAAAAAAGAAAAATAGTTTGTCAAACACTATTTTACAAGACTGGCAAATAGTATTTGACAAACTACTTGTCTCGCAGTGCCGCGCCGTGTCGCATGCCGCGCCGCTGTAGCTACGTTCTAGGGCGGTCTGACCTTAATTCTACACGCACCATATAAAAAATAGACAGGCTATATAGGGTGTTAATATAATAGCATGCCGTAGGTTGGGGGGGGGGGGGTCTTCAGTAACGTATAAGAAGCCCATAAAAAATATACAAAAAATCCAACTAAAAAAATCGAAAAATCAAAAAGTCGTCTGGCCGCCGCTAATGGTAGCGGTTGGTTATAGCGCGGCGGCTAGACGCAGCTCTGGGATCCATTATAAATACCTACCGACTATTGTTATTTAAACTAGCTAGGGAATCCGAGGGTTTCAGTATATTGTAATTTAGGAGATGTGATAACAACCTCATCCAAAAATAAAATAAATCTGTCACTACAGCAGTATACGAACAAATCTATCTTAAATAACCCTCAAAACTTTGTCAGACACCTTTGTTTAGGTCATTTACGCTCTGCCTACCCCATTTGGGATAAAGGCGTGATAATATGTATGTATGTATGTTTACGCTCTGCCTACCCCATTGGGGATAAAGGCGTGATTATACAATATTGTTTTACATAGTTTTTTTTGTAGGATTTTCTTTTATATGGTATTTATAGGTAATTTCCGTAAAACTTCAAATCTTCTGTCGCGTGGGTAACGAGTCTATCGACCCGATAAGCCCTGGTTTCAGAGTTAAAAAAAATCAACAAATGCATTAATTTTATTTTCTCATTTTTTCCAGCTACCAACAACCCTTATGGCAGTTTGTTGAAGAGTATTGACATCAACGGCAAAACCTACAATTATTATGACGTCACAGAACTCGGCTCTAAGTATGGTAAGTGTTTCTAAAGAGGCAATCAAAATAATCTCTATATCTCATACTGGACAGGAGCCCAGTCTTCGCGGGTGGATTCTCGAGTCGAACAACGACCCGAAGAACCCTGGTGTCAGAGTTTACAAACCGCCTAGTACAGCTATTAGACCTCTGGTTTTAAGCGACGACCACTATCAAAGACAGCGGCCGGGACCTACGGCTCAAAGTGCCCTCCAAAGCACGGAATCTTTTTATCTTTTCGGACAATCTGGTGATTTTGCCTGCAGTGTCCTAACTAAACTGGGGAAAATATAACAAAGTGATAAAACAAATATCAACTTTGTGTCCTCCCCTGGGAATCGAACCCATGGCTCATACCACTGGACCAGGCAGTTCAGTTCGTTTATTGGTAAAACTTAATATATTTTACTTGTCAATTAAACTACTTTCTAGATTTAAATCATATTAAACTTACTTAAAATTGAATTAATTACATAATTCAAAGATCAACCATGAGTATTACATTAACATATCATAAAGTTTATAACATACATACATAATGTCACGCCTCTTTCCCGGAGGGGTAGGCAGAGATCACATCCTTTAATTTGCTACTATCCTTACAAACTTCTTTCGCTTCATCTACATTCATCAATCTTTTCATGCACGCTCGTCGGTTTGGGGTACTCCTGACCTGACCTTTCTCTCTGATGTCCCCGATTTGATCGCGGTACGTTCGATGTCTTCCCCATCCAACATTCCCACTCACACTCGCCATGTATATCTGTTTAGTTGATCTCTTTTCGTCCATCCTCTCACAATTTATAGGTACTTCTTTAAATAGGTCTAATTTGTATTATACGAGTATATATTTACTAGCGACCCGCCCCGGCTTTGCACGAAAATCATTAGAGTTTCTCTACTATATTATGCATGTATTATACATATAAACCTTCCTCTTGAATCACTCTATCCATTAAAAGAAACCGTATCAAAATCCGTTGCGTAGTTTTAAAGATCTAAGCATACATAGGGATATAGGGACAGAGAAAGCGACTTTGTTTTATACTACGAGTATGTGATATTAATAGTGAAAACAAATAATACTTGTAAAAAAATCTTTCAGAACGTCTCCCGTTCAGCGTGCGTGTTCTTCTGGAGTCGTGCGTCAGGAACTGCGACAACTTCCAGGTGTTGGAGAAAGATGTCCAGCATGTCCTGGATTGGGAGAAGAACCAGGCGGTGGAAGGTGGCGTCGAGATCGCATTTAAACCCGCCAGGGTCATACTCCAGGTATGTCACCACTGCCTGCCCTGTAGTATAGGCGTGACTATAATATCCAGGTGTTGGAGACAGATGTCCAGCCTGTCCTGGACTGAGAGCAGAACCAGGCGCTCGAGATCGCATTTAAACCCGCCAGGGTTATATTACAGGTATATCACTACTGCCTGCCCTGTAGTACAGGCGTGACTATAATATCCAGGTGTTGGAGAAAGATTTGCTGCATGTCCTGGACTGGGAGAAGAACCAGGCGCTCGAGATCGCATCTAAACCCGCCAGGGTTATTCTACAGGTATATCACCACTGCCTGCCCTGTAGTACAGGCGTGACTATAATATCCAGGTGTCGGAGGAAGATTTGCAGCATGTCCTGGACTGGGAGTTTTTACCGCGGGAATATTCTTATACCTTCGGAAAAACGCAGTGACATCGCGTGGTGGCAAGATAGTTATGTAAGAACATGTATGAGGAATAATTTATTTGGTATGTTTACTGCAAGTACGCTCTCTGACGTCACTGATTTAATATGTATCATTTTCTTTAGACACCTACCAACTTTTAATTAGTTGAATATGCATTTTATGTAAAACTTAATTTTGGAGGTGTGTTTCTTGGGCTTGTGCCATTGTCACAAAGGTTCTTTTGAATCGAACTAGAAATACAATGATAGCAACAGAAAATGATCGGGAATCACATGAAAAATTCGCACCTCATTGCCAAGTTCCGAAGAGTATGCCATTATTTTGGAAAATGTATTAGTGAACCGGAAAGGGAAAATCACCGAGAAATATGTAAAATGTATGAAAACCGCGCGAAAATTCTAGAAAGAGATTGGTGCACGTTCTGCGCCATTGGTCAGAAAGAGACAGTTGACTACTTAGGTTGACTATTGATCGTTAGCGCCATCTATTATCGAGTAGCAATACTTCTTGTAGAGACGCACCTAAAAAAAACCACACATACACACTATATTTTTTATTTTTTACTGGATCGGAAACAAGCTGTTTTGCCTTATATTTAAGCAAGATTGACGATTGATTGGGGAACATCAATGCGCACCACGAGAATTGGCGTCATATAAACAGCATCATGTGAATCAGCACCACGAGAATGGATGTAACGTGTCGTCAATTCACATGCTGCGTATTCCCGTGCTGCTGGTTACACTGCTGCAAATTCATCAAGCGCTTGCGGAAATCACAACACGCGCATGTCGCTAAAAACCGTGGTGCGAATTCATCAAGCGCTTGCGGAATACTCACCATGCGAGTACGCACCACGAGAATTGATGTAACGTCAATGACCTCTGTTAGAGGGGTACCAAGCGCGGTAGCGTATATTTCTCGATTTAAAATTATCTCGATTTGGACCTTTGAAGTGTCATTTTCAGCGACTTGACAAACGTTGTGTGCGTTGTAAATAAATACCTTAATTATTCTATAAACTTAGTTTCGAGGATAAGATAACGTATGGAATGCCTGGAAAAAATAAAGGAAAGCATTCCCAAAGAAGACTCCAAGAAAGAAAACATTGAGATCGAGAAATGCAAGAGAGTAGAGTTGATTGTGTAGCGCGTGCTATTCTTTAAAGAATGTGGGTGAGTTGTATTAAATTACTAGTTTACACAGCAATTCAAAGATCGCTTGTTTCACGAGCACATCTATTAGGTACTTAATTTTTATATTATAACCAGCGACCCGCCCCGGCTTCGCACGGAAATTATCAGTGTTTCTCTACCATATTATGCATGTATAAAGGGTGGTTTAAATGGTTCAAGCTGTAAGTATAGTTGGTAAGTGGAAATGTGTAAACGGTTCTGCTTTCAACTTGAATCAAAATAGAACTGGGTACTGGAACCGTGTAAATGTCAATTTGATAGCCAACTTACCAACTTATGCACTGTACTTACAACTGTCCTAATGTAAACCGCCCCTAACATAGGCTACTTTTCATTGCGGAAAGGTAGACCATTCCCACAGTAAAACTTATTTAGCAGTGGGTTTCACAGCTGACAGTGTATGATATAGTTACTTACCATATGATTTTGCATGTTTCAGTTCTCAAGAATCCTACCTCCCAGCAAACTTCTTGGAGCACCTACAAACATGCCTAAAGTGTACCATAAGTTAGTTTGACGGACTCTTCCGATGGATTGTTATCATACTGTTTGCGAGCCTATGCTGGATCTATCAGTTATTGTCATATACCTAGTCAGTTAGAAAACTGACAGAAAGCATTTACTGTTCACAACTTGTCAGAAGATAGAAATATTCCTATCAGGACTAACAAAAAATAAGGAGAAATCATAGTTGCCAGGGGCCGATATAAGAAAGATTGTCTGCTTCGCAATGTACTTTGAATTGTTATTGTCAGTTTTATTAAACGGGCCCCTGCCTGGTCTAACAACAGAACAACCTAGTGATAGTGTGGCAAGTTTTCTGACTTTGATTATTGTTAGATCCTATGTTTACACATATGAATGAATATACATATAGAAAAGATTATTAGACCTAAGTACAATATAAATTATTATAAAACAATTATTATATTTTTTTTTAAATAAAGTACTATAGTAAGATATTGAACTCTTTATTATATCATAATTATTGTGAGTGATCCATTATATGTAGTACTATTATATATTCTGTACCATTAGCAAGAAAATTTGTTTTTGTTTGTTTTATGCTGTGCAGATAAATAAAAACACAAGTACTTATTACATTAGTGTTTTATTGTTCATGACATGACAAATAGTGTATAAAAATACCTTTATACTTGGTAAACAAAACTGCTGAAAACAGAATACTAAAAGATAATACTATACACACTTTCATATTCTAAGCTTTTATATCTTTAACTACCTATCCAAAGAAATAGTGCTGGCCCCTGGATTTTAAAAGGAGGATACCTACTCAGTAATTTTGGATAACCAGCCTTATTAAGGTATACTTACAGTATGATCTTGTTTATGCCACTGCTTACTAGTTCTTCTTGAACGTCGGAAACAACTCTGTGATCAAAGTTTTTTTTAAAGTATGTAACTAATTCCTGAATTGCTCAGTATTCCTCCATGTAGGTAGAGGGACATAATGCTGTTGATCATGGACGCACTAGCTGCCTCCGTGGTCTAATGGACAGAGCCATGGGCTTACAATCCGGAGGTCCTGGGTTCGATTCCCAGGGAGGTAACACAAAGTTGATATTTGTCATTTTATCAGTTAGTGATGTTTTCCTCAGTTTGGTTAGGACATTGCAGGCTGAATTACCCGATTGTCCGAAAAGAAAAAAGATTCCGTGCTTCGGAGGACAGATTAATCCGTCGGTCCCGGTCGCTGTCTTTGATAGTGGTCGGTATTTGAATCATGTCAGAGGCCTAATAGATGTTTAGGCGGTTTGAACACTCTGACACCAGGGTTCATCTGGTTGTTCGACTCGATAATCCACTCGCTAAGAAGAAGATGGACGACTAACTCTAGTGCTCTAGTCGTTCATGGTGTTGACCATGTGTTGAGCACTTGACTCGCTAGCTTTTCACCCCGCGGTTTCACCCGCGACTCAGAGAGTTTTCCCGTGATAATAATTTGTTTACCTTGTAGTAAAATGAAACCAATATTTGACACAAAATCGGAAGATACAGTTTTATATCAGTTTTTAATCATAAGCCTCTAAACACGAAATTGGAAGATCCTAACTTTGAAATTGGCGGAATTTCTATACAATCTTCCAACGAAACGCTGATACAAGTGTCGAATAATTTTTAATCATTAGCTTAAACACAAAATTACAAGATCTTCTTAACTTCACAATTGGCGTAATTTCCATACAAACTACTAACTCCTATTTAACTCCCTTAGGGGTAATAAATACAAGAACGCTGAAACATGTATTGTTTATTATTTAATTATTAGTCCAAACACCAAAATTCAAAATCTTAACTTAAAAATTTACGAACTTTCATACGAACGTCAAACACCCATTTTCAGACATACATACAATCTTTTATCCCTAATGGGGTAGACAGAGCGTAGAGAGCCCGATAGTGTAGTGGATAGGGCCGCTGCCTACTGAGCGGGACGTCGTGGTTCGAATCCCACCACGTACCAATGTGTTTTTCGGTTTTCGAATTTCATATGTACGTTTATTCGGCGCTTTTTCCGTGCTTCGGAAGGCACGTTAAGCCTTTGGTTCCGGTTAATATCGTTTAATACCGTAGATATTTATTACATATCAGAGGGAAGTGCTAAGCATTGGCGGCTTGAAAACTCAGACCTAATCTAGGATTGGGTTTGGTTTCCCTTCTGAGTTGCGGAGGTCAAATGGCAGTCGCTCTGTGTAAAAACCAGTACCCTCGTTCATTCGCCTAGATTAGGTAGCCGACCCCAGGGGCACGGGATAAGGCTAGGGAGATGATGATGGGTAGGCAGAGCGTAAACAACCTAAACAAAGGTCGTTCCGCCACGTCCGACTAAATTGTGAGGGTTATTTAAGATAGATTTGTATATAGCTGTAGTGACAAGGTTGTCAGCCGATCGCCTAAATTGCAATACACTGCAACCGTCAGGTCCCCTAGGCTGATTTTTACAGCATGCTCGGGAGGAAATGCAGCAAGCACATTAGATTAGAATAGAATATTTACTCTCACTACCTGTCTAGCATGGGGTGGAAATTCCAAAATTTCTTTCTATAGTGAGTGGTTATGGTTACGTTGTAAAATAAATCTTTAGAATTTTAGTCTCTGCGCTGATGAGTCAGTCAGTAAGGAAACGATTTTATAATCTTATCATTATCATTTATCATCATTATCTAAATATTGGCTAAATAATTTAGCCAGTGTCAGTGCTTTTTGTTTTTGAGCAATTATTGCTCTGCAAAACCCAAATAATCTAAAAGAAGAAGAATCAAGAAACGGCGGAATAAATGCGCGGGAAAAGTTTAGCGGGAAAACTAATACATAAAGTTCGTTTATTTAGCGTTGAGTTATCGGTACCGTTAGTAAGTTATGGGTACCGTTACGCATGTATTATATGTACCTACATACAAACCTTCCTGTTGAATCGCTCTATCTATTTAAAAATAACCGCATTGTCATATTCGGTTGCGTAGTTTAAAGTTCTAAGCATACATAAGCAGGAAGGGGAAGCGACTTTGTTTTATACTGTGTTGTGCACCTACCTAATGTAGTGAAGTAACAGATGCGTACCTAAACCAAAATAATTTCGCCTACATGTTATGCGAACATGCGAAGTATGTGAACTTGAAGTTTCGTTTCTATTTCATCCCGCGGTTCGTTTACGCCACTTTTCAACAATATACCTACTATCAATCAATGGTAAAAGGGCCTTTTTACCATTGATGTACACAGTAGGTATAGTAATATTTCTATGCCTTTTACTTATTATATCGTTGTCACTTTTAGACAACCTGCCAGAGGTCAAAATGGTTAATGAATCAGCTGCGATGCCGTTGGTGGGTCTAGCAGTGGTAGACGAAAAATCAAGTAAAAAGCCAAAAAGATTAAATAAAACTATGTTTTGAAATCGCTATACAGGTGCCTATTAAATTGAAGGAGTTCCTTCAATAGGGAAGTATCCAGTTCATCCACTTTTATTTTTACATAATCAGTGTTTCAAATCGCTTCATAAATTACGAAGTTATTATTTCCCCCTTCCGTATCCAAATTGCAAGCACTCGCGGCCGGCCGACACGCGTGTGACGTCACGGTTCTCGCCCCGTCCACGAAATGGGAGTTCGACTCGGCGTTCGTTCAGTCGCACGGGCGGCGCACACTGGCTCCATATTGAAAAATTTTGGCCAAGGGTCCAAGGTCAATGAACCGGTATGATGTTTGTTTTGGAGGTCGCTGGCATCATTACAAACATTTTTTACCGAGGATGATTTTCTGTAAAATGTGTATTTTTACAGATATATACTATTTATATTTCTGTAAAAATTTATAATTTATACTTTGAACAATAGCTTGCGTGATTCAACCGGATTTAGAATAGAAGTTGCTGTAAGTTGTTGAAGAAGTTACAACTGACATTTCTTCATAGACGATGTTTGCGAATCGTTGCTATAAGCAAAGCTTCAGGCGGATATGTATTTTTGTTCTGAAAGTAGAATGTTTTTTTTTTTATGTGAACAAGTGGCACTATAATAAACACTCAGCACTCAAATGATTTTCCAAAAACTTGGGTACTCCTATATAAAAAATAATTTATATTTTTTAATATGGAGAAAAAATAATAACTTTAAATTTCTTGCGCGATTCAACAGGATTTAGAATAGAAGTTGCTGTAAGTTGTTGTAGAAGTTACAACTGACATTTCCTCATAGACAAATGTTTGCATATAGTTGCGATAAACAATTATTATATAAAAAAATATATGTATAAAATGTTTCAATTAACTCAATTTAACTTAAATACAATATTGTACTTACCTGCCCAACTTCAATATTTTTTAAATATTTCTTAAATTCTAAGCAATGGTCTAAATAATAAAGAACTAAATTTCAGTCATGTGACGTCATCACCCGTGTAGTTCCCGGCGTAGAATAGGACTACCCTATACCATGCCATGGGTGTCGTAAGAGGTGACTAAGGTAAACTTCCCAGGAGGGTGGGCAGCAGCTTCCTTCTGTGTACTTTTATACTATACTGCAATCGCCTAGACGCCGCCATGCGATTGGCGACTGGAAAACTCCCCTCATGGATAACACAACGAAACCACGGCCCCTTGTCCCCGGCAGCTCCACTAGTCCTGTCTACGGTAGCGGGCATGGTAACGGTGGCTAAGAATCCCTGGCAGAGATCCGGCTACCAACACAACAAAAAACTAGACCTGGTAACATTCAATACAAATGGACCGATGAAAAGTTTATAGAGCTAGAAGAACAGGTAAAAACATGTAAGAACAGGAACAAGTTACTATGGGATATAATCGGATTGTCAGAGGTCCGAAGGCAGGGGAGGACACTATGATCTTGACATCTGGTAACTTGTTCAACTTCTTCTTCTTCTGTCGAGTGGTTATTGAGTCTATCGACCTGATGAACCCTGGTGTCAGAGTTTTTAAACCGCCTAGTAGCACAACTATCAGGCCTCTGACAGGGTTTGAGTAACGACTTGTTCTATTACCGGGAGGGAGACCAACTTTCCCAAGGTGGTGTCGGATTTATTGTCCACAAATCTCTCGTCAATAACGTTGTGTAAATAGAGAGAGTATCGAGCAGGGTGGTATACCTTATACTCAGAATTACCGAACGGTATTCGTTGAAGGTCATACGGGTATGAGCACCACACTCGTTACGCCCCCATGATGAGGTGGAGGTGAACAGCGTACTGCCATAGCAAGCACAACTGCATTTACTTTCTGCACCACAGCATATGCTGAGTTAGGGCCTATTTAGGGGTGCGGTACACTTGCGATAACTTGTAACTACTCAACTTTTTTATTAGTTGTTGTCTTTTTTTACTTTTTATGTTGTTGTATTGTGTTGAACCCTTAATAAACGGTTTTCTATTATATTCTATTCATTTATGGAGCCATACGGACGGGGTGTTGAACTCTATTGCGGGAGCTAATGAGAGTGTGAGATGATGTATGACTGTGATTTATTAGTTAATATGTATGATGTTTTATAATAAAGTTATGTAATACACACAGTGACAAAAATATCTTAGTATTCTATGCGTGTAAGTTGCAAGCTCAGCATGTCACTCAGTATTGGTAATAATTATGTAGTAAGCAAATCCATAACCTGCGCGACATGCTGACATAGAATACTTATACGTAAGCGGCGCGGCGGGCGCATGCTGGATGAGATGTTTGGTTTAGCCCAAGGGTTTTGTGGTTGGGTTTTGTACGAGCATATCTCGAAAGCCTTACACATCTCGAGTACGCACTTTAACGTTATTATGGGGGAGTTCAACGCGAAACTAGGCACAAATAATGGTGATGAGTTGAGAGTAGGGTAATTTGGATACGGACAACAGAATCGTCGAGGGCAACGCTTGATGGACTTCATGGGTGAACCTTTTTGCAATGAACTCTATCTTCCAAAACGTTTGAGTTGGAAATGGACCTGGTTAAACCCAGACAAGACAAAAAATCTTTGAGCATACACTTAAATGATCGAGATGAAATGAGACTTCAGTCTTTAGCTGATATGCCAAAATTTAGTTAGCTTAATAGACAGATCTCAAAAGCCATGAGACGCGATACATGCGAGTATAATACTGATCGTATTAAGGGTGCAATTGAGCGAAACCCAAATCGGGCTCGAAAGTATTCGCTAGAGATCTGTCTATTGCATAAAGCTAACTAACAAAGCTGAAGATCGATAAGAGTAGTATAGTTTCATTTCATTCAAGTTGGAAGTGTTAAGTGAGGTTGAGGAGTTCTATGGACAGTTATACACGTCTATACAAAAACCTGTCATAAGTTTGGCCAACGAGCCAAGAGCCAAAATTAACCCGACACTATACCGAAGATATCCCAGATGTCAGTCTGTATGAGATCGGAATAGCTCTCTTCTTCTTCTTCTTCTTATGTAGCCGTTATGTTTCTTTTCGTTACGCAACAGAATAAGAAACGACTATATCCGTAAACGAACAAAAGTAACCGACATAGAACTGAAGTGGCAGTGGGCAGGCCATATAGTTCGTAGTACTGATGACCGTTTTTAGAAAACAAGCATATTAGTTAGAAAATCATTTGAGTAATAAGTGTTTGTTATAATGCAACCTGTCTACATGAAAAAAAAACAGTATCAAAACTATAAATAAATATGCGCCTGAGGCTTTGCTTATTGCAACTATTCGCAAACATCTGTCTATGAAGAAATGTCAGTTGTAACTTCTACAACAACTTACGGCAAGTTCTATTCTAAATCCGGTTGAATGGCGCAAGTAATTAATCAAGGACTTTTTTTCCACAAAAAAAATAAAATAATTTTTGTATCTTAAAAAATACGCATTTTATAGAAAATCATCATCAGTTTAAAATGTTTGAAATGATGCCAGCGACCTCAAAAAAAAATAATACCGGTTCATTGTCCTTGGACTCAATGTCCAAAAATGTTCAATATGGAACCAGTGTGCGCACGGGAGGAAGGGCTGTAAAAACCAGCTAATTTTAAGTCATTTAAGGGTTTCAGTAGGTACCTGTATTGTAATTTAGGCAGATCAATCTAAAACAACCCTAAAAATTTGTCAGACATGGCTACTCAAGTAGATTTTTATGATTTTTGTAAGTTTTATTATTATAGGGATCTATTTCTTAATTTTCTAAGTTTTTTAAAAGCCTGCAAAGCTTATGAGAACTACTCACCAATGTAAAGTCAATCATAGTAGGTATTTGCTAACCAAAATATGTTAATAGCTAGGTAGGTATTATAAACAATTCAAATTTAGGTATTACTTTCAATTTATTTAATGTAATTTCATTCACATAATGTGCAATCAGATTATAAACATCCCAACATAAAAACTGTATAAACGTTATATGTCTCAATTGTAGTGAATGCACAAAAAAGTTGTGAAATCAAAAATCAAAATCTAGGTTTAGGTAGGTATTTAAAGTTAATCATATTTTTTAAATAAATCAGATTTTATATGACTTGGCTGTTAACTGCTGATAGAGTTTTTTTGTTATTTCCAACTTCTGGTATTTACAGTGGCCAATAAATAAATTAGATAGATAAAATTAAATCATTCTTTATTCAGTAAATAGGTAGCTCAGTAGGTTATAACTTAATTGATCTATAACTAAGTGGGTAAATAATAAGTACTAATTTACATGTTTTCCAACAAGTTTATTGAGGATGACAAGGGTTTTTATTCTTCAGTAAAGATCTATATGTAGGTATTAACTTTACATCTTGTAAGTACTAATTTATCTTTATTTTATTGCTTCAAAAATTAGCACTTCTGTAGGTCTGCTGTAAGAAAATTATTTTTAGAAATAAGCATTGCCTGTTGTGTCTTTGTTTTTTTATGTCCCGTTTTAATGTTTTTGTATACAATAAATTGGTATATAAATAAATATTAAATCAATTCTGGTAATTCTGTTCAATTATGACTATAATTTGAAATCCTATCTAATCCTATGCAAATATTAAATTATTTTTTTAATAACTTAAATACATTTTAATTTATGCACTGTTTCAGTTTTTAAACCACCTAATAGCACAGCTAATAAGACCGCTGACATGGTTTGTGTAACAATCACTATCAAGGGCAGACCGGGACCAACGGCTTAACACGGAATCTTTTTTCTTCCAGATAAACAGGTGATTTAGCCTTCATTATGCACCTGACTACACAAGTACCTTATGTTGCTTGTTAGTGATGAATATAATATATTAAGAGCCACAATAACAATGTGAGTGTAATATGACTGTGCAAGTAAGCTTAGCAATAATAATCTTTCCGCATCACAAAATAGAACTTTTGTCCTAATTCACTTGCAGCTGTGCCTGGACTCTGGGCCTTGCACCATAACAGTAGATAAAAACTACATTGATATGGTTCCATGCTGGACTGGGAGTGAAAGAAAAATATAGAATGTGCCAGCTACATCTCCCGGGCATGCTGTTAATACCAGCTAAGGGTTCCGAGAGTTACAGTGTATTGTAATTTAGTCAATGGGCTGACAACCCATCTATATAGCAATATACATAGTCATCTGTAATAACCCTCAAAACTTGTCAGATGTATGTTTAGGACATTTTGCTTGTGCCTACCCTGTCAGGGATAATGGTGTTATTTTATGTATGTATGTTTGTATATGCTTGGACTTTTCAGATACTTACCTAATGCTCCACTCTTTAACGTGGAGCTTTAGCTTTAACTTTAAGTTAAGTTCAGTTATAAGTTCTTATGAAAACAGTTAACAGATAGGCACCTACTACTATCTACAGTTTGATGCAACACACCACCTGTTCTACAATCTTCTTATTAGTAGGTATGCCATGAATGTATAATGTTGACTTTCTGCATACAAGGATTAGTGAGCCTTTCTTCTTGACTTTCTTCTATAAATAATAGGAGTGGTAATGTAATAGACAGACGTTTGCCCTTTTAGGTAAATGCAGACTGATTGGGTCAGATACATAATTTCAGGGTGGATTTCTTGACTATTCCTTCTACTTCACGAACCATTTTACACCGAACACTGTGCTTAAGTTTTAAAGTTTGCTTAAGTTTTACTCCATTTGTCCACAGTAGGTACAAGTAGAACTCTACATAGCAGTCTCTGCAAGGTATAAGGCAATATTTGTAACAACACAGTCCACTCCACTTCTTCTCGAGTCAATAGTTTGGAGATTTCTTCAGTACTGAATTATTATCCTAAAAATAAAAATCAACCGGCGATATCAGCTTGTTATCACCACACCACAGGATATATACTAGGTAATCTGTGCACACCACAGAACAGAAAAACAGGGTCAGAGAGTAAAGGAAATGAGGCGCCTACTATAGTGTTAAAAACACAAAAATTTCGAGACAGTTTTATTTTTGTCTAAAAATGACAGTTTTTGTTTTTGCGATGAATTAAGCAAGATTATGGCAAAATAAGCCATTTACTGCACTTTCGATTTTTCACTACGATCGATATTTTCGAGATTTCAAGTGATTTAAGATATTTTTATTTTTTTGGACTGGGAGCGAGAGAAAAACATAGAATGTGCCAGCTGCATTTCCTCCCGGGCATGCTGTAACAACCAGCTAAGGGATCTGAGGGTTTCAGTATATTGCAATTTGGGCGATGGGCTGACAACCTGTCACTACAGCAATATACGTACAAAACCATCTTGAATAACCCTCAAAACTTTGTCAGACGTGGCGGAACGAGTAAAATAGCTTTTAGGAAGTTAGAAATCCAATTAACATCCTAAAGCGGAAGAAGTGAGGCTTCTGACTGACTAAATCTTTTAGCATCCTAACTAGAAAGCCATTTAGGAAGGTGAAATAGCGTTTCAAGCGTTAGTCGCACCGCATCCGTCACTGCGGAAGGATGTGCAATTTTTAATTAGTTAACATGTAAGGACGTGAGTGTACGATGTCGCCGACGACGAGAGAAAAAGAAGTTATGACTAATATAATAGAATTATATAAAGAGATGCTTTATCTCCGGAACAAAAACTATTCAAATAAAAATATTACACGTTTCTAAAGTATTTACAAGGACTTCTATTATTTATTTTTTTATATTTAAATGCTTAATCAAAACTCGAAAAAGAAAATTGTCAATTTAAAAACCAATTTTTAGTTATTCCTTTTTAATGCCCTGCAGTGGGACACCACAGGCTCATAAAAAATAAATATTGACCCAACAGCCAGCCTATGAGAAGACCAGGACCAATTTTTGATATTTTGACAGGACTGAAGTCATTCATCACCAAACGCAGAAGAGCAGCCCCTCCACCCCAGCGTAACTAAGTGCAGGCACCTAGCTCACCTGCGCAGCCTCGGCCACTACGGCTCGTACGGTGCCCGCGCTTAGTAACAGTGGGCAGGGGCTGCCCTCCCTCCACGCCTCCAGATTTTTATATACACTCTTGAGCGGTATGAGCGGAAAGACCACGTGAAATTCGGGGTTGACAGATTCGGTTCTGTCACAAACAAGCAAGCATGCAAGCAAACAAACATGCATGCAAGTATGTATGCAAGCAAACAGGTAAGCAAGCAAGCAAGCAAGCAAGCAGGCATGTATGCAGGTATGCATCACTAGCAATCTTACCCCGAAGGGTATGGTGGAAGCAAGCTGGGCGAGCGCAGCGAGCCTAATCTATCGAACCTAATCTATCCGTGTCGGGATGCACCGAGTCGGTTTGAATGTCATTCGGAAAATTAATATAGCTGACAAATAAGTATTCTGTAAAATGTTGCTTCGGTATGAAATACATTATGTCAAGTAAATTATCTGACAATTAAGAAAAGGACAGGTGATATTATAGTATTTAGTAAAAAAGACTTACTGTAAAGCAGAGTAACGTTGTTCGGAGAAAGAATACTGCGGTGAAATGTTATTGCGTTAATGAAAAAAAATACAAAATATAAAAATAGTAAAATGTCTGAATCGTTTTCGGAATATTGTAATACGGATGTAGGTTTTTCAAAAATATGATAGGTTACTATCACTTCTGGCACTTCGCCGGCCGCTGCCATGGCACGCTCGCGGGGCTCGTGCGTTGTGGTCACTAGTCTAACCTAACCTAACCAACCAACCAAAAGATTTTTTTTATTGCCCCACGTTTCCTCCCTCGGAGTTTGCGACTTATTGCGGTTAGTTAGCATATTTGTCTGACAGCTGTTTTATGTATTTCTCTAAAATTCGTCATGAATCCTAAAAACATAAAAAATAAAACTTCGAATTACTCGAAAAATATTGATTTTAGAGAAAAATTGAAAAGGTAATAAAATGTTTATTTAGTCATAATACAGCTAAATTCATCATAAAAATTAACATTTTCTGAAATTCACTGACCACTTCAAAAATTTGCTGTCTTTAGCACTAAAAAAAATTCTAAGTCACGCCGCCCCCGTAAACTAAAGGGTATCACACACTGCCGCGGTGAGTAACGGTGGATGTAGTAGGTTGGCTGACTAAAATTAGATTTTAAACAGGGTACCTAGGTACGCAAATATAATATTATTATTGACAGTCCTACATTACCTATCTATACACAGTGCAGGCAAAGATAGTAGGTATAATACCTACACAACAGTGCGGGTGCGGGACACAAATTGACCCTAATATTGTCTATTATCTATGAGAAATATGTCAGTCAGTATGTTCATCCGTCCATCAAGAAAGAATAATAAAGTATTCGTTAAACGTCCAATCCAATCTCAAAAATGGGTAGTGTCCCACGACTGGGTCACCTGGGTAAAGTCCGATATCATATCTGATCAATTTTGTTGAAACATGGAATTATCTTACCCGGCCTTGGGTAGAGTTCAACATTACCCAACGCTGGCTGGGTAATGTCCGATGTTGTGTAATTTTAGAGAATTTGTGTATGTTTGAGAGTTTGTGTTTTCCCGTGGGAATGACTTGACTCCTGTGGTAAAAAGCAACTCAAGTCTTTGTCTAGGGCTTTTTTTTCATTTCCAGAAAGAATTTCCTTTTGTATTTGTTTAGTTTCGTTGACTGAGCAACCACAGTTTCTAATACGCTGCCCCTTACACGCGGTATAGAACGGTACAAGTGGCACCGGCAGCAGCATGTGAGACTCTTAACGTGGTTAAAAATTTAAGCGGTTCTCACATCACATCTGGCACGTACTCTTTGGGACACTATGAAAAAAAAATACACTTTATGTGGGGCCAAAATTATTCTAAGTAAAAAAAAAGAGATTTTCCTAAAATTAAATAGGTATTAAATTATTTGTAACTTCACGTTCCATACTTTGCGTGTTTTTCATACAAACCGAGGTACGTACTTAAAAAGAACGATCATCACGACAACATCAACGACATCTCCGTCGCGTACCGTGAAGATGATAGTAGCTAGTCTACATATATAATCTGTGATAGATAGTGTGACAACCACTTAATGTCACTTGTCGTTGTCACGTTTTTCCCGCCTAAAGGCAAATTATATGATTTCTGATACAGCCTGCTTGGCGTATAAAAATCGTAACTTAAAAAAATGCACATCTCATCAAAAATCCAAACGCCCAAAAAACACATGCATCAAGTTAAAAAGCATAAAAAGTAACATCTTGAAATGGTTTTTCAATTCTGTATTTATAAGGAATGACGAATTTTAACTACTGTCCAGCTCGTCTTATACTGTAGCTCTTCATTTGCTCTACTCTAGTAGCTTAGAAGCTCCAAAGATTCAAAACGAAACTGCGATAACTTTTTTTTAATCGATCGATTTATAATCGGAATCGATGACAAGCTCGGACTTCGTCTCAACTCTACGGTAGAGGTCATTCACATGACGAGAATTCTCGTGGTGCTTCTTCCTCAAGCGCTGTGGGAATTGTCGTCATATATTTTGCATCACGGTAATTGTTGTCACGTGTTGTATTCGGGTGCTGCCAGTTCACATGGTGCGTATTCCTGCAGCGCGTGGTGAATGTTCATCACGGGAAATAGCAGCATATAGTTAGCACCCTGGGAATTGTTGACATGTTATGTTTTACCGTGACGCGTATTCACATGGTGCGTATTCACATGTTGAGCATTATATGCTGCACACTAGCCGCACTCGTTTCATTGACGGGAAAAACTAGATTGGAATCAGTTTTTTTTTCTATTGATTGCGTCGTAAATGTTAATTAAGCTGTCATTAATTCTAGGATTTGACCGGGGTGCCGGCGGTGGTGGACTTCGCAGTGATGCGTGATGCGGTGAAAGACCTTGGCGGCAATCCTGACAAGATCAACCCAATCTGTCCGGCTGACCTGGTCATTGACCATTCGGTACAGGTCGACTTTGCTAGATCGTAAGTATTCTTCTTGTTTTTCTTAGCAAGTAGATTTTCGAATTTGGAACGACCCGAATAATTCATTTATTGGTGCCAGACTATTGAAACCGCCTAGTATTATACCGATATTAAATAATCGTTCTCATTTGCAGACCTGATGCGCTTAACAAGAATCAAGAATTAGAATTTGAAAGGAACAAAGAGCGATTCCAGTTTCTTAAGGTGAGTTAGCTCTAATATTGTACAGGGAGTAAAAAAATTGCTGGCCATATTTTAGGATGTGATTCTACCCATGAAACTGAACAACTTTCACCAAGGAACATAGGTCGAAATACAAATGGTGTTACTGGCTGGCTTGAGTTTATAGAAGGGCCAAAGTTTTTTTTAATATTCTGACTTATGTTCCTTAGGGAAAGTTGTTCAGTTTCATGGGTAGAATGACACCCTAAAATATGGCCAGTTATTTTTAACTCTCTGTATTAAAGTTTTTTTATAGATTATTACGGCTCTGGAATCTGGTCCTTATGAGCCAGTTGTTGTTTTAGCTTCATTGCATTTGCAAAGGCAATATTGCTATTGTTTCATTTATTTTATTCTATTTGACATTGTACTATTAGCTTTTTTTATTACAAATTGTCATATTTTAGTTTTTAAGACATTTATTATTTTTATTTTTTATTTCTGACGATCATTTTATCCTTGGACATTCTCAGTGTTATTGTAATGTTATTATGAAATTGATAAAATGAAATAAACATGTCTAATCTATAAATTATATTTTTTTTATTTTCTAGTGGGGTGCTCAGGCCTTCGACAATATGTTGATCGTGCCGCCGGGCTCCGGTATCGTGCATCAGGTAAGACATAACTATTTACATACATACATAAAATCACGCCTTTATCCCTTACGGGGTAGGCAGAGCGTAAAACGCCTCGTCTGACAAAAAATGAGGGCAATTTTAGATTGTAATGTGTATTGCTAATGTGTAGTGACAGGTTGTCAGCCAATCGCCTTAATTACAATACACTGTAACCCTCGAGTCCCTTTTGCTGTCTTCTACAGCATGCCCGGGAGGAAGGGCAGCTGGATCATTCTATGTTTTTCTATCTCTCCCAGTTCAGCATGGAAGAAATCTCTCCCAGTCCAGCATGGAAGAATCTCTCCCAGTCCAGCATGGAAGAATCTCTCCCAGTCCAGCATGGAAGAAATCTCTCCCAGTCCAGCATGGACATAACTATTTCCCATCTCTATTTGCCTATCAGTTTGCGGAAAGCTGTCCGTTACACCCCGTATAGTACATTACTTTACAGGCCGAAAAACAAGCAATGTATGGTCGACTTTTAAACTTTTTACAAGACATTGCTATTTCTGCTGAGACCAGTATACTATTTTTGTTACATTTTGCGAGGAAATAACAACAATACATACATACATACATATAGTCACGCCTGTATCCCTGATGGGGTAGGCAGAGCGCAAACGACCCAAACAAAGGTCGCTCCGCCACGTCTGACAAAGTTTTGAGGGTTATTCAAGATAGATTTGTAGGTATATTGCTGTAGTGACAGGTTGTCAGCCCATCGCCTAAATTGCAATACCCTCAGATCCCTTAGCTGGTTTTTACAGCATGCCCGGGAGGAAATGCAGCTGGCACATTCTAAGTTTTTCTCTCGCTCCCAGTCCAGCATGGAAGATCACAACAATACACTTAAAAACAAACATCAAACTTGCTATTTCTCCATTTTATTTTGCCATATAAAATTTTCATGACGCTTTTGACATTCGCACATTTAATTTTTTTCGCATTGAACCCAAATATTGTGAACTTAAAAACAGCTAATCCTTACTAGGTATGACATGACTACTCAAAACCGCTGTAATTGAAAAATATTGTAGCTGGCATCACTGAGAATTTTGCGAAGTTTAGCTTTGACAAGCTGTTTGATAAACCATAGACAAATAATCCCAAAATATAGTGTATACTTTAAAGACCTCGCGTAGTGGTCATTATGCCAGGAATTAAAAATAAAAGTCATAGAGGTGCCATAGAGAAGGATTTATAGGAAGACCCTCTTTTTCTCTATGACAGTTATTTTTAATTCCTATCAGGGTTAATGGCCATTATTTTCGCTTCGAACTCGAGTACCGAAAAGAGTGAATGTATGCTTTATTTTTTTTTAAACAATGAAGCTATTATTTTATAAATAGTAGTTATTTCCCGCTTAATTTCCAGGTGAACCTGGAATACCTGGCCCGCGTGGTGTTCACCGGCGACACGCTGCACCCGGACTCAGTGGTGGGCACGGACAGTCACACCACCATGATCAACGGGCTCGGCGTCGTCGGCTGGGGCGTCGGAGGTGAGTTACTACACCGTTTGTGGCGAGGAGATGAGTTACAACACGACAGATGACGCGTGGGGTGAGTTACAACACGACAGATGACGCGTGGGGTGAGTTACAACACGACAGATGACGCGTGGGGTGAGTTACAACACGACAGATGACGCGTGGGGTGAGTTACAACACGACAGATGACGCGTGGGGTGAGTTACAACAGGAAAAATGACGCGTGGGATGAGTTACAACACGACAGATGACGTCGTAGGGTGGGGCGTCGGAGGTAAGTTAAAACATGACAAATAGATTTTAATTTTCGGTTTATTATAGAGACATTTCTTTCTAATTTTGTCGAATTTTCCTTTCTTTACGGAGTTTAAAAAAAAATATGATTCATTCTAAGAGGTCTTAAGTCACAAAGTGAGGACGCATGTAACTTTTTCTTTGCCAAGTTTAAAAAAAATGTGATCACCAGAGGTCGGAAATTCGGGTGCAAAAAAAGTAAAAACCCACTGTTGGAGCTACTGAGAGTTGCTACAACCACCTTTTTCAAGATGTTTAGGGCCCCAGTTTATTTTTCTTTATTAAATTGTTTTAGTAATACCAATGTGTTCTTTGCGTCAATATAAGTCGAAAGTGTTTGCAATTTTTTTTATATTTGTTTTAATTTGAAAGATATAAGTAGAAATGTATTTTCAATGTACTGAAAAATATTAAAAATATAAAAATATCATTTGATTGTTTGATATTTTTATTGAATACCATTTAGAAATGATTTCTACGATGCTTTTATTATTTTAACACAAAAATTTGAATGGGGCCCTCGGGGGCCCAAAAGCGTTTTATTTCTTTAAAAAAAATTGTGGAGTAAATTAAAATTAAAATTCGTAATTGGCAAGGTTAAGACAAGATAAACGCTTTTTACTCTTGTAATTTTTTCTCTACGATTGATAGTTTCAGGGTAAATTGATGTTGAAGTTAGTAGGACACAATTGTTCAAGACCAAGCCAAGTAGTTGTTTTTATGGTGAAATCAGCTAGGTTAAGAAGAGATAGGCACTTCTCTTTTAAGAAAGATTTTTTTCTCTACGGTTGACAGTTTCACAGTGAATTGATGTTAAAATTCCCTGGACACAATTTTTGGGCCTGGAGGCCCCAAAGCGTTTTACTGCTTAAACATTACTTTACTTTTTTCTTTCTTTGTGAAACTATTAAGGTTCATTGTAAAAACCTAAATCCTTAAAAACCTTGCCAAATACGAATTTTAATTTTCTCCGCAATTGTTTTTAAAGAAATAAAACGCTTTTGGGCCCCCGAGGGCCCCATTCACATTTTTGTGTAATAATAATAAAAGCATTGTAGAAATCATTTATAAAGGGTATTCAATAAAAATATCAAACAATCAAACGATATTTTTATATTTTTAATATTTTTCAGTACATTGAAAACTCATTTCTACTTTTATCTTTCAAATTAAAACGAATATTAAAAAAAAATGCAAACAGTTTCGACTTATATTGACGCAAAGAACACATTGGCATTACTAAAATAATTTAATAAAGAAAAATAAACTGGGGCCCTAAAAATCTTGAAAAAGGTGGTTGTAGCAACTCTTAGTAGCTCCAACAGTGGGTTTTTACTTTTTTTGCACCCGAATTTCCGACCTCTGGTGATCACAGATTAAATATTATACATCAAGATGACGTCAAACTGCTTGTCATTATTAGTTTTTTTTTTCATAGGCATACCTGGATATAAGGCTAATGATATTTTGACATAAATCCGAGATTGTCCCAAAGGCACATTTTTAAAGAACTCGAAAAATATTATATTAAAAAACTCAAAACAATATGTTCCATGTTACGCATCACGAAATCTTCGGAACTGTATATTTATTTCAGTACGTAACTGTCTCTGTGGTCTAGTGGTCAGAGCTATGGGCTTACGATCCGGAGGTCTTTTGTTCAATTCCCAGGGGGGGGAACACGAAGTTTCCCCAGTTTTGGTTCGGACATTGCAGGCTGAATCACCTAATTGTCCGAAAAGAAAAAAGATTCCATGCTTTGGAGGGCACGTTAAGCCATCGCTCCCGGTCGCTGTCTTTTATAGTGGTCGTTACTCAGAACCATGTCAGAGGCCTAATAGGCGGTTTGAAAACTCTGACACCAGGCTCGTTATGCGACTCGAGAATCCACTCTCTAAGAAAGAAGTACCTAATGAAAAATGAAGCCATGTGAATGTATTTTTTTATCAGGTATCGAGGCAGAAGCCGTGATGCTGTCTCAGCCAATCAGCATGCTGCTGCCGAAGGTGGTCGGCTACAAGCTGGTCGGGGAACTGAGCCCGCTGGCCACTTCTACTGACCTCGTTCTCACTATTACCAAGGTTAGCTACGGTTACCTTACATGGCTTACATAGATCTTATACATACCAGGCCACTCAGAAAGTATTGCGATAAATAGTTTTTATATATGGCAGACTGGCCGGTTAGAATCTTTTTTGAAAATATGATTACTTGTAAGTAAAAATATGTGTGTTCCATTTTCAAAATTTCCCTCCACATTTTTTGCGAGCCAATTCAAAGTATCGTGTCTTACTGAAAAATGGATCTGCGCCGGGAACATTTTAGAGCTATGATTTTTTACGATTTCAAGTGTCGCCTGAAACCGGATGAATCGTTCGATAGACTTCAAATGGCATTTATGGATGAAAGCCCCTCCAAGGCAACCGTGTATCGTTGGTATAACGAATTTAGGCGCGGTCGACCAACCTTGGGGGATGAAGAAAGAAGCGGTCGCCCTTTGACGGCTATTACGGAAGAAAACGTGCTAGCAGTGAAAAATTTAATCCAAGATAATAGGCGAATTACATATCAGGAGATTCAGCACATATTAAAGATTGGATCGGGAAGCGTTCACGAGATTCTACACGGGCATCTTCGCGTGAGGAGGATAGTATCGCGCTGGGTGCCGCACTACCTCACCGACGCTCAGAAGCAGGCCCGGGTGGAATGGTGCCGTGATATGCTGAACAAATTTGAAGCAGGCTCGTCTCGGCGTGTTTACGACATCGTAACAGGTGATGAGTCCTGGATTTATCAATACGATCCAGAAACCAAGCGCCAGTCGACAGTTTGGGTGTTTCAAAATGAACCAACGCCTACCAAAGTGAAGCGATCTCGAAGCGGGGGGAACATTTTGATCGCCAGCTTTTTTAATTTGACTGGCCACTTGGCCTCAACTCCCTTGCGAGATCAAAGAAGCATTAACGCCGAATGGTATACTACCAAATGTTTACCAGAAGTTTTTTCTGTTGTGAGCAACAAGCGACCAAACACAGGGCTCCGCGGACTACTGCTCCACCACGACAATGCGCCTGCACACACCGCGCTCAAAACGAGGGACTTCCTGGGCAGCACACCAGTCAAACTCCTGGGTCACCCTCCTTACAGCCCTGATCTCGCACCGTGTGACTTCTTTTTATTTCCAAAAATAAAAAATCAGCTCAAGGGGATACAATTTTCGTCGCCGGAACATGCGCTGGCTGCGTTCGAGCAGGCTGTAAACGAGGTGTCTACGGCGGAATGGAAAAAGTGTTTTGAAAACTGGTTCATACGCATGAATCTTTGTATAGAGGCTGGTGGAGAGTACTTTGAAAAGATTTAATAAAAATATATGTACCTGTAGAACAATTTTTTTAGTGTCGCAAATCTTTCTGAGTGTCCCACGTATAAGTATATTCAACTCAGTTTTAGAATAAAGGTTAACAAAGTTTCATGTCATATTAAAGATTTTGTCCTGTCCCTCCCATCCCAACCGTCCCGTCCCTCCCATCCCAACCGTCCCGTCCCTCCCATCAAAACCGTCCCGTCCCTCCCATCCCAACCGTCCCGTCCCTCCCATCCCAACCGTCCCGTCCCTCCCATCCTATCCGTCCCGTCCCTCCCATCCCAACCGTCTTTCCCCTCCCAACCGTCCTTCCCCTCGCAAGCTCGCAACCACTTTCAACCAACCCGCCCGTCCCAACCGATCCTCCCGTCCCAACCGATCCTCCCGTCCAAATAACAAATAAATAAAAAAGGGCAAAAATATGCCCGCTGCTTAAAACAACACAATTTATTTTCCAGCACCTCCGCTCGCTCGGCGTGGTCGGCAAATTCGTGGAATTCTTCGGTCCCGGAGTGCGTGCCTTGTCCATAGCGGACAGAGCCACCGTGGCCAACATGTGCCCGGAGTTCGGGGCTACGGTCGCGCACTTCCCTGTGGACGAGAGGTCGCTGCAGTATCTGGTGCAGACCAGTGAGTATAGATGGCGCTGTAGGGTTTCTGAACCGCGCTACCGTTGAGTGCCTGCCTTGTCCATAGCGGACAGAGCCACCGTGGCCAACATGTGCCCGGAGTTCGGGGCTACGGTCGCGCACTTCCCTGTGGACGAGAGGTCGCTGCAGTATCTGGTGCAGACCAGTGAGTATAGATGGCGCTGTAGGGTTTCTGAACCGCGCTACCGTTGAGTGCCTGCCTTGTTCCTAGCGGGTAACGAGTAAGTGATGATAGATGATAAGAGATGGCGCTGTAGGGTTTCTGAACCGCGCTACCGTTGAGTGCCTGCCTTGTTCATAGCGGACAGAGCCACCGTGGCCAACATGTGCCCGGAGTTCGGGGCTACGGTCGCGCACTTCCCTGTTGACGAGAGGTCGCTGCAGTATCTGGTGCAGACCAGTGAGTATAGATGGCGCTGTAGGGTTTCTGAACCGCGCTACCGTTGAGTGCCTGCCTTGTTCGTAGCGGGTAACGAGTAAGTGATGATAGATGATAAGAGATGGCGCTGTTGTGTTTCTAAAACGCGGTATCTTTGAGTACATGCACTGTCTAAAGCGGGTAACGAGTAAGTGATGATAGATGATAAGAGATGGCGCTGTTGTGTTTCTAAAACGCGGTATCTTTGAGTACATGCACTGTCTAAAGCGGGTAACGAGTAAGTGATGATAGATGATAAGAGATGGCGCTGTAGGGTATCTGAAACGCGGTATCTTTGAGTACATGCACTGTCTAAAGCGGGTAACGAGTAAGTGATGTTATGTGATAAGAGATGGCGCTGTTGTGTTTCTGAAACGCGGTATCTTTGAGTACATGCACTGTCTAAAGCGGGTAACGAGTAAGTGATGTTATGTGATAAGAGATGGCGCTGTTGTGTTTCTGAAACGCGGTATCTTTGAGTACATGCACTGTCTAAAGCGGGTAACGAGTAAGTGATGATAGATGATAAGAGATGGCGCTGTTGTGTTTCTGAAACGCGGTATCTTTGAGTACATGCACTGTCTAAAGCGGGTAACGAGTAAGTGATGATAGATGATAAGAGATGGCGCTGTTGTGTTTCTGAAACGCGGTGTCTTTGAGTACATGCACTGTCTAAAGCGGGTAACGAGTAAGTGATGTTATGTGATAAGAGATGGCGCTGTAGGGTATCTGAAACGCGGTATCTTTGAGTACATGCACTGTCTAAAGCGGGTAACGAGTAAGTGATGTTATGTGATAAGAGATGGCGCTGTTGTGTTTCTGAAACGCGGTATCTTTGAGTACATGCACTGTCTAAAGCGGGTAACGAGTAAGTGATGATAGATGATAAGAGATGGCGCTGTTGTGTTTCTGAAACGCGGTATCTTTGAGTACATGCACTGTCTAAAGCGGGTAACGAGTAAGTGATGATAGATGATAAGAGATGGCGCTGTTGTGTTTCTGAAACGCGGTATCTTTGAGTACATGCACTGTCTAAAGCGGGTAACGAGTAAGTGATGATAGATGATAAGAGATGGCGCTGTTGTGTTTCTGAAACGCGGTGTCTTTGAGTACATGCACTGTCTAAAGCGGGTAACGAGTAAGTGATGATAGATGATAAGAGATGGCGCTGTTGTGTTTCTGAAACGCGGTATCTTTGAGTACATGCACTGTCTAAAGCGGGTAACGAGTAAGTGATGATAGATGATAAGAGATGGCGCTGTAGGGTATCTGAAACGCGGTATCTTTGAGTACATGCACTGTCTAAAGCGGGTAACGAGTAAGTGATGATAGATGATAAGAGATGGCGCTGTAGGGTATCTGAAACGCGGTATCTTTGAGTACATGCACTGTCTAAAGCGGGTAACGAGTAAGTGATGATAGATGATAAGAGATGGCGCTGTAGGGTATCTGAAACGCGGTATCTTTGAGTACATGCACTGTCTAAAGCGGGTAACGAGTAAGTGATGATAGATGATAAGAGATGGCGCTGTTGTGTTTCTGAAACGCGGTATCTTTGAGTACATGCACTGTCTAAAGCGGGTAACGAGTAAGTGATGATAGATGATAAGAGATGGC
The DNA here is from genome assembly GCA_949820665.1 of Scrobipalpa costella. Classification (NCBI taxonomy): domain Eukaryota; kingdom Metazoa; phylum Arthropoda; class Insecta; order Lepidoptera; family Gelechiidae; genus Scrobipalpa; species Scrobipalpa costella. The sequence goes on along the minus strand of OX463322.1, from coordinate 8,218,122 downwards.
GCTATAGGGTATCTGAAACGCGGTATCTTTGAGTACATGCACTGTCTAAAGCGGGTAACGAGTAAGTGATGATAGATGATAAGAGATGGCGCTATAGGGTATCTGAAACGCGGTATCTTTGAGTACATGCACTGTCTAAAGCGGGTAACGAGTAAGTGATGATAGATGATAAGAGATGGCGCTGTTGTGTTTCTGAAACGCGGTATCTTTGAGTACATGCACTGTCTAAAGCGGGTAACGAGTAAGTGATGATAGATGATAAGAGATGGCGCTGTTGTGTTTCTGAAACGCGGTATCTTTGAGTACATGCACTGTCTAAAGCGGGTAACGAGTAAGTGATGATAGATGATAAGAGATGGCGCTGTTGTGTTTCTGAAACGCGGTATCTTTGAGTACATGCACTGTCTAAAGCGGGTAACGAGTAAGTGATGATAGATGATAAGAGATGGCGCTGTTGTGTTTCTGAAACGCGGTGTCTTTGAGTACATGCACTGTCTAAAGCGGGTAACGAGTAAGTGATGTTATGTGATAAGAGATGGCGCTGTAGGGTATCTGAAACGCGGTATCTTTGAGTACATGCACTGTCTAAAGCGGGTAACGAGTAAGTGATGTTATGTGATAAGAGATGGCGCTGTTGTGTTTCTGAAACGCGGTATCTTTGAGTACATGCACTGTCTAAAGCGGGTAACGAGTAAGTGATGATAGATGATAAGAGATGGCGCTGTTGTGTTTCTGAAACGCGGTATCTTTGAGTACATGCACTGTCTAAAGCTGGTAACGAGTAAGTGATGATAGATGATAAGAGATGGCGCTGTTGTGTTTCTGAAACGCGGTATCTTTGAGTACATGCACTGTCTAAAGCGGGTAACGAGTAAGTGATGATAGATGATAAGAGATGGCGCTGTTGTGTTTCTGAAACGCGGTGTCTTTGAGTACATGCACTGTCTAAAGCGGGTAACGAGTAAGTGATGTTATGTGATAAGAGATGGCGCTGTTGTGTTTCTGAAACGCGGTATCTTTGAGTACATGCACTGTCTAAAGCGGGTAACGAGTAAGTGATGATAGATGATAAGAGATGGCGCTGTTGTGTATCTGAAACGCGGTATCTTTGAGTACATGCACTGTCTAAAGCGGGTAACGAGTAAGTGATGATAGTAGATAAGAGATGGCGCTGTAGGGTATCTGAAACGCGGTATCTTTGAGTACATGCACTGTCTAAAGCGGGTAACGAGTAAGTGATGTTATGTGATAAGAGATGGCGCTGTTGTGTTTCTGAAACGCGGTATCTTTGAGTACATGCACTGTCTAAAGCGGGTAACGAGTAAGTGATGATAGATGATAAGAGATGGCGCTGTTGTGTTTCTGAAACGCGGTATCTTTGAGTACATGCACTGTCTAAAGCGGGTAACGAGTAAGTGATGATAGATGATAAGAGATGGCGCTGTAGGGTATCTGAAACGCGGTATCTTTGAGTACATGCACTGTCTAAAGCGGGTAACGAGTAAGTGATGATAGATGATAAGAGATGGCGCTGTTGTGTTTCTGAAACGCGGTATCTTTGAGTACATGCACTGTCTAAAGCGGGTAACGAGTAAGTGATGATAGATGATAAGGGATGGCGCTGTTGTGTTTCTGAAACGCGGTATCTTTGAGTACATGCACTGTCTAAAGCGGGTAACGAGTAAGTGATGATAGATGATAAGAGATGGCGCTGTAGGGTATCTGAAACGCGGTATCTTTGAGTACATGCACTGTCTAAAGCGGGTAACGAGTAAGTGATGATAGATGATAAGAGATGGCGCTGTTGTGTTTCTGAAACGCGGTATCTTTGAGTACATGCACTGTCTAAAGCGGGTAACGAGTAAGTGATGATAGATGATAAGAGATGGCGCTGTAGGGTATCTGAAACGCGGTATCTTTGAGTACATGCACTGTCTAAAGCGGGTAACGAGTAAGTGATGATAGATGATAAGAGATGGCGCTGTTGTGTTTCTGAAACGCGGTATCTTTGAGTACATGCACTGTCTAAAGCGGGTAACGAGTAAGTGATGATAGATGATAAGAGATGGCGCTGTAGGGTATCTGAAACGCGGTATCTTTGAGTACATGCACTGTCTAAAGCGGGTAACGAGTAAGTGATGATAGATGATAAGAGATGGCGCTGTAGGGTATCTGAAACGCGGTATCTTTGAGTACATGCACTGTCTAAAGCGGGTAACGAGTAAGTGATGATAGATGATAAGAGATGGCGCTGTAGGGTATCTGAAACGCGGTATCTTTGAGTACATGCACTGTCTAAAGCGGGTAACGAGTAAGTGATGATAGATGATAAGAGATGGCGCTGTTGTGTTTCTGAAACGCGGTATCTTTGAGTACATGCACTGTCTAAAGCGGGTAACGAGTAAGTGATGATAGATGATAAGAGATGGCGCTATAGGGTATCTGAAACGCGGTATCTTTGAGTACATGCACTGTCTAAAGCGGGTAACGAGTAAGTGATGATAGATGATAAGAGATGGCGCTATAGGGTATCTGAAACGCGGTATCTTTGAGTACATGCACTGTCTAAAGCGGGTAACGAGTAAGTGATGATAGATGATAAGAGATGGCGCTGTTGTGTTTCTGAAACGCGGTATCTTTGAGTACATGCACTGTCTAAAGCGGGTAACGAGTAAGTGATGATAGATGATAAGAGATGGCGCTGTTGTGTTTCTGAAACGCGGTATCTTTGAGTACATGCACTGTCTAAAGCGGGTAACGAGTAAGTGATGATAGATGATAAGAGATGGCGCTGTTGTGTTTCTGAAACGCGGTATCTTTGAGTACATGCACTGTCTAAAGCGGGTAACGAGTAAGTGATGATAGATGATAAGAGATGGCGCTGTTGTGTTTCTGAAACGCGGTATCTTTGAGTACATGCACTGTCTAAAGCGGGTAACGAGTAAGTGATGATAGATGATAAGAGATGGCGCTGTTGTGTTTCTGAAACGCGGTATCTTTGAGTACATGCACTGTCTAAAGCGGGTAACGAGTAAGTGATGATAGATGATAAGAGATGGCGCTGTTGTGTTTCTGAAACGCGGTATCGTTGAGTACATGCACTGTCTAAAGCGGGTAACGAGTAAGTGATGATAGATGATAAGAGATGGCGCTGTTGTGTTTCTGAAACGCGGTATCTTTGAGTACATGCACTGTCTAAAGCGGGTAACGAGTAAGTGATGATAGATGATAAGAGATGGCGCTGTTGTGTTTCTGAAACGCGGTATCTTTGAGTACATGCACTGTCTAAAGCGGGTAACGAGTAAGTGATGTTATGTGATAAGAGATGGCGCTGTTGTGTTTCTGAAACGCGGTATCTTTGAGTACATGCACTGTCTAAAGCGGGTAACGAGTAAGTGATGATAGATGATAAGAGATGGCGCTGTTGTGTTTCTGAAACGCGGTATCTTTGAGTACATGCACTGTCTAAAGCGGGTAACGAGTAAGTGATGATAGATGATAAGAGATGGCGCTGTTGTGTTTCTGAAACGCGGTATCTTTGAGTACATGCACTGTCTAAAGCGGGTAACGAGTAAGTGATGATAGATGATAAGAGATGGCGCTGTTGTGTTTCTGAAACGCGGTATCTTTGAGTACATGCACTGTCTAAAGCGGGTAACGAGTAAGTGATGATAGATGATAAGAGATGGCGCTGTTGTGTTTCTGAAACGCGGTGTCTTTGAGTACATGCACTGTCTAAAGCGGGTAACGAGTAAGTGATGATAGATGATAAGAGATGGCGCTGTAGGGTATCTGAAACGCGGTATCTTTGAGTACATGCACTGTCTAAAGCGGGTAACGAGTAAGTGATGATAGATGATAAGAGATGGCGCTGTTGTGTTTCTGAAACGCGGTATCTTTGAGTACATGCACTGTCTAAAGCGGGTAACGAGTAAGTGATGATACATGATAAGAGATGGCGCTGTTGTGTTTCTGAAACGCGGTATCTTTGAGTACATGCACTGTCTAAAGCGGGTAACGAGTAAGTGATGATAGATGATAAGAGATGGCGCTGTTGTGTTTCTGAAACGCGGTGTCTTTGAGTACATGCACTGTCTAAAGCGGGTAACGAGTAAGTGATGATAGATGATAAGAGATGGCGCTGTAGGGTATCTGAAACGCGGTGTCTTTGAGTACATGCACTGTCTAAAGCGGGTAACGAGTAAGTGATGTTATGTGATAAGAGATGGCGCTGTTGGGTTTCTAAAACGCGGTATCTTTGAGTACATGCACTGTCTAAAGCGGGTAACGAGTAAGTGATGATAGATGATAAGAGATGGCGCTGTTGTGTTTCTGAAACGCGGTATCTTTGAGTACATGCACTGTCTAAAGCGGGTAACGAGTAAGTGATGATAGATGATAAGAGATGGCGCTGTTGTGTTTCTGAAACGCGGTGTCTTTGAGTACATGCACTGTCTAAAGCGGGTAACGAGTAAGTGATGATAGATGATAAGAGATGGCGCTGTTGTGTTTCTGAAACGCGGTATCTTTGAGTACATGCACTGTCTAAAGCGGGTAACGAGTAAGTGATGATAGATGATAAGAGATGGCGCTGTTGTGTTTCTGAAACGCGGTATCTTTGAGTACATGCACTGTCTAAAGCGGGTAACGAGTAAGTGATGATAGATGATAAGAGATGGCGCTGTTGTGTTTCTAAAACGCGGTATCTTTGAGTACATGCACTGTCTAAAGCGGGTAACGAGTAAGTGATGATAGATGATAAGAGATGGCGCTGTTGTGTTTCTAAAACGCGGTATCTTTGAGTACATGCACTGTCTAAAGCGGGTAACGAGTAAGTGATGATAGATGATAAGAGATGGCGCTGTAGGGTATCTGAAACGCGGTATCTTTGAGTACATGCACTGTCTAAAGCGGGTAACGAGTAAGTGATGTTATGTGATAAGAGATGGCGCTGTTGTGTTTCTGAAACGCGGTATCTTTGAGTACATGCACTGTCTAAAGCGGGTAACGAGTAAGTGATGTTATGTGATAAGAGATGGCGCTGTTGTGTTTCTGAAACGCGGTATCTTTGAGTACATGCACTGTCTAAAGCGGGTAACGAGTAAGTGATGATAGATGATAAGAGATGGCGCTGTTGTGTTTCTGAAACGCGGTATCTTTGAGTACATGCACTGTCTAAAGCGGGTAACGAGTAAGGGATGATAGATGATAAGAGATGGCGCTGTTGTGTTTCTGAAACGCGGTGTCTTTGAGTACATGCACTGTCTAAAGCGGGTAACGAGTAAGTGATGTTATGTGATAAGAGATGGCGCTGTTGTGTTTCTGAAACGCGGTATCTTTGAGTACATGCACTGTCTAAAGCGGGTAACGAGTAAGTGATGATAGATGATAAGAGATGGCGCTGTTGTGTATCTGAAACGCGGTATCTTTGAGTACATGCACTGTCTAAAGCGGGTAACGAGTAAGTGATGATAGATGATAAGAGATGGCGCTGTAGGGTATCTGAAACGCGGTATCTTTGAGTACATGCACTGTCTAAAGCGGGTAACGAGTAAGTGATGTTATGTGATAAGAGATGGCGCTGTTGTGTTTCTGAAACGCGGTATCTTTGAGTACATGCACTGTCTAAAGCGGGTAACGAGTAAGTGATGATAGATGATAAGAGATGGCGCTGTTGTGTTTCTGAAACGCGGTATCTTTGAGTACATGCACTGTCTAAAGCGGGTAACGAGTAAGTGATGATAGATGATAAGAGATGGCGCTGTAGGGTATCTGAAACGCGGTATCTTTGAGTACATGCACTGTCTAAAGCGGGTAACGAGTAAGTGATGATAGATGATAAGAGATGGCGCTGTTGTGTTTCTGAAACGCGGTATCTTTGAGTACATGCACTGTCTAAAGCGGGTAACGAGTAAGTGATGATAGATGATAAGGGATGGCGCTGTTGTGTTTCTGAAACGCGGTATCTTTGAGTACATGCACTGTCTAAAGCGGGTAACGAGTAAGTGATGATAGATGATAAGAGATGGCGCTGTAGGGTATCTGAAACGCGGTATCTTTGAGTACATGCACTGTCTAAAGCGGGTAACGAGTAAGTGATGATAGATGATAAGAGATGGCGCTGTTGTGTTTCTGAAACGCGGTATCTTTGAGTACATGCACTGTCTAAAGCGGGTAACGAGTAAGTGATGATAGATGATAAGAGATGGCGCTGTAGGGTATCTGAAACGCGGTATCTTTGAGTACATGCACTGTCTAAAGCGGGTAACGAGTAAGTGATGATAGATGATAAGAGATGGCGCTGTTGTGTTTCTGAAACGCGGTATCTTTGAGTACATGCACTGTCTAAAGCGGGTAACGAGTAAGTGATGATAGATGATAAGAGATGGCGCTGTAGGGTATCTGAAACGCGGTATCTTTGAGTACATGCACTGTCTAAAGCGGGTAACGAGTAAGTGATGATAGATGATAAGAGCTGGCGCTGTAGGGTATCTGAAACGCGGTATCTTTGAGTACATGCACTGTCTAAAGCGGGTAACGAGTAAGTGATGATAGATGATAAGAGATGGCGCTGTAGGGTATCTGAAACGCGGTATCTTTGAGTACATGCACTGTCTAAAGCGGGTAACGAGTAAGTGATGATAGATGATAAGAGATGGCGCTGTTGTGTTTCTGAAACGCGGTATCTTTGAGTACATGCACTGTCTAAAGCGGGTAACGAGTAAGTGATGATAGATGATAAGAGATGGCGCTATAGGGTATCTGAAACGCGGTATCTTTGAGTACATGCACTGTCTAAAGCGGGTAACGAGTAAGTGATGATAGATGATAAGAGATGGCGCTATAGGGTATCTGAAACGCGGTATCTTTGAGTACATGCACTGTCTAAAGCGGGTAACGAGTAAGTGATGATAGATGATAAGAGATGGCGCTGTTGTGTTTCTGAAACGCGGTATCTTTGAGTACATGCACTGTCTAAAGCGGGTAACGAGTAAGTGATGATAGATGATAAGAGATGGCGCTGTTGTGTTTCTGAAACGCGGTATCTTTGAGTACATGCACTGTCTAAAGCGGGTAACGAGTAAGTGATGATAGATGATAAGAGATGGCGCTGTTGTGTTTCTGAAACGCGGTATCTTTGAGTACATGCACTGTCTAAAGCGGGTAACGAGTAAGTGATGATAGATGATAAGAGATGGCGCTGTTGTGTTTCTGAAACGCGGTATCTTTGAGTACATGCACTGTCTAAAGCGGGTAACGAGTAAGTGATGATAGATGATAAGAGATGGCGCTGTTGTGTTTCTGAAACGCGGTATCTTTGAGTACATGCACTGTCTAAAGCGGGTAACGAGTAAGTGATGATAGATGATAAGAGATGGCGCTGTTGTGTTTCTGAAACGCGGTATCGTTGAGTACATGCACTGTCTAAAGCGGGTAACGAGTAAGTGATGATAGATGATAAGAGATGGCGCTGTTGTGTTTCTGAAACGCGGTATCTTTGAGTACATGCACTGTCTAAAGCGGGTAACGAGTAAGTGATGATAGATGATAAGAGATGGCGCTGTTGTGTTTCTGAAACGCGGTATCTTTGAGTACATGCACTGTCTAAAGCGGGTAACGAGTAAGTGATGTTATGTGATAAGAGATGGCGCTGTTGTGTTTCTGAAACGCGGTATCTTTGAGTACATGCACTGTCTAAAGCGGGTAACGAGTAAGTGATGATAGATGATAAGAGATGGCGCTGTTGTGTTTCTGAAACGCGGTATCTTTGAGTACATGCACTGTCTAAAGCGGGTAACGAGTAAGTGATGATAGATGATAAGAGATGGCGCTGTTGTGTTTCTGAAACGCGGTATCTTTGAGTACATGCACTGTCTAAAGCGGGTAACGAGTAAGTGATGATAGATGATAAGAGATGGCGCTGTTGTGTTTCTGAAACGCGGTATCTTTGAGTACATGCACTGTCTAAAGCGGGTAACGAGTAAGTGATGATAGATGATAAGAGATGGCGCTGTTGTGTTTCTGAAACGCGGTGTCTTTGAGTACATGCACTGTCTAAAGCGGGTAACGAGTAAGTGATGATAGATGATAAGAGATGGCGCTGTAGGGTATCTGAAACGCGGTATCTTTGAGTACATGCACTGTCTAAAGCGGGTAACGAGTAAGTGATGATAGATGATAAGAGATGGCGCTGTTGTGTTTCTGAAACGCGGTATCTTTGAGTACATGCACTGTCTAAAGCGGGTAACGAGTAAGTGATGATAGATGATAAGAGATGGCGCTGTTGTGTTTCTGAAACGCGGTATCTTTGAGTACATGCACTGTCTAAAGCGGGTAACGAGTAAGTGATGATAGATGATAAGAGATGGCGCTGTTGTGTTTCTGAAACGCGGTGTCTTTGAGTACATGCACTGTCTAAAGCGGGTAACGAGTAAGTGATGATAGATGATAAGAGATGGCGCTGTAGGGTATCTGAAACGCGGTGTCTTTGAGTACATGCACTGTCTAAAGCGGGTAACGAGTAAGTGATGTTATGTGATAAGAGATGGCGCTGTTGGGTTTCTAAAACGCGGTATCTTTGAGTACATGCACTGTCTAAAGCGGGTAACGAGTAAGTGATGATAGATGATAAGAGATGGCGCTGTTGTGTTTCTGAAACGCGGTATCTTTGAGTACATGCACTGTCTAAAGCGGGTAACGAGTAAGTGATGATAGATGATAAGAGATGGCGCTGTTGTGTTTCTGAAACGCGGTGTCTTTGAGTACATGCACTGTCTAAAGCGGGTAACGAGTAAGTGATGATAGATGATAAGAGATGGCGCTGTTGTGTTTCTGAAACGCGGTATCTTTGAGTACATGCACTGTCTAAAGCGGGTAACGAGTAAGTGATGTTATGTGATAAGAGATGGCGCTGTTGTGTTTCTGAAACGCGGTATCTTTGAGTACATGCACTGTCTAAAGCGGGTAACGAGTAAGTGATGATAGATGATAAGAGATGGCGCTGTTGTGTTTCTGAAACGCGGTATCTTTGAGTACATGCACTGTCTAAAGCGGGTGTAGCCGACAGATGTCGCCACACCTAGAAACGTGGTATCGAAGTTTTCATATTACATACTATCAATGGGGTAGGCAGAGCTTCAACAACCCAAACAAACGCCGTTCCGCTACGACTGACAAGTTTCAAGGGGTTGTTAAGATATATATGTATATTGCTGTAGTGACAGGTTGTCAGCCCATCGCCTAAATTACAATATACTGAAACCCTCGAATCCCTTAGCTGGTTTTACAGCATTCCCGGGAGGAGATGCAGCTGGCAGATTCTATGTTTTTCTATCCCTCCCAGTCCAGCATGAAATAAAAAAAAATACATTACCTGTCCTTCTGCCTTCCAGACCGCTCTCAAGAGAAGATTGACGTCATCAAGGCATATTTACAAGCCACCAAACAATTCCGGGACTACAACAACCCGGCACAGGACCCCGTCTTCTCAGAGGTATGTTAAAATACCGGGTGTAAGGGACAGCGTCCCACAAACAGATAGGGGTTGCGCGGTCAACGACACTGAACGACTCACCAGCAAATTATTTCAGGAAGAGGTTTTTTTTTTGCTTTTCCATGCAAATTGTCAGACTTAAATGGTCATTTTGTATGGAAAAGCAGAAATGAAATGTTTCCTAGTGAAAGTGTTCAGTGTCGTTGACTGAGCAACCCCTATCATTTTGTGGAACGCTGTCCCTTACACCGATATGAAATATTCATACAAACATACAATAACGCCTTTATCTCTAATGGGTTAGACACAGCGTAAACCATCCAAACAAAGATCGTTCCGCCACGTCTGACAAAGTTTTGAGGGTTATTTAAGATAGATTTTTAGTTTGTAGGTATATTGTTGTAGTAACAGGTTGTCAGCCCATCGCCTAAATTGCAATATACTGAAAACCCTCGAATCCCTTAGCTGGTTACTTACAGTATTTCCGGGAGGAAATAAATAAAAAAATGAAAACTGAAAAAATATGTATTACTTAAAAATTAAATGTAATTGAATGGTCTATACTCAGAATATCTTCATACAGCAATAATAAAAATATGTCACGGAGAATATATAATTAATTAAATCGACTGTGAAAAGCGAAAAATGCTGACACGCGTCAAATTGAGCTTTGTACATACATACATATATCACGCATTTATCCCTAATGGGGTAGGCAGAGCGATGGGATAGCCCATTAGGGATAAAGGCGTGCTTATTTTTATTATATTTGACGACCCGTGCAGCCTAGTTGGCAGTGTACCTGCCTGCTACGCAGAGGGTCCCGGGTTCGATTCTTGGCCTGGGCAGATATTTGAATGATGAGTTTAAATGTCTGTTTCTGGGTCTGGGTGTTACATACATACATATAATCACGCCTTTATCCCTAATGGGGTAGGCAGAGCATGAACTACCCAAACAAAGGTCGTTCCGCCACGTCTGACAAAGTTTGAGGGTTATTCAAGATGGATTTGTACGTATATTGCTGTAGTGACAGGTTGTCAGCCCATCGCCTACATTGCAATATACTGAAACCCTCGGATCCCCTAGCTGACTCTTACAACATGCCCGGGAGGAAATGCAGCTGGCACACTCTAAGCCTCTCTCTCGCTCCCAGGCCAGCATGGAAGTGTGATTGGGTGTGTGTCTGGGTGTTACTTGTGGTTGTTTCTGTGTATGTCCATGGCACCCCGACACAGGAAATCCTAGTGGGGGCTGTGAGTGTGATCGTGTTTTTTTCTTATTTTTAAGCATACATACATATAACCACGCCTTTATCCCTAATGGGGTAGGCAGAGCGTAAACGACCCCAAACAAAGGTCATTCCGCCACATCTGACAAAGTTTTGACGGTTATTTAAGCATATTCAATTCAATTCAATCATTTATTAATAAATAAAAATTTACACGTCACTAAACTCATCAATTACATTTTTTTTTATACAAATTCAAAATTATCAAAGTAATAATAGATATATTTGTACTGACATTCAGATTTGTTTTTGTGCAACTGGGGCAGTTAAACTGACAATGTTTGCAGGTGGTTGAGCTGGACCTCTCAACCGTAGTGACGTCAGTGAGCGGCCCCAAGCGGCCTCAGGATCGCGTGTCCGTGTCAGTCATGAAGCAGGACTTCAGCGAGTGTCTCACCAACAAGGTAAGACAAACCATACCCGGTGTAAGGGACCGCTATTTAATTTATTCAAATGACAGATGATTAATAAAATTAATATTTTATTGGCAAGTTTATTGAATCGTAAATTATCTTTTTTTTTTTTTTTTTTTTTTTTTTTTTTTAAATATATATAGGCGAGCATTTGTCCGCCATCTCACCTGGTGGAAAGTGACGATGCGGACTACGTTGAAGCATACTCACCTATGTAGTGCCTATTCACTCTCGCCTCTAATTTTATTATTATTTATTAATCTTATAATCTCTTGACATATCTTCAATTTCTGTAAATAATCTGTTTGTTTTTAATGAATTTTCTATTGTATTAAGTATTGACACAAATGTTTATTGTACTTGATATTTTTACCCTCGATGACTGTAATTGGTACGCCGTAGTTATTGAAATTAAATAAAAATAAAATAAATTAATAAACATTGCAGTCGCTCGGGTAACTTCGCAAAAATGAATATTATCTAAGTCTTTTTAATAGTTGCCCACCATTTGAACTATATCTATCAAAAAAGGGACATTTTGCGAATGAGACGTTTTGCGACAGGGACATTCTGCGAAGTAACGGTCGCTCGGTCAACGAAACTGAACAATTTTCAACAGGAAATGAAATAATGTTTTGCCGGACAACTTACAATGTTCAAGCTATATTAATTTTACATGATGATTTAACACAGAGCTACAGTTATCACAAACCTAGTGACAGAGTGATATAACTGTCTACTGAGGTAGTGACAGCTTTGGCTACTAGTGAAGCTTTTCGGTTTCTTCAGATGAGTTTCTCAGGCCATTGATGATTCTAAATGATGATTTAACACAGAGCTACAGTTATCACAAACCCAGTGACAGAGTGACATAACTGTCTACTGAGGTAGTGACAGCTATAGCTACTAGTGTCAATTTCAGCTTTCTTCTTTGATATTTGTGAATGATGATCTAAGCACAGAGCTACAGTTATCACAAACCCAGTGACAGAGTGATATAACTGTCTACTGAGGTAGTGACAGCTTTAGCTACTAGTGTCAATTTCAGCTTTCTTCTTTGATATTTGTGAATGATGATCTAAGCACAGAGCTACAGTTATCACAAACCCAGTGACAGAGTGATATAACTGTCTACTGAGGTAGTGACAGCTTTGGCTACTAGTGAAGCTTTTCGGTTTCTTCAGATGAGTTTCTCAGGCCATTGATGATTCTAAATGATGATTTAACACAGAGCTACAGTTATCACAAACCCAGTGACAGAGTGACATAACTGTCTACTGAGGTAGTGACAGCTTTAGCTACTAGTGACAATTTCAGCTTTATTCTTTGATATTTGTGAATGATGATCTAATCACAGAGCTACAATTATCACAAACCCAGTGACAGAGTGATAAAACTGTCTACTGAGGTAGTGACAGCTTTAGCTACTAGTGACAATTTCAGCTTTCTTCTTTGATAATTCCGAATGATGATCTAATCACAGAGCTACAGTTATCGCAAACCCAGTGATAGAGTGACATAACTGGCTACTGAGGTAGTGACAACTATAGCTACTAGTGACGATTTCAGCTTTCTTCTTTGAATATGTTGTTTAAGCAATATTTGTGAATGATGATCTATCTAATCACAGAGCTACAGTTATCACAAACCCAGTGACAGAGTGACAAACTGTCTACTGAGGTAGTGACAGCTATAGCTACTAGTGACAATTTCAGCTTTCTTCTTTGATATTGGTGAATGATGATCTAATCACAGATGAGCCCGATGGTGTAGTGGATAGGGCCGCTGCCTCCTGAGCGGGAGGTCGTGGTTCGAATCCCACCACGTACCACTGTGTTTTTCGGTTTTCGAATTTCATATGTACGTTTATTCGGCGCTTTTTCCGTGCTTCGGAAGGCACGTTAAGCCGTTGGTCCCGGTTAATATCGTTAAATACCGTAGATATTAGTCGTTAAGCCATTTCAGAGGCCATTGGCGGCTTGAAAACTCTGACCTGATCTAGGATTGGGTCTGGTTTTCCTTCTGGGTTGCAGAGGTCAGATGGCAGTCGCTCTGTGTAAAAACCAGTACTCTCGTTCAATCCCCTAGATTAGGTAGCCGACCCCGTAAGATACGGGATAAGGCTAGGGAGATGATGATGATCTAATCACAGAGCTACAGTTATCACAAACCCAGTGACAGAGTGATAAACTGTCTACTGAGGTGGTGACAGCTATAGCTACTAGTGACAATTTCAGCTTTCTTCTTTAAATATGTTGTTTAAGCAATATTTGTGAATGATGATCTATCTAATCACAGAGCTACAGTTATCACAAACCCAGTGACAGAGTGATAAAACTGTCTACTGAGGTAGTGACAGCTTTGGCTACTAGTGACAATTTCAGCTTTCTTCTTTGATATTTGTGAATGATGATCTAATCACAGAGCTACAGTTATCACAAACCCAGTGACAGAGTGACAAACTGTCTACTAAGGTAGTGACAGCTATAGCTACTAGTGACAATTTCAGCTTTCTTCTTTGATATTGGTGAATGATGATCTTCACAGAGCTACAGTTATCACAAACCCAGTGACAGAGTGATAAACTGTCTACTGAGGTGGTGACAGCTATAGCTACTAGTGACGATTTCAGCTTACAAAACAAACAGAGTACAATTAGGCGGCCTTATTGCTAGGGTAGCAGTTTCTGCCAGGCAACCTTTGGGTAAAGGAGTAGTTTTTTAATAATATGCGTATAACTATAAATCGATGATGATGATTTAATTTAATCTAAATTAATGGCTTTTGTGTATTCACATTGCCGCCAATAACACGTAGTGAAGCAAATACAAGCTAGGGAGGATGTACAAACACAAAAACAGAACACGCGTGTTTGGGGAAATCTAGGACAAACACAAAACAACACAATAATAATATCAGTCTTCTTCTTTTTCTGTCGAGTGGGTATCGGGTCTATCGATCCGATGAACCCTGGTGTCAGAGTTTTTTTAAACCGCCTAGTAGCACAACTATCAGGCCTCTGACATGGTTTGAGTAACGACCACTATCAAAGACAGCGACCGGGACCGACGGCTTAACGTGCCCTCCGAAGCACGAAATCTTTTTCTTTTTCGGACAATCAGGTGATTCAGCCTGCAATGCCCTAACCAAACTGGGGAAAAATTCACAAAGTGGAATCGAACCCAGGACCTCCGGATAAGGAGTCCATGGCACTAGCCACTAGACCACAGACGCAGTTAATAAATATCAGTAATATATTACAATAAATATGCAAATAGATACGATGAAAGTGTCTTAAAACTGTAGTAATCACAAACCCAGTGACAAATTTCAATGTCTGACTGAGTTAGTGACAACTTCAACTTAAACACATGAATGATTTCTTCTGGGTTCAATATCATTACTTCGCAGAATGTTTCACAAAATGCCCCTTGGTCGCAAAATGTGCCCCTTCTCATAATCCCTTTCGCATAATGTCTCTTTTTGCAAAATGTCCCTTTTGCAATATCTCCCATTTTAGAAAGATTTAGTTTAAATAGTGGGCAGTTACTGTAAAGACAAAATCAAAGGGACATTTTGCGAAAGGTAAGTTTGCGATTTTGCGAAGTTACCTTCAATACGTTATGTCGATGATATTCGATGATGGTGTCAATAAGTTGCAGTGATCTGAAACCCAGTGACAGGGTAAAAAAAACAGTTTACTGAGATAAAGACAACTACAACTTTAAAGACGTGTGTGACATCCTTAGTACTTAAAGACTTTGAATTTATGATATTGATGAAGTTGATGAAAGTGTCTTAAGACTAGTAATCAGAAGCCCAGTGACAAATTATAATGACTGTCCGACTGAGTTAGTAACAACTTCATCTCAAAGACTTGAATAATTTCTTCTGGCTTCAATATGACGATGATTTTCGATGATTGTGTCAATAAGTTGCAGTAATCTGAAACCCAGTGACAGGATGACACAACTGTAAACTGAGCTAAAGATAACTACTACTTTAAAGACTTTTGAAGACAATGAAGCCATGATGATGTTGAAGTTGATGATAGTGCCTGAAAGCGGAAGTAATCACAAACCCAGTGACACCCCGATACAGGGAATACTAGTCAGGGCTACAAATGTGATCGTGTTTTTTCTTTATATAGCGATGATTTTTGATGATTGTGTCAATAAGTTGCAGTAATCTGAAACCCAGTGACAGGATGAAAAAACTGTAATCTGAGCTAAAGATAACTACTACTTAAAGACTGTTGACTTTGAATCTATGATGGATGATTTGATGATAGTGCCTAAAAGCGGTAGTGATCACAAACCCAGTGACACGATTAACTTAACTGTCTGACTGAGTTAGTGACAACTTCATCTCAAAGACTTAAATAATTTCTTCTGGCTTCAATATGACGATGATTTTCGATGATGGTGTCAATAAGTTGCAGTAATCTGAAACCCAGTGACAGGATGACAAAACTGTAAACTGAGCTAAAGATTTCAAATTTCAAGACTTTTGAAGACAATCAATTCGTGATAACGTTGAAGTTGATGATAGCGCCTTAAAGCGGAAGTAATCACAAACCCAGTGACACCCCGATACAGGGAATACTAGTCAGGGCTACGAGTGTGATCGTGTTTTTTCTTTATATAACGATGATTTTCGATGATTGTGTCAATAAGTTGCAGTAATCTGAAACCCAGTGACAGGATGACAAAACTGTTTACTGAGATAAAGACAACTACAACTCCAAAGACTTGTGTGACATCCTTAGTACTTAAAGACTTTTGAAGACTTGGAATAATATATTGATGAAGTAACATAAGATAATGATGAAGTTGATGTGTCAAAGTGTCTTAAGACTGTAGTTATCAGAAGCCCAGTGACAAATTATAATGACTGTCCGACTGAGTTAGTGACAAGTTCAACTTAAAGACACGAATGATTTCTTCTGGCTTTAATATCGTTACTTCGCAGAATGTCCCTTTCGCTAAATTCCCGTTTTTAGAAAAAAAATATGTTCAAGTAGTGTACAGCTACTCAAAATGCTTTAAAAAATCAAAGGGACATTTTGCGAAACTGCCTTCAATACGTTATGACCTGTCACTACAGCAATATACCTACAAATCTATCTTAAATAACCCTCAAAACTTTGTCAGACGTGGTGGAACAACCTTTGTTTAGGTTGTTTACGCTCTGCCTACCCCATTATGGATAAAGGCGTGATTATATGTATGTATGTATGTACGTTTTGACCATGAATTTCGATGATGGTGTCAATAAGTTGCAGTAATGTGAAACCCAGTGACAGGATGAAAGAAAAACTGTTTACTGAGTTAAAGATAACTACAACTTTAAGACTTTTAAAGACTTTGAAACTATGATAATGATGAAGTTGATGATAGTGCCTGAAAGCGGTAGTAATCACAAACCCAGTGAATAAATTAACTTAACTCTCTGACTGAGTGAGTGACAACTTCAACTTAAAGACATTAATGATTTCTTCAGTTATGAAAATTATTATGAACTTTGAAGATAATGTCAAAAACCTGCAGTAATCTGAAACCCAGTGACAGGATGACAAAACTGCAAACTGAGCTAAAGACCACTACAACTTTAAAGACTTGTAGACAATGATACATTGTATCTGTGATGGATGATTTGATGATAGTGCCTGAAAGCGGTAGTAATCACAAACCCAGTGACAAATATCAATGACTGTCTGACTGAGTTAGTGACACCTTCAACTTAAAGACATTAGATTTCTTCTGGCTTCAATATCGTTACTTTGCAAAATGTTCCTTTCGCAAAATGTCCCCTTCTCATAATGTCCCTTTCGCTAAATTATAGAAAAAATGTTCAAATAGTTGGCACCTACTGAAAATACTTTACAAAAATGACCCATTTTGCGAAGTTACCTTCAATACGTTACGGCGATGATTTTCGATGATCGTGTCAATAAGTTGCAGTAATCTGGAACCCAGTGACAGGATGAAAAAAAAAACTGTTTACTGAGATAAAGATAACTACAACTTTAAAGACGAGTGTGACATCCTTAGTACTTACACACTTTCAAACTAAAATAATAATGAAGTTGATAATAGTGCCTGAAAGCTTTCTGAGTGAATGACAACTTCAACTTAAAGACAATAATGATTTCTTCTGGCTTTAATATCGTTACTTCGCAGAATGTTTCTTTCGAAAAATGTACCTTGGTCGTGAAATGTTCCCTTCTCATAATGTTCCTTTTATGAAAGATTTAATTTAATTCAAATAGTGGGCACCTACTGGAATTACTTTTTCAAAGGGACATTTTGCGAAAGGGATATATTGCGAAGAAATGATGATTTTCGATGATGGTGTCAATAAGTTGCAGTAATCTGAAACCCAGTGACAGGATGACAAAACTGTAAACCGAGCTAAAGATAACTACTACTTTAAGACTGTTGAAGACAATGAATCTATAAAGGATGATTTGATGATAGTGCCTGAAAGCGGTAGTAATCACAAACCCAGTGACAAAATTAACTGTCTGACTGAGATCGTGACAACTTTAACTTAAAGACATTAATGATTTCTTGTGGCTTCAATATGACGATGATTTTCGATGATGGTGTCAATAAGTTGCAGTAAATAAAAAAGTTATAGTTTTAATTTGTTAGAAGATACAAAATTCGATAAATTATAACCAAAAGGAGAGTCAATGAATCTATGATAAGTGTTATGACTGATGAAGTTGATGATAGTGCCTGAAAGCGGTAGTAATCACAAACCCAGTGACAAAATTAACTGTCTGACTGAGATCGTGACAACTTCAACTTAAAGACATTAATGATTTCTTGTGGCTTCAATATGACGATGATTTTCGATGATGGTGTCAATAAGTTGCAGTAAATAAAAAAGTTATAGTTTTAATTTGTTAGAAGATACAAAATTCGATAAATTATAAGCAAAAGGAGAGTTAATGAATCTATGATAAGTGTTATGACTGATGAAGTTGATGATAGTGCCTGGTAGTGATCACAAACCCAGTGACACGATTAACTTAACTGTCTGACTGAGTTAGTGACAACTTCAACTTAAAGACATGAATAATTTCTTCTGGCTTCAATATGACGATGATTTTCGATGATGGTGTCAATAAGTTGCAGTAATCTGAAACCCAGTGACAGAATGACAAAACTGAAAACTGAGCTAAAGACAACTACAACTTTAAAGACTTGAAGACAATGAATCTGTGATGGATGATTTGATGATAGTGCCTGAAAGTGGTAGTAATCACAAACCCAGTGACACGATTAACTTAACTGTCTGACTGAGTTAGTGACAACTTCAACTTAAAGACATGAATAATTTCTTCTGGCTTCAATATGACGATGCGTTTCGATGATGTTGTCAATAAGTTGCAGTAATCTGAAACCCAGTGACAGGATGAAAAAACTGCAAACTGAGCTAAAGATAACTACAACTTTAAAGACTTGTAGACAATGAATCTGTGATGGATGATTTGATGATAGTGCCTGAAAGTGGTAGTAATCACAAACCCAGTGACACGATTAACTTAACTGTCTGACTGAGTTAGTGACAACTTCAACTTAAAGACATGAATAATTTCTTCTGGCTTCAATATGACGATGCGTTTCGATGATGTTGTCAATAAGTTGCAGTAATCTGAAACCCAGTGACAGGATGAAAAAACTGCAAACTGAGCTAAAGATAACTACTACTTTAAGACTGTTGATGACTTTGAATCTATGATGGATGATTTGATGATAGTGCCTAAAAGCGGTAGTGATCACAAATCCAGTGACACAATTAGCTTAACTGTCTGACTGAGTTAGTGACATCTTCAACTTAAAGACATGAATAATTTCTTCTGGCTTCAATATGACGATGCTTTTCGATGATGGTGTCAATAAGTTGCAGTAATCTGAAACCCAGTGACAGGATGACTAAACTGCAAACTGAGTTAAAGATAACTAAAACTTTAAGACTTTAGAAGACTTTGTTAAGTTAATATTGATTAATGGCTTTTGTGTAATCACAATTCTACCAATGACACATAGTGAAGCAAATACCAGTTGGGGAGGATGAACAAACACAAAACAACACGATTATAATATTAGCTCACAATAAAGATATGAAAATAGATATACAATATATTGACTATTTAGTATATTCAAGATATTGAAAACATAGGAATAAATAACTAATTAAATTATAGTATAAATATACGAAATAAGTATAGACAAAATCAATAAACAAGTTATAGTTCTAATTTGTTAACAGATACAAAATTCGATAAATTATAAGCAAAAGGAGAGTCAATGAATCTATGATAATATGTGATATTATGACTGATGAAGTTGATGATAGTGCCTGAAAGCGGTAGTGATCACAAACCCAGTGACACGATTAACTTAACTGTCTGACTGAGTTAGTGACAACTTGAACTTAAAGATATGAATAATTTCTTCTGGCTTCAATATGACGATGATTTTCGATGATGGTGTCAATAAGTTGCAGTAATCTGAAACCCAGTGACAGAATGACAAAACTGAAAACTGAGCTAAAGATAACTACATCTTTAAAGACTTGTTTGACATCCTTAGTACTTAATGACTTTGAAGACTTTAAATCTATGATGGATGATTTGATGATAGTGCCTGAAAGTGGTAGTAATCACAAACCTAGTGACAAAATTAACTTTCCTGTCTGACTGAGATCGTGACAACTTTAACTTAAAGACAAATTATTTCTTCAGTCATGAAAAATATGACGAACTTTGAAGATAATGACAACAACTTGCAGTAATCTTAAACCCAGTGACAGAATGACAAAACTGTAAACTGAGCTAAAGATAACTACAACTTTAAGACTTTTGATGACTTGTCAAGTTAATCTTGATTAATGGCTTTTGTGTAATCACAATTCTACCAATGACACGTAGTGAAACAATTATAAGCTGGGGAGGATGAACAAACACAAAACAACACAATTATAATATTAGCTCACAATAAAGATATGACTGGAAGCCAGATACAGGGAGCGGTACATCTGGCACAGAACCGGACCCAGTGGAGAAAATTGACATACAGTCACGATTCTCAGCATTGAGGGAACGACCAGAAAGAAAGAAAGATATGAAAATAGATATACAATATAATGACTATTTAGTATATTGTATGGAAAACATAGGACTATATAAATAATTATATTATAGTATAAATATACGAAGTAAGTATAGACAAAATCAATAAAAAAGTTATAGTTTTAATTTGTTAGAAGATACAAAATTCGATAAATTATAAGCAAAAGGAGAGTCAATGAAGCTATGATAAGTGTTATGACTGATGAAGTTGATGATAGTGCCTGAAAGCGGTAGTGATCACAAACCCAGTGACACGATTAACTTAACTGTCTGACTGAGTTAGTGACAACTTCAACTTAAATACATGAATAATTTCTTCTGGCTTCAATATGACGATGCTTTTCGATGATGGTGTCAATAAGTTGCAGTAATCTGAAACCCAGTGACAGAATGACAAAGCTGCAAACTGAGCTAAAGATAACTATATCTTTAAAGACTTGTTTGACATCCTTAGTACTTAATGACTTTTGAAGACTTTAAATCTATGATGGATGATTTGATGCTAGTGCCTGAAAGTGGTAGTAATCACAAACCTAGTGACAAAATTAACTTTCCTGTCTGACTGATATCGTGACAACTTTTACTTAAAGACAAATGATTTCTTCAGTCATGAAAAATATGACGAACTTTGAAGATAATGACAAAAACTTGCAGTAATCTGAAACCCAGTGACAGAATGACAAAACTGTAAACTGAGCTAAAGATAACTACAACTTTAAGACTTTTGATGACTTGTCAAGTTAATCTTGATTAATGGCTTTCGTGTAATCACAATTCTACCAATGACACGTAGTGAAACAAATACAAGCTGGGGAGGATGAACAAACACAAAACAACACAATTATAATATTAGCTCACAATAAAGATATGACTGGAAGCCAGATACAGGGAGCGGTACATCTGGCACAGAACCGGACCCAGTGGAGAAAATTGACATACAGTCACGATTCTCAGCATTGAGGGAACGACCAGAAAGAAAGAAAGATATGAAAATAGATATACAATATAATGACTATTTAGTATATTGTATGGAAAACATAGGAATATATAAATAATTATATTATAGTATAAATATACGAAGTAAGTATAGACAAAATGAATAAAAAAGTTATAGTTTTAATTTGTTAGAAGATACAAAATTCGATAAATTATAAGCAAAAGGAGAGTCAATGAATCTATGATAAGTGTTATGACTGATGAAGTTGATGATAGTGCCTGAAAGCGGTAGTGATCACAAACCCAGTGACACGATTAACTTAACTGTCTGACTGAGTTAGTGACAACTTCAACTGAAAGACATGAATAATTTCTTCTGGCTTCAATATGACGATGATTTTCGATGATGGTGTCAATAAGTTGCAGTAATCTGAAACCCAGTGACAGAATGACAAAGCTGCAAACTGAGCTAAAGATAACTACATCTTTAAAGACTTGTTTGACATCCTTAGTACTTAATGACTTTTGAAGACTTTAAATCTATGATGGATGATTTGATGATAGTGCCTGAAAGTGGTAGTAATCACAAACCTAGTGACAAAATTAACTTTCCTGTCTGACTGAGATCGTGACAACTTTAACTTAAAGACAAATGATTTCTTCAGTCATGAAAAATATGACGAACTTTGAAGATAATGACAAAAACTTGCAGTAATCTGAAACCCAGTGACAGAATGACAAAACTGTAAACTGAGCTAAAGATAACTACAACTTTAAGACTTTTGATGACTTGTCAAGTTAATCTTGATTAATGGCTTTTGTGTAATCACAATTCTACCAATGACACGTAGTGAAACAAATATAAGCTGGGGAGGATGAACAAACACAAAACAACACAATTATAATATTAGCTCACAATAAAGATATGACTGGAAGCCAGATACAGGGAGCGGTACATCTGGCACAGAACCGGACCCAGTGGAGAAAATTGACATACAGTCACGATTCTCAGCATTGAGGGAACGACCAGAAAGAAAGAAAGATATGAAAATAGATATACAATATAATGACTATATAGTATATTGTATGGAAAACATAGGAATATATAAATAATTATATTATAGTATAAATATACGAAGTAAGTATAGACAAAATCAATAAAAAAGTTATAGTTTTAATTTGTTAGAAGATACAAAATTCAATAAATTATAAGCAAAAGGAGAGTCAATGAATCTATGATAAGTGTTATGACTGATGAAGTTGATGATAGTGCCTGAAAGCGGTAGTGATCACAAACCCAGTGACACGATTAACTTAACTGTCTGACTGAGTTAGTGACAACTTCAACTTAAAGACATGAATAATTTCTTCTGGCTTCAATATGACGATGATTTTCGTTGATGGTGTCAATTAGGAGCAGTAATCTGAAACCCAGTGACAGAATGACAAAACTGCAAACTGAGCTAAAGACAACTACAACTGTAAAGACTTAAAGACAATGAATCTGTGATGGATGATTTGATGATAGTGCCTGAAAGTGGTAGTGATCACAAACCCAGTGACACGATTAACTTAACTGTCTGACTGAGTTAGTGACAACTTCAACTTAAAGACATGAATAATTTCTTCTGGCTTCAATATGACGATGCTTTTCGATGATGGTGTCAATAAGTTGCAGTAATCTGAAACCCAGTGACAGAATGACAAAACTGCAAACTGAGCTAAAGATAACTACAACTTTAAAGACTTGTGTGACATCCTTAGTACTTAATGACTTTTGAAGACTTTGAATCTATGATGGATGATTTGATGATAGTGCCTGAAAGTGGTAGTAATCACAAACCCAGTGACAAAATTAACTTTCCTGTCTGACTGAGATCGTGACAACTTTAACTTAAAGACAAATGATTTCTTCAGTCATAAAAAATATGACGAACTTTGAAGATAATGACAAAAACCTGCAGTAATCTGAAACCCAGTGACAGGATGACTAAACTGCAAACTGAGCTAAAGATAACTAAAACTTTAAGACTTTAGAAGACTTTGTTAAGTTAATATTGATTAATGGCTTTTGTGTAATCACAATTCTACCAATGACACATAGTGAAGCAAATACAAGTTGGGGAGGATGAATAAACACAAAACAACACGATTATAATATTAGCTCACAATAAAGATATGACTGGAAGCCAGATACAGGGAGCGGTACATCTGGCACAGTACCGGACCCAGTGGAGAAAATTGTCATACAGTCACGATTCTCAGCATTGAGGGAACGACCAGAAAGAAAGAAAGATATGAAAATAGATATACAATATAATGACTATTTAGTATATTGTATGGAAAACATAGGAATATATAAATAATTATATTATAGTATAAATATCCGAAGTAAGTATAGACAAAATCAATAATAGAAGTTATAGTTTTAATTTGTTAGAAGATACAAAATTCGATAAATTATAAGCAAAAGGAGAGTCAATGAATCTATGATAAGTGTTATGACTGATGAAGTTGATGATAGTGCCTGAAAGCGGTAGTGATCACAAACCCAGTGACACGATTAACTTAACTGTCTGACTGAGTTAGTGACAACTTCAACTTAAAGACATGAATAATTTCTTCTGGCTTCAATATGACGATGGTTTTCGATGATGGTGTCAATAAGTTGCAGTAATCTGAAACCCAGTGACAGGATGATAAAACTGCAAACTGAGCTAAAGATAACTACTACTTT
Source organism: Scrobipalpa costella (assembly GCA_949820665.1). Taxonomy (NCBI): domain Eukaryota; kingdom Metazoa; phylum Arthropoda; class Insecta; order Lepidoptera; family Gelechiidae; genus Scrobipalpa; species Scrobipalpa costella. Next base: position 8,194,107 of record OX463322.1, on the reverse strand, counting down.
AAAGACTTGTTTGACATCCTTAGTACTTAATGACTTTTGAAGACTTTAAATCTATGATGGATGATTTGATGATAGTGCCTGAAAGTGGTAGTAATCACAAACCCAGTGACAAAATTAACTTTCCTGTCTGACTGAGATCGTGACAACTTTAACTTAAAGACAAATTATTTCTTCAGTCATAAAAAATATGACGAACTTTGAAGATAATGACAAAAACCTGCAGTAATCTGAAACCCAGTGATAGGATGACTAAACTGCAAACTGAGCTAAAGATAACTAAAACTTTAAGACTTTAGAAGACTTTGTTAAGTTAATATTGATTAATGGCTTTTGTGTAATCACAATTCTACCAATGACACATAGTGAAGCAAATACAAGTTGGGGAGGATGAATAAACACAAAACAACACGATTATAATATTAGCTCACAATAAAGATATGACTGGAAGCCAGATACAGGGAGCGGTACATCTGGCACAGTACCGGACCCAGTAGAGAAAATTGTCATACAGTCACGATTCTCAGCATTGAGGGAACGACCAGAAAGAAAGAAAGATATGAAAATAGATATACAATATAATGACTATTTAGTATATTGTATGGAAAACATAGGAATATATAAATAATTATAATATAGTATAAATATCCGAAGTAAGTATAGACAAAATCAATAATAGAAGTTATAGTTTTAATTTGTTAGAAGATACAAAATTCGATAAATTATAAGCAAAAGGAGAGTCAATGAATCTATGATAAGTGTTATGACTGATGAAGTTGATGATAGTGCCTGAAAGCGGTAGTGATCACAAACCCAGTGACACGATTAACTTAACTGTCTGACTGAGTTAGTGACAACTTCAACTTAAAGACATGAATAATTTCTTCTGGCTTCAATATGACGATGATTTTCGATGATGGTGTCAATAAGTTGCAGTAATCTGAAACCCAGTGACAGAATGACAAAACTGCAAACTGAGCTAAAGACAACTACAACTTTAAAGACTTGAAGACAATGAATCTGTGATGGATGATTTGATGATAGTGCCTGAAAGCGGTAGTAATAACAAACCCAGTAACAAAATTAACTTAACTGTCTGACTGAGTTAGTGACAACTTCAACTTAAAGACATGAATAATTTCTTCTGGCTTCAATATGACGATGATTTTCGATGATGGTGTCAATAAGTTGCAGTAATCTGAAACCCAGTGACAGGATGACTAAACTGCAAACTGAGCTAAAGATAACTACTACTTTAAAGACTTTTGAAGGCAATGAATCCATTATGATGATGGTTTTGATAGTGACTAAAAGTTTCACAAACACAGTGACAGGATAAAAAACTGTCTACCAAGATAGTGACAACTTTAGCTAAAATACCTCAAAAAAACTTAATAATATACCAAAAATATTGAGACTGGAAGAATTTGTATTTTCTATGATGCTGACTTCGTTTAATTTGTCTAAAAGCTGTAGTTATCACAAACCCAGTGATAGAGTTATGAAACTATCTACTGAGGTATTGACAACTCTAGCTAAAAGACTTATGAAGACTATAGATCCATGATGGTTGGTGATGATGATGAAGGTGTCTGAAAGCTGTAGTTATCAGAAACCCAGTGATAGAGTTATGAAACTATCTACTGAGGTAGTGACAACTCTAGCTAAAAGACTTATGAAGACTATAGATCCTTGATGGTTGGTGATGATGATGAAAGTGTCTAAAAGCTACAGTTATCACAAACCCAGTGATAGAGTTATGAAACTATCTACTGAGGTAGTGACAACTCTAGCTAAAAGACTTATGAAAACAATAGATTCAAGATGATGACGATAATGAAAGTTTCTGAAAGCTACAGTTATCACAAACCCAGTGATAGAATTATGAAACTATCTACCGAGGTAGTGACAACTCTAGCTTATAGAGACTATAGATCCTTGATGATGCTGACTTGGTTGGATGGCACCATATCAACTATATAGATGAAAATGACCAGAGTCTGCAGTAATCATATACCCAGTGATAGGATTATAAAACTATCTACTGAAGTAATGACGACTATATCATCTAGGCTTATATAACGATAAAAAGAACGGAAAAGATAAGTCAGAGTTATTAAAAAATGCACCTAAAAATGATGAGATGTTTGTATCTTAAAGCTGCAGTTATCACAAACCCAGTGATAGAGTAGTGAAACTATCTACTGAGGTAGTGACAACTCTAGCTAAAACACTTATGAAAACTTTAGATCCAAGATGAATGTGTCTGAAAGCTATAGTTATCACAAACCCAGTGATAGAGTTAAGAAACTATCTACTGCGGTAGTGGCAACTCTAGCTAAAAGACTTATGCAGACTATAGGTCTATGATGAAAGTGTCTGAAAGCTACAGTTATCACAAACCCAGTGATAGAGTAATGGAACTATCTACTGCGATAGTGACAACTCTAGCTTATGGAGACTATAGATCCTTGATGATGCTGACTTAGTTGGATGGCACCATATCAACTATATAGATGAAAATGACCAGAGTCTGCAGTAATCATATACCCAGTGATAGGATTATAAAACTATCTACTGAAGTAATGACGACTGTATCGTCTAGGCGTACATAACGATCTTCTTCTTTTCGAGTGGGTATCGAGTCTATCGAACCGATGAACCCTGGTGTCAGAGTTTTTAAACCGCCTAGTAGCACAACTATCAGGCCTCTGACATGGTTTGAGTAACGACCACTATCAAAGACAGCGACCGGGACCGACGGCTTAACGTGCCCTCCGAAGCACGAAATCTTTTTTTTCTTTTTCGGACAATCAGGTGATTCAGCCTGCAATGTCCTAACCAAACTGGGGAAAAATTCACAAAGTGATAAATTCTCAAATATCAACTTTTGTGTTTCCCCCCTGGGAATCGAACCCAGGTCCTCCGGATCGGGAGTCCATGGCACTAGCCACTAGACCATGGAGGCAGTTAAATAACGATAAAAGAACGGAATTGATAAGTCATAGTAATTAAAAAATGAACCTAAAAATGATGAGATGTTTATATCTTAAAGCTTCAGTTATCACAAACCCAGTGATAGAGTAGTGAAACTATCTACTGAGATAGTGACAACTCTAGCTAAAAGACTTATGCAGACTATAGATCCATGATGGTTGGTGATGATGATGAAAGTGTCTAAAAGCTACAGTTATCACAAACCCAGTGATAGTGTAATGAAAATATCTACTAAGGTAGTGACAACTCTAGCTAAAAGACTTATGAAGACTATAGATCCTTGATGGTTGGTGATGATGATGAAAGTGTCTAAAAGCTACAGTTATCACAAACCCAGTGATAGAGTAATGGAACTATGTACCGAGGTAGTGACAACTCTAGCTTATGGAGACTATAGATCCTTGATGATGCTGACTTGGTTGGATGGCACCATATCAACTATATAGATGAAAATGACCAGAGTCTGCAGTAATCATGTACCCAGTGATAGGATTATAAAACTATCTACTGAAGTAATGACGACTGTATCATCTAGGCTTATATAACGATAAAAAGAACGGAAAAGGTAAGTCAGAGTTATTAAAAAATTTACCTAAAAATGATGAGATGTTTATATCTTAAAGCTGCAGTTATCACAAACCCAGTGATAGTGTAATGAAAATATGTACTAAGGTAGTGACAACTCTAGCTAAAAGACTTATGAAGACTATAGATCCTTGATGTTTGGTGATGATGATGAAAGTGTCTAAAAGCTACAGTTATCACAAACCCAGTGATAGAGTAATGGAACTATCTACTGCGGTAGTGACAACTCTAGCTAATGGAGACTATAGATCCTTGATGATGCTGACTTGGTTGGATGGCACCATATCAACTATATTGATGAAAATGACCAGAGTCTGCAGTAATCATATACCCAGTGATAGGATTATAAAACTATCTACTGAAGTAATGACGACTGTATCATCTAGGCTTATATAACGATAAAAAACGGAAAAGATAAGTCAGAGTTATTAAAAAATTAACCTAAAAATGATGAGATGTTTATATCTTAAAGCTGCAGTTATCACAAACCCAGTGATAGTGTAATGAAAATATGTACTAAGGTAGTGACAACTCTAGCTAAAAGACTAATGCAGACTATAGATCCTTGATGATGCCGACTTGGTTGGAGAAATTTGTCTAAAAGCTATAGTTATCTCAAACCCAGTGATAGAGTAATGGAACTATCTACTGAGTTAGTGACAACTCTAGCCAAAACACTTATGAAAACTTTAGATCCAGGATGAAAGTGTCTGAAAGCTACAGTTATCACAAACCCAGTGATAGAGTAATGGAACTATCTACTGCGGTAGTGACAACTCTAGCTTATGGAGACTATAGATCCTTGATGATGCTGACTTGGTTGAATGGCACCATATCAACTATATTGATGAAAATGACCAGAGTCTGCAGTAATCATATACCCAGTGATAGGATTATAAAACTATCCACTGAAGTAATGACGACTGTATCATCTAGGCTTATATAACGATAAAAAACGGAAAAGATAAGTCAGAGTTATTAAAAAATTAACCTAAAAATGATGAGATGTTTATATCTTAAAGCTGCAGTTATCACAAACCCAGTGATAGTGTAATGAAAATATGTACTAAGGTAGTGACAACTCTAGCTAAAAGACTAATGCAGACTATAGATCCTTGATGATGCCGACTTGGTTGGAGAAATTTGTCTAAAAGCTATAGTTATCTCAAACCCAGTGATAGAGTAATGGAACTATCTACTGAGTTAGTGACAACTCTAGCCAAAACACTTATGAAAACTTTAGATCCAAGATGAAAGTGTCTGAAAGCTACAGTTATCACAAACCCAGTGATAGAGTAATGGAACTATCTACTGCGGTAGTGACAACTCTAGCTAAAAGACTTATGCAGACTATAGATCCATGATGGTTGGTGATGATGATGAAAGTGTCTAAAAGCTATAGTTTTCACAAACCCAGTGATAGAGTTAAGAAACTATCTACTGCGGTAGTGACAACTCTAGCTTATGGAGACTATAGATCCTTGATGATGCTGACTTGGTTGGATGGCATCATATCAACTATATAGATGAAAATGACCAGAGTCTGCAGTAATCATATACCCAGTGATAGAGTAGTGAAACTATCTACTGAAGTAATGACGACTGTATCATCTAGGCGTATATAACGATAAAAAAACGGAAAAAATAAGTCAGAGTTATTAAAAAAATGAACCTAAAAATTATGAGATGTTTCTATCTTAAAGCTGCAGTTATCAGAAACCCAGTGATAGAGTAGTGAAACTATCTACTGAGGTAGTGACAAGTCTAGCTAAAAGACTTATGAAGACTATAGATCCATGATGGTTGGTGATGATGATGAAAGTGTCTAAAAGCTACAGTTATCACAAACCCAGTGATAGAGTTAAGAAACTATCTACTGCGGTAGTGACAACTCTAGCTTATGGAGACTATAGATCCTTGATGATGCTGACTTGGTTGGATGGCACCATATCAACTATATAGATGAAAATGACCAGAGTCTGCAGTAATCATATACCCAGTGATAGGATTATAAAACTATCTACTGAAGTAATGACGACTGTATCATCTAGGCTTATATAACGATAAAAAAATGGAAAATATAAGTCAGAGTTATTAAAAAATGCACCTAAAAATTATGAGATGTTTGTATCTTAAAGCTGCAGTTATCACAAACCCAGTGATAGTGTAATTAAACTATCTACTAAGGTAATGACAACTCTAGCTAAAAGACTTATGAAGACTATAGATCCTTGATGATGCCTACTTGGTTGGATGAATTTGTCTAAAAGCTACAATTATCACAAACCCAGTGATAGAGTAGTGAAACTATCTACAGAGGTAGTGACAACTCTAGCTAAAAGACTTATGAAAACTTTAGATCCAAGATGAATGTGTCTGAAAGCTACAGTTATCACAAACCCAGTGATAGAGTAATGGAACTATCTTCTGAGGTAGTGACAACTCTAGCTAAAACACTTATGAAAACTTTAGATCCAAGATGAATGTGTCTGAAAGCTATAGTTATCACAAACCCAGTGATAGAGTTAAGAAACTATCTACTGAGGTAGTGGCAACTCTAGCTAAAAGACTTATGCAGACTATAGGTCTATGATGAAAGTGTCTGAAAGCTACAGTTATCACAAACCCAGTGATAGAGTAATGGAACTATCTACTGCGGTAGTGACAACTCTAGCTAAAACACTTATGAAAACTTTAGATCCAAGATGAATGTGTCTGAAAGCTATAGTTATCACAAACCCAGTGATAGAGTTAAGAAACTATCTACTGAGGTAGTGGCAACTCTAGCTAAAAGACTTATGCAGACTATAGATCTATGATGAAAGTGTCTGAAAGCTACAGTTATCACAAACCCAGTGATAGAGTAATGGAACTATCTACTGCGGTAGTGACAACTCTAGCTAATGGAGACTATAGATCCTTGATGATGCTGACTTGGTTGGATGGCACCATATCAACTATATTGATGAAAATGACCAGAGTCTGCAGTAATCATATACCCAGTGATAGGATTATAAAACTATCTACTGAAGTAATGACGACTGTATCATCTAGGCGTATATAACGATAAAAAACGGAAAAGATAAGTCAGAGTTATTAAAAAATGCACCTAAAAAATATGAGATGTTTGTATCTTAAAGCTGCAGTTATCACAAACCCAGTGATAGAGTAGTGAAACTATCTACTGAGGTAATGACAACTCTAGCTTATAGACTTATGCAGACTATAGATCCATGATCGTTGGTGATGATGATGAAAGTGTCTAAAAGCTACAGTTATCACAAACCCAGTGATAGTGTAATGAAAATATCTACTAAGGTAGTGACAACTCTAGCTAAAAGACTTATGAAGACTATAGATCCTTGATGATGCTGACTTGGTTGGATGAAATTGTCTAAAAGCTACAATTATCACAATACCCAGTGATAGAGTAGTGAAACTATCTACTGAGGTAGTGACAACTCTAGCTAAAAGACTTATGCAGACTATAGATCCATGATGGTTGGTGATTATGATGAAAGTGTCTAAAAGCTACAGTTATCACAAACCCAGTGATAGTGTAATGAAAATATCTACTAAGGTAGTGACAACTCTAGCTAAAAGACTTATGAAGACTATAGATCCTTGATGATGCCGACTTGGTTGGATGAATTTGTCTAAAAGCTACAATTATCACAAACCCAGTGATAGAGTAGTGAAACTATCTACTGCGGTAGTGACAACTCTAGCTAAAAGACTTATGAAAACTATATATCCAAGATGATTATGATAATGAAAATGTCTGAAAGCTATAGTTATCACAAACCCAGTGATAGAATTATGAAACTATCTACTGCGGTTGTGACAACTCTAGCTTATGGAGACTATTGATCCTTGATGATGCTGACTTGGTTGAATGGCACCATATCAACTATATAGATGAAAATGACCAGAGTCTGCAGTAATCATATACCCAGTGATAGGATTATAAAACTATCTACTGAAGTAATGACGACTGTATCATCTAGGCGTATATAACGATAAAAAAACGGTAAAAATAAGTCAGAGTTATTAAAAAAAATAACCTAAAAATTATGAGATGTTTCTATCTTAAAGCTGCAGTTATCACAAACCCAGTGATAGAGTAGTGAAACTATCTACTGAGGTAGTGACAACTCTAGCTAAAAGACTTATGCAGACTATAGATCCATGATGGTTGGTGATGATGATGAAAGTGTCTAAAAGCTACAGTTATCACAAACCCAGTGATAGTGTAATGAAAATATCTACTAAGGTAGTGACAACTCTAGCTAAAAGACTTATGAAGACTATAGATCCTTGATAATGATGATGATTTTGTCTAAAAGATATAGTTATCACAAACCCAGTGATAGAGTAATGAAACTAAAATAAAATAAACTATCTACTGAGGTAGTGACAACTCTAACTAAAAGACTTATGCAGACTATAGATCAATGATGAATGTGTCTGAAAGCTATAGTTATCACAAAACCCAGTGATAGAGTAATGAAACTATCTACTGAGGTAGTGACAACTCTAGTGAAAAGACTTACGCAGACTATAGATCAATGATGAATTTGTCTGAAAGCTATAGTTATCACAAACCCAGTGATAGAGTAATGAAACTATCTACTGAGGTAGTGACAACTCTAGCTAAAAGACTTACGCAGACTATAGATCAATGATGAATGTGTCTGAAAGCTATAGTTATCACAAACCCAGTGATAGAGTAATGAAACTATCTACTGAGGTAGTGACAACTCTAGCTAAAAGACTTATGCAGACTATAGATCAATGATGAATGTGTCTGAAAGCTATAGTTATCACAAACCCAGTGATAGAGTAATGAAACTATCTACTGAGGTAGTGACAACTCTAGCTAAAAGACTTATGCAGACTATAGATCAATGATGAATGTGTCTGAAAGCTACAGTTATCACAAACCCAGTGATAGAGTAATTAAACTATCTACTGAGGTAGTGACAACTCTAGCTAAAAGACTTATGCAGACTATAGATCAATGATGAATGTGTCTGAAAGCTATAGTTATCACAAACCCAGTGATAGAGTAATTAAACTATCTACTGAGGTAGTGACAACTCTAGCTAAAAGACTTATGCAGACTATAGATCAATGATGAATGTGTCTGAAAGCTATAGTTATCACAAACCCAGTGATAGAGTTAAGAAACTATCTACTGAGGTAGTGACAACTCTAGTGAAAAGACTTATGAAGACTATAGATCCTTGATGATGCCGACTTGGGTGGATGAATTTGTCTAAAAGCTACAATTATCACAAAACCCAGTGATAGAGTAATAGAACTATCTACTGCGGTAGTGACAACTTTAGCTAAAAGACACGTTTATCCTAAATAATAAATGAATGGTAATGTAAAATAAAGAAATCTACATACATACATAAAATCACGCCTTTGTCCCTAACGGAGTAGGCAGAGATTTAACCACCTAAACATATATCGTTCTGCCATGCCTGATAAAGTTTTGAGGGTTCTCAATTCTTTATATGCATTTATGGGTTATTAAAGATATATTGCTGTAGTGACAGGTTGTCAGCCCATCGCCTAAATTACAATATACTGAAACCCTTGAATACCTTAGCTTTGTATTCTTCTTCTTCTGTCGAGTGGGTATCAAGTCTATCGACCCGATGGACCCTGGTGTCAGAGTTTTTAAACCGCCTAGTAGCACAACTATCAGGCCTCTGACATGGTTTTAAGTAAAGACCACTTTGTATTAATAAACATGATTAAATTACTTACATTTTCTATTACTGATGCATTGAAATCCATAAGCATGTTGCACATTATACACAAATACACTTTTTTATCACATCAACTAAATAACACTAATTCACGAACAACTCATAAAAATAAAAAGTTTTTGACTTCCCAATACTAAATTTCCACTTTAATCAGACATTGTGCTCGATTCTAGATTCCCCCGGCTCAAGTATTATTAAAATCTATCTGTCACTTTCAAACTAATAAAATTGAAAAAGGATATATTCTATACACTTTGTCCGCTAGATTTTGACGCGCTTTTTCACGTTTAACCAGTATTTCTGTCACTTTTATTCACCATATCATGTGCCGGCGGTTAAAAATGACAGATAACGCATAAAACCACCGACTATAAATCAAAAACCGGAGAGAATAGATCTCCTGTCTTTTTCCAATGTTTTAAGTCTGAAAGTGACAAATAGATTTTAAATTTAGTTTTACCCGGCAAATCTAGAATCGAGTCCAATTTGTAAAGGGAAGCCCAAAATAATTTCACTTTATTATTATATATTAATTTTGGTGTTCACACTTCAGTTGCCAATTGATAACTGATTTATTCCCACACTATCCAGGCCTATTTATATAAAACAATTAGCGATTTGTGACGTCACTGATGCACTTATTTTGACGTCATTAAGGGTGTCATTAGAGAAGTAAAGGGGTAGTTAGCAGATGAATGGAAAGTTAATTATGTTCGCAATATTTTGATTACTATCTAATTAGTAGATTATTATTTGCTAATGTACCTGTTTTGATGTGAAAATGTTAAATATGTGTCATATCATAAACCAATAATTGTGTTCATGCTGGATGGAAACTGATAAAAAAAATTGACTTTTCGTGCATTCTGTAAAAACTAGTGTTTCGGTGTATTATGTATACGATGGGCTGACAACTTGTCACTACAGATTTTGTGAAACTAGGTCTCTTTTTATAGATGTATGGGGTATTTAATTTACATTTCCATACAAAATACTTTCTGGTCACACTATATCTTAGAATGGAAATTTAATTTTTGTTACGAAAATAATTATTGTGATTTTTGTTGTTTGTGTACGAAATTAATTTACATAGGCTTGTATGCATATCACTACATAGTATAAAACAAAGTCGCTTTCTCTGTCCCTATATCCCTATGTATGCATATCACTACATAGTATAAAACAAAGTCGCTTCCTCTGTCCCTATATCCCTATGTATGCATAAATTTTTAAAACTACGCAACGGATTTTGATGCGGTTTCTTTTAATGGATAGAGTGATTCCAGAGGAAGGTTTATATGTATAATACATGCATAATATAGCAAATAAACACTGATAATTTCCGTGCGAAGCCGGGGCGGGTCGCTAAATTACTTTATGTATAAGAATTTGGTTTGTTGAACTTGTATTATTAGTTATTCTGTGGTTAAACCAACATGAATTTTATACATATATATATGTTGTTTCTTCCATGCTGGAATGTGCCAGCTGCATTTCCTCCCGAGCATGCTGTTAAAACTAGCTAAAGTATCCGAGGGTTTCAGTTTATTGTTATTTTATTCGATGTCACTACAGCAATATACCTACAAATCTATCTTAAATAACCCTGAAAACTTTGTCAGACGTGGCGGAACGACCTTTGTTTAGGTCGTTTGCGCTTTGCCTACCCCAATAGGGATAAAGGCGTGATTATATATATGTATGTTGTTATACATATGTGACCTGTAACTTTTAGTTATCAATACGGTTCTGTGTTTCTGTGTTCACGTTTTAAAAATATAGAAAATTTCGATCTTCAGCTGTGGATTGCCATATTTCATAACATAACATCAAAATACTTTATTACACGTAAGAATACAAATCATACAACACAACAGATAACAACAAAAGACAAGTACAACATAGGCGGCCTTATTTCTGAGGTAGCAATTTCTTCCAGGCAACCTTTGGGTGAAATAAAAATGCGTAGCGGTAAGCGGCATATTGCCTATTGGTAGACGCATTTACGTATTGAAAATTTGGTCTAAAATCTGTTTGGGTTAGGGCAAGAAAGATTTACGAAATATATATGTTTTATTCATAAGTAAGTAGTTACTAAAAATACATACATACATATAGTCACGCCTGTATCCCTGATGGGGTAGGCAGAGCGCAAACGACCCAAACAAAGGTCGCTCCGCCACGTCTGACAAAGTTTTGAGGGTTATTCAAGATAGATTTGTAGGTATACTGCTGTAGTGTCCGGGAGGAAATGCAGCTGTCACATTCTAAGTTTTTCTCTCGCTTCCAGTCCAGCATGGAAGTTACTAAAAATACTACATTAAATCATCATCATCAGGTCTTACCGGGTGTAAAGGACATCGTCTCTCAAACTGATAGGGGTTGCTCAGTCAACGATACTGAACAAATATCGCTAATATATTTTTTTCAGGAAATGAGAATAAAAAAAGTGCTTTTCCATACAAATTGTCTGATCTAAGGGAATCGAGGGTTTCAGTATATTGCAATTTAGGCGATGGGCTGACAACCTGTCACTATAGCAATATAAATCCATCTTAAATAATCCTCAAAACTTTGTCAGACGTGGCGGAACGACCTTTATTTGGGTCCTTTACGCTCTGCCTACCCCATTAGGGATAAAGGCGTGATTATATGTATGTATGTATGTAATTGTCTGATCTATTTGTATGGACACGTAATTTTTTTATCTCCTGAAAGAAATTCCTCGTGAAAATTGTTTAATTTCGTTGACTGAGCAACCCCTATAAGTTTGCGATTCGCTGTCCCTTACACCCAGTAAAAGTCCCTACCGAGGGGCACAATAATACATACTTATATTTTTTAACAATGGCAAACAAATCTAGATAACTCATCCAACATGCTCTTTTCTATTTATTTATTTATTTAACAGTTACATATGATAATACAGAGTACACGAACATAAAAAACAATAGCACAACAGGTACAGCTTAACGCTAAAAAGAAATCTCTTCCAGCTGACCTACGGTAGATAGAGTGCATAGGTGAGGCAGATAAGGCGTGTACAATTTAAAATATAGGTTAAATTACATTTAATACGATTCAAACCCTAATATCATAAAATACAATAAATATACAGTATAATTCATATACCTACATAAATATTAAATAAATATATATAGTTATAAATAAATAATGTATAATACATAATTTATATAAACAGCACATAAATAGTAACCCTATAAAAATATGGCAATGGGTTCGACTCTAGAGTTTCCGGCTAAAACTAAAACTTTGTCACTTTTAGACTAAAAACATTGGAAAAGGACAGGAGATCTGATATCTCCAGTTTTTGATCAATAGTCGGTGGTTTTATGCGTTACCTGTCATTTTTATCCGCCGTCATATGATATGGCGGATAAAATTGACAGAAATACTGGGGACCCGTGCAAAAGCGCGTCAAAATCTAGCGGACAAAGTGTAATACCATAGAGCAAAAATCGCTTGTCCCTTCTCAATTTTATTATTTTTACTAGCGACCAGCCCCGGCTTCGTTAGGAAATTATCAGTGTTTCTCTACTATATTATGCATGTATTATACCTACATCCTTCCTCTTGAATCACTCTATCCATTAAAAGAAACCGCATCAAAATCCGTTGCGTAGTTTTAAATATTTATGCATACATAGGGATATAGGGACAGAGAAAGCGACTTTGTTTTATACTATGTAGTGAAGTCCACAGATTGCTTTTAATTTTAGTTTTAGCCGGTGTTATCTAGAATCGAGCCCAATAAAAAAATAATTTGGAAGACAAAGATAAAAATATAGTACTCTTTGTCTTCTCAATTCTTCTTCAACATACATATAATCACGCCTTTATCCCTTATGGGGTAAGCAGAGCGTAAACGACCTAAACAAAGGTCGTATCGCCACGGCTGACAAAGTTTTGAGGGTTATTTAGGATGGATTTGGAGGTATATTGCTGTAGTTACAGGATGTCAGCTCATCGCCTACATTTCAATATACTGAAACCCTCGGATCCTTAAGCTGGTTTTTACAGCATGCCCGGGCCATGCAGCTGGCACATTATACGTTTTTCTCTCGCTCCCAAGCCAGGGGGGCTTAATTCTTCTTCAATCCTTGTCCATTTGTGCTAGTTTCCATCCGAAGCGGCACCCAACAGATATATTTAGTGAGTTAGCTTTATGACAACTGGTACGTTCATAAGCCAAGTCACCAAATCCACCGGTCAGGATAAATTAAGCTATTTAATTCTCTTCTTTCCTGGATGGTCCACAAGTACACACATTTTTAAAACTTAATCGTGATTGATATAAAATAAAAACACTTCTTCTGCTCAGCTGGTGTGTTTTCGAGTCGAACAAAGAACCGATGAACCCTGTTGTAACCGCCTTATTAGGCCTCTGACATAAAAATAATAAAATAAATAAAAACGTCTATTTGGCATAAAGGGTTTTCAACAAGATACATAGTTACTTTAGAACTCGGCACTAGGTCAAGCCATGGTTTGAGTAACGACTACTATCAAAGACAGCGGCCGGAAACCTTTTTCTTATCAGACAATCAGGTGATTCAGCCTGCAATGTCCTCACCAAAACCTGGGGAAAATCTTAGAAAGTGATAAATCGACAAATATCAACTTTGTGTTCCCCCCTGGGAATCGAACCCAGGACCTGCGGATCGTGAGCCCAAGACTCAGACCACTAGACCACGGACGCAGTAAAATATCCCTCATTGCAACTAAAGGCAGCAACACACAGGCGTCACTTACTGCGCGTAAGGTGACGCATGCGCGTTGAAGACAATGCAAAGGCATTGACAGCATGTTGAGCGCATCCTTGCGCGCAGTAAGTGACGCCTGTGTGTTGCTGCACTGAAGTTATTTCTAGTAAGTGCATAAAAACATAGAAATCTCTTAAATATTTACAAAATGGCGCTAGAGTAGAGAAGATATACATTTTCTAAGTTTATACTAAAACGAAGCCACTTACCTATTAGAAAGATATTGTAATAAACTTATATTTCAGTGTTTTTTATTTATATATGTCTTTGGGCCACTAATTTCTATAACCAGGGCCGCTTTAAGGCAATGTTTCGATTATTGACCGAGTGAAAATGAAAAATACCTAACTCAACTAAGATATTAAAACTGGCGATTTAATTTTATTTGTAGATGTTATTAACTTAATTTCTGCCATGCTGGCCTGGGAGCGAGAGAAATACTTACAATGTGCCAGCTGAATTTCCTCCCGAGCATGCTGTAATAATCAGCTAAAGGTGCGGCGGTTTCAGTATATTGTCATTTAGGCGATGGGCTGACAACCTATCACTAAAGCAGTATACCTACAAATCTATCTTAAATAACCCTCAAGCCTTTGTCAGACCTGGCGAAACGTCGTTTATACTTTAATAATATATAATTTTGACTAGGTGATTTTTTATTTTGAATTGCGTGTTACTCATGGTTCTTCTTCATCACTACATAGTATAAAACAAAGTTGCTTTCTCTGTCCCTATATCCCTATGTATGCATATCACTACATAGTATAAAACAAAGTCGCTTTCTCTGTCCCTATATCCCTATGTATGCATATCACTACATAGTATAAAACAAAGTTGCTTTCTCTGTCCCTATATCCCTATGTATGCATATCACTACATAGTATAAAACAAAGTCGCTTTCTCTGTCCCTATATCCCTATGTATGCATATCACTACATAGTATAAAACAAAGTCGCTTTCTCTGTCCCTATATCCCTATGTATGCATATCACTACATAGTATAAAACAAAGTCGCTTTCTCTGTCCCTATATCCCTATGTATGCATATCACTACATAGTATAAAACAAAGTCGCTTTCTCTGTCCCTATATCCCTATGTATGCATATCACTACATAGTATAAAACAAAGTCGCTTTCTCTGTCCCTATATCCCTATGTATGCATATCACTACATAGTATAAAACAAAGTCGCTTTCTCTGTCCCTATATCCCTATGTATGCATATCACTACATAGTATAAAACAAAGTCGCTTTCTCTGTCCCTATATCCCTATGTATGCATATCACTACATAGTATAAAACAAAGTCGCTTTCTCTGTCCCTATATCCCTATGTATGCATATCACTACATAGTATAAAACAAAGTCGCTTTCTCTGTCCCTATATCCCTATGTATGCATATCACTACATAGTATAAAACAAAGTCGCTTTCTCTGTCCCTATATCGCTATGTATGCATATCACTACATAGTATAAAACAAAGTCGCTTTCTCTGTCCCTATATCCCTATGTATGCATATCACTACATAGTATAAAACAAAGTCGCTTTCTCTGTCCCTATATCCCTATGTATGCATATCACTACATAGTATAAAACAAAGTCGCTTTCTCTGTCCCTATATCCCTATGTATGCATATCACTACATAGTATAAAACAAAGTCGCTTTCTCTGTCCCTATATCCCTATGTATGCATATCACTACATAGTATAAAACAAAGTCGCTTTCTCTGTCCCTATATCCCTATGTATGCATAAATCTTTAAAACTACGCAACGGATTTTGATGCGGTTTCTTTTAATGGATAGAGTGATTCAAGAGGAAGGTTTATATGTATAATACATGCATAATATAGTAGAGAAACACTGATGATTTCCGTGCGAAGCCGGGGCGGGTCGCTAGTACTGTATAAACTCTATACTGGCCGTCTGAACGCAGCCCTGAGTACAACTCTGTCTATCTATCAATATTGTGGTTTTTAATTACTTTTAACTAATATCACAAGTATGTGGTGTGGTCTACCTAACTAGTTTCCTGGAAGATAGTGGTCTGGTCATTATGTACTGATAGCGCGGGGTACATAAAAATCACGCATCAAACCCTTACGCAGTAGGCAGAGTAATTCAATTCATTTATTTCTTAGGCAATATACATTGCATTGAAATTTTTACAAAATACAAAATTTAAATAACACCAAAATTAATTATTTATCCATTTAAATTAAATACTATTAACAAACATGTAAAATACATAATGTCAAAGGTACTGTCCGTAGTACCGTCGGCAATATACCTACAAATTGATCTTAAAACTTTGTCAGATGTGGCGGAACGACCTTTGTTTAGGTAGCTTACGCTCTGCTCCCCATTAGGTTTAAAGGCGTGATTATATGTATGTATGTGTTTAAATAAAATTACGAATATTTGTTTGTAATGCCTAAATAAAATTTAATTAAAATTAATTTAATTTATTTATTTGTTGCAGTAATTCAACTGTGCAAACAAACAATTTTTTTATAAAAATCCTTAAATCCCATCCCAAGGGTGATTAATCACGCCTTTATCCCTAATGGGGTAGGCAGAGCGTAAACGACCTAAACAAAGGTCTTTCCTACACGTCTGACTGATAATTTTGAGGAGTTATTAAGGATAGATTTTTAGGTACATCGCTGTAGTGATACGTTGTCAGCCCATCGCCTAAATTGCAATATACTGAAACCCGGGAGGAAATGCAGCTAGCACATTCTATGTTTTACTCTCGCTCCCAGTCCAGCATGGAAGAATAATCCGTAAACAATTTCTTGAAATAACCCCATCCGTTTCAAGCGGGCCTGCCCTGATTTCTTCTTTGCTGTTCTAAAAACCAGTGAACATTCAATGCCATTGCCAGTATATAGCATTGGTTGTATAGTTGATCTTTCCATAAGTCTTCTTCTTAGCGAGTGGATATTTCTAGTCTAATAACGAACCGATGAACCCTGTTGTCAGAGTTTTGAAACCGCCTAGTAGCACAGATAGGCCTCGACATGGTTTGAGTAACGACTACTATCAAAGACAGCGACCGGGACCGACGGCTTAACGTGCCCTCCGAAGCACGGAATCTTTTTCCTTCCAGACAATCAGGTGATTCAGGCTGCATTGTCCTAACTAAACTGGAAAAAACCTCACAAAGTGATAAATTGGCAAAAATCAACTTTGTGTTCCCTGGGAATCGAAACCAGGACTTCCGGATCAAGAGCCCATGGCTCAGACCATTATACCACGGAAGCAGTTGTATATGTGTGTTGTTTCCATTAGTAAAAATCACGCTTACATCCATTACCTAGTAAGCAGACCGTCAATAGCCTAAACGAAACAGGTACCTATTGCTGTAGTGACAGATTGTCTGACTCAGAAAGTTTCAGTTTATTTTGTATAGTATGCCAGAGAAGAGAAACAGCTGGTACATTCTATGTTTTTCTATCGCGCTCAGCCACCTCACTTAGTAAGCGATTTCTTCAAAACAACATAGGTACAAATACTAATGTAGGTCGTTACTATAATGAGTCATTAGTAAATCATTTCATAATTGAATAGTTACTAATTACATAATGTGGTGGCAAGACTACCCGGTATTTTGACCATTTTGAAGATTATTATTGATTTTTAATTACATATCTATTAGTAATATAATTGCGAAATTATGTTAGCTACCTCACTGCGTTTTATATTTTTAGTTTGTGTGACTAGCTTTCCCGTGAGAATGATTTTTATGTCTGTATCAACGTTATTATTATATTCTTTTAGTAATTATAAAGAGAGCCCGATGGTGTAGTGGATAGGGCTGCTGTCTCCTGAGCGGGAGGTCGTGGTTCGAATCCCACCACGTACCAATGTGTTTTACGGATTTCGAATTTCATATGTACGTTTATTCGGTGCTTTTTCCGTGCTTCGGGAGGCACGTTAAGCCGTTGGTCCCGGTTAATATCGTTTAATACCGTAGATATTAGTCGTTAAGCCATATCAGAGGCCAGTGCTAAGCAATGGCGGCTTAAAAACTCTGACCTAATCCAGGATTGGATCTGGTTTCCCTTCTGGATTACGGAGGTCAGATGGCAGTCGCTCTGTGTAAAAACCAGTACCCTCGTTCTATCCCCTAGATTAGAAAGCCGACCCTGTGAGATACGGGATAAGGCTAGGGAGATGATGTTGAAATTGTTTGCGCACAATAACAATACAGGAAAGACTATTACGTATGCAGGTTTTTTTTTTATAAAATACATACATATAATCACGCCTTTACAAACGACTTATAACGGCGGATAAAAATGACAGATAACGTATAAAAACCACCGACTATAAATCAAAACCCGGAGAGAATAGATCTCCTGTCATTTTCTAATGTTTTGAGTCTGAAAGTGACAAATAGATTTAATTAGCCGGTTAATCTAGAATCGAGCCCCATATAATGACCACTATAATACTTACATTCGTTCAAACCCCTAGATTAGGAAGCCAACCCCGTGAGATACGGTTTAAGGCTAAGGAGATGATGATGATATAATACTTACATTCTCTATTGCCACTTATTTTAGTTCAACACTTAAATATTAAAATAAAATAAAACGTTCTATCAATAATCTACGTACTATCACGAACTTTTTGCAAACTGCACTTTTCACAGTAAACGCGAACTCACTGAGAAACAGCGTGCGTGACTTTTTTTTAAACTTACATTTGATTAGTAGAAGTCAGCATTTGCGATCGTAATTTTTACTTCCTTGATATTCTTCTTCGATTATACAGGGAGTCAAAAAAACTACTGACCATATTTTAGGGTGTTATTCTGCCCATGATACTGAACAACTTTCCCCAAGGAACATAGGTGGAAATAGGAAAAAAAAAATGTCTCTCCCATCGAATTGGATACCAAACGAATACGGAGCAGTGCAAAATCGCACTTTACATACATTTGAATCTAAAACAGTGCAAAAACGCAATATACATGCATTTCAATCTAAAATTTAAAAACTTGTCAGACGTAGCGAAAGTGTTTCACGGTCAGTCTATCCCATGAGGGGTAAGTAAAGGCGTGACTTTATGTATGTATGTTTATCTTCTAATCAAATTTATTTTCCAGTCAATGAACTTGACCAACCCTAGTGTCAGAGTTTTTCCGCCCAGAAGCACAGCTACCTAATAAACATCTGACATAGTTTGTGTAACGACAACTACTTATCAAAAAAGGAAAATTGAGCCCCGTAGGAATCGAACCGACGTTCTCCGAATCGAGAGCCCATTGCTCAGACCTCTAAATCACAAATGCAGTTACTGGGCTCAATTCTAGATACCACCTGTTTAAACTAAAATTAAAATCTATCTGGGTGGGTCAAAAGACTCGATACCCACTCGACAGAAGAAAAAAATCTATCTGTCACTTTAAAAATAATAAAATTGAAAAAGGACAAGCAGATTTATACTCTATGGTTTTATACTTTGTCCGCTAGATTTTGACGCGCTTTTGCACGTTTCCCCAATATCTCTGTCAATTTTATCCACCATATCATATGCCGGCGGATAAAAATGACAGATAACGAATAAAACCACCGACTTTTAGTCAAAAACCGGAGAGAATAGATCTCCTGTCCTTTTCCAATGTTTTAGTCTGAAAGTGACATACATACATACATATAATCACGCCTTTATCCCTAATGGGGTAGGCAGAGCGTAAACTATCTGAAAGTGACAGATAGATGTATTTTAATTCTAGCCGGTTGAATCTAGAATCAAGCCCACTATTGAATTAATTTCTTACATGCTGGCCTGGGAGCGAGAGAAATACATAGAATGTGCCATCTGCTTTTCCTCCCGGGCATGCTGTAAAAACCAGCTAAGGGTTTCTGTATATTGTAATTTAGGCGATGGGCTGACAACCTGTCACTATAGCAATATACCTACATATCTATCTTACAATATCTATGTAGTAGCTTAATGTATTTAAGATACATATTTTACTAGATTTGCAATATCCCGCTGACCGCTACGTATTTTTCTTTGACCCAAAGGTTGCCTGGAAGAAATTGCTACCTTAGCAATAAGGCCGCCTATGTTGTACTTGTTTTTTGTTGTTATCTGTTGTGTTGTATGATTTGTATTCTTACGTGCAATAAAGTATTTTTATGTTATGTTATGCTATCTTGAATAACCCTCAAAACTTTGTCAGACGTGGCGGAACGACCTTTGTTAGGTAGTTTACGCTCTGCCTACCCCATTAGGGATAAAGGAGTGATTGTTATGTATTGAATTTAACTTATACCACCTCTAAATACTGACACCCTGTAAATTTATTTTCAAATTATTGCAACGTTGACATCGAAGCGTTCCGCCTGAGTCAGCTTATTTTTATAATATTAAACACACGACCTTGCTGAGCTTGCAATAATAGTCGCGCGTGGTAAATTAACGTTGTTTAGCCCAATGAACACGGTTAGTAAGGCACGTTCAAATAAAATCAAGCACGAAATCTTTTTCCTTTCGCACAATCAGGTGATTCAGCCTGCAATGTCCTAACCAAACTGGGGAAAACTTAACAAAGTGATAAATTCTTAAATATCAACTTTGTGTTTCCCCCCTGGGAATCGAACCCAGGACCTCCGGACACGTTAAGCCGTCGGTCCCGGTCGCTGTCTTTGATAGTGGTCGTTACTCAAACCATGTCAGAGGCCTGATAGTTGTGCTACTAGCGGTTTAAAAACTCGGACACCAGGGTTCATCGGGTCGCTGGATCGAGACTCGACAGAAGAAGAAGAATAAAATCAAGCTTATATCCCTTTTGTTTTGATTGATTGATTGATTAAAACTTTTATTGACTGACAAAAAACAGATACAGGAAATGGTACAGACAAGAGAAAAAGTTACAATAAAGAACAATGAGGACAATAATATAACGAACATAACATTAACAAACGTAACATGACGAAAATACAAAACAAACTTAATATGTAACAAACAAAAACAACAGTGTCAGTGTACCATACTGTCGACATTGTGTCAGTCAACTTGGCGCTGACTCAGCATTGTGCTGTCGTGGTATTACAGCGCTGATATTCTGCCAGTACCAAATTAACTGTGCGCGCAGTTTGGGAAACTAACCCATTTTGTAGTTATAAGTAAATATATATATATAAAAATAATCTCCTTAGCCTTATCCCGTATCTCACGGGGTCGGCTTCCTAATCTAGGGGATTGAACGAGGGTACTGATTTTTACACAGAGCGACTGCCATCTGACCTCTGCAACCCAGAAGGGAAACCAGACCCAATCCTAGATTAGGTCAGAGTTTTCAAGCCGCCAATGCTTAGCACTGGCCTCTGATATGGCTTAACGACTAATATCTACGGTATTTAACGATATTAACCGGGACCAACGGCTTAACGTGCCTTCCGAAGCCGGAAAAAGCGCCGAATAAACGTACATATGAAATTAGAAAACCGAAAATCACATTGGTACGTGGTGGGATTCGAACCACGACCTCACGCTTAGGAGGCAGCGGCCCTATCCACTACACCATCGGGCTCTCATAAGTAAATATATATATAAGCAATATATTATGATATCTAAAGATGATAATAAGATAAAATATACTAAGTGAGAGTAATAGTGCAATATTCCTTCCTTTCTTTCTCCATGCTGGCCTGGGAGCGAGAGGAAAACATAGAATGTGCCAGCTGCATCTCCTTCCGGGCATGCTGTAAAAACCAGCTCAGGGATCCGAGGGTTTCAGTAAATTGTAATTTAGGCGATGGGCTGACAATCTTCCACTAAAGCAATATTCCTACAAATCTATCTTAAATATCCCTCAAAACTTTGTTAGACGTGGCGGAACGATCTTTGTTTAGGTCGTTTACGTTCTACCTACCCCATTAGGGATAAAGCCGTGGCTATGTATGTATGCATACATACATACATACATAAATCACGCCTTTATCCCTTACGGGGTAGGCAGAGCGTTTAACGCCTCGTAAAAGGCGCTTTCGCCACGTCTGACAAAAATTAAGGGGACTATTTTAGATTGTAATATGTATTGCTTTAGTGACAGGTTGTCAGCCCATCGCCTAAATTACAATACAATGTAACCCTCGAGTCCCTTTTGCTGACTTTAACAGCATGCCCGGGAGGAAGGGCAGCTGGAACATTCTATGTTTTTCTATCTCTCCCAGTCCAGCATGGAAGAAATTTATGTATGTATGTATGTATTTTATATTATAAAATTTATATGTAGATCTACCTAAGGAGATCATAATGTTATTTTTAGTTTTTCGACCTATGTTCATCTGGAAAAGTGGTTCAGTTTCGTTCAGGCAGATACACATAATTTAGGGAGCATATACACCTTCTTTGTTAAAATTACGAAATTAGCAAAGTGGTCGCCATTAGAAAAAAAATTATAATGCACTAAAAACCTAAACCTGAATTTATAATTAGCGATTCATAGTTCGTTGTAGTAACAGGAAGAAAAATTGCTAATAACGGCCACCAACGCCAATTCTTTTCCTGTTTACGAGTTATGAATCGCTAATTTATAAGGTTCTAATTTGTCTTAATAACTTGATTCTGTGTGACCGGCTTTTCGATTCACTGCGTTTTTTGTGAATTATGTTGTTTTTTACTAATGTGGGCTTCACTTGGTTAGTATCGCCATCTTAAACATGTTAATAGTATGCTTTACTAAACAATCATTATTATTAGAAAAGCTGTGGTTTTCCATTTTCAAGCGTCATGATCACGGAGCGAGTGTACAGAAACTTGCGAAATATCGGACACTCATACAAAAATGGAAGGTATATTTCCCGTTTTTACACATTTTAATGTTGATAACGGTGAGAGCTTTTTCGAACCCGATGGTGTAGTAGATAGGATCGCTGCCTCCTGAGCAGGTCGTGGTTCGAACCCCACCACGTCCCAATATGTTTTTCGGTTTTGGAATTTAAAATGTACGTTTATTCGGCGCTTTTTCCGTGACTGGGAAGGCACGTTAAGCCGTTGATCCCACCGTAGATATTGGTCGTTAAGCCCTGTCAGAGGACAGTGCTAAGCATTGGTGGCTTAAAAACTCTGATTTAATCTAGGATTGGGTCTGGTTTCCTTTCTGGGCTCTCTGTAAAAACGAGTACCCTCGTTCAATCACCTAGATTAGGTAGCCTGTGAGATACTGGATAATGCTAGGGAGATGATGAACCGTGAGAGTGCCTGTGAGATACGGAATAAAACGAGGAAAATGATGACACTTGAGATTTTTTTAAATCATGGTTTTTTTTTTCACCAGGTGGGCTTCAAAGGCTACGGCCTGTCTCCGGAGCAGCTGTCAGCAGCTGGCAGCTTCACGTTCTCCGACGGGAAGGAGTACAGCATCACACACGGATCTGTGATCATAGCGGCCATTACTTCCTGCACGAACACGTCCAACCCTAGCGTTATGCTGGGAGCTGGTAAGATGCTCTTCATCATTAGTATTAATATACATACAAACATACATACATAAAATCACGCCTTTATCCCTTACGGGGTAGGCAGAGCGTTAAACGCCTCGTAAAAGGCGCTTTCGCCGCGTCTGACAATAATTGAGGGTAATTTTAGATTGTAATGTGTATTGCCATAGTGACAGGTTGTCAGCCCATCGCCTAAATTACAATACACTGTAACCCTCGAGTCCCTTTTGCTGTCTTCTACAGCATGCCCGGGAGGAAGGGCAGCTGGAACATTCTATGTTTTTCTATCTCTCCCAGTCCAGCATGGAAGTATTAATACACATGTTACGCACAATCCCCGAAATCGTTCATTCGCCGGCAAAAAGGTACACTTCGCGGACTAGCAAACACGAAACGGCCAATTGCCGAAGTCGTTGAAATACCAGGAGTAAGGGACATTAAAATACAGTCTGTAAGGGACAGCTTCAACGCAATGTATTTGCACAGTCTGTGGTTGCTCAGTCAACAAAACTGAATAACTTTTACAAGGAAATGCGTTCAGAAAAAAATAATGATTTTCTCGTTCAAAATCATTCCTCGGTGATCATTTCATGGTCAGACTTGTTCAGTTTCATTACCTGGTCAAACCCTATAACTTTGCAGTTGCGTATTTCAGTGAAGCCTAAGAAATTGGCACACATTGCGGTCACAAACCCTATTTTGAACAATAGGAAGGACAAAAGTAAGAATAAGATAAAACGAAGGGAGGGCAAAGTGAGAGTTTCTCATGCTTCTTCTTCATTGTGATATAGTTTTATTTTATTTTGTGACACAGATATAATTTTCTTTGTAATAGACTCGCTTGTGACTTTCTAAAAGTGTTCTTAGGAATCTATTTGGAAATAAATGATTTTAAAAGGACTTTATTTTTATTTTAAAACGCCATTTCGGGGATTGTGCGAATCCGCGAAGTGTCCCTTTTTTCCGGCCAATGAACGATTTCGGGGATTGAGCGTAACACATATATGTATGTTACGCTCAATCCCCGAATCATAATTCGTTCATTGTCATTACTTCCATGCTGGCCTGGGGGCGAGAGAAAAACATAGAATGTGCCAGCTGCATTTCCTCCCGGGCATGCTGTAAAATCCAGTTAAGTGATCCGAGGGTTTCAGTATATTGTAATTTAGGCGATGGGCTGACAACCTGTCACTACAGCAATATACCTAGAATTCTATCTTAAATAACCCTCAAAACTTTGTCAGACGTGGCGGGACACCTTTGTTTAGGTCGTTTACGCTCTACCTACCCCATTAGGGATACAGGCGTGAATATATGTATGTATGTACTCGTATGTCATTAGCCGAAAAAAAGATCATTTCGCAGATTGCGCATTGAACAACGCTCATTCCGCGAAGTGGCAATGGCCACAAAATGTTTGTTTCACCAAATTACGTTTCTTACAGGTCTGTTGGCTAAGAAAGCGGTTGAAGCTGGATTATCAGTGTTGCCATACATCAAGACTTCACTTTCGCCTGGATCTGGAGTCGTCACATACTATCTGAAGGTACGTCAGTCTACAGGGATCGTCGGGTTGTTCGATTCTATACCCACACGACAAGAAAAAATATATATATAAGAACTGGATAGCAAATAAACACATGACATTGACATTCCTAATTTGACATTAAGACGCTTTAAATAAAAACTGAGTCAAATAATTTATTTCCGAATAGATCCTTAGAAAACTTTTAGAAAGCCACAAGCGAATCTATTACTAAGAAAATTATATCATACATACATACATACATATAATCACGCCTTAATCCCTAATGGGGTAGGCAGAGCGTAAACGACCTAAACAAAGGTCGTTCCGCCACGTCTGACAACGTTTTGAGGGTTATTTTAAGATTTGTAGGTATATTGCTGTAGTGACAGGTTGTCAGCCCATCGCCTAAATTACAATATACTGAAACCCTCGGTTCTTTACAGCATGCCCGGGAGGATATGCAGCTGGCCCATTCTTTGATTTTCTCTTGCTCCCAGGCCAGCATGGAAGAAATATAGTGGTTAAAAAATAGCTGACCTTGTTATTGTGTGATTCTACCCAAGAAACCGAACAACTTTCCCCAAGGAACATAGGTCAAAATATTCCATACAAATGGTGTCAGCGGTTCGAGTCAATTTGAATGGGAGGGCCAATTTGTTTTTAATTTTTCGCCTTATGTTCCTTGGGGAAAGTTGCTCAGCTTCACGGAGAAAATTATATCTATGTCACAAAATAAAATAAAAACATCACAATGAAGAAGAAGCATGAGAAACTCGCACTTTGCGGCCCACCCTTCGTTTTGTCTTACTCTTACTTTTGGCCTCTCTTATTTTACGTCAAATAAGCAGTCTTACGTCAGATTAGGAATGTCAAAGTCATGTGTTTATTTGCTATCCTATCCTTATGTTAAAGTTAAGAAAGTGACAACGCAACTCAGAATTAGTATTATGCCATAAAACCTAAGAATTAAATTGAATTAGTATTATGTCGCGAGAATCAACGTCACTGTTAATCTTTTTATCTAGTGAGTATTTTGATTCGACATATTTTTTATTATCGGCCCCTTAGTGTTGATCGTGATCATTATAAAGGGCCCTCTAACTCCAGCGGCAACTGGCAAAATTATTAAATAAGTGCTATCTGTTGCCTTCTTTATTGCATCCAACCAACGCATAGGCGTTTTGCCTCGAACTCGCGTACCCTCCACTTGGCCAGTAATTATGAACTTCTCCAGGCTGTGTTAAGTCGACAAACCAGAACCAAATGAACCTTAGAAATTCTTTCAGAAAGTGAAAAAAAGTATTTGGCTTTTCTATACGAAATGTTCTCCTTGATCAGATGACAATTTGTATGTATAAAAAAAAAAAAGATTCACTCCCTGAAAGAATTTCTTGTGAGAGTGGATGTCTGACTGAGCAACCCCTATCAGTTTGTGGGACTCTGTCCCTTACACCCCGCATCTGTTCACCTGCCTTCCTTTCTATTCTCTCGCGACTCATGACAGAGAGTATATGAACCAGTCCATGAAACTGAACAACTTTCCCAAAGGAACGTAGCTTAGTAGAAAAAAGAATATAATTCCCATACTACACGCTCTATCAGCTGATGCATTTTTCGTATTGCGACCTATATACATATATACACATATACATATACACAATCACGCCTTTCTCCCTAATGGGGTAGGCAGAACGTAAACGACCTAAATAAAGGTCGTTTCGCCACGTCTGACAGTTTTGAGGGTTATTTAAGATATTATAGGTATAATGCTATAGTGACAGGTTGTCAGCCTATCGCCTAAATTGCAATATTCTGCCCTCGGATCCCTCTGCTGGTTTTTACAGCATGCCCGGGAGGAAATGCAGCTGGCACATTCGATGTTTTTCTCTCGCTCCCAGTCCAGCATGGAAGATTGCGACCTATATTCCTTTGGAAAAGTTGATCAGTTTCATGAGCTGGTCCATGTCCTTCGGGTTTCGGGTATTTCTGTTACATGTATTATTATTATTGTTTATTTATTACAAACATTCGCATAAATCACACTCTCGTAATTATGAAGCGATCTCAAACTTGAGAGCAATATTAAGTATGGATTCGCCAGGCCAGTTTGTACTGAAATGACATTTCTGATACGAACTCAAACTCGCTGTCACTCATGAGAGCTGATTAGAAATACGCGCTGATTAGTCCCTCAAAATTGTATGAACAGTTTGTCTGAGGGAACATGGTATATACGTACATACATACATACATACATAAAATCACGCCTTTATCCCTTACGGGGTAGGCAGAGCGTAAAACGCCTCCTAAAAGGCGCTTTCGCCACGTCTGACATAAATTGAGGGCAATTTTAGATTGTAATGTGTATTGCTGTAGTGACAGGTTGTCAGCCCATCGCCTAAATTACAATACACTGTCACCCTCGAATCCCTTTTGCTGACTTTTACAGCATGCCCGGGAGGAAGGGCAACTGGAACATTCTATGTTTTTCTTTCTCTCCCAGTCCAGTATGGTATATACGTACGCGTTTGAATTGACTCCGTTATATACCCCGTGAGAATCAAACTCACGCGTCGCAATCACAAGCGCAAATCACTAGACCATTAGACCACAGGCAGTTTAATACCTTAACTTCAATTCGCAGGAATCCGGCGTGGTGCCGTACCTAGAGAAGCTCGGCTTCGACATCGTCGGCTACGGGTGCATGACGTGCATCGGGAACTCAGGACCTATTGACGACAACATCGCTAATACTATTGAGAAGGTAAAGACAACTAGCGCTATCTAGCGGTGTAATGTTGAACTATTTAGTAACTGACAGCGTCCAATTAACAATTTAGGCAGCTAGCGCCATCTTGTGGTGTAATGTTGAACTACTTAGTAACGGACAGCTCCCAGATAACATTTAGACAGCTAGTGCCATCTCGTTGTGTAATGTTGAACCACCAAGAGCGATGTTTGCCTATACAGGCGCTGTTAACTAGTCAGGGAATATCTTTGTATGGGGTATATTATCCTCCTCTTTGGTATGAGGTACCTAGAGAAGCTCGGCTTCGGCGTCGTCGGCTGCGGGTGCATGACGTTCATCGGCAACTCGGGTCCTATTGACGACAATATCGCTAATACTATTAAGATGGTAATTATAGACAACTAGTGGCACCTAGTGGTGTAATGTTGAACTACTTAGTAACGGACAGCGCGTGGTTAATTATTTAGACAGCTAGTGCCATCTAGTGGTGTAATGTTGAATTACTTAGTAACGGACAGCGCCCAGTGTAGGGCCATCTAGCGATGGAATATGGGACTACTAGGAGCTTCTTAGGCTAAATGAACTACCGACCGAACTACGATTGAAGACGAATTGAACTACCAAGAGCGAAGTTTGCCTATACAGGCGCTGAGAATCTCTTTTTGGATTGTGTATTTGTGTAAACTATTGACGTCAACATCGCTTATGCTATTGAGAAGGTAAATCTAAACGACTAGCGCCATCTAGTGGCGTAATCTCGAACTACTCAATAACGGACATCGCCCAGTTAACTATTCAGACAGCTAGCGCCATCTAGTGACAGAATGTGAACTCCACTTATGAAGAATCATAGCCATATTTGTAAACAGATTAACATAAAATACAGTATGTAAAAAATTGCTGACTATATTTTAGGTTATTCTACTCATGAGACTGAACAACTTTCCCCAAGGAACATAGGTCGAAATACGAAAAAACACTCCCATACAAAGGGTGTCACCGGCTCGAGTCAATTTCTATGTGAGACCCAATATCAATTAAAATTTTTCGACCTATGTTCCTTAAGGAAAGTTGTTCAGTTTCATGGATTGATCACACCCTATAGAATGGTCAGTTATTTTTTTTACTTCATACGAAGTAAAAAAAAAACTCCTTCTTTAATTTAAGTGCTGGGCAATTGTCAGTGGGGTAATCGCCAATTTTCTCTGTCTTCTGCCAACGATTCACTGCCTGATACGACTTACTCCCTATATTATACATACATACATACAATGGGGTAGGCAGAGCAAAAACGACCTAAACAAAGGTCGTTCCGCCACGTCTGACAGTTTTGAGGGGTAATTTAAAAAAGATTTGTAGGTATATTGCTGAAGTAATAGGTTGTCAGCCCATCGCCTAAATTGCAATATACTGAATTCCTCGGATCCCTTAGCTGGTTTATACAGCATGCCCGGGAGGAGATGCTGCTGGCACATTCTATGATTTTCCTTCGCTCCCAGTCCAGCATGGAAGACTATATTATTGAAGAATATATTACTGATTGTTTAATTTACAAAAATCATTAAAAATATTTACAAAATTAACTTAAATTAAATAAATGTAATAAATGGCCTCCAGAGCGTCCTGCTGTGGCATGGTGCCCAGCACGCTGGCAGCATTCCCCCTTTGGATAGCGAGGCTAATCCGCTGCGCAAGGAAGCCGCCAGCCCTGCGGTCACCAGTGATTGTTTAATTTTATTTTCGTTTCCAGAACGAGCTAGTATGTTGCGGCGTGCTGTCCGGTAACCGGAACTTCGAGGGCCGCATTCATCCGAACACGCGCGCTAACTACCTCGCATCACCACTCCTGGTCATCGCTTATGCGTTGGCTGGCACCGTCGATATTGACTTCGAAAAGGAACCCTTAGGTAAGGAATATGAACGTCTGTAACACAATATGGACCACAATAACCCAATATAAGCCATAGTGAGTCAATATGGACCACAGTAACCCAATCTAGACTACTGTGACCCAATATGGACCACCGTAACACAATATAGACCTCATTGACCCAATATGGACCTCAGTGACCCAATATGTACCACCGTAACACAATATAAACCACAGTGACCCAATCTGGGCCACAGTGACCCAATTTGGACTACTATGACCCAATATATACCACTATAATGAAGCTTCGAGGGCAGCATTCATCCGAACACGCGCGCTAATTACCTCGCATCACCACTCCTGGTTATTGCTTATGCGTTGGCTGGCACCGTCGATATTGACTTCGAAAAGGAACCCTTAGGTAAGATATTTAACTAATATAGACTATTTTGACTCAAAATTAACCAAAGTGACAAAATACGGACCACATTAACCCAATCTAGACAACTGTGACCCAATATGGACCTCAGTGACACAATATGGGCCTCAGTGACCCAATATGGACCTCATTGACCCAATCTGGACCACAGTGACCCAATTTCGACTACTGTGTCCCAATATATACCGCAATATATATCGCATCACCACTCCTGGTTATTGCTTATGCGTTGGCTGGCACCGTCGAAATTGACTTCGAAAAGCAACCATTAGGTGAGATATTTAACGAAATAGTATAAAATATGGACAACTGTGACCCAATATGAACCTCAGTGAGCCAATATGAACCACAAATATGGGCTTCTGTAATCGATATTGACTTCGAAAAGAAACTATTAGGTATAAAAAAACATCTAAGGCATTACTTTCCAGTCTTCTTCTTCTTTTGCCGTGTACCCACACCATGTTTGAGTAACGACCACTATTAAAGCCCTCCGAAGCACGGAATCATTTTTCTTCCAGACAATCTGGTGATTCAGGCTGCATTGTTCTAACCAAACTGGGGAAACCCCACCAAGTGATAAATTCAAAAATATCAACTTTGTGATCCCCCCTGGGAATCGAACACAGGACCTCCCCGTGGCTCAGACCACTAGTCCACAGAGGTAGTTTTTGTAATACATACATATAATCACGCCTTTATCCCTAATGGGGTAGGCAGAGCGTAAACGACCTAAAATGTCGTTCCGCCACGTCTGACAAGGTTTTGAGAGTTATTTATGATACATTTGTAGGTACAAGCCATAGTGACAGGTTGTCAGCCTATCGCCTAAATTGCAATATACGGAAACCCTCGGATTCCTTAGCTGGTTTTTACAGCATGCCCGGGAGGAAATGCAGCTGGCACATTCAATGTTTTTCTCTCGCTCCCAGTCCAGCATGGAATAGTTATTATAACGCTCTGTATTTGTCTGCAGGCAAGCGCGCGGACGGCTCTTCAGTGTTCCTCCGCGACATCTGGCCCTCCAGGAGCGAGATCCAGGAGGTGGAGAACAGGCACGTCATACCCAGGATGTTCAAGGAGGTGAGGGAACGATTTGATACCGGGTGTAAGGGACAGCGTCCCTGCAAACTGATAGGGGTTGCTCAGTCAACGACACTATCAGCAGATTTTTTTTTCAGGAAGTAAAATAAAATGGCTTTTCCATACAAATTGTTCACTTCGATCAGACAATGGTGTCAATTCTCGCGACATAATCCTAATTCAAATTTTTAGCTAGTGCTGTCAATTTCTTAAGTTTGACATAAGAACAGGACAGCAAATAAACATATGACTTTGACATTTCTAATCTGACATAAGCCTGCTTATTTGACGTAAAATAAGGAAGCATGCTCTATGCTTAGTTCTTATTTAAAACGTCTTACGTCAAATAAGAAATGTCAAAGTCATGTGTTTACTTGCTATCCTGTTCTGATGTCAAACTTAAGAAAGTAACAGCGCTAGTTAAGAATTAGAATTAGGATTATGTCGCGAGATTCGACGCTAATTTGTATAGAAAATCCCTTTTTTTCACGTCCTGAAAATAAACCTACTGATAGTTGTTCAGTATCGTTGACTGAGCAACCCCTATCAGTTTGCGGGACGCTGTCCCTTACATCTGGTATAGCCCCGCCAGAAAATCAAAATACCTGTCATAGAGGTACCATACAGAAGGGCTCATGGGAAATGCATAAGCCCCTCTCTTGTTCTGTCTCTGTTTTTCTGGTGAACAGCTATTTTTAATTCCTGGCAGGGCTTTACCTAGGTAAGCTTGTCGAAAGTGACGACTTTTACTTTCGACATTCAAAGCGTAGATATTAAGTGCAAATTGTGATCTTATGGATTACAAAATGAAGAATTACTTCCAAATTGCGCAAAACTTAAAGACTACTGATAATGTTTGTAAAATAAAACAACTTGTTTCCAATCTAGCATAAATAAAAAATTAAGTTTGATGTGTGTTTGTTAAAAAATAAGGTTTTTTAACACAGTCTTCTAGTAGTCTTCAAAAAGTATTTCTACTCGTCAATAGATGGCGAGTCAATGGTCAACTGTCTCTTTCCAACCTATAGCGCAGAATGAGCACCAGTGACCACGTACTCCTTAAACTAAGAATGGAACTAAAAAAAAAATACTATGATTTGATTACAAAGGGAAATATTCGAAAGTGTCATACGGAAATCAATGCACGGAACTGTTAATTCCTCAAAAAGGTCTGATGCGCATTTTTCGCCATAGGCTGGAAAGAGACAGTTGACCATTGACTCTTAACGCCATCTATTGTCGAGTAGAAATACTTTTGAAGACTTTTTAATAAAGACTTTTGAATCCACCCATACACATCACAACTTTCTTTTTATTTTACTGGATTGGAAACAATCTGTTTTGTCTTTTATTGATCGGGCAAGATTGATGATTGACGCTGAGCTCCAAAAGATAACTGAAAACTAAAGTACAAGAATTACTATTTATGTGTCAGGTATACGCTAAGATCGAGAAAGGCTCTAGTACGTGGCAAGCGCTGGATGTACCGAAGGGCAAGCTGTACGGCTGGGACCCCAACTCCACCTACATCAAGAAACCACCATTCTTCGACGGCATGACTAAGGTAATTTGTAAAAGTTTTACGGCTTAATGAATTATTTTATGGGAATACGATTTTTTTCCGTAGTAAATTGACTAGCTTTTGGTTAGAGAATTTTCTAAATTGTTAAAAGTTAACCGTCTGAGAGGGACTTAGTTTATAATATAAAAAAAAAACAATCTTTTATTCTGATGGGACAGATTGACTGACACGAACAGAGAGCAATCAGGCGCAGGACCGACTATTTACATGCCCATCCGACAGCATGGAGCATTTTACTTTTCAGACAATCAGCTGATCAGCCTGCAATATCCTAACCAAACTAGAAACAACAACACAAAGTCGTTGTCCGGGTGTCGGGAATCAAACCCGGTATTTTTGGTTCAAGAGCTCAGTCGATACTACACGTAAATACAAACATTATATAAAATTAGGTCAGGAGTACCCTAAACCGACGAGCGTGCATTTGAAGATTGATGAATGTAGATGAAGCGAAAGAAGTTTGCAAGGATCATAGCAAGTGGAGGGATGTGATCTCTGCCTACCCCTCCGGGAAAGAGGCGTGACGTTATGTATGTATGTATTTTTATGTTATATGAGCTGTATATAAAATTAGGAATGACTGAATACCATTTTTTTCATGCTAGACTGGGAGAGATAGGAAAACATAGAATGTTCCAGCTGCCCTTCCTCCCGGGCATGCTGTAGAAGTCAGCAAAAGGGATTCGAGGGTTACAGTATATTGTAATTAAGGCGATGGGCTGACTACCTGTCACTATGGCAATACACATTACAGTCTAAAATTTTCCTCAATTTTTGTCAGACGTGGCGAAAGCGCCTTTTAAGAGGCGTTAAACGCTCTGCCTACCCCGTAAAGGATAAAGGCGTGATTTATGTATGTATGTATGTAGAATTGTAGGTATATAGCTGTAGTGACAGGTTGTCAGCCCATCGACTAAATTACAATATACTGAAACCCTCGTATCCCTTAGCTGGTTTCTACAGCATGCCCGGGAGGCAATGCAGCTGGCACACTCTATGTTATTCTCTCGCTCCCAGTCCAGCATGGAAGAATGTCTCACTTATGTTTAAATAGTTAAATAAACCAAGATTGCTATTACAGGAGCTGCCGGCCATCCGCAGCATATCGCGCGCGCGCTGCCTGCTGCTGCTGGGCGACTCGGTGACGACGGACCACATCTCGCCAGCCGGCGCCATCGCCAGGAACTCGCCCGCCGCCAGATACCTCAGCGCCAGAGGGTGAATAAACACTTGACACTGGCGCAAAGTTTCTCTAGTGCCATAACAAAGAAAAGGAACCAATACACTGTAGCCGATAGATGGCGCCACATCACGAAACACAAGTTCTGAAACACGGTATATAAGTTTTATGTGTGTAGCCGACAGATGGCGCCACATCTTGAAACACAAGTTCTGAAACCGATAAGATGATACATACATACATATAATCACTAAAGTAAGGTAAACGGTACGACCTTAGTTTAGGTCGTTTATACTCTGCCTACCCCCCCCCCCCCCATTAGGGATAAAGGCGCGATTATATGTATGTATGCAGCTGGCACATTCTATGTTTTTCTCTCGCTCCAGCATGGAAGAATTTTGCGAAGTTTCCAAAATAAAATACGTTATATGAGCTGATGAGATGATTCCCACAATCACGCCTCTATCCCTAATGGCTACCCCAACCCAACCACCTAATCAAATGTCGTTCCGCCACGTCTGACGAAGTTTTCTTCTTCTTCTTAGCGAGTGGATTCTCGAGTCGTAAAACCCGATGAACCCTGGTGTCAGAGTTTTCAAACCGCCTTGTAGCACAGCTAGATCACTATCAAAGACAGCGACCGGGACCGACGGCTTAACATGCCCTCCGAAGCACGGAATCCTCTTTCTTTTCGAAAAATCAGGTGATTCAGCCTGCAGTGTCCTAACCAAACTGGGAAAAACCTCACAAAGTAATAAATTGACAAATAGCAACTTTGTGTTTCCCCTATGGGAATCGACCCTCCGAATCGTAAGCCCGGCTCTGACCACTAGACCACGGAGGCACTCCCGAAGTTTTGAGTACCCTATAAGAGATAAAGACGTGTCTGAATATGTATACATATAATCACGCCTTCATCCCTAATGGGGTAGGCAGAGCGCAAACGACCTAAACAAAGGTCATTCCGCCACGTCTGAGAAAATTTTGAGGGTTATTTAAGATATATTCTAGGTATATTGCTGTAGTGACAGGTTGTCAGCCCATCGCCTAAATTACAATATACTGAAACCCTCGGATCCCTTAGCTGGATTTTACAGCATGCCCGGGAGGAAATGCAGCTGGCACATTCTATGTTTTTCTCTCGCTCCCAGGCCAGCATGGAAGTACTGATTATGTATGTATGTATGTATGTATGCCTGTAAACACAATGCTGCTGCTGCATTTTTCAAATAGTCGTGTAATACGATATCATGAATTTCTTCCATGCTGGACTGGGAGAGATAGAAAAACATAGAATGTTCCAGCTGCCCTTCCTCCCGGGCATGCTGTAGAAGACAGCAAAAGGGACTCGAGGGTTACAGTGTATTGTAATTTAGGCGATGGGCTGACAACCTATCACTACACATTAGCAATACACATTACAATCTAAAATTGCCCTCAATTTTTGTCAGACGCGGCGAAAGCGCCTTTTACGAGGCGTTTAACGCTCTGCCTACCCCGTAAGGAATAAAGGCGTGATTTTATGTATGTATGTATGAATAATAAATGTTTTCTATTCTATTCTATATATTTTTACTGAATCTTACGCTTGTTTTAATGCCGTAAAAAGAAATTAATTTTGACGATTTTTATTCGAGTCAATTTATTTTATTCCTCTGTTTCCTATTGCCTGGTTGCCTGGAAGATATTGCTACATTAGCAATCAGGCCGCCAATCGTAATTCTTTTATTTTTAGCAAGTTTGTAATTTCTGTTTTTGTGCAATAAAGTATATTCTTCTTCGTCTTAGCGAGCGGAAGCTCGAGTAGAATGACCCAATGAACCCTGGTGTCAGAGTTTTCAAACCGCCTAGTAGCACATATAATAGGCCTCTGACATGGTTTGAGTAACGACCACTATCAAAAACCTTACAAAGTGAAAAATTGACAAATATCAACTTTGTGTTTCCTCCATGGGAATCGAAACCAGGACCTCCGGATCGTAAGCCCATGGTACTAGCCACTAGACCACGAAGGCAGTTAAGTTACGCAAAACAAAATAAAGAATCTTTTATTTTTTTATCTTTTATCTTGTATCATTTTTATCTTTTATCTTGTATCTTTATATTCTATCTTTTATCATTTTTATCTTTTATCTTTATATTTTATATTCTATCTTTTTATCTTTTATCTTTTTATTAACTCCCAGCCTGACCCCGCGCGACTTCAACTCGTACGGGTCGCGGCGCGGGAACGACGCGGTCATGGCGCGAGGCTCCTTCGCCAACATCCGCCTGATCAACAAGCTGGCCCCCGCGCCGGGGCCGCGCACCACGCACTACCCGAGCAGGGACCTCATGGACATCTTCGACGCCGCTGAGAGGTTCGTTGATACATACGTACATATAATCACGCCTTTATCCCTAATGGGGTAGGCAGAGCGTAAACGACCTAAACAAAGGTCGTTCCGCCGCGTCTGACAAAGTTTTGAGGGTTGTCAAAGATAGATTTGTGCTGTAGTGACAGGTTGTCAGCCCATCGCCTAAATTGCAATATACAGAAACCCTCGGATCCCTTAGCTGGTTTTTACAGCATGCCCGGGAGGAAATGCAGCTTGCACATTCTACGTTTTTCTCTCGCTTCCAGTCCAGCATGGAACTAAATGTTATAGTTCTCAATACAATCGGTATATTACTAAAAATGCGTCCCTAGCACGGATCTGATAGATATCTTTTACGCCGAGAGGTTGACATGTTTAGAGCTTTTCTTACGACTATCGTTCAGTTTTACTTTAAGGTTAGACCCCATTAGGGATAAAGGCGTTTCGGCTAACCCAAACATGTTAGTCAGCATGCGCCCGTTGCCGGTGTTTAAGTAATCTATGTGAGCGTGTCGCGTATGTTATGGATTTTCAATTCTCAATTCTTTATTTGCTTTCATATTGTACAATGGAGTTCTTAAAAAGTAAATATTTAGTCGCAAACATGAACCCTGCTAGGGTATAGCAAGTACGTTTAATAAAAATCTAGGTAGGTATACATTAACAACTTAAAATTAAAGTATTATTCTCAGTATTCTCATCAGTCATCTTCTAGAAACTCTTGTATTGTATAGAAGCATTTTTTTAACTCATAATTATTACCAATACTGCGTGACATGCTGAGCTTGCAACTCACACGCATAGAATACTAAGGTATTTTTGTCACTGTGTGTATTACATAACTTTTATAAAAAAACAGCATACATTTTAACTAATAAATCAGAGTCAAACACCATTTCGCACTCTCAATAGCTCCCGCCATAGAGCTCATCACCCCGTCCGTATGGCTCCATAAATGCAGTTGTGTTTGCTACGGCAGTACGCTGTTCAGGCGTGACTATATGTATGTATGTAGACCGCATTAAGACGTAGCTGCAGCGTAGCGGCGCAGTACGACACGACGCGACAAATGATTCTTTGTATGTAAGAAAATGTATGAGAGGTACCGAACTGAAGCAGCAGTGGAGCTGCAGCGGAGCGGCGCGGCGCGGCAATGTCAGTTCATACATTTTGACAGATTTTTTCGCGCTGATGCAGTGTCGTGCCGTGACGCGTCGCACAGCTCCGCTGCAGCTACGTCCTAGTGTAGTGTACACATACAATTATGGATAGATAATCTGTAGCCGGCAGATGAAAATAACTTTAATCTCTATTAGGTCCATTATAAATATTTAACAATGAAACAAACAATATTTGCTATACGCAGTGGTGAGCAGTTCAAGTGTGAACACCGCCTAAACCATTTATTTCTAACGCCATCTATTATCTACTCGATAATAGAGTAGAGCAGTACTTTTTCCAGATTGGCACCTTAAAAAAAACATCCGTACACATCACTATTTTTTTATTCTTTTTCGGAAAATTGGACAAACGAGGTTGATGCATGGATTGACGGACAGGAATTAAAATTATTGGAGGTTATACATACATACATATAATCACGCCTATATCCCTAATGGGGTAGGCAGAGCGTAAACGACCTAAACAAAGGCCGTCCCGCCACGTCGGACTAAGTTTTGAGGGTTATTTAAGATATATTTGTAAGTATATTGCTGTAGTCACAGGTTGTCAGCCCATCGCCTAAATTGCAACATACAGAAACCCTCGGATCCCTTAGCTGGTTTGTACAGCATGTCCGGGAGGTGATGCAGCTGGCACATTTTATGTTTTTCTTTTGCTCCCAGTCCAGCATGGAAGCATGGAGTTTATACTTTTGCGAGAGAAAAATATAAAATGTGTAATTTGTGGGCTGACAATCTATAGCCGTCTATACACTGCCTACCTCGTAAGGAATAAAAGCGTGACTTCATGTTTATTTGTATTTAATAATTAACGGGCTAAGGTAATTTCGCAAAATGTCCCTTGGTCGCAAAATGCCTCTTTCTCATAATGTCCCTTTTGCAAAATTGACCCTTTCTCAAAAATCCCTTAGAAAGTATTTTAGATGTGTTTACAATTTTAACTAAATCTATCAAAGAAGGGACATTTTTCGGAATGTACATTTTGCGGGATGGACATTGTGCGAAAGATACATTATGAGAAAGGTGCATTTTGCGACCAAGAGACATTGTTCGTAAGGGACATTCTGCGAAGTAACTATGGCTGGTAAAACCAAATCAAATAGTAGATTTTATGCCGAGTGCATAAAGCAAGTCATTATTATCCGAGATCGTTATATGCCCGAGATCGTTATATGGGTTGCGGAGGTCAGATGGCAGTCGCTCTGTGTAAAAACCAGTACTCTCGTTCAATCCCCTAGATTAGGTAGCCGGCCCCGTGAGATACGGGATAAGGCTAGGGAGATGATGATGATCGTTATATGCCCGAGCCCGCAGGGCGAGGGCAGATGAAGGAGTCGAGGATAAAAGTGATTTGTGCACGAGTTATAAACTCTGCTTTTCACTTCGATTGCGAGAAAATAAAACAGTAACATAACATACTAACATTTATTTAATTAAAATTCAAAGTAAAATTAGTACAATTTTGAATGCTGAATGATATGGTTTTTCCCGGCATATTAACGGCTTCTTTCCCGCTACTTTACTTTTTTTAATTTTTGTGCATGATTTTCGGGCAAAGAATAAAATATATACAGCCTACTTTTAAATTATTTTGGAATATTTTTTTTTTTAGTGATGAATATGTCTTGATATTTAGTTACTTTTTCGTATTATCTTATTATAAACCAAAAATGCAAATAGGGAAGGATATATTATAAATTAGCAAGTTTTATCCGTGCACAATTTATTATGTTTGGCTGCATGGTTTAAATGGTCACTGCCTTAGTATAGATACATTTAAAAAGCTACTTTTTTGCCCTTGTGCATAAAGTTCAACTTTATGTCGCCTAGATTCTGCATAAAGTAGTACTTTTTCGAGCATGAGAAGTGAAAAGTAAATTATTATTGAGGTTATTAGTCTTTACTGTTAACAACCATTTTTTCTAAGATGCTATACTATTAAATAAATAAATTGCCATGCCAACAAATAATCATAATCTTCTGTTGTTCGAAAGGTACGCTGAAGAGAAGGTGCCTCTGATCGCGATCGTGGGCAAGGACTACGGCTCGGGCTCCAGCCGGGACTGGGCCGCCAAGGGACCGTTCCTACTGGTGAGTTATACGGGGCGTAAGGGACAACATCCCGCCAACTAATAGGGGTTGCTCAGTCAACGGCACTGAACAACTTTCACCAGGAAATTCTTTTAGGAAGTATTTTTTTTGCTTTTCCATATAAATTGCAAAGTCATCTACAGACACATGAAAAAAAAATCCTAGCATTAGTTGTTCAGTTCCGTTGACTGAGCAACTTCTATCAGTTTTTGGGGTGCTGTCCCTTACACCCGGTATATAAGTCACGTATTTATAAGGGTAGGCAAAGCTTCAACGAATTCATAATGTGACGATTTCTCTAATACTATAAAATGTTCACCTCGATCAGACAATTTGTATTAAAAAGCCAGTTTTTCTCTTTCCGAAAGAATTTCCTGGTGGAAGTTGTTCGGTGTCGTTGACTGAGCAACCTATCAGTTTGCGTTACGCTGTCATAATTTATATTCACTTGAAAATTATTTCAAACTCTTCCTAATTCTCCAGGGCATCCGCGCGGTAATCGGCGAATCCTTCGAACGCATCCATCGCTCCAACCTCGTCGGTATGGGCGTCATGCCTCTACAGTTCATGGACGGAGAGAACGCCGAGTCTCTAGGCCTCACCGGGACGGAGCAGTATACCATCAACATGCCGGAAACTATAGCGCCTGGACAGCTGGTCACGGTTCAGGTGGGTTGACGATAGATGGCGCTGGTAGTAGTTAGTTCAGGTACAGCGACGAGAGATGACGCTGTCTATTGTAGCTTGAAGATGGCAGTTTAGATGAGTTGACGATAGATGGCGCTAGTAACGCTGCACAGCTGCTTTTAGTAGTTCAAAACGGCGATAGATGGAGCTGGTAGTAGTTAGTTCAGGTAAAGCGACGAGAGATGGCGCTATCAATTGTAACTTGAAGGCAGCAGTTCAGGTGAGTTGACGATAGATGGCGCTAGTGACCGATACTATTTGACGCTGCTTCAGCTGCTTTTAGTAGTTGAAGACGGCGATAGATGGCGCTAGTAACATTAACATAATATACCATCAACATGCCGGCGACCATAGCGCCTGGACAGCTGGTCACGGTTCAGATGAGTTGACGGTAGAGCCATCTCTAGCTGGTAGTAAATAGTTCGGGTAAAGCAACGAGAGATGGCGCTGTTAGTAGTTCAGGTACAGCAACGAGAGATGGCGCTGCTTGAAGATGGCAGTTCAGGTAAGTTGACGATAGATGGCGCAAGTAACCGTTGCTAGATGACGCTGCTTCAGCTGCTTGTAGTAGAATCTACTCGCTAAGAAGTAGAAGAAGAAGTAGTTTAAGCCGACGATAGATGGCGCTGTAATAAGTAGCTAGTTTATGTAAAGCAACCACAGGCGGCGCTGCAAATAATAACTAGTGTTTCTGATACGCGGTAACGATTACAAGTGAGGTATAGAAGTTATACCAGACCAGGTTGACGATAGATGGCGCAAGTAACCGGTGCTATGTAACGCTGAATGAAGAATTAATTAATCTGAAAACATATAATCACGCCTTTC
Source organism: Scrobipalpa costella (assembly GCA_949820665.1). NCBI lineage: Eukaryota > Metazoa > Arthropoda > Insecta > Lepidoptera > Gelechiidae > Scrobipalpa > Scrobipalpa costella. The sequence continues at coordinate 8,152,922 of OX463322.1, read as the reverse complement.
TCCCAAATGGGGTAGGCAGAAAATAAACAAACTAAACAAAGGTCGTTCCAACATGTCTGACAAAGTTTTGAGGGTTGAAGGTAGATTTGTAGGTATATTGCTGTAGTAACAGGTTGTCAGTCCATCGCCTAAATTGCAATATACTGAAACCCTCGGATCCCTTATCCTGTTTTTACAGCATGCCCGGGAGGACATGCAGCTGGCACATGTTTTTCTCTCACTCCCAGTCCAGCATGGAAGTAAATCTAAAAATTAACCTGACCTTTTTTATACCTTTTTATCAGGTCGACAACGGTAAGAGCTTCCAAGTGAAGGCGCGGTTCGACACGGAAGTCGATCTCACGTACTTCAAAAACGGTGGCATCCTTAACTACATGGTCAGGAAGATGTTATAATTATAAAGCATTGGAAGTGAGGGCGATTCTGCGGCGCAAATAAGACGACTTAACAAATAGTTTATCACGAGATGACAGAAATAGGAGACAATAATTCTAGTTGAGATTTAGTTAAGTCGTGTTCTAGCCGAATTGGCCTCACTATGGTGTCGATGATGAATGAATTTATTCAATTGGTGATAGATTTGGTTGATTTTTTATGGTTTTTTGTATTTGTAGTGACAGTTTTTGGACAAATGACCAAATGGACGCGAAATTAACACAATTAGAGTAACCAATAGATTGTTCCGAATTTATGTGAAGAAACAAAGAATACTCTTACGTAACTATTATTGAGGATTTTTAGCACTCACAAAGCTATTTTATTTTATATAATATGAAAAAAAGAAAATAATAAATTCCATTCTTGACACTGGCACAAAGTCCAACTAATGCCATTAACAAAAAAAAATATGAAACGTTTCGACACAGGTTCGAGCCCTGCTCCAAACGAATTTATTATTTTCTCTCTTTCATATTATATTTATATGTGACTTATATTTTTAGTTTTGCTGTTTTACTACATTTTTACGTAATTTTTTTTATTAAATATATTAGCTAGCCAGAAAGATAATGAAGAAAGAAACGCAACCATTCCATATAAAATCATCTAACTGTATTTAAATAATTTCAGCAGATTTTTAGTTTTAATTTATTTTGGGCCAATCATTTATTTATTGTCAAAATGTAATCAAATAGAAAATGTGTAAAATGCACATAGATTAAGGATATTTTTAAATACCAGGTGTAAGGGACAGCGTCCCGCTAACTGCTCAGGCAACTTTCAACGGGATTATTTTTCAGGAGATAAAATTTTAAAAAATCCTTCTCATACGAACTGACCACCTCATACTCATTTCCCTAGCCTTATCCCGTATCTCACGGGGTCGGCTTTCCTAATCTAGGGGATTGAACGAGGGTACTGGTTTTTACACAGAGCGACTGCCATCTGACCTCCGCAACCCAGAAGAAGAAGAAGGGAAACCAGACCCAATCCTAGATTAGGTCAGAGTTTTCAAGCCGCCAATGCTTAGCACTGGCCTCTGATATGGCTTAACGACTAATATCTACGGTATTAAACGATATTAACCGGGACCAACGGCTTAACGTGCCTTCCGAAGCACGGAAAAAGCACCGAATAAACGTACATATGTAATTCGAAAACCGAAAAACACATTGGTACATGTGGGATTCGAACCACGACCTCCCGCTCAGGAGGCAGCGGCCCTATCCACTACACCATCGGGCTCTCTCTGACCAACTACCACCTAACTGACCACCTCAATCAGACAATTTGTATGGAAAAACTGTTTTTTTGTCACTCCCTTGTTCAGTTTCCTTGACTGAGCAACCCCTATCAGTTTGCGAGACGCTGTCCCTTACACCCCGTATGTTTTTCATGTTTATAAGAGGGTAGTTAGATAAAGGTTTTTATTGTAAGCAAAAATAATATAAGCAATGTAAGAAGTTGTTAGTAGTTGTCAATTTACTAAATAAAGTGCTTATTTTGTTACATAAATTGAGTCTTATTTCTAAACTTAATTACTTCTATTTCAAGATTAATCCCACGATCAAAGTTATTAGTGCCTCCATGGTCTAGTGGTCAGCGTCATGGGCTCACAGTCCGGAGGTCCTGGGTTCGATTCCCAGGGGGGTACCACATACTTACATATAATCACGCTTTTATCCCTAATGGGCTAGGCAGAACGTAAACGACCTAGACAAAGGCCTTTTCGCCACGTCTGACAAAGTTTTGAGGGTTGTTTAAGATAGATTTGTGGGTACATTGCTGTAGTGAAAGGTTGTCAGCTTAAATTGCAATATACAGAAACCCTCGGATCCCTTAGCTGGTTTTTACAGCATGCCCGGGAGGAAATGCAGCTGGCACATTCTATGTTTTTCTCTCGCTCCCAGGCCAGCATGGAAGCAAGATAGACAGAAGGTGAGGAATACAGTTAAAACCCATTTATTAAACAAGCATAATATATTTATTAAACTTTGATAATATATTTTTATAATAAATACTTGGTCTATTAACGTATATATTAAAATTAGCTTATACTTTGTCGTCACGACATAACTTTGTCGTCACGACATAACTTTGCCGCCACGACATAACTTTGTCGCCACGAAAATATTTTGTCACCGCAATATCATTTATATTATGTTGTCTTGACAGTAAAATTATTTCAATTGGCAATAAAATAATCAGATTTTTTTTTTCTTTCTTTTGTTGTATCGAAGATCTTTCTAATTTGACAAAGTTTTGAGGGTTATTTACGATAGATTAGTAGGTACATTGCTGTAGTGACAGGTTGTCAGCCTATCGCCTAAATTGCAATATACAGAAACCCTCGGATCCATTAGCTGGCTTTTACAGCATGCCCGGGAGGAAATGCAGCTGGCACATTCTGTTTTCCTCTCACTCCCAGGCCAGCATGGAAGCAAGATAGATAGAAGGTGAGAATTAGAATTAAAACCCATTTATTAAACAAGCATAATATATTCATTTAACTTCGATAAAATATTATTATAATAAATATTTGGACTATTAACGTATATATTAAAATTAGGTCACCAGATGCGACACGACAACTTCTTTAAGACCATGTTGGAAAGATAGAGGGAAAGAGAGGACGAGGAAGACCGAGACAACTTACATGGACCAAATAAAAGAAAAAGCTGAGGTGGTGTCGTACCAGGATGTCAAGAAACTTACACAAAATCGATCCGAATGGCGATTACTTCACAGACAAGAGCCCTGCTCTTAAATTTAAAGAACAAGATTAAAATTAGCTATTCTACACCCATCTCAGGTATAACTGGTAAGCATTTTGCGACTTATATAAACAAGGTGGAAGCTCTTTGAATTTAATTTAATAAATAACTTAAAAAGTTATATCCGATAATATAAAAAGTAATAAACGTCTTATCTGTACCTGATATTCGCGTCACGACATAACTTTGTCGCCACGACATAACTTTGTCGCCACCACAATATTTTGTCACCGCAATATCATTTATATTATGTTGTCTTGACATTAAAATTATTTCAATTGGCAATAAAATAATCAGTCTGTTTTTTTTCTTTCTTTTGTTGTATCGAAGATCTTTCTAATTTCTAGATATAAGTTCCTATCGGGACATTAGTTTTAGAATCAAAAGTGAACTTAAAATTGCATTATATTTATCAGTTTAAAACATAACAATTCTAAAGACTACTACTAAGTAAAATAGAATAGAGAATATTAATGTTTAGGTATCAAAAGAAAATATACATCTCAGTTAATTATTACACATGTCACTAATTATACATAACGGAAATTATCAGTGTTTCTCTACTATATTATGCATGTATTATACATATAAACTTTCCTCTTAAATCACTCTATCCATTAAAATAAACCGCATCAAAGTTCGTTGCGTAGTTTTAAAGATTTATGCATACATAGGGATATAGGGACAGAGAAAGCGACTTTGTTTTATACTATGTAGTGACGTAACATAAAGATACTTAAACTTAATACCCAAGTGTTTATTTACTTCTAATTTTGAGCTGATATTTATTGTATTTCACACCTGCGGGCTAAGGTTTCAATTTCCATGCGCGCCACGACTTAATCTTGTCGTTGCGATAATCGACGTCTAAATCTTGTCGTTGCGATAATCGACGTCTAAATCTTGTCGTTGCGATAATCGACGTCTAAATCTTGTCGTTGCGATAATCGACGACTAAATCTTGTCGTTGCGATCATGGACGACAGAGCCATGTCGTCGCGCAAACCTATTTAAGCACTTTTCGTCCTTTTTATGTTATAATTAGGTCGTCAAAAATGAATCATTTAACTATTTCATAATAGTCAATCCTGACAAGCTTTTATTTTTTAAATAATATATTTTTATATATTAACTAGCGACCACCCCCTGCTTCGCACGGTTTATCAGTGTTTTTCTGCTATTATTATACATATATAATAAATACAAACCTTCCTCTTGAATCACTCTATCTAATGAAAAAATCCTCATCAAAACCCGATGCGTAGTTTTAAAGATCTAAGCATACATAGGGACAAACAGTTATCCAAACATGGGAAGCGACCTTGTTTTATACTTAGTGATAATACGTATATACTAGTTAAATAATGCCTTTTGCCTTTGCCTTGAAAAGGCCCAGTTTATAATATTCCGGTAACAGTAACGCCAGTAACAAAATAAACTAAGAAAAGCAATATATTATATATAATTGCAAAACACTTATAACGACTTCTTATAACTCTGTTTTATAGCTGCCATGTCAATGTACGTATAGTGTAGATATCGTTAGAAAGCGAACACAATTGAAAATTCACTAGACAATTTAATTATAATATAAAACAATTGCTTCCATATAAATATCTAATATTCATAATTATTTTGATTAATAATTATTCCTTACGAAGAAAACGTACTGCGCCGACCCCAAGTAAATGGGATAAGGGCAAACGTATGATAATGATTTATTATTACTTACTTCCCAAAATTATTTTTTGTGACGTTTTCAGCGTAAAGGTACCTTATTATCGGTTTGGAGATATTAATGATTCATAATATATATATTTATAATCTACAGGCATTAAGTTGTCAAATATTAATTATAGCCTTATTCCGTATATCAAGGGTCGGCTACCTAATCTAGGGGATTGAACGAGGGTACTGGTTTTTACACAGAGCGACTGCCATCTGACCTCTGCAACCCAGAAGGGAAACCAGACCCAATCCTAGATTAGGTCAGAGTTTTCAAGCCGCCAATGCTTAGCACTGGCCTCTGACATGACTTCACGACTAATATCTACGGTATTAGACGATATTAACTGGGACCAACGGCTTAACGTGCCTTCCGAAGCACGGAAAAAGTGCTGAATAAACGTACATATGAAATTCGAAAACCGAAAAACATAATGGTACGTGGTGGGATTCGAACCACGACCTCCCGCTCAGGAGGCAGCGGCCCTATCCACTACACCATCGGGCTCCTCAGCTCCTCGGGCTGAAGTTATCAAATATTAATATTTAAAAGAAATAGGGTTTGAAAACAATAACCATTTCCTTCATAGAGAACCTCACTTTTTGTTTTAAGACGTAAAAACTGATAACTTTAAGGCAACGCTGAAAACAAAATATGTAAAATCTACAATTTTGCGAAGTAAATTTCCAAATTTGTTCAAAATAATTACCTATTACGTTCAAAGCACTGTGACTGGTTGGTCTTGAATGTGCCCATGAAAATGAACAACTTTTCCCGAAAATAAAATAAAATTCAATATAAATTAAGCTTTTCCCATGTTTTGACCTATGTTTCTTGGTGAAATTTGTTCAGTTTTATAGGTAGTTACAAAAATCTTAAAACATGGTTATACAAAGGTTATTCTTCCATGCTGGACTGGGAGAGATAGAAAAATATAGAATGTTCTAGCTGCCCTTCCTCCCGGGCATGCTGTTGAAGTCAGCAAAAGGGACTCGAGGGTTACAGTGTATTGTAATTTAGGCGATGGGCTGACAACCTGTCACCATAGCAATACACATTACAATCAAAAATTGCCCTCAATTTTTGTCAGACTTGGCGAAAGCGCGTTTTACGAGGCGTTAAACGCTCTGCCTACCCCGTAAGGGATAAAGGCGTGATTTATGTATGTATGTACGTATACAAAAGGCCATTTTGATTTATATATTTCATAACATTTCTAGTTTACAATCTGAACGACGAACTATTTAGGTATCTTAGCACTCACAATGCTATTTTTATTTCATATAATATGAAAGAAAGAAATTAATAAATAACGTCGCTATGACGTGACTATAATAAATTCGTCACTCCCTCTACCGTTTTTGTAGCTCAGTTGGTAGAGTAATGGACCGGCATTCCAGAGACGCAGGTTCGTGCCAGAAACGAATTCATTAATTTCTTTCTTTCATATTATACCAGATGTAAGGGACAGCGCCCCAAAAAAATATAGGGGCTGCTCAGTCAACGACACTGAACACCTAATAGCAGGATTTTATTTCAGGAAATAAAATTAAATATTTGCTTTTCCATACAAATTGTCTCAACGAGGTGGCTTTTTTGTATGGGAAGGTATTTTTTATTTCGTCTCCTGAAAGAATGTCCTGGTGATAGTTGTACTTAGCGGGACGCTGTCCCTTACACCCGGTAAAAAACTATTTAGGTATCTATTAATCTACGCAAAAATATAAAACCATTAGCTACATTCTGCACTTAACGATGTCGACTCGCTGCGTCAACTCCTAACATCATTAAAGGTGCTACGTCAACTCCCGACATCATAAATGGTGCTACGTCAACTCCTGACATCATTAATGGTCTCCGGGACCTGCACCTCCAGACCCTCCAGGTCCTTGGTCAGTGTGATCTGGCAGCCGAGTCGGGAGGTGTCTGTCAGGCCGTAAGCCAGGTCTAACATGTCGCGTTCTTCGTCACAGGGCTCTTCTGGCAACCTGCAAGGAAATTGAATAAACTTACATACATATAATCACGCCTTTAAAGACATCATTTCTTCATTTGACTGGGAGTGAGAGAAAAACATAGAATGTGCCAGATGCTGTAAACCAGCTAAGGGATCTGAGGGTTTCAGTACATGGAGCGAGCTCACCCAGAAGATGCCCGTTATGGCACTGGCACTCTCACGCACCGACGGAACACAGCAAGCTGTTTGTTACCGGACTCCAGTGAGACGGTGGAGGTTACGGTAACGGTTAAAGAATTATGATTAACCTGTCATAAGCAGTAATTTATCTGTTACAATCCGTGATTCACCTGTCATAATCCGTTACTTACCTGTCATAATCCGTGATTAACCTGTCATAATCCTTCGCCGTACACCACGATATTCAGGTTTACCCACAGTTGGGTATAATTGGCCTCAATAGCTGATTAAGATGATGACTTATCTGTCATAATCCGTGATCTACCCGTCATAATGCGTGATTTACCTGTCATAATCCTGCTTCTTCAGTATGACGTGGCATGTGGAGCAAGTCAGCGTGCCCTCACACGCGCCGTACCCCTCGATGTTCAGGTCATTGTTCACCACCACGTCGAGGAGTGTGTCTCCCACTTTCCCCTCCGTCTGGACCTTCTGGCCGTCGTGCAGGATGAACGTCAGTTTCACTCTGAAACGGGAGATGTAGCTTTTAATTCTCTCAGGAGTAATGGCATGTTAAGCAGAATAACAGTGCAGGCGAATGTCAGTTAATCGAGACGAACGATAAAAAAATTGGCTCTCCCATACAAACGGTGTCAGCGGGCCGAATCAATCTGTATGGGTGATCAATTTTTTTTTTCGTTTTTCTACCTGTGTTCTTTGAAAAGCTGTTCAGTGTATGGGTAGCATCACACCCTAAAATATGGTCAGCTTTTGTTCTTCTTCCACGCTGGACTGGGAGCGAGAGAAAACCATAGTATGTGCCAGCTGCATTTCCACCCGGGCATGCTGTTAAAACCAGCTAAGGGATTCGAGGGTTTCGGCATATTGCAATTTGGGCGATGGCCTGACAACCTGTCACTGCAGCAATATACCTACAATTCTATCTTAAATAACCCTCAATACTTTGTCAGAAGTGGCGGAACGACCTTTGTTTAGGTCGTTTACGCTCTGCCTACCCCATTGGAGATGAAGGCGTGATTATATGTATGTATGTATACTAAAATAATAAACAAATAAGATTAAATCAATCAACACATACAAATCTAATACTTATAATACTTTATATCTAATCTTTTATTATCTAATTCTTTATACTACTGTATATTGTATATATACTAAATATATTTACAATAAATTTTTCTGTATGTGTTTTGAATAAATAAAATAGATAAATCATCAGCATTCACAAAAAAATATCATTTTTGACAGGATTGCTCATGCCAAAGGAAATCTAATTATTACTTTCAACCGTATAATAGGGCTTCCAGAGCCAACTAAAGTACACAAAACATCAAAAAAGAATTGTGCAGAAATACATTTTATTTGCAGTTTGCATACTCTATCTCTGTACAATCAAGAATTATCTTATCAAACCACAATTATATATAATACTCAACAAAAGTAGCTACTCAAGTCTAGAGAGTAATACAATACAAGATACTTTATTGCACAAAGAAAAACAAATACATACAGCAGAAAAGTAATGAACAAAACATTACAATATAGGCGGCCTTATTGCTAAAGCAATACCTACTTATTTAAGGGGATCCCTGGTGCACGCCAGCGCCCTCATCAGTTAAAAAATCATTACTCACTGAAAACGCAATTAATCGAAAATCCGGTAAATCAGATTGAGGTAAAAGCAATGAATGTGATTTAGAACCTCATAAAGTTGCAACTTATAGATCGTTGTAGTTACAGATAGAAAATTTGCGAAAAACGACCACTTTTAGCATTTTGCTATCTATAACTGCAGTGAACACTGGATAACTAATTTATAACTCATAAATTTATTCATAAAACAACAATAATTTCATACAAAACCATGCAAACACAGGATACATTAAATTCACTGTAAGCTTCGTCTTAATTCATAAATAATAATAATTAACAATTATAATTAAGAATTTAAAACAAAAAAATTAAAAAGTAATATAAAAATAAAAACAGAAATTTAACTTGTATTAGTCAAAAAGTCCGCCCCGCATCGTACACGAAGGAAATGTTAGTTAATAATTTATAATGCTTACAATTAACTTCAGTACCTTTCCTTCAATCTGATCTACCGGATTTTCGATTGAATGTGTTTTCAGTGAATTATGATTTTTTAACTGGTGAGAGCGCCATTAACCAATCAATATTTTAATCTAAATATGCTCCTTGAATACGAAATAGTTTTGCTTTCGGGAGAACTACAGAGACGAGATATTCCACAAGTAAAAAAAAAAAAAAAAAAAAACGTTTATTTGCCAAAAAAGGATTTACAGACACAAGTGAAGAGGTCATTCAGGTGGTGGCAGAGCATAGGCGGTGCCCTCATCACTACATAGTATAAAACAAAGTCGCAGTTGTCAGGATTCACTATAATGAAATAGTTTGATGATTAATTTTTGACGCCCTAATTAAAACATAAAAATTACAATAAGTGCTTTAATAGGTTTGCGCGACGACATGGCTCTGTCGTCCATGATCGCAACGACAAGATTTAGAAGTAAATAAACACTTGGGTATTAAGTTTAAGTATCTTTATGTTACACCACTACATACGAGGGGCGGCTGATATAAAATCTACTTTGTTAAGGAAAGTTTTGAAAATCGAACTGGCCATTGCAAAATCATATTCTATATTTATTCCTTTTTCAAAATTATGTCGCTTATTTTTTTCGCTTGCTTTTGTTTTTTTGGCGCGGCTTTGATTTCACCATGTCGAAAGAAAATTGCAAAATGATGAAATTTGAGCATCGAGCAGTGATTAAATTCCTAAGTAAAGAAGGAAATACGCCTACGCAGATCAGAGAGCGCATGTTAAAGGTGTTTGGTGATTCAAGTCCTTCTGAATTCGTCATAAAGTTTTGGTCGAAGCAATTTAAACATGGCCGTGAGAGCCTGGAAGACGACACACGTAGTGGAAGGCCAATTTCTGCTGTTACCGCAGATAATGTTGAAAAGGTGAAGAACCTGATTCTTGCAGATCGGCGAATCAAGCAGTGGGAGATAGCCAGAGATGTGGGCATTAGCAAGGAACGAGTTCATGAAATATTCACGAACATTTGCGCATGTCCAAGGTGAGCGCGCGTTGGGTCCCTAGAATGTTGACCGCCTTTGACAAACAAAGGCGAGTAGAATGTTGTCAGGCATTTCTAGACCTGGTCAAAGGTAAAGAAGAAGAGACTATCTCTCGAATTGTGACCTGTGATGAAACTTGGGTTCGCCAGTGGGATCCGGAAAGCAAACAAGAGTCAATGCAATGGAAATTTAAAGGAGGAAAGCCGCCAAGGAAGTTCAAGGTTCGGCCGTCGGCTGGAAAACTAATGGCCACCGTATTTTGGGATGTCGAAGGGATTTTGATGATAGATTATTTGCCTAAAAATACAACAATAAATGCTGAATATTATGCAAACTTGCTTGACCAGCTTCGTGAACAAATCAAAGAGAAGCGGAGGGGCATACTCAGCAAAGGTGTTCTGATTTTACAAGACAATGCTCCTGTACACACAGCCTTAACGGCGAGGTCAGCCCTGAGCAAAAACGGCTTCACAGAAATTAGCCATCCACCTTATAGTCCAGATCTGGCTCCCTGTGACTATTTCTTATTCAAAGATTTAAAGAAAAAATTGAGGGGTCGCAGATTTTCGACGGACGAAGAAATGAAAGAGGCTGTGACTGACCATTTTGACGAGCAAAATAAAAATTACTATTATAACGGCATGATGTCACTTATTTGCAAACGTCATAAGTGTATTTCACTTGCAGGAGACTATATAGAAAAATAAAAAATAAACTAGCCATCAAAGTCTTTTCTTTCATAGTTAGGTAGATTACTTATCAGCCACCCCTCGTAGTATAAAACAAACTCGCTTTCTCTGTCCCTATATCCCTATGTATGCATAAATCTTTAAAACTGCGCAACGGATTTTGATGCGGATTCTTTTAATGGATAGAGCGATTCAAAAGGAAGGTTTATATGTATAATACATGCATAATATAGTTGAGAAACGCAGATAATTTCTGTGCGAAGCCGGGGCGGGTCGCTAGTTTGTTAATAAATCATAACTCGCAAAATATAGACATTTTCAAAACTTTTCTCTGACACCTCCTAGATTAGACCTAAGGATAATTTTACTTCCATGCTGGACTGGGAGCGAGGGAAACACATAGAATGTGCCAGCTGCATTTCCTCCCGGGCATGCTGTAAAAACCAGCTATGGAATCCGAGGGTTTCTGTATATTGCAATTTAGGCGATGGGCCGACAAACTGTCACTACAGCAATATACCTACAAATCTATCTAAATAACCCTCAACACATTGTCAGACGTGGCGCAACAACCTTTGTTTAGGTCGTTTACGCTCAGCCTACCCCATGAGGGATAAAGGCGTGATTATATGTATGTATGTATTTTTTTAAGTAATAAATTGAGGATCAAATAGTACCCTGGAGTTACTATCGAAATTTCCGCCAAAAGCGGCCGTTTTTATCAATAATTTCGATAGTAACTGCCCGGTACTACTTGCTCCTTAATTCATACATACATATAATCACGCCTTTATCCCTAATGGGGTAGGTAGAGCGTAAACGACCTAAATGAGGGTTCCGCCACGTCTGACAAAGATTTGAGGGTTATTTAAGATAGATTTGTAGGTATATTGCTGTAGTGACAGGTTGTCAGCCCAACGCCTAAATTGCAATATACAGAAACCCTCGGATCCCATAGCTGGTTTTTACAGCATGCCCGGGAGGAAATGCAGCTGGCACATTCTACATTTTTATTCGCTCCCAGGCCAGCATGGAAGCTAATAACAATAATAATAATACATTAAAGATTCCCTTTCCACTCTGTTACTCTTAATCGCACACTTCGCCCTTCGCGCTACCTCTCTCTTACTATCCCATCTCATTCTACCAATTTTTACTCTAATTCGTTTACAGTTCGTGCAGTAAGGCTTTGGAATCTATTGCCTGCGTCTGTAAGACAAGCTTCTTCATTAGATTCTTTTAAAAAACACCTTAAAGCTCACTATCTTTCTCTACCTTAACCGCTTGCACTTGCGTATTTCCCGGAATAATTTGGTTGTAACATTTTCTTTCATTAGTATTATATACATTTATATATGTATTATAGTATTTATGTATTTCTATGTAGGTATAAGTAATTTATATGTATGACTATTTATTGTTATTAATTATATGAATACACCTAAGTAGCTTATTTACTTACCTATACAATATAATGCCTGAAATGTATACCAGCCCACTAGTTCAACTTTTTATTTTCCTGTACCCAAAGGTTGCCTAGAAGAAATTGCTGCATAGCAATAAGGCCGCCTATTTGAACTACTATTTGTTTCATTTAATTTTATTTTCTCTTGTGTCTTTTCTGTGCAATAAAGTATATTCTTATCTTATCTTAATTGTGTCTGAAATACTAATATTTTCATGAATATTTTACGATTGACGACAATCGCAACTAATTCTCCATTTAATAATCCATGCTTAGTGTGAATTATTATATAATGGATTATAAAATTTGTTGTCAGACGTGGCGGAACGACCTTTGTTTAGGTCGTTTGCGCTGTGCCTACCCCATTAGGGATAAAGGCGTGATTATATGTATGTATGTATGGATTATAAAACACAGAATTAGTTGTGATTGTCGCCAATCGTAAATTATTAAAAATGTTTGTATTTCAGGCACAATTAATTTAAAACTGATGGCGCCACCGCCGCAGCTCTCGAACCCACTTAAAGTCCCGATGGCGCCCCCATCAGTTAAAAAATCATAACACACTATAAACATACTTCCATGCTGGACTGGGAGAGATAGAAAAACATAGCATGTTCCAGCTGCCCTTCCTCCGGGGCATGCTGTTAAAGTCAGCAAAAGGGACTCGAGGGTTACAGTGTTTTGTAATTTAGGCGATGGGCTAACAACCTGTCACTATAGCAATACATATTTCGGCGCTTTTTCCGTGCTTCGGAAGGCACGTTAAGCCGTTGGTCCCGGTTAATATCGTTTAATACCGTAGATATTAGTCGTTAAGCCATATCAGAGGCCAGGCGACTTGAAAGCTCTGACCTAATCTAGGATTGGGTCTGGTTTCCCTTCTGGTTGCGGAGGTCAGATGGCAGTCGCTCTGTGTAAAAACCAGTACCCTCGTTCAATCCCCTAGATTAGGTAGCCGACCCCGTAAGATACGGGATAAGGCTAGGGAGATGATGATTCTGTTAGACCGGTTTTTCGATTCACTGCGTTTTTCGTGAATTATGATTTTACTACTAATGGTTGCGCCACTTGGCTAGTATTGTCACCTTAAGTTATGAGTAAAGTGACTGACTGCCTAGCTTTCAAAGGTGTATGCATACATACATATATTCACGCCTGTATCCCTAATGGGGTAGGCAGAGCGTAAACGACCTAAACAAAGGTGTCCCGCCACGTCTGACAAAGTTTTGAGGGTAATTTAAGATAGAATTCTAGGTATATTGCTGTAGTGACAGGTTGTCAGCCCATCGCCTAAATTACAATATACTGAAACCCTCGGATCCCTTAGCTGGATTTTACAGCATGCCCGGGAGGAAATGCAGCTGGCACATTCTATGCTTTTCTCTCGCTCCCAGACCAGCATGGAAGTAAGGTGTAAAGGTGTATGGAGTTTTTTTATTGCCCAAAATTATTTATTTTTTTATTCTTCTTCTATTGTGTTGATTACAAGACAACACATTTATTTAACAATTTATTGTATAAAATAACATCATAAGAAAGCCCGATGGTGTAGTGGATAGGGCCGCTGCCTCCTGAGCGAGGAGGTCGTGGTTCGAATCCCACCACATACCAATGTGTTTTTCGGTTTTCGAATTTCTTATGTGCGTTTATTCGGCGCTTTTTTCCGTGCTTCGGAAGGCACGTGAAGCCGTTGGTCCCAGTTAATATTGTTTAATACCGTAGATATTAGTCGTTAAGCCATATCAGAGGCCAGTGCTAAGCATTGACGGCTTAAAAACTCTGACCTAATCTGGGATTGGGTCTGGTTTCCCTTCTGGGTTGCGGAGGTCAGATGGCAATCGCTCTGTGTCAAACCAGTACCCTCGTTCAATCCCCTAGATTAGGTAGCCGCCCCCGTTAGATACGGGATAAAGCTAGGATGATGATGAATAACATCATAAAAAAGGGCATAAAAATTAAAGACACAACAGGCACTGCTTATTTCTAAGAAGAAATTTCTTACAGCTGACCTATAGAAGTGATAATTTTAATGATATGCAGATAAAACATGCACAAAGGTATGTGAAATTTGATCAATTTTATTGACAGAGCCATCCCTTTCAGTTTTCAGGAATCCATCTTTGACACCTAGTATACATATAAACACGCCTTTATCCCTATTGGGGTACTCAGAGTGTAAACAACCTAAACCGAGGTTGTTCCTACACATCTAACAAAGTTTTGAGGGTTATTTATGATAGATTTGTAGGTATATTGCTGTAGTGACAGGTTGTCAGCCTATCGCCTAAATAGCAATACAGACACCCTCAGAACTCTTAGCTAGTTTTTACAGCATACTGTATATGTATGTAATTATGGTAACGTAGGAACAATCATATATGATTTTATAAGAAATTAAGATGAATTGTGTACGCTTACGTTTCATTTTAGACTAGTGACCTGTCCTGGCTTTGCAACAAAATTATCAGTGTTTCTCTACTATATTATGCATGTATTATACATATAAACCTTTCTCTTGAATCACTCTATCCATTTAAAGAAACCGCATCAAAATCCGTTGCATAGTTTTAAAGATTTATGCATACATAGGGATATAGGGACAGAGAAAGCGACTTTGTTTTATACTATGTAGTGATATTACTTTTTGACCATAATATAGGAACTTTGGTACTTCTGGTAATTTACTTCACGTACTATTGATATACATTTCATGTGTTCCATCCATGCTGGACCGGGAAAGATAGAAAGTGCCAGCTGCATCTCCTCCTGGGAGGGAATGCTGTAAAAACTAGCTAAGGGACATGATAGTTTTAATGTATTGTAATTTTGGTAATGGGCTGACAACCTGTTGTACTAAAGCAATATTCAGATCTATCTGAAATAATGCTTAAAACTTATAAGACGCGGCGGAACAATAGTTGTTTAGGTCGTTGATGGTTCGCCTACCTCATTAAGGATAATGGCGTGATTGCGCCTGGTTACCTTGTTAATAAGTAATAAATAACATTTAAAATTGCCACCAAATACCGAACACTTATAAACAGATAAACAGGTACCGTTTTTTAAGTTATGAAGGTCATATTAATCAGCTGATAGATAAAATCGATGTAGAATATCAAGTCCCAAAAAACCATATTTGACTACTTACTTTTCATCCTTCAGCGCTGGTTTGGTAGTTGAAAATGGAACTGCACTTCTGTAGTTACTAAAACTGGCTCCCAAACCATTATTCTTTAGTAAATAGCGCGAAGTAAATGTGAAAGTTTTTAAACTTCTTCGAAACAACATTTTCACGTTTATTCTCTTATATAAACGCTAAATCACTGCTCTAATAGTAGCCAGGAAGTTCCGATTTATACTGAATTATTCAGAAACCATTGGAGACACAACATTAATTCAAATATTATAAATTAAAATTATTTTCTTATCTTCTGACGTACATAACCTAAAAACAGGATCGACGGTCGACGATTTTTCACTTGTCAAAAAAAAAGGTAGGTTTTTATACGGGGGCACTAGAGCTGTGCCGAAATCGATCGATTTACTATTTAGGGGAAAAAACAGTCTTGATGTGGTAACACTTTATTGACGTTATAATCCTATCAAATAGAATAGTGTGCGCACCAAAGTTGAAAAACATGGAAATCTAATACATTTCTATTTTATTGCATTGCAATCATACGTCTTTTGTGTTTGTTGTCAGTAGTAATCTTTGTCGATATATTTTTGTGTAATTTAACAGAAGTTTGAAGGTATTTTTGAATTAAACCACTAAATTAATTAACAAAAATGAAGTGAGATCTATCCAAAGTGTCTGTTACTGCTGCCATGCATCGCTAATCAGGTAAAATACTGCACATTACTAATTAGGTGACCACTTTTCTTTGTTAGCTATTAATATTTTGCTGATATCTTTTGTATATTATCCGCAGCGAAGATATAACAACGATTTGGAAACGTAAAAGGATCATATTCATTCGTTGCGAAGAGGATTTCAGTAGACAATGGCGTTTGCATTTAGGAAAATTATCTCAAATATTGGCTATTTTAAGAAAGCAGGCGAAGATGAAAATAGCGCTTCGAATGCTCAGTGTGACCTAGATACACAGAAACAACCAGCAAACACTCGTTCAGACGCTGGAGATGCTGAAATTGTTAACTTAGAGTGCACTGAACCTGACTCAACTTCCATACAAAATTTCATGGAATGCTCCACTAGTAAAAAACATTCTGAAACTGTGAAGAAAATTACCGCCAAAAAAAGTTCTTTATCAGACACAGATCTGCTTGCCATCAGCCTTGATAAATCCAATAAGAAAGAAAAGAAAAAATCTAAGAAATTAAAAGTCGATATCAATAAAGCTAACCAATCTTTTGATGAGACGTTGAATCGAGACAGTGTAGAAAACACGCCGAAACATGTCTTACTGGAGTGTAAGAGTTCAGAGGCTTTCAGTGAGAGAATGAAACTATTCGACTTCAGTAAGTCCTTTGAATTAGATTCCGACCATTCATCATTTGAAGATGAAAACTTTGATGTAGAATCATTGTCAGAAGATGATGACATTTCTCTTGAATCTGATGATAAAGGAAGTATTAAAATGTGTAGGAAAGTCAGTACAGAATGCGGAGATAGTTACGAAGCAATTCATCAATTGGTACCTTCTGCTACACCGGAGTCTTTTGTTGATGTTGAAGTTGACAAAAATGAAGAAGACCGTGTTGCTTTACTCTTGAATTATCAAATAAAATTTGAAAAGATGGAAACTTTTCTTGAGAAATTACTTGCAGAATTCCAGTTTCACATTGAAGTATCAAAAATATTCAATTGCAAATCTTTTGTTACTACACTGCCGGGAACAGATGTTTCTAATATACCAAAAATGCTGGGAGATGTCACTTCTATTGATAACATCAACCGGGGTGTCAGTCCCACCGGATCCTGGAACATCATCATGGAAAAAGAAGACACGGTTACCAAAGCTAAACTCAAACATCAACTACAATCAATCCAGCAAAAATTGAACAATTTCGCCAATTCATACTTGATTAATCAAGGAAATATTGCAGTAAGTAACAAGAGGAAAATGCCCAGAAGCATCACTTACGAGGTTATTAAAATGAAAAAACCGCAACGCAAATTACGAATGAACAACAAAAAGAAAATGAAGCACTACGATTTCCCTGACATCCGTGAAGAGATGCTCAAACTGTTCTCAATGGAATCCAACCTCATTACCGATATTAACACAAGTTTAGATGAATCTGATAAATGCATATGCAGATGCCATGAGGAATCCCCATCGCAGACTGATTCTGGGCTGAAAATGAAATCTGACGACCGCTCAATGTCCATTACTTCATCAATTGGAAATTTCAGTCTTGATACATCCACGTTAACTGCTTACTCCGAGTCTCTGGACCAAGTGATCAGCTACAACAGCTTCCAAGACACCAGCTTGTACAACACACTGCTTCAAAAGGCTGCCATTGAGCGCATAACATTCTACGTCCAAGCTCATAGTATTCAAATGAAATGTGAAGCATCAAATGAAGACTTTGAAAAAAATACCATCACTTTTCATTGCCCATCATGCAAGGCCACTGAATATGAGGAAAACGGTCTTCTGAAGCATATTTTGAGTCAATCTCACTGCGAGAAAATTCATTTTCTGTATAAAACAGCATATATAAAGAAATGTGTTGCCGCCGGAAAAGAAATTCAACCAAGCACAGTTTTGAACCCAATGAAGATGTACCGTGATGATAATAAAATTGTCTGTTTTGGAGATGCTGTGTACGCTTGCTCACTGTGCTTCGAGAATGACATAACTGGAGAATCTGTGTTGATGGCTCACTGCTCAGACCCAGAACATGTTGAGAAAAGACAAAAATTGGCTGAAATATTAGAATAAGTTCATTAAAAATATATTTTGTAAGTTGGTATTGGTAATAATTAAATTTTATTTCAATTGCAAGGCTTTATAAAGTTAATTTTACAGTACATTCTAAAAAAAACATTAATACCAACTTATAAAATTGTGTAATAATTTTAATGCATGTTTGCATGTCTCTGTTTAAGTTTTCTTATTCATATTTTTTTTCATTGTATTTTAAATTTTTAAAAAAAGCAGTTGCCCCTTATTTTTTTGTTATTTTTAATGCTAAAATTGTTTTAAAATGTATTTAACTTGACAAAGAAAATTTACTGAGACATGAATAACGTAGGAAAATAAGTGATCCAAAATTATCATTAATAACTATTTACTATTTGGGTCATTTATTATTTAAACTTGACTTAAAACTAATTTCTTATATTTTTTTTGTTTAAGATCTATCACATTTACATGCTTACTTACTTCCAAATTATGAACATTTGATCTCGATAGTTGATTTTGTACGGTTTCACACCTATATAATTAAATTAAACAAGTTTTATTGTGCATAATATTTTTTTAAATATCCGCCATATTGTTAGAAAATCATTTTATGTTCCAAAAAATCGATCGCCAAGGTGCTCAAAAAGTCACTGCCATTTGGACAAGTGCCGTAAAAAATGTGTTCATTTTTTAATAAATCCAATCTTTACCTGGATGTAGGAAATAAGTAGAAACCTAGTCTCTTCGCTTTCTTGTAATTTCAAAAATTAATATACCATTTACATTAAATTTATACAAAAGTAATAAACAATTTTAATTCTTCACAATATAAAATATTCATATTATGGTTTAATTTGATTTATTCAAAGTAAAGAATAAATTACTGTAAAATTAAAAGAAAGCGAAACCTCCTCTATTGATTAATTTTATAAAAAAAAATAAAAAGTTACAGGGTGATTGTTGTTGAGCATTTTTACAATATTTTTTTACTTACTATTTTCAATTAGTAGTCATAAGTCCAAGCTTGTAATATAATAGTTGTTTTAATTAATCATATTTGGGCATTGCTAGTTTCATTTTAAAGGCTTAATTCACATTTTATCTAATTTTCATAATTCCACTCTTTTCTTAAGGCTTTTTAATCTTCAACTATTTAAATATAATATATTTCTTTTCTATGAATTAAGCCTAGTTTTTAAGAATATTTAACATATGTATTTAAAGGTATTATGTAGTAATGGAAAAAAGGAAAATATAAAAAAATGATCTCAATACAAATCGCCTCTAGATGAAATCATCATCAAACCTAAAAGACTGATATTTTGAAACCACTGCCCAAAAAATTGTTGATTTTGGGAGTAAGTCGTTCTTCATATGAAAGAAATCTGTATTCAAATAAGACTATATTGGCGAAATCTCATTGTAATAAAAATATATAAACACGTAATTAGAGTACCTGTTCAAATGTTAAAAAAACTTAATAATTTTAAAATTCGCTGGATAAGTAAATTATTGACTTACTCCTAAGCCTAAAGAATCTCCAACCGCCTATGAATAACGTAGCAAATGAACTAGTTAATAACGCACTTTAGAGATTGTTTTAAATGTTTCTCAAATTAAAAAAAAAATAGTGAATTATTGTTTTATAATCATCCCATTTCAGATAAAATGAATCATTTCTGAATCTAAAATGAAGTAGCTACACTGACTAACTTATATTTTTTCTTGAGGTATGACTTCGAAAAAACTAATTAATAATTTAATGTAAGTGAAACATAAAAAAAATCTCTAGGTCTAGTATCATTATATCTCTTTAACTTAAGCCTAGTAATCTAGATAAGACCTTAGGTCAATAATTAGGGCAGAATAAGAAAATAGTATACCTACTCTCACTTTTCACACAAATAATTTGAAAATATTTGGTTTGCACAAATTATTACATTTTATCTAATAAAATATTGGTCACTGCTGATAATTATGGTGTATGAGTTTCTTATTCTGCTAAGTAATAATAAATAAGCAATCATCTAATAATACAGCAATGGTGTTGTGATTCTGTATCAAAGTGAAGCAATAGTTATAGGAAAAAAAAACAAATTTGACTGATATACAATTAAAATATTTTCTCGTGATCAATTCGCACCAAATACCTCACATTCCGAAATTTGTTTAGTATATTAATAAGTAAAAGTATTTAAAATAATATTAGGACGCCAGCAAAAATATAAGTAAAAATATCTTTTTAAAAGTTTGTATTACTTTGTACTTGCTTATTATTATTTGTATTTTTCATGAAAATTAACGTAACTAACAAATTAATTACTTACGTATTTTACTTGATTTTATTTTTATCGTTAGCAGATAGACGATTCATCTAATAATAATTTCAGCATGGAGTTTTGGCTAAGAATAAAGTGATTGCGACGTATTATTTGTTATCATGGTGCCTGTTATGTTTTTAATTTGTTATTAAAAGAAAGTAAATAAACTTCATTTTAAAAATTAAAAAAAAAGTAATACGACATCACTGTTTAGCTTATAGTAATATGGTATTATAATGCATGTATGCTATCTTAGCTTAATTAATATAAGAGTCTCTTCTAACATGTAAAAGTTGGTCACTTTTATAACTTAAATTGACGTTTTGAAACAGTGTTTCTAGAAAAATCTTGGTTACACACTTTTGGCATAGAATGTCAATGCTATACAAATTAACTAAAATTATTATTATAAATCTATTGTTCATTAAGTAAATACAAATATCATTTCTAAGGATGTTACTTGGACTAAATTTATTAAATTCCCGTGGCCAACATTTACATGCATTACGATAGACTAAGTTGACTGTTTAGAAGGCTAAAAATAAAAAAATAAAAAAAAAAATGTAAAGCCTTCTTAGGTCATCGTTATAATAAAATATTAATTAAAATTAATAATTAAGCAAGAATTAACGTATGTGCACTGTTTACTAACATGTAATGACACCTGCAAAATTCCATCTAAAATGTTTAATCTTCTTTTACTGTGAAATTCTCAAGTGCTTTAACAAAATTTCAATTAAATTGAGACTTAATAAAATTTCAAATTAATAAAAATGTCAATGAAACAATGTTTAGGTACTAAATCCATACACTTCTGTGATTGTATACTGTTGATAGTCAAAAATACCTCTAATCCGAAATTGTTAAAATAGTATGTAAAAAATAGTAAACGGTTGGCGACGGTTTTGAAAAAATAAACTTACCAATAATGTATATTTGATTGCAATCAACGATTAAAAATAATTTATTCACCTTACTTTACTAATTAACGAAATTTATTTGAAGAATAAAAAGGCAGGTTCTTTTTAATTTGGATCAAATTATAAAACATTTTATTTCATTAGTTTTTCAAAATCGTCACTAACATCAGCCATTTTGGTAAAATCTGTGATCCACTGAGTCGTGTTCATATCATATTGTTAAAATTTCTGTTCATAACGTAGACACAAGAATATGCAAATGAATTTTAATTTATAATAGTGTTTAGAAAATTCTCTGGGTTATTGAAAAAAGACAAACTAGGTAACGTAGGTATTTCTAATTTAATTTCTTAAATATTATTCTTAATTACTTATGCATGGACACTATCAAAAATACTTAGATAACCTATTCCTTAAAACACAGCTTTAAAACTTATGCACCAACAGTGCTAAAGACTCAAAATTATTTGTTTGTAATATTAATTTGCTTAATCGCGACTTTTTAGTAGAACCGTCTCAAATAATGTTCTAAAGATAGGTCAGTTGCGACGGAACGGCAATCCATAGGTTGCAGGTTCAACATTTAGGATAAAAAAATAAGTAAAAATAGAAGCCCTGCCCAAAGCGATTTTTTAATTATTTACTTACTCTTCATAAGCAAGAAATAAAATAGCTAAAATCCTCAAAATAAATATTCTTGTGTCTCCGTTGTGAACAGAGTTCCTCGCTGTTGGTTGTAGTTCGTTATCATTTCGATCCACCGGCTCTGATCTCGACTGAATAAATGTGTGCGGTTTGGAAGCTAACTGAACTTACTTGTTTTATTCATTACCCTCAAAACTTTCAAGACCATAAAAGAATCGCATAAAATATAAATTAAATTGCGAACAAACACGAGTGGTGAATTAATTATTCGTGAAATTTAACATGACTGTTGAATGAATTCAATATTCATGAAATTTACCATGAGTGTTGAATCAATTATTCGTGGAATTTAACATGACTGTTGAATTCATTATTTGTGGAATTTAATATAGGTGTTAAATTCGTTATTCGTGGATTTTAACATGAGTTTTGAATTCAATATTTGTTTTATTTAACATGAGTGTTGAATTTAATATTCGTGAAATTTAACATGAGTGTTGAATTTATTATTCGTGGAATTTAACATGACTGTTAAATTTAATATTCATGGAATTTAAATTTAATGTTGAATTCATTATTCGTGGAATTTAACATGAGTGTTGAATTCAATATTTGATTTATTTAACGTGAGTGTAGAATCCAATATTTGTGGAATTTGACGTGTTGATTTCAATATTTATTAAATTTAACATAAGTGTTGAATTAAAATTTTGTTTAATTTATCATAAGTGTTGAATTCAATATTTGTTTTATTTTATATTAATGTTATTCAATATGGCAGCTACTTTACACAAAGGATAATTAATATTCAACGGGTCAACGCTGCTAGCATATTGTATACTATAATGTACACTCGTGACATGTAATAATATTACCAATAAAGTTATTCTACTCTATTCTACTGTGGCGCGCTGGATGAAATATTTGGTTTGTAGAATATTTAATTTATAATCATTCATACATAACATAATGCTAAAAGAAAAAAAAAAATATTTTGTTTTATACCTACAGGAGCGAGAGAAAAACATAGAATGTGCCAGCTGCATTTCCTCCCCGGCGTGCTGTAAAAATCAGGTAAGGGATCGGAGGGTTCTGTACATTGCAATTTAGGCTATGGGCTGACAACCTGTCACTACAGTAACATACCTACAAATCTATCGTAAGTAACCCTCAACACTTTGTCAGATGTGGTGGAATAACCTTTTTTAGGTCGTATGCCTACTCCTTTAGGGATAAAGGTGTGATTATATGTATGTATACGCTCTGCCTACCCCATTAGGGATAAAGGCTTGATTATATGTATATTTGTAAATACATGAGTGTAGAATTCTATAGGTGGGTGTGGAATTTGATATGTGTAGAATTCAACATCTTCCATGCTGCCCTGGGAGCGAGAGAAAAACATAGAATGTGCCAGCTGCATATCCTCCCGAGCATGCTGTAAAAACCAGCTAAGGGACCCGAGGGTTTCAGTATATTGTAATTTAGGCGATGGGCTGACAACCTGTCGCTACAGCAATATACCTACAAATCTATCTTAAAAAACCCTCAAAACATTGTCAGACGTGGCGAAACGACCTTTGTTTAGGTTGTTTACGCTCTGCCTACCCCATTAGGGATAATGGCGTGATTATATGTATGTATGTCAACATTTGTTTAATTTAACATGAGTGTTAATATCAATATATATCCATCAGATCGGGCTGCGCTTGCGGGACCGTGGTGGTGATCCTCGGGCCGGCTCATACTTGGTTCAACAAATTTCGTTGGCTATTCAACGTGGCAACGCGGCCAGCGCAATGGGCACGTTTGGATCTGGTACGAGTCGGGACAGGATGTTAGATTTAGTTTAATTAAGTAGCTAGTAAGTTTATAATCTTATATTTTCATCAATAAATACATTTATTTTCTTTATTTTTATTTATTTTCTTCCATGCTGCACTGGGAGCGACAGAAAAACATAGAATGTGCCAGCTGCATTTCCTCCCGAGCATGCTGTAAAAACCAGCTAAGGGATCTGAGGGTTTTAGTATATTGCAATTTAGGCGATGGGCTGACAACCTGTCACTACAGCAATATACGTACAAAATACAAATCCATCTTGAATAACCCTCAAAACTTTGTCAGACGTGGCGGAACGACCTTTGTTTAGGTCGTTTACGCTCTGTCTACCCCATAAGGGATAAAGGCGTGATTATATGTATGTATGTATAAAGACATTTAATAAAAATATACATTACGTTGAATTCAATAATTGTTTAATATGAGTGTTGAATTCAACATTTGTTTAATTTAACACGAGTGTGGAATTCAATACTCTTGAATACTCATGGAATTAAAAATGAGTGCTGAATTCTATATTTCTTTAATTTAACATGGGTGTTTAATTTGTGTAGAAATCAATATTTATGGTATTAGACATGTGTTACATAAATACATATACATATAATCACGCCTTTATCCCTAATGGGGTAGGCAGAGCGCAAACTACCCAAACAAAGATCGCTCCGCCAAGTCGGACAGTTTTGAGGGTTATTTAAGATAGATTTGAAGGTATATCGCTATAGTGACAGGTTGTTAGCCCATCGCCTAAATTGCAATAAACAGAAACCCTCGGATCCCTTAGATGGAAAATATTGGAAATAACAAATCAAAAATTCGACCGCTGACTAGCGTCCACTCATGACGAGTAATAAATAGCAGATCACTAATTCGTCGCTCGGGACATGGCTGCTGTAGCGTATCGGTTGAGAGCGTTGGGCCGGTTTTCCAAAGACGCGGGTTCAAATCCCGACAGCAGTCGAATTTCTGATTTGTTATTTCTAATAAATTATTATTAGTCTACTGATATAGTGTTCTTCCATGCTGGACTGGGAGCGAAATAAAAACATAGAATGTGCCAGCTGCATTTCCTCCCGGGCATGCTGTAAAAACAAGCTAAGGGATCTGAGGGTTCCAGTATATTGCAATTTAGGCGATGGGCTGACAACCTGTCACTAAAGCAATACATATTACAATCTAAAATTGCCCTCAATTTTTGTCAGACTTGGCGAAAGCGCCTTTTACGAGGCGTTAAACGCTCTGCCTACCCCGTAAGGGATAAAGGCGTGATTTATGTATGTATGTATGATATAGTGTTTCATTTCCCTCTGTGTTTCACTTATCCCACGTGACCTAATAGTATGATTTTTAAACGGAACTTTGAGTGAGCACAGTCGATTACGCGACACGCTTGAAGATTTAGCTCTCAGAACTTACATAGACTTCGGGCGTCGAGCATTTTGTATAGTGTGTAGTTGTGGGGTAAGTCATTGAAACACAAACTTAGGTTTATGACATGTGATTGTATGATAAGACCAACATAATGCTACAGCCCGATGGTGTAGTGGTTAGGGCCGCTGCCTGCTGAGCGAGGAGGTCGTGGTTCCAATCCCACCACGTACCAATGTGTTTTTCGGTTTTTGAATTACTTCCTTGATTCAGAAGGCACGTTACGCCGTTGGTCTCGGTTAATATCGTAGATATTCGTCGTTAAACCATGTCAGAGGCCAGTGCTAAGCATTGGCAGCTTGATAACTCTGACCTAATCTGGGATTGGGTCTGGTTTCCCTTCTAGGTTGCTGAGGTCAAATAACAGTCGCTCTGTGTAAAAAACAGTGCCTTGTTCAATCCCCTAGATTAGGTAGCCGACCCTAAGATACGGGATGAGGCTAGGGAAATGATGATGACCAACATAATGCTACAATCGACAGAAGCCAATGTATCTCTACGGGGTATAAGGGACAGGGTCCCGCAAACTGAAAGGGGTTTGCTTAGTCAACGAAACTGAACAACTATCAGCAGGATTTTTTATCAGGTTTTGAAAAATACTGGTTTACCATACAAATTGTCCGATGGAGGTGGTCATTTAGTATGGGAATGTAAAATTTCTTATTTATCTCCTGAAAGAATTTCCCGGTGAAAGTTATTCAGTTTCATTGACTAAACAATCTCTATCAGTTTGCACGACGCTGTTTCTTACACCCGGTATATCAAATTATCTATTATCCGTCGAAGTTTTGAAGCTATTTTGTTCTGAATTATGTATAAAGGATGATATGAGACGTGCCGCGTACGACTGGCACACGATACAATATAACACATAATTACTAGTTACAGTTACACCCTCACCCACACACGCACATACACACACACACATGCATACAAACCACGCACACTCACAACACACACACACAACACATCAATTACTAGATTCTTAAACCCATTGTAATTTTCTTATAGTATTTTTAGGCTACTCTAGATTGTAAGGTTTTACCATCAACAAACTGTTAACCGGATTTCCACACTGAGAATTGTTTAGAGATCTGCGGCTCCTGCGATACAAGCCAAGAGCTTAGTGCAGGAGTCATTGAAAATTTGTATAAGTAAAATGTGGTCTTTTTAAATAAACATTATTATTATTATAGTTACAGACTTAGGTTTATTGATAAATGCATAAGAAATTTGCATCAATATCATTGATTGCGAACCGACACATAAACATACATTTTAAATACAAAATACGTTATTTATACGAGGCATCTAGTATCAAACCCCGTTAAAAAGATTTCTTTTAAAATGTTGGCAAAATGGAAAACATAAATCACGTGTGTTAAGCAGACAAAACGTAACTATTCCTAAAAAAAAAATAACATACATACATACATGTAATCACGCCTTTATCCCTAACGGGGTAGGCAGAGCGTAAACGACCCAAACAAAGGTCGTTCCGCCACGTCTGACAAAGTTTTGAGGGTTATTTAAGATAGATTTGTAAGTATATTGCTGTAGTGACAAGGTTGTCAGCCCATCGCCTAAATTACAATATACTGAAACCGTCGGATCCCTTAGCTGGTTTTTACAGCATACCCGGGAGGAAATGCAGCTGGCACATTCTATGTTTTTCTCTCGCTCCCAGGCCAGCATGGAAGTAAGTATTATTTATGTAATAATATTATTAATAGTGGGTATGTACGCGTTATACAGACAGAGCTGAGACCGTGTACGGACCCGGCACTTATTAAAATTAAATATAAGAGAAATTCGATATATATTAGTGACGAGAGCGCCTGAACGAAAGACCAGCGCGATTGCCGCCGTGGGACCTTTATACTACAGCTACATCCATTGCTTGCGTATTATCACTTATTTCTTGTTTATCTGTTAATCAACAAGCAATGAAACTCCGCGGGCAACGAACGACTGGCGAAAGCGCGGATTGCAGGACTAAACTAAATTCATCCAAGTCAAACGAAATAACCAAGAATTCTAACCTATCCCTTTCGCGTACATACCGGGTGTAAGAGACAGCGTCCCACAAACTGATAGGGGTTGCCCAGTCAAGGACCCAGAACAACCTTTACCAGGAATTTATTTCAGGAAGTGGAAAATTTTGAGGTAAACATTTTGTAAGGTAAAGCCTATTTTTTTTTCACTTTCTGAAAGAACTTCCCGGTGAAAGCTGTTCAGTGTCGCAGACCTAGCAACCCCTATCAGCTTGTGGGACGCTGTCCCTTACACCGCGTATTTCAACTAATGGCGACGTGCAGCTATTAGCTGAAACGAGCGAACAAACCAATATCGAGGTAGAATCTTTCGTATTAGTTATAATACTTGATGGATAGGGCCGCTGCCTCCTGAGCGGGAGGTCGTGGTTCGAATCCCACCACGTACCAATGTGTTTTTCGGTTTTCGAATTTCATATGTACGTTTATTCGGCGCTTTTTCCGTGCTTCGGAAGGCACGTTAAGCCGTTGGTCCCGGTTAATATCGTTTAATACCGTAGATATTAGTCGTTAAGCCATGTCAGAGGCCAGTGCTAAGCATTGGCGGCTTGAAAACTCTGACCTAATCTAGGATTGGGTCTAGTTTCCCTTCTGGGTTGCGGAGGTCAGATGGCAGTCGCTCTGTGTAAAATTCAGTACCCTCGTTCAATCCCCTAGATTAGGTAGCCGACCCTGTGAGATACGGGATAAGGCTAGGGAGATGACTTGAATAGTAAAGTAGAATAAGTCATAATCGCGTCTGTTTGAGGGGATCAAGCCTCGTAGCGGTCTGAGAAGCATTTATTTGAAAACACTCTTTTAAACGTACTAACTATTTAAATATTGGACTCAATTTAGAATGCCACTTTAGAAAACTAAATTTAAATTAAACCTGACGCTTTCAGTTTAATAATGCTAAACGAAACCATAGAGAACAAATCCTTTGTCAACTTTATGAAACTGGAAGTGACAGAAGTGAAATTTAGATTTAGTAAGCGGCACAAAGAATTGTGTCCCTTAGTGACGGGAAGTGCGATTCAGACATGTGTTGAATTCAATAATTGCTTAATTTAATATAACTGTAGAATTCAATATTTTTTTAATTTTAATTTAACATAAGTATGGAATTCTATATTTGTTTAATTGAACAGGGGGTTTAATTTGTGTAAAATTCAATATTTGTGGTATTTGACATATGTTGGATTCAATATTAGTTTAACATGAGTGCTGAATTCTATATTTGGCTGATTAAAAAAAAAGTCAATATTCAAAAAGAGGTAAAATTACCACTGTTGGTAGTGTTCAACTAGATTAGAGAAGTGATTAATAAACAAACTATGTATAAGTACAATTTTAATTAATTATTTAATACCATATACAATACACAGACAGAAGAATGTAGAATGTGCCAGCTGCATCTCCTCCCGGGCATGCTGTAAAAACCAGCTAAGGGATTCGAGGGTATATTGTAATTTAGGCGATGGGCTGACAACCTGTCACTACAGCAATATCCAGTTCTATCTTAAACAACCCTCAAAACTCGTCAGACGTGGCGGAACGACCTTTGTTTGGGTTGTTCACGCTCTGCCTACCCCATTAGGGATACAGGCGTGATAGTATGTATGTATGTACAATATTATTAACTTAACCTTTCTACAATTTCTTTATAAACATTTAGACAAGGTTTTTTAAATGGTGTTTTATTGACTTCTATAGCCTTTTCAATTAATTTGCTTTGTTTAAAAGATCCATAGTTTTTCTGTTCTTGCAAGAAGGATAGCAGTAATTTTCCAAAATTCTTATCTGTAGAACAAAATTCTGAATTCTCAGACATCAAATTCTCCATAAAATTCTGTAGATATGCGCTTTTTTGGCATTCTTTATATACTGTGAGGATTGTCAATAGGTGGTGTTGAAACTCCTCCATTCTTAGATTAGACTCAATAATGCTATTTAAAAATTTAAGTTTTCCATCTTGATCTAAAGTCTGAGCAAATTCATACAAAATTGTATTTGCTATTTTTGTATCTTTCAAAATGATATTCAGTGTTTTCTTGAAGTCCACAGGATGTATTTCGTTTGCTTTTACAAGAAGATCTAATGAAAATCGGCAATTTTCTCTTCTTAGAAAAGTTGGAACAAATTCTGTCAAGAATAAGTCTAAAAACTTTAAATCTACATTGTTAAAACTCAATAAATGATTACTAATCTTCTCTATTGCATTGGTAGACAGATTTTTGGCCAATTTACTAATGAGTCCATGGGATTTTAAACATTCTTCTACAATTAAATCGAATTTTCCAATAGGTTCGTTTTCAACACATTCAAGTGTTTGGTCAGAACTTTCAGATTCTAATATCTTTGATGTTCCAAGTGGTGGTGACTCTGAATCGCTGTCAGAGACTTCTACGATCTTCGTTTTATTATTTCCATTGTTATCATCTATAGTTTTATTGAAAAAGTCGTCATTTCTCTTAAATCTCTTGACCCATTTATTGTTTGGGTCCGGTGGCATTGCAGCATCCAAACAACGTTTCAAATATACTTGTGACGAAGCAGAAAATGACCAGTATTCAGACATTACTTAAATATTAGTTGTTCAATGAATTAAATGTAAAGAAAATAATTTATAAATCGGTACCTAGGTAATTTAATATTTATTATTTACTTCTTCTTTCAAATGTCAGATTGAATGCTGCCAGAGCGCTCTATTAATTTCGTGCGGGTGACCAGTGTTGGATGGAAAGTTTCGGGTTTCTGTTGATTTTCTTCCTTGGTAGAAGTTGTAGTAGGTAATATACTGTTAAAAAACGTCTGCTTTTCTAAGAAATGTTAATCTTCTTTCTGGTACGGTCATGGAGGTAATAAGTACTATGTGGTACTATCGTACACTTGGAGAGTGCATTAGACATAACCATCCCTAGAATTGATAAACTCTATTTTTAGTGGCATAAGGTTGATTTTTAATTGGCTAAGGATGTACGTCAAAAATGAGACGTCAAGGTGGCGGAGGCGCGGTGGGTGCAACAAAAGCATAACTACAACTTTACAACCGTACTTCCAAGCTGGACTGGGAGAGAGAGAAAAACATAGAATGTGCCAGCTGCATTTCCTCCCAGGCATGCTGTAAAAACCAGCTAGGGTTTCTATATATTACGATTTAGGCGATGGGCTGACAACCTGTCACTAAAGCAATATACATAGATTCAAATCTATTTTAAATAACTCTCAAAACTTTGTCGGACGTGTCGGAACGACCGTTGTTTAGGTAGTTTACGCTCTGCCTACCCCATTAGGGATAAAGGCGTGATTATATGTATGTACAACGACACGAGCACGTACGTGAGGTAGTTTATATCTAAAATAAAAAGATAAGAAGACCAACCAGTTTGGCACACTCTGGCACCTACCAGTAAAATAGAGGGGGGACGATAATGCCATAATGATCGATTTTTTTTTTTGTAAAGGTTGGGTTTGAAGATTGATATAGTTGAATAAAATAGCTTCTTTCACCTGGTTTTTAGTTTCTCTGTAAAATTAAGCCAAGCAGCTAATCTTTTTTTAAGTTATAGCTTTCATTTGATTATTATTTCCCTATTTTCAGACTCGTTTATGTATTATGGCAATGTCTTATAATTATATCAGTGTTACCATTTATAGAAAAATACCCATACTTCTATACTAGTATATTACATATTAGTATATGTACATAGTAGGAAAAATGTTACCACACTGTCGTCGGTCGAGCAATGTTAGCCAAGCAAGTTAAGCCAAGCCATTGACTTTTGTGGCTGTACTATGTAGTACTATTAAAATTCTGTGGCTGTATTGTGCGTGCCAACAGTCATCATCACTCATAGGTTGTTTTGTTTGTAACTGTTAGGATACTCCTTTATACTGAACTTGTATGATCTGTGGTGTTGCCTAACAACTATCTGTTTATAGTCTTTCTTCAAAAACTTCAATTATAATATTTTCACTGTTCTTGTATGGTTTTAACTAATTCGCTCGATTCCATCTTCTATTAATAGTAACATACTATATTAGAATAAAAATATTTATTCATGTATGAACAATAGACGAACTTGATGCCTTCCTGGAAGACTGGCCGGTACAAGCACAGGACAGAGAGTCGTGGAAAGACCGGAGAGAGGCCTTTGCCCAGCAGTGGGACACTATCGGCTAAATAAGAATAATAATAAGAAGAAGACCAATAGACTATATAATAATACATACATACATATAATCACACCGTTATCCCGAATGGGGTAGGCAGAGCGAAAACTTTTTAATAATAGTGAACAGTGATAACCGAACAACATAAATCCAACACTGATAGGACCTATCAGCATATATATGCTGCCTATCCACAAAATAATAATAATAATAAAATAAAATAACAAGTACGTAAACAACAGAGTATAACAAAAATAAAATTGAACAACAAATTAACATTAATAACAAATTAGCACATAATTAACATCAGTCGAAGAGCTTGCCTCAGTGGGAACGTAACGTTTGTTACCTCAGACACAATATGCTTACTATTACAAGTTTCAAATGAAATGACTCCCCACAGCTAGCTCAGACCAAAGATCTAGAATCTACAATGAAAGAAAATCTTATCCATAGATACTACAAATCTGCAGTATTCATTTCGCTTATAATGGTAACACTATTCATGTCAAACTGACAGTTAGCTGACATCATTCTCTCGTTTCACGATTTTTGTCGATAATTTTCAAAGTTTTCATGCTTTACCTAAATATAAACAATATGATTATGCTTTTAATCTAATGACAATATCCATGTTTACTTACAATCGTACAAAACAACCATTTACTTGTTGCAGTTTAACGTGAGTCACTATCAAAACTGTTTCAGTAAATTACTAAACATTTCTTTGAAGAAATTACTATTATTTGAAATAATAATATGTGTGTATGATAAATAATTACTATTAATTGAAGAATAATCTTCAATTCTTTCAGTGATTAGTAGTGTATAAAGCTACCAGGATGTCAGACAAGAGTCTGACGCTGGGCCAGCGCGTGATGGTAGTCGGGAAGGACGTGAAAGGCTCCGTGGCGTATATAGGGTACCCGACGTTTGCGACTGGCAAATGGATCGGTGTGATCCTCGATGAACCGAAAGGAAAGAATAATGGCACAGTGCGGGGCCATGCCTACTTCCGGGTGAGTTAGAAAGTTTATAAACATTATATCACACATGTAAGAAACAAATTTAAATAAAATTCTTGTCATATTTACTATTCAACTCGATATGATATAATATGAGCCTGATGGTGTAGTGGATAGGGACCCCTCTGCCTCCTGAGTGGGAGGTCGTGGTTTGAATCCCACCACATACCAATGTGTTGTTCGGTTTTCGAATTTCATATGTAGGTTTATTTGGTAGGTACTTTCTCCGTGCTTTGGAAGGCAGGGTAAGCTGTTTGTCCTGGTTAATATCAATGTTAATATTTCTCATGTACAATATAGTATTTTTATCTTTTCTTATCTAATATTGTTTAACAACGATATATTAGTTGTTAAGCCATGTCAGAGGCCAGTGCTAAGCAGTGGCAGCTTGAATACTGTGACCTAATCTAGGATTAGGTCTGATTTCCCTTCTGGGGTGCGGAGGTCAGATGGCAGTTGCTCTGTGTAAATAAAACCCAGTACCCTCGTGCAATCACTTTTATTAGGTATCCGACCCCGTGAGATACGGGATAAGGCGACGGGAGATGATGATGATGACAGCTACATAAAAATAAATAAAGTGCCAAATTTTGCTGTAAAAATTACAAGACAAGAAATAAAAATAAATTTATTATTAATGTAATCTGTACAAGTAAATATGTTTATGTAAACACAAAATTCTCCAATAAGACTTTTATAAGACAAATGAAGTATAGAATAATACCTGTGTAATATTATGAAAAAAAAAACATCTCTTGCATTTTAAAATTTTGAATTTTCGATGCAGAGAAGCTAAATGTTTTTTTATGATTAGCACCATACAATCTGATAAAGGCTCTTTTAAAATGATTGTAGATGGATAACAGAAAGGAGAAAATAAATAATAATTTAACTTTTTTTTTTTTCGCGTCTACCCCCGAATCAAATAGTTGTGCTGGTGTGTTGTGTGAACTTTTAAAATTCGAAATATAACTTTTCGTGCGTTAATTTATCCCAAAAGTGAATAAAAACAGTTATTAACCTGCAAGGACTGTGTCGAACTATAAACTTTCGTGTTTTTTATGTGAACTGGCCCATTTTACATAACCTCATAAAACCGTTAGAATCTGATTCAAACTTTACGTGTGAAAACAGTGATTAATTTGATAAAAATGTCTTCTACGCATTGCTTTGAGTGTGTTAAATCGTGTTCTGTGGAGGAAGCGGTACAATGCGACGGCTGCAAGCATCATATGTGCATAAACTGCAGTGGCCTAACAAGCAGTGAAATCAAGGTCATGGGCTTGAAAACAAAACGTACGATGCTCTTCCTCTGTCCACCCTGTCGCGAGGGCTTGTTTCAAGTGCCAACCCTCATAAAAACAGTGGCTGCGTTGCGTGATGATGTGCAGAAATTACAGGAGAATTTGTCTTCGGGCGGCGGCGTTTTGGCGGCGGCATCTGTACCTACATGCGAAACTAATAAACCAGCCCTCTCGGAACTGATTGCAGAAATGGAGGATAGAGAGTCCAGAGCGCGTAATATCATTTTGATGGGTGCAACTGAATCTGATGACCCTGACTCGGCAGCTAGGATTATTCATGACCAAAATCTCGTTAAAGGTATTATTTCCGTGGCCGCTTCTGACCTTGATGCCAGTGACGTGCTCAAGGTGATAAGACTGGGGAAGAAGACACCTGGTAAAACTGGACCTATAAAAGTTGTATTGAAATCTCGCAACTCTGCTGTTAAAATATTAATGAACCGTGGTAAAATCCAAAACCCATGTAAAATCTACAATGATCAAACACCCAAGCAACGCGAAGACCTGCGCTTACTACGAGAACAGCTGAAGCAGAGACAGGACTCTGCTGAGACAGATATTACTATCAAATATTATAAGGGTAATCCTAAAATTATCAAAACAAAAAACTAATTAATCACAAGAACCCATATGCCACACTCACCTTTATGTATACAAATATCTGTTCCTTGAATTCTAAGTTTGATTTATTACTTTTGGAAGTTAATAAACAGAAACCATCATTTGTGTTACTAACTGAAACTTGGTTGAAGAGCTGTGATAAGAAAACAAATTATGAAATACCAGGGTACTCATTACACAGAGTAGATAGAAAACACAGCTTACGTAAAGGTGATGGTGGCAAAACCCGAGGAGGAGGTGTAGCGGTTTATTCTCTGCAATCTTTAAATGGACTACCGATTATTGTCAAGCCAAACAATTCTTTCACGACTACAGAGGCACTTTTTTTTGGATGTACAGTTTGCAAGTTATCACTTCCTATTAGTGGTGGTTTATAGATCAGGCAATGAACTTGACTGGCATGACAGAGATTTAAGGCTCTATAATAACTTGAAGCGTGCTTCTTCACATAACACGGTGATAATAACTGGTGATTTCAACTATCCTGATATTGTATGGCCCTTGACTATGGATCAAAATCTCTCAGACCAAGCAACCTTATTTCAAGAACAATTCCTCGACTCCAACTGGTCCCAGATTGTAACAGAGCCCACCCGGTTTCGGACTGGTAATGCACCCTCTCTGCTTGATCTTGTCATGACAAACGAAGAAGGACTTTTGACTGAAATTAAATACCTACCACCTATTGGGAAAAGTGATCACTGTGTTATTGAATTTTGTGTCCAATACCTTGTTGACCATAAGTTGCAACCAGTTACTTACAAACGACTACTTCACAAGATTGACTATGAAAGTTTTATCTCTGATCTCAAAATAGAATTACAGTCTTTCGATCCAAATGAAACTGTTCAAGTCCAATGGGAACAAATTAAATCTGCTATTACGCTGACCATTGCCAAACATGCTCCATTGGTGCCAAAAAAACCGAGTAAATACAACCGACCATGGATTAATAAAGATATAGTATTGCTAACAGAGGAAAAGAAATTACTATGGGATGTGTACAGAAATAATAATTGCAACGAAAATTATGAAAATTATAGGCAGTGTAATAATCAGATTATCAATAAAACTAGACGTCAAAGGGCACAATATGAAGCTAACATACTTGAAGGCGGTGATAAGGCTTTTTATAGTCATACACGAAACTGCATGTCCTCTAAGGTTGGTATTCCACCTGCTGTGCATGATGAACTTGGTAACTTAGTTACAGATCCACTTAACATTGCTGAGTCGTTTGCTCGGGAATTTGTCAAGGCCTACTCTAGTGAACCTCCTATAAACAATGATTTAAAAGTGAAATCAGGCCCTATCAGTAAAGCTACACTCGGTGATATAAAATTTACTCCTGCTGAAGTATTGAAAGTATTTCAATCCCTTAAAATTGACTCAGCGACTGGTCCAGATGAAATACCTGGAATAATATTGAAAGAGTGCGCTGAAGTCCTTGCACCAGTATTTGCAGGTCTTATGAACATATAATTTTCCAGTGGTCAGCTACCTAATGATTGGAAGCACGCTGTAGTTACGCCTATTTACAAACATACATACATACATATAATCACGCCTTTATCCCTAATGGGGTAGGCAGAGCGTAAACGACCTAAACAAAAGCCGTTCCGCCGCGTCTGACAAAGTCTTGAGGGCCATTCAAGAAAGATTTGTACGTATATTGCTGTAGTGACAGGTTGTCAGCCCATCGCCTAAATTACAATATACTGAAACCCTCAGATCCCTTAGCTGGTTTTTACAGCATGCTCGGGAGGAAATGCAGCTGGCACATTCTATGTTTTTCTCTAACTCCCAGTCCAGCATGGAAGATTATTTACAAAAAAGGAGAAAAATTAAATCTTGCTAACTATAGACCTATCAGTTTAACCAGTATACCATGTAAATGTATGGAAAGGTTGATCTCAAATAAACTTAAAGTATTTCTACACCAAGAAGACCTGATACCACCCAAACAGCACGGTTTTGTGGAAAAGCGTTCAACTGTTACTAACTTACTTTACTGTCTTGACAAGTGGACCCATGATTTTGATAGCCAGAATCCTCTAGATATTTTTTACCTAGATTTTGAGCGCGCTTTTGATAAAGTACCACATAATAGGCTGCTGTTAAAACTTAACCATTTTGGTATAAGTGGGGCACTGTTGAAATGGTTGGAAAACTATCTTACTGGAAGGACCTTTCAAGTGAAAGTGGGGACCCAGCTTTCGACTAGTCTTGACGTGTTGAGTGGTGTGCCGCAAGGTGCAGTCCTTGCCCCAACGCTGTTTGGCATTTTCGTTACTGATCTTTGCTCTGTATTCCAGTCCAAATCCTGTTTTTTTTGCTGATGATGTGAAATATTTCGGAAATCCCCTAACACAAGGTGGCACGTTACGTGAGGATCTAGATCGCATCCAGGAATGGACAAGGGACTGGATAATTAAATTAAACCCCTCCAAATGCAGTGTTTTACATATAGGTGGTAAAAATCCCAAAGATAACTACAAAATTGGAGATGTGCCTGTATTGTCTACAAGCATGCAAAAGGACTTAGGTGTTTCAATCTCATCAGACCTGAAATGGGGCTTACATATTGAAGGAATCGTCAAGAGAACAAATTCCTTACTCTACACAATAAGGAAATCATTTCAGCATATCACTATTAACTGCTTTCTTAAAATCTACAAGACATATGTTAGACCGCTACTGGAGTACGCCTTTCAGATATGGAACCCTTATTTTGCAAAAACACACAAATCTTCTGGAGAGTGTACAGAGGAAGGCCACCAAGATGCCATTTCAGTTAAGGAAAAAGAGCTATGAAAAAAGGCTGGAAATTCTTAAGTTACCAACCCTTAAAGACCGAAGGAAACGTGGTGATCTCATTGAGGTGTACAAAATCCTATCTGGAAAATATAATTGCCCAAGTCTACAGGATATTTTAAACAAGAGCACTGTACATAGAAGTAGGCATATGAATAATGCACAACTAGCAAGGACAGGATCCAATACAAATGTTGGCTACCACACTTTCAACAACAGAGTCATTAATACTTGGAACAATCTCCCTCAAGATATTGTTGATGCTCCCTCCACAAACACTTTTAAAAATAGACTTGACAAGTGGTTAATTAATAATAAAATTTAAAAAGTGTATAATAAAGTAACATACAATGTGTAAGACTTTCAAGTGAATCATACAATGGACTTTAATCAAATACTAGCGCACACACCAGCTACGGATATAGCCACATCAGCAATTCTGCTGCTCGGCTATTATTAAATAATAATAATAACATTGCTAAAACCGGCACTCTGAGGCCGAGAAGGAAATATCCTAAAAACAAAAATAATAATAATAATAACTTGGAAAAAGTTTTCATTGTACCACTGGTCCTTTCAACCACAGGAGTAATTCCGAAACACTTGCACAATAGTCTGAAAATACTAGATCTCCCGGCGAATACATACATTACAATGCAAAAAGCGGCAATATTGAATACATGTCGCATAGTACGTAAATTCCTTTCCACAGATGTTCAAGTTAATCAGTTTCCACAATGTAATGTTTAAATTGTTTTCAATGGCCCTTGGTGTATACCCGCGTCATTGAAACAAACGACTTCCCCTCCCAAAAGGGAGATATTTTCAATGAAAACAAAAAAATAATAATAATTATGCATTTATAATTGTTTCGTCCATGCTGACTGGAAGTGAAAGAAACTGCCACTCCTCCCATGCATGATGTAAAAACCAGCTAAGAGATTTGGGGTTTACAGTATATTGTAACTTAGGTGATAAGCTGGCAACCTGTCACTATAGCAATATATGTACATCTCTATCTGAAATAACCCTCAAAGCTTATCAGACATGACGGAAAGACTTTTGCTGACGCTCTGCCTACTCCATCAGGAATAGAGGCGTGAATGTATATATTTTTAAATGCTACTACACTTTGATTAGGTCTGCTGTAAGAAATTTCTTTGTAAAAATAAGCAGTGCTTGTTGTGCCTCAATGCCTTATATAATTGTTCTGAGTATGTTTATGTTTACAATAAACTGTTAAATAAATGGTTTATATTTTATCTTTGTTTCCAGTGTGAAGAGAACTATGGAGTGTTTGTTCGTCAAACCCAGATCCAGTTGCTCGACGGAGAGGATAATCCGATGGAGACTTCCACGTCGTCAGCGGCCGGTGACGAACCACAGCCGGGCAGGACTCCGGCTGCTAACCGCCGGTTGAGCAGGTATGTCCTGGCTTATTTTATTGAATAGTTATTCAACTTTTTAAATATCAGAGGTATGAAATTGAAAACAGTAATTCAATGGAATATTAACAAAAAAAAAACAAAAGTTTTCAAATATATTTGTTATTTAATATATGTATTTTAGTTTTTTTTTTTACTAAATATTGGTGAGTCTGATCACCGCCATGTCTAAAGAGCAAGCGAGATTAAGCTATGTATAAAAGAACACCTAAAAATATAGAATAGCAAATTTACTTTATGAACGATTTGATATGAAAACTATATCAGGCGCTTAACTATTAGAATATTAATTAGAATAATTATAAGCTACAATAGGCCGCAATACTGCCTGTTCTTTTTTAAATTCATACCTCAGACATTTAAAAACATTATTCGGTGTGGAGTGGTAGATTAACCAACAAAGAAAGATTTTAGTTTCAATCTAATTTATAGAATTCTTCTCATCTTTTACTATTAGCCAGGTTATGTTTCTTTTATTTAATTAGAAAATAAAACTAGATACTTAATATATCAAATTAATATAAATAAATTCTTCAAGCACACATATTCAATAGAATAATCAATTATTTTGCTTTAAAAAGCAGGATTATACCAAACAATCTTTGAAAAAAAGGAAATATATTTTTAAATGTATAATAACTTCCTATTTTTCTAATTTGGCTTCAAGTCTCGCGATATATTACTAATTCTAATTCTTAGTAGCGCTGTCCCTTTCTTAACTTTGACATAAGCACAGGATGGCAAATAAACACATGACTTTGACAGTCTTAATCTGACGTAAGACTGCTCTTATTTGACGTAAAATTCTTCTTCTTAGCGAGTGGATTCTCGAGTTGAATGACCCGATGAACCCTGGTGTCAGAGTTTTCAAACCGCCTAGTAGCACAGCTAATAGGCCTCTGTCATGGTTTGAGTAACGACCACTATCAAAGACAGCGACCGGGACCGACGGCTTAACGTGCCCTCCGAAGCACGGAATCTTTTTTCTCTTCGGACAATCAGGTGATTCGGTCTGCAATGTCCTAACCATACTG
Source organism: Scrobipalpa costella (assembly GCA_949820665.1). Taxonomy (NCBI): domain Eukaryota; kingdom Metazoa; phylum Arthropoda; class Insecta; order Lepidoptera; family Gelechiidae; genus Scrobipalpa; species Scrobipalpa costella. The sequence goes on along the minus strand of OX463322.1, from coordinate 8,113,077 downwards.
GGAAAACCTCACAAAGTGATAAATTGACAAATATCATCTTTGTGTTTCCCCCTTAGGGAATCGAACCCAGGACCTCCGGATCGTAAGCCCATGGCTATAACCACTAGACCACGGAGGCAGACGTAAAATTATACTGGAAGCAATGGCTGTATAATGAGGCGGCCGATTGCCATATAAATAAAAGTTGACGTACATACATACATACATATAGTCACGCCTTTATCCCTAATGGGGTAGGCAGAGCGTAAACGACCTAAACAAAGGTCGTTTCGCCACGTCTGACAAAGCTTTGAGGGTTATTTAAGATAGATTTGAAGGTATATTGCTTAGTGACAGGTTGTCAGCCCATCGCCTAAATTACAATATACTGAAACCCTCGGATCCCTTAGCTGGTTTTTACAGCATGCCCAGGAGGAAATGCAGCTGGCACATTCTATGTTTTTCTCTCGCTCCCAGGCCAGCATGGAAGAAGTTGACGTTGAAGCATTTTTATGTTTATGTCGGTCAGTACAACAATATACCTACAAATCTATCTTAAATAACCCTCAAAACTTTGTCAGACGCGGTAGAACGACTTTTGTTTTGGGCGTTTACGCTCTGTCTACCCCATTAGGGATAATGGCGTGACTATATGTATGTATGTGGTCTATGCCCAGTTCTTATTCGTCTTTCGTCAAATTAGGAATGTCAAAGTTATGTGTTTATTTGCTATCCTGTTCTTATGTCAACGTTAAGAAATTGACACTGCTGCTAAGAATTAGTATTATGTCGCGAGAATTGACGCCAGTACTATCTGTTTCTTAAAAAGTCCAGAGTCGTCCGCGAATGGCCGACGACCCATCACTTCTTCTAAACGGTATTCAATATACATTCTATATAAAATGCAAGTAATTTTCATTATTAGCTCCTTTAAATTGCGATCGTCATGCGTCATGCGAAAGGGATTTCGCACATATGGATCTGTGTATATGTGTCTCACATTCTAAATGTTATACCGCCAGATAATATGGTCGATATAAATGTGTATTGAAGCTTGCACTCATTGAATGCATTATTAAGATAAAAAAATATAAGTTAGAAAATTTCCACTTTTAATTTATTTGAACATATGCAGTTGTAAATAAATAAATAAATAAATGTTTCAGTTACCTTGTACCTGATTTTTTACATGAAAAAGTTTTTATGTTATTATATGTAATATGTTTTTTTTTAATTTGATTTTATGTATTTTTTTTGTATGTAACTGTGAGAAAAAACGAAAAAAAAGTGTGCATGAAACCTTTGTATCATATAGATTTACAAATCTTTACATCTTTTTTTCTTAAGAATCTATTAATATAGAAGAGAATGTCAGCTGATAATTTTAATTTCTAAGGAATATTATAGAAATCTCTATCTATTTCTTTCTACATAGACAATCACCATGGACTTTAAATGGTATTCGTGACTTTTCATTTTTATAAAGTTGTTCAATTTTTGAGGCTTGATCTTGGTGAATAAGTTTTTTTTTAAATTCTTCTTCTGTCGAGTGGGTATCGAGTCTATCGACTCGATGAACCCTGGTGTCAGAGTTTTTAAAACCGCCTAGTAGCACAACTATCAGGCCTCTGACATGGTTTGAGTAACGACCACTATCAAAGATAGCGACCGCGACCGACGGCTTAACGTGCCCTCCGAAGCACGAAATCTTTTTCTTTTCGGACGATCAGGTGATTCAGCCTGCAATGTCCTAACCAAACTGGGAAAAAATTCACAAAGTGATTAATTCTCAAATATCAACTTTCTGTTTCCCCCCTGGGAATCGAACCCGGGACCTCCTGATCAGGAGTCCATGGCACTAGCCACTAGACCACGGAGGCAGTTAGTTAATCACTACATAATATAAAACAAACTCGCTTTCTCTGTCCCTATATCCCTATGTATGCTTAGATCTTTAAAACTACGCAACGGATTTTGATGCGGCTTTTAATAGATAGAGTGATTCAACAGGAAGGTTTATATGCATAATACATGCATAATATAGTAGAGAGACTGATGATTTCCGTGCGAAGCCGGGGCGGGTCGCTAGTAAATTGTCCCACTGCTGGGTGAATAAGATAAATAAAAATAAATAATGCTACGAGCATTTTAAACGCCTGACCAAACTTAGAAAGCAAACTTGTTTTATTTGACTGTAAACTATTATGAAAATGTTAGGAATTTATTAAAGTAATAATCAAATTATAACAATAGTATATTGTAATATACCTAACTCAAAGGTTGCCTGACAGAATTTGCTACTTTAGCAATAAGGCCGCCTATGTTGTACTTTCGTTATGTATCTTCTTAAGGTGACGATACTAGCCAAGTGGCGCCCCCTTTAGTAATAAAAATATAATTCACCAGAAACGCATCGAATCGAAAAACCGGTCCAACGGAATCAAGTTATAGTAATTAAGATCATTTAGATCCTTAAAAAATACACACATACATACATACATATAATCACGCCTTTATCCCTAATGGGGTAGGCAGAGCGTAAATGACCTAAACAAAGGTCGTTCCGCCACGTCTGACAAAGTTTTGAGGGTTATTTAAGATAGATTTGTAGGGATATTTCTGTAGTGACAGGTTGTCAGCCCATCGCCTAAATTACAATATACTGAAACCCTCGGATCCCTTAGCTGACTTTTACAGCATGCTCGGGAGGAAATGCAGCTGGCTTATTCTATGTTTTTCTCTCGCTCCCAGTCCAGCATGGAAGTGAAAAAATTGCGATGAATTATTCGTTGCAGTAACAAAAACTGCCGTTGGTGGCCTTTATTCGCAATTTTTCTTCCTGTTACTACAAGGAACAATGAATCGCAAATTTATAAGGTTCTAAATTATCTTAATTACTATAACTTGATTCTGTTGGACCGGTTTTTTAATTCACTGCGTTTTTAGTGGATTATGATTGTTTTGCTAATCGGGGCGCCACTTGGCTAGTATCCACACCATAAAGTATTTTTAATTAAGAAACGAAGAAAAAGTAGAAGAGAGCCAGATGGTGTAGTGGATAGGGCCGCTGCCTCCTAAGCGGGAGGTCGTAGTTCGAATCCCACCACGTACCAATGTATTTTCGGTTTTCAAATTTCATATGTATGTTTATTCGGTGCTTTATCTGTGCTTCGGAAGGCACGTTAAGCCGTTGATCCCGGTTAATATTGTTTAATCCCATAGATATTAGTCGTTAAGCCATATCAAAGGCCAGTGCTAAGCATTGGCTGCTTGAAAACTGACCTAATCTAGGATTGGGACTGGTTTTCCTTCTGGGTTGCGGAGGTCAGATGGCAGTCGCTCTGTATAAAAACCATTCCCCTAGATTAGGAAGCCGACCCCGTGAGATACGGGATGATGAAAGTATTTTGAATTGAATACCATTTCTAGTCCATACTTCCATTGTAACATTTTCCGTAGTGTGTGTGGTCTAACCGATAGTATGTTTCTGTTGGCTAGTATTACGGTGGCGCAAAGGTCTCGCCCCACCACGTGAGTATCTCTATATCAGCACTTAGCTTGTTGCGAGCACTTTAGTTTTCTTTACTTACGGCATGTTTGTCTAAATATGACCACCAATTTTTACATTAGCTATTTTAAAGGCTCGAAAAAAAGTAACTGAACAAAAGGTAATTATCAAAATTGGGTGGTCAATGGAACCAATTTGCAGTTGCAATAATGAAGTATTATGTATAATTTGTATTTTTAACGTTGAGTTACCGATACCAACGTATTTTGTAGCCCCTAAGCTGCTGTGTAGTTGCAACTTGGCTGAGGTTCAAATTTTGGAGCTGCACACGATAACCTCGTTTTGCGGTGGAGTTTCTTTAAAGCTGTTAAGCACAAACAGCTAAAACAATTGGTATCGATAATGCAAAGTTAAAAAAACGGAGTTTAAGTCTATATCTGTCATTTTCTGTCATGAGAGTACAGAAAGGGACGCCAATAATTTTGGTCAAGATTTAGTTAAGTTGTCGAATCGAATGCAATGTGGTCATATTTAGATGTTATGCATACAAGGTTAAAGGCCCGATTTACACTTCCTTAAGTACAGTGATAAGTAGTCAGTCAACTTACCTCCGATTGTCCGGAAAGTAAAATAATCCTGTGCCTGATTTCTCACTGGTCGTGTCAGCCAATCTGTCCCATCAGAATAAGAGATTGAAGGAATAGAGAGTGCACTTGTGTGTAGCGCAAACACTTAGGCACTAAAAGCTAGTCCTGCGCAATTTGGTTGGTCTCTGGGACATTGGCCGCCTTCACCGAAAATCGGTGTGAGGACTATTATTTATTTACCTCTCACTCTTGCAACTTTATTTACCAATGTACTTCTGTATGTGTAAAGCGGGCTTAAGGGATAAGGTTAATGTTAAACGTTTAAGTTCCGATGGAGATAGAATTAATAAATATACCGGGTGTAAGGGACATCGTCCCGCTTACTGATAAGGGTTGCTCAGTCAACGATACTGAACAACTTCCACAACGAAATTCTTTCAGGAAGTGAACAAAAATGGCTTTTTCATACACAATGTCCACGTCGATCACAATTTTTTTATGGAAAAGCCTTTTTTTTCCACTTCCTGAAATATTTTCCTGGTGGAAGTTGTTCAGTGTCGTTGACTGAGCAACCCCTATCAGTTTGCGGGACGCTGTCCTTTACGTCGTATAGTGATTTTATTATCGGTATTTGGATTAGATCTGTGATCATCAGATCTAACTTGTAAATAAGTAATCTGTCCTTACTCTAATTGTATGTATTTGTGAGGATTTTTGGCACTCACAATGATATTTTGTTTTCATATAATATGAAAGAAAGAAAATAATAAATTCGTTTTGGGCAAGACTCGAACTTGCGTCTCTGGAATGCCGGTCCATCGCTCTACCGCTAAGCTACCGAAACGGTAGTGGGAGTTACGAATTTATCATAGCCTTCCTTTCTGTACACGTTATACCGACATTAGCGACATCTAGCCGTGTAGTGTAACTGCCCGAAACGAATTTATTATGTTCTTTCTTTCATATTACATCCAATTTTATGTATTTTAAGCTTTTATAAGTTATTACTCGTTATTTTAATGATGTTAAATATACTGCAATTGTAGTAGTAATATGTAGTATAGCCATGCCAGGAATTAAAAATATCTATCATAGAGAAAAATAGTCACAGATTAGAGAGGGACTTATGCAGCTCCTTCAAAATAACATAAAAATACTTTATTGCACGTAAGAATACAAATCATACAACACAACAGATAACAACAAAAAACAAGTACAACATAGGCGGCCTTATTGCTAAGGTAGCAATTTCTTCCAGGCAACCTTTGGGTGAAAGAAAAATGCGTGAAACCCCTTCAAGCCCTTCTCTATAGTACCTCTATGACAGGTATTTTTAATTCCTGGCAGAAGTTAGACAATTCTGTTGTTAATAAACTTATTTAAACATACTTTAACACAATAACAACACTGAAACGTTAAAATATCCAGTAGCATGATGATATACGTGTTTTTTTTTTGTTTGTGTCCCTGACAGAAGTAATAAACTAAAAGAAACTGATCTGCCCTAAAATTAACTAAGTTACCTTATTTATTAGAAAAGGAAATAGCCAAGTGGCGCTCTCATTAGTATAAAAAAACATAATTCACTAAAAACGCAGTGAGTCGAAAAACCGGTCCCACAGAATCAAGTTATAGTAATTAAGATAATTCACATTTTTTCTTCCTGTTACTACAACGAACTATGAATCGCTAATTTATAAGGATCTATATTATATTAATTAATATAACTTGATTCTGTTGGACCGGTTTTTCGATTCACTACGTTTTTAGTGAATTATGTTGTTTTTACTATGGGGCCGCCGCTTGGCTAGTATCGTCAATCAATCAATTAATTAATTTATATTGACGAGTACTCTGAAATCCGGATGCGTATTTCCTTTTCTCATAAATGAGAGTGAATCTTAGCCACTATTAAAACTTTAATTAATAATTAACCACGTAACCTACTAACCTTCAACCTACCCGCGGATAGGGTGCGTCGCAAGGCGTCGCCGGCGCAGCCAAAAGCAGGAACGCTGTCTATGTCCAGGTAACTTCATTTTAAGCTCTTCATTTGTACAGGGCGCAATTCTTGATGCCACTTTCTAAAGATAAAAAAAAATAAGAAAAAGGCCCAACCTCAACCAACATTATCTCTCATTAATGGGTTTACAGAGTGTAAAGGACAGCGTCCCGCAGACTGATAGGGGTAGCTCAGTCAACGACACTGAATAACTTCTACCAGGAAATTCTTTTGGAAAATAAAATATATATATTGGCTTTTCCGTACAAATTGTCTGGCCGAGGTGGACATTTTGTTTGGAAAAAGTTTCTTTTTTATTATCACTTTCTGAAAAAAAATACTGAGCAATCTTTATTATCTTTCTCAAAAAATTTCTTATCTTTCTGAAAGAAATATCAGTTTGCGGGACGCTGTCCTTTACACCCTGTATATTTTGCGCCTATCGATATTCTGTTGATTTCCGCTATTTTTAATTTCTATTGTCTTCCAAAACTAACGTTACTAAAACACTAGAGGAAACCCCTTCGATTTTTAAATTTTAAAAAAATAGGACTAATTTAAATTCAGTTTATTTATGGCATCCAAAATTGTGCCCATTCTAAAAATAACCACTGTTGTCTAGTTGCACAATGAATGTAAAACCATGTAAAACTAAAGTTTTCTTTAGCAATTTTTTTTTGCCGCCACATTTTTTATAAACTTGCGTTAGTGTGTTATTAATTTCTTTCTTTTTCTTTTGCTAGATAAATGTTTTTAGTTCTCGCTCGCTATACTCCATTTATTTCGCGTTGAGTTATGAATACCAACTTGTTTTGCAGCCCATATACTGCTTTTTCTTTACAACTTCAACGAGAGTCAACCGAAAAACATATGTTTGTAACAATTATTTTATTGTCTGCGGTTCCGAAATTTAAAATCTCTGCTAAGATGCAAAAAAAAACTGTTCTTCTTCTGTCGAGTGGGTATCGAGTCTATCGACCCGATGAACCCTGGTGTCAGCGTTTTTAAACCGCCTAGTAGCACAACTTTCAGGCCTCTGACATGGTTTGAGTAACGACCTCTATCAAAACTGTTTATTGGCCGCAAAATACGTTGGCATAGATAACTCAACGTTAAATAAACAAAGTATAATGTAAACAATGTTGTTGAAGTTTAAACTTTGATGTTTGATTTGTAGAATGAAAACGTATGTTTCTTGCATGGTAATCGGCAAAACACATAGAAACTAAAGCACATAAGATATAGTTTGTCGTTCGCTGTTCAAGTGTGATAGAAATAACGCTTTACAAAGCAGAACTTAGCCGCTGTGAAATACTATAAGTACTGCAATTTTATTATATACAATGTAAAGGCGTGATTTCTTCCATGCTGGACTGGGAGCGAGAGAAAAACATAGAGTGTACCAGCTGCGTCTCGTCCCAGGCATGCTGTCAAAACCAGCTAAGTGATCCATGGGTTTCAGTATATTGCAATTTAGGCGATGGGCTGTCAACCTGTCACTAGAGTAATATACCTACAAATCTCTCTTAAATAACGCTCAAAACTTTCTCAGACGTGGCGGCATGACCTATGATTAGGTTGTTTACGCTCTGCCTACCTCATTAGGGATAAAGGCGTGATTATATGTATGTAAAAGTGTGATATTTATGTTCCTTCCGTAGCAGCCTTCGGCGCTCGAAGCCCCGTAACATAGACCTGTCGCAAACACAGGCCACTTCTATGCCTGTCTTGTCAGTAGTGTGAGTGAAGTGATCATATTGGATTTAGGCGCATATTTTCTGTCGGGTAGTAATAAAAGTTCCGAAAATTCATTCAATAATGAAATGTAAATTTTTTTGTAGCATATAAATCGTCCCACTGCTGGGCAAAGGCCTTCCCTTTATCTCTTCAGGCGTCTCTGTAAATCACTACATAGTGTAAAACAAAGTCGCTTTCTCTGTCCCTATATCCCTATGTATGCATAAATCTTTAAAACTACGCAACGGATTTTGATGCGGTTTCTTTTAATGGATAGAGTGATTCAAGAGGAAGGTTTATATATATATATAATACTTGCATAATAATTTGGAGAAACACAGATAATTTCCGTGCGAAGCCGGGGCGGGTCGCTAGTATAATATAAAAAATAAAATAATAATAAATTCGTTTGAGCCCGATGGTGTAGTGGATAGGGCCGCTGCCTCCTGAGCGGGGAGGTCGTGGTTCGAATCCCACCACGTACCAATGTGTTTTTCGGTTTTCGAATTTCATATGTACGTTTATTCGGCGCTTTTTCTGTGCTTCGGAAGGCACGTTAAGCCGTTGGTCCCGGTTAAATATCGTTTAATACCGTAGATATTAGTCGTTAAGCCATATCAGAGGCCAGTGCTAAGCATTGGCGGCTTAAAAACTCTGACCTAATCTAGGATTGGGTCTGGTTTCCCTAATGGGTTGCGGAGGTCAGATGGCAGTCGCTCTGTGTAAAAACCAGTACCCTCGTTCAATCCCCTGGATAAGGTAGCCGACCCCGTGAGATATGGGATAAGGCTAGGAAGATGATGAATAATAAATTCGTTTCTGGTAGGACTGTCTGCGTCTCTGGAATGCCGGTCCATCACTCCACCAACTGAGCTACAGAAACGGTAGCGGGAGTGACGAATTTATCATAGTCTTTCTTATGCACACGTATTCGGCATTCTAGAGACGCAGGTTCAGGTTCTGCCAGAAACGTTTCTTTTTATATTATACTAGCTTCGCACGAAAATTATCAGTGTTTCTCTACTATATTATGAATGTATTATACATATAAACCTTCCTCTTGAATCACTCTATCCATTAAAAGAAACCGCATCAAAATCCGTTGCGTAGTTTTAAAGATCTAAGCATTCATAGGGATATAGGGACAGAGAAAGCGACTTTGTTTTATACCATGTAGCGATGAAATAAAAATAAGCATAGTGAGTGCTAAAAATCCTCAAAATATGAAATGTACTGATTGAATTTCTTACTTTCTGACCACGTGAAGTTTTGTTGTTCGGGACCTTTATTATCCTTTTCGTTTTTAGATTAAGGGTTTGCTTAGGCCAACTGACTGAACAAATTTTCTATGGAACATAATATACCATTGGGAAAATTGTTCAGTTTTACTAAGTTGAATCAAAACTGGCTACAAAATCAAATTTTGGATATTATGATGTACATCAATCATTAATTGATCATCATATCATATTTTATAAAGTTCATTAAACTTTAAAAAAAAGAATAGTTATCCATTTTAAACATAAACGATAAACAAGTGTTATTCATAAGGAATACTGATCGGCTTACTTGTTTATATTGAACGGAGGATTAGCCTCGAAGTTTCGCCGACGGCGGAGTGTGACTTTCTTCTCTCCTGATGAAGATACTCGTATAGGATCGGAACGTCGAGGGCTAACCCTCCTTTCAATACAAACAAGTAAGCCGATCAGTTTTCATTATGAATAGTTATCCAAATTAACTAAATTCTGATTATATCAACAAATCTAAGTACATAAGCGATTGGTACGTATAAATCTTGAGGGATATGAAGAGATTAAGAAAAACTTGACGATATATCAGTATCAGAGCAGAAGCGATAGACTTGGAGAAAACGCACGTCATGCGAACATGTTGTACGTAGTGAGACACACGTTGGAGAAGACCACCAGAACCACGCATGTGATGGGCACGGCTGTATTTAATAAAATACCCGATGTAATCAAGCAGGCACCAAGCTTAAATAGCTTTAAATCACGGCTTAAGCGTTGGCTTGTCGAACAGGCATTCTATAGTTATAATGATTTTATTAATTTTAATGATAATAAAAGCAATACAATTTCAATGATTATTAATGTGATATACTTAATTGCTTATAATTTCTTGACTTGTAATTTACAATTATTAATAAATTTATCTCTATCTCTATATCGATTATCAAGTATGATAAGAAAACTATGCGCTTAAATTCAGTGGTTAGGGAGCAGGTAAAATGGCTGTTAAAAAACTGGCTATTTTTAAAGACACCGTGTAATTTAATCACTCTCGCAATTGTACAAAGGTGATATAACGTTTTTGTATTGAGCTTGGCATAGTGTGAATGGTTACCCTTATATATTTTTATCAATGTCGCGGCGCACAATAAAACCTAAACAATTCGATTCTGCATACAGACAGAAATGAAAAATAAAAATAAAAGTTTTAGCGTCACATTACCGTGATATTTTAAATCAAAGATAGCGGAATTTTAAACAATCTGTATTAAAATGAAAATATCTCAGTAATGTGATGCGTTCCACAAAAATCACCAAGGATATTTTAGGTTTCTATTTACCTGTAGAAACTATTCAAGTTTAGGTTTAATTGTGTGCTGAAATAATTTTGTAAAATACAAGGGTCGCTTTTCATATTATACCAATAATGTTAAATCCCCTTTGTCGCTAGATGTCGCTTCAAAAACACGAACTTTTTAGCCCGGTTTACACATCAACAAGTACAGTGGCAAGTGTTACCCTAAGGCCTAAGTGGCGCCCCCATCAGAAAAAAAAATCATAATTTACTAAAAACGCAGTGAATCGAAAAACCGGTCCAACAGACTCAAGTAATAGTAATATAGATAATTAATTTAATTTTTTGTTTATATGTGTTGTAAATATTGTTTTGATTAATAAAAAATGTTGTGTTTCGATAACGCGGATGATTTTTTTTAAACCTTATAGATTAGCGATTCATAGTTCGTTGTAGTAACAGGAAGCAACACAGCTATCAACGACAATTTTTCTTCCTGTTACTACAACAAACTAAGAGTCGCTAATTTATAAGGTACTAAATTATCCTTTTAACTATTACTTGAGTCTGTTGGACTCGATTTTCGGTTCATTGGGTTTTTAGTTAGTTATGATATTTTTTGTGATGTGGGCGCGACTTAGCTCTTTTAGTCTTTAAGTAGGTCAACTTATTTTGCTAAATTGCTAGCGGCTAGTACTACATACTTATCGACGTGTAAACCGGGCCTTATTTATTTAGCATTAATACTTCCATACTGGACTGGGAGAGAAAGAAAAACATAGAATGTTCCAGTTGCCCTTCCTCCCGGGCATGCTGTAGAAGTCAGCAAAGGGGATTCGAGGGTTGCAGTGTATTGTAATTTAGGCGATGGGCTGACAACCTGTCACTACAGCAATACACATTACAATCTAAAATTACCCTCAATTTATGTCAGTCGTGGCGAAAGCTCTTTTAGGAGGCGTTTTACGCTCTGCATACCCCGTAAGGGATAAAGGCGTGATTTTATGTATGTATGTATGTATGTTAAATAAGTTAGCACAGCTACTTTCTTATTGCACTTTGTTACATTATAATTTCTACGAATGTAATCTGTATAGAAAATTGTTACTTATTTGCACAGTGTAAGTCTGTACAAAACTGAATTAAAAATGATACATTTCTTTTTCTCGCAACTTGAAAACCTGTCGAAATTTAAGCATCTTTTTATGATAATATTCAGTTCTGTAACCTTAACTTAATAATTGTATTTAAGTATAAAACCCTTCTGCCCATATTCCGTTACACTTTTTATTTACTAAGCTTATTCTCCCTATGATTTTGTAAAAACACTTTGTATTAGTTTAAAATGCTTTCGTGCTAATTATTTGCAAATCAACTTTCTGTTTTTAAACACTTTACTTAGTAGCAAGCTATATTATTTACTTTAGTAAGCTATATATTGATTAAATTATGCAGGTTGTAAGGGACAGCATTCCGCACTGCTCGCTCTGTCAATGAAACTGAACAACTTCAACGCGGAAATTATTACAGGAAATGAAAACGCCAATGCTGACCTGGGAGCGAGAGAAAAACATAGAATGCATTTCCTCCCGGGCATGCTGTAAAAACCAGCTGAGGGATCCGAAGGTTTAAGTATATTGCAATTTAGGCGATGGGCTGAGAACCTATCACTAGCAATATACCTACAAATCTATCTTAAATAACCCTCAAAACTTTGTCAGACGTGGCGGAACGACCTTTGTTTAGGTCTTTTACGCTCTGCCTACCCCATTAGGGATATAGGCGTGACTATATGACGTATGCTGATGATGAAATGAAAACGAATTGGCTTTCCCATGCAAATGACAACCTTGATCATTTTTTTTTTAAAATTTTCTAAAAGGTGTTTCAATTGTTTTGCTTCATGACGGAGTAACTTCTATCAGTCTGTAGGAAGCTGTCCCTTAGGACGTTTGTGCACTGATCCGTATTGGATACGAATCCAATACGAATGAGTGTAGTAATTGTATAATAGCTTGTGCACTTGTCCATATAAGTGTTATACTTACTACTGTAGTAGTAATGAAATAGCGTATTTATGCGGGTATAAAGTCTACAGTAAATATACGCGGTGTAAGGGACAACGTCCCACAAACTGATAGGGGTTGCTCAGTCAACGGCACTGAACAACTTCCACCAGGAATTAAAAACAAAAATGCTTTTCAAAAACAAATTGTTCGATCGAGGTGGGGATTTTGTATGGGAAGTTCAATATTTTTTTCATCACCTGTAAGAAATTCCTACCGATAGTTGTTCAGTTTGTTTAACGCTGTCCCTTACACCCCGTATGTTCTTCTATTTCAGTTTTCACTTTCTCCATGTGCACATCATCCCAAGGTTGGGTCACCAGCTTTGTATATTAGCGTTACAATGTCACAGATTTTGGAAAATAATGTATTTTGGTTTTCCTGACTTTTTATTTTACACTAGATTTACTTTCCTATTTAGACAACATCAATTTAACTCACTTTCCTATTTCGTCAACTCCTACTCAATCCATTTTCCAATTTCGCTAACTCATGCTTAGTCCACTTTCCTATTTTGTCAACCCATGCTTATTACACTGTCCTATTTCGTCAACTCCTGCTTAGACTACTTTCCTATTTCGTCATCTCCTACTTTTGTTATTGGTTCATGAAAAATAAATTTATAAACCAAAATACATTAATCAATTCAGAATCCTGTGACTGTACCATGGCCACATGTAAAGAATATGACTTATTTCAGTTCGCGAACGTCTCTGGCCAGCAGCAGGCAGTCTCTGACGTCATACGCCTCGCCGACAGCGGAGCGGGCCGGCTCGCCTGACGGGAAGAGAGCTGCTTTTGTTGAGGTGAGGATACTTGTAGCACCTCACTGGCCAGCAGTAGGCAGTCTCTGACGTTATACGCTTCGCCGACAGCGGAGCGGGCCGGCTCGCCTGACGGGAAGAGAGCTGCTTTTGTTGAGGTGAGGATACTTGTAGCACCACACTGGCCAGCAGTAGGCAGTCTCTGACGTCATACGCCTCGCCGACAGCGGAGCGGGCCGGCTCGCCTGACGGGAAGAGAGCTGCTTTTGTTGAGGTGAGGATACTTGTAGCACCACACTGGCCAGCAGTAGGCAGTCTCTGACGTCATACGCCTCGCCGACAGCGGAGCGGGCCGGCTCGCCTGACGGGAAGAGAGCTGCTTTTGTTGAGGTGAGGATACTTGTAGCACCACACTGGCTAGCAGTAGGCAGTCTCTGACGTCATACGCCTCGCCGACAGCGGAGCGGGCCGGCTCGCCTGACGGGAAGAGAGCTGCTTTTGTTGAGGTGAGGGTACTTGCAGCGCCACACTGGCCAGCAGTAGGCAGTCTCTGACGTCATACGCCTCGCCGACAGCGGAGCGGGCCGGCTCGCCTGACGGGAAGAGAGCTGCTTTTGTTGAGGTGAGGGTACTTGCAGCGACTGGCTAGCAGTAGGCAGTCTCTGACTTCATACGCCTCGCCGACAGCGGAGCGGGCCGGCTCGCCTTACGGGAAGAGAGCTGCTTTTGTTGAGGTGAGGGTACTTGTAGCACCACACTGGCCAGCAGTAGGCAGTCTCTGACGTCATACGCCTCGCCGACAGCGGAGCGGGATGGCTCGCCTGACGGGAAGAGAGCTGCTTTTGTTGAGGTGAGGGTACTTGCAGCGCCACACTGGCCAGCAGTAGGCAGTCTCTGACGTCATACGCCTCGCCGACAGCGGAGCGGGCCGGCTCGCCTGACGGGAAGAGAGCTGCTTTTGTTGAGGTGAGGGTACTTGCAGCGACTGGCTAGCAGTAGGCAGTCTCTGACGTCATACGCCTCGCCGACAGCGGAGCGGGCCGGCTCGCCTGACGGGAAGAGAGCTGCTTTTGTTGAGGTGAGGATACTTGTAGCACCACACTGGCAGTCTCTGACGTCATACGCCTCGCCGACAGCGGAGCGGGCCGGCTCGCCTGACGGGAAGAGAGCTGCTTTTGTTGAGGTGAGGATACTTGTAGCACCACACTGGCCAGCAGTAGGCAGTCTCTGACGTCATACGCCTCGCCGACAGCGGAGCGGGCCGGCTCGCCTGACGGGAAGAGAGCTGCTTTTGTTGAGGTGAGGATACTTGTAGCACCACACTGGCCAGCAGTAGGCAGTCTCTGACGTCATACGCCTCGCCGACAGCGGAGCGGGCCGGCTCGCCTGACGGGAAGAGAGCTGCTTTTGTTGAGGTGAGGATACTTGCAGCACCTCACTGGCCAGCAGTAGGCAGTCTCTGACGTCATACGCCTCGCCGACAGCGGAGCGGGCCGGCTCGCCTGACGGGAAGAGAGCTGCTTTTGTTGAGGTGAGGATACTTGTAGCACCACACTGGCCAGCAGTAGGCAGTCTCTGACGTCATACGCCTCGCCGACAGCGGAGCGGGCCGGCTCGCCTGACGGGAAGAGAGCTGCTTTTGTTGAGGTGAGGGTACTTGTAGCACCACACTGGCCAGCAGTAGGCAGTCTCTGACGTCATACGCCTCGCCGACAGCGGAGCGGGCCGGCTCGCCTGACGGGAAGAGAGCTGCTTTTGTTGAGGTAAGGATACTTGTAGCACCACACTGGCCAGCAGTAGGCAGTCTCTGACGTCATACGCCTCGCCGACAGCGGAGCGGGCCGGCTCGCCTGACGGGAAGAGAGCTGCTTTTGTTGAGGTGAGGATACTTGTAGCACCACACTGGCAGTCTCTGACGTCATACGCCTCGCCGACAGCGGAGCGGGCCGGCTCGCCTGACGGGAAGAGAGCTGCTTTTGTTGAGGTGAGGGTACTTGCAGCGCACCTCACTGGCCAGCAGTAGGCAGTCTCTGACGTCATACGCCTCGCCGACAGCGGAGCGGGCCGGCTCGCCTGACGGGAAGAGAGCTGCTTTTGTTGAGGTGAGGGTACTTGCAGCGCACCTCACTGGCCAGCAGTAGGCAGTCTCTGACGTCATACGCCTCGCCGACAGCGGAGCGGGCCGGCTCGCCTGACGGGAAGAGAGCTGCTTTTGTTGAGGTGAGGGTACTTGTAGCACCACACTGGCCAGCAGTAGGCAGTCTCTGACGTCATACGCCTCGCCGACAGCGGAGCGGGCCGGCTCGCCTGACGGGAAGAGAGCTGATTTTGTTGAGGTGAGGATACTTGTAGCACCTCACTGGCCAGCAGTAGGCAGTCTCTGACGTCATACGCCTCGCCGACAGCGGAGCGGGCCGGCTCGCCTGACGGGAAGAGAGCTGCTTTTGTTGAGGTGAGGATACTTGTAGCACCACACTGGCCAGCAGTAGGCAGTCTCTGACGTCATACGCCTCGCCGACAGCGGAGCGGGCCGGCTCGCCTGACGGGAAGAGAGCTGCTTTTGTTGAGGTGAGGATACTTGCAGCACCTCACTGGCCAGCAGTAGGCAGTCTCTGACGTCATACGCCTCGCCGACAGCGGAGCGGGCCGGCTCGCCTGACGGGAAGAGAGCTGCTTTTGTTGAGGTGAGGATACTTGTAGCACCACACTGGCCAGCAGTAGGCAGTCTCTGACGTCATACGCCTCGCCGACCGCGGAGCGGGCCGGCTCGCCTGACGGGAAGAGAGCTGCTTTTGTTGAGGTGAGGGTACTTGTAGCACCACACTGGCCAGCAGTAGGCAGTCTCTGACGTCATACGCCTCGCCGACAGCGGAGCGGGCCGGCTCGCCTGACGGGAAGAGAGCTGCTTTTGTTGAGGTGAGGATACTTGTAGCACCACACTGGCCAGCAGTAGGCAGTCTCTGACGTCATACGCCTCGCCGACAGCGGAGCGGGCCGGCTCGCCTGACGGGAAGAGAGCTGCTTTTGTTGAGGTGAGGATACTTGTAGCACCACACTGGCAGTCTCTGACGTCATACGCCTCGCCGACAGCGGAGCGGGCCGGCTCGCCTGACGGGAAGAGAGCTGCTTTTGTTGAGGTGAGGGTACTTGCAGCGCACCTCACTGGCCAGCAGTAGGCAGTCTCTGACGTCATACGCCTCGCCGACAGCGGAGCGGGCCGGCTCGCCTGACGGGAAGAGAGCTGCTTTTGTTGAGGTGAGGGTACTTGCAGCGCACCTCACTGGCCAGCAGTAGGCAGTCTCTGACGTCATACGCCTCGCCGACAGCGGAGCGGGCCGGCTCGCCTGACGGGAAGAGAGCTGCTTTTGTTGAGGTGAGGGTACTTGTAGCACCACACTGGCCAGCAGTAGGCAGTCTCTGACGTCATACGCCTCGCCGACAGCGGAGCGGGCCGGCTCGCCTGACGGGAAGAGAGCTGATTTTGTTGAGGTGAGGATACTTGTAGCACCTCACTGGCCAGCAGTAGGCAGTCTCTGACGTCATACGCCTCGCCGACAGCGGAGCGGGCCGGCTCGCCTGACGGGAAGAGAGCTGCTTTTGTTGAGGTGAGGGTACTTGCAGCGCACCTCACTGGCCAGCAGTAGGCAGTCTCTGACGTCATACGCCTCGCCGACAGCGGAGCGGGCCGGCTCGCCTGACGGGAAGAGAGCTGCTTTTGTTGAGGTGAGGATACTTGTAGCACCACACTGGCAGTCTCTGACGTCATACGCCTCGCCGATAGGTTTTGTGCACGAGATATAAACTATGCTTTTCACTTCAATTGCGAGGAAAATTTAGGAAATTCACTAAATAATAATTAATTTCCGCCATATAACTTTTTAAATCTTTCTACATTAAATGTTAGGCTTGGGTTGGGACCTGTACAGCTTCCTATTAAATTAATTTTGTAATAATAAATTAAATAAAGAATCGTACTGGAATTTTAATATAATTTTATGTCATGAAAAAACCAAAGTGTAATAATATCATAAATATTTGCACAATAATCACTACATAGGATTAAACAAAGTCGCTTTCTCTGTCCCTATATCCCGATGTATACATAAATCTTTGATGCGGTTTATTTTAATGGATAGAGTGATTCAAGAGGAAGGTTTATATGTATAATACATGCATGATATAGTAGAGAAACGCTGATAATTTCCGTGCGATTTCCGGGTCGCTAGTAATATTATAAAATCACAAGTTCTATCTATGAACTTCTTATTGTGTTTGGCAGTACGGCCCAATTTTCTTTGCCTACATTTATGAATAGATACGTTTTTGGCAAAAAATATCGGTTAATATCGTTTAATACCGTAGATATTAGTCGTTAAGCCATATCAGAGGCCAGTGCTAAGCATTGGCGGCTTGAAAACTCTGACCTAATCTAGGATTGGGTCTGGTTTCCCTTCTGGGTTGCGGAGGTCAGATGGCAGTCGCTCTGTGTAAAAACCAGTACCCTCGTTCAATCCCCTATATTAGGAAGCCGACCCCGTGAGATACGGGATAAGGCTAGGGAGATGATGATGACGTTTTTGGCAAAAAAGATAAAATTGAAGTTTTTGCACAAGACATCCTGCACAAAACAGCGCTTTCACAGCATGAGAAGTGACAGAAATATTTTTGTCTTGATGCCAATTTTTTTTCTTTACAGACTGGTTTCGTGGAGACGCTGACTCCACAATACACGCCAGGCCAGAGCATCACGTCTCCTCAACCAGCCCCTTCAGTTGAAGACAAGTTGGCCAACCTTCAGGCTCAGCAAGAGGTAAGAGAATCCCGCACCCACACCCTAATGTGGTAGGCAGAACGCAAACGACGTTAACAAAGGTCGTTCCGCCACGTCTGACAAAGTTTTGAAGGTTAGTTAAGATAGGTTTGTAGGTATACTGCTGTAGTTACAGGTTGTCAGCCCATCGCCTAAATTCTCGAATCACTTAGCTGGTTTTTACAGCATGCCCGGGAAGAAATGCAGCTGGCACATTGGACAACCAATAGATGAAAAATGGATCGTATGTGTGTAATCGCACTTGGTATCAATCAAAGCCTGTTAGCCAGTCAGGCAGCCATAAAATGTACATAAGATCTATTTTAAATCATGCTGGACTGGGAGCGAGAGAAAAACATAGAATTTTCCAGCTGAATTTCCTCCCGGGCTTGCTATAAAAACCTAAGGGATCCGAGAGTTTGTATTGAGTATTGTACATTGCAATTTAGGCGATGAGCAGACGACCTGTCACTACAGCAATATGCTTACAAATCATTCTTAAATAACCCTCAAAACTTTGTCAGTCATGGTGGAACGTACTTTAGGCTAGGTAGTTTACGCTCTGTCTACCCCATTAGCGATAAAGGCGTGATTATAAGCATGTATGTTAAATCAATTCCTGGAACTAACAACTAATTACCTTCTTATTCCAGATAATCTCCCTGAAGACCGAAGTGGAAGACCTGAAAGAAAAGCTAGAGACCCTGAAGGTCCGTCGAGCCGAAGACCGGGAGAAGCTCCGAGAGTTCGAGCGGGTGAAGCTGCAGCTGGAGCAAGCCAATGAGTTCAAGAACAAGATCATGGAGTCCCAGGCGCAGCTGCAGAGGGATCTGCAGAGGGCTAAACAAGAGGTTAGCATAATGGGTGTAAGGGACAGCGTCCCGCAAACTGATAGGGGTTGCTCAGTAGACAAAACTGAATAACTTTAACATGGAAATTCTATCAAAATATTTTATTCCTTACCTGAATAAACACCTGCTGAAAATTGTTCAGTTTTATTGACTGAGCAACCCTTATCAGTTTGCTGGACGCTATCCCTGGTAACCCGTATAGAATTTGTTAAAAAAATACATTTAGATTTAAGGTCCGCACTTTGATAAGCGGGCAACAAAATATATAAAGATACGTTACCAAACATCACACTTAGTATCACTATTAGCTATCATTACGTAGCGCTTTAACTGTCACTTATCACTATAACTATCACTTTGTATCACTAATGCTATCACTACGTATTAAATTACTATAACGATCACTGCGTATCACTATAACTATCACTTTGTATCACTATAGCTATCACTTTGTATCACTATAGCTATCACTACGTATTCAAATACTATAACGAACACTGCGTATCACTATAACTATCACTGCGTATCACTATAACTATCACTTTGTATCACTATAGATATCACTACGTATTCAAATACTATAACGAACACTGCGTATCACTATAACTATCACTGCGTATCACTATAACTATCACTGCGTATCACTATAACTATCACTGCGTATCACTATAACTATCACTTTGTATCACTATAGCTATCACTACGTATTCAAATACTATAACGAACACTGCGTATCACTATAACTATCACTGCGTATCACTTAACTATCACTGTGTAAATAAAATAGCAATTACCTATTTTAGAAACATGATCTTTGATTAAAAGACATAAAATATTGCTTACCTTTATTCTAGTAGCTATTTGGAAATACCTTAAGGTTTATTCTACAGTTGTCCCTTTCCAACCAATGAAAGAATTCACACTCTGTCCTTTTCTAAAACGGAGGAGATTCTCACGGTTTTCATACTTTAGTTTGCATATTTCTCTGTGTACACGAAACAAATTGTTTTTTTTCTTAAAGATTTTCCTTTTTTGTATTAGGTCCGCGAGGCCCAAGAGGCGCTCGAGATCCACAATGACGAGACAGCCGAACTGCAGGAGGCCACAGAAATGGCCGCCTTGGACAAAGAAATGGCCGAAGAAAGGGCCGAAGCGTTGCAAATGGAGTTGGAGCAATGCAGGGAGAAGCTGGAAGAAGCGACGCTGGATCTACAGCTTATGAAGGCTGAGATGGAGGCTGGGGGGAATATACGTGAGTATGTTTATATATAGTTGAGTATGAAATGGCCGAAGCGTTGCAAATGGAGTTGGAGCAATGCAGGGAGAAGCTGGAAGAAGCGACGCTGGATCTACAGCTTATGAAGGCTGAGATGGAGGCTGGGGGGAATATACGTGAGTTTGTTTATATATAGTTGAGTATGAAATGGAGTGAGAAGCTAGAGGAAGCTACGCTAGATCTACAACTAATGAAGGCTGAGATGGAGGCTGGGGGGAATATACGTGAGTTTGTTTATATATAGTTGAGTATGAAATGGCCGAAGCGTTGCAAATGGAGTTGGAGCAATGCAGGGAGAAGCTGGAAGAAGCGACGCTAGATCTACAACTTATGAAGGCTGAGATGGAGGCTGGGGGGAATATACGTGAGTTTGTTTATATATAGTTGAGTATGAAATGGCCGAAGCGTTGCAAATGGAGTTGGAGCAATGCAGGGAGAAGCTGGAAGAAGCGACGCTAGATCTACAACTTATGAAGGCTGAGATGGAGGCTGGGGGGAATATACGTGAGTTTGTTTATATATAGTTGAGTAAGAGTCGAAGCGTTGCAAATGGAGTTGGAGCACTGCAGGCAGAATCACGTCGTGAAAAAAAAACATCTGTAACTTGATAGTCTATACCAAAATCACAACAATATTGCTGGCAATTCGGTAAGAACGCGACATAAATAAATCTTAACTAAAATGATTGCTATCCCTTTCCGTTATTTTATTATAGAAAATAACAGGTATGGATTTATGTTAGTTATAGTATTTCCAACTCAGATTTAATAAAAAGGTATACAAAGTTTCATGTCTTTTAACCAAACTTTTGTTTTAGCTATTAGATATGACAACATAATGAAATAGTACTTTTAGTAAATTAACTAATTTGCGAACACGTATAATCTTTTTATGAAATGTGTTTTTGAACAAAAAGACATGAAACTTTGTTTACCTTCATTTTAAAACTGAGTTGAAAATACTATAAGTTGTATCTAAATGATATTATCTTAATTAATCTAATCTAATCTTTATTTTTAAATATTTTTTACGCCTACAAGTATACACAATGAACTACATACATATAATCACGCCGTTATCCCTAATGGAGTAGGCAGAGCACAAACGACCAAAACAAAGGTCGTTCCGCCAGGTCTGACAAAGTTTTGAGAGTTATTTAGGGTAGATTTGAAGGTATATTGCTATAGTGACAGGTTGTCAGCCTGTCGCCTAAATTGCAATATACAGAAACCCTCGGATCCCTTAGCTGGTTTTTACAGCATGCCCGGGAGGAAATGCAGCTGGTACATTCTATGTTTTTCTCTCTCTGCTCCCAGTCCAGCATGGAAGTAATACATACATATAATCACGCCGTTATCCCTAATGGGGTAGGCAGAGCGCAAACGACCAAAACAAAGGTCGTTCCGCCAGGTCTGACAAAGTTTTGAGGGTTATTTAAGATAGATTTGTAGGTATTTTGCTGTAGTGACAGGTTGTTAGTCCATCGCCTAAATTACAATATACTGAAACCCTCGGACCCCTTAGCTGGTTTTTACAGCATGCCCGGGAGGAAATGCAGCTGGCACATTCTATGTTTTTCTCTCGCTCCCAGTCCAGCATGGAAGTAAGTCACAATGAACTAAAATATTAAATTTGTTTGAAAACTAGCTGGATCTAACATGGGTAAGTATTATAATTTCATTTGAAATTGTGGTTCTGTGGCATATCTAGTAAGCGTAGCAATGCTAAATATTTCTTAACTATTTGACATTGGCAACGATCATTATAACCAGGGCCTTTCTTACAACATTGTCTAGGTCTTTCCTGCGGTTACAATTGTCAGGATTATAATTTGTTCATCTATAATGCTGTCTCTTTGGACAGAAAAAGGCATATGAAAAAAATTACAGGTTACTTATCCCGATTTAAATTATTTGATGAGTTCTTCTATATGGGACTGGAGGTGATGGAAAAACATAGAATGTGCCAGCTGCATCTCTTTCCAGGCATGCTGTAAAAAACAGCTAAGGGATTCGAGACTTATATTGTATTGCAATTTTAGGCGATGGGCTGACAACCTGTCATTATAGCAATATACATCATAATCATAATAAATAACCCTCAAAACTTGTCAGACGTGGCGGAACGACCTTGTTTTCGCTCTGCCTACCCCATTAGGGATAAAGGCGTGATTTTATGTATGTATGAATGTATGATGATTTCGGTCTACCCGTGATCATGATGTTTGTAACAGCATCGAGATATCGGGAACTCATCAAATAATTTAAATCGCAGCAGGAAACCCGTAAAATGTACATACATACAAACAAACATATAGTCACGCCTTTATCCCTAATAGGGTAGGCAGAGCGTAAACGACCTAAACAAAGTTCGTTTCGCCATGTCTAGCAAAGCTTTGAGGGTTATTTAAGATAGATTTGAAGGTATATTGCTTAGTGACAGGTTGTCAGCCCATCGCCTAAATTAAAATATACTAAACCCTCGGATCCCTTAGCTGGTTTTTACAGCATGCCCGGGAGGAAATGTAGCTGGCACATTGTATGTTTTTCTCTCGCTTCCAGTCCAGCATGGAAGAAAATATACCCGTAAAATGTCTCAAAGTTATAGTGAAAATAACCGCGAAAGTTTAAAATTAAGAATGACAGATATGGTTTTACATATATACATACTATCACGCCTGTATCCCTAATGGGGTAGGCATAGCGTGAAAAACCCAAACAAAGGTCGTTCCGCCACGTCTGACAAGTTTTGAGGGTTGTTTAAGATAGAACTGGATATTGCTGTAGTGTCAGGTCGTCAGCCCATCGCCTAAATTACAATATACCCTCGAATCCCTCAGCTGGTTTTTACAGCATGCCAGGGAGGAGATGCAGCACATTCTATGTTATTCTGTCGCTCCCAGTCCAGCATGGAAGATATGGTTTTATTTAATTTAAATCGTGTTTCCGTCGCAAAGGGGCCATTATTCCAGTTTGTCGAAATGTTTTTCTTTTGTGTAAAACGAAAGGGAATATTATTTGATTGTGTTGTTGCCTAAAAACATAGTGTAAATTCTGCAAAGACGAAGCAAACACAATTGTAATAACAATTAAATTTGTAGCGCTACGCTTATTAATGAACTCAATTCTAGATGCCACTGTTAAAGAAAAAATGAAGTCTATCTGTCACTTTCAGACTAAAGTATTGATGAAAGACAGGAGATCTATTCTTTCCGGTTTTCGATTATAGTCTGTGATTTTATGCCTTATCTGTCAATTTTATCCGCCATTTTATAAGATGGCGGATACAATACTGGGTGCCAATGCGGGCCAAAATTTTGCGGACATAGTGTGAGACCATAGAGTAAAAATCTCCTCTCCTTTTTAATGTTATTATTTTTTATTCCATTCTGAATGTGATAGATAGATTTTCATTTTACCTTCACCCGGTGGCATCTAGAATCGAACCCATTATAGTATTTCCAACTCAGTTTTAGAATAAAATTAAACAAAGTTTCATGTCTTTTCATCAAAAACACATTTCAAAAACAAATTATACGTTGGCAAATTAGTTAAATTACTAAAACTACTATTTCATTATGTTGTCTTATCTAATAGCAAAAGTTATTTTAAAAATAAGATATACGATTAAAAGATATGAAACTTTGCTTACCTTTATTCTAAAACTGGGTTGAAAATACTATAGCTTCTTTTTATTTTATTTATTTATTTTAATATGATTTTATTGTCCTAGAAATACATACACAGCTTAAGCGTGTACGTAAAGTATAATTTTGTACGCGTTTTAAATCTCATGTTAGATACATGCCATGTTTTTACGTTTATTTTATTTCATAAATAGAAACATAATGTGATCGCTAAAGCATGCGCACTTGACACATTCACAGCTTGAAATAAAAGATAACAAGTAATATTTCTATATTGTAGTCCAAATTGTGGCAAAGAAAGATGAAATTAGTTTTAATTCTAAACTGCAGTCCAAATTGTAGCAAAGAAAGATGACATTAGTTTTAATTCTAAACTGCAGTCCAAATTGTAGCAAAGAAAGATGACATTAGTTTTAATTTTAACTGCAGTCCAAATTGTAGCAAAGAAAGATGACATTAGTTTTAATTCTAAACTGCAGTCCAAATTGTAGCAAAGAAAGGTTGACATAAGTTTTAATTCTAAACTGCAGTCCAAATTGTGGCAAAGAAAGATTTATATCAGTTTTAATACAGTTTTTTATTATTTTACTTGCCAGCACATATATTTTCAACATACATAAATAAATATTCTTCTACTGCCAGGCAAAACTCTTCACTAACTTTTATTTAACCAACTTAATTCACAATACAAAATTAAATCATCATTTAAAATTATACCAGTGAATGTGTTGAGTCTTTGTATAATTTGCATGTGTGTTTGTATGTAACGTTTTTTTTAGTTTTAAGTCCCTAACTTTGCGTCAACACGCACTTACATACTAAACTAATACCTCCCATTGACAAATCTCAATTCGACGAAAGACAATACTCAATATTTTACAACAAAATGACCCAAGTTTGACTCACTCAAAAATCTAAATTTGACGAATGATATGGCACAAATTTGACATTTGATTAGACCAAATTTAACTATTAACAAAGACACAAATTAGACTCATTTCTATACGCAAAATTAGACCCACCTCCAGCCCAAATTTGAACCACTTCAAGACCCATATTCGATCTATATCAAGATCCAAATTTCACGCTACTGAAAGAAGCTTAGTAGTTTCTAATACTAAATTGATCAATGACTAAGACACAAATTGGACCCATGCGCCATGGCAGTGGCAATATAACTAGGCCATTTTTTTAAGTCCCGTGATAGAGCTTAGTAAGGGATTACAGTTAGACTATTGAAAAATATGACTCTTGATAAGTACTTTAGAGTGAACTAAATTTGACCAATGACAAGACACAAATATGACCCAATTCATGACTTTTTGATTCACTTTAAGATCCAAAATTGACCAACTTTTAGACTGAACTTTGACCCACTTCAAGACCTAAGTAACCCATGACCCACTTAAAGACCCAAATTAGATCCATTTCAAGATCCTTACCCTACATTTCATAGTTACATTATGGCATGTGTGTGTGCGTTGTATAGAGCACCCGTACGCGGCGGCGGGCGAGGGCGCCACCGGCTACGAGCTGCGCCAGCTACAGCAGCAGAACGTGCGCCTTAGGGACACGCTCGTGCGGCTGAGGGACCTGAGCGCGCACGATAAACACACCATGCAAAAGATGCAGAAGGTATGTTGTTCATTTTCAGTGGTTCATACATATAATCACGCCTTTATCCCTAATGTGTAGGCAGAGCGTTGGCAATCCAATACAAAGGTCGTCCCGCCACGTCTGACAAAGTTTTGACATAGATTTGTAGTTAAATTGCTGTAGTGTCAGGTCGTTAGCCTACTGTCTAAATTGCAATATACAGAAACCCTCGGATCCTTTAGCAGGTTTTACAGCATGCCCAGCAGGAAATGCAGCTGGCACATTCTATGTTTTTCCCTCTCTCCCAGTCCAGTATGGAAGTAAACAGTGGTATGTGAAACTTAAACACTTTTTAATCGGTTTGTAAGATCTTTCACCGTATTTATTCTGTTTTTCCGTTAAAAATACGTACTTTACATTATACATTTGCTTTATCTTTTTACGATACACTTATTAACATTATAACCTTCATCCAGGACATAGAGCAATACAAATCGGAAATCGCTGAGCTCAGTCGCACCAAGGAGAAGCTTTCATCCAGAGCTGAGGAGTTGGAGGCGCAGGTGGCTGACCTTCGAGAGCAGGTGGATGCTGCTCTAGGAGCTGAAGAAATGGTGGAACAGCTGGCCGAGAAGAAAATGGCGCTGGAAGACCAGGTGAGGATTAGACTTACGATGGAACAGGTTGGAGGACGGCCTGCACAGCCTAGTTGGCAGTGTATCTACCTGCTACGCAATGGGTCCCGGGTTCGATTCCCGGCCGGGCAGACATTTGAATGATGAATGTAAATGCCTATTTCTGGGTCTGGGTGTTCTTTGTGGTTGTTTCTGTGTATATCCATGGTACCCCGATACAGGGAATCCTAGTGGGGGCTATGAGTGTGATAGTGTTTTTTTTTTTAACTTCGTAAGACCCAAATTTGACCAAAAGCAACACTCAGTTAGACCAATCAAGATCCAAGTGAGGATTAGACTTCTGATGAAACACAACTTTGACCTACGGAAGACCCTAATTTGACCAAAAGCAAGACTCAGTCCAATCAGAACCCAATTTTACCAATGCCAAGAACATTTTTGACCCAAAGACTAAAGACGGAATTTGTCCCACAGAAGACCCATATTTGAAATAACATAGGACCAAAATTGGGCCAATGTTAAGACCTAATTTGACCAAAGTCAAGATTAAATTTGACCTGTGGAAGTCCATTTGACCAATGTTAAGACTGAAAACCGAAGACTGATGACCTGGCCTTCTTAGCGTGTCGATGGTACACGAGAAATTACATCGTAGCGGCCCAGAATTCAGCCACTTGTATTGCGGATTGACTGCCGTCCATTAAATCCGGAAATTGTTAAACAGATAGAGAAGTAAGGGGTCGCTTAAGGAATGCTTTTTGTTCAAGGTGGACCAGTTGAAACAAGACGTCCAAGAACTAGAGGCTCTCCAGGAAGTCCACGAACAGCTGGTGGAGTCCAATAGAGAGCTGGAAATGGACCTTCGCGAGGAATTGGAGATGGCTCATGCTGCTACCAGAGAGGTAAGTCCCAGGTGGTTAAGGAATGAGTTGTAACAAGACGTCCAGGAGTTGGAAGCTCTTCAAAGTCCACGAACAGCTGCTGGAGCCCAATAGAGAGCTATAAATGGACCTTCGCGAGGAGTTGGAGATGGCTCATGCTGCTACTAGAGAGGTAAGTCCCAGGTTTTTAAGGAATGAGTTGAAACAGGACATCCAGGAGTTGGTAGCTCTTCAGGAGATCCACGAACAGCTGGCGGAGTCCAATAGAGAGCTGGAAATGGACCTGAGCGAGGAGTTGGAGATGGCTCATGCTGCTACTAGAGAGGTAAGTCCCAGGTATTTAAGGAATGAGTTGAAACAGGACATCCAGGAGTTGGTAGCTCTTCAGGAGATCCACGAACAGCTGGCGGAGTCCAATAGAGAGCTGGAAATGGACCTTCGCGAGGAGTTGGAGATGGCTCATGCTGCAAATACATACATACATACATACATAAAATCACGCCTATATGCAAATAGAGAGGTAATTCCAGGTGGTAAAGGAATGAGTTGAAACAGGACTTCCAGAACATGTTAGTACCAGGAGTTCGTTAAATTAAATCGTTTGCCGTTTTTATTTTTGTTAAAGATTATTTATTTAAAAATTTATTGTTAACAATCTTCTTCTTCTTCTTCTTCTGTCGAGTGGGTATCGAGTCTATCGACCCGATGAACCCTGGTGTCAGAGTTTTTAAACCGCCTAGTAGCACAACTATCAGGCCTCTGACATGGTTTGACTAGCGACCACTATCAAAGACAGCGACCGGGACCGACGGCTTGACGTGCCCTCCGAAGTACGAAATCTTTTTCTTTTTCGGACAATCAGGTGATTCAACCTGCAATGTCCTAACCAAACTGGGGAAAAATTCACAAAGTGATAAATTCTCAAATATCAACTTTGTGATTCCCCCCTGGGAATCGAACCCAGGACCTCGGGATCAGGAGTCCATGGCACTAGCCACTAGACCACGGAGGCAGTTTTTTATTGTTAACAATAAAAGACATGAAAAAACACAAACACCAAGAAAAAAGACACAATAGGCACTGCTTATATACTTTTTTTTTACTTGCTTTCTGCTTGTACAATTTCTATACCCAAAGGTTGCCTGGTAGAAATTGCTGCTTTAGCAATAAGGCCGCCTATATTGTACTGCCACGTTTGTTCCTTTTTATTTCTGTTGTATGTGTTTGTTTGTGCAATAAAGAATTTTGTATTGTATTGTATATATTAGGGTCGCCATTCACAATATAACAATAATGTTCCATCCACTTATATTTTTAATTTTAGATTATTTCTTGCAGGCAAACCGCGAGCGCGAGGCAGCTTTAGAAACCATAATGGACCGAGACGCCACCATACACAAGTTCAGGGAACTAGTTCAGAAGATGACCGAGCAGTATAATGAAATACGCACACAGCTAGAAGCCAAACAAGGTAGGTTCTAAAACGCGGTATCGAAGTTTTTCTGGCACTCTGCATATATAGAGCGACTTTTTACTAGCGATTGCTACATTATTCTGTCTGGAGAGCATTTACTATCATCTATAAAACATCATCTAGTTTTCCATGCTGGACTTGGAGCGAAAGAAAAGCATAGAATGTGCCACCTGAATTTCCTCACGGGCATGCTGTAAAAACCAGCTAAGGAATCCGAGGGTTTCCGTATATTGCTATTTAGGCGATGGGCTGACAACCTGTTACTAAAGCAATATAGCCTACAAATCTATCTTACCCTCAAAACTTTGTCAGACGTGGCGGAATGGCATTTGTTTTGGTCGCTTACGCTTTGCCTACCCCATTAGGGATAAAGGCCTGATTATATGTTTGTATTAACTATAATAGACCGAGACGCCACCATACTCAAGTTTAGGTAACTAGTGCAGAAGATGACAGAACAGTATAATGAATTACGCACACAGCTAGAAGCCAAACAAGGTAGGTTCTAAAACGCGGTATCGAAGTTTTTCCGGCACTCTACATATATACAAGCACGGAGTAAGTTTCTATAAGCTGTTACGGTAAAGTTCTGAACTTGGGGTTATATGTAGCACTGTCTATACAACTCATACATACATATATTCACGCCTTTATCCGTAATGGGGTAGGCAGAGCGTAAACGACTTAAAAATAATCTATCCGAAGTAAGACGGTTATTTAGGATAGATTTGTAGGTATATTGCTTTAGTGATAGGTTGTCAGCTTATCGCCTAAATTGCAATATACAGAAACCCTCGGATCCCTTAGCTTATTTTTATAGCAAGCCCGGGAGGAGATACAGCTGGCACATTCTATGTTTTTCTCTCGCTCCCAGTCCAGCATGGAAGATAATTAACAATAACAGTGGCGAGGGGTGCAATTTTATGGAAGGTAACCCAAATCAAAAAATAAAAACTTTCGAATACTTTATAGTTTTGACGTAACTCCGGATTTGTTGGAGAGAAATTCTTGAAAGGGACGCCGACGGGAATCGACTTGTATTGACCCTTCGCCTCTGAACAATAATAATTTAATCAACTAAATAATTTAATATTTTAGTAACTTTATATTATATATAAAATTTATGTATTTTATATAACTTCCATGCTGGCCTGGGAGCGAGAGAAAAACATAGAATGTGCCAGCTGCATTTCCTCCCGGGTATGCTGTAAAAACCAGCTAAGGGATCCGAGGGATTCAGTGTATTGCAATTTAGGCGATGGGCTGACAACCTGTCACTACAGCAATATACCTACGAATATATCTTAAATAACCCTCAAAACTTTGTCAGACGTGGCGGAACGATCTTTGTTTTGGTCGTTTACGCTCTGCCTACCCCATTAGGGATAAAGGCGTGATTATATGTATGTATGTATTTTATATAAAAAATATAATAATTTTAATTATAATTTACAATTTTATTATTAGTCACATCAGTAAAAGTTTGGTAAAATGTGTTAATATTAATTCCTCTTTTTTAGGTTCCCCAGCGCCTTCCGAGCAATCAGAGTCGACCCCCGAGCCTGTCACTAGGACTTCGCCCCCGGTTGCCATCGACTCTCTCGTGCACGCATCTAGGGCTTCCACGCGGTCTATAGACCTTCAGGTAATTCTATCTATCTTGGCCTATTTTCACAGCGGGAAAAACTTAATTTCCTACATACATACATATAATCACGCCTTTATCCCGAATGGGGTAGGCAGTGCGTAAACGACCTAAACAAAGGTTGTTCCGCCACGTCTGACAAAGTTTCGAGGGTTATTTAAGATGGATTTGTACGTATATTGCTGTAGTGACAGGTTGTCAGCCCATCGCCTAAATTACAATATACTAAAACCCTCTGATCCCTTAGCTGGTTTTTACAGCATGCCCGGGAGGAAATGCAGCTGGCACATTCTATGTTTTTCCCTCGCTCCCAGGCCAGCATGGAAGCTAAATAAAAATAAATAAACAAGTAAATCTATCTATCTTGGCCTAATTTCCTACTACTTAATATCCTATTATGCCGGTCCGTTACTACACTTACTGAAATCATAGATGTCGCTAACGTCGCTATGAGGTGTGCATAAGAAAGACTATGATAAATTCGTCACTCCCGCTACCGTTTATGTAGCTCAGTTGGAAGAGTAACCGACCGGCATTCTAGAGACGCGGGTTTAAGTCCTGCCAGCAACAAATTTGTTATTTTCTTTCTTTTATATTATATGAAATAAAAATTGCATTGTGAGTGCTAATAATCGTCAAAATAATATACATAATACATATAATCACGCCTTTATCCCAAATGGGGTAGGCAGAGCGTCAACGACCCAAACAAAGGTCGTTCCGCCACGTCTGACAAAGTTATGAGGGTTATTTAAGATAGATTTCTAGGTATATTGCTGTAGTGACAGGTTGTCAGCCCATCGCCTAAATTACAATACTCTGTGACCCTCGAGTCCCTTTTGCTGACTTCTACAGCATGCCCGGGAGGAAGGGCAGCTGGAACATTCTATGTTTTTCTATCTCTCCCAGTCCAGCATGGAAGGATCGTCAAAATAACCTTATTGTTTTTACATTTAATAGTTCTACTTCATGTTATTTAGAGTATATTTTTAGATTACATTGCATTGTATTTGTCTTGCCCTTAAAATGTTTCTCATTCTCTCAACCGCCAGTGGGTTAGCTGGAAGAGATCTCTTCAAATAGATAAGTTCGCCCTTGCATACATATAAACATATAATCACGCCTTTATCCCTTATGGAGTAGGCAGAGCGTAAGCGTAAACCTTGCATACCTTTCTGTAAACTTCATTTCTTGTATTTTAATACATACATAAATCACGCCTTTATCCCTTACGGGGTAGGCAGAGCGTTTAACGCCGAATTTTAGATTATAATATGTATTTTAATGCAGTAAAGAATATATTATTTTGTTGTATTTTTTAGTTGCGAGCTCTGGAGCTGACTCAAGCTCGTGCCAGAGCTGAGATGCTGGCCGCTTGCTTGCCTGACCACTTCATGACGCCTGGCGGTATGTAGCACGCTGGGTGTAAGGGACAGCGTCCCGTTAACTTCTTCTGTCGAGTGGGTATCGAGTCTATCGACCCGATGAACCCTGGTGACAGAGTTTTTAAACCGCCTAGTAGCACAACTATCAGGCCTCTGACATGGTTTGAGTAACGACCACTATCAAAGACAGCGACCGGCACCGACGGCCCTCCGAAGCACGAAATCTTTTTCTTTTCGGACAATCAGGTGATTCAGCCTGCAATGTCCTAACCAAACTGGGGAAAATTCACAAACTGATAAATTCTCGAATATTAACTTTGTTTCCCCCTGGGAATCGAACCCAGGACCTCCGGATCAGGAGTCCATGGCACTAGCCACTAGACCATCCCGTTAACGATAGTTGCTCAGTCAACGAAACAACTATCACCAGGAAATTCTTTCAGGAAAAAGAAAATGGCTTTTCCATACAAACTGTCTGATCGAAATGGTCATTTTGTATGGGAAAAACAATTTTTGCTTTCATCTCCTGAAAGAATTTCCTGGTGAATGTTGTTCAGTATCGTTGACTGAGCAACCCCTATCAGTTTGCGGGCGTTGCCTTGGGAACTCCTTATCGGAGAGAATCTACCCGGTACGTGCCGGTAAACCCCAAAGTGGGGAGCAAAGGAGGGACACAGAAAAGTAGTACAATTGACTCTTATTGCTAATGTAGCAATATTTTCCAGGCAACCAGGTTTTCAACCAGATTTATTTAGATGTTATTTGTTATTGTTCAGGTGACCACGACGCGATTCTGCTGATTCTGTTGCTGCAACGACTCAACACGAAGGCTGACATCATTCTCGGACAGATTAGAGAGAGGTTGGTATTTAAGCTTTGGTATTGTGATGTAAGTAGGTATTTTTATATTCTTTTCCATTTATTTTTGTATTTTCTTCCATGCTGGCCTGGGAGCGAGAGAAAACCATAGAATGTGCCAGCTGCATTTCCTCCCGGGTATGCTGTAAAAACCAGCTAAGGGATCCGAGGGTTTCAGTATATTGTAATTTAGGCGATGGGCTGACAACCTGTCACTACAGCAATATACTTACAAATCTATCTTAAATAACCCTTAAACTTTGTCCGACGCGCGGAATTACCCTTGTTTGGGTCGTTGACGCTCTGCCTACCCTATTAGGGATACAGGCGTGATATTATGTAGTATTTATAAATTTAAAAGTAAACATTTGCTACGAATGAAAAACATAGAATGTGCCAGCTGCATTTCCTCCCGGGCATGCTGTAAAAACCAGCTAAGGGATCCGAGGATTTTAGTATATTGCAATTTAGGCGATAGGCTGACAACCTGTCACTACAGCAATATACATACAAATCTATCTTCCTCAAAACATTGTCAGACGTGGCGGTACGACCTTTGTTTAGGTTGTTTACGCTCTGCCTACCCCATTAGGGATAGAGGCGTGATTATATGTATGTACATTTGCTACATCTACCGATTAGTGTCACATTTATACTAGGTATTTCAATAGTATTTTTCAGACGGAATTCTTGTTACAATAATGCACTTTTTTTCTTAGTACATTACTCCGAGGCCGAAAAGAAGCAATATCATCATCATCTCCCTAGCCTTATCCCGTATCTCACGGGGTCGGCTACCTAATCTAGGGGATTGAACGAGGGTACTGGTTGTTACACAGAGCGACTGCCATCTGACCTCCGCAACCCAGAAGGGAAACCAGACCCAATCCTAGATTAGGTCAGAGTTTTCAAGCCGCCAATGCTTAGCACTGGCCTCTGACTTGGCTTAACGACTAATATCTACGGTATTAAACGATATTTACCGGGACCAACGGCTTAACGTGCCTTCCGAAGCACGGAAAAAGCGCCGAAGAAACGTACATATGAAATTCATTAACCCTCGAATCCCTTAGCTGGTTTTTGCAGCTGGCACATTCTATGTTTTTCTCTCACTCCCAGTCCAGCATGGAAGTAAACCATACTAGTGTGTCTTGGTGGTCATTGTTGGAGAAATTGCTGGCGTCTGCGAATTTGAGGACTGAGAAGAGTGAATGTAGTTTTTATTAAATAATGAAGCTTTTTCCGAGCAAATGTGAGAAAAATACCGTTTCTTCGATGTGTTCCGCATTTCAATCCTAAAAATTAGGATAATTTTTTGGTACCTCATTTTCGTAGTCAAGAATATGTTTTTTTTGTTTTGTTCTAACTTTGTTAGTTAATAGGATAGATTTTTTTGAACCTTCCTTGTCATTTCCACATGCCCTAAGGTAGACTGGTAGATAATAGCATACATATATATACATATAATCACGCCTTTATCTCTAATGGGGTAGGCAGAGCGTAAACGACCGAAACAAAGGTCGTTCCGCCACGTCTGACAAAGTTTTGAGGGTTATTTAAGATAGATTTGTAAGTATATTGCTGTAGTGACAGGTTGTCAGCCCATCGCCTAAATTACAATATACTGAAACCCTCGGATCCCTTAGCTGGTTTTTACAGCATGCCCGGGAGGAAATGCAGCTGGCACATTCTATGTTTTTCTCTTACCTCCAGTCCAGCATGGAACAATGAATTAGTTTCACATGTGAATATAATTTGTACGGTGTAACAGTGTAACAGAAACCTTTTTGCACCTTCCTTGTCATTTCCACATGCCCTAAGGTAGACTGGTAGATAATACCTTTGGCGTTAATTCCGTCCAAGTAATATTTTTGTGCGTAAAGTTAAATAAATATGTTTTTTTTTTTATTTGTATTATATGTAATGTATTTAGGATATATTTAACTAGGTTTGCACTATCCCGCTTACCGCTACGCATTTTTCTTTCACCCAAAGGTTGCCTGGAAGAAATTGCTACCTTAGCAATAAGGCCGCCTATATTGTACTTGTTTCTTGTTGTTATCTGTTGTGTTGTATGATTTGTAATCTTACGTGCAATAAAGTATTTTTATGTTATGTTATAATTTTCCGAATTCTTCAATTTTTCTTTCTTTCTAGGTTCCCGGCGGTGAACGTGTGGGACCGAGAAGTGGTGACCAAAACTCACACCGCCGTGCAGTACAGCTTCAGGTGCCAGCTGGAGTACCAGCTACATATGATACAGGTATGCCGGGTGCAACTGCTTCCGTGGTGTAGTGGTCGGAGCCATGGGCTTGCGATCCGGACGTCCTGGATTCGATTCCCAGGGGGAAACACAAAGTTGATATTTGTCAGTTTATCTGTTTGTGAGAGTTTTCCCAGTTAGGGAAAGTTAGGGTCCCGAGCGCTGTCTTTGATAATGGTCGTTACTCAACGGCTTAACGTGCCCTCCGAAGCACGGAATCCTTTTACTTTTCGGACAATCAGGTGATTCAGCCTGCAATGTCCTAGACCACGGAGGCAGTTAAAGTGAAAAGCAGACTTCATAACTAAAATTCATTTTATTCTCGACCAATATCAGCTCTCGCCCTAAGGACACGGGTAGATAAGAATTTCTGTTAAAAAATACTTGTGTTGTTCATATAATATGAAAGAAAGAAAAAATAAATTAGTTTCTGGCAGGAATCGAACCTGCGTCTCTGGAATGCCGGTCAGTCACTCTACCAACTGAGCTACAGAAACGGTAGCGGGAGTAACGATTTTATCATAATCTTTCTTAATCACGCTCTAGGTAGTTCTTATACTAAACGGCTAGATGTCGCTAACGTCGCTATGACGTGTGCATAAGTTGTTAGATGTCGCTTTTTCTTTTTTTTTCATGTTGAATAATTTGTAATTAAAATAAGGTTATACACCGCCTCCCACTGCCTCCGTGGTCTAGTGGCTAGTGCCATTGACTCCTGATCCGGAGGAACCCAGGACGGGTTCGATTTCCAGGGGGGAAATACAAAGTTGATATTTCAGAATTTATCACTTTGTGAATTTTTCCCCAGCTTAGTTAGGACATTGCAGGCTGAATCACCTGATTGTCCGAAAAAGAAATCGTCGGTCCCGGTCGCTTTCTTTGATAGTGGCCGTTACTCAAACCATGTCAGAGGCCTGATAGTTGTGCTACTAGGCGGTTTAAAAACTGTGACACCAGGGTTCATCGGGTCGATAGACTCGATACCCACTCGACAGAAGAAGACCGCCTCCCACTTAGGTTAAGTTAGTTTTTAGTAAGGTTCCGGCTGAAATTCAACGCTTCAGTCTTAGACGTTTAGGTTGTAACTAAAATTTAAGATCTTTGTCTGTATATTGGTACCGTATTGGTTCTGTATGTTGGTTCTTCCATGCTGGACTGGGAGCGCCAGAAAAACGTAGAATGTACCAGCTGCATTTCCTCCCGGGCATGCTGTAAATACCAGCTAAGGGATCTGAGGTTTTCAGTATATTGTAATTTAGGCGATGGGCTGACAACCTGTCACTACAGCAATATACTACAAATCTATCTTAAATAACCCTCAAAACTTTGTCAGACGTGGCGAAACGACCTTTGTTTGGGTCGTTTACGCTCTGCCTACCCCATTAGGGATAAAGGCGTGATTATATGTATGTATGTATATTGGGACCGATAAATAGGTTTATATTCTAACTAAGACTATGTTAAACCGGCTTTCCTGAGACGCAGACAGTCCTGCCAGAAACGAATTTACTGTTTCGTATATACATACATATAATCACGCCTTTATCCCTAATGGGGTAGCCAGAGCGTAAAAGACCTAAACAAAGGTCGTTCCGCCACGTCTGACAAAGTTTCGACGGTTGTTTAAGATAGATTTGTAGGTATATTGCTATAGTCACAAGTTGTCAGCCCATCGCCTAAATTACAGTATACAGAAACCCTTAGATCCCTTAGCTGGATTTTACAGCATGCCCGGGAAGAAATAAGATAAGATAAGAATATACTTTATTGCACAGAAAAAATACATACTTCCATGCTGGACTGGGAGAGATAGAAAAACATAGAATGTTCCAGCTGCCCTTCTTCCCGGGCATGCTGTAGAAGACAGCAAAAGGGACTCGAGGGTTACAGTGTATTGTAATTTAGGCGATGGGCTGACAACCTGTCACTATGGCAATACACATTACGATCTAAAATTACCCTCAATTATTGTCAGACGCGGCGAAAGCGCCTTTTACGAGGCGTTTAACGCTCTGCCTACCCCGTAAGGGATAAAGGCGTGATTTTATGTATGTATGTAAAAAATACAAATTAAATAAATAAGAAGAAATACTGTTTCGTGCACTTGTCAAACCTAGTGTTTATCTCCCCCAGTGCATAGTGTGCATGTGGATAGAAGCACTGGACTCGTGCAGCTGCGAGATCCTGCTGCGAGCCGCCTCCGCGCTCCCGGACGCGCTCACGCAAGAGCGGGCATTGGACTCCTGCGCACAGCTGTTGAAGACTAACGAGCTGGACGAGAACACGGCTCAAGACGGTAATAGTAGTTTATGCAACTGTTGCATAATGAAGGGTGCTCGTGATACCACTCGCATTGTAATATCTAGTTATGTGCAGTTGCATACACTATTTTATCTGCTCTCATACACATCTCGTACGATTTTTTTTGCATTTTCCATAGCCTGAATTCTTGGTAGCATTTCTCGTACAGTTTTCTTGACTTGGCGGGCCATAAATTATTGGTAATTTCCGTAGCGGCATCTAAAATATTCGGTGGAATTTTAGATAATTTCCTCACTAGAGTCACTAGAGTCGCACATTTTAAGCAAACAGTCAATTAATTCTTCCTTGAGTTGCGCGATAAACAAACAATAAAACCCGTTCACCGTAGAAAATGGCAGCAAAATTAAGCGCGCAGGAAAACCGTCACCGCGCATGCGCCGTTACCATAGATTATTATAAGTTTACAGATTTTTGGCTTGGAATCGGGATTTTTTGGTATTTACCGTGTGATTTTTATCTTTCCTTGCTTCCAGGAAATAAATTTTACTTTTCGTTGCATCTTTGTTAGAATTTGCTAGGGAAAAGTAAACTAAGATGCAACGAAAAGTAAACTTTTTAATTTTTTCATCATTCTGTTTAAAAAGTATGCTATTATTATAAATTCGTTTAGAAGTTTATAATTCGAAAATTACTATATGAGAGTAGATAAAGTATCTTATATACCACATTCGTATACCTCAATTATTAAACTAAAGTCTAGCGCTCGCTTCGCTCATGATATATAAATTTCGGGTTCGCTACGCTCGCTATGTACTCTATCAATATCTCGTTTCTCGATAAATAACACGTATCATAAAAAAAAAAACACAGGGTCACACTCATAGCCCCCACTAGGATTCCCTGTACCGGGATGCCATGGACATACACAGAAACAACCACAAAGAACACCCAGACCCAGAAACAGACATTTAAACTCATCATTCAAATGTCTGCCCTGGCCGAGAATCGAACCCGAGACCTTCTGCGTAGCAGGCAGGTACACTGCCAACTAGGCTGCGAGGGTCGTCAAATCATGGTCGTTATGTTCGCCGTAAAAGTTAATATAATTCAAAATCCTAAATCCCGAGCTCGCTACGCTCGCCATGTAAGATATAGAACTTAATATATTCGCATCGCTCGCTATATAAGTAACAATATATTAAAAACTCGCGCTCTCTTCGCTTGTGAAATAAGAATAATGTCCTTAAAAATGTAATTCAATGTCAGTTATTCTGGCAAACTTACTTGACGTAAAGTCTTTTGGCCTCTACAGGTATAAAACTTGTAAAGCACTCGCGATTATTTTCATTTATTTTACTTGTTATTCGGATCACTCGCCTTAAAATTTGGTGATAAAGCCTTTAATCTCGACGTTTTAACTATGTTTCAACAGTCGTGGTAAACATAGGAAATTTGCCTTTGTCCCAAAGTTTCAACTATATTTCAATAGTAGTGGTAAACATCAGAATGTATTTTTTATTCCGACGTTTCAAATATGTTTCAATAGTCGTAGTAAACATAGGAGTTTATCTTTTATCCCGACGTTTTAACTATGTTTCAATAATCGTGATAATATTGAAATGTACCTTTTACCCCGACGTTTTAACTATGTTTCAATAGTCGTGGTAAACATAGGAGTTTATCTTTTATCCCGACGTTTTAACTATGTTTCAATAACCGTGATTATATTGAAATGTACCTTTTACCCCGACGTTTTAACTATGTTTCAATAGTCGTGGTAAACATACGAGTTTATCTTTAACCCGACGTTTTAACTATGTTTCAATAACCGTGATTATATTGAAATGTAACTTTTACCCCGACGTTTTAACTATGTTTCAATAGTCGTGGTAAACATAGGAATTTACCTTTTGTCCCGACGTTTCAAGTATGTTTCAATAGTCGTGGTAAACATAGGAAATTTGCCTTTTATCCCAAAGTTTCAACTATGTTTCAATAGTCGTGGTAAATATAGGAATTTATCTTTTATCCCGACGACGTTTTAACTATGTTTCAATAGTCGTGGTAAACATAGGAAATTACATTTAATCGCGACGTTTCAACTATTACAAAGTTGGTAAACGTCGAAATAAAAGGTAAATTCCTATCTTTTGCCACCAAAATATATCGCGAGTGACACGGACAACAATATAGTGTATGTTTTGTTCATTCGCCCAGGTCTGGAGCGTTGCTGGACCTACCTGTCAGCGATGTGGTCAGCGCTGAGTCTGTCCGCGGTCAGCAGTGCGGGCGTGTCCCGAGGCGCCGTGCTGCACGCCAGTACCGCGCTAGATGCCCTGGCGAGAGCTGTCCACGCTGACGCCTCCGCCCTCACTCAGATACTGCAGGTAGCTTTGTTTCTTGGGGGCACACGATAGATGGCGCTGTTATATAAACAAAATAATTTACTCCATGCTGGCCTGGGAGCGAGAGACAAACATAGAATGTGCTAGCTGCATTTCCCCGGGCATGCTGTAAAAACCAGCTAAGGGATCCGAGGGTGTCAGTAGATGGGCTGACAACCTGTCACTACAGCAATATCTACCTACAAGTCTATCTTAAATAACTCTCAAAACTTTGTCAGACGTGGCGGAACCTTTGTTTAGGTTGTTTACGCTCTGCCTACCACATAAGGGATAAAGGCGTGATTATATGTATGTATGTACGTAATTTATTGAGTCCATATTTCTTCCATGCCAGCTGCATCTCCTCCCGAGCATGTAAGGGACCATCTAAGGAATTCAAGGGTTATAGTGTATTGCAATTTGAGGCGATGGGCTGACAACCTGTCACTATAGCAATATACATCATAATCATCAGTAATAACCCTCAAAACTTGTCAGATGTGGCGGGACGATCTTTGCGAAGGCCGTTTACGCTGTGCCTACCCCATTAGGGATAAAGGCGTGATTACATGTATGTATGTCATTAATCCGAATTGTTTTTTTCTTGATTCCATCCCTATATATATATATTATATATATATAGGGATGTTTGCGGACGCGAGGGTAGACTGTTTCTACGCAACAATGCGAAAAAGGTGCGGATCCCTGGTGCGCAGAATACGGGGTAGCACCAACAACATCCTGAACATGATCGGGAGTAGGCTCCACTGTCAGTATCTGAGTCATTGTTGCGCTATTTCAAGCGGAATGGGGCAGCGGTGACTTATCATACTGTTATTTTATTATATACCTATCTAATATCTGATGAGTCCGATGGTGTAGTGGATAGGGCCGCTGCCTCCTGAGCGGGAGGTCGTGGTTCGAATCCCACCACGTACCAATGTGTTTTTCGGTTTTCGAATTTCATATGTACGTTTATTCGGCGCTTTTACCGTGCTTCGACCCTGTGAGATACGGGATAAGGCTAGGGAGATGATGATGACCTATCTAATATCTTTCATTTTTCTAACATAGTTATAAGTTTTACTAATATTATGAGTCCTGGTTACTTGAATAAAAATCTTTATTATCATTATATTATATTATCAGGCCTCAGACCAGTCTCTGGAGCTGGGTCAGTTACATGAACACATCAGGTCGACCTCGGCTCATCTGCAACAGCAGTTGAAGAGTGTCCGCAGAAGGTTGCCGCCCGGAGTCAGGCTTGAAGCTTTACTGGACCCACAGGTGAGCAAACACGTCATATTTAATTAATTGATATCCCACTTCTGACACCAATTTATACATATAAAAGTGTTACCTGGAATGTATACCCTATTCATTCCAATAAAATATATTTCGTTTCATTTTTTGTTATTTTATTTTAAACTTCTTGGATTAAGTTTTTCAGACTCTTTGGCAAAATCAAACTCTCTATGCATTGAAACAAAAATATCTTTTTATTTTTACAAACTCGCATTTTCTCTTTAGCTGGTAGACCGTCTCCGCGGCGACTGCGCGACTACACTACACCGCTGCGCGCGCGCAGTGTCCCTGTGCGCCCGCGCAGCCTCCGCCTGCGCCGCGACCGCCGGGGAGAGGGGGGACGGGGCGCCCTTACCGCATACTGCTTTAATGACATTGTGGGCCGCCGCTACTGACAAGGTTTATCAACAAGTAAGTCACATGGCCGATAGATGGCGCTGACAAACTGATAGTTATTGTAATGACCGCTAGATGGCATTCTTCTTCTTAGCGAGTGGACTCTCGAGTCGAACGACCCGATGAACCGCCTAGTAGCACAGCTATTAGGCCTCTGACATGGTTTCTGTAACGACTACTATCAAAGACAGTGACCTGGACCGACGGTTTGACGTGCCCTCCGAAGCATGGAATCCTTTTTCTTTTAGGACAATCAGGTGATTCAGCCTGCAATGTCCTAACCAAACTGGGAAAAACCTCACAAATGATAAATTAACAAGTTAGTCACATGGCCTATAGATGTCGCTGACACACTGATAGTTATTGTAAGGACCGCTAGATGGCATGTAATATTGTTATTCAACTTTCATATTTGACGGTGAAAAAGG
This sequence comes from Scrobipalpa costella, assembly GCA_949820665.1. NCBI lineage: Eukaryota > Metazoa > Arthropoda > Insecta > Lepidoptera > Gelechiidae > Scrobipalpa > Scrobipalpa costella. The sequence continues at coordinate 8,071,792 of OX463322.1, read as the reverse complement.
AGGGTAGGTGGGCGTTTTTACTTCATATTGATTTGATGACATTAGCGTCGATTCTCGCGACATAATCGTAATTCTAATTATTAGCTAACGCTGTTACTTTCTCAACTTTGGCATAAGAACAGGATAGCAAATAAACACATGCATTTGACATTCCTAATCTGAGATAAGACTGCTTATTTGACGGAAAATATGGAAGCATACTCTATGCTCAGTTCTTATTTATAAAGTATTCCGTGGATGTTTTTACCAGCGAGAAAGTTCTCACCGTGACCACTAGATGGCGGTGCAGGCTGGCTTTAAACCGAAAACTAGGGGAAAAGGAGTTCTGTGGACTGCCAATAGATGGCGCTATTAAAGATGGTACAAATCAAGTGCATTTTTACTATTGACGTAACAGAATAGGTAACTAGATTTTCGGCACATAATCTTTAACAAAATCTAGACTTATGGATGTTTTTACCAGCGAGAAAGTTCTTACCGTGACCGCTAGGTGGCGGTGCAGGCTGGCTTTAAACCGAAAACTGGAGATAAATGCTGAGGAGTTCTGTAGGCTGCCAATAGATGGCGCTATTAAAGATGGTACAAATCAAGTGCATTTTTACTATTGACGTAACAGAATAGGTAACTAGATTTTCGGCACATAAACATTAATAAAATCTAGACTTATGGATGTTTTTACCAGCGAGAAAGTTCTTACCGTGACCGCTAGGTGGCGGTGCAGGCTGGCTTTAAACCGAAAACTGGAGATAAATGCTGAGGAGATCTGTAGGCTGCCAATAGATGGCGCTATTAAAGATGGTACAAATTAAGTGCATTTTTACTATTTACGTAGGTAACAATAAAAGTAACTACACTTTCAGCCCACAAACTTTAATAATAATTAGACTTATGGATGTTTTTACTAGCGAGAAAATTCTTAACGTGACCGCTAGGTGACGTCGCAGACTGGCTTTCAAAACTGGGGAGAAATGCTTTGGGCTGCCAATATTAAATTAAATATGGAGACAAAGGCGAGGCCATTTTGTGAACATGTAAAAAAAGCGCTCACCAACCCGCCTGCTAAGCGTGGTGAGTATGGCATATACCCCCAATTTTGGGGAGGCCCATGTCCAGCAGTGGACTGTTGTGGCTGATGTTGAAGCTCCTTTCTGTAGGATGCAGTTGGGTTATTTGAACTTTTTAAATTACTTGTTACGATGTTAAAGGACATCACATTTTCGCCTCAAAAACTGTAGTCATATTTATCATTAGCTGTACAAGATCCCGATGGTGTAGTGGATAGGGCCGCTGCCTCCTGAGCGGGAGGTCGCGGTTCGTATCCCACCACGTACGAATGTGTTAAGCCATATCAGAGGCCAGTGCTAAGCATTGGCGGCTTGAAAACTCTGACCTAATCTAGGATTGGGTCTGGTTTCCCTTCTGGGTTGCGGAGGTCAGATGTCAGTCGCTCTGTGTAAATACCAGTACCCTCGTTCAATCCCCTAGATTAGATAGCCGACCCCGTGAGATACGGGATAAGGCTAGAGAGATAAATAAGACGATTTATAATTATGTCAATTTCAGGATGACCACGGCCCGTTGAAGAGCATCAAGCATTCGCTTCAGGCGGTCCAGGCAGACGTCGGAAAACTGGCGCAGTTCGCGCAGGACAAGGAGTACGACATGATGGCGCTCAGCAACGCGCAGCGCGAGAGGGTAAGAGCATCAGGCGGGCCAGGCAGACGTCGGGAAGCTGGCGCAGTGCGCGCAGCACAAGGAGCACGACATGATGGCGCTCAGCAACGCGCAGCGCGAGAGGGTAAGAGCATCAGGCGGGCCAGCAGACGTCGGGAAGCTGGCGCAGTGCGCGCAGCACAAGGAGCACGACATGATGGCGCTCAGCAACGCGCAGCGCGAGAGGGTAAGAGCATCAGGCGGGCCAGCAGACGTCGGGAAGCTGGCGCAGTGCGCGCAGCACAAGGAGCACGACATGATGGCGCTCAGCAACGCGCAGCGCGAGAGGGTAAGAGCATCAGGCGGGCCAGCAGACGTCGGGAAGCTGGCGCAGTGCGCGCAGCACAAGGAGCACGACATGATGGCGCTCAGCAACGCGCAGCGCGAGAGGGTAAGAGCATCAGGCGGGCCAGGCAGACGTCGGGAAGCTGGCGCAGTGCGCGCAGCACAAGGAGCACGACATGATGGCGCTCAGCAACGCGCAGCGCGAGAGGGTAAGAGCATCAGGCGGGCCAGCAGACGTCGGGAAGCTGGCGCAGTGCGCGCAGCACAAGGAGCACGACATGATGGCGCTCAGCAACGCGCAGCGCGAGAGGGTAAGAGCATCAGGCGGGCCAGCAGACGTCGGGAAGCTGGCGCAGTGCGCGCAGCACAAGGAGCACGACATGATGGCGCTCAGCAACGCGCAGCGCGAGAGGGTAAGAGCATCAGGCGGGCCAGCAGACGTCGGGAAGCTGGCGCAGTGCGCGCAGCACAAGGAGCACGACATGATGGCGCTCAGCAACGCGCAGCGCGAGAGGGTAAGAGCATCAGGCGGGCCAGCAGACGTCGGGAAGCTGGCGCAGTGCGCGCAGCACAAGGAGCACGACATGGTGGCGCTCAGCAACGCGCAGCGCGAGAGGGTAAGAGCATCAGGCGGGCCAGGCAGACGTCGGGAAGCTGGCGCAGTGCGCGCAGCACAAGGAGCACGACATGATGGCGCTCAGCAACGCGCAGCGCGAGAGGGTAAGAGCATCAGGCGGGCCAGCAGACGTCGGGAAGCTGGCGCAGTGCGCGCAGCACAAGGAGCACGACATGATGGCGCTCAGCAACGCGCAGCGCGAGAGGGTAAGAGCATCAGGCGGGCCAGCAGACGTCGGGAAGCTGGCGCAGTGCGCGCAGCACAAGGAGCACGACATGATGGCGCTCAGCAACGCGCAGCGCGAGAGGGTAAGAGCATCAGGCGGGCCAGCAGACGTCGGGAAGCTGGCGCAGTGCGCGCAGCACAAGGAGCACGACATGATGGCGCTCAGCAACGCGCAGCGCGAGAGGGTAAGAGCATCAGGCGGGCCAGGCAGACGTCGGGAAGCTGGCGCAGTGCGCGCAGCACAAGGAGCACGACATGATGGCGCTCAGCAACGCGCAGCGCGAGAGGGTAAGAGCATCAGGCGGGCCAGGCAGACGTCGGGAAGCTGGCGCAGTGCGCGCAGCACAAGGAGCACGACATGATGGCGCTCAGCAACGCGCAGCGCGAGAGGGTAAGAGCATCAGGCGGGCCAGCAGACGTCGGGAAGCTGGCGCAGTGCGCGCAGCACAAGGAGCACGACATGATGGCGCTCAGCAACGCGCAGCGCGAGAGGGTAAGAGCATCAGGCGGGCCAGGCAGACGTCGGGAAGCTGGCGCAGTGCGCGCAGCACAAGGAGCACGACATGATGGCGCTCAGCAACGCGCAGCGCGAGAGGGTAAGAGCATCAGGCGGGCCAGGCAGACGTCGGGAAGCTGGCGCAGTGCGCGCAGCACAAGGAGCACGACATGATGGCGCTCAGCAACGCGCAGCGCGAGAGGGTAAGAGCATCAGGCGGGCCAGCAGACGTCGGGAAGCTGGCGCAGTGCGCGCAGCACAAGGAGCACGACATGATGGCGCTCAGCAACGCGCAGCGCGAGAGGGTAAGAGCATCAGGCGGGCCAGCAGACGTCGGGAAGCTGGCGCACTTCGCGCAGTCTTCTTCTGTCATTCGTCGGCTTCAACACAACACATAACCAATTTTTTTTTTAGTTCCATGCTGGAATGGGAGCGAGAGGAAAGCATAGTATGTGCCAGCTGCATTTCCTCCCGGGCATGCTATTACAACCAGCTAAGGGATCTGAGGGTTTCTTTATATTGTTATTTAGGGGATGGGATGACAACTTGTCACTACAGCAATATACTTACAAATCTATCTTAAATAACCTTCAAAACTTTGTCAGACGTGGCGAAACGATCTTTATTTAGGTCGTTTACGCTCTGCCTACCCCATTAGATAAAGTCGTGATTATATGTATGTATGTATGTATGTATCTTATCGTATCTTATTTTCTGTCGCAGCCGATCCCGCCAGTGGTGCTGCGCGCTCAGCTGGTGAAGAAGCAGCTGGAGGAAACCAAGAGCCTCACTATCAAGTTGGAGAACAAGGAGGCTGATATCAAGGAATTGAGGAAGGCGCTGAAGGTAGCAATCTTTATAATAATAACTAGCGACCCGCCCCGGCTTCGCACGGAAATTATCAGTGTTTCTCTACTATATTATGCATGTATATACATATAAACCTTCCTCTTGAATCACTCTATCCATTAAAAGAAACCGCATTAAAAATCTGTTGCAGTTTTAAAGTTTTATGCATAATAGGGATATAGGGACAGAGAAAGCTACTTTGTTTTATACTATGTAGTGATGTAACAAAGAGGGTATATGCACTATGAACAAGTTTTTGAAGAAATGGCTCTCCTACCCCTTCGCTAAGCTAAGGGATCCGAGGGTTGCTGTATATTGCAATTTAGGCGATGAACTAACAACCTGTCACTACAGCAATATACCTACAAGTCTATCCTAAATAACCCTCAAAACTTTGTCAGACGTGGTCGAACGACCTTTGTTTAGGTCGTTTACGCTCTGCCTACCCCATTAGGGATAAAGGCGTGATTATATGTATGTATGTATGTATGTACCCCTTCCCGCACTCTATATTTTGTTTGGTTATCGAACTAAAATCGCGGCGGAAAGCTATTGTCATATCGTCGGCTTCAACACATAACGTAACTGTCCAAATGTAAAATGTTCAGTAGACGTGATTTTAGATAAAATATAAATTTGAAGTGTAAAAACTTCATGTTGTTTTGCTGCCTCCGTGGTCTAGTAGCTAGTGCCATGGACTCCCGATCCGGAGGTCCTGGGTTCGATTCCCAGGGGGGAAACACAAAGTTGATATTTGAGAATTTATCACTTTGTGAATTTTTCCCCAGTTTGGTTAGGAAATTGCAGGCTGAATCACCTGATTGTCCGAAAAAGAAAAAGATTTCGTGCTTCGGAGGGCACGTTAAGCCTTCGGTCCCGGTCGCTGTCTTTGATAGTGGTCGTTATTCAAACCATGTCAGAGGCCTGATAGTTGTGCTACTAGGCGGTTTCAAAACTCTGACACCAGGGTTCATCGGGTCGATAGACTCGATACACACTCGACAAAAGAAATAAATACAGAAAATTGATACATACATACATACATACATATAATCACGCCTTTATCCCTAATGGGGTAGGCAGAGCGTAAACAAACCTAAACAAAGGTCGTTCCGCCACTTTTGACAAAGTTCTGAGGGTTATTTAAGATAGATTTGAATGTATATTGCTATAGTGCCAGGTTGTCAGCCCATCGCCTAAATTGCAATATATAGAAACCCTCGGATCCCTTAGCTGGTTTTTACAGCATGCCCGGGAGGAAATGCAGCTGGCACATTCTATGTTTTTCTCTCGCTCCCAGTCCAGCTAGGAAGTAAAAAAAATTATGTCTTTATACAACATGAATTAGGGAAAGGTCAGGTCAGGAGTACCCTAAACCGAGCGTGCATGAAAAGATTGATGAATGTAGATGAAGCGAAAGAAGTTTGCAAGGATCGTAGCAAATGGAAGGATGTGATCTCTGCCTACCCCTCCGGGAAAGAGGCGTGACGTTATGTATGTATGTATGTATACAACATGAAACAGAGCACTAGGACGTTAAATAAGAGAATGGTTGACAAATTGAATGCTTTCGAAATGTGGCTATATAGACATACATACATACATAACATACATACATACATAACATACATACATAAAATCACGCCTTTATCCCTTACGGGGTAGGCAGAGCGTCAAACTCCTCGTAAAAGGCGCTTTCGCCACGTCTGACAAAAATTGAGGGCAATTTTAGATTGTAATGTGTATTGCTATAGTGACAGGTTGTCAGACCATCGCCTAAATTACAATACACTGTAACCCTCGAGTCCCTTTGCTGACTTCTACAGCATGCCCGGGAGGAAGGGCAGCTGGAACATTCTATGTTTTTCTATCTCTCCCAGTCCAGCATGGAAGAAAAGGCTATATAGACGGATGCTAAAAATATCGTGGCGAGACATAATCACAAATTTGGAAGTGCTCAGAAGAATGAAGAGGAAACTAGAAGTTGTAGAAACACTGAAGAAAAGAAAGATCACTTACTATGGACATATATACAGAAGTCCATACATTTATTTCTTCCATACTGGACTGGGAGCGAATGGAAAACATAGAATGTGCCAGCTGCATTTCCTCCCGGGCATGCTGTAAAAACCAGCTAAGGGATCCGAGGGTTTTAGTATATTGCAATTTAGGCGATAGGGTGACAACCTGTCGCTACAGCAATATACCTACAAATCTATCTTAAATAACCCTCCAAATTTGTCAAACGTAGCGGAACGACCTTAGTTAGGTCGTTTACGCTCTGCCTACCCCATTAGGGATAAAGGCGTGATTATATGTATGTAATAGAAGAGGAAAAGAGGAAGAGGGAGGACAAGAACATCTTGGTATGATAACCTCAAAAACCAAAACATGTTCTGGATATAAGGCTGGAATTGACTTAAAAAGATTAACGGAAGGTAATACATTTAGAGACATGGTTGCCATCATCCTTTAGGATACGGAACTGCAAGAAGCAGAACAGTGCACTATGCACTATGAACAAGTTTTTGAAGAAATGCCCTCCTACCTCTTCGCGCATTCTAGTTTTTGTTTAGTTATCGCGCTATTGTCATTTAAGTACCCCTATTCCAGTGGCGAAGGGTCCATACACGCCGATTCCCGTCGGCTTCCCTTTCAAAGTCAAAGTCAAATCATTTATTTTCCAAATAGATTCCTAAGAACACTTTTAGAAAGTCACAAGCGAGTCTATTACAAAGAAAATTAAATTATATCTGTGTCACAAAATAAAATAAAACTATATCACAATGAAGAAGAAGCATGAGAAACTCGCACTTTGCGCCCCTCCCTTCGTTTTATCTTATTCTTACTTTTGTCCTTCTTTTTGTTCAAAATAGGGTTTGTGACCGCAATGTGTGCCAATTTCTTAGGCTTCACTGAAATATCAGAGCTCCGTACATCTTTGTCAAGTTTTCAGTCCTTTCAAGAATTCCACCGTTACCAAATCCGGAATTACGTCGAAACTATAAAGTACTTGATATTTTTTTTCCCTTGTCTTACGCTCGATAAAATTGCACCCCTCGCCACAAGGACTACCTTATTCAAATACTGAATTTTATTTATCTCTATCCCAGGCGAAACAAGAGGAGCTATCAGAGATGCAGATCCGGCGGGAGCTGGGCGAGCGCAAGCTGACCTCCTTGGCCAGGGACGCCGAGCTCAAGGCGGAGCAGCTGCAGCGGAAACTGGACGACGCCAACAACCAGCTCAAGAGGTGCGTGGGAGTGCGATAGGGGGCGCTGTATGTGTGGAACAAGAGGAGCTGGTAGTACCGGGGGCGGGCGATAGGGGGCGCTGTGTGTGTGGAACAAGAGCAGCTGGTACCGGGGGCGGGCGATAGGTGGCGCTGTGTGTGTGCAACAAGAGCAGCTGGTACCGGGGGCGGGCGATAGGTGGCGCTGTGTGTGTGGAACAAGAGCAGCTGGTACCGGGGGCGGGCGATAGGTGGCGCTGTGCTGTGTGAAACAAGTGTAGTTGGTATGTGTGTGGAACAAGAGCAGCTGGTACCGAGAGCGGGCGATAGGTGGCGCTGTGCTGTGTCAAACAAGAGCAGCTGGTACCGGGGGTGGGCGATAGGTGGCGCTGTGCTGTGTCAAACAAGAGCAGCTGGTACCGAGAGCGGGCGATAGGTGGCGCTGTGCTGTGTCAAACAAGAGCAGCTGGTACCGAGAGCGGGCGATAGGTGGCGCTGTGCTGTGTCAAACAAGAGCAGCTGGTACCGAGAGCGGGCGATAGGTGGCGCTGTGCTGTGTCAAACAAGAGCAGCTGGTACCGAGAGCGGGCGATAGGTGGCGCTGTGCTGTGTCAAACAAGAGCAGCTGGAACCGGGGGCGGGCGATAGGTGGCGCTGTGCTGTGTCAAACAAGAGCAGCTGGAACCGGGGGCGGGCGATAGGTGGCGCTGTGCTGTGTCAAACAAGAGCAGCTGGTACCGAGAGCGGGCGATAGGTGGCGCTGTGCTGTGTCAAACAAGAGCAGCTGGAACCGGGGGCGGGCGATAGGTGGCGCTGTGTGTGTGGAACAAGAGGAGCTGGTACCGGGGGCGGGCGATAGGGGGCGCTGGTTGTGTGGAACAAGAGCAGCTGGTACCGGGGGCGGGCGATAGGTGGCGCTGTGTGTGTGGAACAAGAGCAGCTGGTACCGGGGGCGGGCGATAGGTGGCGCTGTGTGTGTGGAACAAGAGCAGCTGGTACCGGGGGCGGGCGATAGGGGGCGCTGGTTGTGTGGAGCAAGAGCAGCTGGTACCGGGGGCGGGCGATAGGTGGCGCTGTGTGTGTGGAACAAGAGCAGCTGGTACCGGGGGCGGGCGATAGGGGGCGCTGTGTGTGTGGAACAAGAGCAGCTGGTACCGGGGGCGGGCGACAGGTGGCGCTGTGTGTGTGGAACAAGAGGAGCTGGTACCGGGGGCGGGCGATAGGTGGCGCTGTGTGTGTGGAACAAGAGGAGCTGGTACCGGGGGCGGGCGATAGGTGGCGCTGTGTGTGTGGAACAAGAGCAGCTGGTACCGGGGGCGGGCGATAGGGGGCGCTGTGTGTGTGGAACAAGAGCAGCTGGTACCGGGGGCGGGCGATAGGTGGCGCTGTGTGTGTGGAACAAGAGCAGCTGGTACCGGGGGCGGGCGATAGGTGGCGCTGTGTGTGTGGAACAAGAGGAGCTGGTACCGGGGGCGGGTGATAGGTGGCGCTGTGCTGTGTGGAACAAGAGCAGCTGGTACCGGGGGCGGGCGATAGGGGGCGCTGTGCTGTGTGAAACAAGAGTAGTTGGTATGTGTGTGGAACAAGAGCAGCTGGTACCGGGGGCGGGCGATAGGTGGCGCTGTGCTGTGTCAAACAAGAGCAGCTGGTACCGAGAGCGGGCGATAGGTGGCGCTGTGCTGTGTCAAACAAGAGCAGCTGGAACCGGGGGCGGGCGATAGGTGGCGCTGTGTGTGTGGAACAAGAGGAGCTGGTACCGGGGGCGGGCGATAGGGGGCGCTGTGTGTGTGGAACAAGAGCAGCTGGTACCGGGGGCGGGCGATAGGTGGCGCTGTGTGTGTGGAACAAGAGCAGCTGGTACCGGGGGCGGGCGATAGGTGGCGCTGTGTGTGTGGAACAAGAGCAGCTGGTACCGGGGGCGGGCGATAGGTGGCGCTGTGTGTGTGGAACAAGAGCAGCTGGTACCGGGGGCGGGCGATAGGGGGCGCTGTGTGTGTGGAACAAGAGCAGCTGGTACCGGGGGCGGGCGATAGGTGGCGCTGTGTGTGTGGAACAAGAGCAGCTGGTACCGGGGGCGGGCGATAGGGGGCGCTGGTTGTGTGGAACAAGAGCAGCTGGTACCGGGGGCGGGCGATAGGTGGCGCTGTGTGTGTGGAACAAGAGCAGCTGGTACCGGGGGCGGGCGATAGGGGGCGCTGTGTGTGTGGAACAAGAGCAGCTGGTACCGGGGGCGGGCGATAGGTGGCGCTGTGTGTGTGGAACAAGAGGAGCTGGTACCGGGGGCGGGCGATAGGTGGCGCTGTGTGTGTGGAACAAGAGGAGCTGGTACCGGGGGCGGGCGATAGGTGGCGCTGTGCTGTGTGGAACAAGAGGAGCTGGTACCGGGGGTGGCCGATAGGTGGCGCTGTGCTGTGTCAAACAAGAGCAGCTGGTACCGGGGGCGGGCGATAGGTGGCGCTGTGCTGTGTCAAACAAGAGCAGCTGGTACCGGGGGTGGCCGATAGGTGGCGCTGTGCTGTGTCAAACAAGAGCAGCTGGTACCGGGGGTGGCCGATAGGTGGCGTTGTGCTGTGTCAAACAAGAGCAGCTGGTACCGGGGGCGGGCGATAGGTGGCGCTGTGCTGTGTCAAACAAGAGCAGCTGGTACCGGGGGCGGGCGATAGGTGGCGCTGTGCTGTGTCAAACAAGAGCAGCTGGTACCGGGGGTGGGCGATAGGGGGCGCTGTGCTGTGTGGAACAACAACATTTTACTTTTATTTACTTGCAAATGAATTTTGCAGGAAAGAAAAAGAGTTTGAAGAGACGATGGACCACCTTCAACAGGACATCAACTCGTTAGAAAGCGAACGCGGCCAACTCAGAGATAAACTCAAACTGTACGCGAAGCGAGGCGGCACGTCGCACGGTGAGCACTCAATAATAGCCACCCAATGATCGGCCAACGTTGGGACTAGATTTTAGTACACTCTCTAATTTATTTATTGTATATAATTAGGATGACTATTCTTAACATCGGTTTTATGAGGTTCAGAAACAGGTCAAGCTGACACCAAACTGACACGATGCGTCGACAGTAGTTGTCCAAATAGACCGGGCTCTGTGCTAGGACAAACAACATATTTTTTTTTACTTAAAATTAAGGCAGCCATAGCTTGGGAACTTTATGAAGCTAATAAAACGGAGAAAATGGTATTTAATGTTTAAATCTGATAAAAAACTGACTAAACTAACTTAACAAATCAAATTCCAATTCGGTTTTAGAATAAAGGTTTCATAGAATAAAAGTTCCATGCTGGACTGGGAGAGATAGAAAAACAGAAAGTTCCGGCTGCCCATCCTCCCGGGCATGCTGTAGAAGTCAGCAACAGGGACTCGAGGGTTACAGTGTATTGTAATGTAGGCGAAGGGCTGAGAATCTGTCACTATAGCTATACTCATTACAATCTAAAATTGCCCTCAATTTTTGTCAGACGTGGCGAAAGCGCCTTTTACGTGGCGTTTAACGCTCTGCCTACCCCGTTAGGAATAACGGCGTTATTTTATGTATGTGTGTAGAATAAATGTTTCATGTCTTTTTATTCAAAAACACATTTAAGAAATAAATGATACGTGTTGGCAAATTAATTAAATTACTAAAACTAATATTTCATTATGATGTCATATCTAATAGCTAAAATATATTTTAGAAACTCATCATCATCATCCTAGCCTTATCCCGTATTTCTCGGGGTCGGCTACCTAATCTAGGTGATAGAACGAGGGTACTGGTTTTTACCCAGAGCGACTGCCATCTGACCTCCACAACCCAGAAGGAAAACCAGACCCAATCCTAGATTAGGTCAGAGTTTTCAAGCCGCCAATGCTTAGCACTGGCCTCTAATATGGCTTAACGACTAATGTCTTCGGTATTAAACGATATTAACCGGGACCAACGGCTTAACGTGCCTTCCGAAGCACAGAAAAAGCGCCGAATAAACATACATATAAAATTCGAAAACCGAAAAACACATTGGTACGTGGTGGGGTTCGAACCACGACCTCCCGCTCAGGAGGCAGCATATGTATATTTTTGAAACTAAGTCTTGGATTAAAAGACATGAAACTTTGTTAACCTTTTTTTCTAACACCGAGTTGGAAATACTATAATAAATATAATAATAATAATAATATTCTTCCATGCTGGACTGGGAGAGATAGAAAAACATAGCATGTTCCAGCTGCCCTTCCTCCCGGGCATGCTGTAGAAGTCAGCAAAAGGGACTCGAGGGTCACAGTGTATTGTAATTTAGGCGATGGGCTGACAACCTGTCACTATAGCAATACACTTTTCAATCTAAAATTGCCCTCAATTTTTGTCAGACGTGGCGATGGCGCCTTTTACGAGGCGTTTATCGCTCTGCCTACCCCCTAAGGGATAAAGGCGTGATTTTATGTATGTAATATAATAAGTGAAATAATATTTAGACGTAAAAAGTTCATTTTTCATTATGAATAGGTAAATGGTTTATCGTTTATTAATATTACAAAGAAAATGTCCCTTACGTTGTGCTGTGCATAGTGTCTGTTTTGTAAAATATCCTTTGCCTATAATGTCCCTTTTGTCAAAATGTCTTCCATGCTGGCCTGGGAGCGAGAGAAAATCATAGAATGGGCCAGCTGCATATCCTCCGGAGTATGCTGTAAAAAACAGCTAAGGGATCTGAGGGTTTCAGTATATTGTAATTTAGGCGATAGGCTGCCAACCTGTCACTACAGCAATATACCTACAAATCTATCTTAAATAACCCTCAAAACTTTGTCTGACGTGGCGGAACGACCTTTGTTTAGGTCGTTTAGCCTATCCCATTAGGGATAAAGTGATTGTATGTAGTGTCTAAGTGTGTGTTGATTGGGTGCAGTGTTGGCGCCGACGCCGGGCATCGTGCGAGATCTCTCACGTAAGACTACAGCATGCTTCAAACCATTCATTGTGTCCTTAGTGCTGTTTGATAAACCTCAGTTATACGGCGCGTAAGGGACAGCGTCCCGCAAACTGATTGGAGTTGCTCAGTCAACGGAACTGAGCAATTGTCACCAGGTTTTCTTTTCAGGAAGTGATTCTTTCTTCGATAATTGTCTGATCGAGGTGGAAGTTTAATCTTATTTTTCACGTCTTGAAACAATTTCCTGGTGATAGTTGTTCAGTTTCGTTGACTGAGCAAGCGTACGCTGTCCCTTACACCCGGCACGTCTCATAGTGGTATCGATTCGTTAGCGCAAAATACACGCGAATATAGAAAGCGAAAACTGCTAACACGCCACATCGCAATTTTGTGAAATTGTGCTTGACATATGTATCTTAGCACTTTATTGTACGTTAAAAATCTTAAAATTAAAATTCAAAAAGAATAATGCAATAGTGGCACAAAGGCGAACTTATCCCGTAAAGGGATCTCTTCCAGTCAACCTTTGATAAACCCATAGGAAACAATTGCAGGTAAACTAAGATAGGTACTTAAAACGGTTAAATAACGTGACATAGACAAAATAATGTACTTAACAACTCAAATTTGAAATGTATGTCGGAGGAATGATTTTACCATTGTCTAATTATCCGCGTGAAGATTCGAAACATCAAATCATCTTACGACTAGGGTTCATCGGGTCGTTCGACTCAAGAATCCACTCGCTAAGAAGAACTATCTTACGACCTCCCATCTCCCTAGCCTTATCCCGTATCTCACGGGATAAGGCTAACTAATCTCTAACTAATCTAGGGGATTGAACGAGGGTACTGGTTTTTACACAGAGCGACTGCCATCTGACCTCCGCAACCCAGAAGGGAAACCAGACCCAATCCTAGATTAGGTCAGAGTTTTCAAGCCGCCAATGCTTAGCACTGGCCTCTGATAGGGCTTAACGACTAATATCTACGGTATTAAACGATATTAACCGGGACCAACGGCTTAACGTGCCTTCCGAAGCACGGAAAAAGCACCGAATAAACGTACATATGAAATTCGAAAACCGAAAAACACATTGGTACGTGGTGGGATTCGAACCACGACCTCCCGCTCAGGAGGCTGCGGCCCTATCCACTGCACCATCGGACTATCTTACGATCTATACAATATATAAAACTCAATTTGACATTGTTGGACATGTGGCGTGTCAGCCTTTTTCGCTTTCCACTGTCGACTAAATCTTGACTTTAGTATTTCCAATTCAGTTTTAGAAAAAAAAGTTAATAAAGATTTAAGTCTTTTTATTCAAAAATAAATGATACGTGTTTGGCAAATTATGTTGGCTTAATTACCTTTTTTAAAATTGCTAAAACTACTATTTCATTATGTTGTTATATTAGATTAGAAACAAGATCTTAGATTAAAAGACATGAAACTTTGTTTACCTTTATTCTAAAACTGAGTTGGAAATACCATAAAATGATCACCTCTCATTGTCCTGAGAGGACAGAAAGGGACAACAACAATTTTGGTTCAGATTTAGTTAAGTATTGCTCGCCACGAATCGACAGCAGTAACCCTCAGTTGTTCAGTTAAATCATATAGCTGATATTAACTTTTAACCAAATTTTAAAACGAATAATAATTAGTAAGCAGGTTACTAATTTGACCATTCAAAGTAACAAATATCAAAGTAACATACAAACATATAATCACGCCTTTATCCCTAATGGGGAAGGCAGAGCGTAAACGACCTAAACAAAGTTTTCTGGATGACGAACCTTTATCATACCTGGCGGACCTTTGTTGAGGTTGTTTACGATCTGCCTACCCCATTAGGGATAAAGGCGTGATTATATGTATGTTTTTTTACGTTATACAGCGGTGGTGCCACCTATGGTGACAACTTCTCCTAAACACACTTCTCGTAAGAAAAAAATGTTTTTTTTTATCACCCTATCTCGATGTTGTTCAGTCTTCGTCGTTGTATCTAATACCGGAGGTGTAAGCTCCCCAGGCTTTCAGGGTCCAAGTATCGGAATGTCCACTCGGGGCATTTAGTCTATTTCCCGGAATGTCCACTTCCTTGAAAGTACGATCGGTCGTCTGAGGATGAATCAGCCACCTTCTCCGTACATTTAAGGAAGTGGACCTTTAAAGAGCTTAATGCCCCTAGTGGACATTCCGGTAATTGAGCCTTAAGTGCTGGAGGTGTATTGTCATTCAATGTAGCATGGGTCCACAGGTTTTATAAATTTAATTTGCGTTTTTTTTTTATGGATTCTAGGTGTTGCCATTTTTTAAATGTTAATTAATTGTACAAATATAAGCTGGCTACTTTTGGGAACCTTTGAAATGTTTCTTTACTTGTAGATTCGTCATCTCCCGTATCTCACGGGGTCGGCTACCAAATCTAGGAGATTGAACGAGGGTACTGGTTTTTACACAGAGCGACTGCCATCTGACCTCCGCAACCCAGAAGGGAAACCAGACCCAATCCTAGATTATGTCAGAGTTTTCAAGCCGCCAATGCTTAGCACTGACTCTCACATGGCTTAACGACTAACATCTACGGTGTTAAATGATATTAACCGGAACCAGCGGCTTAACGTGCCTTCCGAAGCACGGACTTGTAGATTAAAAGTACATAATCATAGAGGACAATACTAAAATGAACTAAAGTAGCCAGCCTATACAAATAATGGTTTTAACCAACCATAATTTATAACTGAAACTGGAACACTAGTTAAAATTAATAAATAAAATACATATTATTGAGAACTTTTAGTACTGACAATGCTATTTTTATTTCATATAATATGAAAGAAAGAAAATAACAAATTAGTTTCTAGCAGGATTCGAATACTGCGTCTCTGGAATGCCTGTCCATTACTCTACCAACTGAGCTACAGAAACGGTAGCGGGATTGACGAATTTATCATAGTATTTCTTATGCACACGTCACAGCGACGTTAGCGACATCTAGCCGTGTAGTTTAAGAACTACGTAGTGCTTGACCAGTCTAAATTAACGTCGCTATAACGTGTACATAAGAACATTATGATAAATTTGTCACTCCCGCTACCGTTTCTGTAGCTCAGCTGGTAGAGTAATTGACCGGCATTCCAGAGACTCAGGTTCGAGTCCTGCCAGAAACGAATTTAATATTTTCTTTCTTTCATTTTGTATGACTTAAAATACAAATAATATTTTGTTAATTTTTCTTAATATTTTTTTATCTTTCTTTTTTTTATAATATTAATAAGTGGTCTTCAGTTTCATATATTTTCAAACATACGCTTTTTTTCCAGGAATGCCAGTCACTAATTTCGCTTAACTTGCATGCGATACAATGTTGAACAAACTTACAAACTTATTGACATTGTTATTGTTAATATCGATGTTGTTATCGTCATTAGTTTTAAGATTTTAATTTTACGGGGTGTAAGGGACAGCGTCCCGCAAACTGATAGGGGTTGCTCAGTCAACGACATTGAAAATTCTTTCAGGAAGTAAAAAAATGGCTTTTCCATACAAATTATATGATCGAGGCAGACATCGTTGACTGAGCAACCCCTATCAGTTTGCGGGACGCTGTCCCTTACACCCGATATTGTTGTTAAACTAAGCTTTAATCAGTCGTGCTATTTAACAATTCATGACTTTCCTATTAATTCATAATAATATTCATATAATCTGTTATACCTTACAGTATTTGATTTCCTAGGCGATTGTGATCCAACTGAATAGAAATAATAACCAAAAATCCTCAAAAATATGTAAAAAGTGAGGTGATATCATTATGTACTGGAATTCCAATCTTAATTTGGACTTTTCAAGCCCTGCGTAGTTCTTAAACTGCACGGCTAGATGTCGCTAACGTCGCTATGACGTGTTCCTACATAAATAAAAAATATGATAAATTTGTCACTCCCACTACCGTTTCGGTAGCTTAGCGGTAGAGCGATGGACGGGCTTTCCAGAGGCGGAGGTTCGAGCCCTGCCCGAAACGAATTTAAGAATTTCTTTCTTTCATATTATATGAAATAATAGTCAGTTAGAACTTTGATTTGACGAAGTGGTTTTTGAACTATTGTACCAATTTCAATTTAATTTTAATTGTTACAATTATTTTACTACTACGACAATACGTATTATTTAAAATGTCTACGCTTTTATGACCACTCCAAAATCTATACATATAATATCAAAATAAAAATAGACTTTATGCAGCGGTGATAAACCCGTTCAAATATCAAGTTCATTTTGTTTTGTTTTTAATGGAGCCGACAGATGGCGCCACATCAAGAAACGCGTATCGAAGTTTTCTCAGCGATCTGCATATATACAAGTTCCTAACTTGTCCGGTTCGACTTCGGTCCCCTGGACACAACACCCGACCAGGCGGTTAGCTACCCTTTTCCCATCCATCATCACTAAGCCAATTGGCTTTCAACACTCCTATAATTAATAAATAAATATGCGGCTAACAACCTCGAAAATCCCAATCGACTTACTATACAATCGCCTTCAAAAACTGCTTGGTATAACAAAATGTTTTTTTAATACATTTAATTTTAAATGCATATTTACGTGTATTGCAGAGGACAGCACTCCGGTAAAGGTGTCTTCAGGGGTCAGCAGCGGCGGCGAGGCGAATGACGCATTACAGCATCAACTTAAAGTGCTCAGCTGGTAAGTTATTCATTTACGAGTATTGCAAAGATCACTCCGGTGAAGGCGCCTTCAGGGGTCAGCAGCGGCGGCGAGGCGAATGACACATTACAGCATCAACTTAAAGTGCTCAGCTGGTAAGTTATTCATTTACGAGTATTGCAAAGATCACTCCGGTGAAGGCGCCTTCAGGGGTCAGCAGGGGCGGTGAGGCGCATGACACATTACAGCATCAACTTAAAGTGCTCAGCTGGTAAGTTATTCATTTACGAGTATTGCAAAGATCACTCCGGTGAAGGCGCCTTCAGGGGTCAGCAGCGGCGGCGAGGCGAATGACACATTACAGCATCAACTTAAAGTGCTCAGCTGGTAAGTTATTCATTTACGAGTATTGCAAAGATCACTCCGGTGAAGGCGCCTTCAGGGGTCAGCAGCGGCGGCGAGGCGAATGACACATTACAGCATCAACTTAAAGTGCTCAGCTGGTAAGTTATTTATTTACGTGTATTGTAAAGAGCACTCCGGTGAAGGTGTCTTCAGGGATCAGCAGCGGCGGCGAGGCGAATGACGCATTACAGCATCAACTTAAAGTGCTCAGCTGGTAAGTTATTTATTTACGTGTATTGTAAAGAGCACTCCGGTGAAGGTGTCTTCAGGGATCAGCAGCGGCGGCGAGGCGAATGACGCATTACAGCATCAACTTAAAGTGCTCAGCTGGTAAGTTATTTATTTACGAGTATTGCAAAGATCACTCCGGTGAAGGTGCCTTCAGGGGTCAGCAGCGGCGGCGAGGCGCATGACACATTACAGCATCAACTTAAAGTGCTCAGCTGGTAAGTTATTTATTTACGAGTATTGCAGAGATCACTCCGGTGAAGGTGCCTTCAGGGGTCAGCAGCGGCGGCGAGGCGAATGACGCGTTACAGCATCAACTTAAAGTGCTCAGCTGGTAAGTTATTTATTTACGAGTATTGCAGAGATCACTCCGGTGAAGGTGCCTTCAGGGGTCAGCAGCGGCGGCGAGGCGAATGACGCATTGCAGCATCAACTTAAAGTGCTCAGCTGGTAAGCAATTTAACACTACATTTCTACAAACATACACGCCTTTATCCCTGATGGGTAGGCAGAGCGTAAACGACCTAAACAATGGTCGTTCCGCCACGTCTGACAAAGTTTTGAGGGTTATTTAAGATAGATTTGTAAGTATATTGCTGTAGTGACAGGTTGTCAGCCCATCTCCTAAATTGCAATATACTGAAACCCTCGGAGCCGTTCGCTGGTTTTTAAGGCATGCCCGGGAGGAAATGCAACAGGCAAATTCTATGTTCTTTTTCCACTCCAGGTCCATTATATTCTTCTATTTTGTAAATTTTCAATTAACTGCGAAATGCGTATGGAGCGAGTTCAAGAATCGTTTTAAACAAGAGTTTTAAATGAACTAGTCAAACAGTTTAAAACATTGACATCTGAGTGCTCTTTCTGCTACACCGATTCATAGGCCCGTATTGATAAACAGCAATTGAGGCTGACAGCTATTTTGAGTTCCTATCAGAAATATCATTTCGGTACAATATGGTATGTCAAATCCTTACTGCTCTCCATCTTGAGATCGCTTTATAATTACAAGCCATGTCATTATATTTATATACTTTCATGCTGGACTGGGAGTGATAGAAATACATAGAATGCGCCAGCTGCATTTCCTCCCGGGCATGCTGTAAATACCAGCTAAGAGATTTCAGTGTATTGCAAATTAGGCTAACACTATAGCGATACACATTTCAGTCAAGTCAGAAATTGCCCTCAACATTTGCTAGACGTGGCGAAACTACCTTTTCTTTGGTTATTTACGCTCTGCCTACCCCATTCGGGATAGAAGCGTGATTATATGTATGTTTGTTTGCCTTTCTATTTGTTTATTACGCAATGAAATGATTAGTCCGTGTAATTAAGTGTATGTTATAAAAAAGCACCGAGCCCGATGGTGTAGTGGATAGGGCCGCTGCCTCCTGAGCGGGAGGTCGTGGTGCGAATCCCACCACGTACCAATGTGTTTTTCGGTTTTCGAAGTTCATATGTACGTTTATTCGGCGCTTTTTCCGTGCTTCGGAAGGCACGTTAAGCTGTTGGTCCCGGTTAATATAGTTTAATACCGTAGATATTAGTCGTTAAGCCATATCAGAGGCCAGTGCTAAGCACTGGCGGCTTGAAAACTGACCTAATCTAGGATTGGGTCTGGTTTCCCTTCTGGGTTGCGGAGGTCAGATGGCAGTCGCTCTGTGTAAAAACCAGTACCCTCATTGAATCTCCTAGATTTGGTAGCCGACCCCGTGAGATACGGGATACGACGAATCTACAAGTAAAGAAATATTTCAAAGGTTCCCAAAAATAGCCAGCATATATTTGTACAATTAATTAACATTTAAAAAATGGCAACACCTTGAATCCTTAAATAAAACGCAAATTAAATTTAAAAAACCTGTGGACCCATGCTACATTGAATAACAATACACCTTCAGCGCTTAAGGTCCAATTACCGGAATGTCCACTAGGGGCATTAAGTTCTTTAAACGTCTACTTCTTCAAACGTCCAATACTTTAAACGTACACTTCTCTATATGGACGGAGAAAGTGGCTGATTCCTCCTCAGACGACAGATTGTACTTTCAAGGAAGTGGACATTCCGGGAAATAGACTTAATGCCCCGAGTGGACATTCCGATAATTGGACCCTAAAAGCCTGGGGATTGCGGAGGTCAGATGGCAGTCGCTCTGTGTAAAAACCAGTACCCTCGTTCAATCCCCTAGATTAGGTAGCCGACCGAGTGAGATACGGGACAAGGCTAGGCATATGATATGATGTTATAAAACAGCAAGAAACCTTTTTTATATTTTTTAGGACGATAGAACGCGAGCGTGCGGCTCGCATAGCGGCGTGTCGCAAGGCGGAGCGCGCCGCGGTGCTGGCGCTCCGCCCCCTTGAGAACCCCTGCGCCCCCGCGGCGCTGGACCGGCGCCGGGCTGCCACTCTGCTGCAGCAAGACTTGGCTAAGCTGCAGGCTGTAAGTCTAAAAGAAAAGAATTACAAAAAACTTATTATTTATTTATTTATTTACAGGACCTTAACCCAGGACTTACTTCCATGCTGGACTGGGAGAGATAGAAAAACATAGAATGTTCCAGCTGCCCTTCCTCCCGGGCATGCTGTAGAAGTCAGCAAAAGGGATTCGAGGGTTACAGTGAATTGTAATTTAGGCGATGGGCTGACAACCTGTCACTACAGCAATACACATTACAATCTAAAATAGCCCTCAATTTTTGTCAGACATGGCGAAAGCGCCTTTTTGGAGGCGTTTTACGCTCCGCCTACCCCGTAAGGGATAAAGGCGTGATTTTATGTGTGTATGTATCTATCTTTAATATCCTTTGTTTAGGTCGTTTAGCTCTGCCTACCCCATTAGAGATAAAGGCGTGATTATATGTGTGCTTTGTCTCAGGGTGAGCTCTAACTTTTTTTGGAAATGTTTTACTGAATTCGGTCTGTAACTTCACTTACGGTAGCTGGGAGCAGTTCCGATGACGATTTTCAAGTTTCCTAGCCCCCAAGTTCTTGGAAACTACTTATGGAGTTGAAAAGTAGTGATCATATGCTCAATGTTGAAAAGTGTTTTTTTTTATTAATAATCATACATACATACATACATATAATCACGCCTTTATCCCTAATGGGGTAGGCAGAGCGTAAACGACCTAAGTAAAGGTCGTTCTGCCACGTCTGACAAAGTTTTGAGGGTTATTTAAGATAGATTTGTAGGTATATTGCTGTAGTGACAGGTTGTCAGCCCATCGCCTAAATTGCAAAATACTGAAGCCCTCGGATCCCTTATAATAATCATGTTTGCATCCATTTCCGGTACCCGGACGGACTGTTATCAAAATTGAGTTCAGCGACCTCCAAAACCTATACCAGGACACCCTGTTTATTATGTATGGAGAGGGCACGTTATTCAAACAACAAGGTCGAGCTCAGACTAACTTTTATTAATATTTTTACAATCACCTACAATCCCCTCATTTAAAAGAGAATGAAAATGCAACATAAATAATAAATAAAAATAAAAGCTTTTGTTTACTATAATATTTCTAATACAGTCCACGTTCATTAAAACAACACATTATATTCCTTATAATACATTATAATCTCCTTTTTTAATATAACACTAAAAGAGGGATTTAAATAATAATAATTACAATTTACACATGCATGTATCTAAGTTTGAAAACAAAAACAAAAGATAAATGAAAAAAAATAATAAAAAAAATAGTACCTTAAGTGAATTAATATGTTAGTTTAGTAAGCACTTATTCAAGCCTAACTTACTTTTTATATACATATCTATTTACACAGCGTAGATATTTTAATAAATGTAAATAAATTGATTAAAGTTACCTTTCGACACAAATTACCTGTTTACAAGTAGGTAGATCATTGCTGTAGATGTATTTAATTTTATTTAGTACATACATAATAATTTCTAATTTATTTCCAAAATAAACAAATAAATTTATATCTTAATACTATTTTAATTTTTTTAAATATATTATGATATTTTTGAGAAATGATTTTTAATTCAAACGATAGATAAAACCTTCCATCTTACACAAAAAAGATAAATAACAAATATTATTTTATCTAATTGATAAACAAACTAATACACAAAAAATAATTAGTTACATGCATAATCAAGTCATTTAACATTCATTTCATGACTTAGGTGCCGTTCTATTAAAATGATAATAAATGAAGTTACTACAAATTACGTTCAATATGCTCAGTGCTCACTGTGCGAATACGATACATACACAACAGTCACATATATTACCTATACAAAACAACTTATTTTTGTAGATACTTACAGGATGATCAATAAGTTTACCGTGTAGCCGCCGTTACAGGATAAGTCCACCGATCAGGAGGTCGCACTGTCCTGCCGGAACGAGTAGTGTAATGGTTAGTATCATTGTAACTATCAGCTGATCGGTGCGGAACTCGGGTGCCAATGTGTGCGCGAGTACCTACGTTGTTGTTCATTATATCGTCAAAGTAAATACCGGTGGGATCTAATCGGCGATTTGAATCAATCATTATATGTTTTCTGTTTCTACGCAAAATTTTACCATTACATAACTTAACAAAATACGACCTAGGACCTTGAATACCATGCAAAATACCGTTAATCCATTGATTGTTATGCCTGATCTTCACTTTTTGCCCTATCTTTAATTTAGGTAAATTTCTTGCCCCTTGATCATAATACCGTTTATATCTTATTTGACGATCTTTAAGTTTTGTGAATGACTATTTTGTTTTGAATAAACACTTTTGTTGGAATACAAGGAAGAATACTGCGCAATTTACGGCCATACAATAATTCTGCTGGAGATGGTAATTCTCTTTCTAATGGAGTATTTAAATATTCCAAGAGAGCCAAATTAAAATCTTTCCGGTCAAACTGCGTTTTTCTCATCATATTTTTCACAGTTTGCACCGCACGTTCAACCTGACCGTTTGACTGCGCATATCTGGGCGATGACGTAATATGTGTAAAACTCCAACTATCACTAAATTCTTTAAATTCCCGAGATGAAAACTCAGGGCCATTATCGGACATCAGTATCAACGGTATACCGTGTGTTCTAAAAACATGTTTTGATTTACTAATTACTTCTCGGGAAGTTAATGAGTACAATTCCTCAATTTCAATAAATTTGCTAAAGTAGTCTATTACAATTAGAAATGACTTTTGGCCAAAATGAAAAATATCTACTCCTAATTTGCACCATGGGCTACTGGGGATTTCATGAGGAATCAGAGGTTCTTTAGTGTTTTGTTTTTTGTAAGTAAGGCAAGCTTGACAGTGTGACAAATAATCTTCTAATTGCGAACTAAAATTTGGCCAGTACATTAATTCACGCGCCCTTAATTTACATTTTTCTAGTCCCATATGACCTATGTGAATATTTTCTAACATTTCTCGACGCATACATTTAGGTATCACGACCTTTGACCCTTTCCAAACCACCCCAAAATTTACCGTCAACTCATCCCTACTATCCCAATAACATTTCAATTTATCGATCACATTTTTCTTTTCATTCGGCCAGCCATTTTTTATTACTTTTATTAATTGTTGCAATTCCTCATCTTGTTGTGTGAACTTCTGTATTTTTAGAAAATGAGAATCCGTAAGTGGATTTGTAGCAGAGATAGTACATACCTGCGCCTGCGCGTGAAGATGATCACGTGATGATGGCTGCGTATCATCACTATCGGGCGCAGGCGCAACTGCTCGAGATAATGTGTCGGCTATGTACAAATACTTGCCCGGTTTATATACTAACTTGAATGAGTAAGGTTGCAACCTCATAAGCATTCTTTGTAATCTTGCCGGAGTATTAACCAGAGGCTTATTTATTATGCTGACCAACGGTTTGTGATCAGTCTCAACCGTAACATCGGAACGCCCATATATATACGTATAAAATCTCTCACACGCATACACGCATGCATATAGCTCCTTTTCGATTTGCGCGTAGGCTTGTTCTGTGTTAGTGAGTGACTTAGACGCGTAGCACACCGGTAGATTATTTTGCATTAAGCATGCGCCTAAACCATTTTTGCTCGCATCTACTGAAATAACAATAGGAGTTTTTAAATCATAGTATAGTAGTACCGGTCGGGACGTCAAGCATTTTTTAAGTTTTTTAAAGCACTCATCATGTCGTTTTTCCCAATGCCATTCTATATCTTTTTTTAATAGTTCCCTTAATACAGATGTTTTCTCAGAAAAATTCGGCACATAGTTACTGACATATGTCACTAGCCCCAAAAACCTTTCTAAATCTTTTAAATTGTTTGGTGTTGGCATGTCCCTAATAGCACTTATATGGGATTCATCTGGATAAACTCCATTTTTACTAATTCTGTGGCCCAAGTATTTGATTTCTGATAAACCTATTTTGCATTTTTGTTTATTTAACTTAATATTTATTTCCTGACACCTTTTTAAAACTTGACGTAACCTTTCATCATGAATCTCTTTCGTTGGTCCGTATACTAACAAATCATCTATAAACAATACAACTCCCTCTATATCATCAAAATGCTCATATAGTTTCTTATGGAAAATTTCAGATGCTGAGCAAATTCCGTATGGCATCCTCAAAAATTTATATCTGCCATAAACTGAATTGAAAGTGCATAAATCTGTACTTTCTGAATTCAACCTCACCTGCCAAAACCCCTGCTTTGCATCTAACGTGCTGAAATATTTAGCACCCATCAAGTTTGCCGTAATTTCTTCGAAAGTAGGTAACTTAAAATGCTCCCGTTTTATTGCTTTATTTAAATCTCGGGGGTCTAAACATAAACGCAATTCTCCGTTAGGCTTTTTCACTACTGTTAAACTGTTGACCCAATCCGTAGGTCCTTCAACTTTAGCTATAATTCCCTCCTGTTCCATTTCATCTAGTTTATTCTTCACCTGTTCCCTAAGGGCTATTGGCAGCTTTCTAGGAGCATGTACAACTGGAGCAATATCTTTGCGAATTTGTATTTTATAATCTCCGGGAAGGCAGCCAATACCAGTGAATACATCAGGAAATTCATCAAGAATTTTATCATTTCTATATTCTGAGTTTAAAGAAAATAACCTTTTAATTAATTTTAACTCCTCACAAGCATATTTGCTTAAAAGGGGTGTGTCATCAACATCCGCTACAATAAACTTCAAAAAATAATTGTTATCTTTGTGTTTAACCTTTAAATAACATTTTCCTAACACTGGAATCCGCGTTCCAGAATAACTTGTTATGCGCGTTGATGTCTCTGTTAAATCATTCTTAGATAATTTAATTTCCCTTAGATATTTATATGGTAACACGCTCACATCGGCACCGCTATCTAGTTTAAATGATATTTTGCTATCAAGTATTCCTAAATCCACAAACCAATCACTACCTTTTTTATTACAAATACTATGACAATAAAAACTTGCCTGATCAGAGGAGTCCTCCTGTAACGTGTACACACGAGCTCGACACATACGTGCAAAATGATTCATCCTTTGACATTTATTACATCGTTGAACATACGCTGGACAATCATTTCGTCTATGAGTTCTACCACATGAAGAACACCCATTAGAATACTGCGGTAGCGAGGTGTTATATTGCGCCGGCCGTACATACGATGATGAGTCACTACGGTGCGCTCGCGGCAACAACGGGCCCCGCGGCGCCTGGGGGGGCGGCGGCTGCTGCTGAGGGGGGCGAGCCAATCGACCAGCTGATGAGCGATGACGACGATTGATAACATTTACCTCCGCGGGCAATTCTTGCTCACATTTTACTATTTCATGCACATTAACATTATCATTCTCTGACTTGATAGTTTGTGCCTGCATACGCGACATTTCGGCTAACTTACAAATTTCGACAGCTTTTCTGAGGGTAATCTCTGGTTCCCTTAATAATCTCTCCGCTAGTGCCATATCCTGAATACCGCAAATTAACCTACTGCAGACAAGGTCATCTTGTAAAGTCTGGAATTCGCATTTAGATGCTATTTTACTTAATTCGTAAGCATACTGCTCGATAGACTCAAATTCCTTCTGGTCTCTCTTGAAAAATTTTTGTCTTTCCACTGCCAAATTTTTCTTCGGTATAAAGAAAGCATCAAAACTCAGCAACAAATCTTTAATACTTTTAAATTCGCCGGTAAATTGATCATAGACCTCTCGACACTTATCTCCAATTACGTGCAACAGTATGTTAATTTGAACCTTCGCATCCTTTTTCGATAACTCGCACGCTTCATAGTAGATCATAAAAGATTTCTTCCATTTTACCCACTCACTGCATAAATTACCAGATGTAACATTCACCAAATTATTTTCGAAATTAAACGGCAATGGTGGTTGTAGTACACTCTCCATTGTCAATTTACTACTTTGTTATTCTTGCACGTATTTATTTTATTCACTACACTCGTTTGTCACAAACCTAGTTTATCGCTTAGTTATATTATATTCGACGTACTAATTCGATACCGGCTGCGCCATGTTTATTATGTATGGAGAGGGCACGTTATTCAAACAACAAGGTCGAGCTCAGACTAACTTTTATTAATATTTTTACAATCACCTACACACCCCTTCTACTCATTGTGCGGAATAATCTTCTGTCGAGTGGGTATCGAGTCTATCGACCCGATGAACCCTGGTGTCAGAGTTTTTAAACCGCCTAGTAGCACAACTATCAGGCCTCTGACATGGTTTGACTATCGACCACTATCAAAGACAGCGACCGGGACCGACGGCTTAACGTGCCCTCCGAAGCACGAAATCTTCTTTTTTTGAACAATCAGGTGATTCAGCCTGCAATGTCCTAACCAAAATGGGGAAAAATTCACAAAGTGATAAATTCTCAAATATCAACTTTGTGTTTCCCCCTTGGGAATCGAACCCAGGATCTCCGGGTCGGGAGTCCATGGCACTAGCCACTAGACCACAAGTTGCAGAACTTGCAAACATTGCAGGCTGAATCACCTGATTGTCCGAAAAGAAAAAGATTTCGTGCTTAGGAGGGCACGTTAAGCCGTCGGTCCCGGTCGCTGTCTTTGATAGTGGTCGTTACTCAAAACCATGTCAGAGGCCTGATAGTTGTGCTACTAGGCGGTTTAAAAACTTTGACACCAGGGTTCATCGGGTCCATAGACTCGATACCCACTCGACAGAAGAAGAATTGCTACCTTAGCAATAAGGCCGCCTATGTTGTACTTGTTTTTTGTTGTTATCTGTTGTGTTGTATGATTTGAATTCTTACGTGCAATAAAGTATTTTTATGTTATGTTAAGAATTACTTATTGTTATTATATATTTTTTCTTTTATTTTTCAGGATTGGACATTATTCGTGGCGCGTTCAGGTCTAGTGAAATTCCCGGACAACCCCGCGAAGTACGGAAAAGCGCTATTACAACATAAAGAGAAACAGAGGGAGATCAGAAGACAGTTGGAGGTAATTAACTACATATTTTTTGAGGATTCACAATGCTATTTTTATTTCATATAATACTAGCGACCCGCCCCGGCTTCGCACGGGAATCATCAGTGTTTCTCTACTATATTATGTATGTATTATACATATGAACCTTCCTCTTGAATCACTCCATCCATTAAATATCTTCGGAGAGAAAGAAAAACTTAGAATGTTCCAGTTGCCCTTCCTCCCATGCTGTAGAAGTCAGCAAAAGGGATTCGAGGGTTACAGTGTATTGTAATTTAGGCGATGGGCTGACAACCTGTCACTACAGCAATACACATTACAATCTAAAATTGCCGAAAGTGGCGAAAGCGCCTTTTAGGAGGAGTTTTACGCTCTGCCTACCCCGTAAGGGATAAAGGCGTGTTTATGTATGTATGTATGTATCCATTAAAAGAAACCGCATCAAAATAATTTGCGTAGTTTTAAAGATTTATGCATACATAGCGATATAGGGACAGAGAAAGCGACTTTGTTTTATACTATGTAGTGATATGCATACATAGGGATATAGGGACAGAGAAAGCGACTTTGTTTTATACTATGTAGTGATATGCATACATAGGGATATAGGGACAGAGAAAGCGACTTTGTTTTATACTATGTAGTGATATGCATACATAGGGATATAGGGACAGAGAAAGCGACTTTGTTTTATACTATGTAGTGATATGCATACATAGGGATATAGGGACAGAGAAAGCGACTTTGTTTTATACTATGTAGTGATATGCATACATAGGGATATAGGGACAGAGAAAGCGACTTTGTTTTATACTTTGTAGTGATATGCATACATAGGGATATAGGGACAGAGAAAGCGACTTTGTTTTATACTATGTAGTGATATGCATACATAGGGATATAGGGACAGAGAAAGCGACTTTGTTTTATACTATGTAGTGATATGCATACATAGGGATATAGGGACAGAGAAAGCGACTTTGTTTTATACTATGTAGTGATATGCATACATAGGGATATAGGGACAGAGAAAGCGACTTTGTTTTATACTATGTAGTGATATGCATACATAGGGATATAGGGACAGAGAAAGCGACTTTGTTTTATACTATGTAGTGATATGCATACATAGGGATATAGGGACAGAGAAAGCGACTTTGTTTTATACTATGTAGTGATATGCATACATAGGGATATAGGGACAGAGAAAGCGACTTTGTTTTATACTATGTAGTGATATGCATACATAGGGATATAGGGACAGAGAAAGCGACTTTGTTTTATACTATGTAGTGATATGCATACATAGGGATATAGGGACAGAGAAAGCGACTTTGTTTTATACTATGTAGTGATATGCATACATAGGGATATAGGGACAGATGACATTTGTGACCTTGGTTTGCACGGTCATATAACATTATATGCAGACGACACTTGTTTATTTTACTTTGGATCTTCCATGAGTGAAATCATCAATTCTGCGCAAAGTGACCTTAACACCCTTTATTCCTGGCTTGAATCCAATCTCCTAACAATTAACATCTCCAAAACATCCTACATATTATTCAAAGCCAAAAACAAACCGATACTTCCATACACACCCTTAACAATTAATAACATTCAAATACAAGAAAAAAAGATGGAAAAATATTTAGGACTCCGTATAGATAACCGGCTGAGTTGGGATGCACACATCGAGCACGTTAAAAAAAAGTTGTTTTCTTTAATGGGGTCACTACGAGGCATAGTCCGTTGCATACCCCGTCGAGTAAGGATGACTATTTACAATAGTCTAGCCAAATCTCATCTTATATATTTAATCGAGGTATGGGGTGCCGCTACAAAAACAAAACTCTCTGAAGTACAGATCATCCAAAACAAAATATTAAAAATGTTATTTCACTACCCTTATCTTACACCAACTACCAAACTTTACAAGGAATTAAATGTTATGAACATAAAACAACTGTACCACTACCATACATGCATGCTTACTTGGAAGGTTCTAAACAAACACATTCATACTTCAATCACATTCACACAAATTAAACACACAACCAAACGAATAATGCGGCGACGAGCCAGCTTTATTGTACTGCCGAGAATTCGAACCAATTATGGAAAGCGAATGTTTACCTTTGAAGGAGCACAGCTATTTAACAGTTTACCCTCTGACATTAAAAACATAAAATCACTAGCCGAATTTAAAACCAAACTCACTCAGCATATTAAAGCTATCGTAAATTTGGATAAAAATTAAAACAATGCAAATGTTTTACAGTTTATGCAAGTGATTTCGAATGTTTTTGTTTACTATTCTTCTTTTTTTATTTTAGTTTTGCTTTATGTATAGTTGCACGATGCGAACGACACTAACAATAATATTATGTTTCTGATGTAATATTTTTAATTTCTGTCTCATGTAAGTGACATTTGTCTTTTTTGAGAATAAAATATCTTTAAACCTGAGAAAGCGACTTTGTTTTATACTATGTAGTGATATGCATACATAGGGATATAGGGACAGAGAAAGCGACTTTGTTTTATACTATGTAGTGATATGCATACATAGGGATATAGGGACAGAGAAAGCGACTTTGTTTTATACTATGTAGTGATATGCATACATAGGGATATAGGGACAGAGAAAGCGACTTTGTTTTATACTATGTAGTGATATGCATACATAGGGATATAGGGACAGAGAAAGCGACTTTGTTTTATACTATGTAGTGATATGCATACATAGGGATATAGGGACAGAGAAAGCGACTTTGTTTTATACTATGTAGTGATATGCATACATAGGGATATAGGGACAGAGAAAGCGACTTTGTTTTATACTATGTAGTGATATGCATACATAGGGATATAGGGACAGAGAAAGCGACTTTGTTTTATACTATGTAGTGATATGCATACATAGGGATATAGGGACAGAGAAAGCGACTTTGTTTTATACTATGTAGTGATATGCATACATAGGGATATAGGGACAGAGAAAGCGACTTTGTTTTATACTATGTAGTGATATGCATACATAGGGATATAGGGACAGAGAAAGCGACTTTGTTTTATACTTTGTAGTGATATGCATACATAGGGATATAGGGACAGAGAAAGCGACTTTGTTTTATACTATGTAGTGATATGCATACATAGGGATATAGGGACAGAGAAAGCGACTTTGTTTTATACTATGTAGTGATATGCATACATAGGGATATAGGGACAGAGAAAGCGACTTTGTTTTATACTATGTAGTGATATGCATACATAGGGATATAGGGACAGAGAAAGCGACTTTGTTTTATACTATGTAGTGATATGCATACATAGGGATATAGGGACAGAGAAAGCGACTTTGTTTTATACTATGTAGTGATATGCATACATAGGGATATAGGGACAGAGAAAGCGACTTTGTTTTATACTATGTAGTGATATGCATACATAGGGATATAGGGACAGAGAAAGCGACTTTGTTTTATACTATGTAGTGATATGCATACATAGGGATATAGGGACAGAGAAAGCGACTTTGTTTTATACTATGTAGTGATATGCATACATAGGGATATAGGGACAGAGAAAGCGACTTTGTTTTATACTATGTAGTGATATGCATACATAGGGATATAGGGACAGAGAAAGCGACTTTGTTTTATACTATGTAGTGATATGCATACATAGGGATATAGGGACAGAGAAAGCGACTTTGTTTTATACTATGTAGTGATATGCATACATAGGGATATAGGGACAGAGAAAGCGACTTTGTTTTATACTATGTAGTGATATGCATACATAGGGATATAGGGACAGAGAAAGCGACTTTGTTTTATACTATGTAGTGATATGCATACATAGGGATATAGGGACAGAGAAAGCGACTTTGTTTTATACTATGTAGTGATATGCATACATAGGGATATAGGGACAGAGAAAGCGACTTTGTTTTATACTATGTAGTGATATGCATACATAGGGATATAGGGACAGAGAAAGCGACTTTGTTTTATACTATGTAGTGATATGCATACATAGGGATATAGGGACAGAGAAAGCGACTTTGTTTTATACTATGTAGTGATATGCATACATAGGGATATAGGGACAGAGAAAGCGACTTTGTTTTATACTATGTAGTGATATGCATACATAGGGATATAGGGACAGAGAAAGCGACTTTGTTTTATACTATGTAGTGATATGCATACATAGGGATATAGGGACAGAGAAAGCGACTTTGTTTTATACTATGTAGTGATATGCATACATAGGGATATAGGGACAGAGAAAGCGACTTTGTTTTATACTATGTAGTGATATGCATACATAGGGATATAGGGACAGAGAAAGCGACTTTGTTTTATACTATGTAGTGATATGCATACATAGGGATATAGGGACATAGAAAGCGACTTTGTTTTATACTATGTAGTGATATGCATACATAGGGATATAGGGACATAGAAAGCGACTTTGTTTTATACTATGTAGTGATATGCATACATAGGGATATAGGGACAGAGAAAGCGACTTTGTTTTATACTATGTAGTGATATGCATACATAGGGATATAGGGACAGAGAAAGCGACTTTGTTTTATACTATGTAGTGATATGCATACATAGGGATATAGGGACATAGAAAGCGACTTTGTTTTATACTATGTAGTGATATGCATACATAGGGATATAGGGACAGAGAAAGCGACTTTGTTTTATACTATGTAGTGATATGCATACATAGGGATATAGGGACAGAGAAAGCGACTTTGTTTTATACTATGTAGTGATATACATACATAGGGATATAGGGACAGAGAAAGCGACTTTGTTTTATACTATGTAGTGATATGCATACATAGGGATATAGGGACAGAGAAAGCGACTTTGTTTTATACTATGTAGTGATATGCATACATAGGGATATAGGGACAGAGAAAGCGACTTTGTTTTATACTATGTAGTGATATGCATACATAGGGATATAGGGACAGAGAAAGCGACTTTGTTTTATACTATGTAGTGATATGCATACATAGGGATATAGGGACAGAGAAAGCGACTTTGTTTTATACTATGTAGTGATATGCATACATAGGGATATAGGGACAGAGAAAGCGACTTTGTTTTATACTATGTAGTGATATGCATACATAGGGATATAGGGACAGAGAAAGCGACTTTGTTTTATACTATGTAGTGATATGCATACATAGGGATATAGGGACAGAGAAAGCGACTTTGTTTTATACTATGTAGTGAAGATAGATAGTTGCGCCAATTACCGACAAAGTAAGAGGAAATCGTCTTGCGTGGTATGGACGTGTTACGCGGAGGGATGAAAGTCATATAGGCAAAAGGGTAATGAATTTGAATGTGGATGGATATGTTGGGAGAGGACGACCAAAGAAAAGATGGATGGACTGCGTGAAAGATACATACATAAATCACGCCTTTATCCCTTACGGGGTAGGCAGAGCGTTTAACGCCTCGTAAAAGGCGCTTTCGCCACGTCTGACAAAAAATGAGGGAAATTTTAGATTGTAATATGTATTGCTATAGTGACAGGTTGTCAGCCCATCGCCTAAATTACAATACACTGTAACCCTCGAGTCCCTTTTGCTGACTTCAACAGCATGCCCGGGAGGAAGGGCAGCTGGAACATTCTATGTTTTTCTATCTCTCCCAGTCCAGCATGGAAGAATGATATGTCTGCGTGAAAGATGATATGTCTAAAACAGGTGTGAGTGTTGAACTGACGGCTGGCAGGGATGAATGGAAGGAGAAAACGTACTGCGCCGACCACAAGTAAATGGGATAAGGGCAAGCGAATGATTATGATAGAAAGAAAATAATAAAGTAAAAATAAAAAAACGTCTTTGTTGCCAAAAATACACAATAGAAATGAATTATTTTTTAAAACTACATACAAATTATCTAGTAAAAAATAAAACAGTGTTTGGTGTATTTTGCAATTGGGTACTAATCTCAGCATAATGCCTAGCGCTGATTTTCAGACCCGCCCCTTAGTGCTTATAAGAATATGTGCTAGTTGTTTTGTGCGTGCTTTAATAAGTAGATTGATGTATAATGTAATGGACCGGCATTCCAGAGACTTAGACAGGTTTGAGTCCTGTCAGAACCGAATTTATTATTTTATATGAATTCACTACAGTTGTTTTATCCTTGCTGGACTGGGAACGAGAGAAAAACATGGAATGTGCCAGCTGTATTTCCTCCCGGGCATGCTGTAAAAACCAGCTAAGGAATCCGAGGGTTTCAGGGCATTGTAATTTAGGCGATGTGCTGAAAACCTGTCATTACAGCAATATACCTACAAATGTATCTTAAATAACGCTCAAAACTTGGTCTGGCGTGGCAGAACGGCATGTTTATGGTATTTCCAACTTAGTTTTAGAATAAAAGTAAACAAAGTTTCATGTCTTTTTATTGAAAAACACATTTCTAAAATAAATGACACGTGTTGGCAAATTAGTTAAATTACTAAAACTACTATTTCATTATGTTGTCATATCTAATAGCTAAAACTTATTTTAGAAACAAGATCTTCAATTAATAGACATGAAACTTTGTTTACCTTTATTTTAAAACTGAGTTAGAAATACTAGGTCGTTCACGCTCTGCCTCAACCTTTTAGGGATAAAGGCATGATTATTTTCAGGATAGTCGAGTGTGGTGTATGTCTGGGGGCTGACATGGTGACGGCCGAATGTGGGATGGGGTCTCTATGGAGTTTAGATGATTTCCGAACGATGAAGTATGATAGTTTTTAGACGAAGATGTGTAAAAGAGAAGGTGATAGAGTTATGTTGTACGAGTGCGAAAGGGAGAGCGAATCAGTATTGAAGTTCAGTCTGGATGGAACGGGGCAAAGGCGACGGATGTGATATAATACTAATAAGAATACTAAGTTACTTCCATGCTGGACTGGGAGCGAGAGAAAAACGTAGAATGTGCCAGCTGCATTTCCTCCCGGGCATGCTGTAAAAACCAGCTAAGGGATCCGAGGGTTTCTGTGTATTGCAATTTAGGCGACAGGCTGACAACCTGTCACTACAGCAATATACCTACATATCTATCTTAAATAACCCTCAAAACTTTGTCAGACGTGGCGGAACGACCTTTGTTCAGGTCGTGTACGCTCTGCCTACCCCATTAGGGATAAAGGCGTGATTATATGTATGTATGTATGTAATACTAAGTAGAAAACTCAAGACTTGCATCCTATATGTGTGTGTATTTACAGGACCTTTGTTTAGGTAGTTTACGTTCTGCCTACCCCATTTGGGATAAAAACCTGATTGTATGTATTTTGTGTTTGTAACACCAGAGACGTCGATGTCGGAAATCGAATCAGGAAGCTGAAGTGGGGGTAGGCAGGACACTTAAACGTCCAGTAGGCAGACTACTAGCCAGATGGATTGATGATATAGTAGCACTTGAGGGTAGACAGAGGGTGTGGGGGCGCAGGGCCGTGGTAGATGGCGTAACACATTCTATTCATACATCTTGCACTCAACTTAGCAAAATAGGCTTAAACTTGTTTTTGTTTTAAGGGATCCAAGGGTTTATGTATATCGTAATTTAGGCGATGGGCTGACAACCTGTCACTACAGCAATATACCATCAAATCTATATTAAATAACCCTCAAAACTTTGTCAGACGTGGCGGAAAAACCTTTGTTTGGGTTGTTTTCGCTCTGCCTACCCCATTAGGGATGAAGGCGTGATTATATGTATGTATGTTTGTTTTATTGTTATTTTTACTTGCTTACACAACTATTATTCTTTACTTTTGTTTTTTTTTTCTTGTAATTTGGCCCAAAGTCCAA
Source organism: Scrobipalpa costella (assembly GCA_949820665.1). Classification (NCBI taxonomy): domain Eukaryota; kingdom Metazoa; phylum Arthropoda; class Insecta; order Lepidoptera; family Gelechiidae; genus Scrobipalpa; species Scrobipalpa costella. The sequence goes on along the minus strand of OX463322.1, from coordinate 8,036,827 downwards.
AAAAAATATATTTTAATCTGTAAGGATCTCTTAATCTGGCTTGTTAATGTATTAATACTCTTTTAATGAACTCGTAGATTTTTCTATTAATAAAATAAATAAATAATAAGAGCCCGATGGTGTAGTGAATAGGGCCGCTGCCTCCTGAGCGGGAGGTCGTGGTTCGAATCCCACCACGTACCAATGTGTTTTTCGGTTTTCGAATTTCATATGTACGTTTATTCGGCGCTTTTTCCGTGCTTCGGAAGCCACGTTAAGCCGTTGGTCCCGGTTAATATCGTTTAATACCGTAGATATTAGTCGTTAAGCCATATCAGAGGCCAGTGCTAAGCATTGGCGGCTTGAAAACTCTGACCTAATCTAGGATTGGGTCTGGTTTCCCTTCTGGGTTGCGGAGGTCAGATGGCAGTCGCTCTGTGTAAAAACCAGTACCCTCGTTCAATCCCCTGGATTAAGTAACCGACCCCGTAAGATATGGGATAAGGCTAGGGAGATGTAAAATAAATAAATAAAAAAAGAAGAGGCATATACTTACCAGTGGGTAGATGGATGTATTTTACTATATTGTACTGTCACGTTTGTTCCTTTTTATTTTCTGTTGTATGTGTTTCTTTGTGCAATGAAGAATTTTGTATTGTACATACATACATAAAATCACGCCTTTATCCCTTACGTGGTAGGCAGAGCGTTAAGCGCCTCGTAAAAGGCGCTTTCGCCGCGTCTGACAAAACTTGAGGGCAATTTTAGATTGTAATGTGTATTGTTGTAGTGACAGGTTGTCAGCCCATCGCCTAAATTACAATAAAAGTAACCCTCGAGTCCCTTTTGTTGTCTTCTACAGCATGCCCGGGAGGAAGGGCAGCTGGAACATTCTATGTTTTTCTATCTCTCCCAGTCCAGCATGGAAGATATAGCAGAATGTATATTTATACCTTCCGTTTTTACTTTCGTTTGTTCTGATTTTGTTTAAATGTTATTTACTGTGCTGTGTTTGTGTCGTCGTGAATAATAAATGATTTTCTTTACTATTATATGTATGTATGTATTTCCAGGAGCGCCTGGAGTCCCTCCAGGCCGCGGTGAAGTCCCAGGTGCTGCTGCACCGGCCCTGGCGCTTTGTGGAGGCTGACTTCGCAGAGTTCCCCAAGCCAGAGCTGTCTGCCGTAAGTTAATATGTTAAGGACGACCCGCGCGTGTACCTGCCTGCTACGCAGAGGGTCCCGGGTTCGATTCTCGGCCAGGGCAGACATTTGAATGATGAGTTTAAATGTCTGTTTCTGTGTCTGGGTGTTATTTGTGGTTGTTTCTGTGTATGTCCATGGCACCCCGATACAGGGAATCCTAGTGGGGGCTGTGAGTGTGATCGTGTTTTTTTTTAATATATATAAAATAAATAAATAAAATTGATTTATTTCGGGCACAAATCCCCATATACAAAAATACGTACACATATAATTATTTGAATTGAATTGTATTAATACGGGGTGTAAGGGACAGCGCCCGAAGGGGTTGCTCAGTTAACGGAAAAGAACAACTATCTGTAGGATATTTTTCAGGGAGTAAAAAAAATATATTTTTCACTTCTCATGCTCGAAAAAGTACTAGTTTATGCAGAATCTAGGCGACATAAAGTTGAAACTTTATGCACAAGGGCAAAAAAGTAGCTTTTTAAATGTATCTATACTAAGGCAGTGACCATTTAGACCATGCAGCCAAACATAATAAATTGTGCACGGATAAAACTTGCTAATTTATAATATATCCTTCCCTATTTGCATTTTTGGTTTATAATAAGATAATACGAAAAAGTAACTAAATATCAAGACATATTCATCACTAAAAAAAACAATATTCCAAAATAATTTAAGAGTAGGCTGTATATATTTTATTCTTTGCCCGGCTGTATATATTTTATTCTTTGGCTCGGGCATATAACGATCTCGGATAATAATGACTTGCTTTATGCACTCGGCATAAAATCTACTATGGTTTTCCATACGAATTGTCTGATTTGGTGGTCATTTTGTACGGGAAGTTCATTTTTTTTTTCTAGAGAATTTCCTTGTGATAGTTGTTTAGTTTCGTTGACTTAGAAACCCATATCAGTTTGCGGGACGCTGTCCCTTACACACCGTGTCATAATGGAGCATTCCACGAAAAAAGCAACCAATATCTATGACTTGACTATTAACTCAATAAGGCCTAGGGCCCGTATTTGTAATTGGCACTTGAGACTGACAGCGAGTTTGAGTTCGTATCACAAATGTCATTTCAGTGCATTATGAGCTGTCTAATCCATACTTAATACTGCTATCCATCTTGAGATCGCTTTATAAAACGGGCCTTAGCGTCGGCCCCAAGAGTAAAAAAAAATTCACTAAAAACGCAGTGAATCAAAAATCCGGTCCAATAGACTCGAGTAATAGTAATTATGATAATTTAAATTTTATAAATTAACGATTCATAGTATTGTAGTAACAGGAAAAACTGCGAATAACAGGCACTAAAGGCAGTTTTTCTTGCTGTTACTACAACGAACTAAGAATCGCTAATTTATAAGGTTCTAAAGTATCTTAATTACTATTACTTGAGTCTGTTGTACCGGATTTTCAATTTATTGTGTTTTTAGTGAGTTATGATTTCAGTAATTTAGGCGATGGGCTGACAACCTGTCACTACAGCAATATACATACAAATCTATCTTAAATAACCCTCAAAACTTTGTCAGACGTGGCGGAACGACCTTTGTTTAGGTCGTTTACGCTCTGCCTACCCCATTAGGGACAAAGGCGACCCCATTATGTATGATTTCAGACGTGGCGGAACATACATACATACATACATATAATCACGCCTTTATCCCTAATGGGGTAGGCAGAACGTAAACAACCTAAACAAAGGTCGATCCGTCACGTCTGACAAAGTTATGAGGGTCATTTAAGATAGATCTGTAGTACATTGCTGTAGTGACAGGTTGTCAGCCCATCGCCTAAATTGCAATATACTGAAACCCTCGGATCTCTTAGCTGGTTTTTACAGCATGCCCGGGAGGAAATGCAGCTGGCACATTCTATGTTTTTCTCTCGCTCCCAGGCCAGCATGGAAGAAACGATCTTTGTTTAGGTCATTTACTGCCTACATATGTCAGGGATAAAGGCGTGATTATATGTATGTGTAAATGGGTTAATCAATGTCAGACGTGGCGTAATAACCTTTGATACGACTTAACGATAAAATTAAAAAAATAGATATAAGTAAAAAATACATATTATGTAAAGTTAATTTGATTGTAATTCAAGGTTTATGGCGATGTTTTATATGAATTTTAATAAGTTGTAAGGATTATTAGTATTATATATATTATGATGTCTAACATTGTACTAGTTTGTAAGATGTTTATGTGATAATAATTCATAATTCATTTATTTGCTGTCACATGGTGTCTTAAGATCTAATATTACCGATAGTATCACATATGACGCCCTGTTGAGGGCACTGCAAATTGAGGACTGTCATTAAATTGAATATAAAAAATAAAAACTAAGATTGATATGCAATCAAGTCTAATTGAATTGAATTGTTTAGGTCATTTACTGCCTACATAACTTAACTGCCTCCGTGGTCTAGTGGCTAGTGCCATGGACTCCTGATCCGGAGGTCCTGGGTTCGATTCCCAGGGGGGAAACACAAAGTTGATATTTGAGAATTTATCACTTTGTGAATTTTTCCCCAGTTTGGTTAGGACATTGCAGGCCGAATCACCTGATTGTCCGAAAAACTGTGCTACTAGGCGGTTTCAAAACCGGGGTTCATCGGGTCGACAGACTCGATACCCACTCGACAGAAGACTGCCTACATATGTCAGGGATAAAGGCGTGATTATATGTATGTATGAATGTATGTAATACCTGTGTTGGCAGGCGCTGAGTGCCCCGCTGGCGGTGGGCCGGCTGAGCTACCCGGCGCCCGCGGGCCAGCGCGCGCCGCCCGACCACACCGTCTACGTCACACGACAACAACTCGACAAGTACGTAAATAATAGCTTATTTAATTTATAAATGGATTTATTGAAGACAACAACTGGACAAGTATGTAAACAACAGCTTATTTAATATAATGATACATTACTTTACAGGCCGAAAAAAGCAATGTATGGTCGAGTAAATTTTATGGAAACGAGACCATTGCTATTTCGGCTGAGAGCAGTATTAACGAAGAAACAATACACTTAAAAACAAACATCAAACTTACATTGCTATTTCGGCTGAGAGAGGTATTAACGAAGAAACAATACACTTTAAAACAAACATCAAACTTACATTGCTATTTCGGCTGAGAGAGGTATTAACGAAGAAACAATACACTTTAAAACAAACATCAAACTTACATTGCTATTTCGGCTGAGAGAGGTATTAACGAAGAAACAATACACTTTAAAACAAACATCAAACTTACATTGCAATTCGGCTGAGAGCGGTATTAACGAAGAAACAATACACTTAAAAACAAACATCCAACTTACATTGCTATTTCGGCTGAGAGCGGTATTAACGAAGAAACAATACACTTAAAAACATACATCAAACTTACATTGCTATTTCGGCTGAGAGCAGTATTAACGAAGAAACAATACACTTAAAAACAAACATCAAACTTACATTGCTATTTCGGCTGAGAGAAGTATTAACGGAGAAACAATACACTTAAAAACAAACATCAAACTTACATTGCTATTTCGGCTGAGAGAAGTATTAACGAAAAACAATACACTTAAAAACAAACATCAAACTTACATTGCTATTTCGGCTGAGAGAGGTATTAACGAAGAAACAATACACTTAAAAACAAACATCAAACTTACATTGCTATTTCGGCTGAGAGCGGTATTAACGAAGAAACAATACACTTAAAAACAAACATCAAACTTACATTGCTATTTCGGCTGAGAGCAGTATTAACGAAGAAACAATACACTTAAAAACAAACATCAAACTTACATTGCTATTTCGGCTGAGAGAGGTATTAACGAAGAAACAATACACTTAAAAACAAACATCAAACTTACATTGCTATTTCGGCTGAGAGCGGTATTAACGAAGAAACAATACACTTAAAAACAAACATCAAACTTACATTGCTATTTCGGCTGAGAGAAGTATTAACGAAGAAACAATACACTTAAAAACAAACATCAAACTTACATTGCTATTTCGGCTGAGAGCAGTATTAACGAAGAAACAATACACTTAAAAACAAACATCAAACTTACATTGCTATTTCGGCTGAGAGCGGTATTAACGAAGAAACAATACACTTAAAAACAAACATCAAACTTACATTGCTATTTCGGCTGAGAGCAGTATTAACGAAGAAACAATACACTTGAAACAAACATCAAACTTACATTGCTATTTCGGCTGAGAGAAGTATTAACGAAGAAACAATACACTTAAAAACAAACATCAAACTTACATTGCTATTTCGGCTGAGAGCGGTATTAACGAAGAAACAATACACTTAAAAACAAACATCAAACTTACATTGCTATTTCGGCTGAGAGCAGTATTAACGAAGAAACAATACTCTTAAAAACAAACATCAAACTTACATTGCTATTTCGGCTGAGAGCAGTATTAACGAAGAAACAATACACTTAAAAACAAACATCAAACTTACATTGCTATTTCGGCTGAGAGCAGTATTAACGAAGAAACAATACACTTAAAAACAAACATCAAACTTACATTGCTATTTCGGCCGAGAGAAGTATTAACGAAGAAACAATACACTTAAAAACAAACATCAAACTTACATTGCTATTTCGGCTGAGAGAGGTATTAACGAAGAAACAATACACTTAAAAACAAACATCAAACTTACATTGCTATTTCGGCTGAGAGCAGTATTAACGAAGAAACAATACACTTAAAAACAAACATCAAACTTACATTGCTATTTCGGCTGAGAGAAGTATTAACGAAGAAACAATACACTTAAAAACAAACATCAAACTTACATTGCTATTTCGGCTGAGAGAGGTATTAACGAAGAAACAATACACTTAAAAACAAACATCAAACTTACATTGCTATTTTGGCTGAGAGCAGTATTAACGAAGAAACAATACACTTAAAAACAAACATCAAACTTGCGATTTCTCCATAATATTTAAGATATTAAAAGTTATAAAAAGTTGCATTCAGTCTTAAAATAATCAATAATGTGAACTGAAAACACCTAAACCATACTAGTGTGTCTTTAAAGACTTCGTGAAGCGGTCGTTAATTTCATTGTTGCCGTTTGGAGAAATTGCTGGCGACTGAGAACCGAAAAGATTGAATGTAGGTTTTAAATAATGATAATTTTTCCGAGCAAATGGGAGAAAACTAAGTTCATGTCTTTTTATTCAAAAATATATTTCAAAAATAAATGATACGTGTTGGCAAATTAGTTCAATTACTAAAACTACTATTTCATTATGTTGTCATATTTAATATCTAAAACTTATTTTAGAAACAAGATTATTTTTTTATAGTACTCTACAGGCCGAAAAAAAGGCAGTGTTTATTTATAGATACACAGACGCCGCTTGAAAAATGGCACGCCTTGTTTTTATGTCCGTCGCTATTTGAAAAAAAAAAATATCGTTTATTCACATAAGACAGCATGTTTATATTTGTACAACAAATTCCGCCAAACTGTACAACAGTTTGTTGGCAGAAATAGACTCCCCTGTATTAAACATTTACATTACTGCTTTATGTTATGTAAGTTAATATTGTAAGTTTAGCAAGAAAAGTTTAAATGAGTTACAGTTTTGCAAATATTATAAAAACAAATGATTGTTATTATTTATCAGTTCGAGTTCAGTTTTACTTTAAGATTTTTTAGTATGTATTTTTTTAGACTAGCTTTAAAAACATTTTTAGTTGTGCTCTTTCTTATAGTTAACGGTATATCATTATATATTTTGGGAACGAGATACGGTCTAGCCCTCTCACCGTAATAGTGACAAATCAAACTTTATTTTATAAGCAGTAAGGTCCATATTAAAGCTTTAAGTGATACGATCTTTTTGCACATAGTTGACGTGGTGCCATGATTTAAGTTTGTTTCTGTATTGGACCGTGAATATAGATTCTATCTAAGTGTATGATCAAGTAAATTTGATGTAAACGAGACATACATTGCTATTTCGGCTGAGAGAAGTACAGTTCTTAACTTCCATACTGGACTGGGAGAGAAAGAAAAACATAGAATGTTCCAGTTGCCCTTCCTCCCGGGCATGCTGTAGAAGTCAGCAAAAGGGATTCGAGGGTTACAGTGTATTGTAATTTAGGCGATGGGCTGACAACCTGTCACTACAGCAATACACATTACAATCTAAAATTGCCCCCAATTTATGTCAGACGTGGCGAAAGCGCCTTTTAGGAGGCGTTTTACGCTCTGCCTACCACGTAAGGGATAAAGGCGTGATTTTATGTATGTATGTATGTAGAAGTACAGTAATTTTCTCCCACTTGTCCAGAAATTGCTTTATTATTTTAAAAAACATAATTCGCACATTCACTCTTTTCAGTACTATTCTAATTGAAATATGATTAGAATTTCTATCGAATACAAAAACGTTATGAAAACCAAAATAAAGAAAATACCGGGTGTAAGTGACAGCGTACCAGAAACTGATAGGAATGAAACTGAACAACTATCAGCAGGTTTTTTTTTGAAGAAGTGAAAAAACTATTTTGATTTTCCATACAAATTGTCTTATCGAGTTTGTAAGAAGGATAATTGTTATTTCATTTCCTGAAAGAATTTCCTGGTGAAAGTTGTTCAGTTTCGTTGAGTAAGCAACTCCTGTCAGTCTGCGGGACGCTGTCCCTTACACCCGGTATGATAATAACTAAAATTAATAATGTATAGAATGTTATAAATTATAATTTCTTTCATGCTGGACTGGGAGTGAGAGAAAAACATAGAATGTGCCAGCTTTCCTCGCGAGCGTGCTGTAAAAACCAGCTAATAGATCAGAGGGTTTCCGTATATTGTAATTTAGGCGATGGGCTGACAACCTTTCACTACAGCAATATACGTACAAATATATCTTAAATAACCCTCAAAACTTTGTCGGACGTGGCGGAACGACCTTTGTTTAGGTCGTTTACGCTCTACAAAGGCGTGATTATATGTATGTATAAATTGTAAATCTCTTTTTCCAGATTGCGCGAGTTGGTGACAGAACTCAAGTCAGACGACATCAAACTCGAACTCGATCCACTCGAAGTGTGTGCAGCGTAAACTACTAGAACTTATTTTTAGAATAAAGGTAAACAAAGTTTCATGTCATTTTATTCAAAAACACATTTCAAAAATAAATGACTCGTGTTGGAAAATTGGTTAAATTACTAAAACTGCTATTTCATTATGTTGTCATATCTAATAGATAAGTCTTATTTTTGAAACAAGATATTTGATTTAAAGACATGAAACTTTGTTAAATAAAGGTTTTTATTCTAAAACTGAATTTAAAAATACTATAGGCCCGTATTTATAATCAGCACTTGAGAGTAACAGCAGTTAGAGTTAGTAAAGAAATGTTATGTCGCTACATAATGGCCTGTCAAATCTATAGTTAATACTGCTTTCAATCTTGAGATCACTTTATTAATACGAGCCTCGGTCTATACTAATAATATAAGGAGGAAAGATTTGTATTTGTGTGTATGTTTGTAACGGAATAAACTCAAAAACTACTGAACCGATTTCAACAATTCTTTCACCATTAGAAAGCTATGTTCACCCTGAATAGCAAAGGCTAGTTTATACCGCGGGAAAACATCTGATTCCCACGGGAAAACTCATTAAGTTAGCCGCGGGTGAAATGCAGCGTAAAAGGTTAGTTTATTATACCGGGTGTAAGGTTTACTGAACAACTTCCACCGAGACATTCTTTCAGGAAGTGAAAATAAAAATTGGCTTTTCTATATAAAATGTTCACCTTAATCAGACAATTTGTAAGGAATCGCCATTTTTTTTACTTCCTGAAAGAATTTCTTGGTGGAAGTTGTTCAGTATCGTTGACTGAGCAGCCCCTATCAGTTTGAGGAACGTTGTCCCTTACACCCGGTATAGTGATGACGTATTGGTATTACATAACATCCTACATTATTTACTTACTTGTAAATTGTTCATCTTTCTCTCTCGATGACTTTGTAAAAACGTCAAAACAACAATTATTGTTATTAGAATTTTATTACAATATATACAATGTCTTCTACAGCATGCCCGGGAGGATGGGCAGCTGGAACATTCTATGTTTTACTATCTCTCCCAGTCCAGCATGGAAGAAATATTAGAATTTTATTACAATAAATGGCCCTTATACAATCTATAAGACATCGCTAAACCCGTAATAGGTTTGTCTCGATGACTATCCGCATAACGATATTACAGATTATCGTAGTTAATTAATACAGGGTGTAAAACTAACAGAAAGGGATCAAGTGAAAAGATGTGAACCAACATATGAAACTGAACAACTTTCCCCAAGGAACATAGGTTGAAACACGAAAAAAAAAGCTCCTCCATACAAAATGAATCCGGTTACCGCGCATTTAGTATAGGAGTAATTTTTTTTATTATTTTGATCTATGCTCATTGGAGAAAGTTGTTCAGTTTCATGGGCTGATTCACATCATTTCAAATGCTTATACTCTTTCTCTTACACCCTGTATAACAATTTAGCTAATACGTCAGAGTAACGCTATGTAAATATATAAGATATTCTTGGATATAAATAAATCCATAAAAGACACTTAAATAATTAATAGTTATTATATCTTTCCGTAGTCTAGTGGTCAGAGCCATGGGCTTACGATTCGGAGGTCCTGGGTTCGATTCCCAGGGGGAAACAAAGTCGATATTTACCAATTTATCGCTGTGAGGTTTTTCCCACTTTGGTTAGGACATTGCAGGCTGAATCACCTGATTGTCCGAAAAGTAAAAGGATTCCGTGCTTCGGACGGCACGTTAAGCCTCTGTCGTTGATAGTGGTCGTTCCTCAAACCATGTCATAGGCCTGATATCTATCAGTCTGGTAGGCGGTTTGTAAACTCTGACATCAGGGTTCAACGGGTCGTTCGACTCGAAAATCTACTCGCTAAGAATATATGCAGGTATTTCAGTGACATTATTATTTAGTGGATTAGACTATACGTAGATAATTGTGCAATAATTTCATTGTTCTTTTTAATATTTACATACATACATATAATCACGCCTTTATACCTAATGGGGTAGGCAGAGCGTAAACGACCTGAACAAAGTTCGTTCAGCCACGTCTGACAAAGTTTTGAGGGTTATTCAAGATAGATTTGTAGGTACATGGCTGTATTGACAGATTGTCAGCCCATCACTTAAATTACAATATACTGAAACCCTCGCATCCGTTTGCTGGTTTTTACGACATGTTCGGTAGGAAATGCAGCTGGCACATTCTGTTTTTCTCATTTAAAAAGTAATAAAAATAGTTATTAATAGGAGTAAATTCCTTCATTTATATAAATTACGCACGAAATTAATAATTTATACTTACTGTGTATATAGGTGTAAGCTAAACTGAAACCATTATTGAAATTGTACTTATGTTACTCAAACCAATAAAGTGCTTATTTATTAAAATATTTCGTTTTATTTTATGACTAGCGACCCGCCCCGGCTTCGCACGGAAATTATCGGTGTTTCTCTACTATAGTATGCATGTATTATACATATAAACCTTCCTCTTGAATCACTCTATCCATTAAAAGAAACCGCATCAAAATCCGTTGCGTAGTTTTAAAGATTTATGCATACATAGGGATATAGGGACAGAGAAAGCGACTTTGTTTTATACTATGTAGATGGGAATAATGGTGGGAAAACATCCCATAATTTATTCCGGGTGTAAGGGACAGCGTACCAAACTAGAAACAATAACACAAAGGCATTGTCCCCAGGGAATCGAATCCTCCCTCCTTCCGGGTCGAGAGCCCATGGGTCAGACCTAGCGGTCTAGCGACCACGGAGGCAATTAATAAATAAAAGTAAAATAAAAATGACTTTATTTCCTCACCACATAGTATTCACTGTTATAAGGGACATTATGCTAGGCACAAGATTTGACAAAATAAAACAAATGTGTATAGGAAAAAATATTTTTATTTACAAATGCTATCATAAGTTTATAACCATTAATAATTACTACTAAACCTTATACAATACTTATTGTACAATCTTCACAGAAGGCGTATAGTCACTGTTTTATAGCTACTTATAACATTCTATAGTATTTCCAACTGACTTTTAGAATAAAGGTACAATACTCCGAGGCTGAAAAAAAGCAATTTATGGTCGAGTTGCTACAAATGCAAATTTATTGCTATTTCGGCTGAGAGAAATACATACATATATTCACGCCTGTATCCCTAATGGGGTAGGCAGAGCGTAAACGACCTAAACAAAGGTGTCCCGCCACGTCTGACAAAGTTTTGAGGGTTATTTAAGATAGAATTCTAGGTATATTGCTGTAGTGACAGGTTGTCAGCCCATCGCCTAATATACAATATACTGAAACCCTCGGATCCCTTTGCTGGATTTTACAGCATGCCCGGGAGGAAAAGCAGCTGGCACATTCTATGTTTTTCTCTCGCTCCCAGTCCAGCATAGAAGTGAGAGAAATATAGTACTTTTATCTCATTTTCCGAGGAAACAATAACAATATACTTCTTCTTCTGTCGAGTGGATATCGAGTCTATCGACCCGATGAACCCTGGTGTCAGAGTTTTTAAACCGCCTAGTAGCACAATATACTTAAAAACAAACAGCAAACTTGCGATTTCTCCATAATATATTGCCATTTAAGATTTGCATGGCGCCTTTGACAGGCGTGTATTCCATTTTGTTAAATTTAAAAAAGTTATATGTACATTCAGCCTGAAAATAATCAATAATGTGAAATAAAAAACAACTAAACAATACTAGCGTTAAGGACACGCGAAGCGAAAGACTTCGTGAAGCGGTCGTTAATTTCATTGTTGTCGTTTGGAGAAATTGCTGGCGTAGTGCGAATATGAGGACCAAAGAGAGTGAATGTATGTTTCCTTTTTTTTTAAAGTAATGAAGCTGTTTCCGAGCAAATGAGAGAAAACAAAGTTTCATTCCTTTAATCGAAGGTCTTGATTCTAAAATATTTTTTAGCTGAAAACATAATGAAATAGTAGTTTTACTAATTTACCTAATTTGCCAACACGTATCATTTATTTTTGAAATGTGTTTTTGAATAAAAAGACATGAAACTTTGTTTACCTTTATACTAAAACTCAGTTGGAAATACAGAAATAATTTTGGGAAATATTCTTACAGATATTCTCACAAACTGAAAAAGAAAAAAAAATAGAACTTAATTCATTTTAGCGTCATCTTGCGTCGAGTAGCGAAACTAAAATTTGTTCTTATTTTGCCTCACTGAAAAGCAGCTCATAATATTCTTAAGAGGGAAAGAGACGACATGAACGTCAACCGCGTGTGGGACGAGTATCGTCGCAAAATGTCCAATTTATACTTGAAACTAAAAAAAAAATTTTGGTAAACGCTCCGTTTGACCTAAATCTATCATAATAAAGGGATACTTCATGTAAGGAACATTTTGCGAAATGGTTATTTTGCGACGATACCAGCTAGTTGTTAAATAAAAATGAAGGTGCGACGCAACCTCATGTTATGTCCGTCGTCTCTGTCTTATGGTGTACGAGAGAAAGAGACGGCACGAGCACCAATCGTGTGTGAACTGTAACTTTGCAAAATATACCTTTAAAAAGTCTTTTCAGTAGCTGCCCACTATTTAAATTATATGTATCATAAAGGGACATTTTGCGAAAGAGACATTTTGCGACCAAAAGACATTTTGTGATGTAACGGTGTGAGTCAGCGGGACGGCTCTATGTTCACATGTATATCCTGCGCAGATGCTGCGCGGTGGTGAGACAGAGACGGAGCATCGGCCGAGTGTGAGTGAGCGGGACGGCTCTATGTTCACATGTATATCCTGCGCAGATGCTGCGCGGTGGTGAGACAGAGACGGAGCATCGGCCGAGTGTGAGTGAGCGGGACGGCTCTATGTTCACATGTATATCCTGCGCAGATGCTGCGCGGTGGTGAGACAGAGACGGAGCATCGGCCGAGTGTGAGTGAGCGGGACGGCGCTATGTTCACATGTATATCCTGCGCAGATGCTGCGCGGTGGTGAGACAGAGACGGAGCATCGGCCGAGTGTGAGTGAGCGGGACGGCGCTATGTTCACATGTATATCCTGCGCAGATGCTGCGCGGTGGTGAGACAGAGACGGAGCATCGGCCGAGTGTGAGTGAGCGGGACGGCGCTATGTTCACATGTATATCCTGCGCAGATGCTGCGCGGTGGTGAGACAGAGACGGAGCATCGGCCGAGTGTGAGTGAGCGGGACGGCGCTATGTTCACATGTATATCCTGCGCAGATGCTGCGCGGTGGTGAGACGGAGACGGAGCATCGGCCGAGTGTGAGTGAGCGGGACGGCTCTATGTTCACATGTATATCCTGCGCAGATGCTGCGCGGTGGTGAGACAGAGACGGAGCATCGGCCGAGTGTGAGTGAGCGGGACGGCGCTATGTTCACATGTATATCCTGCGCAGATGCTGCGCGGTGGTGAGACAGAGACGGAGCATCGGCCGAGTGTGAGTGAGCGGGACGGCGCTATGTTCACATGTATATCCTGCGCAGATGTTGCGCGGTGGTGAGACAGAGACGGAGCATCGGCCGAGTGTGAGTGAGCGGGACGGCGCTATGTTCACATGTATATCCTGCGCAGATGTTGCGCGGTGGTGATCGCGTTGCATTGCGGACAGATCTTCTTAGCGCGCAGTGATTGCAGCCAGCATACCTGCAAATCAAACAAATGTTGTGTTAAAGCGAATAACCAACAAAATAAAAATATAATACCTTTATTTATTTTTTATTCTGTTGGCCTCAATATATTTAAACTTAAGCACTCGCTTTGGAATATAAGTCGCGTACTTCACGACATGTTTCGGGACATTCGGAGTCCCTTCATCAGGTTGAGTGTATATACGCAACCTTATTTATATATACATCATCATCTCCCTAGCCTTATCCCGTATGTCACGGGGTCGGCTACCTACTCTAGGGGATTGAACGAGGGTACTGGTTTTTACACAGAGCGACTGCCATCTGACCTCCGCAACCCAGAAGGGAAACCAGACCCAATCCTAGATTAGGTCAGAGTTTTCAAGCCGCCAATGCTTAGCACTGGCCTCTGATATGGCTTAACGACTAATATCTACGGTATTAAACGATATTAACCGGGACCAACGGCTTAACGTGCCTTCCGAAGCACGGAAAAAGCGCCGAATAAACGTACATATGAAATTCGTAAATCGAAAAACACATTGGTACGTGGTGGGATTCGAACCACTACCTCCCGCTCAGGATGCAGCGGCCCTAACCACTACACCATCGGGCTCTCTTATTTATATATACATATATATATATATATATATAAATAAAATAATCGTAATAACACTTCTATACCTTACTTGCTACGTTATCCAGAATTTACGAATATATGTATGGAAGAAGCAAATATGTATGGTGTTACCTCGCAGTAGACGTGCCAGCACTGTATGGACACGGCGGGAGACACATGCGGGCCCAGGCATATCAGACATTTCGCCTGAAACAATACATACATACATACATAAAATCACGCCTTTATCCCTAATGGGGTAGGCAGAGCGTAAACGACCTAAACAAAGGTCGTTCCGCCACGTCTGACAAAGTTTTGAGGGTTATTTTAAGATCGATTTGTAGGTATATTGCTGTAGGGACAGGTTGTCAGCCCATCGCCTAAATTACAATATACTGAAACCCTCAGATCCCTTAGCTGTTTTTTACAGCATGGCCGGGAGGAAATGTAGCTGAAAACAATACAGATTGTACATATATATATTTAAAAAAAAACACGATCACACTCATAGTCCCCACTAGGATTCCCTGTATCGGGGCGCCATGGACATACACAGAAACAACCACATAGAACACCTAGAAACAGACATTTAAACTCATCATTCAAAAGTCTGCCCCGGCGGAGAATCGAACACGGGACCTTCTGCAGGCAGGTACATTGCCAACTAGGCTGCGCGGCTTACTTCTATTTGGAGCTAGCTTACTTATTTTTGGGCTATCTTACTTCTTTTTCAGGCTAGCTGACTTATTTTTGGGGCTAGCTTACTTCAATTTGGAGCTAGCTTACTTATTTTTGGGCTAAAATACTTCTTTTTGGGTCTAGCTTACTTCAATTTGGAGCTAGCTTAGTTATTTTTGGGGTAGCTTACTGCAATTTGAAGCTAGCTTACTTATTTTTGGGCTAACATACTTCCTTTTGGGGCCAGCTTACTTCTTTCTGGGGCTAACTTACTTATTTTTGGGGTTAGCTTACTTCAATTTGAAAATAGCTTACTTATTTTTGGCTAACATACTTCTTTTTGGGGCTAGCTTATTTCTTTCCGGGGCTAGCTTACTTCTTTTGGGGCAGGCTTACTTCTTTCTGGGGCTAGCTTACTTCTTTTTGGAGCTAACATACTTATTTTTAGGGCTAGCTTACTTATTTTGGGGCTAGCTAGCTTAAAATCACCTGCTGATAGTTGTTGAGTTTCGTTGACTGAGCAACCTCTATCAGTTTGCGGGACGCTGTCCCTTACACCAGGTTTAGTCACATACCTCCAGTGCTGCCCCCTGCTTGTGCTCCAGCTCTCTGATCTTGGCCTTGAGCGCCGCGATCCTGGTCTCGGCACTCGCTTCTACAAGGCCGTTGTGTTTGTGCGTCACTTCCGTTTCCGGTGCGTGTCTGAGCGTCATTTCCGTGTCCGGTTGGCTGTGAGCGCCTTCTGCGCCGTTCTCGTGGGTTCTGTCTTCCTCCGGCGGGGTATGGTCGGGGATCTCAGCCTGGAAAAATAACATAACAATACTTTATTGCACGTAAGAATACAAATCATACAACACAACAGATAACAACAAAAAACAAGTACAACATAGGCGGCCTTATTGCTAAGGTATTAACCAAATAACAACAAAGTCTTTCATTAAAGTTCTTGGAGAGGTGGACGCAAGTTCATATTAAGTAGGCCCCACATACATACATACATATAATCAAGCCTTTATCCCTAATGGGCTAGGCAGAGCGTAAACGACCTAAACAAAGGTCGTTCCGCCACGTCTGACAAAGTTTTGAGGGTTATTCAAGATGGATTTGTACGTATATTGCTGTAGTGACAGGTTGTCAGCCCGTCGCCTAAATTACAATACACTGTAACCCTCGAGTCCCTTTTGCTGACTTCAACAGCATGCCCGGGAGGAAGGGCAGCTGGAACATTCTATGTTTTTCTATCTCTCCCAGTCCAGCATGGAAGAAAGTAGGCCCCACTCATGTACTAATACCTAGTTTTAAGTTTACTAACACTGCATGTATGACTGTGCCACACACACACACACACACACACACACTCTAAATATCCAACTGAACATACTAAAGCTTTGGTATTGTGATGTAAGTAGGTATTTTTGTATTCTTTTCCATTTATTGTAGTTAAATTTGTTGTTTTCTTTAACATATTGATGTGGTAAGGAAGAGCGGTGTCTCTCATCACAGGTGTTTAGCTTAAAGAGGGACATCGGCATATTTGTCAAATTTAAATGTATTAGAAGGAAATAAACATTTTTATTTTATTTTATTTATGTAATTGTAAATTTAATTTGGATTTTATTTTATTTGTTTGGTAATTATTATTATTGTGGCTATCTTATTTCCGTCTCTATTTTATTTTACTATCCTGAATTATTGTAATGTACTGTATATGGATTTTTATCTGAAATAAATAATTTGAATTTGAAAGTTTTAAGTATGGTAGCAATTCTTTGTTGTAAAAATCACGGCTTAAGGTTTGCCGGAGTCCCGTACCATGCATTTCTTCCATGCTGGACTGGGAGAGATAGAAAAACATAGAATGTTCCAGCTGCCCTTCCTCCCGGGCATGCAATTGAAGTCAGCAAAACGGACTCGAGGGTTACAGTGTATTGTAATTTAGGCGATGGGCTGACAACCTGTCACTAAAGCAATACATATTACAATCTAAAACTGTCCTCAATTTTTGTCAGACGTGGCGAAAGCGCCTTTTAAGAGGCGTTAAACGCTCTGCCTACCGCACTGTGGAACGAAAATCGGGTTTCATAGACTTAGGGACTTGAATTTTTAAGTGCCACTTTTTTTGATGAAAATGGATACTGTTCATCATCATGATCCTCAAAAACATCATCTGACTTACTTTGACTTTGTATTTATTGAATAATATTTTTTTTACGAAAAATTTGTATGGAGCCCGGATGAAAAATCAAGATATCTCCAGACCCGCAGAATTTCCCGTTATATCCTCGCACACTATTTTAAAACTAATTATTTATGATTTTTTGACATACTACATATAACGGTATCTTCTGCGGAACTTTTTTTAAAAATACGAAAGTGATTTGTATGGAACCGGAACAAGAATAACTTTTTTTTACGGATCCGCTGGTCATACTACTATATCCTCGTACGTGTTTATAGAACTATTTTTTTATGATTTTTTGACATACTTGATGTTACGGTCTTTGCGGAAAATACTTTAAAAATACGAAACCAAATTTGTATAGAGCTGGGAAGGAAAATACCTATTTCTTCCGAACCGCAGTTCATACCGTTATGTTCTCGCACATTGTTATAGTACTATTTTTTATGATTTTTTAACATACTTCATGTTACGGTATCTACTGCGGAAAAAACTTTAAAAATACGAAACCAAATTTGTATAACTAAAAATTATTATTCATATTTATTGTAATTTTTTTTCAATTCAATAGAGATGTTAAAATCAATTGTTTTTTTCATTTATTTGACACACAATCCAAGTACTGAATTTAAACAAGGTCCAAAAATAAAACCAATTCAAAGCATTAAAAAAATTAAAATACAGTATAAAACATAGATTCATGTTGAAAAAGCAGCAAATATTAAAATTAAAATATTAAATTTAAAAATATATAAAAAGTTAAGAAAGTACTATAACCATGTCACCTGCGGTTGCGGAAAGACTGATATTTTCGTCTTTAGATATTTGAAGTTCCGCAGTAGGATACCTCTGTTGTATGTGTTTTCTTAACATAAAAAAATAGTACATAACGGTACTGCGGTTCGGAAGAAATAGGTATTTTTCTTCCCAGCTGCATACATTCGTATTTTAAAAGTAGTTTCCGCAATATTTACCGTAACATGAAGTATGTCAAAAAATCATAATAAAATAGTACTATAACAATGTGCGAGAACATAACGGTATAAACTACGGTTCGGAAGAAATAGGTATTTTTCTTCCCAGCTCTATACAAATTTGGTTTCGTATTTTTAAAGTTTTTTCCGCAGTAGATACCGTAACATGAAATATGTTAAAAAATCATAAAAAAATAGTACTATAACAATGTGCGAGAACATAACGGTATGAACTGCGGTTCGGAAGAAATAGGTATTTTTCTTCCCAGCTCTATACAAATTTGGTTTCGTATTTTTAAAGTTTTTTCCGCAGTAGATACCGTAACATGAAATATGTTAAAAAATCATAAAAAAATAGTACTATAACAATGTGCGAGAACATAACGGTATGAACTGCGGTTCGGAAGAAATAGGTATTTTTCTTCCCAGCTCTATACAAATTTGGTTTCGTATTTTTAAAGTTTTTTCCGCAGTAGATACCGTAACATGAAATATGTTAAAAAATCATAATAAAATAGTACTATAACAATGTGCGAGAACATAACGGTATAAACTACGGTTCGGAAGAAATAGGTATTTTTCTTTCCAGCTGTATACATTCGTATTTTTAAAGTAGTTTCCGCAATAGATACCGTAACATGAAGTATGTCAAAAAATCATAATAAAATAGTACTATAACAATGTGCGAGAACATAACGGTATAAACTGCGGTTCGGAAGAAATAGGTGTTTTTCTTCCCAGCTGCATAAATTCTTATTTTTAAAATAGTTTCCGCAATAGATACCGTAACATGAAGTATGTCAAAAAATCATAATAAAATAGTACATACGTACATACATATAATCACGCCTTTATCCCTAATGGGGTAGGCAGAGCGTAAACGACCTAAACAAAGGTCGTTCCGCCACGTCTGACAAAGTTTTGAGGGTTATTCAAGATGGATTTGTACGTATATTGCTGTAGTGACAGGTTGTCAGTCCATCGCCTAAATTACAATATACTAAAACCCTCAGATCCCTCAGCTGGTTTTTACAGCATGCCCGGGAGGATATGCAGCTCGCACATTCTATGTTTTTCTCTAGCTCCCAGTCCAGCATGGAAGAAACAAATAATAAAATAGTACTATAACAATGTGCGAGAACATAACGGTATAAACTGCGGTTCGGAAGAAATAGGTATTTTTCTTCCCAGCTCTATGCAAATTTGGTTTCATCGTATTTTTAAAGTATTTTCCGCAGTAGATACCGTAACATGAAGTATGTCAAAAAATCATAAAAAATAGTACTATAACAATGTGCGAGAACATAACGGTATGAACTGCGGTTCGGAAGAAATAGGTATTTTCCTTCCCAGCTCTATACAAATTTGGTTTCGTATTTTTAAAGTATTTTCCGCAAAGACCGTAACATCAAGTATGTCAAAAAATCATAAAAAAATAGTTCTATAAACACGTACGAGGATATAGTAGTATGACCAGCGGATCCGCAAAAAAAAGTTATTCTTGTTCCGGTTCCATACAAATCACTTTCGTATTTTTAAAAAAAGTTCCGCAGAAGATACCGTTATATGTAGTATGTCAAAAAATCATAAATAATTAGTTCTAAAATAGTGTGCGAGGATATAACGGGAAATTCTGCGGGTCTGGAGATATCTTGATTTTTCATCCGGGCTCCATACAAATTTTTCGTAAAAAAAATATTATTCAATAAATACAAAGTCAAAGTAAGTCAGATGATGTTTTTGAGGATCATGATGATGAACAGTATCCATTTTCATCAAAAAAAGTGGCACTTAAAAATTCAAGTCCCTAAGTCTATGAAACCCGATTTTCGTTCCACAGTGTACCGCCGTGATTTATGTATGTATGTATGAGAGATAGAGATAAATTTATTAATAATTGTAAATTACAAGTCAAGAAATTATAAGCACTTAAGTATATCACATTAATAATCATTTAAATTGCTTTTATTATCATTAAAATTAATAAAATCATTATAACCATAGAAGGCCTGTTCGACAAGCCAACGCTTAGGCCGTGATTTAAAGCTATTTAAGCTTGGTGCCTGCTTATATGTAAAATTAGTATATATATATATATATATACATATAATCACGCCTTTATCCCCAATGGGGCAGGCAGAGCGCAAACAACCCAAACAAAGGTCGTTCCGCCACGTCTGACAAAGTTTTGAGGGTTGTTTTAGATAGACTTGTAGGTATATTGCTGTAGTGACAGGTTGTCAGCCCATCGCCTAACTTACAATATACTGAAACCCTCGGATCCCTTAGCTGGTTTGTACAGCATGCCCGGGAGGAAATGCAGCTGGCACATTCTATGTTTAAAAAAAAATAGTATAAATATCTTAAATTAGTATTTATGTACGTAGGTATTTGTATTTATTACCTATATGTATGTATTATTATTTATTATAGATGTTTATTTAAGTAACATATATGTATGTTTATGTAGGTTCTAGGTTATATGTATATGTAAAAGTCTACAGCGTGTACAGTCTTGTCCCCGTATATATTGTTATCTCATATTCAGTTTTACAGGTTGGCTGGAAGAGATCTCTTTATAGAGATAAGCTCACCTTTGTGAACTAAGTTTAAATTTGTTTATTTATTGTAAATTTTTTGTACGCAATAAAGAATATATATATATATATATATGTATGTATGTAAAACCAAACCATTCTGGTATTCCACAAATTAGCACTTTGAGAACTAAAAAAGTGTTTTTTTGGGTTAGAAAATTTTAAATTGTGGCCTCTTAAGTGTGGGTTTTGTGTGGTTTCCAGAAACAATATAGATTTTTCCATCAGTTGTTTAGTTTTTGACCCTACTTACATCGTGCGCTATCCGGGAGGGCGAGTACTGCGGCGGCCCGTACAGCTCAGCGTCTTCATCTCCATCCACCACCTGAACAACAAACAACATTTTATTTTATACATACATACATACGTAGGCAGGCCTCCCACAAGGTGGACCGACGATCTGGTGAAGGTCGCGGGAAGCTGCTGGATGCAGAAGGCGCTAGACCGATCATCGTGGAGGTCCTTGGGGGAGGCCTATGTCCTGCAGTGGACGTCTATCGGCTGAGACGAGACGACGAGACGAGACATATAATCACGCCTTTATCCCTAATGGGGTAGGCACAGCGTAAACGACCTAAACAATGGTCGTTCCGCCACGTCTGACAAGTTTTGAGGATTATTACAGATGATCATGACGTATATTTCTTTAGTGACAGGTTGTCAGCCCATCGCCTAAAATTGCAATATACTATAACCCTCGAATCTATTAGCTGGTTTTTACAGCATGCTCTGGAGGTGATGCAGCTGGCACATTCGATGTTTTTTTATCACTCCCAGTCCAGCATGGAAGAATTCAATTTTATAATGGATTTTTGCACTCAGTGCTATTTATTTCTAAAAATGTGTAGAAGTTTTCTTCCATGCTGGCCGGGGAGCGAGAGAAAAACATTGAATGTGACAACTGCATTTCCTCCCGGGCATGCTGTATAAACCAGCTAAGGGAATCGAGGGTATCAGTATATTGCAATTTAGGCGATGGGCTGACAACCTATCACTACAGCAATATACCTACTAATCTATCTTAGATAAACCCTCATAACTTTGTCAGAAGTGGCGGAGCGACCAATGTTTGGGTCGTTTCCGCTCTGCCTACCCCGTTCGGGATACAGGCGTGATTATATGTATGTATGTATGTTTTGCACTATTTATTTCTGAAAATGTGTGGAAGTTATAATAAAGAATGCGCTCACACTGACATATTCAATTGCAGTCTAAATTATTTTCAGTCACAACTGTACAAGGTGGCGCAAAAGAAGTCATCCGATGTTGTTTGGCTCTCATTTTTTTTCTAAATGAAAAACTTCGAATCTGTTTTTTGATTATATTTATTTGCACCTTTAGAATTTTACTGGTCAAGTCGAGAAGATGATATCGGCCAAATGGGCGCCGTTACAATTGATTGCCATACGGGCTCGTTTTATGGCATTTTTCATCACTTCGGCGAGAACTTCGGGCGACAGATTCTCGCACTCGTGTCGAATGTTGTCTTTGAGGGCTTCCAAGGTCTCAGGCTTGTTGACGTAAACACGAGACTTCAAAAAACCCCATAAAAAGAAGTCCGGGACCGTTAAATCGGGCGATCTGGCCGGCCAGTGCAAATCGCCAAAACGAGAGATTAGGCGACCCGGAAATGCCGCCTTCAGAATGTCGGTTGTGGCTCGTGCAGTGTGCGCCGTTGCCCCGTCCTGTTGGAACCACATGTCCTCCAGTCCCAATTCGTCCAATTGCGGCAGAAAAAATTCGGTCAACATGGCCCTATAGCGCGCACCGTCCACTGTTGTCGTTTGACCCGCGGCGTTCTCGAAAAAAAATGGCCCGATGACTCCTCCAGCGTGAACAGCGCACCACGCAGTCACTTTGAGCGGGTGTAACGGCTCCTCGTGCATCACTCGTGGATTCTCGGTGCCCCAGAAGCGATAATTTTGCCGATTCACGTAACCGCTGAGGTGGAAATGAGCCTCATCGCTCATGATGATTTTGGTCGAAAAATTGTCCAATTCTTCCTCGAGATTGAGGATGGCTTGGGCGTAGGTTACGCGCGTTTGGCGGTCGGCAGGCAGCAGCTGATGCACGGTCTGGACTTTGTAAGGAAACATCTTCAAGTCTCGCACCAAAATTCGCTGCAAGGACCGCCGGCTGAGGCCCAATTGCGTGGCACGTCGTCTGGTCGATGTTTCGGGGCTCACTTCAACGTCCTCGGCTACAGCGGCGATATTCTCGGCAGAACGGGCGCTCCGGGGCCGGCCACTCTTAGCAACGTCTCGTGTGGTCCCATACTCTTCAAGGTTGGTGGCTAAACGTCGCAGTGTTTGCGCAGTCGGTGTCGGACGGCCGGGGAATCGGCGACGGAATTCGCGCTGCGCCAACACCACAGACGAATTGTTACTCAAAAAAATAGACACGATTTTTCCGCGTTCTTGGGGAGTGTATCGCTCCATGGCTTGTTCACTTGTATTCTGCATCTGTCTAGTCCACAAATGTCAAAACAGATTTGACATTGGCGGCCATTTGCAAAAATGAGAGCATCTTCCAATAGGGTGATTTCTTTTGCGCCACCTTGTATAACAATATTAAAAACAAAGTTTCAATTTCCTACCCTCTGACCCCCGGCCTAGACGCGCATGTATCACTAAAGTACTTGAGTGTCCTAGTGCTAATACCAAATTATTTTCCAATTCCTTTTCTGTTCGAGCTACACAACTTTGGAACAAGCTTCCGAAGACAGTTCAAGACTGTCCATCTATATCCTTTTTCAAAAAAAGAGTGAAAGAGCACTTCCTATCGCAACAAAATTAGTATTTATGTACGTACATACATACATAAATCACGCCTTTATCCCTTACGGGGTAGGCAGAGCGTTTAACGCCTCGTAACAGGCGCTTTCGCCACGTCTGACAAAAATTGAGAGCAATTTTAGATTGTAATATGTATTGCTATAGTGACAGGTTGTCAGCCCATCGCCTAAATTGCAATACACTGTAACCCTCGAGTCCCTTTTGCTGACTTCAACAGCATGCCCGGGAGGAACGGCAGCTGGAACATTCTATGTTTTTCTATCTCTCCCAGTCCAGCATGGAAGTAACAAACAACATTAAATTTTCTAATAGATTTTTGCACTCAGTGCTATTTATTTCTGAAAATGTGTAGAAGTTTTCTTCCATGCTGGCCTGGGAGCGAGAGAAAAACATTTTTTTTTTTTAATGGACCTTATTGCAAAATACTACAAAGTGTATATAATGCGTCACCGGGCTAAGGCGGGGAGTTGCTACACGCAATCTACACCCTTAATGAAATGGCAACTGCCTAAGGGCGCCCACTAGGGCTCGAACCTCGGCTTATGGCGTTGCCTTGGGGACTCCTTATCGGAGAGAATCTGCCCGGTACGTGCCGGTAAACCCCAAAGTGGGGAGCAAAGGAGGGACCACCGCGACCCCGCCGGCGGGGTGGAGAAAAACATAGAATGTGCCAGCTGCATTCCTTCCCGGGCATGCTGTAAAAACCAGCTATGCATTCCGAGGGATTCAGTATTTTGCTATTTAGTTGATGGGCTGACAACCTGTCACATTATATATATATATATATATAATATATAACCTGTCACTATAGCAATATACATATCTAATCTATCTTAAATAACCCTCAAAACTTTGTCAGACGTGGCGGAACGACCTTTTCTTTTAAGGATTGTTAAGGCTCTGCCTACCCCATTAGGGATAAAGGCGTGGTTATTTTATTTATTTATTTTTTACAGGACCTTAACCCAATTTTTTACACATATATATATATATTACTTACATTAGTTATTAAATATTATTCAATTGAAAAACAATTCAGTGCCGTTTCTGTGAACTTCCGCAAACAGCAATTGAAATGATCAACATACATACATATAATCACGCCTTTATCCCTTATGGGGTAGGCAGAGCGTAAACGACCTAAACAAAGGTCGTTCCGCCACGTCTGACAAAGTTTTGAGGGTTATTCAAGATGGATTTGTATTTTGTACGTATATTGCTGTAGTGACAGGTTGTCAGCCCATCGCCTAAATTGCAATATACTGAAACCCTCAGATCCCTTAGCTGAAAAGATCAATGAGAGAAATATATGTAAAAAATTGGGTTAAGGTCCTGTAAAAAATAAATAAATAAAATAATCACGCCTTTATCCCTAATGGGGTAGGTTAGGTTAATCCACCTTGTTTGATAATCGCAAGCCAGTCACGAGCGGCGAGTGCCTCATGAGTATTTTATGTATGTAAGTAGATTATAGTTATAGACCTGCCTTTGATAGTGGTCGTTACTCAAACCATGTCAGAGGCCTGATAGTTGTGCTACTAGGCGGTTTAAAAACTCTGACGTCAGGGTTCATCGGGTCGATAGACTCGATACCCACTCGACAGAAGAAGAAGAAGATAGTTATAGACCCACCAGCGCGTCATTGTTGGACGCCCTCCGCACGCAGACGCCCTGCCTAGCCCCGTCGGTCTGCAGCGCGGTGGCCCGCACGCGCCACTCGCCGCACCACTCGTACTCCGCCCCGAAGCGCCCGCCCGACGGCTCCGAGTCGTTCTGAAGTTACAAATATCACACATTAAAGCATGCTAGCCTGACAGCGAGACAAACATAGAATGTGCCAGCTGCATTGCCTCTCAGGTATGCTGTAAAAACCAGCTAAGGGATTCGAGGGTTTCAGTTTATTGTATATTAGGCGATGGGCTGACAAACTGTCACTAACCTATATTATAATTACCTATATTATAATTTTACACGCCTTATCTGCCTCACCTATGCACTCTCACTACCTTAAGTCAGCTGGAAGAGATTTCTTTTTAGAGATAAGCTGTACCTGTTATGCTATTGTTTTTTTATATTTGTGTCCTATGTATGTTTATGTGTGCAATAAATTGTTAAATACGCAATATACCTTAAAATCTATCTTAAATAACCCTCAAAGCTTTGTCAAACGTGGCGAAACTAGCTTTTTTTGATAGGCTGACAACCTGTCACTACAGCAATATACCTATCTTAAATAACCTTCAAAACTTTGTCAGACGAGCGACTTTGTGAGACTTTCCGACTCAAAAAAATAAAAAAGCCGTAGTCGGTATTTATACATACATATAATCACGCCTTTATCCCGAATGGGGTAGGCAGAGCGTGAACGACCTAACAAAGGTTGTTCCGCAACGTCAGAACTCCTATAGATATGATAAAGTATTCTAAATTAGAGTTCTAAAAGGGCCTTTGCACACATACATACATATAATCACGCCTTTATCCCTAATGGGGTAGGCAGAGCGTAAACGACCTAAATAAAGGTCGTTCAGCCACGTCTGACAAATTTTTGAGGGTTATTTAAGATAGGTTTGTACATATATTGCTGTAGTGACAGGTTGTCAGCCCATCGCCTAAATTGCAATATACTGAAACCTTCAGATCCCTTAGCTGGTTTTTACAGCATGCCCGGGAAGAACAGCTGGCACATTCTATGTTTTTCTCTCGCTCCCAGTCCAGCATGGAAGTTTTTCCTTTGCGCTGATCCGAATTAGTATCCCAATATTTTCTGATCCGAATTCAATTCAATTTATTTAATCAATTACAAAATAATATTTGTGTATGACAATTTTCTTACAACTAACAACATAAAATAAATTCAAAATAAATGTATACAATTAAAAAAAGGAACTTTTTATCAGTGGCAACAAAAATATTTAATTAATTAATAGTCATCATCATCTCTCTAGCCTTATCCCGTATGTCACGGGGTCGGCTACCTAATCTAGGGGATTGAACGAGGGTACTGGTTTTTATACAGAGCGACTGCCATCTGACCTCCGCAACCCAGAAGGGAAACCAGACCCAATCCTAGATTAGGTCAGAGTTTTCAAGCCGCCAATGCTTAGCACTGGCCTCTGATATGGCTTAACGACTAATATCTACGGTATTAAACGATATTAACCGGGACCAACGGCTTAACGTGCCTTCCGAAGCACGGAAAAAGCGCTGAATAAACTTACATATGAAATCCGAAAACCGAAAAACACATTGGTACGTGGTGGGGTTCGAACCACGACCTCCCGCTCAGGAGGCAGCGGCCCTATCCACTACACCATCGGGCTCCCTAATCCGAATTAGTATCCGAATATTTTCTGATCCGAATTCTTAGGGGAATTACCTCTACGTCGATGCTCTCATCCTCGGAGCTGGAGTCCGGCACGTCTTCGTCGAGCGTGGCGCCGGTGCGCTTCAGGCAGCGGAGCGCGTGCCGCTGCAACCTGGACAGTGGGATAACACCTTTATTAAATAAAGGAATTTTTTGATCGGTTCATGAATAGGAGTTATTAGGTATTTTTTTTTATTATTTATTTATATGCTTTATTTATTTATATACTGCAGGGCAAATGAGGTAAGAAAGTTATATAAGAAAACAAATAGCCGAATTGAGAACCTCCTTTTTTGAATTTGGAGTCGGTTAAAAATAGATTTATTTTTGTAGGCAGAGCGTAAACAACCTAAACAAAGGTCGTTCCGCCACATTTGACAAAGTTAAGAGGGTAATTTAAGGTATATTGCTGTAGTGACAGATTCCCCATCGCCTAAATTATAATATACTGAAACCCTTGGATCCGTTAGCTGGTTTTACAGCATGCCTGGGAGGAAATGCAGTTGGCATTCTATGTTTTTCTCTCGCTCCCAGGCCAGCATGGAACAAATCTATTTTAAATAACCTTCAAAACTCTGTCAGATGTGGCAGAACAATTGAAGTTGAAGTTGAAGTTGAATGAACTTTTTTTTTTTTTTTTTTGTTTTTTTGATTATTAAAAATCGTTTTTTTTTTCACATTTAAACAATTTATTTCCACAAAAAAAAAGAATACGGTTTACAATTATACATACATACATAAATCACTTCTTTATCCTTTACGGGGTAGGCAGAGCGTTTAACGCCTCGTCAAAGGCGCTTTCGCCACGTCTGACAAAAATTGAGGGCAATTTTAGATTGTAATATGTATTGCTATATTGACAGGTTGTCAGCCCATCGCCTAAATTACAATACACTGTAACTCTCGAGTCCCTTTTGCTGACTTCAACAGCATGCCCGGGAGGAAGGGCAGCTGGAACATTCTATGTTTTTCTATCTCTCCCAGTCCAGCATGGAAGTAACTACTCCTCGCCACTGATAGCTAATATACTAAAATAGCACAATTATAGTAGTATAATTTTTAACAATTGCTTAGGTTACAATTGTAACTTATTATCTAACTTAACTTAAATTGCTACTTAGCTAGCAAGATTAGAAGATCTAAATTAAAGGTAGTTTGCAGTATTTTTTAATTCCTACCTGGACATGGGCAGGGTGGTATTGCAAACCGGGCACTCCCCTTGCGTGGGCGGCGGCGTCGAGCGGCGTCGGGCGCGCAGCCGGCGCAGGCGGTTCGACCGGACGCGCTGGGAAACAACGACAAAGGATTATTGACGGATGCTCCATCAGGGAACAGTTTTAAGAACACACTTGATAAGCGGTTAAACAGTGACAGACAATAAGCACAGCTCGGACACTCCTAACTATCATGTCATTTTGGTCACACATCGACAGACGGCATGTTGCACTTGGCATGCGCTTGTGTGCGTGTTATAAGGGTTGACAAATTTTGTTATACCGGTCATAATCATCATCTCCCTAGCCTTATCCCGTATCTCACGGAGTCGGCTTCCTAATCTAGGGGATTCAACGAGGGTACTGATTTTTACACAGAGAGACTAACATCTGACCTCCGCAACCCAGAAGGGAAACCAGACCCAATCCTAGATTAGGTCAGAGTTTTCAAGCCGCCAATGCTTAGCACTGGCATCTGATATGGCTTAACGACTAATATCTACGGTTTTAAACAATATTAACCGGGACCAACGGCTTAACGTGCCTTCCGAAGCACGGAAAAAGCACCTAATAAACGTACATATGAAATTCGTAAACCGAAAAACACTTTAGTATGTGGTGGGATTCGAACCACAACCTCCCGCTCAGGAGGCAGCGACCCTATCCACTACACCATCGGGCTCTTATCTCACGGGGTCGGCTTCCTAATCTAGGGGATTGAACGAGGGTACTGGTTTTTACACAGAGTGACTGCCATCTGACCTTCGCAACCCTGAAGGTAAACCAGATACCGGTCATAATCATCACTTGATTCATCTGGTTCTTGATAAAACCAACGTTTCACTGTAACTGAATAGTTAGAATAGATTAGGTTGCATATTTTGTATGAATTTACTCATCGTCTTCCATCACTGTGGAATCTAAAAAGTTCCTATTGGAGTCAAATCTTATGGTAGATAGACATCCGTACACGGAACAGTATCTAACCATCTTTGGAACACAGAACTTAATTATTTCTGTTACACTACAAAACATGCGCACGCCATACCCGCTAAGCGTACGCTCAATGTGGCCCACAATCCGGCGCGGAGTGTGACGTATGTCGGACTGGGGAAGGGTGGTGAATGTCCGTTCCGTATGTAGTACTATTATATATTCTGTGCAATAAGTGTAGTGAAGTGATTAAAACTAACATAAAATGATACACAACAGCTTAGATATAGGCGACTATTATTAAATAATAATAATAATATTAGGCTAATCAGACCTTCTTGACGAATTCCGGAAAATTTCTACAAGAGTTATACATAATAATCACGCCTTTATCCCTAATGGGGTAGGCAGAGCGCAAACGACCCAAACAAAGGTCACTCCACCACGTCTGACAATGTTTTGAGGGTAAGATAGTGACACGTTGTCAGCCCATCGCTTAAATAGCAATGTACAAAAACCCTCAGATCCCTTAGCTGGTTTTTACGGCATACCCAGGAGGAAATGCAGCTGGCACTTTCTATGTTTTTCTCCCACTCCCAGTCCAGCATGGAAGTAACATAAACATCAAAATATTCGTTAACTAACCTGAAATTCGGGGCCTCCAGGACACCCTGTCACATCAAACTCCTCATCATTGCTAGCTTCACTGAAGCCACTGCTGGAGCCCGGGACAGCGGGCGGAGCCCCCGGTGACGTGGTGCTGAAATTTGATTTATTCTTCAATTCCTTGGAATACTTATCCTACTAATTATAAATGCGAAAGTTTGAAGTTTCAATAAACATATACCGGGTGCAGTATATTATATTAATTCTCCATGCGGGGTGTAAGGGCCAGAGTCCCACAAACTGATAGGGGTTGCTCAGTCAATGACACTGAACAACATCACCAGGAAATTCTTTCAGATGAAAAGCAAATGACCTTTCCATACAAAATGACCACGCTCAGACAATTTGTGACAGCATCCCACAGACCTATCAGTTTGTGGGATGCTGTCCTTTACACCCCCATTATTGAATACAAATACAATCAATATAAAAAATATAGTTCCCTAAAATTGTAGTTCCTTAGAACTGATTTGGAAAATATTAACATTTGGTATATACATATACATACATACATATGAACCCTCAAAACTTTGTCAATGTGGCGGAACAACCTATGTTTAGATTGTTTATGCTCTGCCTACACCATCAGCAGTAAATGATTATATCATGATTTTATTATGTATTTATTTATTTAACAGTTTATTATACACAAAAACATACACAGAACAATTACATAGGAATCAAGACACAACAGGTACTGCTTATTTCTAAAATGAAATGTCTTACAGCAGACCTAAGAAGTGAAGTGTTTATTATGTTATGATTAAACATAAAGCGGTGGACTTATTCCTTATTGATCGGAGAATATGACTATTGAATAATTTCGTATCTACAGCAGCTCAAACTTTTATGTTTTTTCTCAATTTAAATTTTAATACTAAATTTATGACCTTAATATAATGATGTTATATACTTTTAGAATCAGCTGTTACATTTGGTAGGTACAACACACAATAGGAATCGGAACAAAAAGCAAAACCATACAAAAAAAAGGAACCCAAAACTTATGCACAACTCCATCAGGATGGGGAAACTAAGAGTCATATTGGGCAATAAATGAAGCTAATAATACAATAAAATAACTTAAGTTGGGTTGGAGTGTAGCCACTATGAAAAAGAACATGCATTTTTTCAACTTCAAATTCTTTCAAGGTGTGATTATATGTATGTATTAATACATTAAAATAACCTTTGGCCTAAGTTACCTTGGAGCGTAGCCACTATGAAAAAGAAACTTGAAAAATTTCATGTTGGGTCAATTTTGATTGATATTCAACTTTCTAAAAGTTTAAAAATGTATTTGTAGTATATTATTATTATTATTTTTTTTTGTAGAAAAAATGGGTATGCTCTTGACTCCAGTCTAGGTCGGGAACGACTGAAACGGAGTCGATGATGGTGCGAGCTCATCCAGAAGATGCCTGTTCACTCTAACTTTGAAATGTTGGGGGTTGAAGGCGTTCGGAAACACAGATGCAGGTAGTGAGACATTATAAAAGAGTTTTGGAAGCGCTTAGTACATATTGGTGGAATATCAACCAGGTATGGATGGTATGATTTCTTCCATGCTGGACTGGGAGCGAAAGAAAAACATAGAATGTGCCAGCTGCATTTCCTCCCGGGCATGCTGTAAAAACCAGCTATGGGATCCGAGGGTTTCAGTATATTGTAATTTAGGCGATGGGCTGACAACCTGTCACTACAGCAATATACTTACAAATCTATCTTAAATAACCCTCAAAACTGTCAGACGTGGCGGAACGACCTTTGTTTGGGTCGTTTACGCTCTGCCTACCCCATTAGGGATAAAGGCGTGATTATATGTATGTATGTATGGATGGTATCCTGCGGTGCGTCTAGATGTCCGATGGTAGAAGGGAGCTGGCGGGATAAGGTCGTGGAGCTCTTGAGCACACTCACCGAAGTACAGCCTGTAGAAGACCGACAAGCAGGCAACCTTACCTTTAAATTATTTTTTCTAGGTTTTTCATAGTGCCCCAAAGCCGATACTCCATCTCCTACACTCCACCCTGAACTTGACTCTCTAACTCTAAGTTAGAAAAGAAAAGTGTCTTGGTTGGGGAGTTACCTAACCATATACTTTTCTTTAATAAGTCTTACTCCTCTGAAATAGGGTTTGTATTACAATTGTGTGTGTGTGTGTGTATTTAGTGAAAGCAGAATTTCAAACCTGAGTTTCCTCTTCGTCCCACCGCTAGACAACTTCTGAAGTCTCTCAACCTCCAACGCTAAGTGGGATTCCAACTCCCCTTGCCTGACCGTGCAGCTACAAACAGGACAGTTCGGCAATTCGGTGACTTTTTTCCGCGTTCGCACCGAGTTTAGTATCACATTTTCGTCGTACAACTGGTTGACACTGTTATTTACACTGCTAGACGGCCCATCCATGTTATTGTACAGCAAAATTGGTAACATTTCCAGATTTTGTTTATGTTGACTTGTTTTATAAATCTGTTTACATCACAAGAATGGTAACAGAAAAATGCAAAGTAACTATTTAGAACTGTAAATGAAAGTTCAAGGGAGGCGAGGGAACTTTTCTTGTAATCATATTTGATGTATTACACAATCAAATTAATAAGTTAAATCAAAACAACAATAATCGTATCGTTTACGCCGTTTTTTTTACGATTGACACTTTTTTTCTTTTTCGTTGGTGTTTGCGTTTAGTTACTGCTCCGTTCAGTTTTATAGTGCGTTCAGACGCTTGCGTAGCTTGGATTGGAATGTATTCGAACACGGGACGTGATGGATGTTGTGTTTTTGACGTGCTCGTGTGATTTATCCCACGAGACAATTTGTAGCCCACCCTGGATAAACGGCGGCGCAAAGTATACGGGCTGCACGCTCGGCACCATGCCGGGCTTTTTACCACGCGTCTGATGGTACCTTTATAAAATAGACTAGAGTCGGTAAAATCGATCGATTTACAAACAAATGAAATGGCAACACTGAATTAAAGCTGTCACTGTCATGTCATCTATCTGTCAATTCCCATGTTAATGTTTGTCGCAGATTTTTGTTTATTTGTCCGTCCGACGTCCGTATTTAATTCCATTTTAATTGCATTGCCTAATAAACGTGTAAAACACTATCTCTACATCTAACTATAGCAGTATAAAACCGGAATATTCCGGGCTATACCAATAAAATAAAACATAACCTAAACACATATTATACGCGATCAATCGTTTTCGAAAAGCTCGAAAAACACCACGAAATGAAACCTGAAATAGATGTGGATGCTCTACGCACGGAGCACGAATCAGACGAGCAATGGGAGGTGCGGAGAAACTTCATGATGGAACACAAGGACAACTTTGAAGAACAAGAGTTGGTTACTCTGGCACAGCTCTTTACCAACATCGAGTTTTTGGGATGCAGGTTCGTAACCTTGGTGTTAAATCTATACTACATACATGCATATGATCACGCCATTATCCCTAATGAGGTAGGCAGAGCGTAAACGACCTAAACAAAGGTATATTGCTGTAGTGACAGGTTGTCAGCATTGTCAGATGTGGCGGAGCGACCTATGTTTAAGTCGTTTACGCTCTGCCTACCCCATTAGGGATAAAAGCGTGATTATATGTATGTATGTAAAGATCGTTTTGTATTTCATTCCTCAACCCTTTCCCGAAATCTTCGATCCAGCCATAATCTCACCTTAAATATGATCCCTCAGTACAAGCGATCAAATTATGGAATGCCCTGCCGGTTGAAATTAAACAATCTCCATCGCAGGCAATTTTTGAGCAGAGAGTTAAGAAACACATAACATAACATAACATAAAAATACTTTATTGCACTTAATAATACAACATACAACACAAAAGATAACAAAAAACAAGTACAACATAGGCGGCCTTATTGCTAAGGTAGCAATTTCTTCCAGGCAACCTTAACTTACTCAAAACACTTTACTGAACTCGCATAGAATACATGTTTACTATTCCTTTCTATATCATTTGTGTATCTGTCATTCCTTTTCATATCAATCTGAATTATTTATTTATTTTCTTTCCTCCATAATGTATGTATTAGTATATTATATATGGTATATAGTAGTTTATTATGTATTATAATAATTTATATATATCATATATGTATTTTATGTAGATTCGTCAATATTAATTAGTTTTTAGTAAGATGTATATCCTCCATTATCTACTTTTGATTTCCTCTACCCAATGTTGCCTGGTAGAAATTGCTACCATAGCAATAAGGCCGCCTTCATTGTATGTTATTTTTTATTTCATTTGTTCTCAATTCCTGTTGTTTTTGTTTTATTTACAATAAAGAATATATCTATCTATGTATGTGAATAAACTAAATGCTATTTCTTCAGACACTATTTATCGAACCAAGTTTTTTTTAGTTGTGATCTCCTTCTTTCATGTAAACTTACAATATTGTGATGTAAGAAAACCTTAATTAAAAAAAAGTATGTTAACATTTCTACATTATTAAAGGTACCCGCAGCAGACCATGCAGCGAATAGCACAGCTGTCTGAAAAAGTGTCTGCTAAGTACCGAGACAGCAGGAAGAACAAACTGAAACGGACATTTGTGCAAGCCAGCGACGCCGCAGAGCAAAAAGCAAAAAGGACTTTTACAAAATAGATGCAATACAAATAGATTTAATGGACTTCATTGTAAAATAGGTTTAAATATATGTTTAAAATTCTTTCAACTTTTGTTTCATTCTCTTCAATCCCTACTATCACTACAAAGTCGCTTTCTCTGTCCCTATATCCCTATGTATGCTTAGATCTTTAAAACCACGCAACGGATTTTCATGCTGTGTAATGGATAGAGTGATTCAAGAGGAAGGTTCATATGTATAATACATGCATAATATAGTAGAGAAACACTGATGATTTCCGTGCGAAGCCGGGGCGGGTCGCTAGTAATATTATAAATGTGAAAGTAACTGTCTGTCTGTTAGTTTGTTGCTCTTTCACGCCTAAGCGGCTAAACGGATATTAATTAAAGAAGTGGTGATAGATGATATATCTAGAGACGGATATAGGCTACTTTTTACCGTGGGAAAACACTTAATTTCCACGGGAAAACTCATTTAACGCGGGCGAAAAGCTAGTACTCATATATATATATATATTTATAGTTGCAAAAAAAGCACTATTATGGTTTGTAATTATAATCAAGAAATTGCCGTCATCTTAATAATGGAAATTAACGTACATGCCATTAAACCTAATGGGGTAGGCAGAGCGTGAACGACATAAATACAGGTGACTCCATCACGTCTGACAAGTTTTGAGGGTTAGATAGATCTGTACATTGCTAGTGACGACAGGTTGTCAGCCCATCGCCTAAACAATACTGTAACCCTCAAATCCCCTTAGCTGATTTTTACACCATGCCTGGGAGGTGATGCATCTAGCACATTCTATGTTTGTCTATTACTCCTAGTCTAGCATGAACATAAACAAAGCCAGATATTTAGAATTCGATAATAGAAGTTGCTTCCATGTTGGACTGGGAGCGAGAGAAAAATATAGAATGTGCCGGCTGCATTTCCTCCCGGGCATGCTGTGAAAACCAGCTAAGGGATCCGAGGGTTTCAGTGTATTGCAATATAGGCGATGGGCGGACAACCTGTCACTACAGCAATATAGCTACAAATCTATCTTAAATAACCCTCAAAACTTTGTCAGACGTGGCGGAACGACCTTTATATAGTACGTTTACGCTCTGCCTACCCCATTAGGGATAAAGGCGTGATTGTGTGTACGTGTGATGATGGAAATAAAACAGAAATTCTGATTCTGAAGTCATTGGGCGCTTTTATAATTTGCCGTAGAACGGCACGGCACGATTTTCCGTGGAAGTCTCCTACGGCACGGCATGCCGTCGACGGCATGCCGTGCCGTAGGTCGCTTTTATAATTCGCCGTAAAATCATTTACGCTTTGCGCCTCCAAAGTGTGGACGTCATGTTCTCGATGAGACAGCGACTACTTATTCTTTATTTGTTATATTTACGACGTACACAAAATTACTTACTTCCATGCTGGACTGGGAGAGATAGAAAAACATAGAATGTTCCAGCTGCCCTTCCTCCCGGGCATGCTGTTGAAGTCAGCAAAAGGGACTCGAGGGTTACAGTGTATTGTAATTTAGGCGATGGGCTGACAACCTGTCACTATAGCAATACATATTACAAACTAAAATTGCCCTCAATTTTTGTCAGACGTGGCGAAAGCGCTTTTTAAGAGGCGTTAAACGCTCTGCCTACCCCGTAAGGGATAAAGGCGTGATTTATGTATGTATGTATGTATTTACGACGTAAAAAAAGACATATTACAAGAAGGTATTGGCAACATCCACTTTTAAGAGTAAAATATTTAGAAGGGTCAGCTACATTTCTTGTACGTACATAATACACTCTCAATAATGCCGCGACGGTTTAATGGGGAGCGAAGTGTGCTACGGCGACGGCACGGCAGCCGTTTGCCGGTCACGGCATGCCGCTGCCGTGGCCGATAAATTAAAAGCGTCTGCATACAATTTCATACATTTTGCTTTCCTATTGTACCGTGACGGCAAAACCGTGCCGTGCCGTGCCGTCCTACGGCAAATTATAAAAGCGGCCAATTAGATTCATTCAAGAGAATGAATTCTGAAGTGATTGGATTAGAGATTTGGTTTTGAGAGTTGCCATCTGTTATCGAGTAGCAGAACAATTAAGCGCTTTCTTTTTTTGGCGTTTTGTTTTTGCAGACCTCGTTCATGAGTCATGCTTTGAATCGTTATGTTATAAAAACTCATAATATAAAATTCCTTTTGGTAGAACCATGGTGCCTGATCAAAATAAAATCTCAAGAGTGCCTGCCTGCCTCCCGTAAAAGCGGTTCTAAATCGATCGATTTATTATAATGGTATATGGTACCATTGCACAGCACTAGTTATTTAAAAAAGTAAAAAGGAAAACAACTTCTTTTCAGCAGTGTTCTCGAACCTACCGATTTTTCGGTATTTATACCGATTTTTCGGTATTTATACCGATATGGGCTCTGTGCTACCGAAATACCGAAATATAACGAATTTTCTACGATTTCTGGATATACATGGAAATTCTCCCGATTTCTCTACCGATTTTACACTTTTCAGTTGGCAACCCTTTTCATTTATGTTTAATTTAATGTTACGGACGGGGAAGCACTCAATAGTAAGTATGGGCCTAGTGCAGAATGTTCCATATATTTTGGGGAATACCCTTGTTCCTACAACTTGTTGTCTTACAACTCGATGTTATAAGGGGCTTCCTGCTAGGGAATTTACCTGTAACCAGTCTAGTCTATATAAACAGGAATTCGGTTTTATTTTTTTCATTAATTTTCTTAACTTTGAAGAGATAGTAGAGTACTTATCCTAAAGAGTGCGTGAGAAGATCATTCAGCTAAAATGTCGTCTGACGAGGAGCCAAGCACAAGTGCGAGTGTAAGAAGAAAAAAATATCTACAATATTATAGAAAAGAATGGGAAGAAGAATTTCCAGGCTGGCTGCAAGATAGTCGTAAAGGCGAAAGCTATGCCTATTGTAAGAGTTGTGATAAAGATATCAACATCACATCAGGAAAAGACGCTTTAAAGAAACATAGTTCTTCACAAGCACACTCAGTATCATCAAAGAATATAAAATCTCAACCGAAGATATCATCATTTACTGTGACCAAAACTCAAAAAACTGATACACTGGTTAAGCAAGGTAATTTCTTTTTAATTATTTGTTAGGTACTATTTAGATTGTTATATTATTTTGTTTTCTAGTTATCGATAAATAGAAGCAGTGAATATAATTACACCCTAGTCGCTACTAGATATACCTACATAATTTTTAATTCTAAATTTTAATTTCAGGTGAAATAAGATTAGCCTCGTTTGTTGCTGAACACAATCTACCATTCACTATTATGGAGCACCTACCGAAGCTGATGCAAGCCGTTTGTCCTGATTCAAAAATTGGAAAAGAAATCAAATGTTCTTCGACGAAAACTCACGACATAATTGATCATATTATAGGTAAAGAAAGTTTCGATAATTTATGTGAAGATCTGCGGCAAACTAAGTTTTCGCTTATTATTGACGAGTCCACTGATCTTAGTACAACCAAACACTTGTGCTTAGTCGTGAGATATGCGAAAATGAATCGTATTAAAGATTGTTTTTTAGGTCTTATTCCATTAGAAGAAGCTAATGCAGCAACCTTATTTGAACACATAGTAAACTTTTTTAGCAGCAATGATATTCCATATCAAAATAATCTAATAGGTTTTGCATCTGATGGGGCAAACGTAATGATGGGACGTAATAATTCTGTTGTAACATTGCTGCAAAATGAAATTCCTAACATTTTTATACTTAAATGCACCTGCCATTCGTTTCATCTTTGCGCGTCATATGCTTGTACCAAATTGCCACGCTTTATAGAGGATCTAGTAAGGGACATTTACAACTACTTTTCTTCTAGTCCAAAAAGAGTAGCAGAGTTTAAAAACTTTCAAATGTTTTGCGACTTAAAAGTACATAGAATACTTCACCCCTCTCAAACACGCTGGTTATCAGTACATGCAGCAGTGAAGAGAATATTGGAACAACTCTCTGCTCGAAAACTATTTTTTATAGACCAAATCTCTAATAATGATCATCTTTTAGCTGCAGAACATATATTACAAAAGCTCCAAGATCCCACTACGATATTATTTTTGGAATTTTTAGATTTTGTATTACCATTATTTACTGATTTAAATAAAGAAATGCAAGCAGAACACCCGAAAATTCATACTTTATATGAAAAAATAACTGGAACATTAAAAACTATATTTGATTGTTTTTTAAAAAGAGAATATTTAACTAGCACACCAATCGAAAATGTTGATTTTAAAAATCCTAGAAATTTTATGGATATTGACGCCGTATACTATGGTGCTGCTGCGTCTAATACACTACTAAGTAGTTCAGAAAATCTAAACGCAGATCAAGTAAATTTGTTTAAATGCAGATGCCTAGATTTTTATATCGAAGCTTGTAAGCAAATAACCACGCGGTTTCCATTGAAAAATAATCCAATAAAGGGTTTAGACATAATTGATCCAAAAAATGTTAAAATTGGCAATACCTCTTCGATAGTTCCTATGAGTAGGCTTTTTCCCAATATTGTTCAGAGCAATGATTTCCAGGAAATTGATACAGAGTGGCGCATTTTAAGAAATTGTGAACAAATCAAAACACTTCCTGATGATGTAGAACTATTTTGGGATGAAGTAAGTTTACTAAAGCGTGGCGATGAAACTCAAATGTTTCCTTTGTTATCTAATTTCATCTTTAATATTTTATCACTTCCCCATTCATCCGCTAACGTTGAACGCATATTTTCACATATTAATCTTTTGAAAACAAAACAGCGAAATAGGCTGTCTACTGAATCAATCACTGGTCTGTTACACGCAAAACGACTCTTTAATACAGCTAACTGTTATGACTTTGAAATCAACTCGAAGATGACCGCGGCTATGGCCAAAGAATATTGGTATAAAAAATGATTATATAAATTAGTCTGTAAGTGATTGTATATAAATTAGTCTGTAAGTTTTTGTTTTCAAGTGGTTTTCAATAAATAAACGAATTTGATTGAATACTGTTTGTTTTTTGTCAAATACCGATTTTGGGTACAAATATACCGATTTTAGCTGGCAACTCTACCGATCTTGCTCTATGACGTTCGAGACCACTGCTTTCAGTAACAATTTGTCAGCGTGCGGGGAGAGTTGTGTTTTGTGTTATTTTGAAAAATAATTTACGCGAGATAAACATTCCTTACGAGGTTTAAATTACTTTATTGCCGACTTCTTAGCGGTGAGTTTCTGTAGCTTAAATGTAGTTATATTTAATGGGCATTGCTGGTAAATCATATGGAATAGATTGGAACAGATAGTTCATTCAGTATCCTGTTCCAAGGATTAAAGAAAAAAGAGTGTTGTATCTACTTAGCTCCAGAAATTACAGCTCCAGAATTTACTTTGTTTAGTTATTTATTGTTAGTAATTTATAATTAAGGAAGGTACTGTTTTTAACTGTACTTACCTACATGTTTATATAAATAAGCCGGTAAGGGTATCACGGGTTATCCTCGGTCACTGACCTCCGTTTAAAAAATAACATTCGATGTACGAATCTCAGCCTAATAGGGACATGAATACAATAACTACTTCTAGTGTAAGAGAAAAAAAAATAAAGAAAATTTTGCTTCTCAAAAGAATTTCCTGGTAAATGTTGTTCAGTTCCGTTGTCTGAGCAACCCCTATCAGTTTGCGGAACGCTGCCTAAACATACATACATTCACGCCTTTGTCCCCAATGGGGTAGACAGAGCGTAAACGATCTAAACAAAGGTCTTTCTGCCACGCCTGACAAAGTTTTGAGGGTTATTTAAAATAGATTTGTAGGTATATTGCTGTAGTTGCGGGTTGTCAGCCCATCGCCTAAATTGCAATATACTAAAACCCTCGAATCCCGTAGCTGGTTTTACAGCATGCCCGGGAGGAAATGCAGCTGGCATATTCTATATTTTTCTCTCACTCCCAGTCGAGCATGGAAGAGTCCCTTACACCACGTATATTTATAGTCTTTGTAAATGTTTTAATAGTGCATCTACAATGATTATTGATTATGATATCATAGGATATGACCTCTGGCCACAACAGTTCGCTATCGCTTGGGGACTTACAATTATCACTACATAGTATAAAACAAAGTCGCTTTCTCTGTCTCTATATCCCTATGTATGCGTAAATCTTTAAAACTACGCAATGGATTTTGATGCGGTTTCTTATAATGGATAGAGTGATTCAAGAGGAAGGTTTATATACAGTCAGTCTGGGTAACTTTGTCTTTCTGTCTAACATTGATCCCTAGTCTCAATATCGGATTTTATTTTTTACTACACGTACACCGAAACATACAGCATTCCTTGTTTTTAATTTTTAATTCGTAGCTATATTTGTAAACGTTTCACAAAAACTCAAAGTGACAGATGCTCTACACCATAGACAAAACTGCAAAAAATTTGAACCCGAAAAGCGCGCAAGATTTTTTGTCGTAATAAAGTTGTCGATTTTGCAGCTTTTACGGATAGTTTCAGGGTAAGTCAAGTTTAATTATTTTAATAAATGTTCATTTAAGTGACTCACTTGAAAACAAAGGTTTAAACGCAACAATTTAATACAATATCTTCCGAAATTTGTAAAAGGTCGATTTCAACTAGTAAATCGGGATAACTTTGGCCCGGGCCAAAGTTGCATCAAAAGTTTTTAACTGAGTCTGAAACTGTTTGGGTAACTTTTGCGGGTACATTTATTTTTTTAAGACTACGGGTTTCGCAACTGGTGACGACCTATTCAAATATTCAATATTCTCACTGAAGCTGCAGCTAGCAGAAAACTTCATGCCTGTAAGTTCTGGACTCATTTTAGAAATAGCAGTAACTTGTTTTTGTGTAAGAACAATGTTTTTAACTATTTTCGATATGTTTTGCACATATATTTGACTTACATTGCAAAACTGATTTGTGGGTAAGAAACCATGTCTTAAGTTGCGGCTAGCAGAAAACTTCATGCCAGTAAATTTAAGACTTATTTTAGAATAAGCAGTAATTTGTTTTTGTCTAAGAACAATGTTTTTAACTATTTTCGATATTATTTGCATATATATTTGATAAACTTACATTGCAAAACTGATTAGTGGGTAACAACCTATGTCTGAAGTTGAGGCTAGCAGAGAACTTCATGCCAGTAAATTCTGGACTTATTTTAGAATAAACAGTAATTTGTTTTTGTCTAAGAACAATGTTTTTAACTATTTTCGATATTTTTTGCATATATATTTGATATATTTACATTGTAAGACTGATTTGTGGGTAAGTAACCATGATCTCAATAAAACTGCTCATTTCGTACAACGAGTTTTATTTTTGCGAAGATGACAACCCCAAAAATGAAATTATGATAGAAGTGAAAAATATTTAATGGTTCTAGTGTTCAATCTAGATTTGTTTTAATGAGGCTAAAGTAATCCAAATACTTCAGAAATTTAAAAATAAAGCAAAATGTGATGATGGAATTATCTGGCACAATGTTACCCAAGTCGTCAACCTAACTTTGATCCTCCAATTTTTTTGTGATTTGGCACACTTCTTACATTGTACAAGATACATGAAACCTTTTAGTAGCTTAGAACATGTACTAAAAGGAAGCACCTCTATAGTTAGTAACTTCAATAAAAATGATTATGTTATTATTCTAGCTGGATCACATGACCAAAATATAATAAGGTTACAATCAGCTCTGTATTCTTTTCTAGGTAATTACCAAAACACGAATATAATAATTGGAAAAATATATAATAGCGTGTATCTCAATGAAAATAAGCTGAATGAAGTACTTAGGATAATAAGTTCGAATATTGACCACTTGTTGTTTTCGGAATTATATGTCTCTAAAAGTAAACGATTAGATAGAATAAATACTTGTAGAATAATAGTAATGGACATTATAAAATTAAATTGTAAAATTAAGAAAAACTATTTAAATGACTCTAGTAAAGGATTGTCTAATGTGCAAACACAAACGGAGGAGCTGTTTTTTCGAGACTAATGTAAGTAGAAATGTGAGGGACGAGACTAATGTGACCCTGTTATCTAATATAAGTAAATTGACAATATTTCATCAAAATGTATGTGGAATAAATACCAAGAAAGATCAGCTAGAATTATATTTGCATGATGCTGAACCAAAACCAAATTATGTATGTATCACAGAACATTTTTTAAATGATTGCTCTATTCATGCACTGAATTTGGAAAATTATGAGTTAGTTACATACTTCACTAGGAAAAATAAGATCAGGGGAGGATCGCTTATATTAGTTCAGAAAGACATTAAGATAGAGGTTCTGGATTATTGTGAGAGACTTAGCAAGTCTGAATGTTTTGAAGTATGTGGAGTTAAAGATTTGGAAACTAATCTACACATATTCTGCTGTTACCAAAACAATACAAATTGTGATGCATTTATGCAAAAGCTTGAATTATTATTACAACATTTTTTCAATAAAAAGTGCGTTATTTGCGGAGATTTCAATGTAGATTTAATTGAATCGTCTGATCGTAAAGACGAATTTATGAATCTTTTACAATGCTTTAACTTCAGACCTCTTGTACATGAAATAACTTTTTCTCGAAATGACTCACAATCGTGTATAGATAATTTTTTGACAAATCTTACTGATGATGACATACAAAGTATAATCGTAGATAATAATGGACTATCAGATGGGCATAGTGCATTACTGGTAGATATAGCGGCTGAGTCTCAAAAATCAAATCATAGAGAAAATATAATTTATACTATGAAGCGAAGATTTAGTAATAGAAATGTATGTATCTTTCGTAAAAATATTTTAGAAGTTGATTGGAAACAGGAAGGTATAAATGGATTTTTAAAAAAGTTTAAAATAATTTTTGACAAAAGTTTTAAAAAAACCAAAATTAAATTGAAATTATCAAAAATAAAAAAATTGAAATGGATTACTAATGGAATCAGAGTCTCAAGTAGAATGAAACGTGTTTTGTATCCAATTAATAAAAATCATGCACATCAAAGTCTATTGAAATATCGCAATTCATATTTTAATATCTATGGAAGAGTTCTTAAATGTGCTAGAATGCTTAACGTACAGTCGGAAATAAATAAGGCGCAAAACTCTGCAAAAAGTATTTGGAGTGTAGTAAACAAACACACTAATAAAAAATCCATATGTGCTACACAAAAATTTATTCTTAAGACTAACTCTTCTATTTTATCTAATCCAGAAGATATAGTAAATGAGTTTAGTATGCATTTTGACCATAGTGACGCGTTTACTCAAAATAATATAAATAATACGGCGATGGATTCTATAAGAACTAACATTAATGTTATAAAATATGACATGAATTGTAGATTAACTAATTATATTGAAATTTCTAAAATAGTTAAGGGTATAAAATCCAAATTATCATCCGGATATGATGACATTCCTATTACTGTAATAAAAGAAAACATCGACTTGCTTGCTGATCCATTAGTGCATTTCTACAATATGTGCATTAAACAGAGTATTTTTCCAGAACAACTAAAAATAGCGAAAATCATACCAGTTCACAAAAAAGGAAGTCGTACAGATGCAAAAAATTACAGACCAATTTCTCTATTGCCAGCAATTTCAAAAATTTTTGATAAAATATTAAAATCTCGGCTACTCTCACACTTGCACGGAAATAATGTAATAAATCCGCGGCAATACGGGTATCAAAGTGGAATCGGAACAAGCAATGCCATAGAAACTCTAGTCACTGATGTACTACATGAAATTAACGAGAAGAGGAAAGTAGCATCTCTGTTTCTTGATCTAACCTCCGCTTTTGATACAGTAGATCATAACATTTTATTAGATAAGTTAGAACACTACGGTGTAAGAGGTAGAGTTCTTGATTTATTCAAATCATATCTATGTAATAGAAAGCAATATGTGTCAATCAAAGATGTAACAGATATTGCATTTGAAAAAGAATTTACCTCAAAAAAGGTTACAATTACAAGAGGAGTACCACAAGGTTCTGTATTGGGTCCTATATTTTTTATTTTATTTATAAATGATTTAATAGAGTATGTTAATAATACTATTCCCGGAATAAAGTTAGTAATCTTTGCAGATGACACTAATGCAGTTATTTCCAGTAACACTTTAGAAGGTCTAAATTTAAAAGTGAATGAAACTCTAGAAGTCTTTCATCAATGGTTCACACAGAACAATCTAAAACTCAATACAAAAAAAACAAACTTGATATTATTTAAAACGACAGCACGAAATACTGATAAACTCGAACCAATTTTAAATAACGAAGCTGTCAAATGTG
This sequence comes from Scrobipalpa costella, assembly GCA_949820665.1. Lineage (NCBI taxonomy): Eukaryota > Metazoa > Arthropoda > Insecta > Lepidoptera > Gelechiidae > Scrobipalpa > Scrobipalpa costella. The sequence goes on along the minus strand of OX463322.1, from coordinate 7,991,866 downwards.
TTGATAAAGTTATGTTTCTTGGAGTGCAAATTGATCGAGAGCTTAATTGGAAATCGGAGTTAAATAATATTGAAAGTTCAATTAGTTCTGCATGCTATGCCCTCCGAACCCTAAGAGATGAACTTACAACTGAACAATTAAAATTGGTATATTATGCTTTGATTGAGTCTAAACTAAGATATAGTATTAGGTTATGGGGAAATAGTTATGATTATAATGTAACAAAAGCCTTTGTGGCTCAAAAAAGAGCAATTCGTACAATGGTTCGCATACCTCCTTGGGAAAGCTGTAAAGAACACTATAAAAAATTAGGTATACTAACCGTGCCTAGTTTATACATAATGGTTTTGCTTACAGATATTTTTAAGCAGAGACATATTTTTGAGACCGATGAGGAAATGGCAATTAGATTAGAAACCCGTAGAAAAGACCTGGATAATGTCATTCAACCGAGACTGTTAATAGTTAAGCATTGTAGTAGATATCAAGCTGTTCAGTTTTATAATAGATTGCCCCAGGAAATGAAAACAATTAATAAATTGACTATTTTTAAATATAAATTAAGATCGCTTTTACTGGAAAAATGTTGTTACACACTTGATGAATTTTGAACGCTTAACTTGTAACTACCTAATTGTTAAATAATATTATCATTATTAAGTTTTTGACATTTATTATTAATATTTTGACATTATTTTATTTTTTTAGGACATTTAACCACTTGTGATTGTTTTCATTATCAATGTAATTTTTTTATAATATTAACTAAGATTACTTAATTGCATGTTGTATTCTTGTATTTGATGATGATGATACTAATAATATTGTATTCTCTTTTTCTACTCAAAATGCTATTTCGAACACAATGTACTTTGTTGCGAATAAAGAACTTGAGACTTGAGACTTGAGACTTGATAAAATTAACTTTATTTTATCAAAGTTTAGGGTTCAAAGCCACTAAAAACGAGAAAAGCACTACATCTGAATTGATAAATTAAAATATATTTGTAAAATTGCTCCAGTAGTGGGCCAAAGTTACCCAGATAGACTGTATATATAATAGATGCATAATATAGTAGAGAAACACTGATAATTTCCGTGCGAAGCCGGGACGGGTGCCATCTGGCCTACGCAACCCAGAAGGGAAACCAGACCCAATCCTAGATTAGGTCAGAGTTTTCAAGCCGCCAATGCTAAGCACTGGCCTCTGACATGGCTTAACAACTAATATCTACGGTATCAAACGATATTAACCGGGACCAACGACCTTCCGAAGCACGGAAAAAGCGCCGAACAAACGTACATATAAAATTCGAAAACCGAAAAACACATTGGTACGTGGTGGGATTCGATTTACGACCTCCCGCTCAGGAGGCAGCGGTCCTATCCAGTACACCATCGGGCTCTCATCACTACACCATCGATTCTAGGTACACACAAATAGAAATCAAAAATGAAAAACTTACCGGAATTTAGAAAAATCTTGAAAGAGAAAATAACTCAATAGTTAAATATCTTAAATAGTCTCAGCTTTACACAAAAATGCTAGGGCTAATTTTATACATACATATAATCATGCTTTTATTTCTAATGAGGTAGGCAGAGCGAAAACGACCTAAACACACGTTGTTCCGCCACGCCTGACAAAGTTTTAAAGGTTATTTAAGGTAGACGTGTAGGTATATTGCTGTAGTGACAGGTAGTGAGCCCATCGCCTAAATTACAATATACAGAAATCCTCGGATCCCTTAGCTGTTTTTTACAGCATGCCCGGGGGGAAATGCAGCTGGCACATGTTTTTCTCTCGCTCCCAGTCCAGCATGGAAGAAATTTATAGCCTCAACCAGGTTAAAATTGCACAAGTTCCACTACCCACCTGCATTTCTACGAATAGTACGGGATGAACGCATAAAAACTGTTCTAAGCGCCCATTCAGGATCTAGATAGGTGTATTGGGCTCAGTTCTAGATTAGCCGGGTAAAACTAAAATTAAAATCTATTTAACAATTTATTGTACACAAAAACATTATAATAACAGGACATACAAAACAAAGACAACAGGCACTGCTTATTTCTAAAAAGAAGTGAAAATTTTAATGATACGCGGATAAAACGTTCACAACTTTTTTTTTTTTTTTTTTATGGACCTGTTTGCAAAATACTACAAAGTGTATATAATGCGTCACCGGGCTAAGGCGGGGAGTTGCTACACGCAATCTACACCCTTAATGAAATGGCAACTGCCTAAGGGCGCCCACTAGGGCTCGAACCTCGGCTTATGGCGTTGCCTTGAGAACTCCTTATCGGAGAGAATCTGCCCGGTACGTGCCGGTAAACCCCAAAGTGGGGAGCAAAGGAGGGACCTCCGCGACCCCGCCGGCGGGGTGCGCGGTTGCTGGAAGAGCTTGTGCAGAGTGTGGCTCGACTAATATTGGCAGCATTAAACGCAAGGGTAATTTGGTCATCGCCGTCGGTAAGGACATGCCTAGGCCTTCGTTTGTAACGAGTCGCAGGTTGGGGAAACGTTCACAACATTTTCTATCACTATCTATTCTATTATTTGTCACTTTCAGACTTAAAACATCGAAAAAGAACAGGAGATCTATTCTCTCCGGTTTTTGATTTATAGTCGGTACTTTTATGCGTTATCTGTCCTTTTTAACCGCCGCGGCGCGCTGTCATATGATATGGCGGATTAAATTCGCAGTGCAAAAAGTGTAAAAGCGAGTCAAAATCTAGCGGACAAAGTGTAAAATCATACAGTATAAATCGCATGTCCTTTTTCAATGTTATTATTTTGAAAGTCTTCTTCTTCTGTCGAGTGGGTATCGAGTCTATCGACCCGATGAACCCTGGTGTCAGAGTTTTGAAACCGCCTAGTATCACAACTATCAGGCCTCTGACGTGGTTTGAGTAACGACCACTATCAAAGACAGCGACCGGGACCGACGGCTTAACGTGCCCTCCGAAGCACGAAATCTTTTTCTTTTTCGTACAATCAGGTGATTCAGCCTGCAATGTCCTAACCAAACTGGGAAAATTCACAAAGTGATAAATTCTCAAATATCAACTTTGTGTTTCCCCCCTGGGAATCGAACCCAGGACCTCCGGATCAGGAGTCCATGGCACTAGCCACTAGACCACGGAGGCAGTTATTTTGAAAGTGACACTTAGAGTTTAATTTTAGTTCTAGCCGGTGGTATCTAAAATCGAGCCCATTCTAGGTTGTCTCGGACGGACGATAAAAAATGATGCGGACATTATAGCGGACACACATATATCGATCGGGTCGTCGGGCTGGTCAGTTTACTAGCCTTATTAGGGTTCCGCACTCAAAGGGTAAAAACGGGACTGCGCCCGCCGCCGCGCCGGCGGCGTATAAGTAATCTATGTCAGCGTGTCGCGTATACTTCCATGCTGGACTGGGAGAGATAGAAAAACATAGAATATTCCAGCTGCCCTTCCTCCCGGGCATGCTGTGGAAGTCAGCAGTAGGGATTCGAGGGTTACAGTGTATTGTAATATAGGCGATGGGCTGACAACCTGTCACTACAGCAGTACACATTACAACCTAAAATTGCCCTCAATCTTGTCAGACGTGGCGAAAGCGCCTTTTACGCTCTGCCTACCCCGTAAGGGATAAAGGCGTGATTGTATGTATGTTATTACCAATACTGCGTGACATGCTGAGCTTGCAACTTACACGCATAGAATACTTAGATATTTTTGTTACTGTGTGTATTACATACATACATACATATACATATACTCACGCCTTTATTCCTAATGGGGTAGGCAGAGCGTAAACAACCTAAACAAAGGTCGTTCCGCCACGTCTGACAAAGTTTTGAGGGTTATTTAAGGTGTAGTGACAGGCTGTTAGCCCATCGCCTAAGTTGCAATATACTGAAACCATCGGATCCCTTAGCTGGTTTTTACAGCATGCTCGGGAGGAAATGCAGCTGGCACATTCTATATTTTTCTTTCGCTCCCAGTCCAGCATGAAAGTCATTACATAACTTTATTATAAAACATCATACATATCATTACATAGTATAAAACAAAGTCGCTTTCTCTGTCCCTATATCCCTATGTATGCATATCAGTACATAGTATAAAACAAAGTCGCTTTCTCTGTCCCTATATCCCTATGTATGCATATCACTACATAGTATAAAACAAAGTCGCTTTCTCTGTACCTATATCCCTATGTATGCATATCACTACATAGTATAAAACAAAGTCGCTTTCTCTGTCCCTATATCCCTATGTATGCATATCACTACATAGTATAAAACAAAGTCGCTTTCTCTGTCCCTATATCCCTATGTATGCATATCACTACATAGTATAAAACAAAGTCGCTTTCTCTGTCCCTATATCCCTATGTATGCATATCACTACATAGTATAAAACAAAGTCGCTTTCTCTGTCCCTATATCCCTATGTATGCATATCACTACATAGTATAAAACAAAGTCGCTTTCTCTGTCCCTATATCCCTATGTATGCATATCACTACATAGTATAAAACAAAGTCGCTTTCTCTGTCCCTATATCCCTATGTATGCATATCACTACATAGTATAAAACAAAGTCGCTTTCTCGGTCCCTATATCCCTATGTATGCTTAGATCTTTAAAACTACGCAACGGATTTTGATGCGGTTTCTTTTAATGGATAGAGTGATTCAAGAGGAAGGTTTATATGTATAATACATGCATAATGCTTAATTACTTCCATGCTGGACTGGGAGAGATAGAAAAACATAGAATGTTCCAGCTGCCCTTCCTCCCGGGCATGCTGTAGAAGACAGCAAAAGGGACTCGAGGGTTACAGTGTATTCTAATTTAGGCGATGGGCTGACAACCTGTCACTATAGCAATACACATTGCAATCTAATATTGCCCTCAATTTTTGTCAGACGTGGCGAAAGCGCCTTTTACGAGGAGTTTGACACTCAGCCTACCCCGTAAGGGATAAAGGCGTGATTTTATGTATGTATGTATGTTGAATGTAAGGATTTGAGAGTAATGTTACGATATTTTTTTCATAAAGTGGCACTAGTTCTGCGGATGAATAAAACAAAATCGACTCGCGAGAAATTTAGATTAGTTAACTATTTTAAGTTAATTTCAAACATTTTTGTTTTCATGTAATTTTATGTATTTTGTAGGTATGTATGTATGTGTATAAATACTTATGTTATCAAAGTTATTTTTTGATTATTTGTGTTTGCTTTGTTTGTTTTCCTCAATATGTGGTTGAGTTATGTGAATATATACCAACTTATCTACTTACTATTTATGTTTATATATATCAACTTAGCTTCCATGCTGGCCTGGGAGCGATAGAAAAACATAGAATGTGCCAGCTGCATTTCCTCTCGGGCATGCTGTAAAACCAGCTAAGAGATCCGAGGGTTTCAGTATGTTGTAGTTTAGGCGATGAGCTGCCAACCTGTCACTACAGCAGTATACATACAAATTTATCTTTTACAGACAGTTGTAAACCTTACTTTAAAAAATACAAGATACTCACATGTCCTTCTATCTATATTCTAGAGTCAGCAAATTTTGTTAAGAACAATCCTGAACTATTTTATACATACATACATATAATCACGCCTTTATCCCTAATGGGTTAGGTGGAGCGTAAACAACCTAAATGTAAGTTGTTCAAATCCCTCTACGTCTGACAAAGTTTTGAGGGTTATTTAAGATAGATTTGTAGGTATATTGCTGTAGTGACAGGTGGTCAGCACATCGCCTATATTACAATGTACTGGAACCCTCGGATCCCGTAGCTGGTTTTTACAGCATGCCCGGGAGGAAATGCAGCTGGCACATTCTTTGTTTTTCTCTTGCTACCAAGCCAGCATGGAAGAACACTGCATTATTAAGGTTAGACCGCACTATGGCGTAGTTTTCCATGCTGGACTGGGAGCGAAAGAAAAACATAGAATGAGCCAGCTGCATTTTGTCCTGGGTAAGCTGTAAAATACAGCTAAGGGATCCGGGGGTTTCAGTATATTGCAATTTAGGCGAAGGGTTGACAACCAGTCACTACAGCAATGTACCTACAAATCTATCTTAATTAACCCTCAAAACTTTGTCAGACGTGGCGGAACGAACTTTGTTTAGGCCGTTTACGCTCTGTCTACCCCATTAGGTATAAAGGCGTGATTATATGTATGTATGTATGTTTTTTTTTTTTTTTTAAATATTATTGGCTTCCATGGCGTACCTGCAGCGGAGCGGCGCGGCGCGACATGACACTGCAGCGACGCGACACTGCGCGACAAAATCTGTCAAAATGTATGATAGATAGATAGATAGATAAAAGGTTTATTGCAAAAAATCATCACACACGTAACAAAAAACAAGTAAGATACATAAAAATGAAAAACTTAAACTAACACACACTTTATAAATTCTGTTACATGTGTACTGAAGCTATGCAGAGGGTCAGAGCTCAGTGTATTATTGCCCATAGAGAGCAACACTGATTTTCAGCTCTCACCCAAAATGAGATAACGCAGGTACCAAGTCAAACATGAGACATTAAGTATCCACATACATACATATAATCACGCCTTTATCCGTAATGGGGTAGGCAGAGCGTAAACGACCCAAACAAAGGTCGTTCCGCCACGTCTGACAAAGTTTTGAGGGTTATTTAAGATAGATTTGTAAGTATATTGCTGTAGTGACAGGTTGTCAGCCCATCGCCTGAATTACAATATACTGAAACCCTCGGATCCCTTAGCTGGTTTTTACAGCATGCCCGGGAGGAAATGCAGCTGGCACATTCTATGTTTTTCTCTCGCTCCCAGGCCAGCATGGAAGATATTATTAAGTATCCACCCACATCAAAAACATAAATAATATTGAACTGACAGTGCCGCGCCGTGCAGCTCCGCTGCAGCTTCAGTGCCGCTTCAGTGCGGTACCTCTCATACATCACTACATAGTATACAACAAAGTCGCTTTCTCTGTCCCTATATCCCTACATACATACATAATATCACGCCTTTATCCCTTACGGGGTAGGCAGAGCGATAAACGCCTCGTAAAAGGCGCTTTCGCCGCGTCTGACAAAAATTGAGGGCAATTTTAGATTGAAAAGTGTATTGCTATAGTGACAGGTTGTCAGCCCATCGCCTAAACTACAAGACACTGTAACCCTCGAGTCCCGTTTGCTGACTTCTACAGCATGCCCGGGAGGAAGGGCAGCTGGAACATGCTATGTTTTTCTATCTCTCCCAGTCCAGCATGGAAGTCCTATATCCCTATGTATGCATAAGTCTTTAAAACTACGCAAAGGCTTTTGATGCATACATACATACATACTATCACGCCTATATTCCTAATGGGGTAGGCAGAGCGTGAACAACCCAAACAAAGGTCGTTCCGCCACGTCTGACAAGTTTTGAGGGTTGTTTCAGATAGAACTGGATATTGCTGTAGTGACAGGTTGTCAGCCCATCGCCTAAATTACAATATACCCTCGAATCCCTTAACTGGTTTTTACAGCATGCCCGGGAGGAGATGCAGCTGGCACATTCTAGGTTCTTCTGTCGCTCCCAGTCCAGCGTGGAAGCTTTTGATGCGGTTTCTTTTAACGGATAGAATGATTCAAGAGGAAGGTTTATATGTATAATACATGCATAATATAGTAGAGAAACACTGATAATTTCCGTGCGAAGCCGGGGCGGGTCGCTAGTTTTCATACAAAGAATCATTTGTCGCGCCGCCGCTCCGATGCAGCTACGTCCTAGTGCGGTCTTACCTTTAGTGTAATTAACTGCCTCCGTGGTCTAGTGGTTTGAGCCATGGGCTCCTGATCCGGAGGTCGCGGGTTCGATTCGATACATTACCCCCCTAGTTATGTATGTAAAAGCTATGCGTTATTAGTCGAATTAACTGCCTCCGTGGTCTAGTGGTTAGAGCCATGGGCTCCTGATCCGGAGGTCGCGGGTTCGATTCGATACATTACCCCCGTAGTTATGTATGTAAAAGCTATGCGTTATTAGTCGAATTAACTGCCTCCGTGGTCTAGTGGTTAGAGCCATGGGCTCCTGATCCGGAGGTCGCGGGTTCGATTCATTACATTACCCCCGTAGTTATGTATGTGAAAGCTACGCATTATTAGTCTAATTAACTGCCTCCGTGGTCTATTGATCTGAGCCATGGGCTCCTAATCCGGAGGTCGCGGGTTCGATTGTCTACATTACCCCCGTAGTTATGTATGTGAAAGCTATGCATTATTAATTTAATTAACTGCCTCTGTGGTCTATTGATCTGAGCCATGGGCTCCTGATCCGGAGGTCGCGGGTTCGATTCGATACATTACCCCCGTAGTTATGTATATCATAGCACTGCGTTATTAGTCTAATTAACTGCCTCCGTGGTCTAGTGGTTAGAGCCATGGACTACTTCTTATCAAGTGCGTTTTGAGTCGAACAACTAGCCGATGAACCTTGGCATCAGAGTTTTCGCTCTGATATGGTTTCTGTAGCGACCGGGACCGACAGCTTAACGTACCCTCCAAATCACGAAATCCTTTTTCTTTTTCGGACAATTCAATACAAAATTCTTTATTGCACAAAGAAAGACATCTTATCTTCTTATCTTATTTAGCCCACATCATCCCACTGCTGGGCAAAGAAAGACATACAACATAAATAAAAAGGAATAAACGTGACAGTACAATATAGGCGGCCTTATTGCTAAAGCAGCAATTTCTACCAGGCAACCTTTGGGTATAGAAGTTGTACAAGCAGAAAGCGGGTATTTAGTACATATAATACTTAGACAATATTTACACACTATTAAATAAATATTTCTAAAATATACTGATAAATATCTTATGATAAACTTATACATACATATATACATATAATAACGCCTTTATCCCTAATGGGGTAGGCAGAGCGTAAACGATCTAAACAAAGGTCGTTCCGCCACGTCTGACAAAGTTTTGAGGGTTATTTAAGATAGATTTGTAGGTACGAGTATATTGCTGTAGTGACAGGTTGTAAGCCCATCGCCTAAATTGCAATATACTGAAACCCTCGGATCCCTTAACTGGTTTTTACAGCATGCCCGGGAGGAAATGCAGCTGACACATTCTACGTTTTTCTCTCTCTCCCATACCAGCATAGAAGAATACATACATATCCTACGTATAAACTAATACATACTTATAATATAGCATCACTACATAGTATAAAACAAAGTCGCTTTCTCTGTCCCTATATCCCTATGTATGCTTAGATCACTACATAGTATAAAACAAAGTCGCTTTCTCTGTCCCTATATCCCTATGTATGCATATCACTACATAGTATAAAACAAAGTCGCTTTCTCTGTCCCTATATCCCTATGTATGCATGTCACTACATAGTATAAAACAAAGTCGCTTTCTCTGTCCCTATATCCCTATGTATGCATATCACTACATAGTATAAAACAAAGTCGCTTTCTCTGTCCCTATATCCCTATGTATGCTTAGATCACTACATAGTATAAAACAAAGTCGCTTTCTCTGTCCCTATATCCCTATGTATGCATATCACTACATAGTATAAAACAAAGTCGCTTTCTCTGTCCCTATATCCCTATGTATGCATATCACTACATAGTATAAAACAAAGTCGCTTTCTCTGTCCCTATATCCCTATGTATGCATATCACTACATAGTATAAAACAAAGTCGCTTTCTCTGTCCCTATATCCCTATGTATGCATATCACTACATAGTATAAAACAAAGTCGCTTTCTCTGTCCCTATATCCCTATGTATGCATATCACTACATAGTATAAAACAAAGTCGCTTTCTCTGTCCCTATATCCCTATGTATGCATATCACTACATAGTATAAAACAAAGTCGCTTTCTCTGTCCCTATATCCCTATGTATGCTTAGATCTTTAAAACTACGCAACGGATTTTGATGCGGTTTCTTTTAATGGATAGAGTGATTCAAGAGGAAGGTTTATATGTATAATACATGCATAATATAGTAGAGAAACACTGATAATTTCCGTGCGAAGCCGGGGCGGGTCGCTAGTAATGTATACGATCAGGTGATTCAGCCTGAAATGTTCTAACCAAACTGGGGAAAATCTCACAAACTGGTAATTTGACAAATATCAACGTTGTGTTCCCCCCATGGGAATTGAGTCCACGACCTATGGATCACGAATCTACGGCGTAGACCACTATACCACGAAGGCAGTTAATCAGCCTTTATGAGGTTTTCCTCAGTAATATATATTGATTTATTGCATAGATTGATTACCATCAAAACAGAAGAATACTGTAATAAATTCATCAAAAAACTGTCAACTTTTTATTAAGATGTCTCTGATGTTTTTATGAGATGAAGATGAATTCTTTGATGAATTGGAACATACCTTTTTATCATAAATAAATAAATAAAAAAGTAGTTTATTTTCAAATTTAACAATTTTAGTTTAACAATAGATGTGACATAACATAGAATGTTCCAGCTGCCCTTCCTCCCGGGCATGCTGTTGAAGTCAGCAAAAGGGACTCGAGGTTTACAGTGTATTGTAATTTAGGCGATGGGCTGACAATCTGTCACTATAGCAATACATATAACAATCTAAAATTGCCCTCAATTTTTGTCAGACGTGGCGAAAGCGCCTTTTACTACGCGTTAAACGCTCTGCCTACCCCGTAAGGGATAAAGGCGTGATTTATGTATGTATGTATAGATGTGACAAATTATTATCACTACATAGTATAAAGCAAAGTCGCTTTCTCTGTCCCTATTTCACTATGTATGCATAAATCTTTAAAACTACGCAACAAATTTTGATGCGGTTTCTTTTAATGGTTAGAGTGATTCAAGAGGAAGGTTTACATGTATAATAAATGCATAATATAGTACAGAAACACTGATAATTTCCGTGCGAAGCCGGGGCGGGTCGCTAGTTATAAATAAATAAATAAAAAAGTAATTTATTTTCCAATTTAACAATATAAGTTTAACAATAGATGTGACAAATTATTATTTTGAATATATAAGTGAAGCCCTGACACCCAAACTAGGATTTAACCTGTATTTTAGGGGTAATTTTAGTCCTTCCACGGATTTTCGGTATTGACGGCTAATCTCCCAGAGATCGGCCAACTGCGCAGGACTAGTTTTTATTTTTAGTGCCAAAGTGTTTGCGCTACACACAGGTGCACTCTCTATTCCTTGAGTCTCTTATTTTGATGGGACAGATTGACTGACAAGACCAGAGAGAAATCAGGCGCAGGATTGACTATTTACACGCCCATCTGACAGCATGGATTATTTTACTTTTTGCACAATCAGGTGATCAGCCTGCAATGTCCTAACCAAACTAGAAACAACACAAAATCATTTCCCCCCGCCGGGAATCGACCTCAGACCGCTACACCACGGAGGCAGTTACCCCAGTACCTACGGTTAAGACAATGCGGGCTGAATTACCTCATATATCTATAACTTCTTTTCTTTTCTTCTTTTTTTTGTCTTATTTTTTTCTTTCACGTTGGACTGGAAGCGAGAGAAAAACATAGAATGTGCCAGTTGCATTTCATCCCGGGCATGCTGTAATAACCAGCTTAGGGATCCGAGGGTATCAGTATGTTGCAATGTAGGCGATGGACTGACAACCTGTCACTACAGCAATATGCCTACAAATCTAACTAAAATAACCCTTAAAATGTTGTCATACGTGGCAGAACGACCTTTGTTTGGGTCGTTTGCGCTCAGCCTACCCCATTAGGGATAAAGGCGTGATTATATGTATGTATCTGTAACTAAAAGGATTCCCAACGTATTCAACTGATTTCGTGATTCGGAAACCTCGCCCCTTCTTTTTTAAGGATCTTAAAACTTCGTCGACTAAGGTTCATCGGGTCGTAACCGAAAAGTCAGATGTCAGCCACAACAGTCCACTGCTGGACATGGGGCTCCCCAAAATTGGGGGTATATGCAATACAAGATACTTTATTGCACAAAGAAACAGAAATACAGACAGCGGAAAAGAAAGGAACAAAATAGTACAATATAGGCGGACTCATTGCTAAAGCAACAATTTCTACCAGGCAACCTTTGGGTATTAGGTTAGTACATAGCAGATAGCGGGATAGTGCATACTAAGTTCATCTTAATACTTAAACAAAAGAAATATTTCTTAATAAATACATAACTAAAATATACTAATATATATTTATAATAAACTAATACATATTATGCTAATGGCCCAGTATATACCCCAGTCATTCAAGATTTAAGAAGTCTGCCTTGGAGGTCACCGAGTAAACTGTATCCCGTGTTTCCTCAAATGAATTTTTCACAGCTCCATATTCCCCACTTCTTTTATTATAAATTCATTATTATAAATTATATAACATAGTTTGCTGCATGATCTAATCTTAACATATTGTTATATTGTTCTTCTTTGGTTGTTAACTGTTGTGTTCGTCTTTTCAATAAAATAAAATGGGAGATAGGATAAATAACTAATTATTATTCTGTAAGAAGAACTTTCTAGTTTGCTCTTTGAATATCTCAATAGACGGTGCTCGTCGAACGTTTTCGGGAAGGGAATTCCACAGTAACTCACAACGCTTGGCAGGCGGGTTGGTGAGCGCAGTAGAAGTTTTCCATTCACAGGGAACGCTGCTGTCCATTCCCTGGTTTTATCCCTTAGTCGCCTTTTACGACACTCACGGGAAGTTATGGAGTGATGCTATTCTAACCTGGCAACACACAGTCACAAAAAATAACCCGATAAGTACTTATCGACATAATCTACCTTCTGATTTTAATAGATTAGCACTATTGATAGAAATAACATTAAATTTCACAACCATGTCAAGAATCATTTGAAGTGTTTTCCTAACCTAAATCATATAAAATTAATTCGTAATAAAATAACAATTCTTAAACTGATAATGATACTTTAAACTGATACTTCCATGCTGGCCTGGGAGCGAGAGAAAAACATAGAACGTGCCAGCTGCATTTCCTCCCGGGCATGCTGTAGAAACAGCTAAGGGATCCGTGGGTAATTGCAATTTAGGCGATAGGTTGACAAACCGTCACTACAGCAATATACCTACAAATCTAGATAGATAGATATATTCTTTATTGCACATAAATCAAAATACAACAGGAATTGAAAACAAATGAAATAAAACTAAAGTACAAATCTATCTTAAATAACTCTCGAAACCTTGTCAGACGTGGCGGAACGACTTCGTTTAGGTCGTTTACGCTCTGTCTACCCCATTAGGGATAAAGGCGTGATTATATGTATGTATGTAATTCTTAAATTGATAAACGTATAAAGGGTGATGTAAGCAAGCACAGAATATTTATAAGCGCGGCTTTATCTTTGCGAGTGGATGAACCCTGGTGTCAGAGTTTACAAACCGCCTAGTAGCACAGCTATTAGGCCTTGGACGTGGTTTGAGTAACGATCACTGTCATTGACAGCGACCGGGACCGACAGCTTAACGTGTCCTCCGAAGCACGCAATCCTTTTTCTTGTTGGACAATCAGGTGATTCAGCTTGCAATGCCTAATCAATCTGGGGGAACTTCAAATACATACATACATATAATCACGCTTTTATCCCTAGTGAGGTAGACAGAGCGTAAGTGACCCAAACAAAGGTCGCTCCGCCACGTCTGACAAGGTCCTCAGGGTTATCTAAAATAGATTTGTAGGTTGTGACAGGTTGTAAGCCCATTGCCCAAATTGCAATATACCGATACCCTTGGATCGCTTAGCTGGTTTTTACAGCATGCCCGGGAGGAAATGCAGCTGGCACATTCCATGTTTTTCTTTCGCTCCCAGTCTAGCATGGAAGAAAACCATGCGGTAAATCTCACAAAGTGATAAATTGACGAACATCAACTTTGTCCCTACCCTGAGAATCGAACCCAGGACCACTGGATCGTAAACTAATATGGCTCTGACCACTAGACCACTTGATCCATACCATCCCACAGTTTTCTAAATAGTTCAAAAACGATTTGTTTTTGCAGGTTTTGTTCCATTCATGCTGGACTGGAAACAAGAGAAAAACATAGAATGTGCCAGCTGCATTTCCTCCCGGGCATGCTGTAAAAACCAGCTGAGGGATCCGAGGGTTTTAGTATATTGCAATTTAGGCGATGGGCTGGCAACTTTGTCACTACAGCAATATACCTACAAATCTATCTTAAATAGCCCTCTAAACTTTGTCAGGCGTGGCGGAGCGACCTTTTGTTTGGGTCGTTTATGCTCTGCCTACCCCAACACTACATAGTATAAAACAAACCCGCTTTCTCTGTCCCTATATCCCTATGTTTACTTAGATCTTTAAAACTACGCAACGGATTTTGATGCGGTTTCTTTTAATTGATAGAGTGATTCAAGAGGAAGGTTTATATGTATAATACATGCATAATATAGTAGAGAAACACTGATGATTTCCGTGCGAAGCTTCCGTGTCGCTAGTAAGGGATAAAGGCGTGATTATATGTATGTTGTTTTTGCAGGCGATGTCGCTGCTGTTCCTCCTCTGTTTGCTGGGCTCGACCCTGGCTCTGCCCCTTGACCAAGATGTACCAGCTTCATGTGGCTACGAGGTAAGTTATATTAATATATAATAATTACTTTATTTTCAGATTTTCATTCAAAGATTGTTAGTAAGAGAGCCCGATGGTGTAGTGGATAGGGCCGCTGCCTCCTGAGCGGGAGGTCGTAGTTCGAATCCCACCACGTAATGTGTTTATCGGTTTTCGAATTTCATATGTACGTTTAATCGGTGCTTTTTCCGTGCTTCGGAAGGCACGTTAAGCCATTGGTCCCGGTTAATATCGTTTAATACCGTAGATATTAGTCGTTAAGGCAAATCAGAGGCCAGTGCTAAGCATTGGCGGCTTGTAAACTCTGACCTAATCTAGGATTGGGTCTGGTTTCCCTTCTGGGTTGCGGAGGTCAGATGGCAGTCACTCTGTGTAAAATCCAGTACCCGCGTTCAATCACCTAGATACGGAATAAGGCTAGGGATAGGATGAGATTGTTAGTAAAACACAACACATTTAAAATAATTGTTGGTAAGGCAAAATAAACCGAGTTATAAGTTACAAATCGTTGGCTGAATGCGACAGTGGAATTAGTCAAAATTTGAGGTTTTTGAGATAAGGTACGAAAATTCTTCTATGGTGTGTATTTTAAACCCTGCAAAAAAGATAAAACTCGTCTTTCAGTGCAATACAACTCTATTGCATTGAAAGACGACTGCACATACAACTCTATCTTAAACAACCCTCAAAACTTTATCAGACGTGGATGAACGACCTTTGTTTAGGTTGTTTACGTTCTGCCTACCCCATTAGGGATAAAGGCGTGATGGTATGTCTATGTACAATTAAATCACATTGCCTTCGACTGCATGAGATATTTGTGAGATTTTCGTGACGGCGGAACGACTTTTACTTTGGTCGTTTATGCACTCCGTACTCCCTTAAGGATAAAGGCGTGATTATATGCATGTATATATGTTTGTTGTCTGGAAAGTTACATCTCCACACTCATCTTACTGGGGAATACTTCATTGATGCTCTTGTTTACAAAGTTTAGTTTTTCCCTACATTCTAAGAACTTGAGCTGGAGTCGTAGCTTTGAATCACTCGAATCGAATTAGCATACGAAATACTAACATACATACACATACATGCATATAATCACGCCTTTATCCGTGGGGTATGCAGAGCGTACACGACCTAAACTAAGATCATTCCGCCACGTCTGACAAAGTTTTGAGGGTTATTTAAGATAGATTTGTAGGTATATTGCTGTAGTGAAAGGTTGTCAGCCCATCGCCTAAATTGCAATATACAGAAACCCTCGGATCCCTTAGCTGGTTTATACAGCATGCCCGGGAGGAAATGCAGCTGGCACATTCTATTTTTTTCTCTCGCACCCAGGCCAGCATGGGTTATTTAAGATAGATTTAAATTGCAATATACAGAAACCCTCGGAACCCTTAGTTGGTATTTACAGCATGCCCGGGAGGAAATGCAGCTTGCACATTCTATTTTTTTCTCTCGCTCCCAGGCCAGCATGGAAGAAATACTAACATTCGCATGGTAATTTGTTTGAAAATCGCATGCGAAAGTTTCTCTTTCGTATGCGCATTAGAGTTCGAGTGATTCAAAAATACGACTCCTGGTGTCATCGAACCATCTCATTTTACAGAGGACATAGTGAAGCTAGCATACCGGGTGTAAGGGACAGCGTCCCTCAAACTGAAAGGGGTTGCTCAGTCAACAAACTGAACATTTGTCACCGGGAAACTATTTTAGGAGATGAAATAAAATATACTTCCATGCTGGCCTGGGAGCGAGAGAAAATCATAGAATGGGCCAGCTGCATATCCTCTCGGGCATGCTGTAAAAACCAGCTAAGGGATCCGAGGGTTTCAGTATATTGTAATTTAGGCGATGGGCTGGCAACCTATCACTACAGCAATACCTACAAATCTATCTTAAAATAACCCTTAAAACGTTGTCAGACGTGGCGGAACGACCTTTGTTTAGGTTGTTTACGCTCTGCCTACCCCATTAGGGATAAAGGCGTGATTATATGTATGTATGTATAAAAAAATATATTTTCTACAACTCGATCAGACAATTTGTATGGAAAAACGTTTTTTTTTCACTTTCTGAAACAAATCCTGCTAGTAGTTTTTCAGTTTTGTTGACTGAGCAACCCCGTTTATTGTTTTCGCTGCTTCTTAGTGAGTGGGTCTTTTGAGTCGAAAAACGAACCGATAAACCCTGGTGCAAAGTTTCGAAACCGTCTAGTAGCACAGCTGAGCTGACATGGTTTGAGTAAAGACCACTATCAAAGACAGCGACCGGGACCGACGGCTCAACATGCCCTCCGAAGCACGGAATCCTTTTTCTTTTTCGGTCAAGCAGGTAATTCTATTAGGTCACAAGACTGACTTCTATGCAAAGTCTTTCACAGTGCGAGCTATCAAGCTGTGGAATGAATTGCCCGAAGATATTCGACGTGCACCGTCTCTTGAGACTTTTAAGAGCCGAATTAAAAAACGTTTCTTGGAACAAATAATTACTGTCTGATCTTTAGTTTCCTTTACTTTTATCCTGTGCTGTAGATACTGTTGCTGTCATTTCCTTCGACTAGTTCTGATTGTAGTTTGCATTATCCTATCTTCCATTAGTTTATGTATTAGTTTATTATATATTATGTATTAGTTTATTTTACAAATATCTATGTAGTAGCTTGTACTTAATTTATGTATTATATGTTATGTAATGTATTTAGGATACCTATTTGACTAGGTTTGCACTATCCCGCTTACCGCTACACTTTTTTCTTTCACCCAAAGGTTGCCTGGAAGAAATTGCTACCTTAGCAATAAGGCCGCCTATGTTGTACTTGTTTTTTGTTATCTTTTGTGTTGTATGTTGTATTATTAAGTGCAATAAAGTATTTTTATGTTTATGTTATGTTATGTAATTCAGTTTGCAATGTTCTAACCAAATGAATGTGCCAGCTACTTTTCCTCCCGGGCATGCTGTAAAAACCAGCTGAGGGATCCGAGGCATTCAGTATACTGTTATTTAGGCGATGGGATGACAACCTGCTGTCACTACAGCAGAATACCTACAAATTTATCTTGAATAAACCTCAAAACTTTGTCAGACGTGGGTTAACGACCTTTGTTTAGGTCGTTTACGCTCTGCCTACCCCATTAGGGATAAAGGCGTGAGTATATGTATGTATATATGTCAAATGGAGAGTCAAAGATCATGTTTATCTAAGTATTTGTATTATTATATCTGTAGCTATGATAAGAGCTGTCGGTTATGTGTTTATCAGAATTTTGCGTTTCTATTATCTCAAGTATAACAAGAGCCCGATGGTATAGTGGAAAGGGCCGCTGCCTTCTGATCGGGGAGGTCGTGGTTCGAATCCTACCACGTACCAATATACCTACAAATTTATCTTGAATAAACCTCAAAACTTTGTCAGACGTGGGTTAACGACCTTTGTTTAGGTCGTTTACGCTCTGCCTACCCCATTAGGGATAAAGGCGTGAGTATATGTATGTATATATGTCAAATGGAGAGTCAAAGATCATGTTTATCTAAGTATTTGTATTATTATATCTGTAGCTATGATAAGAGCTGTCGGTTATGTGTTTATCAGAATTTTGCGTTTCTATTATCTCAAGTATAACAAGAGCCCGATGGTATAGTGGAAAGGGCCGCTGCCTTCTGATCGGGGAGGTCGTGGTTCGAATCCTACCACGTACCAATGTGTTTTTCGGTGTTCGAATTTCATATGTACGTTAATTAGGCGCTTTTTCCGTGCTTCGGAGGGCACGTTAAGATCCGGATTAATATCTTTTAATAAAAAATAATAATAATAATAATGGCCATGTCTGTGGCCAGTGCTAAGCATTGATGCTGTGATATGCTATAGCAGTATTCTTGTTCCACAGTCAATCAGTCAGATCAATTTCTATACCCAAAGGTTGCCTGGTAGAAATTGCTGCTTTAGCAATAAGGCCGCCTATATTGTACTGTCACGTTTGTTCCTTTTTATTTCTGTTGTATGTGTTTCTTTGCGTATCAGTTTGGCCTAGTCTGGCTAAGCTAGTTTAGCCGACCTGATCCCGGGTGTAAGGGACAGCGTCCCGCGTACTGATAGGGGTTGCTCAGTCAATCACACTGAACTACTATCAGCAGGATTTCTTTTTAAGGAGTTGAAAAAATTATATATTTGCTTTTCCATATAAATTGTCTGGTCGAGGTGAACTACATGTACAATAAATACTTCCATGCTGGACTGGGAGAGATAGAAAAACATAGAATGTTCCAGCTGCCCTTCCTCCCGGGCTTGCTGTAGAAGTCAGCAAAAGGGACTCGAGGGTTACAGTGTATTGTAATTTAGGCGATGGGCTGACAACCTGTCACTATGGCAATACACATTACAATCTAAAATTAACCTAAATTTTTGTCAGACGTGGCGAAAGCGCCTTTTACAAGGCGTTTAACGCTCTGCCTACCCCGTAAGGGATAAAGGCGTGATTTTATGTATGTATGTATGTATGAGGTGAACATTTTGTATGGAAAAGCCATTTTTTTTTTCACTTTCTGAAAAATAATCCTGCTCATAGTTGTCGTTGACTGAGCGAGCAACTCCTATCAGTTTACGGGACGCTGTCCCTTACACCTGGTATAGGATGACCGCCTTTATTCCTAATGGGGTAGGCAGAGCGTTAACAACCTAAACAAAGGTCGTTTCGCCACGTCTGACAAGGTTTTGTGGGTTATTTAAGATACATTCGAAGGTATATTGCTGTAGTGACAGGTTGTCAGCCCATCGCCTAAATTACAATATATTGAAACCCTCGGATCCCTTAGCTGGTTTTTACAGCATGCCCGGGAGGAAATGCAGCTGGCACATTCTATGTTTTTCCCGCTCCCATTCCAGCATGGAAGTAATATGTATAATACATGCATAATATAGTAGAGAAACACTGATGATTTCCGTTGGAAGCCGGGTAATAAGATAAGATAAGATAAGAATATACTTTATTGCACAGAAAAGACACAAGAGAAAATAAAATTAAATGAAACAAATAGTAGTACAAATAGGCGGCCTTATTGCTATGCAGCAATTTCTTCCAGGCAACCTTAACCAGGTAATAAATTCCTTTTTTTTTCTAGAGTTGCAACCAACACAAGCCCGATGTATTAAACGTGCACATAGTGGCACACACGCACGATGACGTCGGATGGCTCAAGACTGTCGACCAGTATTACTACGGCAGTAAGTATGACAAGCGAAGCGAGCAGAGCAAGTAAGATAAGATACACTTTACGAGTAACTTGAGGGTCTGCCGGAGGTGCATAATCTCATACATACATACATACATAAAATCACGCCTTTATCCCTTACGGGGTAGGCAGAGCGGCAAACTCCTCGTAAAAGGCGCTTTCGCCACGTCTGACAAAAATTGAGGGCAATTTTAGATTGTAATGTGTATTGCTATAGTGACAGGTTGTCAGCCCATCGCCTAAATTACAATACACTGTAACCCTTGAGTCCCTTTTGCTGACTTCTACAGCATGCCCGGGAGGAAGGGCAGCTGGAACATTCTATGTTTTTCTATCTCTCCCAGTCCGGCATGGAAGAAATCAGTGCATAATCTCATAAGTGATAAGTAGTAACGTTTTCATTTTAAAACCGTAAAACCAAACTTAACCAAACTTTGTACACATACGAGTAATCCAAAGCAATATCTATATTAGACATGATCAAAATAAGTACTTCCATGCTGGTCTGGGGGCGAGAGAAAAACATAGAATGTGCCAGCTGCCTTTCCTCCCTGGCATGCTGTAAAATCCAGCTAAGGGATCCGAGGGTTTCAGTATATTGTAATTTAGGCGATGGGCTGACAACCTGTCACTACAGCAATATACCTAGAATCTTAAATAACCCTCAAAACTTTGTCAGACGTGGCGGGACGACCTTTGTTTGGGTCGTTTGCGCTCTGCCTACCCCATTAGGGATAAAGGCGTGATTATGTGTGTGTGTGTGTGTGTGTGTATCAAAATAAGACCAAAAACATTTTTGCGTGAAAATCGCGTTCAAGTAAATTTGCTGTGTAATTTTGTACTTGGTTAATATTTTCAATCCAAAACTAATTAGAAATAATGAAACCGAAACTATGTTTGTATGGAAATACGTTACTCCGGGGAAGCCTTAAAACCCTGGACTAAGAAAAACTATGATGGAAACACAAAAGGCAAGCGAGGCGAGCAAGAAACTAAAGCACAAAATCCCTAGTCTAAGAAGACTACCATGCTGGACTGGGAGCGAGGTAAAAACATAGAATGTGCCAGCTGCATTTCTTCCCGGGCATGCTGTAAAAACCAGCTAAGGGTTTCTGTATATTGCACATTAGCCCATGGGCTGACAACCTGTCACTACAGCAATATACCTACAAATCTAAATGTATATTTTGTTTTCTAGCTCGGAACAATATTCAGCACGCTGGGGTCCAGTACATCATTGATTCAGTCGTCAGGGAACTGTGGAATGACCCCAAAAGAAGGTACGTAAATACCGGGTGTAAGGGACAGCGTCCCGCAAACTGATAGGGGTTGCTCAGTCAATGAAACTGAACAACTATCACCAGATATTTTTTAATATGATGAATGATCATCACGATCAGACTTTTTGTATGGAAAAGCAAAATTAAATTTTCACTTTCTGAAAAAAAAAATCTTGCTGATTGTCTTTAGTTTCGTTGACTGAGCAACTATCAGTTTGCGGGACGCTGTCCCTTACACCCCGTAGATAGATAAAAAAATAATTTAGCACCAATATAAATCAGAAGCACTTAAAAAACAAAAAAAAAAAAAACGAAAACTACAACTTACCTTAATCTATATCCCAATTCTTCCATGCTGGCCTGGGAGCGAAAGAAAAGAATATAATGTGCCAGCTGCATTTTTTTTTTTTTTTTTTTTTAATATTTGATAGGCAATCATTTGTCCGCCATCTCACGTGATGGTAAGTGACGATGTAGACTATGATGGAGCATGATTGCCTAGAAAATGCCTGTTCACTCTCGCCTTGAAAAGGCCCAGGTTATAACGTTCCGGAAATAGATCCGCAGGCAGGGAGTTCCACACTTTGGCCGTTCGCATTAAAAATGTAGAAGCGTACCGCTTTGTGCGAAAACTTGGAATGTCGACAACATAAGGGTGGAATCCCAACCGGCGTCTCGTACCCCGGAGATGGAATGGGGAGGGGGGTATCAGGTCATGAAGCGATGCTGCACATTCTCCGAAATGTGTCCTAAATATTTCCTCGAAATATTTCCTCCCGGGCATGCTGTAAAAACCAGCTAAGGAATGCGATGGTTTCTGCAATTAAGGCGATAGGCAGACAACCTGTTACTACAGATCTATCTACAAACAACCCTCAAAACTTGTCATATGTGGAGGAACGACCTTTGATTGGGTCGTTGACGTTCTTCCTATTCCATTAGGGATAAGAGGCGTGACCAAGTTGCGCCCCCTTATATATTAGCGATTCATAGTTAGTTGTAGTAACAGTAACATAAAATTTTCGTTGGTGGCCGTTATTCGCAATGTTTCTTCCTGTTACTACAACGAATTAATGAATCGCTAATTTAAAAGGTTCTAAATTAGCTTAATTACTATAACTTGATTCTTTTGGATCGGTATTTCAATTTACTGCGTTTTTAGCGAGATATTTCTATCATGCTGGCCTGGGAGCAAGGGAAAAACATAGAATGTGCCAGATGAATTTCCTCCCGGGCATGCTGTAATAATCAGCTAAGGGATCCGAGCGTATCAGTATATTTAGGCGATTGGCTGACAACCTGTCACTACAGCAATATACCTACAAATCTATCTTAAATAACCCTCAAAACTTTGTCAGACGTGGCGGAACGACCTTTGTTTAGGTCGTTTATGCTTTGCCTACCCCATTAGGGATAAAAGCGTGATAATATGTATATATTAGCGAGATATGTTTTTTTTATAGTAGGCTCTATGTGACTTGTGGTAAAATAAACAGATTTTATTAATATTAATACATACATACATATAATCACTCCTTAACAAGATATAAATAAGGTAGGCAGAGCGTAAACGACCTAAACAAAGGTCGTTTCGCCACGTCTGACAAAGTTTTGAGGGTATTTAAGATAGATTTGTAGGTATATTGCTGTATTGACAGGTTGTCAGCCCGTAAATACAAAATTGCAAAATACTGAAACCTCGGATCCCTTAGCTGGTTTTACAGCATGCCCGGGAGAAAATGCAGCTGGCACAATCTATGTTTTTCTCTCACGCCCAGTCCAGCATGGAAGAAATAAACAGATTATATCATTATTTATTTTTCTTTATTTCAGATTTGTGTACGTTGAATCGTTTTATTTCTTCAAATGGTGGCACAAGCAAAGCGACGAGACCAAACAGAAGGTAAACTTAATTATATATTTTATTCATCATTTCTCGTCGCCTTATGGCTTCCTAACTGCCTCCGTGGTCTAGTGTTTAGAGCCATGGGTTGACGATCCGGAGGTCCTGGGTTCGATTCCCAGGTAGGAAACACAAAGTTGATATTTATCACTTTGTGAGTTTTTTCCCAGTTTGGTTAGGACATTGCAGGCTGGATCACCTGATTGTCCGAAAAGAAAAAAGATTCCGCGCTTCGGAGGCACGTTAAGCCGTGGGTACCGGTCGCTGTCTTTGATAGTGGTCGTTACTCAAATGTCAGAGGCCTATTAGCTGTACTACTAGGCAGTTTGAAAACTCTGACCAGGGTTCATCGGGTCATTTGACACGAGAATCTACTCGCTAAGCAGAAGATGGCTACCTAATCTTCTTCTTAGCGTGTCGATGGCAGACACTACACTGTTGCAGCACAGAATTTGGCCACGCTAACAGCATTATCAGCGGCTGTCATGAGGTCGAGCGAGAGAAAATCATAGAATGTGCCAGCTGCATTTCCTCCCGGGCATGCTGTAAAACTCAGCTAAAGGATCCAAGAGTTTCAGTATATTGTAATTTAGGCGATGGGCTGACAACCTGTCACTACAGCAATATACATTAAAATCTATCTTAAATAACTTTCAAATTATTGTCAGATGTGGCGGAACGACCTTTGTTTAGGTCGTCTACGCTCTGCCTTCCCCCATTAGGGATAAAGGCGTGATTATAAGTATGTATGTAAGTCATGAGGTCTTCCTGTGTGTAGGGGCACGCAGGGCACGAAGTTAGGTGTTTCATCGTTTGAACTGCAACTGCGGTTTTTACAGCATGCCTGGGAGGAAGAGCAGCTGGCACATTCTATGTTTTTCACTCGCTCCCAGGCCAGCTTGGAAGTCGACTAACAACATATATTCAAATAATTGCTTACTGATTGATTTTTTTTCTCTTCAGGTCCACACTTTAGTGCAAGAAGGCCGGCTGCAGTTTGCCGGCGGAGCGTGGAGTATGAACGATGAGGCAGCGGCCCACTACCACTCGACTATAGACCAGTTCACCTTCGGACTCAGGTAGGGTCGCAAGATGGCCGGGGCGGTTAGATAGGAATGCTGTCGCTGGCCGAGTGATGACGGATGGGAAAAGGGTAATTACCCGCCTGGTCGGGTGTTGTGACCAGGGGACCGGAGTCCGACTGGATTAGTTCGGAAGTTGTATATGTATATGCAGATCGCCGAGCAAACTTCGATACCGCGTTTTAGGACTGTTGTATCTTGATGTGGCGTTATCTATGTGCGCTACACTACCACTCGACTATAGACCAGTTCACCTTCGGACTCGGGTATGGTTGTAAGTTGGCCGGGACGCTTAGATAGGAATGCTGCCGCTGGCCGAGTGATGACGGATGGGAAATGGCAATTACCCGCCTGGTCGGGTGTTGTGACCAGGGGACCGGAGTCCGACTGGATTAGTTCGGAAGTTGTATATATGCAGATCGCCGAGCAAACTTCGATACCGCGTTTTAGGACTGTTGTATCTTGATGTGGCGCCATCTATGTGCGCTACACTACCACTCGACTATAGACCAGTTCATCTTCGGACTCAGGTAGGGTTGCAAGATGGCCGGGACGCTTAGATAGCAGGATGTTCATACATACATACCAGTGGCAGGTGCGCACTTTAGTGCAAGAAGGCCGGCTGCAGTTTGCCGGCGGAGCGTGGAGTATGAACGATGAGCGGCCCACTACCACTCGACTATATAGCTAATTGGATACCGTAACCGCGTCTTCGTCTAGGTTGTAGCTGAAAACCAGCGCTTTGCTCCTGAGCAAATTTGGACGCTGAGCTATTGCCTATTTGCACTGCTACAGCACACATTGTCTTAAGTTTACATGTACATGTTATCTGTTGTTTCTTTTTGTTTATTGTGATTTAATTTCAGAACTTTTATTTTTGTGTAAAATTTGTGTGACTGTAGTATCAAATAAAGGTTTTATCTATCTATATATCTACTATAGACCAGTTCACCATCGGACTCAGGTATGGTTAAAAGATGGCCGGGACGCTTAGATAGGAGGATGTTCATACATACCAGCGACCACACAGCCTAATGGTCGCTGATACATACATATCAGTGGCGAAGGGTCCATATAACACGATTCCCGTCGGCTTCCCTTTTATAATTAAGAAAAGTTTGAAATAAAAAAAAATGAAATATATGGAGTAATATAAGTATGTATTTTTAACTACGGCTTCCCCTATCGATAAAATTCACCCTTCGCCACTGATACATACATATCATCACGCTTTTATCCCTAATAGGGTGGGAAGAACGTAAACGACCTAAACAAAAGGTCGTACCGCAACGTCTGACAAAGTTTTGAGGGTTATTTAAGATAGATTTGTAGGTATATTGCTGTTGACAGGTTGGCAGCCCATCGCCTAAATTGCAATATACTGAAACCCTTAGAACCCTTAGATAATGCAGCTGGCACATTCAATGTTTTTCCCTCGCTCCTAGTCCAGCATGGAAGTAAGGTTATAACTAGTGATAATAATTTTAAAAAAAGTTGTGCAACTTCCCTAAATTCTTCTGTCGAGTGGGTATCGAGGTAGTCCCTAAATTTATGTCTGTTTTGTGACAGACTGCTGAACGAAACATTTGGCCACTGCGGCATGCCGACTGTTGGCTGGCAGATCGACCCTTTCGGTCACTCCAGGGAGTTCGCATCTCTGCTCGCGGCCATGGGATACGACGGCGTCTTCTTCGGCAGGATAGATTACCAGGACAAGGAGAACAGAATGGAGAAGAAGAGGATGGAGATGCTGTGGAGGGGGGATGATGATCTTGGTGAGTAAAACTGCTCTCCATTGTAGGAAATATACTTTGACTGTAGGGGAGCCCGATGGTGTAGTGGAGAGGGCCGCTGGTTTCGAATTTCATATTTACGTTTATTCGGCGCTTTCTCCGTGCTTCGGAAGGCACGCTAAGCCGTTTGTCCTGGTTAATATCCTTTAATACCATAGGTAGATATTAGAGGTCGGAGTACAATCACAGATTACAAACAGTAACGTTAGAGAAGAGAATATGTGATAATTCTCTAATAAATCGGATTATAATTGTATTTTTTCGTTCGTTCATTCATTTCTGTTCATCTAGAGACGTGACACTATCGATGAACGTTATCGATAGCAATGGTTTACAGTATCGTCGCCGGCATGTCGTAGGTCTAAGAAAAACATACACATTTGAACGGACAACGCTAATATTTTATGATCTGTTGACTGGTATAAGTTTCATCTGTGGTCAACCACTGATGATTTGTTCATGACTGAACAACGTTGTTTATGCTGTTCTTTGTTTAAAAAGCGCCTGCCTCTGTGGTCTAGCAGTCTAAGCCATGGGCTCTCGACCCAGAGGACTGGGGTTCGATTTCCGGCGGGGGACAATGACTTTGCGTTGTTGTTTCTAGTTTGGTTAGGACATGGCATTGCTGATCACCTGATTTTCCGAAAAGTAGGATGATCCATGCTGTCGGATGGGCATGTAAAAAGTTGGTCCTGTTCCTGATCTCTCTCTGGTCGTGTCAGTCAATCTGATCCATCAGAATAAGAGATTAAAGGAATAGAGAGTGCACCTATGTGTGCAAACAATTATCATCATCTCTATAGCCTTATCCCGTATCTTACGAGGTCGGCTACCTAATCTAGGGGATTGAACGGAGGTACTTGTTTTTACACAGAGCGACTGCCATCTGACCTCCGCAACCCAGACCTTTGGGCCTCGATTAGGTCACAGTTTTCAAGCCGCCAATGCAAGCACTGGCCTCTGACATGGCATAACGAATCTACGGTATTAAACGATATTAACCGGGACCAACGGCTTAACGTGTCTTCCGAAGCACGAAAAAAGCGCCGAATAAACGTTCATATGAAATTCTCTCAAACTATATTGGCTTAGAGTTCAAGCTGATATAGTTTGAGCGCGGTACTCGCCAACAAACTGGATATCTGTTTGGCGAGATGTTAATTAAGTTTACCTTTGTACCTTTTTTTGAAATAAATATAATAATACTTTTCTTCCATGCTGGCCTGGGGGCGAAAGAAAAACATAGAATGTGCCAGCTGCATTTCCTCCCGGGCATGCTGTAAAAACCAGCTAAGGGATCACAGGGTTGCATATTGCAATTTAGGCGATGGGCTGTCAACCTGTCACAACAGCAATATACCTACAAATCTATCTTAAATAACCCTCAAAACTTTGTCAGACATGGCGGAACGGCCTTTGTTTAGGTAGTTTACGCTCTGCCTACCCCATTAGGGATAAAGGCGTGATTGTATATATGTAATATGTATGTATAAATACTTGGGTTGCGGAGGTCAGATGGCAGTCGCTCTGTGTAAAAACCAGTACCCTCGTTCAATCCCCTAGATTAGGTAGCCAACCCCTTGAGATACGGGATAAGGCTAGGGAGATGATGATACATACATACATACATAAATCACGCCTTCATCCCTTACGGGGTAGGCAGAGCGTTTAACGCCTCGTAAAAGGCGCTTTCGCCACGTCTGACAAAAATTGAGAGCAATTTTAGATTGTAATATGTATTGCTTTAGTGACTGGTTGTCAGCCCATCGCCTAAATTACAATACACTGTAACCCTCGAGTCCCTTTTGCTGACTTCAACAGCATGCCCGGGAGGAAGGGCAGCTGGAACATTCTATGTTTTTCTATCTCTCCCAGTCCAGCATGGAAGAAGAGATGATGATGTATGTATAAATACTTATTTAGGTATGTCTGTTACAGGAGCCCCATCCGACATCTTCGCGGGTGTTCTATACAATATGTACCAACCCCCGGCCGGCTTCTGTTTCGACGTGCTATGCTCCGACGCGCCAATTGTAGCCGACAGAGGCACTCCAGAATATAACGTCGACAACAGGGTAAATATAGTGAATTTATTTATCTGTGTAGCAAATTTCATCCAAATCGGTCCAGCCGTTTTGGCGCTAGAAGGTATACAACAAGTACCAGCCCTCGGCCGGCTACTGTTTCGACGTGCTATGCTCCGACGCGCCAATTGTAAAAAAAAATGGTTATATCATACAAAATACTAATATTTCTTCCGAGCTGGCTTGGGAGCGAGAGAAAAACATAGAATGTGCCAGCTGCATTTCCTCCCGGGCAAGCTGTAAAACCAGCTGAGGGATCCGAGGGTTTCAGTATATTGTAATTTAGGCGATGGGCTGACAACCGGTCGCTACAGCAATATACCTACAAATCTATCTTAGATAGATAGATAGATAAAACGTTTATTTGGTACTACAGACACACAAATTTTACACAAACAAAAAGTTCTGAAATTAAAATACAATAAACACAAATAAACAACAGATAACATATACATGTAAACTTAAGACAACCCTCTTAAATAACCCTCAAAACTTTTGGATGACTCACTACAGCAATATACCTTAAATAACCCTCAAATCTTTGTCAGACGTGGCGGAACAACCTTTTTTTTAGATCGTTTACGCTCTGTCTACCCAATTAGGGATAAAGGAGTGGTTATATGTATGTATGCATTAAACTGTATAGCAAGTTTCATCCAAATTGGTCCAGCCGTTTTGGCGTTAGAAGGCATACAACAACCCAGCCCCCAAACGGCTTCTGTTTCGACGCGCCAATAAAAAAAACATCTTTCATGCAAAATGCATCAGCTGGTAGCACATTATATAATATTTTATTTTGTTATTAGTCTGTAAGTTAATCTCATACTTTTAATCTCTTTAGTAATATATGTTCACTTGCATAGTGCTTAAGGACTCTCCTGTTTACTTAGTAAGTTTAATGCAAATAAATAAAAAAATAAAATAATCTTCCATACTGGACTGGGAGAGAAAGAAAAACATAGAATGTTCCAGTTGCCCTTCCTCCCGGGCATGCTGTATAAGTCAGCAAAAGGGATTCGAGGGTTACAGTGTATTGTAATTTAGGCGATGGGCTGACAACCTGTCACTACAGCAATACACATTACAATCTAAAATTGCCCCCAATTTATGTCAGACGTGGCGAAAGCGCCTTTTAGGAGGCGTTTTACGCTCTGCCTACCCCGTAAGGGATAAAGGCGTGATTTTATGTATGTGTGTTATGTAAATAAAAAAAATAGTATGAGGCCCGTAGTATTGTGATTTATTCAATGGGCTGACCTGTTTTTTTTAAAATTAGAAATGGGTTTGCTCATGGCTCTAGACACTAGGCCAAGGACCGTGACAGAGTCGACGATGGAGCGAGCTCACCCAGAAGATGCCTGTTATGGCACTGGCAATCTCACGCACAGACCGAACAAAGCAAGCTGTTTGGCGCCGGACTCCGGTGAGAGGGTGGTCGCGAGCCAGGCAGCCCCTTGTGGAGTCTACCATCGCTTTGTAGGGATCGTTCAGCCGGACTTATTTACAGGCAAGCCTGTGTTAAAGGTTGCCTGGTAGAGATTGCTGCATTAGCAATAACGCCGCCTATATTGTACTGTTTTGTTCCTTACTTTTCTGCTGTATGTATTTGTGTTTCTTTGTACAATAAAGTATCTTGTATTGTATTGTATTGTTACCGTTGCCCGGGGTGGACCACTAGGGGGTAGATCCCATCCCACCTCAAAACCCCTCCTGTCAGCGGTTCGAAATATTTTGTATCTTCTTCTTCTGTCGAGTGGGTATCGAGTCTATCGACCCGATGTACCCTGGTGTTAAAGTTTTTAAACCGCCTAGTAGCACAACTATCAGGCCTCTGACACGGTTTGAGTAACGACCACTATCAAAGACAGCGACCGGGACCGACGGCTTAACGTGCCCTCCGAAGCACGAAATCTTTTTTTCTTTTCGGACAATCAGGTGATTCAGCCTGCAATGTCCTAACCAAACTGGGGAAAAATTCACAAAGTGATGAATTCTCAAATATCAACTTTGTGTTTCCCCCCTGGGAATCGAACCCAGGACCTCCGGATCGGGAGTCAATGGCACTAGCCACTAGACCACGGAGGCAGTTAATTATTTTGTATGGAAGGGCGTTATTGATATTTGTGTCTTTGAAAAAGTTCTTCGATCACAGCTTATTTGGGCAGCACTTTTTTTACATCCTGTCTAACCTTGTTTAAGCCTACACGGTGACTTAAGTGGAATTTTATTCCTTCAAAGGTATCAGAATTCCTTGAAGTCAGCTCGAATATCTCGCAATCTTACGCGACGAACAACATCCTTATCACAATGGGGGAAGACTTCCATTACCAAGACGCTTTCATGTGGTTCTCCAACTTAGACAAACTTATAAAGTGAGTTAGTATCACGAGGGAAACTTCGCAAAATGCCCCTTGGCCGCAAAATGTTTCATTCTCATAACGTCCTTTTCGCAAAATGTATCTTCCGCAAAAGTCCCTTGTCGTAAAATGTCCCTTTCGAAAATGTCTCCTTTTTTATTTTTCTTTAGTAGGCCCACGATTTGAACTAAATGTATCAAAAAAGGAACATTTTGTAAAATTATTTATTATTATTATTATTTTGGGATTTTTTTCCAAAGGGCCATTATAGGAATGGGACATTTCCCAAAAGAGACATTCTTAATGCGACATTTTGCGTAAGGGACATTCTGCGAAGTAAGGTTACGTATCTTGTTACGCGGCAAGGCTCGCTATCCTGTTTGCATGCAGCGTTCTCGTAAGCAAGCTATTTCATGCTGTGCATGACATTTCACGTTGATGCTATCTCATATGCAAGCAGCGTTCTCGTAAGCATGCTATTTTATGCCGTGCATGACATTCCACGTTGATGCTATCTCATATGCAAACAGCGTTCTCGTAAGCATGCAAATTTATGCTGTGCATGACATTTCACGTCGACGTTATCTCATATACAAGCAGCGTTCTCGTATACATGCTATTTTATGCTGTGCATGACATTCCACGTTGATGCTATCTCATATGCAATCAGCGTTCTCGACAGCATGCTATTTTACGCTGTGCATGACATTTCACGTCGACGTTATCTCATATGCAAGCAGCGTTCTCGTAAGCATGCTATTTTATGCTGTGCATGACATTTCACGTTGATGCTATCTCATATGCAAGCAGCGTTCTCGTATGCATGCTATTTTATGCTGTGCATGACATTTCACGTCGACGTTTTCTCATATGCAAGCAGCGTTCTCGTAAGCATGCTATTTTATGCTGAACATGACGTTCCACGTTTACGTTATCTCATATGCAAGCAGCGTTCTCGTAAGCATGCTATTTTATGCTGAACATGACGTTCCACGTTTACGTTATCTCATATGCAAGCAGCGTTCTCGTAAGCATGCTATTTTATGCTGAACATGACGTTCCACGTTTACGTTATCTCATATGCAAGCAGCGTTCTCGTAAGCATGCTATTTTATGCTGAACATGACGTTCCACGTTTACGTTATCTCATATGCAAGCAGCGTTCTCGCAAGCATGCTATTTTATGCTGTGCATGACATTTCACGTTGACGCTATCTCATATGCAAGCAGGCGTTCTCACCCTAACCACGAAACACCACTGAAACCATGTCAGAGGCCTAATAGTCTTTTCCAAATTCTCACGGTTAGCAACATTATAATGATTAAAAACGGTAAATTTACCGTGGTTTTCCATTTTTGTATGAGTGTCCGATATTTCAACGTTGTTTCATGCGTTATGATCACGGAGTGACTGAGGAACTTGCGAGCGGTGTGGTGGCTAAGGGCAGACATATCGGTCTACCCTCTTTCGGTTGGGTTTTCCAATGTCTGTATTTGTATTATGCGACTCTTCCAAACGAGCAGTAACACTTGGCACACTTTTACGACACACAATACTCATCATCTCCCAAGCCTTATCCCGTATCTCACGGGGTCGGCTTCCTAATCTAGGGGATTGAACGAGGGTACTGGTTTTTACACAGAGCGACTGCCATCTGACCTCCGCAACCCAGAAGGGAAACCAGACCCAATCCTAGATTAGGTCAGAGTTTTCAAGCCGCCAATGCTTAGCACTGGCCTCTGATATAGCTTAACGACTAATATCTACGGTATTAAACGATATTAACCGGGACCAACGGCTTAACGTGCCTTCCGAAGCACGGAAAAAGCACCGAATAAACGTACATATGAAATTCGAAAACTGAAAAACACATTGGTACGTGGTGGGATTCGAACCACAACCTCCCGCTCAGGAGGCAGCGGCCCTATCCACTACACCATCGGGCTCTCTATCCACTACACCATCGGGCTCTCTAACGACACACAATACTAACAGTATAATTTATAGGTACGCTATGTAGCGAGCGTTTTTTGCACAAACCTATCACAGGATTCCACATACTTGACAGCTTGAACCCACCTCTATTGAAATTTGGGTAGGCCGCCTATATTGTACTGTCACGTTTGTTCCTTTTTATTGGTGTTGTATGTGTTTCTTTGTGCAATAAAGAATTTTGTATTGTATTGTATTGTGTTTCGCAATCTCAATTGTCTCTTTTACCATCCTTGCAATGTTATGGCGTTCTACTGAGAGTATCTGTGGTTTGTGTAGTTCTATCCAATGATTGGGTCCAGATTCCAACAGATGTTCTGCAATGGCCGACTTCTGTGTGTGCCTATTCTTAACTAATAGTGCTACTAGGCGGTTTGAAAACTCTTATACCAGGGTTACTCGCTAAGAAGAAGCGTTCCCAGGAGCATGCTATCTCGTGCTGTGCGTGAGATTTAACGTTGACGCTATCTCATATGCATGAGATATTACGTGCACGCAATCTCATATTGAGAACGCTTATTTCGCTCTTGGAATCACAACAAGTATTTTTTTTAAATTTATTGAGTATTTTTTTAAAAATATTCACCAATAGACAACCTAGACAAGCTTATTACTGATTTCCAGAGCTGCACCTGGTCGCCGCGCTATAAACGATCACGCGCGGGCTCTGTTATAGCGTGGCGGCCGAACGCAGCTCTTGGAATCATAATAAATACCGACTATTGTTTTTTTTAATTTATTGAGTCAGTTTTTTCTTTTTACGTTATTTTAACACATCCTAAGCTAAGGCACTGTATAACTTGAATGTATTTGTCTCAAGGTGGCCGACTTTCTGGACGTCGTGCAGAATATGTCGGAAGCGTACGCATCTAACAATATCTTGCTGACTATGGGTGGAGACTTTAACTACCAAGACGCGCTCATATGGTTCGACAACCTAGACAAGCTTATTACGTGAGTCTTGCATTATTTACGGCAATTCGGTTAGGACACGACTTAACTAAAGAACACAGACTATAATGGCGTCGATTCTCGCGACACATTCCTAATTATAATTCTTAGCTAGCGCCGTCACTTTCTTAACTTTGAACAGGATAGCAAATAAACATATGACTTTGACATTTCTAATCTGACATAAGACTGCTGATTTGACGTAAAAAAAATAAGGAAGCGTGCTCTATTCTCAGTTCTCATCTAAAGCGTCTTACGTCAGATTAGGAATGTCAAAGTCATGTGTTTATTTGCTATCCTGTTCTTATGTCAAAGTTATGAAAGTGACAGCGCTTGCTAAGGAATAGTGCGTCAAAATTGCCGCCAATATATGTATAACCCTGCTAGGAATTAAAATACCTGTCATAGAGGAACCATAGAGAAGGGTTTATAGGAAGTGCATAAGTCCCTCTCTGATTCTGTCTCTATGTTGCTCTATCACAGGTATTTTTAATTCCTGGTATTGCTATAATAAAAAAAATAGGCAAGCATTTGTCTGCCATCTCACCTGACGGAAAGTGACGATGATGGCATGTTTGCCTAGATAGTGCCTATTCACTCTTGCTTTGAAACTTCGATATTGAGCGGACGAAAATGTACCTTATTGCAAGCCGATACGGCTAATATTCAAAAAAGATAATATTCACGTAATTTTTAAAGATTCAAGATAGAAGATAGATTAAAGATTCAAGTTAGAGTGAACAGGCATCTTCTGGGTGAGCTCGCACCATCGTCGACTCCGTCTCAGTCGTTCCCGACCTAGACTGGAGTCAAGAGCAAACACATTTTTAATAAAAAAAAAAGTTAAAGTATCGGGACGTTTAATGTATACCGGGTGTAAGGGACAGCGTCCCGCAAACTGATAGGGGTTGCTCAGTCAATGATACTGAACAACTACCACCAGGATTTTTTTTCAGGAAGTTAAAAAAAAATATGGCTTTTCGATACAAAATGTTCACCTCGATCGGACAATTTGTATGGAAAAGGCAATTTCTTTTTCACTTCCTGAACAAAGTTCCTGCTGGAAGTTGTTCAGTGTGATTCACTGAGCAACCTCTACCAGTTTGCGAGACGCTGTCCCTTACAACCGGTATACCGAAATATCTGCCTTTAACAAAATTATTGCCGTATGTTTTTCTTCTCTCATGATAGAAAGTGAAAGGTATAGATGGGTTTAAATCAAACCCGGTGTAAGGGACAGCGTGCCAGAAACTGATAGGGGTTCCTCATGCTCAGTTAACGAAACTGAACAACTTACACCGAGAGATTTTTTTCAGGATGAAATGAAATATGGTTTTGGCTTTTCTATACAATTTGTTTGATCGAAGTGATCATTTTGTAAGGCAAAATATTTTTTTATTGTTTCCTGAAAGATTTTCCTGGTTGTTCAGTTTCGTTGACTGAGTAACCCGTATATCACTTTCTGGTACCATATGCCGTATTAGTTAAGTCGTGTCATTTTCGACGCCGAATTGGTACCATTGTTTCAATTTAAAAATGTCGTTGGATGATATGATAATTGGAAACTTCGCGTAATACCTAGAGATTTCGCAAAAATACGGATAATTTGAATATATCATGTTTCATCACAAATCCTTAGGATTTTCTCAAAGATTCGAATTATACAATACAAGATTTTTATATTGCAAAAAGAAACACAAATACATACACCAGAAAAGTAAGGAACAAAACAGTACAATATAGGCGGCATTATTGCTAATGCAGCAATTTCTACCAGGCTACCTTTGCAATTATCATGTCATCCTACGACAGAAATATCGGTAATTTCTGATTTTATTGCTAACTACTAAAACGCACGCCGGTGGTGGTAATGCATGGGCTAAATACTTCACTACATAGTATAAAACAAAGTCGCTTTCTCTGTCCCTATATCCCTATGTATGCATATCACTACATAGTATAAAACAAAGTCGCTTTCTCTGTCCCTATATCCCTATGTATGCATATCACTACATAGTATAAAACAAAGTCGCTTTCTCTGTCCCTATATCCCTATGTATGCATATCACTACATAGTATAAAACAAAGTCGCTTTCTCTGTCCCTATATCCCTATGTATGCATATCACTACATATTATAAAACAAAGTCGCTTTCTCTGTCCCTATATCCCTATGTATGCATATCACTACATAGTATAAAACAAAGTCGCTTTCTCTGTCCCTATATCCCTATGTATGCATATCACTACATAGTATAAAACAAAGTCGCTTTCTCTGTCTCTATATCCCTATGTATGCATATCACTACATAGTATAAAACAAAGTCGCTTTCTCTGTCCCTATATCCCTATGTATGCATATCACTACATAGTATAAAACAAAGTCGCTTTCTCTGTCCCTATATCCCTATGTATGCATATCACTACATAGTACAAAACAAAGTCGCTTTCTCTGTCCCTATATCCCTATGTATGCATATCACTACATAGTATAAAACAAAGTCGCTTTCTCTGTCCCTATATCCCTATGTATGCATATCACTACATAGTACAAAACAAAGTCGCTTTCTCTGTCCCTATATCCCTATGTATGCATATCACTACATAGTATAAAACAAAGTCGCTTTCTCTGTCCCTATATCCCTATGTATGCATATCACTACATAGTATAAAACAAAGTAGCTTTCTCTGTCCCTATATCCCTATGTATGCATATCACTACATAGTATAAAACAAAGTCGCTTTCTCTGTCCCTATATCCCTATGTATGCATATCACTACATAGTATAAAACAAAGTAGCTTTCTCTGTCCCTATATCCCTATGTATGCATATCACTACATAGTATAAAACAAAGTCGCTTTCTCTGTCCCTATACCCCTATGTATGCATATCACTACATAGTATAAAACAAAGTCGCTTTCTCTGTCCCTATATCCCTATGTATGCATATCACTACATAGTATAAAACAAAGTCGCTTTCTCTGTCCCTATATCCCTATGTATGCATATCACTACATAGTACAAAACAAAGTCGCTTTCTCTGTCCCTATATCCCTATGTATGCATATCACTACATAGTATAAAACAAAGTCGCTTTCTCTGTCCCTATATCCCTATGTATGCATATCACTACATAGTATAAAACAAAGTAGCTTTCTCTGTCCCTATATCCCTATGTATGCATATCACTACATAGTATAAAACAAAGTCGCTTTCTCTGTCCCTATATCCCTATGTATGCATATCACTACATAGTATAAAACAAAGTCGCTTTCTCTGTCCCTATATCCCTATGTATGCATATCACTACATAGTATAAAACAAAGTCGCTTTCTCTGTCCCTATATCCCTATGTATGCATATCACTACATAGTATAAAACAAAGTCGCTTTCTCTGTCCCTATATCCCTATGTATGCATATCACTACATAGTATAAAACAAAGTCGCTTTCTCTGTCCCTATATCCCTATGTATGCATATCACTACATAGTATAAAACAAAGTCGCTTTCTCTGTCCCTATATCCCTATGTATGCATATCACTACATAGTATAAAACAAAGTCGCTTTCTCTGTCCCTATATCCCTATGTATGCATATCACTACATAGTATAAAACAAAGTCGCTTTCTCTGTCCCTATATCCCTATGTATGCATATCACTACATAGTATAAAACAAAGTCGCTTTCTCTGTCCCTATATCCCTATGTATGCATATCACTACATAGTATAAAACAAAGTCGCTTTCTCTGTCCCTATATCCCTATGTATGCATATCACTACATAGTATAAAACAAAGTCGCTTTCTCTGTCCCTATATCCCTATGTATGCATATCACTACATAGTATAAAACAAAGTCGCTTTCTCTGTCCCTATATCCCTATGTATGCATATCACTACATAGTATAAAACAAAGTCGCTTTCTCTGTCCCTATATCCCTATGTATGCATAAATCTTTAAAACTACGCAACGGATTTTGATGCGGTTTCTTTTAATGGATAGAGTGATTCAAGAGAAAGGTTTATATGTATAATACATGCATTATGTAGTAGATACACACTGATAATTTCCGTGCGAAGCCGGGGTGGGTCGCTAGTATATACTATGTAAAAGTAATATGTACGTTATCATTTCATTTACTCTGCATGCTAGATATTCTTAAGCACATATATACAGGGTCTAATAGAAAGAAAAGATGGATGGACTGCGTGAATAATACATATATACATATAATAACACCTTTATCCCGAATGGGGTAGGCAGAGCGTAAACGACCAAAATAAAGGTCGTTCCGCCACGTCTGACAAGGTTTTGAGGGATATTTAAGATAGATTTGTAGGTACATTGCTGTAGTAACAGGTTGTCAGCCCATCGCCTAAATTACAATACACTGAAACCCTCGGATCTCTTAGCTGGTTTTTACAGCATGCCCGGGAGGAAATGCAACTGACACATTCTACGTTTTTTTTTTTCTCCCAGTCCAGATAGATAGATAGATAAACTCTTTATTGCGCATAAATCGTACAGTTTGAAAAACTTAAAAATAACAGTGTACGCAAAGGCGGCCTTATCGCTTCAAGCGATCTCTTCCAGACAACCCTGCATTTAAAAAAGAAAAATTACACATAGCAAGTAGCTGCATGCTCCAGCATGGAAGAGAAAGATACATACATACATAAAATCACGCCTTTATCCCTTACGGGGTAGGCAGAGCGTAAAACGCCTCTTAAAAGGCGCTTTCGCCACGTCTGACATAAATTGAGGGCAATTTTAGATTGTAATGTGTATTGCTGTAGTGACAGGTTGTCAGCCCATCGCCTAAATTAAGAGAAAGATGATATGTCTAAAACAGGTGTGAGTGTTGAACTGACGGCTGACAGGGATGAATGGAAGAAGAAAACGTACTGCGCCGACCACAAGTAAAGGGGATAAGGGCAAGAGAATGAATGATCTTCTTCTTAGCGAATGGATTCTCGAGTCGAATGATCCGATGAGCACTGGTGTCAGAGTTTTCAAACCGCGTTGTAGCACAGCTATTAGGCCTCTGACATGGTTTGAGTAACGACCGCTATCAAAGACAGCGTCCGGGACCAACGGCTTACCGTGCCCTCCGAAGCACGGAATCTTTTTTCTTTTCGGACAATCAGGTGATTCAGCCTGCAATGTCCTAACAAAACTGGGAAAAACTTCACAAAGTGATAAATTGACAAATATCAATTTTGTGTTTTCCCCCTGGGAATCGAACCGAGGACCTCCGGATCGTAAGCCCATGGCTCTAACCACTAGACCACGAAGGCAAATGATGATGATAAGATACAGGGTGTAATAAAAGGGGAATTTTATTTCATGCTGGACTGGGAGCGAGAGAAAAACATAGAATGCCTGCCAGCTGCATTTCCTCCCGGGCATGCTGTAAAAACCAGCTAACGGATCCGAGGCTTTCAGTATATTGTAATTTAGGCGCTGACAACCTGTTACTACAGCAATGTACCTACAAATCTACCTTAAATAACCTGCAAAACTTTTGTCGGACGTGGCGAAACGTCCTTTGTTTAGGTCGTTTGCGCTCTCCCTACCCCATTAGGGATAAAGGCGTGATTGTATGTATCTAACAAACAGGGTATAGGTACTTAAAGGGTTCTCATGCACCCTGAAGGATGTGATTCTGCCTTAGATCAAATAAAGTTATAGATACACAAAGTCCGCTTGAAACATAGTAAAAAAAGAAACAAGGCATATGCCTTGTTTTTATGTCAGTCGCTATTTGACACAAACGCCGCCGCTTGAAAAATAGTACAAAGAAACAAGGCATATTATTATAACTTCCATACTGGACTGGGAGAGAAAGAAAAACATAGAATGTTCCAGTTGCCCTTCCTCCCGGGCATGCTGTATAAGTCAGCATAAGGGATTCGAGGGTTACAGTGTATTGTAATTAAGGCGATGGGCTGAC
This sequence comes from Scrobipalpa costella, assembly GCA_949820665.1. NCBI lineage: Eukaryota > Metazoa > Arthropoda > Insecta > Lepidoptera > Gelechiidae > Scrobipalpa > Scrobipalpa costella. The sequence continues at coordinate 7,952,587 of OX463322.1, read as the reverse complement.
AACCTGTCACTACAGCAATACACATTACAATCTAAAATTGCCCCCAATTTATGTCAGACGTGGCGAAAGCGACTTTTAGGAGGCGTTTTACGCTCTGCCTACCCCGTAAGGGATAAAGGCGTGATTTTATGTATGTATGTATTATTATGCCAAATCGAACATTTTATGAGCAGTTCAATATAGACCTATATTAAGTAAACCACTTTTCGGACTTTTTGCATATAGATGTCGCCCTTTTTTATGTCATTCGCTATTTGAAAAATCAAACTTTATTTTATAAGCAGTAAGATCCATATTGAAGCTTTAAGCAAACCACTTTACGATCTTTTTGCACATAGTTGACGTGGTGCCACGGTTTGAGTTTGATTCTGTATAGCACTATCTATAACTATATTAATCTAAAGATTCTGGCCCATGAAACTGGACAAGTTGTCCCAAAGAACATAGAAGTCGTAATAAGTAAAAACTAATAATCGTACTAAAGCTTTCAGCTGATGCGTTTTGTATTTTATTTTTATTTATGAGCCTGTGGTGTCCCACTGCAGGGCAAAGGCCTTCCATTTCTCTCGATCTAGTGTCAATTCTCTGTATTCCGTAAGATATGTGTCTGGTTCGTCTCGCCACCTCTTTCGGGGTCGTCCACGTAGTCTCCTAGCATTGGTGGGCTGCCATTCGGTAGTTCTTCTAGCCCATAGTTCGTTTGGCATACGATTGCCATGGCCGGCCCATACATACATACATAAAATCACGCCTTTATCCCTTACGGGGTAGGCAGAGCGTTAAACGCCTCGTAAAAGGCGCTTTCGCCGCGTCTGACAAAAATTGAGGGCAATTTTAGATTATAATGTGTATTGCTAATGTGCAGTGACAGGTTGTCAGCCCATCGCCTAAATTACAATACACTGTAACCCTCGAGTCCCTTTTGCTGTCTTCTACAGCATGCCCGGGAGGAAGGGCAGCTGGAACATTTTATGTTTTTCTATCTCTCCCAGTCCAGCATGGAAGAAATGGCCGGCCCAATTCCACTTAAGTAGGCGGCCTTCTAACCTACATCCACAATTTTTGTTTGGGAACATAAATGAGTTCCAAATTGTAGGCTGTCGACCCAGAGGTGCCGGATTCGATTCCCGGCGGGGGACAGTGACTTTGTGTTGTAGCTTCTAGTTTGGTTAGGACATTGCAGGCTGATCACCTGATTGTTTGAAAAGTAAGATGATCCATGCTGTCATCCGACAGACATAGGGCATGTAAATAGACGGTACTGCGCCTGATTTTTCTCTGGTCGTGTCAGTTAATCTGTCCCATCAGAATAAGAAATTGAAGGAATAGATAGTGCACCTGTGTGTTGCGTAAACACTTGGAAACTAAAAACTAGTCCTGCGCAATTGGCCGCTCTCTGGGAGGGCCGCCATCACCGAAAACGGTGGAAAGACTATTATGTTAATATCGTACGTTGTTGTTGTCCAAAGGTATCAGACTTCCTAGCCATCGTAGCGAATATGTCGAAGGCTTACAACTCAAACAATATATTGGTGACAATGGGTGATGACTTCAACTACCAAGACGCCACCGTGTGGTTCAATAACTTAGACAAGCTTATTGTGTGAGTTCACACGTGTGTTGTTTCATTTATATTCTGTTTGACACGTATGCTGTTTCATTTACATGCTATTTGACACGCACGCTGTTTCATTTACACGCTATTTGACGCCTTCGCTGTTTCATTTACATGTTATTAGAAACGTATGCTGTTTCATTTATACTATATAATGCTATATCATTATCATACGATTTCAAGCGCATGCTGTTTCATTATCATACGATTTCACGCGCATGCTGTTTCATTACATACGATTTCACGCGCATGCTGTTTCATTATCATACGATTTCACGTGCATGCTGTTTCATTATCATACGATTTCACGTGCATGCTGTTTCATTATCATACGATTTCACGCGCATGCTGTTTCATTATCATACGATTTCACGCGCATGCTGTTTCATTATCATACGATTTCACGCGCATGCTGTGGCATTAACATACGATTTCACGTGCATGCTGTGTCATTAACATACGATTTCACGCGCATGCTGTTTCATTAACATACGATTTCACGTGCATGCTGTTTCATTATCATACGATTTCACGTGCATGCTGTTTCATTATCATACGATTTCACGCGCATGCTGTTTCATTATCATACGATTTCACTTGCATGCTGTTTCATTATCATACGATTTCACGCGCATGCTGTTTCATTAAAATACGATTTCACGTGCATGCTGTGTCATTAACATACGATTTCACGTGCATGCTGTGTCATTAACATACGATTTCACGCGCATGCTGTTTCATTAACATACGGTTTCACGTGCATGCTGTTTCATTATCATACGATTTCACGCGCATGCTGTTTCATTAACATACGATTTCACGCGCATGCTGTTTCATTAACATACGATTTCACGCGCATGCTGTTTCATTATCATACGATTTCACGCGCATGCTGTTTCATTAACATACGATTTCACGCGCATGCTGTTTCATTAACATACGATTTCACGCGCATGCTGTTTCATTAACATACGATTTCACGCGCATGCTGTTTCATTAACATACGATTTCACGCGCATGCTGTTTCATTAACATACGGTTTCACGTGCATGCTGTTTCATTATCATACGATTTCACGCGCATGCTGTTTCATTAACATACGATTTCCCATCCTTCAATTTCATAGCATACGGTTTCACGTGCATGCTGTTTCATTATCATACGATTTCCCATCCTTCAATTTCATTCATATGCTGTTTCACTTTCATGCAATTTTACACGCATGCTATATCACTTAGGTACATCCAATTTATCAAATAATTTTTAATTTTAGGTATTATTCATTTATTTATGTATGCAAGTTTCACACACATGTGACTTGAATATCTATGCTTTTCTCATATGTGTTTGTAAATAAGATTCTTGCTTTTCGGTTTGTTCGCTTCTATTTTAAACCTTACGTTACAGTACGCATATTATAAGGGGTGTCATGTAAGGGACAGCTTCCCGCAAAAGACATGATATAATAAGAATAACTTTATTTTCCTCAACAAACAGCATAATACAATAAATTAAGTTGGTACATATAACCTTTGTGGACAAAAATGCGTTTGTAGAGGCTGGGCTTGCTTATTCAACAAAACTCCTTTCGCAAAATGGCCCTCTCTCATAATGTCCCAACTTCTCTTTCGCAACATGTCCCATTCGCAAAATGCCCTTTTTTAATAGATTTAGTTCAGTTACTGAAAAGACTTTAAAGTTACATTTTGCGATTGCTAAAGGGCCATTATGAAGGGTCATCTTGCAAAGTTACCACAAAAATAAAAATAAATTCTTTCAATAAATAAAAAATATATATTTGCCTCCCCATAAAACATATCTGATGGGATTTATATACGGGGAAGGAATTTTTTCACTTTCCCTAAAAAAATTAAACACTATGAAAAAAGTTTCGTTGACTGAGCATCCCCTATTATATTATCAGTTTGCAGAACGTTGTCCATTACACCCTATATTAATTTGTTATAAAAATAAGAATAACTTTATTACACAAAATGTTTACAGATACACCAATATGAAAGCGGGCAAAGAAGGCTTGAAAGTGAATCTGTTTTATTCCACCCCACAATGCTACTTGAAGGCTGTGAAAGATTCTAAGTAAGTATCTATAATGAATGATACATATAATGATATATATGTATATAATAATATACATACATACATACATATAGTCACGCCTTTATCCCTAATGAGGTAGGCAGAGCGTAAATGACCAAAACAGAGGTCGTTTCGCCACGTCTGACAAAGCTTTGAGGGTTATTTAAGATAGATTTGATGGTATATTGCTAAGTGACAGGTTGTCAGCCCGTCGCCTAAATTATACTGAAACCCTCGGATCCCTTAGCTGGTTTTTACAGCATGCCCGGGAGGAAATGCAACTGGCACATTCTATGTTCTTCTCTCGCTCCCAGGCCAGCGTGAAAGAAATAATAATATATATATAACGCGATCACACTCACAGCCCCCACTAGGATTCCCTGTATCGGGGTGCCATGGACATACACAGAAACAAGCACAAAGAACACCCAGACCCAGAAACAGACATTTAAGCTCATCATTCAAATGTCTGCCCCGGTCGGAAATCGAACTTGGGACCCTTTGCGTAGCAGGCAGGTACACTACCACCTATGCTGCGCGATCGTCAAATCCTCAAATTATCTATATCAATTTCTATTTGAACATTGATGGAACTTCCATGCTGGCCTGGCAGCGAGAGAAGAACAGAGAATGTGCCAGCTGCATTTTCTCCATGCGTGTCGTAAACACCAGAAGAGCCCGATGGTGTAGTGGATAGGGCCGCTGCCTCCTGAGCGGGAGGTCGTGGTTCGAATCCCACCACATACCAATGTGTTTTTCGGTTTTCGAATTTCATATGTACGTTTATTCGGCGCTTTTTCCGTGCTTCGGAAGGCACGTTAAGCCGTTGGTCCCGGTTAATATCGTTTAATACCGAAGATATTAGTCGTTAAGCCATATCAGAGGCCAGTGCTAAGCATTGGCGGCTTGAAAACTCTGACCTAATCTAGGATTGGGTCTGGTTTCCCTTCTGGGTTGCGGAGGTCAGATGGCAGTCGCTCTGTGTAAAAATCAGTACCCTCGTTCAATCCCCTAGATTAGGAAGCCGACCCCGTGAGATACGGGATAAGGCTAAGGAGATGATGATGCTGTAAACACCAGCTAAGTAATACGAGGGTTTCAGTGTTTTGCAATTTATGCGATAGGCTGAGAACCTGTCACTATAGCTGAGTCTAAAATTGCACTCAACACTTGTCAGACGTGGCGGAAAGACCTTTTCTTTGGTCGTTATGTCCACCCCAATAGGGATAAAAGCGTGATTATATGTATGTATAAATGAATCTATTGAAATATCCGAGAACGCTAAATATTTGTCAGACGTTTCGAACACGCCTCTGCCTACCCCGTAAGGGATAGAAGCGTGACTCTATGTATGTATGTTTGTTTCTACTTCAGCCCAACACTGCCCACGAAGCAGGACGACTTCTTCCCATACGCGAGCGAACCGAGGCACTATTGGACCGGCTACTACACCTCCCGGCCGACTACTAAATACTTCGAGAGGGAAACCAATAGATACCTACAGGTGAGCAAATTAAAAAGTGGTCAGCCTGCATTGTCCTAACCGAACTAGAAACAGTCGTGATATCGATGCGGTGAGGACTGGACATAACTATAGGTAAATCTTAACTCTCATGATAGACAATGGTAGTAATTCGGCACGAACACAACTTACCTAAATCTTATCTAAAATTATTGCCGTCCCTTTCTATTCTCTCATTATAAAAAATGTCTTTTTCAACGCGAAATTGCTGCCATTGGAGGCAGTTCGTTCGTGCATTCACTAAATCTGAATAAAGATGGTCCCCTGTCATTTTATATCCTAAGAGGAATGAAAGGGATGGCAATAATTTTAGTTGCGATAGCAATGACTATTGTCAATTTTAATAAAGATTTTGTGAGCATCCGAATTCCCTCCATTGTTCCCTGCCGGGAATCAAACCCATGACTTCCGGATCGAGAGCCCTTGGCTTAGACCACTACACGACTTCTTCCCATACGCGAGCGAACCCAGGAACTATTGGACCGGCTACTACACCTCCCGGCCGACTACTAAATACTTCGAGAGGGAAACCAATAGATACCTACAGGTGAGCAAATGATAGAGTAGTCAGCCTGCATTGTCCTAACCGAACTAGAAACAGTCGATGCTAATCGATACAGTGAGGACACGACATAACTATACGTAAATATTAACGAAAAAATCGCCTGCCCTTTCTGTTCAATTCGACACCAACACAAATGATTGCCGTCCTTTTCTATTATCTTATGATAACAAAAGACGTCTTTTTCAACGCGAAATAGCTGCCACAAATTCACTAAATCTGAATAAAGATGGTCCCCTGTCATTTTATATCCTAAGAGGAATGAAAGGGATGGCAATAATTTTAGTTGCGATAGCAATGACGATTGTCAATTATAATCAAGATTTTGTGAGCATCCGAATTGCCTCCATTGTTGCCGGGAACCAAACCCATGACTTCCGGATCGAGAGCCCTTGGCTTAGACCACTACACGACTTCTTCCCATACGCGAGCGAACCGAGGCACTATTGGACCGGCTACTACACCTCCCGGCCGACTACTAAATACTTCGAGAGGGAAACCAATAGATACCTACAGGTGAGCAAATGAAAAAGTAGTCAGCCTGCAGTGTCCTAACCAAACTAGAAACAACAACGCAGTCAAAGCTAGAAATTATCATTGCGGCGAAATTACAGGTAAATTTTGTCTAAAATGATTCTTATAATCATCATCTCCCTAGCCTTATCCCATATCTCACGGGTTGGGCTACCTAATCATTTGTCACTCATCACGGGTGACGGCTGAATATCAGTGTTGCCTTTTGGGAAAACTCTTAGGGTAAAATTCACTGAGCCTTGGCCCTTTCACATCACTGCAGCACACATGTGCATATTGTGTAAACTACTTTGATTTATCAGTTTGTTTTATTGTATGTGTCTTTTTAAATTTGCGAAATGTACATGTGTTTTGTAGAAATATGAATAAAACGCTTTATCTATATATCTATCTATCTAATCTAGGGGATTAAACGAGGGTACTGGTTTTTACACAGAGTGACTGCCATCTGACCTCCGCAACCCAGAAGGGAAACCAGACCCAATCCTAGATTAGGTCAGAGTTTTCAAGCCGCCAACGCTTAGCACTGGCCTCTGACATGGCTTAACGACTAATATCTACGGTATCGGAATTAAACGATATTAACCGGGACCAACGGCTTAACGTGCCTTCCGAAGCACAGAAAAAGCACCGAATAAACGTACTTATGAAATTCGAAAACCGAAAAACACATTGGTACGTGGTGGGATTCGAACCACGACCTCCCGCTCAGGAGGCAGCGGCCCTATCCACTACACCATCGAAATATATGTATAATTTAATAAATAATTATATGTATAAGGATACAAAATGGTGTGAGGGAAATGTTGTTCAGTTTCACATCCTTAAGTTTCATCAGCTGGGAATGTAGCCTTTTTGGCATAGTGTGAATAGCAGCGACCCTTATATTTTACAAAAAAAAATCGGCTCGCGTATACCTGCATACATACATATATTCACGCCTGTATCCCTAATGGGGTAGGCAGAGCGCAAACGACCCAAACAAAGGTGTCCCGCCACGTCTGACAAAGTTTTGAGGGTTATTTAAGATAGAATTCTAGGTATATTACTGTAGTGACAGGTTGTCAGCCCATCGCCTAAATTACAAATTGTTTGATCGTTACATAAATTTAAACAAATGAATAATCATCTACCTCATTTTATTTATGTTATTATATTAAAATTGTTTATTGTAAATCTGGTGAGTTTTGTCATGTGAGTCATACATACATAAAATCACGCCTTTATCCCTTACGGGGTAGGCAGAGCGTAAAACGCCTCCTAAAAGGCGCTTTCGCCACGTTTGACATAAATTGAGGGCAATTTTAGATTGTAATGTGTATTGCTGTAGTGACAGGTTGTCAGCCCATCGCCTAAATTACAATACACTGTAACCCTCGAATCCCTTTTGCTGACTTCTACAGCATGCCCGGGAGAAGGGCAACTGGAACATTCTATGTTTTTCTTTCTCTCCCAGTCCAGTATGGAAGATATACCTGACTATTCGATAATACACGTAAATACAAGCGTCTCATTACTGAGATATATTCACTTGATTTTTCGAAATTCCTATTGGTACCTTTAAATTCTTTGCCTTTGATTTAAAATATAATCTCAAAAAATATTTTTGATTTCTATTTGTGTGTAGAATCGAATGGTTTAGGTTTGATCGTGCGCCGCGATATTTAAACAAAAAATGGTCACAAATCACAGTATGCTAGGCTCCATACAAAAATGTTATAAATTAAGAATTTAATCTCTTCCATACTGGACTGGGAGAGAAAGAAAAACATAGAATGTTCCAGTTGCTTTTCCTCCCGGTCATGATGTAGAAGTTAGCAAAGGGATTCGAGGGTTACAGTGTTTTGTAATTTAGGCGATGGGCTGACAACCTGTCACTACAGCAATACACATTACAAACTACAATTGCCTTCAATTTCCATCAGACGTGGGTTAACCGCCTTACAGGAAGCGTTTTACGCTCTGCCTCTGCGTGATTTTATGTATGTATGTATTTAATAATTTTCAGATGGCCAAACAAATGCAAGTATTGGCTGACTTGGAAGAACACAATATGTTTGTTTTGAACGAACTCAAGGGCGCCATGGGTAAGTGGTATATACTTCACTACATAGTATAAAACAAAGTCGCTTTCTCTGTCCCTATATCCCTATGTATGCATATCACTACATAGTATAAAACAAAGTCGCTTTCTCTGTCCCTATATCCCTATGTATGCATATCACTACATAGTATAAAACAAAGTCGCTTTCTCTGTCCCTATATCCCTATGTATGCATATCACTACATAGTATAAAACAAAGTCGCTTTCTCTGTCCCTATATCCCTATGTATGCATATCACTACATAGTATAAAACAAAGTCGCTTTCTCTGTCCCTATATCCCTATGTATGCATATCACTACATAGTATAAAACAAAGTCGCTTTCTCTGTCCCTATATCCCTATGTATGCATATCACTACATAGTATAAAACAAAGTCGCTTTCTCTGTCCCTATATCCCTATGTATGCATATCACTACATAGTATAAAACAAAGTCGCTTTCTCTGTCCCTATATCCCTATGTATGCATATCACTACATAGTATAAAACAAAGTCGCTTTCTCTGTCCCTATATCCCTATGTATGCATATCACTACATAGTATAAAACAAAGTCGCTTTCTCTGTCCCTATATCCCTATGTATGCATATCACTACATAGTATAAAACAAAGTCGCTTTCTCTGTCCCTATATCCCTATGTATGCATATCACTACATAGTATAAAACAAAGTCGCTTTCTCTGTCCCTATATCCCTATGTATGCATATCACTACATAGTATAAAACAAAGTCGCTTTCTCTGTCCCTATATCCCTATGTATGCATATCACTACATAGTATAAAACAAAGTCGCTTTCTCTGTCCCTATATCCCTATGTATGCATATCACTACATAGTATAAAACAAAGTCGCTTTCTCTGTCCCTATATCCCTATGTATGCATATCACTACATAGTATAAAACAAAGTCGCTTTCTCTGTCCCTATATCCCTATGTATGCATATCACTACATAGTATAAAACAAAGTCGCTTTCTCTGTCCCTATATCCCTATGTATGCATATCACTACATAGTATAAAACAAAGTCGCTTTCTCTGTCCCTATATCCCTATGTATGCATATCACTACATAGTATAAAACAAAGTCGCTTTCTCTGTCCCTATATCCCTATGTATGCATATCACTACATAGTATAAAACAAAGTCGCTTTCTCTGTCCCTATATCCCTATGTATGCATATCACTACATAGTATAAAACAAAGTCGCTTTCTCTGTCCCTATATCCCTATGTATGCATATCACTACATAGTATAAAACAAAGTCGCTTTCTCTGTCCCTATATCCCTATGTATGCATATCACTACATAGTATAAAACAAAGTCGCTTTCTCTGTCCCTATATCCCTATGTATGCATATCACTACATAGTATAAAACAAAGTCGCTTTCTCTGTCCCTATATCCCTATGTATGCATATCACTACATAGTATAAAACAAAGTCGCTTTCTCTGTCCCTATATCCCTATGTATGCATATCACTACATAGTATAAAACAAAGTCGCTTTCTCTGTCCCTATATCCCTATGTATGCATATCACTACATAGTATAAAACAAAGTCGCTTTCTCTGTCCCTATATCCCTATGTATGCATATCACTACATAGTATAAAACAAAGTCGCTTTCTCTGTCCCTATATCCCTATGTATGCATATCACTACATAGTATAAAACAAAGTCGCTTTCTCTGTCCCTATATCCCTATGTATGCATATCACTACATAGTATAAAACAAAGTCGCTTTCTCTGTCCCTATATCCCTATGTATGCATATCACTACATAGTATAAAACAAAGTCGCTTTCTCTGTCCCTATATCCCTATGTATGCATATCACTACATAGTATAAAACAAAGTCGCTTTCTCTGTCCCTATATCCCTATGTATGCATATCACTACATAGTATAAAACAAAGTCGCTTTCTCTGTCCCTATATCCCTATGTATGCATATCACTACATAGTATAAAACAAAGTCGCTTTCTCTGTCCCTATATCCCTATGTATGCATATCACTACATAGTATAAAACAAAGTCGCTTTCTCTGTCCCTATATCCCTATGTATGCATATCACTACATAGTATAAAACAAAGTCGCTTTCTCTGTCCCTATATCCCTATGTATGCATATCACTACATAGTATAAAACAAAGTCGCTTTCTCTGTCCCTATATCCCTATGTATGCATATCACTACATAGGATAAAACAAAGTCGCTTTCTCTGTCCCTATATCCCTATGTATGCATATCACTACATAGTATAAAACAAAGTCGCTTTCTCTGTCCCTATATCCCTATGTATGCTTAGATCTTTAAAACTACGCAACGGATTTTGATACGGTTTCTTTTATTGGATAGAGTTATTCACGAGGAAGGTTTATATGTATAATACATGCATAATATAGTAGAGAAACACTGATAATTTCCATGCGAAGCCGGGTCGGGTCGCTAGTTTTTTATATAATAAAGTATTCCTTCCATGCTGGACTGGGAGCGATAGAAGAACATAGCCCAATGTTGCGCCAGCTGCTTCTCCTCCCGGGCATGCTGTAAAAACTAGCTAAAGTAGCCGAGGGTTTCAGTATTTTGCAAATTTAGGCGATGGACTGATAACCTGTCACTACAGAAATATACCTACAAATCTAACTTAAATATCCCTCAAAACTTTGTCAGACGGTGCGGGACGACTTTTGTTTAGGTCGTTTATGCTCTGCGTACCCCATTAGGGATAAAGGCGTGATTATATGTATGTATGTAGATAGATTTAACTTCCATGCTGGCCTGGGAGCGAGAGAAAAACTTGGAATGTGCCAGCTGCATTTCCTCCCGAGCATGCTGTAAAAGTCAGCTAAGGGATCCGAGGGTTTCAGTATATTGCAATGTAGGCGATGGGCTGACAACCTGTCACTACAGTAATATACCTTTAAATCTATCTAAAATAACCCTCAAAACTTCGTCAGACGTGGCGGAATGACCTTTGTTTTGGTCGTTTACGCTCTGCCTACCCCATTAGGGATAAAGGCGTGATTATATGTATGTATGTATGTAGATTTAGGTAAGTTGCCGAATTGCTACCATTGTCTACGTGGCGTACGTGATGTGTGCTGACAGCCGTAATAGGATTACAGTTTCCTTAGAAAATGTATTAAAAAATCATTTTCAAATACATACTTATTATATACATACTTATTATGTCTTACGTTACGTCGCTGATGCAACCAAATCCCACTGCGTGCCGTCCGTGCGAGACAGGTAGTCAGTGTGCGAGCGAAAAGTATTAGAGTTCGCGCGCACAAGATGAGATGGATAGTCAGTGTGCGTGCGAGAAAGTACTATAGCACAGCTGTTCTTTGTGTTATAGTAGCTCGCCTAGCTCTTGTGATGTGTGTCGCGTACACGTCACGACATACGTCGCGTAAGTCTAGTGTGAAGGCACCTTAAATCAGTCTCTTCTTTTTTTTAAAGGTATAATGCAGCACCACGACGCTATAACGGGAACCGAACAGCAACATGTCAGTAACGACTACGAGCGCATACTGAACGATGCCATTGAGGACGCGCTCATCATACCCAGACAGGCTCTCGAGTAAGTTAGCGTGCTCTCCGAAGCAAGGAAACTTTTGATTGTGCCAGCTGTATTTCCTCCCGGGCATGCTGTGAAAACCAGCTAAGTGATCCGAGGATTTCAGTATATTCCAATTTAGGCAATAGGCTGCAAAGACAACCTGTTACTAGAAAGCTATGTTAAATAATCCTTAAAACTTTGTCAGACGTGGCGGAACGACCTTTGTTTAGCTCGTTTACGCTCTGCCTACCCCATTAGGGATAAAGGCGTGATAGTATGTATGTATGACCCTAACATTTAGTGTCTCTTTTCAGCAAGTACATGCAAGGCGATGCGACGAAGCAGCCAATACTGTCGTACGAGCGATGTCGTCTCAACGAATCAAGTTGTTTTGTATCTGAGAAGAACGATCAGTTTGTTGTAAGTATGTAGCGCACATAGATGGCGCCATATTAAGATACAACAGTCCTAAAACGCGGTATCGAAGTTTGCTCGGCGATCTGCATATATACAACTTCCGAACTAATCCAGTCGGACTCCGGTCTCCTGGTCACGTGGTCACAACACCCGACCAGGCGGGTAATTACCCTTTTCCCATCCGTCATCACTCGGCCAACTGGCCTCTCAAGGAAATGCTCCTAAAAGTATATACATTTTATTACTGCCTCCGGGATCCGGAGATCCCGGGTTCGATTCCCGGCGGGGGACAATGACTTTGTGTTGTTGTTTCTAGTTTGGTTAGGACATTGCGGGCTGATCAGCTGTTTGTCCGAAAAGTAAGATGATCCATGCTGTCGGATGGGCATGTAAATAGTCGGTCCTGCGCCTGATTTCTCTCTGGTCGTGTCAGTCAATCTGTCCCATCAGAATAAGAGATTGAAGGAATAGAGAGTGCACCTGTGTGTAGCGCAATCACTTGAGCACTAAAAACTTCTCCTGCGCAAATGGCAAACTTGTGGGAGATTGGCCGCCATCATCGAAAATCGGTGGGTGGACTATGAGACATATTTTTTAACCAGACTTAAAAAAAATACCAAATTTAACAATGAAGTACGTTAAAGTTCTAATAATATTGTAATTTAAAGTAAGTGGGAGTTTGTTACCATTTAGTGAGTCTTTCCACCTCTATGAAGGTGGTCATTTTTAATTATTTTTAAATTTTATTTTTCTTCTTATGAACCCTGGTGTTAGAGTTTTTAAACCGCATATAGAATAACTAATAGGCCTTTGTTACTAATAACAATGAACAAATTGTGGAAGTCAACAAAGCTAAATTCTTAGGTATTGATCTCGATTCCAACCTGACGTGGAAAGAACATGTTGATGGCGTGTGCAAAAAGATCAATAGGTTTACATATGCTCTGTATCGACTTTTTTTTTTTTTTTTTTTATATATATATATAGGCGAGCATTTGTCCGCCATCTCACCTGGTGGAAAGTGACGATGCGGACTATGTTGAAGCATACTCACCTATGTAGTGCCTATTCACTCTCGCCTTGAAAAGGCCCAGGTTATATTGTTCCGGAAACAGATCCGCCGGCAGGGAGTTCCACTCCTTGGCCGTTCGCATTAAGAATGTGGAAGCGAACCGCTTCGTGCGAATTTGTGGTATATCCACGACATAAGGGTGGAACCCCTGTCCACGCCTCGTGCTCCGGACTTACAACGATTTGCAACCAGAAGACTGCTTTAATGGCTTACCACGGCTATGTATGCTCTGCTTTGCGATATGGTCTCGTTTTGTGGGGAAATTCTGTTGATCTTAATCGTGCCTTACTCATTAAAAAAAAAACAAGATCTATGTGCGGTGCTGGCCTACTAGACTCATGTAGACCACTATTCAAAAAAAATAATCCGCTTACACTGCCTTCAATGTACATATTCGAAATATGCCAGTTTGTCAAAAATAACGTGGAACTATTTAGGAAAAAAGCTGACGTTTGTAATTTTAACACTAGATACCCCAATCGGTTAGTGACTCTACCATCAACAACAACCTGATTAACATGGCAGTTAAACTTTTTAACAAGATCTCAGATGCACTGAAGGATTTGCCTATAAAAATATTTTAAAAAAGGTCTCTTTGAAAAAATAATTGTGTGAACAATGTTTTTATAGCACTGAGGATTTTTTGACATATTGTACTGTAAAAATATTTATTTGATTATGCTTTTGTAAATTTAATCGTTCTTTTCTATTTTCTAGACATCATAATTTGACTATTTGTTTTTATACCTAAAATATTTTGATGTATACTTTGACATTGTCTTGCGACTCTATATTTGCATGATAAATGATTTGGTTAAATGTGTGATACTGACATTTATATTATTTGTGACATCTATGTATATTCGAACCACATTGAAAGAAAATAAAGAATTAATTTATTAATTCATTCTGACATGGTTTGTGTTGCGACCATTTGTCGCCACTTTAAGTGTAAAATTTTCCAAAATATTGAAACTGAAATAAATCGTTATTTTGTCCAGGTGACAGTATACAACCATCTTGCTTGGAAGAGGAATGAGCCAATCAGGATTCCCGTCATGGACGGAAACTACGAAGTCTTCGCACCAATGGGTAAGTACTATACTTACATTCATGTAATCACGCCTTTATCCCTAACGGGGTAGGCAGAGCGTAAACGACCTAAACAAAGGTCGATCCGCCACGTCTGACAAAGTTTTGAGGGTTGAGAGAATTTGCCGGCTGCATTTCTTCCCGGGCATGCTGTAAAAACCAGCTAAGGGATCCGAGGGTTTCAGTATACTGTAATTTAGGCGATGGGCTGACAACCTATCACTACAGCAATATACCTACAAATCTATCTTAAATAACCCTCAAAACTTTGTGTGACGTGGCGGAACGACCTACGTTTAGGTCGTTTTCGCTCTGCCTACCCCGTTAGGCGTGATTATATGTATATGTATAGTATTTCTAACAAAGTGTTTCGTGTCTTTTTATTCAAAATCACGTTTCAAAAATAAATGATACGTGTTTTCAAATTTGTTAAATTACTAAAACTACTATTTCATTATGTTGCCTAAGAGCTAAAACTTATTGTAGAAACAAGATCTTCTATTAAAAGACGTAAAACTTTGATTACCTTTATTCTAAAACCGAGTTGGAAATACTATAAATTCAGATACCGGACGTATTTAATTTGTATACTCTTGAAGGTTGCCTGGTAGAAATTGCTGCTTTAGCAATAAGGCCGCCTATATTGTACTGTCACGTTTGTTCCTTTTTATTTCTGTTGTATGTGTTTTACTACAGCAATATACATACAAAGCTGTCATAAACATAAACAACCCTCAAAACTTTGTCAGACGTGGCGGAACGACCGTTGTTTAGGTCGTTTACACTATGCCAACCCCATTAGGGATAAAGGCGTGATTTATGTTTCTTTGTGCAATATTTTTTTTGTATTGTATTGTACTCTATTCCAGGTGACAAAATAAAATCCCAACTGGTCGATATACCCGCGGAAGTTATAAACATACCAACACGGATCTCAGAAGCGACTCACGAAATAGTATTTATCGCGTATCTCAAGCCGCTCTCATACAAATCTTATTATATCAGGAAAATACAAAGCGAAAACGGACTTGCGGACGATCTCAAGCAAGTGCAGTTGATAATTAAAGAGAGGTATTTATAAAATCTTTTCTAAAATCTTTAAAAGTGAGAGCCCGATGGTGTAGTGGATAGGGCCGCTGCCCCTTGAGCGGGAGGTCGTGGTTCGAATCCCACCACGTACCAATGTGTTTTTCGGTTTTCGAATTACATATGTACGTTTATTCGGTGCTTTTTCCGTGCTTCGGAAGGCACGTTAAGCCGTTGGTCCCGGTTAATATCGTTTAATACCGTAGATATTAGTCGTTAAGCCCTATCAGAGGCCAGTGCTAAGCATTGGCGGCTTGAAAACTCTGACCAAATCTAGGATTGGGTCTGGTTTCCCTTCTGGGTTGCGGAGGTCAGATGGCAGTCGCTCTGTTTAAAAACCACTACCCTCGTTCAATCGCCTGGATTAGGTAGCCGACCCTGTGAGATACGGGATAAGGCTAGGGAGATGATGATCTATAAAATCTTTTCTTCCATGCTGGCCTGGGAGCGAGAGAAAAACATAGAATGTTCTAGCTGCATTTCCTTCCGGGCATGCTGTATAAAACAGCTAAGGGATCCGAGGGTTTTTGTTTATTGCAATTTAGGCGATGGGCTGATAACCTGTCACTACAGCAATATGCCTACAAATCTATCTTAAATAACCCTCAAAACTTTGTTAGACGTGGCGGAACGAACTTTGTTTGGGTCGTTTACGCTGCCTAACCCATTAGGGATAAAGGCGTCATTATATGTATGTATGTATCTATAAATCATCTTCTTTTTCTTCTGTCGTGTGGGTATCGAGTCAATCGACCGGATGAACCCTGGCGTCAGAGATTTTAAACCGCCTAATAGCACAACCAATATGCCTCTGACATGGTTTGTGTAACGACCACTACCAAAGACAGCGACCGGGACCGACGGCTGAACGTGCCTTCCGAAACACGGTTTTTTTTCTTCTAGACAATCAGGCGATTTGGCCTGCATTGTTCTAACCAAACTGGGGAAAATCAACTTTGTGTTCCCCTCTGGGAATCGAACCCAAGGACCTTATAAATCATGATCCGCCATCTTAAATTGGCCGCCATTTTGAAGAACAATTGCTTATACAACATCTAACAGAAAGGGCAAAAACTGCGCAAACACTTGGGCACTAAAAACTGGTCCCGCGCAGTTGGCCGATCTTTGGAGGACTGTTATTTGGACAAGATATTTATTGGGAACTATACCATTAGTTTTTTTCTTCAGCTTGACCGAAACAATCAGCGTTGATCCGATGGTAGTGACCAGATATTCTGAAGACTATGTTTTGGAAAACCAGGTTAGTGTTAAATTGAGGCCGCTGACGCTCTGCCTGCTCTGTTACGGATACAGCCGTGTCCATACAGGAAACCACTTCTACGACTCCAACGGTTCCAACTTTTACTTCCATGCTGGACTGGGAGAGATAGAAAAACATAGAATGTTCCAGCTGCCCTTCCTCCCGGCCATGCTGTAGAAGACAGCAAAAGGGACTCGAGGGTTACAGTGTATTGTAATTTAGGTGATGGGCTGGCAACCTGTCACTATGGCGATACACATTACAATCTAAAATTACCCTCAATTATTATTTATTGTCAGACGCGGCGAAAGCGTCTTTTACGAGGCGTTTAACGCTCTGCCTACCCCGTAAGGGATAAAAACGTGATTTTATGCATGTATGTATGTACAACTTCCACCAGAAAATTCTTTCAGGAAGAGGTAAATAATGGCATTGTAATACAAATTGTTTGAGAGCCCGATGGTGTAGTGGATAGGACCGCTGCCTCCTGAGCGGGACGTCGTGGTTCGAATCCCACCAAATGTGTGTGTTTTTCGGTTTTCGAATTTCATATGTACGTTTATTCGGCGCTTTTTCCGTGCTTCGGAAGGCACGTTAAGCCGTTGGTCCCGGTTAATATCGTTTAATACCGTAGATATTACTCGTTAAGCCATATCAGAGGCCAGTGCTAAGCATTGGCGGCTTGAAAACTCTGACCTAATCTAGAATTGGGTCTGGTTTCCCTTCTTGGTTGCGGTTGCAGGTCAGATGGCAGTCGCTCTGTGTAAAAACCAGTACCCTCGTTCAATCCCCTAGATTAGGTAGCCGACCCCGTGAGATACGGGATAAGGTTAGGAAGATGATGAATACAAATTGTTTGATCGAGGTGGATATTTTGTATGGAAATGCTTTTTCTTCACTTCCTGAAAGAATTTCCTGGCCCAAGTGGTTCAGTGTCGTTGACTGAGCAAGCCCTATCAGTTTGTGGGACGCTGTCCCTTACACCCCGTATTATACGTTTATATCTATTTGTTTGTTTTTCCATATAGGTATTTGTTGACAATTATGTAACAATGATTTATATCACTTAATTTTAAACTTTCGCGGTTGTTTTCACTATAACTATAAGACATTTTACGGGTTTCTTACCGCGATTTAAATTATTTTATGAGTTCCCGATATTTCGGCGCTGTTCCAAACGCCCTGATCACGGGTAAACTGGAGAAAACTGCGGGTGGGTTTAGGGACAGACATATCTGTCTACCCTCACTCTTCTTCGTTTTTGCGGTACACTATTCACAACACTGTTATTGTCACCACTGGAACTCACTCGAAAGTCATCTCGACAACATACACTGACCACATCATCTGTATTTGTTGTAGGTAGGGAAGAGATATGTGGATGATGTATTCTGTATATTAGAAGGTGATGACCACACTATGCAGCAATGTTTGTCGCATCTCAACTCCATCCATAAAAACATACGTTTCACGGTGGAATCAGAAAATGATAGGTCATTAGCTTTCCTTGACGTCAAACTGTCAGTCAGAAGTGATGGCACTCTAAGTCATACTGTGTACAGGAAGCCGACGCATACCGACCGTTATCTGCAAGCAACCTCACACCACCATCCGCGACATCTGAACTCCGTAGTTACCTCTCTAACAAATCGCGCTTTTGATCTTTGCGACACAGAACATCTGGATGAGGAACTGGAACATGTGAAACGCGTACTAGTGAAAAATGGCTACAAGAGTTATATCCAACCTCCTAAAAGTAACACCAGTAAATCAGTGTCCACGGTGGAACGTCGAGCTGCATTTCTACCGTACCTGAAAGGAGTCACTGATAAGATTGGACGAATTTTGGATAAGTATTCCGTAAAAACGGTGTTCACTCCAGTCAAGAAAATATCACAATTCTTGCGTTCTCCCAAAGATAAGTTTCCATTAGAGTGTCCAGGTGTGTATAAGATAGATTGTAGTTGTGGAAGTTCTTATATTGGTCAAACCAAGCGTACCATCTCTACACGTGTCAAAGAGCACATAAGGGCAGTGAAAAACAATGAAGTTCATAAGTCAGCCATAGCCGAGTACTTGTTAGAGTCTGGTTCAAACCACTGGATCGAATTGCATGACCCAAAAGTGTTATCGACAGAACGCCACTATATACCAAGAATGGTAAGTGAAGCTATTGAAATCACAAAGTACAAAAACTTCAATAGAGAAGATGGGTTTAAATTGTCAAGCACGTGGAATCCAGTGGTAAACATGTGTAAAAAGAAAATCCGGGCCAAACCTACAACAAATACGGATGATGTGGTCAGTGTATGTTGTCGAGATGACTTTCGAGTGAGTTCCAGTGGTGACAATAACAGTGTTGTGAATAGTGTACCGCAAAAACGAAGAAGAGTGAAGGTAGACAGATATGTCTGTCCCTAAACCCACCCGCAGTTTTCTCCAGTTTACCCGTGATCAGGGCGTTTGGAACAGACGAAATATCGGGAACTCATAAAATAATTTAAATCGCGGTAAGAAACCCGTAAAATGTCTTATAGTTATAATGATTTATATTTTGTTAATACCATGTCAGTCAAAAAATTATTCCATGCTGGACTGGGAGCGAGAGAAAAACTGAGAATGTGCCAGCTGCATTTCCTCCCGGGCATGCTGTGAAAACCAGCTAAGGGATCGGAGGGTTTCAGTATATTGCAATTTAGGCGATGGGGTGACAACCTGTCACTACAGCAATATACTTACAAATCTATATTAATCAATCCTCAGAACTTTGTCAGACGTGGCGGAACGATCTTTGTTTAGGTCGTTAACGCTCTGCCTACCCCATTAGGGATAAAGGCGTGATTATATGTATGTATGTAGTAAAAAAAACACTCCCTGAAAATAATCAACCTGCTGATAATTGTTCAGTTTCGTTGCCTGAGCAACCCCTATTTTGCAGGACGCTGTCCCTTACACCCCGTTTAAAGCAAGTTAAATCTCCCACAGGCTGCTCTAGCGGTAGCCATGCCGTCATCGTCTGGTGACGTCACGTTAGAGGTGAAATACGGTTACTACCCAACCACGTACTCCGGGGCCTATATCTTCAGACCCAACACCACCACGCCGGAACAGATCACCGGGGACATCACGCAGGTAATAGGCCATTTGTAAAAAAAAAGCGTTATTATTATATTCTTTATTGCTTTAAAAAATAAAAATACAGTTCCTTCCATGCTGGACTGGGAGAGATAGAAAAACATAGAATGTTCCAGCTGCCCTTCCTCCCGGGCATGCTGTAGAAGTCAGCAAAAGGGACTCGAGGGTTACAGTGTATCGTAATTTAGGCGATGGGCTGACAACCTGTCACTATAGCAATACACTTTTCAATCTAAAATTGCCCTCAATTTTTTTTGTCAGACGTGGCGAAACCGCCTTTTACGAGGCGTTTATCGCTCTGCCTACCCCGTAAGGGATAAAGGCGTGATTTTATGTATGTATGTATGTATGTAAAATACAGTTCTACTTAAAAAAATAAAGAACAGACGAGCTTATCTCTATAAGTGATCTCTTCCTACCTAACCTAATAAATACAGTTCTACTTAAAAAATAAACAACAGGCGAGCTTATCTCTATAAGTGATCTCTTCCAGCCAACCCTAATGGGGTTAAAAGATGGGAAATTCACGGGATACTGTTAGTATAATTTAATTACAAATTGATATTATTGTAATTAAGCCGATGGGCTGACAACCTGTCACTACAGCAATATACTTGCAAATCTATCTTAAATAACCCTCAAAACTTTGTCAGACGTGGCGAAATGACCTTTGTTTAGGTCGTTACCGCTCAGCCTAACCCAATAGGGATAAAGGCGTGATTATATGTACGTTTGTATGAGACTTCACTACTCCGCTAGACTTCTTAAATGCTTCGTCTTTTTTCTAGGGACCCAAAGGCGAGGTCGTCCAAGAGAATAGAATGACAACAGACAATCACGTTTTCAGCTCTATCAGAATATACGACGGTCTAAATTACATTGAGAACGATTGGGTCGTCGGACCTATAGACATCACAAAGGACCTAGGCAAAGAGATAGTTGTTAGATACGATACTGGTATTGTCAATAATGGAGAATTCTACACAGATTCCAACGGCAGACAAATGCTGAAACGGAAGCTAGGTTATAGACCGCAATGGAATGTCACTTTAGCCGAACCAGTCGCAGGCAACTATTACCCTATAGTGAACAAAATCAGCATTCAAAATGATAACCAAAAAATTTCAGTCATAACTGACAGGGCCGAAGGCGGTTCGTCTTTAGAAGAAGGCTCTATAGAAATTATGCTACACAGAAGATTGGTTAAGGATGACCACAAAGGCGTCGGCGAAGCCTTAAACGAAACAGTCCTAAACGGCACAGGTCTGGTCGTTAGAGGTAAACATAGAATCTTACTCAGCGATCCCACGAAGAAATCAGACAATGTACAAGAGAAAAAAAATGTTTTGGAAGTGGACATGGAACCACAAGTCTTCGTTTCTGATGCCACAAGTCTCAGCCTCCAAGATTGGTTGAAATGCAAGAACGGGTTCAGCTGGGTGAACCCATTGCCTGACGGTCTACACCTCCTAACTCTTGAACCTTGGAAAGACAACACGATACTGATTCGTCTGGAAAACTATTTGGAACTATCCGATAAAAGTAATATAGAAAAGACGACGTTGCAAGTAGATTTGAATAAGTTTTTCAAAACTCTCAAAGTTACGTCTATGAAAGAGACTGCATTAGGCGCTAACCGTTGGTTGGAGGAAGTCAAGCAATGGTCTTGGAATACACAAACTGATTTCGATGGCAAGACAGCAGCTTCAAACGAACAAGATGACGGGTTTAAAATTAAGATCAAAGCGAGACAAATCAGAACTTTTGTCGTTGAATATGAACGCATTTGATTTGTATAATCTTAACAGTAAGGCTAGTGAAATAAAAAATAATAATAAATCAATAAATCAAATAAAAAATAAATAAAAAATTGCCTTAATTCAATAGAAATTATATAAACCGGTTGTAAAAGACACCCGTCCTGAGTCCCGTTAACTGATAGGGGTTGCTTAGTCAACGAAACTGAACAACTATCAGCAGGAATTCTTTCAGGAGATGAAAAAAATACCTTCCCATACAAAATGACAACCTGGGTCGGACATTATGGAAAACGAAAAATATAAATTTTACATTACCTGAAATATACATATGTCCTGCTTATAGTTGTTCAGTTTTAATAGCTGAGCAACCCCTATCAGTTTGCGGGACGCTGTCCCTAACACCCGGTATATTCATAGTTATTGTACCTTTGTATACGTAATGGTTATGTAATGGCCGTTAGCCAAAACATTCTAGGTTGTCATTATTTTATAAGAATTCTTTATAGTACCTAATTTTAAATAAATAATGTTCATACCTAAATAATTTTTGTTTTTAATCTTTAAGACCAATTAAATATACATATAATTATATTCTTTTAGTTTCATTTTCGTTATATCAAGCCCTCATTATTTTCATTCATTTTTTAAATTTGTTTTCTTAATTAATTCTGGACCATGCTGGACTGGGAGTGATAGAAAAACATAGAATGTGCCAGCTGCATCTTCTGGGCATGCTGTAAAAACTAGCTAAGGGATTCGAGGCATTCAATGTATTGCAATTTAGGCGATATGCTGACAACCTGTTACTACAGCAGTATACCTACAAATCTATCTTAAATAACCCTCAAAACTTTGTCAGATGTGGCGGAACGACCTGTTTTTAGGTCGTTTTTGCTCTGCCTACCTCATTAGGGATAAAGGCGTGATTTTATGTATGTATATATGTATTAATTCCGTAGGTACTTCGGAAGTCTGCCCGGACTGCGTCTTTGATAGCGGACGTTTTTCTGAGTCACGAACCGCGATACCTAGGTACGTTATACAGGTGTAAAAAAAAATTGTCTTCGGTATGCACCTACCCATGAACAATAACAGTTATTGCGTTTAGGTTTCTGTCCCAACTGCTTGAGACATGTTGTATTTAGGTAAACCATTTAACTACCGCCGTGGTCTAGTGGCTAGTGCCATGGACTCCCGATCTAGAAGTCCTGGGTTCGATTCCCAGGGGGGAAAACAAAGTTGATATTTGAGAATTTATCACTTTGTGATTTTTTCCCCAGTTTGGTTAGGGCATTGCAGGCCATCACCTGATTGTCCGAAAATAAAAAAATTTCGTGCTTCAGAGGGCACGTTAAGCCGTCGGTCCCGGTCGCTGTCTTTGTGGTCGTTACTCAAACCATGTCAGAGGCCTGATAGTTGTGCTACTAGGCGGTTTAAAAATCTCTGTCACCAGGGTTCATCGGGTCGATAGACTCGATACCCACTCGACAGTAGTAGTATAAGTAAACCATTTCTTTTCATATTTTGCATTATATTTCTTGAGGAAAGTTACCTATACGGTTTTATGGGTATACTAGCGACCCGCCCCGGCTTCGCACGGAAATTATCAGTGGTTCTCTACTATATTATGCATGTATTATACAAATAAACGTTCCTCTTGAATCACTCTATCCATTAAAAGAAACCGCATCAAAATCCGTTGCGTAGTTTTAAAGATCTAAGCATACATAGAGATATAGGGACAGAGAAAGCGACTTTGTTTTATACTATGTAGTGATGATACGTAAGGTTTAATACAGCGGGTAGATTGTTTACATTCATTATTATTAAAGGTTCAAAAACTCTGATACCAGGGTTCGACAAGTCTTTCTTTTCTTTCTATTTTTTCTTTGTATGTAAATCTCAGGAAGCCATTATTTTTATTTTTGCGACGAAGAATTTCATAATAGCCCGGTGATTTATATTTGACACTGCAAGCGGCGCGTTTCATAAACAAATAATGGGATCGATTCTAGATTCCACCGGCTAAAACCAAAATTAAAATGTATCTGTCCGTTTTAAAATAATTAATTTATTCATATAATCACGCCTTATCTCTAATGGGGTAGGCAGAGCGCAAACGACCTAAACAAAGGTCGTTTCGCGACGTCTGACAAAAGTTTTGAAGGTTAGTTTAGATAGATTTGTAAGTACATTGCTGTAGTGACAGGTTATCAGCCCATCGCCTAAATTGCAATATGCTGAAACCCGCGGATGCGTTAGCTGGTTTTTAAAATAATAAAATTGAAAAAGGACAGGCGATTTTATACTCTATGGTTTTACTTTGTCCGCTAAATTTTGACGCGCTTTTGCACGTTTCCCCAGTATTTCTGTCAATTGTATTCGCCATATCATATATGACGGCTGATAAAAATTACAGATAACGCGTAAAACCACCGACTATAAATAAAAAAACTGGAGAGAATGGCTCTCCTGTCCTTTTCCAATGTTTTTAGTCTGAAAGTGACAAATAGATTTTAGCTTCAGTTTTAGCCGGCAACTCTAGAATCGAGCCCAATGATTGTTGTGTAAATAATGTATGTAAGAGGCGGTTTTAAAATCAAACATTCATACAGTCGATCCGAAAGGGCCAGGTCACAGACCTTTTTAATTCTTTGTAAGAAATAAATAACAGAAACATTTAAAAAAGTGGCAGTACTTAGTAAAACAAGTAATTTAAAAATATTTAACCCCAAATGCGTAAAAAGTGAGCTTCAATACTTGAAATCGTTATAGATCTTAAACGGTCATTTAAAACGAAAAATGATGAAAGGAACCTAAAACTTTTCAAATTTATACCTATACAGTAGCCTGTCGACCTAGGCTTCTTAAGAAAATTTATCAGTTTAATAGGCAGATTCATATCCTTTATGGACCATTTTTTGTAACACGTAAAAAGTATAACTATGATACATTTTACGGGTTTCTTACCGCGATGATCATGATGTTTGTAACAGCATCAAAATATCGGGAACTCATCAAATAATTTAAATCGCGGTCTTCTTCTTTCGAGTGGGTATCGAGTCTATCGACCCGATGAACCCTGGTGTCAGAGTTTTTAAACCGCCTAGTAGCACAACTATCAGGCCTCTGACATGGTTTGAGTAACGACCACTATCAAAGACAGAGACCGGGACCGACGGCTTAACGTGCCCTCCGAAGCACGAAATCTTTTTTCTTTTCGGACAATCAGGTGATTCAGCCTGCAATGTCCTAACCAAACTGGGGAAAAATACACAAAGTGATAAATTCTCAAATATCAACTTTGTGTTTCCCCCCTGGGAATCGAACCCAGGACCTCCGGATCGGGAGTCCATGGCACTAGCCACTAGACCACGGAGGCAGTTATTTATCTTTAATTTAATCTTAATCGCGGTAAGAAACCCATTAAATATTTCATAGTTATAGTGAAAATAACCGCAAAAGTTTAAAATTAAGTGTTACGTAAAAAGTATCAGTAAAAATCTTCAACCAGCAATGAAAGTGATTTAATATCAGAAAAGCTGATCCTATAAAAATGTTAAGTTTATTGGTGCTAAGTTTGTGGTCAAATTGTGCTTCAAGCCTCAAGGTGACACCGGATATGTTGAAGCCCATGAAAGAGTTCAACGAGGCTTGCGGATACGATGTAAGTATTTTTTTTCCTTACATCGCAGTATGTCCATGTCGCAAAACGTCTCATGGTCGCAAAATGTCCCTCTTTTCAGTATGTCCTTTTGAAATTAATGAAAAAAATTTAATTGTTTTGGTAGTAGCTATTTTTTGTATATTTTAAGTTAGGTACTTTAACCGATTCTAAAGGCCTAATCTATCTTAAAGGGTAATTTTGCGACGTTTTTTTTTATTATTTTACTACTAAGTTCAATTCCAAAAATGTTATACGTTTGGTGTAAGAGACAGCGTCCCGAATTTTGCTTTTCCATACAAACTGTCTGATCGAGGTGGTCATATTCTAAGGAAAATATTTTTTTTTTCATCTGAAAGAATTTCCTGGTGAGTGTTGTTCAGTTTCGTTGACTGAGCAACCCCTATCATAACGCTGTCCCTTACACCCGGTATGTTGAACTTGTGGTTTGACGATATGCCGTAAACAAATGGGGTTGCTTAGTCAACGAAACTTCTCGTAAGTAATAGTGTTTGATAAAAGTGATAATTTTGTATGGGAGACATACAAAATGAACAGCTCGATTAGACAATTTGTATGGAAAACCAAATTTTATTTTCACTTGCTGAAAAAAAAATAATGCGGGTAGTTGTTCAGTTTCGTTTACTGAGCAACCTCTATCAGTTTGCGGAACGCTGTCCCTTACAGCCCGTATAACAACTTGCAAATTTGTCCAGTCGGACTCTGGTCCCCTGGTCACAAAATCCGACCAGGCGGGTAGCAGCTACCCTGTTCCCATCCGTCATCACTTAGCAGATTGGCTTCACCAATTTACTTTTTCTTCTTCTCCTTACTTCCATGCTGGCCTGGGAGCGAGAAAAAACATAGAATGAATGTGCCAGCTGCATTTCCTGCCGGCCATACATACAAGGTGGCGCAAAAGAAGTCATCCGATGTTGTTTGGCTCTCATTTTTTTTCTAAATGAAAAACTTCGAATCTGTTTTTTGATTATATTTATTTGCACCTTTAGAATTTTACTGGTCAAGTCGAGAAGATGATATCGGCCAAATGGGCGCCGTTACAATTGATTGCCATACGGGCTCGTTTTATGGCATTTTTCATCACTTCGGCGAGAACTTCGGGCGACAGATTCTCGCACTCGTGTCGAATGTTGTCTTTGAGGGCTTCCAAGGTCTCAGGCTTGTTGACGTAAACACGAGACTTCAAAAAACCCCATAAAAAGAAGTCCGGGACCGTTAAATCGGGCGATCTGGCCGGCCAGTGCAAATCGCCAAAACGAGAGATTAGGCGACCCGGAAATGCCGCCTTCAGAATGTCGGTTGTGGCTCGTGCAGTGTGCGCCGTTGCCCCGTCCTGTTGGAACCACATGTCCTCCAGTCCCAATTCGTCCAATTGCGGCAGAAAAAATTCGGTCAACATGGCCCTATAGCGCGCACCGTCCACTGTTGTCGTTTGACCCGCGGCGTTCTCGAAAAAAAATGGCCCGATGACTCCTCCAGCGTGAACAGCGCACCACGCAGTCACTTTGAGCGGGTGTAACGGCTCCTCGTGCATCACTCGTGGATTCTCGGTGCCCCAGAAGCGATAATTTTGCCGATTCACGTAACCGCTGAGGTGGAAATGAGCCTCATCGCTCATGATGATTTTGGTCGAAAAATTGTCCAATTCTTCCTCGAGATTGAGGATGGCTTGGGCGTAGGTTACGCGCGTTTGGCGGTCGGCAGGCAGCAGCTGATGCACGGTCTGGACTTTGTAAGGAAACATCTTCAAGTCTCGCACCAAAATTCGCTGCAAGGACCGCCGGCTGAGGCCCAATTGCGTGGCACGTCGTCTGGTCGATGTTTCGGGGCTCACTTCAACGTCCTCGGCTACAGCGGCGATATTCTCGGCAGAACGGGCGCTCCGGGGCCGGCCACTCTTAGCAACGTCTCGTGTGGTCCCATACTCTTCAAGGTTGGTGGCTAAACGTCGCAGTGTTTGCGCAGTCGGTGTCGGACGGCCGGGGAATCGGCGACGGAATTCGCGCTGCGCCAACACCACAGACGAATTGTTACTCAAAAAAATAGACACGATTTTTCCGCGTTCTTGGGGAGTGTATCGCTCCATGGCTTGTTCACTTGTATTCTGCATCTGTCTAGTCCACAAATGTCAAAACAGATTTGACATTGGCGGCCATTTGCAAAAATGAGAGCATCTTCCAATAGGGTGATTTCTTTTGCGCCACCTTGTACATACATAAAATCACGCCTTTATCCCACACGCCGTTAAACGCCTCGTAAAAGGCGCTTTCGCTACGTCTGACAAAAATTGAGGGCAATTTTAGATTGAAATGTTTATTGCTACAGTGACAGGTTGTCAGCCCATCGCCTAAATTACAATACACTGTAACCCTCGAGTCCCTTTTGCTGACTTCAGCATGCCCGGGAGGAAGGGCAGCTGGAACATGCTATGTTTTTCTATCTCTCCCAGTCCAGCATAGAAGGTAAAATGCTGTAAAAATCAGCTAACGGAATCGATAGTTACAGTTTATTATTTAGGCGATGATATCACTATAGCAATGTCCATATTCTATCTGAAATGACCCTCAAAGCTTGTCAGATGTGGCAAAACGATCCTTTGTTTGGATTGTTGACGCTCTGTGAATTATACATACATAGAACCATATATATAATCACGCTTTTATCCCTAATGGGGTAGGCAGAGCGTAAACGACCTAAACAAAGGTCGTTCCGCCACGTCTGACAAAGTTTTGAGAGTTATTTAAGATAGATTTGTAGGTATCAGTGGCGAAGGGTCCATACAAGCAGATTCCCGTCGGCTTCCCTTTCGAGAATTTTACCTCCACCTAATCAGGTGTTATTTTCGATAACGTCAGAACTATAAAACTTATAACTTCCATGCTGACCTGGGAGCGAGAGAAAAACATAGAATGTGCCAGCTGCATTTCCTCCCGGGTATGCTGTAAAAACCAGCTAAGGGATCCGAGGGATTCAGTGTATTGCAATTTAGGCGATGGGCTGACAACCTGTCACTACAGCAATATACCTACGAATATATCTTAAATAACCCTCAAAACTTTGTCAAACGTGGCGGAACGACCTTTGTTTTGGTCGTTTACGCTCTGCCTACCCCATTAGGGATAAAGGCGTGATTATGTGTATGTATGTATGCAGAACTATAAAGTACTTGAATGTTTTTTTTTTTGCTTTGGCTTACCCTCGATAAAATTGCACCCCTCGCCACTGGTAGGTATATAATATTATATTTTATAATAATAACTTGCAGGCATGTCCAATACCCCTGTCTGAGACTGGTATCAATGTCCACATTGTCCCGCACACCCACTATGAGTTGGGCTTCGGGAGAACCTTCGCTGAACACTACACCGGCAGTAAGTTTTAGTCTTGTTTTGACCACAGATTGACAATAGGCCATGTCCAATTTTATTAAAATCCATCGTTTTTTTTTCCACGTAGGCATGGGTAGTTCTCCTTGACGGAAATGATTTGATTTAAAAGCTTGTAGCTGTAAACTTATTCTAACTTAATCTTTTATCGCGGAACAAACAGGAGAACTACCCAATAAGATCATTATGGTCTCCAGAGAAATAAAATTAAGTTAAAATTCAGTTAGTGGCAGCCGCAGACTATGTTGTACGGAATAATTATTATTTTTTCTTAGCCTATGCAAATAAAATAATTAAAACGTAATATATTCTATATTAATCTCACTGTCATTTGACAGTTATGGATACTGTCACAGATGACAATTAAATTAATACAGATTATAATGTCGTTTTTATAAAATCGAGGGATTTTAATAAAATTGGACAAGGCCCATTTTTTAAGAACACGACATGACTAAATCTGCACTTAAATTGTTGCCGCTTTCTGTTCTCGCATGATCATGATATAGAACGACAGGCATTTTAGTTAAGCTGTATCTTCTACAACGGCAAATTTCCCTCGTTTTCTTCGCCACGTTAATAGAGTGGCGTTTTTTAAAATGGCGGCATTAGTTAATTTGAATTCATTTAGAGTACGTGGTATTAAATATATGTGCAACTATAAAAACAAATATTTTCCAGGGGACGCCATATTTGCACCGTCCAAAGTAAACATGAAACAGACATTGGACTCGGTCATCACCGAGCTGTGGGCCCAGACGTACCGAAGGTACCTGATCATCTTTCTATAGTGTTAAATAAGAAATAACTCTAGTTTAAGTCAGACTGACTTTAGAAGTAAGTAAGTAAGTAAGTAAAAACACTTTATTGTACACAAAAGACAAAAAATACAAAAATAAACTTAAATTAATATGAGGCGGTCTTATCGCTGGAAGCGATCTTTTTCAGACAACGTTTGGGTAGAGGGGAATGTAAAGAGAAGAGAGTAGTTGCTAAGGTATAGAAAATATTAAAATAATCAAAGCAGAAATAGAATAGGGAAAATAAGAATAACTATCTAATTGAAGACTTGAGGGTTCTACTACTTCTACTTCTTGGTGGGACGGCTGCGATGCACGCAGACGGGTGATCAGCTCCTGATGTTGGAACTATTTCACCCAATTCCCAGTGGTGGAGCACTGGGTTCACTGGTGCTCCGTCAGCGTCACCTCCCTGAATCTACCGGTGGCCCTGCAGAAGTGCAGAATGTCTAATAAGGAAATGTTTTCTAAGTCCTTTGTCTCTAGTTTGTCAGTTCCTAAGTATTCCCATCTTGGCAGTGAGTAGCTAGGACATTCGGCTAAGAAGTGGAGACTACTTTCCTCCTGTCCGCACTCAGGGCAATTTGGGTTATCTATTAATCTCATAGTGTGTAGGTGTTTGTTCAGTCCGCAATGTCCTGTCAG
Organism: Scrobipalpa costella; assembly: GCA_949820665.1. Taxonomy (NCBI): domain Eukaryota; kingdom Metazoa; phylum Arthropoda; class Insecta; order Lepidoptera; family Gelechiidae; genus Scrobipalpa; species Scrobipalpa costella. The sequence goes on along the minus strand of OX463322.1, from coordinate 7,922,256 downwards.
TAACCCTACCAAGAGTCTGATATGTTTTTTACTAAGTTGTAGTAATCTACGCGTTTTTCTAAAATCTAAGCATTTTATGAAAAGCTTAGATTGTCGACAGGACTGTAAGTTATTCCATCTACTGTTACTATCGTTTTTAATTTTTATGTTAATAACGCCTTTTGCTATTTGGCCTGGAATTGGTAAACATGGTTCAGGGCCCATAAAGGTTTCATCTGCCCCGGTCCTGGCCAATTTGTCTGCTATTTCGTTTCCTTCATTGTCTTGGTGCCCTGGCACCCAGGCAATTGTGATACTAGTATTGGTACATAATCTGTTTAGAGTCAGTTTGCATTCCTTAACTAATGCAGAGGTTGTACAGGTTTTGTTGAGCGCTTTTAATGCTGCCTGACTGTCGCTATAGATTATGACTTCTGGTGTCAGTTCTATATTTTCTAACTCGCCGGCGCACTCCAGGATGGCCTGCACCTCAGCCTGGAAAACGCTGGCGAATTTTCCTAAAGGTATTGTTCTATACAGACGTGGCGAGTTTTCTATGTAAATGCCCGCCCCCGATAATTTGGTGCTTTCTTTCCTAGATCCGTCAGTGTAACAGATCGTTGTCGGGTTGTCTGTGTGAATTTTCCATTCATCTCTTGAGCCTATGTGTATTCTATACTTTTTATCAAAAATCTCTTGTTTCTCTATCAAATCGTTGTTTGCAAGAATCATCGAGATATTTTGTCCTATCACCGAGTCTATCCTAACATGCCCTTTGTCCAGATGGTTACCCTTCCAAGACTTAAAGGACTTCATTCTAAACCATTGTTCTAAGGCTACCTTCTTCACCTGTAGGTCAATAGGATAGAGACCCAGGATCATATTTAAGGCTGCTGTGGGAGTTGTTCTCATTGCCCCAGTGATCATCAGTGCAGCTAAGCGTTGGACCTGGTCCAGCGCTGTTTTATTTTTGATGATAGAGGTTCTATGCCACCATACTATTGCTCCGTAACTAATTCTGGGGAGAATTATAGCTTTATAGATCCATAGGACTATATGTGGCTTTATTCCCCATGTCTTACCGACGGCTCTTCTGCATTGCACTAAGGCCATCTTTGCTTTTTTGCTTGAGTTTTCTATGTGTGTGTTAAAGAGCAGTTTACTGTCTATGTCCACACCTAGGTATCTTATCTCCTCTACTACTTCCAGTTCAACTCCATCGATTCGGACTGGTAGTTCTAAATGTTTATTTCTTTTCCTTGTGAAGATGATTAGTTTGGTTTTATTCGGGTTGAGGTTTAAACCTCTATCCCTGCACCATTGAAGGACCAGTTTCAGTGTCCTGTTCATGATATTACTAATCATGTTCAATTCTCTTCCAGTAGCTAGTATAACTCCGTCATCGGAGTATGCTTGCATATATACCATGGTTCTGTTTATAGTCTTTATTAGGTCATCCAGAAGAAGACACCACATAAGTGGTGAGAGACAGCCTCCCTGTGGGAAACCTCTTTTGGCTCGAACAGTGTGCGATGTACCTCCTAGCTCTGCCGTAATGGCACGATGTTTCAGAGCGTTCATCACCCATCTGGCTAGATTTTGTGCTATTCCTTCTCTCTCTAGGGAGTTTGCTATGGCATATGAGGTCACCTTGTCAAAGGCACCCTCAATGTCAAAGAAACATCCCATAGCGTATTCTTTATTATGTATAGATCTTTCAGCTTTGACTATCAGGTTATGAAGAGCAGTGTCCGTGGATTTTCCTTGCATATATGCATGCTGATTTGCATGCAGCAGGTTGCCACTCCTGCTTATCTTCGACCTGATGAATCTGTCTATAATCTTTTCTAGTCGTTCTATCGTCATACATCATGAAAGCATCATGATGTATGACGATAAGCTGATGCATCTGAAAGATTTGGCTTCTTGATAATTCTTTTTCCCCGGTTTAGGAATAAAGGTGGCTTTGACTTTCCTCCATGTTTTGGGGATATAGCCTGTATTTAGACTTTCTTTGTATAGGTGAATCAAATCGTCTATAATGTGGACTAGTGCCATCTGTAACATTTTAGGAAAAATGCCATCTGGTCCCGGCGCTTCATATGGTGCGAACGATAGTATGCTCCATGTTACAGCTTCTTTATTTATCACTTCATCAACTTCTTCCCACTTGGTATTGGGGTTGATGTTGAGTTGCTCTTCTTGATGTTCTATACACTCTGGAAAATGGGTTTTCATCATTATGTCCAAAATTAATTTTACATTATTTTACAGACTTGAGGGTTGTATCCGGAGACACAGACGCAGATAGTGAGTTCCACTCTTTGCTGCTGTTCGCGTTATTGAAGACGATTGGATGGAAGCGTTTCTTCTTTTCTTTCTTCTTATTGAAATGAAAATAATTTGCCTACACAGAACATTAAATCGCTATTAAAATTACCATGCACAATAACGGCGAACGGTAAACGATGACGGTGGCAGTGAAAAATATCGTTTCAAAGCTAAATTAATTAATTAACTTTATTTTCAGGTTTACACTATCAGACATTCCTTACTTCTTTCACTGGTGGTCTCAGCGAGATGACACCGGTAAGTGTAAAACATGATTTACAAATTCTCTTTCACTTCCTAAGTAAAAAAAAGAATGATTGACAAGTAAATCGCCTCTTAATAAGCGTTACGTTCTTGCAACCCCATAAGGGATAAATACATGATTGTATGTATGTATTATGTTCAAATTCAAGAGCGTTTCAATAACATAGACAGGTGAATAGGCTACGACTCGGGTGTGGCAATTATTATGGTCACTATGAGTACACCAGAATGCCCTTTGATCTACAAAAGGTGCCGGTGACCTTCCGGAGGCAAAAATGTATTACTAGCCATGAAACTGATAAATATTACCCAAGGAACATACCTAGCTCGAATATGAAATATATATATTGTGTTTGTTTTTAATTTTTTAGTGATAAGTTAATTATAATTTATTGTTTTAAATATTTTTAATTGTGCACGTCGTATCTGCCTCTCAGAATGCTATTTCACTAGCCTAGGTCTGCTGGAAGAGATTTCTTTTTAGAAATAAGCTGTGCCTGTTGTGTTTTTGTTTTATATGTATATGTTCTTTGTATTTTATTGTGTACAATAAACTGTTAAATAAATGAAAAAATAAATGGCCCATACAAAATTAATCGAGCCGTTGACACCATTTGTATGGGAGGCCTATTTATTTTTTTATATTTCGACCTATGTATCTTGGGGAAAGTAGTTCAGTTTCATTGTTTGGTTCACCCCTAAAATATGCCCAGCATTTTTTTTTACTTCCTGTATTTGTCGGATGTGGTGAAAACGCTTCTTACTATACGTTTCACGCCTACGATAAAGGTGTGACTTTATGCATGTATTTATGTATTAATTCTATTTACTCTGTGTTACATAAGTTCTTACATGCTGGACTGGGAGCGAGAGAAATACATAGAATGTGCCAGCTGCGTTTAGGCGATAAGCTGACCTACAACCTGTCACTACAGCAATATATCTACAAATCTATCTTAAATAACCCTCAAAACTTTAACGGACGTGGCGGAGCGTCCTTTGTTTGGGACGTTTACGCTCTGCCTACCCCATTAGGGATAGAGGCGTGACTGTATGTATGTGACATGAGTTTTTTTTCACTCAGTACGTCAGATGGTGTACTCATTGATCCGTCAAGGCCGCCTGGTGTTGATCGGAGGCGGTTGGTCGATGGCTGACGAGGCTGCCACCGATTACCACGCCATCATTGACAGCCATACATTCTCGCTCAGGTAAGGAAAGGACATCATCTCCCTAGCTTTATCCCGTATCGTATCGTATAAGCGATTGAACGAGGGTACTGGTTTTTATACAGAGCGATTGCCATCTGACTTCCGCAACCCAGAAGGGAAACCATACCCAATCCTAGATTAAGCTTTTGCCAGGTTAGTGACCAACCCAGCTGTCAGAGTTTTCAAGCCGCCAATGGTTAGTTATGGCCTTTGACATGACTTAACGACTAATATCTACTATATTAAACAATATTAACCGGGACTAGTTAAAATATACAGGGTGTAAAAAAGTACTGCGTTCCTTCAAACCACGTAATGTACAAGTGATATACGGCACAAAGAACACATAAAATAAAGTAAATAAAAATAATTTATTTTTATGAAATTAGTAAAACAAAAACAAGTTCGCATCCCTATGGCGCGGTGCGCACGCACACTATTACGTTCAGCACAATTACATTGTCGCCGACGCACCCCGCGCCCCGCGTCTACCCGGCCGCGCCACCGCGTCTTAGCGTGCGTGCGTTAGATATAGGGTTGTTTCTGTTTGACGAATTTAATAAAAATAAATGTGTGTTTTGAGATGTATTTGTATATTACTCATTAATACATTATATGATTTAAAGGAACGCAGTTCCTTTTTTACATAAAAAATTATATAATTTTTTTTTTATAGGAAAATCAATGCAACGTTTTGGAAGTGCGGGCGGCCGTTGGTGGCGTGGCAGGCTGACGTCATGGGACACTCGCGGGAGTTCGCATCTCTCGCCGCACAGATGGGGTAAGTGCCTGTCATGGGACAATCGCGGGAGTTCGCATCTCTCGCCGCACAGATGGGGTAAGTGCCTGTCATGGGACACTCGCGGGAGTTCGCATCTCTCGCCGCACAGATGGGGTAAGTGCCTGTCATGGGACACTCGCGGGAGTTCGCATCTCTCGCCGCACAGATGGGGTAAGTGCCTGTCATGAGACACTCGCGGGAGTTTGCATCTCTCGCCGCACAGATGGGGTAAGTGCCTGTCATGGGACACTCGCGGGAGTTCGCATCTCTCGCCGCACAGATGGGGTAAGTGTCTGTCATGGGACATTCGCGTGAGTTTTCATCTCTCGCCGCACAGATGGGGTGAGTGCCTGTCATGGGACACTCGCGGGAGTTCGCATCTCTCGCCGCACATATGGGGTAAGAGCCTGTCATGGGACACTCGCGTGAGTTCGCATCTCTCGCCGCACAGATGGGGTAAGTGCCTGTCATGGGACACTAAAGTCAGTTCGCATCTCTCGCCGCACAGATGGGGTGAGTGCCTCACTTCTTCTTCTTCTGTCGTATGGGTTTCGAATCGTTCGCCCCTATGAACCTTGGTGTCAGATGAACCCTGGTGTCAGATTATTTAAACTGCCTAAAAGCGCAGCTAATAGGCCTCTGACATGGTTTTGTGTAACGACCACTATCAAAGACTGTAACCGGGACCGACGGTTTTAAGTACCTTTCGAATCACGGAATCTTTTTTCTTCCAGATAATCAGGTCTGGATCACCTGATTGTCTAGTCCAAACCAAACCGGGGAAAAACACAAAGTGATAAATTGCCAAATATCATCTTTGCGTTCTCGCCCTGGAAAAAGAAAAAAGGGTTCGATTTCCGGATCGTGAGCCAATTATTCTGACCACTAGACCACGGAGGCAGTTCAGGTTAGTGTGGACGCATTTTAACCCTTTTACCTGTGTTACTGGAAGATCTCCCATGCTGGACTGGAAGTGAGAGAAAAACATAGAACGTGCCAGCTGCATTTCCTCCCGGACATGCTGTAAAAACCAGCTAAGGGATCCGAGGGTTTCAGTATATTGCAATTTAGGCGATGGGCTGAAAACCTGTTACTACGGCAACATATCTACAAATCTATCTAAACGACGTGGTGGAACGAGCTTTGTTTAGGTCGTTTCAGTTCTATCTACCCAATTAGGCATAAAGCCGTGATAATATGTATATGTATGTAAGTGCAAGCCAAAGACAGGACAGCATGGACAAGGTTGGAGGAGGCCTTTGTCGAAAGATGTTGATCACATATGACGGAGATAAACATACATACATACATATAATCACGCCTTTATCCCTAATGGGGTAGGCAGAGCGTAAACGACCTAAACAAAGGTCGTTCCGCCACGTCTGACAAAGTTTTGAAGGTTATTTTACGATAGATTTGTAGGTATATTGCTGTAGTGACAGGTTGTCAGCACATCGGAGATAAACAAACATAAAATAAATAAAAGTGAGAGAATCATTTATCGTGACAATAAAATAAAAATTGTGTCAATAAAATAAAAATTGTAACATTAATTATTCAGGTCGATAATTTATGTAAAATTGAGGTTAACAATATGTAATTTAATTAAATATTTTTTGTATATGAAATGTAATGGTCTGAAGCAATCAAATATAGGCTATTTAATTTTTTTTTATGTACCTAGAAAGAAAGAAAGAAAAAGAAAAGAAAATAATTTTATTTTGCTCCACAACACAATAACAACACGTTACAAAATTAAACTTATCCTAAAATAGAAATTATATTGTGTAATTGGAACAAAAATGGTCTCCACTCAGCATATGTGCAGGAAGCAGAAGCTACCTACAGCGCTGGTATTCTGTGAAGCCAAAATGAAATGAAATGTGGACAGCAAACTTGTTTCCATCATTCAATATTAAAAGTAGGTATACAACTAAATTCAGATACAAACTAATAAACTTTGGACTTAAATGAGATCTATAAAAAATATTTAAAATTTGCAAAAATTATAATAATAACGATTTTTTAAATATATAAAATATTCACACTACTAGACCGATATTAAATACCGTATTAGTTTGTCCCAGTGCAACAGCTTGCGGAAAAATATTTTGTACTTGAAGTAAAAATTTCTTGAAGTTAAGTTTAAAACTGGATACCTGTGTTTCAGATACGACGGGCTATTCATCAACCCGATCAGCTTTGATGATGAGCTGGCCAGAATGCGCCGTTGGGCCCTGGAGATGCTTTGGAGGGGCAGTGACGACCTTGGTAACAATTTCTTCATATTGGCGTCAATTCTCGAGACATTCTCAACTTTGACATAAAGACAGGATAACAAATAACACATGAAGAGCCCGATGGTGTAGTGGATAGGGCCGCTGCCTCCTGAGCGGGGAGGTCGTGGTTCGAATCCCACCACGTACCAATGTGTTTTTCGGTTTTCGAATTTCATATGTATTCGGTGCTTTTTCCGTGCTTCGGAAGGCACGTTAAGCCGTTAGTCCCAGTTAATATCGTTTAATACCGTAGATGTTAGTCGTTAAGCCATATGCCAGTGCTAAGCATTGGCGGCTTGAAAACTCTGACCTAATCTAGGATTGGGTCTGGTTTCCCTTCTTGGTTGCGGAGGTCAGATGGCAGTCGCTCTGTGTAAAAACCAGTACCCTCGTTCAATCCCTAGATTAGGAAGCCGACCCCGTGAGATACGGGATAAGGCTAGGGAGATGATGATGATGACATGACTTTGACATTTCTAATTTGACGTAAGACGCTTTAAATAAGAACTAAGCTGGGGCGCCAAACAGCTTGCTGTGTTTCTTCGGCGGTTGAGAAAGTCAGTGCCATAACAGGAATCTTCTGGGTGAGCTCGCTCCATCGACGACTCTATCATCCCTGTCAAGGTCACGACCTTGTGTCTAGAGTGAAGAGCAAGCCCACTTCTATTAAAAAAAAACACAAAGTTGACCATACATTTTACTTACTTTTCTAGATACTTATTTTGGTTTAAAAAATGCGTCCCTTACACTTTTTTTTGCCCTTAGGTCCCCGCAGCGATATCTACACGCACAAACTGTTCGATGGCTACTGGTCTCCTCCAGGGTTCTGCTTCTCATCTTTGTGCGAAGATCCTCTCATCGTCAAGTCGGATAACGTGCTCTCTAATGTCGAGGAAAGAGTAAGAACCTCTACGGGCAGGGTTTGAACCTGCTACTTTCGGAAAGCCGCTCCAATGCTCTGCCAACTGAGCTACCGAGTCCTCAATTCTTTTTAGCACGTCATAGTGGACGTGAGCGGCATTCCGAAGTTCGCGGGTTCAAACCCTGCCCGCGGCGAATTTTAAATATGTAACTTCTCATATTCATAATATAAAATAGCACCCATCTTCCTAGCTTTATCCCGTATCTTACGGGGTCGGCTACTAATACTCCTAGGGGATTGAATGAGGGAGCTGGGTTTTACACAGAGCGACTGCCATCTGACCTCCGCAACTCAGAAGGGAAACAAGACTCAATCCTAGATTAGGTCAGAGTTTTCAAGCCGCCAATGCTTAGCACTGGCCTCTGACATGGCTTAACGACGAATATCTACGGTATTAAACGATATTAACCGGGACCAACGGCTTAATTTGCCTTACGAAGCATGGAAAAAGCGCCGAATAAACGTACATATGAAATTAGAAAAGCAAAAAACACATGAGTACATGGTGGGATTCGAACCACGACCTCCCGCTCAGAAGGCAGCGGCCCTATCCACTACTACTACACCATTGGGCACAGGAGGATAGGAGATCTATTCTCTCCGGTTTTTGATTTACATTCGGTGGTTTTATGCGTTTCTTCCATGCTGGACTGGGAGCGAGAGAAAAACATAGAATGTGCCAGCTGCATTTCCTCCCGGGCATGCTGTAAAAACCAGCTAAGGGATCTGAGGGTTTCAGTATATTGCAATTTAGGCGATGGGCTGACAACCTGTCACTACAGCAATATACGTACAAAATACAAATCCATCTTGAATAACCCTCAAAACTTTGTCAGACGTGGCGGAACGACCTTTGTTTAGGTCGCTCTGCCTACCCCATAAGGAATAAAGGCGTGATTATATGTATGTATGTATGTATGGTTTTATGCGTTATCTGTCATTTTTATCCACCGTCATACGATATGGCGGATAAAATTAACAGAAATATTGAGGAAACGTGCAAAAGCGCGTCATAATTTCACGTAGATAGATTGGAAAGGGTGCAAAAAAGATTCGTTTATCATTTATCTTATCAGCATTTCCTTGCAAAGAAACTACCCTCGTATAACAAACGTCTCAGGCATTTTAAAACGATTTCTCTCTCAAACAGAAGACAGATGCTGGATAGCACATTTCTTTTTAAAATCTTGAATTGATTTTTGGACTGTCCCTCAATCCTGTCTTATGTTAATTTTAACATACCTTATCATTTACCCCGTTCTAATAAATATGCTCTGTTTAAAGAGCACTCGAGCTCAACTGACCTTGCCCAATTTGCCACACTGAATAGAATTATGAGACAATATAACTCTCTCTCTAAATCTCTTAACATTGATATTCTTAATGATAAACTTCAAAAATTTAAAAAGACCTTACTGTCTGCTCTACAATCCTCAAATGTCTCAAATGCTTTAGTTTTAATTTAGAATAATTTCTATTTTGTCTTATATGACCGCTTCTTTGTAATTTGGTGCATGCCGTGGCAATCTTTAAGTAAGGCTCCACTAAGCATATTATTTAAGTTTGGTTTTTTATCATGAATTGTATGAGTGTGTGTCCTTGTTGATTGTCCTTAAATAAATAAATAAATAAATAATCTAGCAGACAAAACTATAGAGTATAAATCGCCTGTTCTTTTTTATTATTTTGAATGTAACATATAGATTTTAATTTAAGTTAAAACCGGTTGAAACTAAAATGGAAAAGCAATTTGTTTCCACTTCCTGAAAAGAATCCTGCTGTTAGTTGTTCAATTTCGTTAACTGAGCAACCCCTATCAGTTTGCGGGTCGCTGTTCCTTACACCCCTTTCCTTTTATTGAGCACAACACTCCCAACTATTAATTTATGTAGTTTTTTGGTTCATACATACATATATTCACGCCTCTATCCCTAATGGGGTAGGCAAAGCGTAAACGACCGAAACAAAGCTCTGCCACGTCTGACAAAGTTTTGAGGGTTATTTAAGATAACTTGTAGGTACATTGCTGTAGTGATAGATTGTCAGTCCATCGCCTAAATTACAATATACTGAAACCCTCGGATCCCTTAGCTGGTTTTACAGCAAGCCCGGGAGGAAATGCAGCTGGGACATTCAATGTTTTTCTCTCGCCCCCAGTCCAGCATGGAAGAAATTTTAGTTTTACCCGGTGGTATCTAGAATTGAGCCATTGATTTTTCATATTTCAGGTAAAAGCGTTCGTGGACTCGATCTACAACCGACAGGCGCCGAACTACAACACAAGTCACGTGATGGTCATGATGGGTCACGTGAACGGGTACTTTGATGCGCCGATGTGGTTCGGCAACATCGACACGCTTATCAAGTAAGACAATTATACCGGGTGTAAGGGACAGCTTCATGAACTACAACACCAGTCACGTGATGGTCATGATGGGTCACGTGAACGGGTACTTTGATGCGCCGATGTGGTTCGGCAACATCGACACGCTTATCAAGTAAGACAATTATACCGGGTGTAAGGGACAGCTTCATGAACTATAACACCAGTCACGTGATGGTCATGATGGGTCACGTGAACGGGTACTTTGATGCGCCGATGTGGTTCGGCAACATCGACACGCTTATCAAGTAAGACAATTATACCGGGTGTAAGGGACAGCTTCATGAACTATAACACCAGTCACGTGATGGTCATGATGGGTCACGTGAACGGGTACTTTGATGCGCCGATGTGGTTCGGCAACATCGACACGCTTATCAAGTAAGACAATTATACCGGGTGTAAGGGACAGCTTCATGAACTATAACACCAGTCACGTGATGGTCATGATGGGTCACGTGAACGGGTACTTTGATGCGCCGATGTGGTTCGGCAACATCGACACGCTTATCAAGTAAGACAATTATACCGGGTGTAAGGGACAGCTTCATGAACTATAACACCAGTCACGTGATGGTCATGATGGGTCACGTGAACGGGTACTTTGATGCGCCGATGTGGTTCGGCAACATCGACACGCTTATCAAGTAAGACAATTATACCGGGTGTAAGGGACAGCTTCATGAACTATAACACCAGTCACGTGATGGTCATGATGGGTCACGTGAACGGGTACTTTGACGCGCCGATGTGGTTCGCCAACATCGACACGCTTATCAAGTAAGACAATTATACCGGGTGTAAGGGACAGCTTCATGAACTACAACACCAGTCACGTGATGGTCATGATGGGTCACGTGAACGGGTACTTTGATGCGCCGATGTGGTTCGGCAACATCGACACGCTTATCAAGTAAGACAATTATACCGGGTGTAAGGGACAGCTTCATGAACTACAACACCAGTCACGTGATGGTCATGATGGGTCACGTGAACGGGTACTTTGATGCGCCGATGTGGTTCGGCAACATCGACACGCTTATCAAGTAAGACAATTATACCGGGTGTAAGGGACAGCTTCATGAACTATAACACCAGTCACGTGATGGTCATGATGGGTCACGTGAACGGGTACTTTGATGCGCCGATGTGGTTCGGCAACATCGACACGCTTATCAAGTAAGACAATTATACCGGGTGTAAGGGACAGCTTCATGAACTATAACACCAGTCACGTGATGGTCATGATGGGTCACGTGAACGGGTACTTTGACGCGCCGATGTGGTTCGCCAACATCGACACGCTTATCAAGTAAGACAATTATACCGGGTGTAAGGGACAGCTTCATGAACTACAACACCAGTCACGTGATGGTCATGATGGGTCACGTGAACGGGTACTTTGATGCGCCGATGTGGTTCGGCAACATCGACACGCTTATCAAGTAAGACAATTATACCGGGTGTAAGGGACAGCTTCATGAACTACAACACCAGTCACGTGATGGTCATGATGGGTCACGTGAACGGGTACTTTGATGCGCCGATGTGGTTCGGCAACATCGACACGCTTATCAAGTAAGACAATTATACCGGGTGTAAGGGACAGCTTCATGAACTATAACACCAGTCACGTGATGTAAGGGACAGCTTCATTAGCTACACCCTTATCAAGTAAGACAATTATAGCGGGTGTAAGGGACAGCTTCATTAACTACAACACCAGTCACGTGATGTAAGGGACAGCTTCATTAGCTACACCCTTATCAAGTAAGACAATTATAGCGGGTGTAAGGGACAGCTTCATGAACTATAACACCAGTCACGTGATGTAAGGGACAGCTTCATTAGCTACACCCTTATCAAGTAAGACAATTATAGCGGGTGTAAGGGACAGCTTCATGAACTACAACACCAGTCACGTGATGGTCATGATGGGTCACGTGAACGGGTACTTTGATGCGCCGATGTGGTTCGGCAACATCGACACGCTTATCAAGTAAGACAATTATACCGGGTGTAAGGGACAGCTTCATTAACTACAACACCAGTCACGTGATGGTCATGATGGGTCACGTGAACGGGTACTTTGATGCGCCGATGTGGTTCGGCAACATCGACACGCTTATCAAGTAAGACAATTATACCGGGTGTAAGGGACAGCTTCATTAGCTACAACACCAGTCACGTGATGGTCATGATGGGTCACGTGAACGGGTACTTTGATGCGCCGATGTGGTTCGCCAACATCGACACGCTTATCAAGTAAGACAATTATACCGGGTGTAAGGGACAGCTTCATGAACTACAACACCAGTCACGTGATGGTCATGATGGGTCACGTGAACGGGTACTTTGATGCGCCGATGTGGTTCGGCAACATCGACACGCTTATCAAGTAAGACAATTATACCGGGTGTAAGGGACAGCTTCATGAACTACAACACCAGTCACGTGATGGTCATGATGGGTCACGTGAACGGGTACTTTGATGCGCCGATGTGGTTCGGCAACATCGACACGCTTATCAAGTAAGACAATTATACCGGGTGTAAGGGACAGCTTCATGAACTACAACACCAGTCACGTGATGGTCATGATGGGTCACGTGAACGGGTACTTTGATGCGCCGATGTGGTTCGGCAACATCGACACGCTTATCAAGTAAGACAATTATACCGGGTGTAAGGGACAGCTTCATGAACTACAACACCAGTCACGTGATGGTCATGATGGGTCACGTGAACGGGTACTTTGATGCGCCGATGTGGTTCGGCAACATCGACACGCTTATCAAGTAAGACAATTATACCGGGTGTAAGGGACAGCTTCATGAACTATAACACCAGTCACGTGATGTAAGGGACAGCTTCATTAGCTACACCCTTATCAAGTAAGACAATTATAGCGGGTGTAAGGGACAGCTTCATTAACTACAACACCAGTCACGTGATGTAAGGGACAGCTTCATTAGCTACACCCTTATCAAGTAAGACAATTATAGCGGGTGTAAGGGACAGCTTCATGAACTATAACACCAGTCACGTGATGTAAGGGACAGCTTCATTAGCTACACCCTTATCAAGTAAGACAATTATAGCGGGTGTAAGGGACAGCTTCATGAACTACAACACCAGTCACGTGATGGTCATGATGGGTCACGTGAACGGGTACTTTGATGCGCCGATGTGGTTCGGCAACATCGACACGCTTATCAAGTAAGACAATTATACCGGGTGTAAGGGACAGCTTCATTAGCTACAACACCAGTCACGTGATGGTCATGATGGGTCACGTGAACGGGTACTTTGATGCGCCGATGTGGTTCGGCAACATCGACACGCTTATCAAGTAAGACAATTATACCGGGTGTAAGGGACAGCTTCATGAACTATAACACCAGTCACGTGATGTAAGGGACAGCTTCATTAGCTACACCCTTATCAAGTAAGACAATTATAGCGGGTGTAAGGGACAGCTTCATGAACTACAACACCAGTCACGTGATGTAAGGGACAGCTTCATTAGCTACACCCTTATCAAGTAAGACAATTATAGCGGGTGTAAGGGACAGCTTCATGAACTACAACACCAGTCACGTGATGTAAGGGACAGCTTCATTAGCTACACCCTTATCAAGTGAGACAATTATACCGGGTGTAAGGGACAGCTTCATGAACTATAACACCAGTCACGTGATGTAAGGGACAGCTTCATTAGCTACACCCTTATCAAGTAAGACAATTATAGCGGGTGTAAGGGACAGCTTCATTATCTACAACACCAGTCACGTGATGGTCATGATGGGTCACGTGAACGAGTGCGAACATCGACACCGGCGACAATGACTTTGTATTTTCTAGTTTGGCTAGGACATTGCAGGCTGGTCACCTGATTGTCCGAAAAGTGAGATGATCCATGCTGTCGGATGGGCATGTAAATAGACAGTCCTACGCCTGATTTCTCTCTGGTCGTGTCAGTCAATCTGTCCCATCAGAATAAGAGATTGAAGGAATAGAGAGTGCACCTGTGTGTAGCGCAAACACTGGGGCACTAAAAACAAGTCCTGCGAAGGCCGCCATCACCGAAAATCGGTGGGAGGAGTCCTATTATTATTATACTAGCGACCCGCCCCGGCTTCGCATGGAAATTATCAGTGTTTCTCTACTATATTATGCATGTATTATACATATAAACCTTCCTCTTGAATCACTCTATCCATAAAAAGAAACCGCATCAAAATGCGTTGCATAGTTTTAAAGATTTATGCATACATAGGGATATAGGGACAGAGAAAGCGACTTTGTTTTATACTATGTAGTGATATGCATACATAGGGATATAGGGACAGAGAAAGCGACTTTGTTTTATACTATGTAGTGATATGCATACATAGGGATATAGGGACAGAGAAAGCGACTTTGTTTTATACTATGTAGTGATATGCATACATAGGGATATAGGGACAGAGAAAGCGACTTTGTTTTATACTATGTAGTGATCTAAGCATACATAGGGATATAGGGACAGAGAAAGCGACTTTGCTTTATACTATGTAGTGATATGCATACATAGGGATATAGGGACAGAGAAAGCGACTTTGCTTTATACTATGTAGTGATATGCATACATAGGGATATAGGGACAGAGAAAGCGACTTTGCTTTATACTATGTAGTGATATGCATACATAGGGATATAGGGACAGAGAAAGCGACTTTGCTTTATACTATGTAGTGATATGCATACATAGGGATATAGGGACAGAGAAAGCGACTTTGTTTTATACTATGTAGTGATATGCATACATAGGGATATAGGGACAGAGAAAGCGACTTTGTTTTATACTATGTAGTGATATGCATACATAGGGATATAGGGACAGAGAAAGCGACTTTGTTTTATACTATGTAGTGATATGCATACATAGGGATATAGGGACAGAGAAAGCGACTTTGCTTTATACTATGTAGTGATATGCATACATAGGGATATAGGGACAGAGAAAGCGACTTTGTTTTATACTATGTAGTGATATGCATACATAGGGATATAGGGACAGAGAAAGCGACTTTGCTTTATACTATGTAGTGATATGCATACATAGGGATATAGGGACAGAGAAAGCGACTTTGCTTTATACTATGTAGTGATATGCATACATAGGGATATAGGGACAGAGAAAGCGACTTTGTTTTATACTATGTAGTGATATGCATACATAGGGATATAGGGACAGAGAAAGCGACTTTGTTTTATACTATGTAGTGACATGCATACATAGGGATATAGGGACAGAGAAAGCGACTTTGTTTTATACTATGTAGTGATATGCATACATAGGGATATAGAGACAGAGAAAGCGACTTTGTTTTATACTATGTAGTGATATGCATACATAGGGATATAGGGACAGAGAAAGCGACTTTGTTTTATACTATGTAGTGATATGCATACATAGGGATATAGGGACAGAGAAAGCGACTTTGTTTTATACTATGTAGTGATATGCATACATAGGGATATAGGGACAGAGAAAGCGACTTTGTTTTATACTATGTAGTGACATGCATACATAGGGATATAGGGACAGAGAAAGCGACTTTGTTTTATACTATGTAGTGATATGCATACATAGGGATATAGAGACAGAGAAAGCGACTTTGTTTTATACTATGTAGTGATATGCATACATAGGGATATAGGGACAGAGAAAGCGACTTTGTTTTATACTATGTAGTGATATGCATACATAGGGATATAGGGACAGAGAAAGCGACTTTGTTTTATACTATGTAGTGATGCGAACTATAATTTGGGTGATTTTGTTTTCCAGTGAGGTGAACGCTAGAACTGTATTCGGGAAGCAAAAGATGTACCTCTTCTATTCGACTCCAGCTTGTTTTGCGAAGGCTGTGCATGATTCCAAGTAAGTTGTTTATTTTTCATAAATCATTATCTCTCATGCTGGACTGGGAGCGAGAGAAAAACATAGAATGCGCCAGCTGCATTTCCTCCCGGGCATGCTGTAAAAACCAGCTACGGGATTGCAATTTAGGTGATGGGCTGACAACCTGTCACTATAGCGATACACATTTCAGTCAAAAATAGCCCTCAAAACATGTCAGACGTGGCGGAACGACCTTTTCTTTGGTCGTTTACGATCTGCCTATTCCATTCAGGATAAAGGCGTGATTATATACATACGTATGTATCATTATCTCCCTAGTTTTATCCCGCATCTCACGGGGTCGGCTACCTAATCTAGGGAATCTTCTTCTTAGCGAATGGATTCTCGAATCGAACAACGACCCGATGAACCCTGGTGACAGAGTTTCGAAACCGCCTAGTACGAGTAGCACAGCTATTAGGACCCTGACAAGGTTTTGAGTAACGACTACTAACAATGACAGAGACCGGGACCGACGGCTTAACGTGCCGTCCGAAGCACGGAATATTTTTTTCTTTTCGGAAAATCAGGTGATTCACCTGCAATATCCTAACCAAACTGGGAAAAACCTCACAAAGTGATAAATTGACAAATATCAACTTTGTGTTTCCCCTCTGGGAATCGAACCCAGGACCTCTGGATCGTAAGCCCTCTAACCACTAGACCACGGAGGCAGTTAATCTAGGGGATTGAACGAGGGTACTGGTTTTACACAGAGCGACTGCCATCTGACCTCCGCAACCCAGAAGGGAAACCAGACCCAATCTTAGATTAGGTCAGAGTTTTAAAGCCGCCAATGCTTAGAACTAACCTCTGATATGGCTTAACGGCTAATATCTACATTCTACGGTATTAAACCAACGGCTTAAGGTGATTTCCGAAGCACGGAAAAAGCGTCGAATAAACGTTCATATGAAATTCGAATACTGAAAAACACATAGTTACGTGGTGGGATTCAAATCACGACTTCCCGCTCAGGAGGCAGTGATTTATACATATATTTTATAGGGTAGGTAGAGTGAAAACGACCCTGTGAAAGACTGGGCGTTTGCAGAAGGCGGTGGAGTTGGGGCTTGATGAGTAAAAGCTGGTTTCTTGAATTTTGACAGAATTTAATGTAGATTTCTTACAAAACAGATATGGTTTTGATAGCGGAGTAGCATCAAGTAGCATCGAGTGGCTCGGAGTAGCATCGAGTAGTGCGGAGTAGCGTGGAGTAGCATAAAGTAGCATTAAGCATCGAGTAGCCCGGTATAGCATCGAGTAGCGTGTTGTAGCATCGAGCATCGAGTAGCGCGGAGTAGCATCAAGTAGCCCGGAGTAGCTCGAAGTAGCATCGAGTAGCTCAGAGTAGCATCGAGTAGCTCGGAGTAGCATCGAGTAGCGCGGAGTAGCATCGAGTAGCTCAGAGTAGCATCGAGTAGCTCGGAGTACCATCGAGTAGCGCGGAGTAGCATCGAGTAGCGCGGAGTAGCATTGAGTAGCATCGAGGATCAAGTAGCGCGAAAAAGCATCGAGTAGCTCGGAGTAGCATCGAGTAGCTAGAAGTAGCATCGAGTAGCTCAGAGTAGCATCGAGTAGCACCGAGTAGCGCGGAGTAGCATTGCGTAGCATCGAGTAGCTCAGAGTAGCATTGAGTAGCTCGGAGTAGCATCGAGTAGCTCGGAGTAGCATCGAGTAGCTCGGAGTAGCATCGAGTAGCATCAAGTAGCATCGAGTAGCTCGGAGTAGCATCGAGTAGCTCGGAGTAGCATCGAGTAGCATCGAGTAGCTCGGAGTAACATCGAGTAGCTCAGAGTAGCATCGAGTAGCATCAAGTAGCATCGAGTAGCTCGGAGTAGCATCGAGTAGCATCGAGTAGCTCGGAGTAGCATCGAGTAGCATCGAGTAGTTCGGAGTAGCATCAATTAGCGCGGAGTAGCATCGAGGAGCGCAGAGTTGCATGGAGTAGATGAGGCTTTTCTCATGTATTTTTATTGAATGTGAAAATGACTGCACTTATGCTGTACCCATTTTCTCCTAAATATTCTTATGAGGCGGAATCAATGAAATGATGCCTACTTTTATTTACACATATCCACAGGCATATGAGAGCCCGATGGTGTAGTGGATAGGGCCGCTGCCTCCTGAGCGGGAGGTCGTGGTTCGAATCCCACCACGTACCAATGTGTTTTTCGGTTTTCGAATTTCATCTGTACGTTTATTCGGTGCTTTTTCCGTGCTTCGGAAGGCACGCTAAGCCGTTGGTCCCGGTTAATATCGTTTAATACCGTAGATATTAGTCGTTAAGCCCTATCAGAGGCCAAGCATTGGCGGCTTGAAAACTCCGACCTAATCTCGGATTGGGTATGGTTTCCCTTCTGGGTTGCGGAGGTCAGATGGCAGTCGCTCTGTTTAAAAACCAGTACCCTCGTTCAATCCCCTAGATTAGGAAGCCGACCCCGTGAGATACGGGATAAGGCTAGGGAGATGATGATATCTACAAGCATAAAGCTTTTCATCTTATGTTCTCACGTGATTCAACACTTTTATCAACCTATCAATACAAGCATTCCCTATTCTTCGACCCATACCTTACAAACATAAGGCTTTTCACTGCTGATATTCCTAGTTTGTTTTAGTAACTACCTAAAACTACAGAATAAGAAATATATTTTAACGCGTGAATTTTAATTTAACTGAACAACTAACATAATCGAAGTATAAAATAAATTTATTTTCGTAGAGAATATTTCATAGAGAAGTTAAATTTGAATTTTTCATGATTTGACTTATACTGTTTTGGAAAAGTTGTTCAATTTCATGAACCTATTCATGAAATTGAATTCATCATTCTTTAAATATAGTTCAACTTTTTTTACACATTGCATAATACCATTTGCAGCATACAGCTGGAACCGAAGCAAGACGACTTCTTTCCGGTCGCTTACGACAAGAACTCTTACCTGACTGGTCTGTACACGTCCTGCCCTTCGATCAAATACATGGCGAGAATTGCTATGGTTTATCTTCAGGTTAGTACCTGAAAGAGATTTTTACATATTACCTGGTGTAAGGGACAGCGACCCGCAAAATTAAATTTAGCTTTTCCGTACAAGTTGTCTGATCGACAAGTTACTTCCATGCTGGACTGGACGTGATAGAAAATCATAGAATGTGCCAGCTGCATCACCTCCAGAGCATGCTGTAAAAACCAGCTAATGGATTCGAGGGTTATAGTATATTACAATTTTAGGCGATGGGCTGACAACCTGTCACTATATGTGTTACTCACAATCCTCGATTTCGCTCATTACATACATACATATAGACACGCCTTTATCCCTAATGGGGTAGGCAGAGCGTAAAGTACCTAAACAAAGGTCGTTCCGCCACGTCTGGCAAAGTTTTGAGGGTTATTTAAGATAGATTTGTAGGTATATTGCTGAAGTGACAGGGTGTCAGCCCATCGCCTAAATTACAATATACAGAATTTTACGGATCCCTTAGCTGGTTTTTACAGCATGCCCGGGAGGAAATGCAGCTGGCACATTCTATGTTTTTCTCTCTCTCCCAGTCCAGCATGGAAGTGACTGGAATGGACCGCGGAATGATTGATTTAAAACGCTTATTGGCTGAAATCTTCTTCTTCTGTCGAGTGGGTACCGAGTCTATCGACCCGATGAACCCTGGTGTCAGAGTTTTAAAACCGCCTAGAAGCACAACTATCAGGCCTCTAACATGGTTTGAGTAACGACCACTATCAAAGACAGCGACCGGGACCAACGGCTTAACGTGCCCTCCGAAGCACGAAATCCTTTTCTTTTTCGGACAATCAGGTGATTCAGCCTGCAATTTCCTAACCAAACTGGGGAAAAATTCACAAAGTGATAAATTCTCAAATATCAACTTTGTGTTTCCCCCCTGGGAATCGAACCCAGGACCTCCGGATCAGGAGTCCATGGCACTAGCCACTAGGCCACGGAGGCAGTTCTTTATTGATTGGCCGAAATAAAAGGTAATTTCGCGGATTTTGACATTTGCCAATTCGCGAAATGTCCCGTTTTTCCGGCCAACGAGCGAATTCGCGAACTGTGCGTATCATGTACATAAACGGTCCGTGATAGTTCTTCTGTCGCTGTCTTTAGGAAGAGAGTAAAAGAGCATTACCTTTCACTTTCCGTATAGTATTAGTTATATATATATATATGTATTTATATATATTCATGTTTATATAGTTATTATGATTTTAAGTATTTATATAATTAGTTAATTATGTAATTTATAATTATCTGGTATTATTTTTATATTATGCTTTATTTGTGCACGCCTAATTTGCCTCTCATTTTAAGTCTCACTTCCGTAGGTCAGCTGGAAGAAATTTCTTAGTAGAAATAAGCTGTACCTGTTGTGTCGGTATTCCTTGTGTGTTGTCTTTCTCATGTTACTTGTGTACAATAAACAGTAAATAAATTGCGTTCTAGATGTGCAAACAAATGCGAGTGCTGGCTGAACTCGGCCCACATTACGACCAACTCTTCGAAGAATTGAACTGGGTTGTAGGTGAGTGAATTATGTTCATATCAAATATAATATACTTCCATGCTGACCTGGGAACGAGAGAAAAACATAGAATGTGCCAGCTGCATTTCCTCCCGGGCATGCTGTAAAAACCAGCTAAGGGATCCGAGGGTTTCAGTATATTGCAATTTAGGCGATGGGCTGACAACCTGTCACTACAGCAGTATACCTACCTATAATTATATCTTAAATAACCCTCAAAACTTTGTCAGACGTGGCGAAACGACATTTGTTTAGGTTGTTTACGCTCTGCCTACCCCATTAGGGACAAAGGCGTGATTATATGTATATGTATGTATGTACTATAAACTGTTAAATAATAATAAATAATAGTGGCGACGTGACAAGTGCACAGTTTTTTTAATTCATGGTCAGCGGTTAATTTCGTTTAATACCGTAGATATTAGTCGTTAAGCCATATCAGAGGCCAGTGCTAAGCATTGGCGGCTTGAAAACTCTGACCTAATCTAGGATTGGGTCTGGTTTCCCTTCTGGGTTGCGGAGGTCAGATGACAGTCGCTCTGTGTAAAAACCAGTACCCTCGTTCAATCCCCTAGATTAGGAAGCCGACCCCGTGAGATACGGGATAAGGCTAGGAAGATGATGGTCAGCGGTGTCAATTTAGTCTATAAACACCCGGTGACAATCCAACATCCGTCCATGCCGTTTGAAGTCGTCAAATCAATATTTGCTTCTGATCTGTTGCAGGTGCGTTTCAAGACCACTCTATAATTACTGGCTCCTTGAAGGAAACTGTGAAGAGCTATTACGTTGAGAAACATTACAACGCGGTACAGCGGTCCACGGTGCTGCTCAGAGACGCTTGGAAGTAAGATAAGATGAGATTAGATGAGATGAGATGATATGAGATGAGGTTAGATGAGATGAGATTTTAAAGGTGGATGAGGTGAGATGAGATTAGATGAGGTGAATGAGTTGAGATGAGGTGAGATGAGATGAGATTATATAAGGTGGATGAGATGAGATGAGGTGAGGTGAGATGAGATGAGATTATATAAGGTGGATGAGATGAGATGAGATTATATAAGGTGGATGAGATGAGATGAGGTGAGGTGAGATGAGATGAGATTATATAAGGTGGATGAGATGAGATGAGATTATATAAGGTGGATGAGATGAGATGAGGTGAGGTGAGATGAGATGAGATTAGATGAGGTGAATGAGTTGAGATGAGGTGAGATGAGATGAGATTATATAAGGTGGATGAGATGAGATGAGGTGAGGTGAGATGAGATGAGATTATATAAGGTGGATGAGATGAGATTAGATGAGGTGAATGAGTTGAGATGAGGTGAGATGAGATGAGATAAGATAAAAATACTTTATTGCACATAAGAAATATTCGTCCAACACAACGGATTGCTAAGGTAGAATGGTTAATGGTTAGTTTTTTTTCAATAGCAGGCCGCCTATGTTGTACTTGTTTTTTGTTGTTATCTGTTGTGT
Source organism: Scrobipalpa costella (assembly GCA_949820665.1). Classification (NCBI taxonomy): domain Eukaryota; kingdom Metazoa; phylum Arthropoda; class Insecta; order Lepidoptera; family Gelechiidae; genus Scrobipalpa; species Scrobipalpa costella. Next base: position 7,900,130 of record OX463322.1, on the reverse strand, counting down.
TGTATGATTTGTATTCTTACGTGCAATAAAGTATTTTTATGTTATGTTAAGAATGATTTATAACATGTAAGTACCGGGTGTAAGGGACAGCGACCACTATAATATTTGGCTCCTTGAAGGAAACTGTGAAGAGCTACTACGTTGAGAAACATTACAACGCGGTACAGCGGTCCACGGTGCTGCTCAGAGACGCTTGGAAGTAAGATGAGATGAGACTAGATTAGATGGATGAGATGAGAGAGGTGAGATGAGATAAGATGAGATGAGATAGGATAAAAATACTTTATTGCACATAAGAAATATTCGTGCAACACAACACATTATTGGAAACATTCAACTGTGGAACAAACTGCCGAAAACCATACAAGACAGTCCCTCAACCTTCACTTTTAAGAAGAGACTGAAAGAGCATTTTATGACCTCTCTATGACGTATTTAATTATATTTTATTTTATCATTTATATATCATATAAATATATTTATATGTATTAGTTTATTATAGTATGTTAATGTGTGTATTAGTATTATTATACATCAATTTGTAATTAAATTATACTAACTGTATCTGTTCCCGTGAATTTCCAATCTTTTATCCCCATTAGGTTGGCTGGAAGAGATCTCTTATAGAGATAAGCTCGCCTGTTGTTTAATTTTTTAAGTGTAACTGTTTCTTTTTTTTTTTAAACAATAAAGAATATAATAATAGAATGGTTTATACTCGAATTTACATGGTTTACATGTGAATACCGGGTATCCCTTACACCCGGGTGTACCTATATTCTACAATCTATCTTAAATAACCCTCAAAACTTTGTCAGACGTGGCGGAACGATCTTTGTTTAGGACGGCCTGCCTACCCCATTAGGGATAAAGGCGTGATTATATGTATGTATTTTTTCAACAGCAAGCTGCGCAAATGCCCATCGGAGACCATCTACTACCGCTGCTCGTTCAACGTGTCGCGCTGCCACTTCCTCATTGGAGATACGCACTTTGTAAGTACTCGCGACCATGGAGCGTGCAACCGTCCTGAAATATTGAGGTAACAATCATAAGGCTTTTTACAAGCATAAGGCTTACCTACACTACATGTATATTTCGTAGGTTTTAGAATAGAATAGAATAGAAAAACGTTACTTCCATGCTGGCCTGGGAGCGAGAGAAAAACCTAGAATGTGCTAGCTGCATTTCCTCCCGTGCATGCTGTAAAAACCAGCTAAAGGATCCAAGGGTTTCTGTATATTGCAATTTAGGCGATAGGCTGACAACCTGTCACTACAGTAATATACCTTCAAATCTATCTTAAACAACCCTCAAAACTTTGTCAGACGTGGCGGAACGACCTTTGTTTGGGTCGTTTGCGCTCTGCCTACCCCATTAGGGATAAAGGCGTGATCATATGTATGTATGTATGTAGAAAAACGTTTGTTCATGAAACAATACAGAACTCAACATACAGTAAGTAGTAAACTTATGTTACAGACATGAAAACATAATAAATAAAATATTGTATGCTCTGATCTGTATTGCACAAGAAATGGAGCTGACTCAGCATTTGTTACAAGTTATATCTATAACCAGTAACACTGATATTCTGTCAGCACCGTAATACAGAATATAATAATACAATTGCTTAAGTTTGTTAATATAAGTTAATTTATTTACTGTACCTATAGAAGCGGAATGTTGTGTCGTTGACAAACCCTATCGGGTTTAACGACACCGATTGTCATATGTATGTATATATTTTTGCAACTAAATAAATAAAAAAAAAAAAAAAAAACAAATCTTAAATTTAAAATACATACTATAAATACACTACAATATTGAATATAATTAAACTACTTAGTAGTTTCTAACGAAATTACATAAGATTTCTTCAAAAATAACACATTCATAAGGTTTCGCTGTGGTAATGTGGTCACTAATTTCTATATTTTACAACAGTAACGATATAACGGGTGTAAGGGACAGCATCCTACAAACTGATAGGGGTTGCTCAGTCAAAGATAAATTCTTTCAGGAAGTGAAAATAAAAATTGGCTTTTCCATACAAAATGTCCACCTTGATCAGACAATTTGTATGGATGGATATGCCATTTTTTTTACTTTTTGAAAGAATTTATGTATATGTAAGCAACTTTGTTAGACGTGTTGGAGCGACCTTTTTAGGTCGTTTACGCTCTGCCTACCCAACTAGGGATAAAGGTATGTATGTATAAAATCTGTAACATCCTGTATAAGTAATGGTATTGCCGTCAGGTACAAATCTACAACCCGTTGTCGTGGGCGGTGACGATGCCGGTTCGTGTGCCAATGCACTGTTTCGAGTACGGCTTTAATGTATTCGATCCTAAAGGTAAGGACTATCATTTCATCATCTGCCTAGCCCTATACCGTATCTTACATAGCGACCTAATCTAAGGGATTGAATGAGGGTACTGGTTTTTACACAGAGTGATTGCCATCTGACCGCTGCGACCCTGGATTAAGTCAGAGTTTTCAAGCCGCCAATGCTTATCACTGGTTTCTGATATGGCTTAACGACTAATATCTATGGTATTAACCGGGGCCAACGGCATAACGTGCCTTCCGAAGCACCGATAAAGCGCCGAATAAACGTACATATGACCCAGGACTAGGTCAAAATTTGCGAGTATCCAATTTAATAAAAGATCCGCATTCTTATATAATAAAATAAATAAAGAACTCGACATTTTCGAAAAAACATACCGCGAATGTAAACATTCACTAAAAAAGTTTCTAAAAGTCAAAAGTTACAATGACACGGAATTGTTTTTACAACATATATCTTGATACACACACACACACACAAACACACCCTGTACACTTAGGTACACTCCTTTTTTATAAATACACAATAGTAAGAATAACAATAATAGTTTAAATTTAGTAAATAGTTAGATTACAGTATTAAATATTATTAGTTAAGGAAGAGAGGTGCCTCCCAACACAGGCTAATGTTTGCTTACTGGGAGATTTCATCCCTTAGTTTATAAGTGAACTGTAATGTAGATAAATAAAGAATTTTTGTATTTGTATTTTGTTATCTTCCATGCTGGACTGGGAGAGATAGAAAAACGTAGAATGTTTCAGCTGCCCTTCCTCCCGGGCATGCTGTAGAAGTCAGCAAAAGGGACTCGAGGGTTACAGTGTATTGTAATTTAGGCGATGGGCTGACAACCTGTCACTATAGCAATACACATTACAATCTAAAATTGCCCCAATTTATGTCAGACGTGGCGAAAGCGCCTTTTACGAGGCGTTTAGCGCTCTGCCTACCCCGTAAGGGATAAAGGCGTGATTTTATGTATGTATGTATTTTGTATACATATGAATTCAAATTCAAAAACTGTCTGTCTGGAAAAGTATTTCTTTTTTCGTTTATTGAAAGAATTTTCTGGCGAATATTGTTCAGTTTCGTTGACTGAGCAACCCTTATCAGTTTGTATTATACCCGGTATTAATTTCAGGGAACCTGGTGAAATCAGCGACCATGGCCATACCATACCCGGTTATAAAAATCCACAACAGAATTAATGCGTCCAATTGCGAAGTGGTTTTCATAGCGGAGGACCTTCCACCAATTGGCTTCAGGAGCTACTTCATCCAAAGAATTTTACTTGAACCTGATCAGCCAAAGAATAAAAGAGAATCAACAAAAGACAAACTAAATGAAACTGATAATATAAATGCCAGCAAATCATCAGAAGACAGAAAAGTCAAAGAAAATATAACTATTGATAGAAATGTCAGACCAAATGTAAAAATTTATAGAAATGTTAAATCAAATGTAGAGGTAACTGACAAGAGAAAGGTAAAAAAAGAAACGACTTATAAAAGAAAGGTCAAGATACAGGCGCATAACAAAATTAAGGTCAAACGAGAAGCGAATGACGAAAGTAAAGTCAAACAAAATTCAACCAATGATGGCAATTTCAAATTCTTGTTAAATGAACAGAAAAAAGTCACAGCAGAGGCCAATGATAATGAAACGGCCAAATTAGAAACGAGTTATAATATAAACAACGTAAAAGCAAACAACAGTAATGTCAAACAAGAAGCGAAAGACAAGAGAGAGGTCATATCAGGAACGATATATAAGGAAAATGTCAACCGAGAAAATACTAATAATAATAAGACACAATCCGTACCTGATAATGATAAAGTAAAAGTCGAACTTGGAAAGGGTGATCAGACAAAAGTCAAACAAGAAACGACCCATATACAACAAGCGACCGAAAGACCAAAAAGAACATTGATCAAACAGATTCGAAAACCGAACAAAAAATACTTGATCAGGCAAACAAACCCACAATTTGAAGACCAAACTCTGCTTTATGACATGGATTATGACGACACATCGACTGTTGATCCTATACTTGACAAAAGTAATGTTTCAGTGCTTTTGGAAAGCGATAAAGACGAACTTAGAATGCAAGAATTGTCAGAAACTGAAGATGGTCTTGAGACAATGAAATCGCAAGAATTATCAGAAACGAAAGATGGTCTTGAGATAAGGAAAACGCAAGAATTATCAGAAACGAAAGATGGTCTTGAGACAAGGAAAACCATAGAGCCAGAACTCGTCAAGGTATATCCTAAGGTGGCGATATGGCCTAATTAGCATTCTGATCAGTAAAAATATCATGACTCACTTAAAACACAATGAATCGAAAACCCGGTCCAAGAGACTCAAGTAATAGTTTTAAAGATAATTTAGAACCTTATAAATAGCGATTTTTAGTTCGTTGTAGTAAAGGAAGAAAAATTTACGTTGGTGGCCATTATTCACAATTTTCTACGACTAACTATGAATCGCTAATTTATAAGGTTCTAAATTATCTTAATTATTTTAACCTGAGTCTCTTGGACCGGTTTTTCGATTCATTGCGTTTTTAGTGAGTTATGATTTTATTACTGAAATGCATGCTGCGTCACTTAGGCCCTATCGTCACTTTAATACTTTTTATTAAATGTGTGACCTCACTCTTTCACAGGGTAATAAAAATTATATGTTTATATGTCGACAATCAATCAGTGTTGTATTCACACATCAACTTAAGCCACACCACAATTAAATACACCATAAGTCTCCAATATGAAATTGGAAATTTCCTTTGGACCATTGGACCTAACTGCCTCCGTGGTCTAGTGGCTAGTGCCATGGTCTCCCAATCCGGAGGTCCTATGTTCAATTCCCACGGGGGAAACACAAAGTTGATATTTGAGAATTGATCACTTTGTGAATTTTTCCCCAGTTTGGTTAGGACATTGCAGGCTGAATCACCTGATTGTCCGAAAAGAAGAAGATTTCATGCTTCGGAGGGCACGTTAAGCCGTCGGTCCCGGTCGCTGCCTTTTATAGTAGTCGTTACTCAAACCATGTCAGAGGCCTGATAGTTGTGCTACTAGGCGGTTTAAAAATTCTGACACCAGGGTTCATCGGGTCGATAGACTCGATACCCACTCGACAGAAGAAGAACCATTGGACCTGATGATCTATGATGATGATAAATTAAAGGGGTGTAACATTTTTGTATGGAGCCTGGCATAGTGTGAATGGCGACCTTATATTTTTTATCAGCGTCGCGGCGCCACTCGATTTTACACACAAATATAAATCAAAAATATGCTGTGTGATTTTTTGGCATCACATTACAGATTTATTTTTACTTGGTAATGTCATAACTCGGTAATGTCAAATAGTGGAATTATGAAAAACAATATCAAATTGAAAATATCTCAGAAATGTGACGATTTAAGGGGCTTCCCTGGGCTAAGTGGCGCCCTCATCAGTCAAAAAATCATAATGAACTGAAAACAAAATCAATCGAAAATCCGGTAGATCAGATTGAGGTTAAAGCAATAAAGGTCATTTGGAACTTCATAAAGTTGCAACTTATAGATCGTTACAGTTACAGATAGGAAATTTGCGAAAAACGGCCACTTTTAGCACTTTTACTATCTGTAACTGAAGTGAACACTGAATTATTAATTTATAATGCTTAAAAAAAACTTCAGTACCCATACTTTAATCTGATCTACCGGATTTTCGATTAATTGCGTTTTCGGTGAGCAATGATTTTTTGACTGATGAGGGCGCTGGCGTACACCGGGAATCCCCTTAAACAAAAATCACCAAGTATATTTTAGGTTTATATTACGTTGATAGATTTTTTAAATATAACGGACGCCATGCGCACTGTGCTAATACTGTTATATCTCCATTTGACATTTTCTTCCATGCTGGACTGGGTGTAAGAGAAAAACATAGAATGTGCCAGCTGCATTTCCTCCCGAGCATGCTGTAAAAACCAGCTATGGGATCTGAGGGTTTTAATTAGGCGATGGGCTGACAACCTGTCACTACAGCAATATACGTACAAGTATATCTTAAATGACTTTCGAAACTTTGTCAGACGTGGCGGAACGACCTTTGTTTGAGTCGTTGACGCTCTGCCTACCCCATTAGGGATAAAGGCGTGATTCTATGTATGTATGTCCATTTGACACAGGATTTCCCCTCAACGACGGTGGCAACGGATCGCCCCATCACCTCATCATCGCCTCTATTCCAACACACGGAAATTGAAACTGTGGTTGACGACGACAGCGATATAGAAGCTCAGCATTGGAACAAAGTCATGATGACCGGGAAAAAGGATTTCGATGATATTATCAAAGGAATGCGGCCCGAAAGAACGTCCACAGCGAAGTATACTGTTGGACAAGAAAGTAATTCTACTGAAAATATACAGCAGAATTTTACAGGTAAAAATGCTAAATACAGGGTGTTAATTTAATTGCGTGCCATAACTTAGGGGGTGTTTCAGTAAAAGAAGCCCATAAAAAATATATACAAAGATCCAAATCAAAATTAAAAAGCAATAGTGGATAGATACACGTTTATTGCATAAAAACAACACACATGTAACAAATTAAGAAAAACAAGAAGGTATTTATTATGATTTCAAGAGCTGCATCTGGCCCCACAGCTATAACTTAGCCCGCACAAGTCTCTATAACTGGTCGATAGTGATTCTCGTGTCGCGCGGGATTGTTTATAGCTGTACAGCCTGACGCAGCTTTGGGCATCATAATGATATCATTACCTACCTCCTAACTGCCTCCGTGGTCTAGTGGCTAGTGCCATGGACTCCCGATCCGGAGATCCTGGGTTCGATTCCCAGGGGGGAAAACACAAAGTTGATATTTGAGAATTTATCACTTTGTGAATTTTTCCCCAGTTTGGTTAGGACATTGCAGGCTGAATCACCTGATTGTCCGAAAAGGAAAAGATTTCGTGCTTTAAGCCGTCGGTCCCGGTCGCTGTCTTTGATAGTGGTCGTTACTCAAACCATGTCAGAGGCCTGATAGTTGTGTTACTAGGCGGTTTAAAAACTCTGACACCAGGGTTCAACGGGTCCTTAGACTCGATACCCACTCGACAGAAGAAGAAGATTACCTACCAACCTTTTTTTATATAAGATTTTTTAAATATATTTTTATAGGCTCTTTTTACGTTACTGAAACACCCTCTAAGCTATGGCACGCAATCAAAGTAACACCCTGTATAGAGTAGGTAGGTAGCAAATTACATTCCTCCATAGCAGGCCTGTTTCGCTCCGCACTTTAGTTTAGGCGGGCTTTCGAGTGTCTCGATAAACGGGCAGTCGTCTGTCTCTCTTTACTTCGAATTCGTGTCGCACTTTAGCTAACCCTAACACGTGTAATTGTTTGCTATTTTGAGTGATTATTTGAGGGAGTGAGATTCCTTCCATCTTGGACTGGAAGCGAGAGAAAAAAGGAATGTTCCAGTTGCATTTCCTCCCGGGCATGCTGTTAAAATCAGCTAAGGGATCCGAGGGTTTCAACCTGTCACTACAGCAATATACCTACAAATCTATCTTAAATAACCCTCAAAACTTTGTCAGACGTGGCGGAGCGACCTTTGTTTGGGTCTTTTACGGTCTGCCTACCCCATTGGGGATAAAGGCATGATTATGTGAGTGAGATTTTTAAGGTACTATTTATTATTCGGTGTCCATGGTACAGATATAGCCTGCTAAAATGCTACGACGATTTTAGGCATATAAAATTCTAGATACTGAGGCTGGGCTAGCAAGCGCCCTAAAATAAACTTATGTCTTTAAAATTTGATAATATTGACGATATAATCTTTTGTTTCAATATCTGATACTAAATAAACAGTTCTTCTTTTATATACATAATACAATTTGATTGTAGATACAAGAAGAACAGGGATATCGAAACATAGCAAGAAAGTAGAAATGGAAGAAGTTGGTACAGATAAAAAAGGGATGCATGAAATAGTGGAGAGTCTGATAGAAGAAATCAAAATTACTACAGAAGGAGAAATGAGTGAAGAGGCTGTAGTAACTGAGGCACTAGTGAAGGTACTTCGTACTACTGATGTAGTCACTGAAGGATTAGAACTAACTACTGCTGAAGCTATTACTAAAACTACCACGGAGAAGGAGATCACAGATGAAAAGATAATAAAAAAATATGTAAGTTTGACACACACAGTTCACCTATTTTATTACTTTGTCCAAGATAGGGTGGGCATTATTCATAATGGCCAGGAAAAGTGATAAATCATGCACTATAATTAACACACTCTTTGAAAATTTCAAACGTCTAAATAATTTTATTCAACAAGACAAAATACTTTTATGCTGGACTGGGAGCGAGAGAGAAACAGAGTGAACCAGCTGAGGGAGCCGAAGGTTTCTGTATATTGCAATTTAGGCGTTGGGCTGACTACCTGTCACTACAGCAATATACCTACAAATCTATCTTAAATAACCCTCAAATCTTTGTCAGACGTGGCGGAACGACTGCGCCTACTATATTAGGGACAAAGGGGTGATTATATGTACTCGTATGTAAAATTACAAATTTAACATTTCTTCCAACGCACCACTCTGAGACAGGGTTCCCAGGCAGCATTTCCTCGCCGTACTGCGAGGCTCACACACTGAGCAAAATAACTGCCAGCTCTCGGATCACCAGTTAACTCAATGAGGCGCGCTGTGATGCATACATACATATAATCACGCCTTTGTCTTTGGGGTAGGCAGAGCGTAAACGACCTAAATAAAGGTCGTACCGTCGCGTCTGACAAAGCTTTGAGGGCTATTTAAGATAGAATTGTAGGTATATTGCCAAGCTGGGGAGGCCGAGAGGGTGGCGAAGGTCTTGGGCAACCCTATGTCATCAACTGCGTCCCAGGCGATGCAGCGTCTGTGGAGAGGACACATCACCCACGTCGTTCCGCGGCGTGGATAACAACACGGGGAGTGGCAGTCACCGGTTATAAGCCCGCGCGCATGGGCGTAAGCGCGGGCGCCAGGGGTCGCTCTCGACAGTGGGAGGGTCCATCGCAGGCCCACTGACCAGTTACCGCCCGCTCCAAACTGGGCAGCCCCCAGTCAATAAGGTACTGGTCCGCCTCGGCGTCGTTTGTTCCTCTGGGTTGTTGGGAACACAGGGGCAACCCGAAAGACGGCGCTGTGCTGTTGTACACCCGCAATTAAACAGCTTAATAAACATAAACTTAAAACTTACACTTCCATGCGTTTTGGTTCTTGGAATATCCAAACTATGAGGACAAGTCTCCCGGACAGCTCGGAGACTTCTGATTACGCCCAAGATCTGCGTAAGACGGCTGTTATCGATCTGGAAATGACACGCCTTAATATATCAATTGCCGCACTTCAAGAAACCAGACTTCCAGATGAGGGCTCATTGCGCGAACAAAATTATACCTTCTTTTGGAAAGATAACGCTTCTAACGAAAATCGTGAGCACGGTGTGGGCTTTGCAGTTCACAACACTCTCTTAAGTGCCATAGAAACACCTCGAGGAGTAACTGAGCGTATTATGGCTTTGCGCCTCAATACTAAAAGCGGCTTTGTAACACTGATTTCCGCCTACGCTCCAACTCTCAACAGCAGAGTCTAAAGATGACTTTTATGACAAGCTGTGCTCTGTTGTAGCCAGTGTACCGACCGGAGATCGACTTTACGTTCTGGGAGATTTCAACGCTCGTGTCGGACAGGATAACACCGCCTGGCCCGATTGCCTCGGAAAGCATGGCATAGGAAAGCAGAATGAAAAGGGCCAACGCCTGCTTGAGTTCTGCGCCAAACTTCAGCTGTGTGTTACCAATTCATATTTTAAAGGCAAACTGATGCGTAAAGTCTCCTGGAAACATCCTCGGTCCGGTCATTGGCATCAACTAGACTTAGCCTTAACCAAAAAGAAGGATTTAAAGGAAGTCACCCACACAAGATCCTACCACAGTGCACAATGCGACACTGACCACTCCTTGGTAGCGTGTAAAGTTCTCCTATTGCCCAAAAAGATTCACTCCTCCAAGAAACCTGGAAGGAAGATATTAAATCTTCCCAAGACCAGGGACCCTGAGCTAGTGGATTGTTTCAGCTCGCTGGTGCAACGGATAGTAGCTACCTGGGATGTGGATGCGCCCGTGGAAACGGAATGGGAATCTTTTAAAGACCTCCTCACCAAAACCGCCGGCGAGGTTTTCGGATATGCCAATGTGAAATCACCGGATTGGTTTACTGAAAATATAGCCCAACTTCAGCCTCTAATCCACTCCAAACGCCAAGCTGCACTAGTGTACCGCCTTGATCCCTGCGAGGCCGCACGCTCTAAACTCTGCACAGCAAATTCACCCCTACAGCGTACTTGCCGCCAGCTCGCTAATGCCTACTGGATAGAGCTGTGCAGAAGCATTCAAGATTGTGCGGCCGCAGGAAACTTCCGCGGTGTATATGCGGGAATAAAGGTGGCTCTTGGTCCAGTGCATAAAAGGACGGCCCCTCTAAAAGAGATCGACGGTACTGTCATCATTGACAGCGGTCGTCAACTTAATCTAATTTATCGGTGGGTAGAACACTACACTGGGCTTTATTCTCAACCAGCTGTGATCAGTCCTGTAGCTGTGTATTTAATTCCGAACCTACCTATAATGACTGAGCTTGACGATTTACCCACCGTGAGAGATGTTCGTGCGGCCGTGCTTCAGCTTACGTGTGGTAAGAGTCCAGGGATTGACGGTATACTCACTGAAGTCCTAAAACTCAAGTGCATATTACCGGTCCTGCATAACTTCCTAGGTAAATGCTGGGAGAGGGAGCTATTTCCACAAGATATGCGTGATGCTAATATTGTAACCCTCTACAAAGGGAAAGGTGACCGCGGCGATTGTAACTGCTACCGTGGTATTTCCCTTCTTCGCATCGTCGGCAAGCTTTTTGCAAGGGTCATATTGACTAAACTGCAACGTCTTGCTGAACACGTGTATCCGGAGGCACAATGTGGCTTCCGTTCCCAGCGTTCTACTACGGACATGATATTTACCATCCGACAACTTAAAAGAGAAGTGTCATGCGCAGAATACCCCTTTGATGGTCGCGTTCGTTGACCTGATAAGGCCTTCGACACGGTCAGCAGAGAGGGTCTCTACATTGCACTCGAGAGAGTAGGATGTCCCCAAAAGTTGCTGAAGTTGGTCAAATGCTTTCACGAGGATATGAAAGGTACCGTTGTCTACAATGGACAAACGTCTGACGCTTTTGAGATGCGTAAAGGGATTCGCCAAGGCTGCGTCTTGGCACCAACTTTGTTCGGCATATTCTTCTCACTGCTGCTCAAAGTCGCCTTCGGTGACACACAGCAGGGAATCCACCTACATACACGAGCAGATGGGAAAATGTTCAATGTCGTCCTTCTTAAGTCTCGCCGTAATCGCGAGGACTTATTTGTTGACAGCCTGCTCTTTGCCGACGATGCAGCTTTTGTTGCAAAATCTCCCCAAGAGCTCCAGGTCCTACAGGACAAATTTCACCACGCATGTACCCTTTTCTCCATGTCCATAAATGCAAAGAAGACCGTAACTCTAGCGCAGGGTTATACCTACCAGCCGACCATCTTGCTGGAAGGTGCACCCTTGGAGGTAGTTGATAAGTTCTGTTACCTAGGGTCGACCGTGTCGAGCAATCTCTCCCTGGATGGTGAGATAGATATTCGCATCGGCAAGGCGGCCACGACGTTCGGCAGGCTGCGTACAAGAGTATGGAATAATAAACATCTAACGGTCAGGAACAAGATGATTGTATATCAAACTTGCGTCTTGGGCATACTCTTGTACGGAGCTGAAACCTGGACGTCGTATGCTAAACAGGAAAGACGACTTAACACCTTTCACATGCGCAGTCTTCGGAGCATCCTCAACATATCATGGAAGGACAGGGTAACACACGAGAGAGTGCTAGAGATTGCACAGCTTCCTAGTATCACCGCTCTACACAAACAGAGACGTTTGCGGTGGCTAGGGCATGTGCACCGAATGAGCAGCCCTCGTTTGACCAGACAGACCATGTTGAGCCAAGTTGCGTTCTCAAAACGTAAAGTCGGACGTCCCTTACTACGTTTTAAAGATTGCACAAAACGCGATATGATCGCATTTAATATCGATCGCAACACATGGGAGGATCTCGCTACCGATCGTGATGCGTGGAGAAAAACCATCTACGAGGGCCGTGAGACTCACTATAAGGCCTGGTTTCAAACTCTAGCCCAGAAACGGGGAAAACGACATGCTCGTGGAGAGGGCTCCGTCGCAACGGACTCTCAATTCGTGTGCAGTAAGTGCGGACGAAAATGTCGTTCAAGGATCGGTCTTTTTAGCCACGAGCGACGATGCTCTTCTCGCATAGGCGCTGCTTGAATCATCTGTCAAGATGAAAAAGGCCTAATGATGATGATGATGTAGGTATATTGCTGTAGTGACATGTTGTCAGCCCATCGCCTAAATTACAATATACTGAAACGCTCGGATCCCTTTGCTGGTTTTACGTCCCGGGAGGAAATGCAGCTGGAAGGAGGAAACCCAGGCCGGCAAGGAAGTAATAAGCGCTCTGATGACACTTAGGCCCGCATTTATAAACAGCACTTGAGACTGACAGCGAGTTCGAGATCGTATCAGAAATGTCACTTCAGTACAAACTGGCCTGCCAAATCCATACTTAATATGGCTCTCAGTTTTGAAATAGCTTTACAAATACGGCCCTTATAAATAACTTCATATCCTACCCCCAGGAGCCCATCGTCTCAACTGCAAAAGAAAAACAAAGATTCACTACTGCTGAAGCTATTACTAAACCTACTACGGAAAAGGGGATTGCCGAGGAACAAAGAAAACAGGTATTTTCTCATTTTAGCCAAGATTTTTTTTTAGTCGAACCGATGAACCCTGGTGTCAGATAATTTTAAACCGCCTAGCTAGTGGCATTGCTTATAGGCCTCTGAGAGGGTTTATGTAATGACCAAGTTGACATTATTTTCCACTCTCCAAGACAGGCTACTGAAAAGGACGGACGAAATTAACGTGCCTCTCCAGCAAGGAATCTTTTTCTTATCGACTATTAAATGAATATTCAACCTGTATTGTCCTAACCAAGCTGAGGAAACTCTCATATGTTTGTTTTATTTGCGCCAACTTTCTCCCTTTTTCACCACTCAACGCACAAGATGTTTGCCGTTATCTTAACAAGCAGAGAAAAAGGAAAATAGTTTTAACATTATTTATTGGCACACGATTAAACCATAACTATTCAATTCTACACGTAAATACAAACCTAAAATATACGTGGTGATTTTTGACTAAAGCCCCACATTACTGAGATAATGTAATTTTAAATTGATTTTTCAACAATCTTACATCTTTGACGCAAAATATCTCGGTAATGTGACGCTTAAGCCAAAAATCAGAATGATTTCTATTTGTGTGTAAAACAATATGTTTTAGGTTAATCCGTGCGCCACAACATTACATACATACATATAATCACGCCTATATCCCTTATGGGGTAAGCAGAGCGTAAACGACCTAAACAAAGGTCGTTCCGCCACGTCTGACAAAGTTTTGAGGGTTTAATATAGATTTGAAGGTATATTGCTGTAGTGACAGGTTGTCAGCCCATCGCCTAAATTGCAATATACAGAAACCCTCGGATCACTTAGCTGTTTTTTACAGCAGGCCCGGGAGGAAATGCAGCTGTCACATTCTATGTTTTTCTCTCGCTCCCAGTCCAGCATGGAAGTATATGCCACAACATTGGTGCAAAAAATAATGGTCGCTATTCACACGACTCCAGGTTCCATACAAAAATGTTCCATCCCCTTTGCATTTCTCAATTTTTGTTTCAGTACCAAGAGGAGTTAAAAAAAGACATGGATCGGAAGATGTTTCACATCGGCAATGTTAATAACACATACATAGAAAACAAGGTATGTTGAAATTATAGTACCTACTTGTAGCACACTGCTTACATACATACATATCATCGTCATCACCCTAGCCTTATCCCGTATTTCACGGGGTCGGCTTCCTAATCTAGGTGATTGAACGAGGGTACTGGTTTTTCCACAGAGCGACTGCCATCTGACCTCCGCAACCCAGAAGGGAAACCAGACCCAATCCTGGATTAGGTTAGAGTTTTCAAGCCGCCAATGCTTAGCACTGGCCTCTGATATGGCTTAACGACTAATATCTACGGTATTAAACAATATTAACCGGGACCAACGGCTTAACGTGCCTTCCGAAGCACGGAAAAAGCGCCGAATAAACGTACATATGAAATACGAAAACCGAAAAACACATTGGTACGTGGTGGGATTAGATTCACGACTTCCCGCTCAGGAGGCAACGGCCCTATTCACTACACCATCGGGCTCTGTTTACATACATACATATAATCACGCCTTTATCCCTCTCAGTCAACGAAACTGACAAATTTCATCAAGAAATTATTTCAAGAGGTGAAGAAAAAATTTGACCTCCCATACATACATACATATAATCACGCCTTTATCCCTAATGGGGTAGGCAGAGCGTAAACGACCCAAACAAAGGTCGTTCCGCCACGTCTGACAAAGTTTTGAGGGTTATTTAAGATAGATTTGCAAGTATATTGCTGTAGTGACAGGTTGTCAGCCCATCGCTTAAATTACAATATACTGAAACCTCAGATCCCTTAGCTGGTTTTTACAGCATGCCCGGGAGGAAATGCAGCTGGCACATTCTATGTTTTTCTCTCGCTCCCAGGCCAGCATGGAAGCGTGATTATATGTATGTAAAATATGTTTCCAGTACATCAGAGTAACAATAGACCCTGTATCGAGCAAGATATCCTCAGTGACGCTGTCCAACGGCGTTCGTATGGATTTGGACATCCAGTTCTACTACTACGCGTCCGACGACCCGGAAGCGCTTGGGAAGACCGGCTTTAAGAAACCAGGTAATTCTTTTCTTTTCTTTTCTTTTCTTTTCTTTTCTTTTCTTTTCTTTTCTTTTCTTTTCTTTTCTTTTCTTTTCTTTTCTTTTCTTTTCTTTTCTTTTCTTTTCTTTTCTTTTCTTTTCTTTTCTTTTCTTTTCTTTTCTTTTCTTTTCTTTTCTTTTCTTTTCTTTTCTTTTCTTTTCTTTTCTTTTCTTTTCTTTTCTTTTCTTTTCTTTTCTTTTCTTTTCTTTTCTTTTCTTTTCTTTTCTTTTCGTTTCTTTTCTTTTCTTGTTCTTCTTTTCTTTTCTTTTGTTTATTTTCTTTTTTTCTCTTCTTTTCACTTCATTGCCCACTTCACAATGCTCGCTATATAAGATACGGGGTGTAAGGGACAGCGTCCCGCAAACTGATAGGGATTGCTCAGTCAACGAAACTGTACAACTACCAGCAAGATTTTTATTTCAGGAAGTAAAAAGTAATTCTTCCATGCTGGCCTGGGAGCGAGACAAAAACATAGAATGTGCCAGCTGCATTTCCTCCCGGGTATGCTGTAAAAACCAGCTAAGGGATCCGAGGGTTTCAGTATATTGTAATTTAAGCGATGGGCTGACAACCTGTCACTACAGCAATATACTTACAAATCTATCTTCTATCCACTACACCATCGGGCTCTCCTTGATTTATAACGTGAGATCTCGAGCTAGCTACGCTCGCCATTTTAAGTAACATATAGGCTTTGATAAATGTAATATTTCCCGCTCACAACATTCGCGATAACTTCATGAAGTCTAGTGGTCTACAATAAAAGGTAAATTATGATCAATCTAAATCGATATAATATCACTGACTTCGGATTTTTCGTCCATGCTGGACTGGGAGAGATAGAAAAACATAGAATGTTCCAGCTGCCCTTCCTCCCGGGCATGCTGTAGAAGTCAGCAAAAGGGATTCGAAGGTTACATGTATGTATGTATGTATGACTTCGGATTTTGGTTTGTCTAGTTTGATCCGGTTAGAACATACAGGGTGTAAGAGAAAGCGTCTGGCAAACTGAATGGGGGTTGCTTAGTCAACGACACTGAACAATTTTCACCAGGAAGTTCTTTCTGAAAATGTGAAATATAAAATTCACTTTTCCATACAAAATTTTCACCGCAATCAGACAATTTGTATGGAAAAGCCAATTTCTTTTTCACTTCCTAAAAGAATTTCCGGGTGAAAGTTGTTTAGTGCCATTGGCTGAGTAACTACTATCAGTTTGCGGGACGATGTCCATTACACGATTGATGTTTGAGGTTTCTTCCATACTGGACTAGGAGAGATTCTTCCATACTGGACTAGGAGAGAAAGAAAAACATAGAATGTTCCAGTTGCCCTTCCTCCGGGGCATGCTGTAAAAGTCAGCAAAAAGGGATTCGAGGGTCGCAGTGTATTGTGGTTTGGGCGATGGGCTGACAACCTGTCACTGCAGCAATACACATTACAATCTGAAATTGCCCTCAATTTATGTCAGACGTGGCGAAAGCGTCTTTTGGGAGGCGTTTTGCGCTCTGCCTACCCCGTAAGGGATGAAGGCGTGATTTTATGTATGTATGTATGTTTGAGGTTGCCTGGTAGAAATTGTTGCCTTTTTATTTCTGTTGTATGTATGTATGTAAGCTCTTTATTGTACCTTAAAAATCTTAAACTAAAATACAAGAAGAATTATCCCGTTAAGGGATCTCTTCCAGTCGACCTTATGTTATGTGTTTCTTTGTGCAATAAAGAATTTTGTATTGTATTGTATGTTTTTACTGGAGAGCCCGATGGTGTAGTGTATAGGCCCGCTGCCTCCTGACCGGGTCGTGGTTCGAATCCCACCACGTACCAATGTGTTTTTCGATTATTGAATTTCATATGTACGTTTATTCGGCGCTTTTTCCGTGCTTCGGAAGGCACGTTAAGCCGTTGGTCCCGGTTAATATCGTTTAACATGTTAAGCCATATCAGAGGTCAGTGCTAAGCATTGGCGGCTTGAAAACTCTGACCTTATCTAGGATTGTGTCTGGTTTTCCATCTGGGTTGCGGAGGTCAGATAGAAGTCGCTCTGTGTATAAACCAGTACCCTCATTCAATCCCCTAGATAAGGTATCCGACCCCGTGAGATACGGGATAAGGCTAGGGAGATGATGATGATGTATGTTTTCACTATTCTCCAAGGAGCGTACCTGTTCCGCGCCATGGAGAACACAGCCATACCGATCCTAGACTTCATGGACGTTCAAGTGTACAAGACGGAGCTGGTGGAGGAAGCCCACCTGGTCTACTCGGACTGGACCTCCCTCGTGATCCGGGTGTACGAAGAGAGCCCGGTCATTGAGGTTGAGTGGCTGGTGGGGCCCGTTCCGGTCGCCGATAAACTCGGTGAGAGCTACATGGCATTTTGATCCTGCCTCATTGAATCCATCTATTCAAATAGTACATACATACATACATATAATCACGCCTTTATCCCTAATGGGGTAGGCAGAGCGTAAACGACCCAAACAAAGGTCGTTCCGCCACGTCTGACAAAGTTTTGAGGGTTATTTAAGATAGATTTGTAAGTATATTGCTGTAGTGACAGGTTGTCAGCCCATCGCCTAAATTACAATATACTGAAACCCTCGGATCCGTTAGCTGTTTTTTACAGCATACCCAGGAGGAAATGCAGCTGGCACATTCTATGTTTTTCTCTCGCTCCCAGGCCAGCATGGAAGAAATATATAATATTCATATAGTCTTCAAAAATTATATCCCGGCGGGCTATATTTCCATTTTTATTTGGAAATTATAAAATAATAAGGATACTTTTATATTCAAGGTACCAAAAATAATTACAGGAATGATTTCAATGAGTTGTTTGACATTGCTTATTGTAACAATTTTTTCAATAGTAT
The DNA here is from genome assembly GCA_949820665.1 of Scrobipalpa costella. NCBI lineage: Eukaryota > Metazoa > Arthropoda > Insecta > Lepidoptera > Gelechiidae > Scrobipalpa > Scrobipalpa costella. Next base: position 7,881,856 of record OX463322.1, on the reverse strand, counting down.
CTGTCCCTATTTTTCAGGTGCTCTTTAGTGAACTATAATTCTTGTTCATGATTTTACGTTTTACATTCGTGGAAATAACCGTTCACAAAGATATGTTCCAAAAAGTACTGTAATTTAATGCGTGGTCTCTTTTTTAGGGAAATCTGCATTTGAGACGTATTTGGTATAGAATTACTTATTAATTGACCCGCCGCCGGGTCGCAAGTGAAGGCTTCACGGGCCACACGCAGCCAGCGAGTCGCGGTTTGGAGACCCCTATCTCCTGTATGTTTACGTTATTGAAACACCCCCTAAGCACGCAGTTAAATTAACACCATGTATAGGAAATAGCTATGGAATAGACGGATTCTATCTGCAGGATCCTCCTAAGCTATGGCATGCAATTAAATTAACACCCTATATGTATGTGTTGTTTTTCCCCTGTGTTATAAGGTAAAGAAGTATTCATCCGTTACCTGACGGACCTGGTCCACGACGGCGTGATCTACACGGACTCCAACGGCCGGCAGACCATCAAGAGGATCAGGAACATTCGACCGCAATTTGAACCTCTCAACCTCGACCAGGTAGCAGGTAAACAAGAACATACAAACAATCACGCCTGTAAAATTCTAAGCTCGTATCGTTCGCCATATAAATTGATATGACGCGATAACATAATGTAATATCTAGAGCTTGCTACGTTCGCCATATTATAAGTTTATATAGTGCGATCAGCAAGTTAAAATTATAAGTTGATATAACGCGATCAGTCACTTAAAATTCCGAGCTTGCTACGCTCGCCATTATAAGTTAATATAACGCAACCTGTAACTCAAAATCCCGAGTTTGCTACGTTCACCATTATAAGTTGATATAACGCGACCTGTAACTGAAAATCCCGTGCTTGCTACGCTCGCCATTATAAGTTGATATAACGCAACCTGTAACTCAAAATCCCGAGTTTGCTACGTTCACCATTATAAGTTGATATAACGCGACCTGTAACTGAAAATCCCGTGCTTGCTACGCTCGCCATTATAAGTTAATATAACGCAACCTGTAACTCAAAATCCCGAGTTTGCTACGTTCACCATTATAAGTTGATATAACGCGACCTGTAACTGAAAATCCCGTGCTTGCTACGCTCGCCATTATAAGTTAATATAACGCAACCTGTAACTCAAAATCCCGAGTTTGCTACGTTCACCATTATAAGTTGATATAACGCGACCTGTAACTGAAAATCCCGTGCTTGCTACGCTCGCCATTATAAGTTGATATAACGCAACCTGTAACTCAAAATTCCGAACTTGCTACGTTCACCATTATAAGTTGATATATCGCAACCTGTAACTCAAAATCTCGAGTTTGCTACGCTCGCTATTATAAGTTGATTTAACGCAACCTGTAACTCAAAATCCCGAGCTTGCTACGCTCGCCATTATAAGTTGATATAACGCAACCTGTAACTCAAAATCCCGTGCTTGCTACGTTCACCATTATAAGTTGATATAACGCAACCTGTAACTCAAAATCCCGAGCTTGCTACGTTCACCATTATAAGTTGATATAACGCAACCTGTAACTCAAAATCCCGAGCTTGCTACGTTCACCATTATAAGTTGATATAACGCAACCTGTAACTCAAAATCCCGAGCTTGCTACGTTCACCTTTATAAGTTGATATAACGCAACCTGTAACTCAAAATCCCGAGCTTGCTACGTTCACCATTATAAGTTGATATAACGCAACCTGTAACTCAAAATCCCGAGTTTGCTACGCTCGCCATTATAAGTTGATATAACGCGATCAGTCACTTAAAATTCCGAGCTTGCTACGCTCGCCATTATAAGTTGATACAACGCAAAATGTAACTCAAAATCCCGAGTTTGCTACGCTCGCCATTATAAGTTGATATAACGCAACCTGTAACTCAAAATCCCGAGTTTGCTACGCTCGCCATTATAAGTTGATATAACGCGATCAGTCACTTAAAATCCCGAGTTTGCTACGCTCGCCATTATAAGTTGATATAACGCAACCTGTAACTCAAAATCCCGAGTTTGCTACGCTCGCCATTATAAGTTGATATAACGCGATCAGTCACTTAAAATCCCGAGTTTGCTACGCTCGCCATTATAAGTTGATATAACGCAACCTGTAACTCAAAATCCCGAGTTTGCTACGCTCGCCATTATAAGTTGATATAACGCGATCAGTCACTCAAAATCCCGAGTTTGCTACGCTCGCCATTATAAGTTGATATAACGCGATCAGTCACTTAAAATCCCGAGCTTGCTACGCTCGCCATTATAAGTTGATACAACGCAACCTGTAACTCAAAATCCCGAGTTTGCTACGCTCGCCATTATAAGTTGATATAACGCAACCTGTAACTCAAAATCCCGAGTTTGCTACGCTCGCCATTATAAGTTGATATAACGAGATCAGTCACTTAAAATTCCGAGCTTGCTACGCTCGCCATTATAAGTTGATATAACGCAACCTGTAACTCAAAATCCCGAGTTTGCTACGCTCGCCATTATATGTTGATATAACGCGATCAGTCACTTAAAATCCCGAGTTTGCTACGCTCGCCATTATAAGTTGATATAACGCGACCTGTAACTCAAAATCCCGAGCTTGCTACGCTCGCCATTATAAGTTGATATAACGCAACCTGTAACTCAAAATCCCGAGCTTGCTACGCTCGCCATTATAAGTTGATATGACGCAACCTGTAACTCAAAATCCCGAGTTTGCTACGCTCGCCATTATAAGTTGATACAACGCGATCAGTCACTTAAAATTCCGAGCTTGCTACGCTCGCCATTATAAGTTGATTTAACTAACACTCGATAAATAACAAATCTCGCTTCACTCTAGATACTTTTTAATACTATAACCTGTAAGTACCAATGCTATATATAAATACGTGTCGCCAGGTAACTTCTACCCGGTGACGTCATGGATCTCGGTCCGGGACCTGTCGACGCGCGTGTGCTTGACGGTGTTCACGGACCGCGCTCAAGGCGGCGCCTCGCTGTCGGACGGCGAGCTCGACCTCATGCTGCATCGCAGGATACTCACCGACGACACGGGCGTGGGTAAGTGACTTCGGGATACTCACCGACGTACGTAAGTGAAGGTAGGATACTCACCGACGACACATACATACATATAATCACGCCTTTATCCCTAACAGGGTAGGGAGATCGCAAAGGTCGTTCCGCCACGTCTGAGGGTTTTTTAAGATAGATTTGTAGTTGTATATTGCTATAGTGAGAAGTTGTCAGCCCATCGCCGAAAATTATATAGAAAATACAATATACCCTCGGATCCCTTAGCTGGTACTGACGACACGGGCGTAGGTAAATATTCGTAGTAAGCCTAACTTTCGCGAGATGTCATGCTCACTTCTCTCGAGTACCTATGTACAGTACTGCTTGAACATTCGTAAAGATGTCGAAATGTATATTTCATTTACTTAGCGTTGAGTTGTCAACACCAACTTGTTTCGATATCGATATGTATCGATACAAACTGCTTTTTCTTTAAAACTTCAAAGAGAGTCAACCATAAAACACATGTTTGTAACAAAGTTATTATCTGCGGTTCCGTAATTTGAACCTCTACTAAAATGCAAAGAAAAAGCTTTTTATGGGCCGCAAACCACGTCGGTATTGATAACTCAACGTAACGTATTAATTAGTTCATTCATCTTTTGTGCAATGTGGCGCTTGCTTCTCATTTTGGGGTACGATATGACGCGCCCGCTACGCTTGCGTATCGTGTTCACTCATGTTTTGTGCAATTTAGCGCTTGCTTTGCTCGCCGTAACGTGTATTGATTTATCTTTCGTGGTGAACCGCGCTCGCTTCGCTCGCCGTAACATATTAATTAATTCACCTTTTGTGCAATGTTTTTCTTTTTCGTGGTCATTTTTTGTCCTGGACGTGATTGTTAACCCCTCTCCTGTCCCGGTTTTAAGTGTTGCCAACTTGCCAACAGATGTCGCAAAAGTTTTCCTCCTCTCTTAAAAGGTGACTCATCTATCTACAAACTTCAATATAAAGATGGTAACTAAAATTTTGATGTATGCATTCCAGGTACTTTTGTGAACGACACCGAAGATGGCAAGGGCGTGGTGGTGAGGGGCAAACACTACCTGTACATCTCCAAAATAGACCACAAGCCTTACAGAATATTCGAAAAGAAATTCGTGAAAGAAATGCATATGGGGCCACAAGTTCTAGTCTCCAGGCCAGACCCTTACGGCTCGCGGGCCAGGGAAGTATGGTCTAAAAGTCATAATGAAATCAGCTTTTTGAAAACCAAACTGCCTATAGGTATACACATCTTAACTATTGAGTATTGGAATGATGACACGCTGCTTCTAAGGCTAGAGAACTATCTAGAGAAATCTGATACCCTCCGAAATCCAACTAAAACTGTCTTTATAAAGGAACTTTTCACAAATATATACATAACTAGTGTTAAAGAAACCACTTTAGCCGCGAATATTTGGTTGGAAGAACACAAGCCGAGGGTATGGAACAAGAAGGAGAATTTCGTGAAGAATTTCAACGAATTTTACGGAGTCGATAAAGAGCCAGAGTTCTTGGGAGACGAGAAACCAGTTGAATTTGAAAATGTAGATTTGGACAAGGGTGTGACGTTAGCTCCTCAACAGATCCGTACATTTGTGTGTTCGTTTGACTATGTAGACATTTAAGCTAAGAATATACTGCTAAAATAAGATTCTTGTACATACATACATATAATCACGCCTTCATCCCTAATGGGATAGACAGAAAGTACCTAAACAGAGGTCGGTCCGCCAAGTCTGACAAAGTTTTGAGGGTTATTTGAGATAGATTTGTAGGTATACTGCTATAGTGGCAGATTGTAACCTAATTTCAGGGATCGATCGGATCCCTTAGCTGGTTTTTACAGCATGCCCAGGAGGAAATGTACATTCTATGTTTTTCTCTCGCTCCCAGTCCAGCATGGAAGTAAAGATTCTTGTGATATTGTTTATAATTCAGATTTAAGTTGGAATAAAAAAAACTATGCTAGTTTCTTGTCTTTTAGTAGCCCACACTCACATGGTTAGTAAGAATAACTTAAAACTAATGTTAACTTGAAAATTAAATACCACCACACATGCCCCACTGGCACTGTCAATATTATCACACGATCCGTGACCCTGAGTACGGCCCAGCCAGAAAAAAAAGACCCGTCATAGAGAAGAACAGACAAAGAATAACAGGTCTTTTTTTCTGGCTGGACCTTACACAAGGTCACGGATTGTTTGATAATATCGAATGTTGCCAATACCTGAGGTAATTCATTCAAAGCAGTGAGAAGGTGATGTGAGACAGCGAGGATCCCTGAGCTACTCCTATCTTAGTTATGAGTGGCTTAGAGTTGACTTTTCCATGGTCTGCTAATACTGTTTGGTTTCTGATACGATAAAGCTACATAATAGTTCCAAGCCTTGACCACTATCAAAGCGACCACGTATACCATAGTGGTCAAGCTTGGCTGCGATAAGCGATATCAAAGGCGCGCGAGAGGTTGCACCATAATCCTAATTCTTAGCTAGCGCTGTCACTTTCTTAACTTTGACATAAGAACAGGATAGCAAATAAATACATGATTTTGACATTCCTAAACTGACATAAGACTTATTTGACGTAAAATAAGGAAGCATGCTCAATCAATCTATCTTTTAGGTTATGGCGTTTCCTCTATGATTTCGCCAGTATCTAGTTGTTATAAAGTTGACTCTGCTTGTAGACGAAAGGCTTCGTGAAAGAACAAGGAGTTTCTTATTAATTGGCTAAGAATATTCTGAGAGCAGACTGTGTACTGAAGGACCTAGAACAAAAGACAAACACAATATATACAAACATACAAGAATATAAACATTAACGTCATTGAATATGGTTTCTGCGACCATAAAGGATTATTACTTGAAATGCCAACACCAAAATTAGACTCTCGAAAAATTTGGTACATAAATAAAAGACAATTTACGGAGAAAAACATACAAAACTTTAAAAAAATGTTAGGCGAAATTGATTGGAGTAAAATAATTTATAATAACCAAAATGTCGAACAAAATTACAATTCATTTAGTGCAGCTATTGAAAGTATTTTGAATAAAACAATAACCAAAAAACGAATTAAATTAAAAAATAAAACTAGAAGATATTGGTTAACAACTGGAATCAAAAAATCTTGTAAACACAAACGTTTGTTAAAAACTTTTATCTCATATAATAATAACAGCACTATTCTAAATGATCATTATAAACAATATGAAAAAATATTGAAGCGTACAGTACAGACATCAAAAAAACAACAAAATATTAAAAGAATGAAAAACTCAAAAAACAGCATTATAACTATGTGGCACATAGTAAAAGAAAAAACAAATAAATTAACTGAAAAGAAGAAAAATAACATTAAACTATGTATAAATAAAAAAAATGTTGATGACCCAAACTTGGTCGCAAATGAATTTAATAAAGTCTTTGCATCTATAGGTACTGCGCAAGTTGGTAAAAATCCAACTTTGGCACCTAGTCAGCCTGTAATATCATCGTTTGAATCAGGTTTATTAAATTCAATGTACCTACGACTTGTTGACGAAAATGAAGTTTTTAATATAATAAAAAACCTAAAAAACAAGAAAAGTTTTGGCCATGATGACCACCACTATTAGTAAGGAACTGTGCAAAGGAACTGGCTCCAGTTTTATCATATCTGATTAATCAATCTTTTCAAGAAGGTACTGTCCCGAATGCTCTAAAAATTTCAATCATAAAACCAATATATAAAAAGGGTGAACACACTGAATGTAATAATTATAGGCCTATTTCATTGTTACCAACCTTTTCAAAAATATTTGAGACCGCAATGACAAAACAATTATATTCATATTGTGAAAAGTTCAATATTTTCAGTAACCAGCAACACGGATTTCGAAAAAACCATACAACAACGCTAGCTGTCTTTAAATACATAAACGAAATATTAAACATCATTAATGACAAAAAGTACGCTGTTGGGATCCTACTGGACATGAAAAAAGCCTATGATAGAGTGCCATACAAACTATTACTAAAAAAACTTTCCAACATAGGTGTGAGAGGTCCAGCTTACGAATGGTTTGAGTCTTATTTACATAATCGCATGCAATTTGTAGAGGTTGAAAATTACGATAATATCACTGGGAATATTGCTAACGTAAGATCGCAAGGGGTTACTATCTTTAACTCTATTCCCCAAGGCAGCGTTCTCGGGTGTATTCTGTTTTTAATATTTATAAATAACCTACCTAAAGTAATAGAGAATGATTGTATGTGTACATTGTTTGCAGATGATATTTCGATTGTAATATCATGCCAAAATAACCTTCAATTAAACTCCACCATAGACCACTTATTAAATACAATCGTAAACTGGCTAAATGAGAACAACCTCCTACTTAATTTCGACAAAACAAAAATAATACAATTTCACCCTATTCAAAAATCTCCCTTAGAAATCCAAAATCATTTTCATAACACAAAGCTAGAAGTTGTTGATAACTATTCACTGCTAGGAATTAGTATAGACTCGAACTTAAACTGGAAAAGCCACATTCAGAAAATTATCTCAAAACTTTCAAGTTTCACATATGCTTTATATGAATTAAAAACCACTACAGATAAACAAACTGCAATAAATGCGTACTATGCGTACGCCCATGCATGGCTACAGTATGGAATAGTAATGTGGGGAAATAGCTCAGATATTATTCTTCTATTCCGGTTACAAAAGAAGTGCATTAGAATCATCCAAAATATAGTAATATTAGAAAGCTGTAAACAACATTTCATAAATTTAAATATCTTATCCCTCCCTTGTATTTACATTCTAGAAGTCAGCAACTTTGTAAAAAGAAATAAAAACCTCTTCCCAGAATATACCAGACCTGTTAATCTGCGACCTGCAACCAGACTTGATACACGCTTTTCCAGAATGGAATTGTTTCACTCAGGCCCCTTTTCAATGGCAGTTAAAATATATAATAAACTTCCAGACAACATAAAATCAATTGAAAAGCCTGATAAATTTAAATATGTCCTTAAAAATATCTTATTAAAGAAATGCTATTACACAATAGATGAATTTTTAGAAGATAATTTAGATACTAAAAACTAGCATTCTATTGTTATTTTTAAATTATAAGTACCTGTGTACCTAGCATAAAAAACTTTATATATGTTACCTACTTTTAAATTGCCATACCCTTACAGGGTTCATGTTTGTTTCTGAATCTATTTATAACACCTTTGTACAACATGAAAGCAAATAAAGAATTGAGAATTGAGAACATGTTGATAGTAGGTTACAAAAACAAACACAATTATTATAATCTAATATTATTGAGGTTAATATATCTACGGAAGCATGCTCTATGCTCAGTTCGTATTTAAAGCGTCTTACGTCAGATTAGGAATGTCAAAGCTACTTTACTTGCTATCCTGTTCTTATGTCAAAGTTAAGAAAGTGACAGTGCTAGCTAAGAATTAGTTAAGGATATAAAATTAATTGTCCTCAGTCGACAGAAGCCATATTATACAAAAATTGAATTGAATTGATATAAAATTATAACTAGCTGCTTGTTCATAATATTTATGTTTGCTTATTGTGTTGTACTTTCTTACTTTTTGGTACAATCTCAAAGAGTGGTCTTTCCTTTTATCATTTGGACAAGTTAAGAAACCGGTCATTCTTTGTAACCGTGCTCTTGTCACTTTGACATTGGCAGTAATGGCTGTATAGTGAGGAGGCCGATTGCCATCCTCCTTTTGTGTCGAGATCGAGTATACGTTGTCATTGGCAAAATACGTCTCAAATCATGAGATGTGATGTCATTAAAAAAAATAAGTTGAAGGAATAGTGCGCCCAGATCTGCCGCCGCTGGAACGCGAGAGGTCGGAGCAGAGCAGCACTGAGCATATAATCACTACGTTTTAAGAGACGGGACTTCCATAGAACATTTATGAACAGCCTCAAGTGTCAAAATTCAGATAACGAGGCGTAGCCAATACAAGAAGCTCAATACTGCCAACCTAACAACAAATAGTTCATTTAATAGTGACGTAGACCGTAGACAGGAAGATTTAATCGATATCGATAATCTACATTTTTTTAGCCACTCACTTTCCAAACTTCAAATTTTAGTTCAAGGATTTAACTGTTGCCTTAATGTCGCACTCCAATCATGATTCTATGTTCAATAAAATTTATGTATTGTGAATAAAATCTATGTCTATAATGTATCTTTTTCGATGGATTGGAGAGGAGTTAAACAAAAAGGAAACAGTTTGTGATCATAAAAACTCCGATCATGATTTTACAGGAATTTATGTGTCCTATAATACCCCAATAAAATCTTTGCGATCGGAGTTAAAAAGGGAACAGTTTTTGGTCATAATAATTACAAAACTCAATATCTTTATTAACAGTATTCCGTTGGGTAAGATCTATCTTCTCTTCATAAGTTGATATCTTAGATCATGTTTATATCATGATTTGCAAGAACATTCCGTCGTATCTGCAACAAAAAAGCCCATTAAGTCATCTAATAACCAAAGTAGACGATCCTTATATTCTTAGATAAATGTTGACCTTGAAATTGTATTATTTTATTCTTACAAACTAGTTATTTCAAAACTAAATTAAAAATATTCCTGTCGTTCTTACCCACTAACATATTACTAAGACATCTATCTAACTACGGAAATAACTAAAATAGACTAACCTTTTATTGTATCTTTTCCGGAAAATCAATTAATCATATTTTTGTATTTACATTGCATTAAATAACCATATTTACTATCCCCTTCCCGTGGTTAAGGGACTCTTTACTGGTGTTGTACAATCGTGTCAAGAATGTACGTGGTAAACATCTGAAATAGATAGATACTAACATTATGTTTAGATAACCCTAGAAACAAGATATTTTAAAACTGAATAAAAATAATGCCTGCTATTCTTACCCACTAAAATATTATTAAGTCAAATATCTAACTTAATTGTATTGTTTCTTTTTCGGTAAATCTATTAAGAATATTTTACCGCCCGTGGTATAAGGACTCTGTACTATTGGTGTACAAACGTGTTAGGGATAAGCGTGGTAAACATCTGAAATAGATACAATATTTTTTTAGAAATCCTTAAAACAGGATATTTCAAAACTGAATTTTATTTGATGCCTGCCGTTCTTACCCACTAAAATATGATCAAGTCAAATATCTAACTTAATTGTATTGTATCGTTGTCGGTAATCAACCGCCCGTGGTTTAGGGACTCATTACTGTTGTTGCACAAACGTGTTAGGGATATACGTAGCAAACATCTGAAATAGATAGATACAAACATTATTTTGCACAAATATAATGAAAACAGCTAATACTTATTAGTATCTTGTACTTACCATTTGGTAAAACATCAACATTGTCCAATCCAGCAGTAGCATCTAAAGAAACAGATGTGAAATCTAAACTGGCAGTATGAGCCATAGAAGTTGATGGATCTTCTGAAGTAAAAGCAAACAGTAGGTATTTAACAAATTTAATAAGTAGGGAAATAAATTACATAAGTTTATTATGATTTTAGAATAAGCCCGGTTAAGATAAGCCCTCATACTTGTTTTTCTAAAATATCTTCCATGTACAGACATAGACCAGGTACAGTTTTATTAGAGGTCGATATAGATCCATTAACTTACTTACCATTTTTTGCACAATCTCCTTTGAAAAGGGTATAAGGAAATTCTTTCAAAATGTCATCAGAAAGTGGCTTAGCAGTGAGTCTTATCGTCGGCACAGCCGTTCGTTTTAGCCGTGATTTCTTTGTGTTAAAATCTTTATTCTGGAAATGCTTACCACAAACAAATTTTAATTCATGCAATTTTTCAATTGGAATATATGCCAAATCTTCGTTCCCCGTAACCTTCACCCATTCATTACATCTGAAAAAAAAATATCGATACTTTTTAAATATGTTTTTGGCAACACTATTTTTCAGGATCAACATGATTTTCGGATTTTAAAGATGATTTAAATCATGTTTAATTAGCCCAAAAGGAAGTTTACTACAAATTAACTACATTATTTCCACTCACCGATCTTTATCCAAAGGAAATTGGGCCATGAAAAAGCGTTTTTTGCCGTTTTCACGTTTGGACTTTAGCCCGCATATCTCACACTTTCTACGTAACATTTTTAATTAACACCGAGGTTTCAACACAATAGTTTCAAGTTACTGCACGGCAAAACGAAAACATCACGGCAAAATACACCAGGAAATATTCACTTTTTGTTTTTGTAAATCCAAACACAAAACTGAAATACAAACGCCGACTGACAGATGACAAATGAATGAAAGGTTTGAGGAAGTGAGAGAGATAGAGCGATGCCGCCATTAAAAGTTATTTGAATTCCTTAGTGCGTTTTTTTCTACCAAGTTGCGACAGACTGCAGAGCAGCGCCACCTGCAGCTGGCGCTCCTGTGCGTCCACCAGGCGCAGCACCACCTCGACCAGCCAGGCCAGCGACGTCGTCGACCGGCATGGCGACGTATCTGAACCGCTCAAAAGCTAATGCGCATATGAAAGAGTAACATTCGCATACGATTTCCATACAAATCGGCATGCGAAGGTTGCACTTTAGCATGAGAATTTGATTCGTGTGATTCAAAAATACGACTTCTGGACGGTAAGCGTATTACATACCAGGCCACTCAGAAAGTATTGCGATAAATAGTTTTTATATATGGCAGACTGGCCGGTTAGAATCTTTTTTGAAAATATGATTACTTGTAAGTAAAAATATGTGTGTTCCATTTTCAAAATTTCCCTCCACATTTTTTGCGAGCCAATTCAAAGTATCGTGTCTTACTGAAAAATGGATCTGCGCCGGGAACATTTTAGAGCTATGATTTTTTTACGATTTCAAGTGTCGCCTGAAACCGGATGAATCGTTCGATAGACTTCAAATGGCATTTATGGATGAAAGCCCCTCCAAGGCAACCGTGTATCGTTGGTATAACGAATTTAGGCGCGGTCGACCAACCTTGGGGGATGAAGAAAGAAGCGGTCGCCCTTTGACGGCTATTACGGAAGAAAACGTGCTAGCAGTGAAAAATGTAATCCAAGATAATAGGCGAATTACATATCAGGAGATTCAGCACATATTAAAGATTGGATCGGGAAGCGTTCACGAGATTCTACACGGGCATCTTCGCGTGAGGAGGATAGTATCGCGCTGGGTGCCGCACTACCTCACCGACGCTCAGAAGCAGGCCCGGGTGGAATGGTGCCGTGATATGCTGAACAAATTTGAAGCAGGCTCGTCTCGGCGTGTTTACGACATCCTAACAGGTGATGAGTCCTGGTTTTATCAATACGATCCAGAAACCAAGCGCCAGTCGACAGTTTCGGTGTTTCAAAATGAACCAACGCCTACCAAAGTGAAGCTATCTCGAAGCGGGGGGAAGATTTTAATCGCCAGCTTTTTTAATTTAACTGGCCACTTGGCCTCAATTCCCTTACGAGATCAAAGAAGCATTAACGCCGAATGGTATACTACCAAATGTTTACCAGAAGTTTTTTCTGTTGTAAGCAACAAGCGACCAAACACAGGGCTCCGCGGACTACTGCTCCACCACGACAATGCGCCTGCACACACCGCGCTCAAAACGAGGGACTTCCTGGACAGCACACCAGTCAAACACCTGGGTCACCCTCCTTACAGCCCTGATCTAGCACCGTGTGACTTCTTTTTATTTCCAAAAATAAAAAATCAGCTCAAGGGGATACAATTTTCGTCGCCGGAAGATGCGCTGGCTGCGTTCGAGCAGGCTGTAAACGAGGTGTCTACGGCGGACTGGAAAAAGTGTTTTGAAAACTGGTTCAGACGCATGAATCTTTGTATAGAGGCTGGTGGAGAGTACTTTGAAAAGATTTAATAAAAATATATGTAGCTGTAGAACAATTTTTTTAGTGTCGCAAATCTTTCTGAGTGTCCCACGTATAATCACGCTTTTATCCCTTATGGGGTGGGCAGAGCGTAAACGATCTAAACGAAGGTCGTTCCGCCACATCTGACAAAGTTTTGAGGGTTATTTAAGATATATTTGTAGGTATATTGCTGTAGTGACAAGTTGTCAGCCTGTCGCCTAAATTTCAATATTCTGAAATTCTCGGTTCCCTTAGCTGGTTTTTACAGCATGACCGGGAGGAAATGCAGCTGTCACACTCCATGTTTTTCTCTCGCTCCTAGTCCCGCATGGAAAAAAATCATATATATTGCATTTTTTATAGGATTTGTTTCATCATTTGAAACAAAGATGGCGCTACTACACACAAATACCAAATCTCATGCAGCTGGCACATTCTATGTTTTTCTCTTGCTCTTAGGCCAACATGGAAGCAACAAATATACAATGTATATATTACATACATTATATACATATTGTGTATATTATGTTTTGTCTCGCTCCCAGTCCAGCGTGGAAGAAAAACATAGAATGTGCCAGCTGCATTTCCCCCCGGGCATGCTGTAAAAACCAGCTAAGGGATCTGAGGGTTTCAGAATATTGCAATTTAGGCGATGGGCTGACAACCTGTCACTACAGCAATATACGTACAAAACCATCTTGATTAACCCTCAAAACTTTGTCAGACGTGGCGGAACGACCTTTTTGTTTAGGTCGTTTACGCTCTGCCTACCCCATTAGAGATAAAGGCGTGATTATATGTATGTATGTATGTATGTATGTGTATATTATACATACATACATACACTTTAATTTTTTTTAAAGAATTTATTCAAGGAACTTTTAGGTACGGTGTTTATACTTCAAATAAAACGCTTAAATCTAAAACCTAAGAAGGTTTTTGCGAAAAGCGAATGAGATCGTGCTCGCCACATTTTACATTTTACATTGATTTATGAATAAATAAATAAATAAGAGGCAAAAAATTTAACTTACATCAAGATAGTTTTTTTTTAGTATTTCTACATACATACATACATATAATCACGCCTTTATCCCTAATGGGGTAGGCAGAGCGCAAACGACCTAAACAAAGGTCATTCCGCCACGTCTGACAAAGTTTTGAGGGTTATTTAAGATAGATTTGTAGGTATATTGCTGTAGTGACAGGTTGTCAGCCCATCGAATAGATCACAAAATACCGAAACCCTCGGATCCTTTAGCTGGTTTTTACAGTTTTTAGTACCTATTTCTCCATGTTATTAAATACATTCGACAGTACATCTTAGGTAATTGATTAAGAATATAATATAATCACGCCTTTATTCCTAATGGGGTAGGCAGAGCGCAAACGGGGTAGGCAGAAACAAAGGTCGGTCCGCTTCGTCTGACGAAGTTTTGAGGGTTATTTAAGATAGATTTGTAGGTATTGTGGTTTAGTGACAGGTTGTCAGTCCATCGCCTAAATTGAAATATACAGAAACCCCCGGATCCCTTAAATGGTTTTTACAACATGGCCGGGAGGAAATGCAGCTGGCACATTCTATATTTTCTCTCACTCCCAGCCCAGCATTGGAGAAACAAAAACAAAACAATTAACCCGAATAAACAAACTCTTTCACTTGCTCCAGTTTTTCATCTCATATCAGAATGTTACACTCTGTTATTCGTTCCTCTTTCTCAACAACCAGTGATTCTTCTTCTGTCGAGTGGGTATCGAGTCTATCGACCCGATGAACCCTGGTGTCAGAGTTTTTAAACCGCCTAATAGCACAACTATCAGGCCTCTGACATGGTTTGAGTAACGACCACTATCAAAGACAGTGACCGGGACCGACGGCTTAACGTGCCCTCCGAAGCACGAAATCTTTTTCTTTTTCGGACAATCAGGTGATTCAGCCTGCAATGTCCTAACCAAACTGGGGAAAAATTCACAAAGTGATAAATTCTCTTAATATCAACTTTGTGATTCCCCCCTGGGAATCGAACCTAGGACCTCCGGATCAGGAGTCCATGGCACTAGCCACTAGACCACGGAGGCAGTTACCAGTGATTTGGTTTTACTAACGTTCACTTTCATTCCTTTCTTTTTCAAAGCTTCATGCATGCATATTTTTGCAACTAAATAAATAAATAAATAAAAAAAAAAAAGGAATCTGCTAGTTTTGATTGTTTGTTTTCATTTAACTTATAATTATTAAGTCTTTTTTTTCTCCTTCCTTTATATTCAAGACAACACAATATGTTGTTCTTCTTGTCATTCATTATGGAGGTGGATCTGGTTCCGGAACAATATAACCTGGGCCTTTTCAAGGCGAGAGTGAATAGGCACTACATAGGTGAGTATGCTTCAACATAGTCCGCATCGTCACTTTCCACCAGGTGAGATGGCGGACAAATGCTCGCCTATATATATTTAAAAAAAAAAAGGTGGAGGCCTGGTTACCTATAGATCAGGTTTACCTAGTTTTGGGACCAGCCTCTCAAACAAATTGTAAACATTTATTTGTTTATGTACTTTAATGTTGTTGTTTGTAGAGGAAATAAATACTTTTTATTGTTATTATTATACAATTTACTATCTCCTGTAACTCCTCAGCCGTGGACGCAAGTATAACTTGGTCGTCAGCGTAGAGAAGACATTCGACGAGTAATTCATTCATTCTTAGACCACATTCACTCTCTTTCTGATCTGTCAAAATCTGTTACCTCACTCAATCATACCTAATCTTATTAGAAAAAAAAAATATGAAAATTGTGTCGGTCTTAAGGTCTTTTATTTCAGTTGATAATTTATTATTTTCTTCCATGCTGGACTGGGAGTATTTTTTTATTATTATTTATTTATTAGAAAAACATAGAATGTGCCAGCTGCATCTCCTCCCGGGCATGCTGTAAAAACCAGCTAAGGGGTTCGAGGGTTATAGTGTATTACAATTTTAGGCGATGGGCTGACAACCTGTCGCTATAGCAATATACATCATAATCAACTGTAATAACCCCCAAAACTTGTCAGACGTGGCGAAACGACCTTTGTTTAGGTCGTTTTCGCTCTGCCTACCCCATTGGGGACAAAGGCGTGATTTTATGTATGTATGTATAATTTATTATACACTTTTGGTCGAATAGTATGAAGACATGAATTTGATTTAACTAGCCTGGAGAACGGGACATGAAGTTCGTTGCCGTTTCGTAAGTTGCGATTGTGTACCTAAGAAATAAACACACATACATATAATCACGCCTTTATCCCTAATGGGCTAGGCAGAGCGTAAACGACCTAAATAAAGGTCGTTTCGCCACGTCAGACAAAGTTTTGAGGGTTATTTAAGATAGATTTGTAGGTATACTGCTGTAGTGACAGGTTGTCAGCCCATCGCCTACATTGCAATATACTGAAACCCTCGAATCCCTTAGCTGATTTTTACAGCATGCCCGGGAGGAAATGCAGCTGGCACATTCTATGTTTTTCTCTCGCTCCCAGGCCAGCATGGAAATGAAAAAATGAACCAATGGGTATAAAGAACAATCTAAAATGAAGTCCGTTTAACTGTCTATTTCGGACATAATTTTACCAATTGTAGGTTCTTGGCTTGGATGATACAACAGGCTAATAGTCCGATAGCGCTAGGTTTTGAAGTTTCAAAACTCTTAAAGTTTTTTGTTTTTTGCATACAGTTTCCGGACCATTTGCCCAACCTAATACATTATTTTGTGTCATTTTAGGTACTTGCATAGGTAGAAATTTAGGTATTTGTCTTTTCGATCAGTATTGGACGAAAAGATAATTAGAGATGCAAATATTACTTTCATGGTAATAACGAGATAGTTATTGATGTACATAGGAATTTTGTGCTATATATGTCCACGAGAATCCTAATATTTAACCAGTACCTAATACGGCACCAACTAGCTCTAAAATATTATTACAATAGGTAAAATAGGTGTTACGTGTTTCAGAATACTGATATCTGTTGTTTAAAATATTTTGTGTCGAATTCATCCACGACGTTTATAGATATTATTTTTTTTCATTACTACAGTCTGTAAAATCCACAAAAGAAATGGCAAGTTATTAGAGTTTACGTGTTGTTTGTTATTATGGTGTAACAAAACACTATTCATAATTTGTGTTGTTTTTATCCACGAACTTCTAATATTAGGTACGTACCTATATAAGAATGGCGAGCGCAGTGACCATCGAGCGCGCGGAAAATCACGCGCGGGTGCGGGTGGCGGGGGGCGCCGCCGGCCAGCCAAAAGCGCGGACGCGTGCATTTTGTTTACATTCAGTCTTCTTGGTGCAAGTTGCGACAAGCAATTAGTAAAAGTTAGTTATGAACCTGTGACAGACTTAAATGGAAATCGAAACTGAGTTATTACCCGACCGGACCAACGAAGAATAATGAGATTTTTGTTCGTTTTTTACTGTACACGCCTGTTTTTACTAAATTGTTACTCCTGTGTTTGTTTTTTCGTAATTCCACACTGAGATCTCTTATAGGTACCTTATTGAATCAAATCCGAAAAAAATATATGTCACTCATCATTAAAAAATACATCAGGACTAAGTAGGTATGTACCAGTGTTGTTGCAATAACGATAGTTTCACAATGGATAGTTGACCTTGAAAAAAAGTATAAGTAGACTATCGCTATCGCAACAAAACTAGTATGTGCTAAGTGATATTAAGGTAAAGATAGGTAGGTATTTGTTTGATACACTTTTTCTTCTCACTTACTGTCATAAAATCTTTCGTTTGCAAAGTAAGGTAGGTATGTTTCATTCCACTGCATGACTCGGTGAGCCTGCGGGAGGGAGGGTATAGGTGAGGGGCGGGGCGGGAAGCACGCTTAGCGGCTTTGGCGCCATCGCGCGCACTCAGTTGCCACTTTGATCTCATACTTACATACATACACGTTCATCTCATACTTAGGTATTAAGTAATAGAAACTGTTTTTTTTTAATGTTAAAACTTATATTTAATGCAAAAACCATAAAATAGTCTTAGATTTTGGAATAAAGTATATACATATAGCTATTTATAAACAACCGTTTCTCCGGCTACATTCGCCCAAAATGGTTTTTAGCCGATTTCGACGTTTGAAACCGCTTGGTTGACCCGGCTTTACATCTATAGTAGTGGGTAAAAACCCATTCAATCTACCGTTTAAACCGTTAAACCGGGTAATAATCACCCGGTTTTAATACATTATCAGCCAATTTTTGGGGTTACATACATACATACATACTATCACGCCTGTATCCGTAATGAGGTAGGCAGAGCGTGAACAAACCAATCAAAGGTCGTTCCGCCACGTCTGACAAGTTTTGAGGTTTGTTTAAGATAGAACTGGATATTGCTGTAGTGACAGGTTGCCAGCCCATCGCCTAAATTACAATATACCCTCGAATCCCTTAGCTGGTTTTTACAGCATGCCAGGGAGGAGATGCAGCTGGCACATTCTACGTTCTTCTGTCGCTCCCAGTCCAGCATGGAAGCTTTTTGGGGTTACAACCGGGTAATAACTCAAATCATCCGGTTTTAATCCCTTATCACCCAATATGTCGGGTGAAAACAAGGGTCAATAGTCGATAAAAGCTATGGAAACTCCGCCAATTTTGAAGATAGGATCTTCCAATTTTGTGTTACTACTCTTACTCTACTCTTATTCTATTACTTTTCTTCTTCTCCTAAGCCTTCTTCCTATTATCTGGGGCCGGTTTTCCTTGTCTGCCTCTTCCATTTTTGTCTATATTGTGCTGTTTCGGCGTCTATGTCGGATTCTTTCAGGTATTTTTGTACCGTCATCAGCCAAGTGGCGGGGTGTCTTCCGCGGCGTCGCGTCGTCGTGGTTAAGGTTAGGACTATTCGTACCATATGGTCCTTAGGGCGCCGAAGCAAATGTCCATACCATCGTAGGCGTCGTTCTTCGACCTTGTCTATAATTTGGTCAATGATTTATCTTCCTCTGATGTGGACATTGCGAATTTTGTCCAGCAGTGTGACACCCACTGACCAGCGTAACATGCGCATTTCTGTAGTGTGAAGCTTTGACAGGTGTTGTTTAGTAGATGCCCAACATTCTGTACCGTAGAGGTCTTATGGCCGTTTTGTACAGTTTGCCTTTAAGCACAGCTTGGACATTCCTAACTACCATGTCATTTCGACAGACGGCATGTTGCACTTGGCATGCGTTTGTGTGTGTGTGTTATAAGGGTTGACAAATTTTGTTATACCGGTCATAATCATCACTTGATAAACCAACGTTTTAAAGTTGCTCACTGTAACTGAATATTTAGAATAGATTAGGTTCCATATTTTGTATGTATTTACTTACCATCTGTCATCACTGTGGAATCTAAAAAAGTTCCTGTTGGAGTCATCTCTTGTAGTAGAAAGACATCCGTACACAGAACAGTACCTAACCATCTTTAGAACACAAAACTTGATTATTTCCGTTACACTGGGAAACATGCGTGCGCCATACCCGCTAAGCGTACGCTCAATTTGGCCCACAATCCGGCGCGGAGTGTGACGTATGTCGGACAGGGGAAGGGAGGTAAATGACCATTCTGTATGTAATACTATTATATATTCTGTGCTTTAAGTTTAATGTGCATCTTCTTGTCACACATTACACCTGTGAGTTGTCTCAACTTCATCCATCCCGTAGTTGTTCTATGGGTTACATCTCGCTCAATTTTTCCGTCATTGCTAATGATTGATCCCAAATATTTATGTATGGACGCCCCGTCTATGAAAAGTTTTATCTGGCTCATGTCCGTGTGACCATCAAATATACACGACATATGCTCTGTCTTTTTGCAACTAATCTTAAGACAATTATCTTCAAGTGACTTCAGCCAGAGATTGAAATCAGTCTGTAGGTCTTCCACTGAGTCTGATATCAGAGCAACGTCATTTGCATACAGTATTATTCCATGGTGTTCCATGGTACAGGTTTTTGGCAGCGGTTTGTGAGATAGTCCTTGGTTACATTGGTGACGTTTAGTTAACAAAGGGCTCAAAGCCGACCCTTGATCAACGCCAACTGTAATTGACAGTGATATACAGATGCCTGGTGGACAAACGACTTGAGTTGTAACACCATTGTACATATCCTGTATGAAGGCGATGTATTGTTCTGGGACATTTTGGGCTCTAAGTGCATCCCAAATAAGTTCTCGGGGCACGTGATCGAAAGCCTTTTCTAGATCAATAAAGATCATGTGTAGGTTTGTATTATGTCCTCTGGCCTTTTCCTTTTTGTATCGGAAGGACGAGTTGAGTGCCTTTCGAAGCTAAGCCGTCCTGGTAAAAAAAGGGTTGGTTCTGTCCTGCTACTCTTCATCATAGCTAACCTTCAGTCGGTATACGCTTTTATATCCCGAAATTTCTGGACTTCACAGGGCCGACGATAGCTGCCAGGAGAGATATTGTAAACAAATTGTGTAAATACCACATGGACTTGTCCGGATGGGATATTGATGGGAAGGTGATGCCAACCTCAACAGACAACTGGTCTTGGGGTCGGTGACTTCAACTCACTAGCCGCACAACCAAACAAATCCCCCATAACTAATAGATCTTGCGGTGGTCAAGCCAGAGGTCGGTCTTATCATTTAAATAACATTTAAACCTTCGACAACCATGTATGCTCCGACCATCTCAGACCAGCCGGCAAATTCCAGGCTGCTGCCGTCGAGGCAGAAGATACTCACACGGCATACGGCACGAGGTACAGAATACTCCCGGGAACCAGTCTCAACACTAAAGGCTCACAAGCGAGTTCGTGACTGCAATTCAGCGAGCAAAGGAATATGCTGCCGTTCTCTGCTAGAAACTCCCGCATGCTTGCGCATGAGGATTGGCGTCCATAAGGCGTACGTGAGAACCCGTCTTGCGTATGTCGCTCTAGCATGGTATGCGTATGTATCTGAGACTAATTGCCAGGGACTGCGGGCCCAGGAGTCGAAGGTGGAGCGTGCCATTACATTTCATACTTGGAGAGACCTATGAGACCTTGGGTGAGTTCGTGTCCAAGCTCTCAATCGAAATGTTTGTGCGCTGTGACTAGTCACATTTCAAATACTTTCAAAACGTGGCCCTGGTATCACGTTCATACCCTGATAAAAGAAACAGAGTTATGGAGAGACAGAGGTAGGGACAAGAGCGGAGGGACGTTATGCTGGGATGGGTGGGAGCAACGGGAGGGACGTGAGCGGAGGGAAAGAGGGATGCTTGGACGTTGAGGTAGGAGGGACAGATAGGATTGGTAGAATGGGTAAGCCGAAAGAAAGGGGATTATCGGAGAGACTGAGGGATGGATAAGCGGATGGACGGATGAAACGATTACGGTTGAACAGAGGGACAGAGTGACGAAGGGACTTTAGGGTATAACGTTAATGGGCTGGGAACGTGAGAGACCAGAGAAGCGGGAGTAACTGAGAGACGGAAAGGATCTCTAAATCATCTATGACTAAATATTCTACTACCTCCATGCTCGTCAATTTGTCTGCCAAATGTAGAGAGGGTTAAGCAATTTAAAAGAGGTCCCTGGACATTGCCGTCTTCTGCAACTGCACTGACAAGAGATAAGGTTGTGACATATAAGATTGTTGTTGGCAATGCACATCTCCTTTATCTACTGTTACAAGCCAACGCATGACCACCACTGTATGGAGCAGTGGCTACGCCCAACTATTTATTTCGTTTTCTTTAAAAACTACTGTAGGATATTATAATATATTAAACATAATTTTTTCCTACATAGATTATGAACAGTTTTACAGCGAAAAAATATTGAATAATGCCAGCAGGGCACACTCCTTGATCATTTTGTCTTATTCCATACAACAAAAATTCAAAGTTTTTTTCCAGACAAACACTTGTTATCACAAATGTTTTAAAGAAAAACTTGTTATCACAATTATTCATCAGAATGAAAAACCGACCGATGGGTATCTTAAAATTATGAAATTTAATAGTAAAAAACCCTATGTCCCTCATTTAGCAGTTTCGACCCACTGTGCGGCGGAACTCGAACCTACAACCTCTAGCTTCGTAGGCAGGAAGGCAGGGTCACTACCAACTAGGCTATCCGGCCGTAAAAATCTAGTGGATTTTTAATCGGCATACCGCTTCTCGTTACATCACTTGTACACACACCTATGTACTCTGATGACTACATAGGTACCTATCAGAAACTACTCCGTCAGACTGTTCAAAGTGGTCACACCACACATAACAAAAATATTAAGTAATTCTTTTTAATTCGTGTATACTTTGTTTCACTGACTGTACACTACGAACCTACTCGAAGTGGGGCGCGGGACATCGAGAAGCGTTATATATAACGAAAAAGCTGTAGGTAGGTATGCCGATAATTATTCAGGTTCTAATCGTCGCATCGTAAAATAATATTGACCATATTGACCGTCTAAGCATTGACCATTGACATACGTGGGTATTGAGATTGCAGGCGTGCGTTTTATAAAAATGCATTTAGAAAATTCGCACGTCCTTTCGTTATTTTATTTTTATATCTATGCTAGCTGTGCCCGCGACTCCGTACGCGTGGTGGTTATGATTTTAAACAGCAATGTATTTTTTTGTTTTAAATTTTCTTTACTCTTACTTATTTGTGTCATTTTGAATCGCATTAGATAAGCCTAACACGTGTATAACACTATACTTGTGTGCGTAATACGACTTACCGTATTCTAATGAGATTATGTTTTTTTTTTTTTTTTTTACTGTTTGATAGGCAATCATTTGTCCGCCATCTCACATGATGGTAAGTGATGATGTAGACTATGATGGAGCATGATTGCCTAGAAAATGCCTGTTCACTCTCGCCTTGAAAATGCCCAGGTTATAACGTTCCAGAAATAGATCCGCAGGCAGGGAGTTCCACACTTTGGCCGTTCGCATTAAAAATGTAGAAGCGTACCGCTTTAATAAATAAAACAAGACTAAATTTTCTGCCTACTCCCTAAGTCAGGTGGCGTGGTTTTATACGTATATCTATAAAGTTTTACGTGAGTTAACATTGAGCCGAATAAAAAAAACATCAAATCGGAAAAGATACAATCAAAATTTAATTTCCTACCTACCCCTCAACTCAGGTGGCGTGATTATTTGTACCCTATGTTTTTTCCTAGATAACAATCAGTCGAATAAAAAAAGTTTGATCGAAATCGGTTAAAAACAGCCAAATTCGAATTTCCTGCCTACCCTCTAAGTGATGTGGCGTGATTTTAGGTATCCTAAGTTGCAACCCGGGTAACACTGAGTTGAATAAAAAAAAAAAAATCGGTTAAGTAGTTTTGGCGTGATATGGTAACATACAGACATACAGACAGACAAAAATTCTAAAAAAAAACGATTTGGTCTTTATATCGTTAATAATGTCTGCTGCAGTTATTTTTTTGGAAAAATATTCAGTGTACAGACACCACCCTTCTAGAGATTTATTAATAGATAGATATAACTGTATAAGCTTAGATTAATCAAGGTGGCGCTGGCGCTTCACTAGATTCCGCGCGCCTACTTGTAAAACACGCATTTCATATTAGGTCCGGACCGGCTTCACTGAGCCAGTCGCGACGTGAACACTGTGCGAATTGAGCGTGCCGCGTGTTGAAGAAAATAAATCGAAAATCGAAGAAAAATGCCGAGTTGCGCAGTGAAATTGTGTCGAAATAAAACAAAAACTGTTAATAAATACTCTGGCATAACATATCACAAGTAAGTACCGTGTAATTTCGAAATTTCTCATAAAATTACAATAATATTCGACGCCATACAGTGTTGCCATGCCGCGCATGAAAGAAAAACACCCGTGGTTGAGACAAAATATAGTAAGATAAGAATAGGTAGGTAATTTGAATTTATTGTTCTGATATTTTATAACAATATCTATGGGTAGGTACTTCAACTTTAAATACCTCTAGGTATATCTATAACCTACGATCCATAACTATAAGAACTAATATGATAAAGAGGACTGATTATTTTTTGTTTGTAAAGGCACATACATACCATACATAATGCCGCCGGCATTACTAGAATAGACGTTGTTCGATGTTTTGACGTGGTTTGTTGGGTCGATCTGAGTCGATTGGTCGGCGTGGCCAAAAAAATAAATTCAAAACCTACGAAACTGATAATTGAAGTTCTGATAATTTGACTGCGGCTGATATACTTAATTAATATATTAACGACCTCTATATCAGTCCCGAGTTATATCCCAGGTCAAGAAGAAAAATAATACATGAGGTCATTTTAAATTAAGTTCAATTATTTTTGGGGATGAGTTTCTATCATCATACGGAACAACTTTCTCCAAAGAACATAGGACGAAAAATTAAAAAACAATTTCGCCCTCCCATATGATGATAGAAACTGGGGACCAGGGGGGTAAGATGGGGCCAGGGAGATCAGGAGAGTCAGGAGGATCAGGAGGGTCAGGAGGATCGGGAGGGTCCGGGAGTCAGGGGGTCAAGGGGTCCGGGGACGGTCTCACCTTGCCTGGGGTAAGCGTAAGCGGGGGTAAGGGGCGGTAAGGGTGGGTAAGGGGGACCAAAGTTGGGTCAGGGGGATGATCCATATACAACGTGTAACACGGTCCTAAGAAATTAAAAGCAAATATTATTTCCGTTTAATTTTTTATTTTGAAATCTCTGTTATCTCGACAACTAGCTTATAAAAAGAATTAGAAAATCATTTATTAGTTTCTTGAAATTTATTGGATCATCGCCTTAAATATTTGCATTTAATTTCGTATGACCTTACATAGCGGGTTTAATTTAACCATAAAACTGAACCACTTTCCTTAAGATAGGTCAGAAAACATTTTTTTTACCTTCCATCCATACTAAATGCATCAACCAACTGATAGCGGATTTAGTAAGTACCTATAGATAATAAGTCATTTTTCTTCTTATTTCCATTTATATTATTCAGTAGGGAAAGTTGTTCAGTTTCATGGGTAGATTCACACATTTCAAGATGTCGTGGCCATACTGACAACTCGTCCTTCACTGACAACTCATTCCTCAATGACAACTCATCACCGCACTACTGACAACTCATCCCCGCACCGATAACTCAGCCCGCACTGACAACACGTCTCTCACTGACATCTCATCCCCGCACTGACGAAAAACAAAAGAAAATGTATAACACGCACAAATTGCATCTGTCACAACTACCATCTTACAGTTTATAGGGATAGTGCATTTTTTTTAATCTCAAGTCACATTGTATGCCGTGTACAATTTTTTTCCCCATCGATCAGGTAATAGTAAAGTAGCTGGCAACACAATTCTTCACGCACACTAGTATCTCGCGCTCGTGTCTTACACACACTACAATATGAATTTGTCGCGCTTTTGCAGCTACTGATATTAGGTAGGGCGGAATCTAGTGAGCGCGCCAGCGCCACCTTGATTAATCTAAGTGTATAAGGTCATTTTAAATCAAGTGCAAATATTAATCGTGTTAAACCCATGAAACTAAACAACTTTCCCTAAGGAACATAGGTAGAAAAACGAATAAAAAAATAATTTTTATTTTTCGTAATACGACCTATTTTTCTTAGGGAAAATTGTTCAGTGTCATGTGTAGATTCACACGTTTCAATATTTGCACTTGATTTAAAATGACCTTATAGTACCTACGTAGCGGAGATAAGCGTACCCTATGAATGTGTGCGTGCGTATGCCCTCCGCCCCCTGCCGCCGGCCCGCGTCCGCCTGTTTCGACCGCAGCTATTGTTTTTGTGTTTTATTCATTTAAATATAGTGCATGAAAGTTACACAAATTTAGAATGATGATTATTCATGCATTTTTGATATTGAATAAGTAAACTCTAATAATTGTAATATTTTTCTGGAGCTACGGAAGCTTGGAAAAACAAAATAATTAATAATCTTAAAAGTGCATGCCCTAATTTGGCACAAATTTATTTAATAGGTATATGAAAGTGATTTGAGTAAGGAAACAGTTATTTCATCAATTGTATTTTTTTTTGCACTGTTTTTACATAGTGACCCTAAGATGTCAGTTTGCACTGGACGAAGATGGCACAAACCGGGTTTGCACACTCCGCAGGCTATCCTAGATATGATATTATAGTTATTTTAAAGTTTAAATTAATTTTGCCAGTTTTAATTTGAATAAAAAAAAACTACTACAAATCATCGATTTACTGAAAATGCAAGTACCAGATGTGACACAAAATGCAAAAAATATGATTCATAAATACGACTGTATCCACAGGCAGGAAATAAGCAACTTTAGAGTTTTTGAAACTTATGGTGTCAAAATAGACCAGCGCTATCGGACTATAAGGGCGCTGTGGAAACAGGTTTCAGAATGTGTACGGTCAGCTCACACCGGGAGGCGACGCGACGCGCGCGCCGCACGTGTATCTTATATTGCTATCGATTCGTAGTGCAGAACCTAAGTAAATCTTGACTTGACTAAAATTATTGGCGTCCCGTTCTGTTCTCTCATGACAGAAAATGTCAGTATAGACTTATATTAGTTAAGTCGTGATTTTTGCAACTACGAATTGGTACCATTACCATAGTAAAATAAGCTAAGTTGTGACTGCAACCGAATGGGCACCTAAATGTTAGCTGGGCAGGGCCGTTCAAAACGGATAAATATAGCGCTGTCACTTTCCGTCTTGATCAAACAGAAAAGAATGGCAATAGACGGACTAATTATAATAAAATGTCAAAGGATGAGACCCGTTCACATGACGACCTAATTTGACGGGACGCTCCATAGGTTTTTAAAGTGTAAAAATCATAATAAGTTCGTCTATACTGCTGTCCTTTTATGCTCGCTCAAGACGGGAAATGGCGGGTATGGTTTTATTTTACTTAAATTTCGGGGCCGTTTGCGCGGTGCTCATAGACAGAACCCTTTTCAAGGCGAGAGTGAACAGGCATTTTCTAGGCAATCATGCTCCATCATAGTCTACATCATCACTTACCATCACGTGAGATGGCGGACAAATGATTGCCTATCAAATATAAAAAAAAAAAAAAAACTTAACTAATGTCAAAATGTCATTGGGCGAAATTATCTCTTGGTAATAAGGTCGATAATGGCGCGACTACCATAGACAATTGTGCGAATCTTCTAACGGTTTCCCCTAGGTGTATGCGCAAACGGAACCCTCGTTTATAATGGCGTATCGTGGCCCTAACTGTATAACGAGATGCATCTTCAAGCAAGTTCGCGCCATGTCGCATCGCGCCGCTTCCCGGTGTCAACTGACCCTGAGATATAAATAGCCTACTATATTAATTCGTTGAATGAAGTTTGGGTAACTTGATGTGATGAATAAATAATCTTAGTTAGTCGCTAGAATGAAGCGTAGCGGACGCATTTCTCAGTACGTCGACAATTATGTTAATATAAATTTATAAAAAATATGCGCGTTCAACATAACTATTATATTGTGAGTGTATAAGTTACATTTTGTGAATATATTTTGACTTAAGGTGAGTGTTGTTTGAATATTATTATTGTTTTATTGATATTTAGGAGGCTTTTTCGTGTGAATATTGTGTGTTTATATTACAGTGTCTTGTTTGTTTGCGTATCTTAAAAGTGCCATCAATACTCAGTTGTTGTTCTTCCATGCTGGACTGGGAGCAAAAGAAAAACATAGATTGTGCCAGCTCCATTTCCTCCCGGGCATGCTGTAAAAACCAGCTAAGGGATTCGAGGGTTTTAGTATATTGCAATTTAGGTGATGGGCTGACAACCTGTCACTACAGAAATATACCTACAAATCTACCTAAAACAACCATCAAAACTTTGTCAGACGTGGCGGGACGACCTTTGATTAGGTCGTTTACGCTCTGCCTACCCCATTAAGGATAAAGGCGTGATTATATGTATGTATGTATACTCCGTTGTGTAATATAGTTACAAATAACTACTATACGGGGCGTAAGGGACAGCGTCCAGTAAACTGATAGGGCTTGCCCAATCAACTGAACTGAACAACTACCAGTAGGATTATTTTTTCAGGAAGTGAAATTAAAATTTAGGTTTTCCTTAGTTGTTCATTTTGTATGAGAAGGTTTTTGTTATCTCTTGAAAGAAATTCCCGGTGAAAGTGGTTCAGTTTCGTTGACTGAGCGAGTAATCAGTTTGCGGAACGCTGTCTCTTACAACCGGGTAAGGTAAGGGTAAAAAGTGCCATCAATACAGTCACCTACATACAACATTATGTAATATAGGTACAAATACAAACATACATACAAATAATCACGCATTTATCCGTAATAGTGGAGGGAGAGTGTAAACGTCCTAAACAAAGGTCGTTCCGCCTCGTCCGGCAAAGTTTTCAGGGTTATTTAAGATATATTGCTGTAGTGACAGGTTGTCAGCCCTTCGCCTAAATTAAAAATAACGTCGAAGATAACCCTAAAGAAAAAACTTAAAACTGTTCTTCAAAATAAAAATATGTAAATGTGTCACATTTATATCCCTTCGCCATATTTCATAGTTTTAAACTCTTTTTGATACTAAAATATAAGATAGGTATTTGTTAGCCATTATGTAACGAGCGCTACCTTGCCAACAAACTGCTTTCGCAGTTTGGCGA
This sequence comes from Scrobipalpa costella, assembly GCA_949820665.1. NCBI lineage: Eukaryota > Metazoa > Arthropoda > Insecta > Lepidoptera > Gelechiidae > Scrobipalpa > Scrobipalpa costella. The sequence continues at coordinate 7,853,170 of OX463322.1, read as the reverse complement.
TAATGTAACATATAATTCTGTAAATACCTTTTTTGTGAAATAAAATAAATAAAAACAATATATTGAAACCCCCGCGGGTCCCTATATTGTGTAATATATAGCTACAAATAACAGCTTTACGAGGTGTAGGGGTTGCTCAGTCAACGAAACTGAACAACTAATAGTAGGTTTTTTTTTCAGGAAGTGAAATCAAATTTTTGGTTTTTCATACAAATTGTCAGATCGAGTTGTTCTTGTAAGGGAAGGCCTTTTTTTCATCTCCATAAAGAAATTCCCGGTGAAACTAGTTCAGTTTCGTTGACTGAGTTACCCCTATCAGTTTGCGGGACGCTGTCCCTTACACCCGGTTTAACGTGTAATAAAAAACATAAGTATATTATGTATGAATACGAGTGGGTGATCTATGACATAAGTACATGACATATGAATTAGTTTTTTTTATCTATGTTCGGTTCAGTTCTAACATGTTGACCTCCAAACTTCTGTATGATGGAGATACAAAACTGCTTAATTTGCATTTATACCATGTTTTTTACCATACACAATTGAAGTAATCAATTTGAATTTAGCTAACAACTATTCGTATTTATTAAAATTAATGTTTTGTTCAGAAGTGAAAAATGAGAATCCGTTTTTGAAATATAGGTAGTTTTACAAGTTACGCCCAATCAATGCCCGTTTTCGCTAATTAGCCGGAAAAAATTGGTGAGTGTGCTCAAGAGCTCCACGACCTTATCCCGCCAGCTCCCTTCTACCATCGGACATCTAGACGCACCGCAGGATACCATCCATACCTGGTTGATATTCCACCAATACGTACTAAGCGCTTCCAAAACTCTTTTATAATGCGCACGGCAAAGTGTGGAACTCACTACCTGCGTCTGTGTTTCCGAACGCCTTCAACCCCCAACATTTCAAAGTTAGAGTGAACAGGCATCTTCTGGGTGAGCTCGCACCATCGTCGACTCCGTCTCAGTCGTTTCCGACCTAGACTGGAGTCAAGAGCAAACCCATTTTTTTTAAAAAAAAACGGGAATGTGTGCGAGGAATAGGCCGCCGACACATTTCACAGTTTAGCAAAGCATCCTCGCTCGCACCGTATACTCGTATTAATACGCAATTTGACAAATTAATGCGCATCTTGACAGCTCCGCTACACATACTCTTACGACACATTTTCCTCACACAGCTTTGGTGGAAACACCCACACATTTTCACAGCACAGCTAGACATCCTCGCACAACACATTTCCCTCGCCTATCTCAATCAATCCTTTAGGTTATGGCGTTTCCACTATGATTTCGCCAGTATGTAGTTGTTATAAAGTTGACTCTGCTTGTAGACGAAAGGCTTCGTGAAAGAACAAGGAGTTTCTTATTAATTGGCTAAGAATATTCTGAGAGCAGACTGTGTACTGAAGGACCTAGAACAAAAGACAAACATAATATTCCCATGTTGGTAGTAGGTTAGAAAAACAAACACAATTAATATAATCTAATATTATTGAGGTTAATATATCTACCATGCTGGACTGGGAGAGATAGAAAAACATAGAATGTTCCAGCTGCCCTTCCTCCCGGGCATGCTGTAGAAGTCAGCAAAAGGGACTCGAGGGTTACAGTGTATTGTAATTTAGGCGATGGGCTGACAACCTGTCACTATAGCAATACACAGTTCAATCTAAAATTGCCCTCAATTTTTGTCAGACGTGGCGAAAGCGCCTTTTACTAGGCGTTTAACGCTGTGCCTACCCCGCAGGGGATAAAGGCGTGATTTTATATATGTATGTAATATATCTACACACTCGCCTATCACTTGGTGGAAAGGCAGCCTAAACGTCAACTTGAAAGCCAACTTACCAACTTATGCACTGTACTTACAACTGTCCTAATGCAAACTGCCCCTACATAACGTAGTGTAGTGTACCTACCTAATACAACATAACATACATACATAAATCACGCCTTTATCCCTTACGGGGTAGGCAGAGCGTTTAACGCCTCGTAAAAGGCGCTTTCGCCACGTCTGACAAAAATTGAGGGCAATTTTAGATTGTAATAGTAGTGACAGGTTGTCAGCCCATCGCCTAAATTACAATACACTGTAACCCTCGAGTCCCTTTTGCTGTCTTCTACAGCATGCCCGGGAAGAAGGGCAGCTGGAACATTCTATTTTTTTCTATCTCTCCCAGTCCAGCATGGAAGTATACCTACCTACACCTATACCTATACAATACAAAATTCTTTATTGCACAAAGAAACACAAAAGAACAAACGTGACAATATAATATAGACGGCCTTATTGCTAAAGCAGCAATTTCTACCAGGCAACCTTTGGGTATATAAATTGTACAAGCAGAAAGCGGGATAGCGCATATTCCCTGATAAATTAAATACATACATACATAAAATCACGCCTTTATCCCTTACGGGGTAGGCAGAGCGTAAAACGCCTCCTAAAAAGGCGCTTTCGCCACGTGTGACATAAATTGAGGGCAATTTTAGATTGTAATGTGTATTGCTGTAGTGACAGGTTGCCAGCCCAGTAGTTGTGCCGCCTAGTAGTTGTGCTACTAGGCGGTTTAAAAACTCTGACACTAGGGTTCATCGGGTCGATAGACTCGATACCCACTCGACAGAAGAAGAAGTAAACTTAGATAACAAAGTATTGGTCTTCCCCTTCTGAAACCCGTGCTGAGACTTATGTAATATATAATCACGCCTATATCCCTAATGGGGTAGGCAGAGCGTAAACGACCCAGACAAAGGTCCTTCCGCCACGTCTGACAAAGTTTTGAGGGTTATTTAAGATATATTTGTAGGTATATTACTGTAGTGACAGGTTGTCAGCCCATCGCCTAAATTGCAATATACTGAAATCCTCGGATCCCTTAGCTGGTTTTTACAGCATGCTCGGGAGGAAATGCAGCTGGCACATTCTATGTTTTTCTTTTGCTCCCAGTCCAGCATGGAAAAAAAAACGTTTCGCTAGTTACTGCATATAATACTTAGACAATATCTACACACTATTAAATAAATAATATAATATTCAAGTATAGTATTATATTATCTGTGCTAATACAACATTATAGTACCTACCTATCTATTTACAAATTGCTATATGCAAGTAACGGTAAATAAACACTAGCTGAGCAGGTAGAAACGTAAAATTAACTATAATCTCTGCCAAGTGAAACTGTTATTTAAGGTAAAGTAGGTACATAAATGCTTCCTTACCTTGTTTAATAAATAACAGCTCCATTATGTTAATGCAATCATCATCTCCATCATCTCCTTAGCCTTATCCAGTATCTCACGGGGTCGGCTTCCTTATCTAGGGGATTGAACGAGGGTACTGGTTTTTACACAGAGCGACTGCCATCTGACCTCCGCAACCCAGAAGGGAAACCAGACCCAATCCTAGATTAGGTCAGAGTTTTCAAGCCGCCAATGCTTAGCACTGGCCTCTGATATGGCTTAACGACTAATATCTACGGTATTGAACGACATTAACCGGGACCCGTGCCTTCCGAAGCACGGAAAAAGCACCGAATAAACGTACATATGAAATTCGAAAACCGAAAAACACATTACTAGATAGAGTGATTCAAGAGGAAGGTTTATATGTATAATACGTGCATAATATAGTAGAGAAACACTGATAATTTCCGTGCTAAGCCGGGGCGGGTCGCTAGTTTTTATTAAAGAGCCCGATAGTGTAGCTGCCTCCTGAGCGCGAAGGTCGTGGATCGAATCCCATCAATTTTAGAATTTCATATTGTGACGGCTCAGGTATTCACATACATACATATACATATATAGTCACCCTTTTCCCTTCCTTTTTCCCTAATGGGATAGGCAAAGCGTAACCGACCTAAACAAAGGTCGTTCCGCCACGTCTGACAAAGTTTTGAGGGTTATTTAAGTACAGTGACAGGTTGGCAGCCCATCGCCTAAATTACAATATACTGAAACCCTCAGATCGCTTAGCTGGTTTTTACAGCACGCCCGGGAAGAAATGTAGCTGGCACATTCTATGTTTTTCTCTCGCTCCCAGTCCAGTGTGGAAGAAAATACTTGTAATATTATTTAACAATAATTATTCAGTGAACATGATGCATTTCATTTTGTTTACTTCATAGAGACCGGGCGTAAGGGACAGCGTCCCGCAATCTGATAGGGGTTGCTCAGTCAATGAAACTGAACAACTTCCACCAGAAAATTCTTTCAGAAAGAGCAAATTAAATTTGGCTATTCCATACAAATTATCTGATCGAGGTGAACATTTTGTATGGAAAAGTAAAATTTTATTTTCACTTCCTGAAATAATTTCCTGGTGGAAGTTGTTCATTGTCGTTGACTGAGCAACTCCTCAGTTTGCGGGACGCTGTCCCTTACAACCGGTATATATGTAATATGGCAATTAAACAATGACTTGACAGCAGAATCAGAATCAGAATCAGAAATCTTCTATGTTTGTACGATTTAAGATGATTCCTCCCGGCAAATGGTTGTTTTAAGAGCTTGTTTCTCCTAAACGAATCAACGGAAAATTCTACACAAATATACATACATACATATAATTATTATCCCTAATGGGGTAGGCAGAGCGTAAACGACTTAAACAAAAGTCGTTCCACCACGTCTGACAAAGTTTTGAGGGTTATTTAAGATAGATTTGTCAGGTTGTCTAAGATAGATTTGGAGGTATATTGCTGTAGTGACAGGTTGTCAGCCCATCGCATAAATTACAATATACTGAAACCCTCGGATCCCTAAGCTGGTTTTTACAGCATGCCCGGGAGGAAATGCAGCTGGCACATTCTATGTTTTTCTCTCGTTCCCAGGCCAGCATGGAAAAGAAAGAAAATTCTACACAAATATACGTCAAATTAGTTCATGGCCTGCAATTACAACTTAAAAAAAAATCTATTACATACATAAGTATAAATAAATACTAACCAAATAATTATATAAATAATATTAGTACATACAATACCTGGAGTATAAATAAATATATATTGTACACACTTACATATAGTAAAAATAATACGACATATGAATACATTTGTACGAGATAGTGTTCGGCGTAACCAAACGTGCCTACCTCAATGTACACGAAATAAAACTATACTATAAATGGACTGTATATTTATTGACGAAAAACTACTAACAATCAAATGTTGAAACTATCTGGCAACACTGTAAAACAGAATGGTGCAAAATCTTAAATATTTATGAATTAAACTATAAACGGCATTTCACACTTCTGTTATCACTATTAATCACTGTTATTTCCACTGTTATTCTTGTTCTTGCTGCTTTCGGAACTATTCGAAAACTGTTTACGGAACTCTTTGTCGATAACTATAAACGAACTATCACGGAAACACTATACGAAACGATTACGGAACTGTTTGTCGATAACTATTTACGAACTGTCACGGAATCACTGTCACTGTTACTATATACTGTTCACTTCACTATTTCTTCCCACTATTGGATCACTGATTCGAAACTGAATCTGAAAACTGTATCACGGAACTATATCACTGAACTATACTGTATCTATCACGAAACTATATCTATTCTGTTCACTGTCCACTATTTTTCCACTATTCGGACTGATCTCCCGAAACTATATCACTGTACTATATGGCGAAACTATATGCCGAAACTATATCCTTGGTGCGGTCTGCGCAGCCGTTTATATACTCCAATCTCGGGACTGTAGAATTCTCGGGAAACAGCTGGCAATTCTTTTCTCGAAATGTCAAGCGTCTTCTATAATGTTCGATCGAGATAGCTAAATACAAACTGTCACTAGTAAGACAGGGATGGCGTTATATCGACTCTCGAATATTCTTGATTATACGTCAAGCTCGTAAAAAGACAAGAATAGAATACTATAGCTATCTCGTTCTATCACACGCTCTGATTGGTTGATTTGAATTTGCCTCTTAATTTAGGGATGACAGCTCTCAAGTGTGGCCATCCTAAAAAATACTCCTTATTTATAAGGGAATAAAAAATACTAAAATTAAATAAGTTTGTGCCGTCGCGAACATACTCCCGCCGTGCGAGGTCGGTTACGGCGTCGCATCTATTAAAGTGGAGCGACGGCTTTACCGAATACTGTATCCTGCTTCTGATGTCTGTACATAAACTGCTCCAATTATTCGGTTTTCTGAGCTCCCGCCGGTATTCTAACAAACTATGCTAACGCTATCTCGATCCGAGGTGGCGGCCATGGCGGTGCAGGCGCACATGACTGTATCGGTGGAGGCCATGGCTGCGTCGGTAAGGGCCATGGTTGCGCTGGTGGGGGCCATGGCGGCGTTGTTCTTGAAGCGATGGCATCTCTTTCTTCTGAACATGCAGCGTCGATGTTTACTGGCTTCTTTATGTATTCCGGTAGCGGACCCTCCCGCCGGTTTTGACGGTACTGGAATCGGAGAACATCGCTGAACTTTTCGTTGACGAAAGTTCCTTCGTTTTTGGCCACGGACTCTGTTGTTTCATATACAATGTTGATTTCTTCTGGTTCTTCTTGACGTAGCACGATGATAGATTCTATTTCTTGACCATGATATTCGGTCTTCTCTTCTTTCTTAATGTCTTCCATAGTCTCTTCTATCTTGTTTTCTTCTGTTTTAATGTCTTCTATCTTCATGGCTTCTTTCTTGTTATCTTCTATTTTCTCGTCTGTCTTAATATCTTCTGTCTTTATGTATACCTTGAAGTCTTCTGTCTTAATGTCTTCTGTCTTTATGTTTTCTATCTTGATTTCTTCTGTCTTCTTTCCAGTTTGCCATTCTGTTTCTTCTATTTTGCTGTTATCGTATTCACCACGTCGGCTTTCAAAATTTTCGTCTTGGTAGAACGCTTTCTCTTCTATGGCAATTGCTATTATCTCCTCTGGTTCCTCTCTGGCGTATGCTATTTCCTTCTCTGCTTTTTCTCTGGCGGCTGCTAATGCCTTCTTTGCTTCTTCTTTTGCAATTGCTATCCTTTCTTCTTCTACAGCTTCCAATTCTCTTATCTTCATTTCAATTAATATTTTCTCACATCGTATTTTCGCTATATTTTCTTTTTCTTCTAATAACTCTTTTTGAAGTTGCAATTGAATACGTTCAGATCTCTTCGAATTCGAAGATCTTTTAATTTTAACAGACATGTCACGATGTACCACAAAAGTTTCTTCACCTTCTGGTATCTGTTGTTTGCCTACTTCTTCAGGCTGTGACAGCTGCGGCGGTTGCGGTTGCGGATCGATGACATCAGCTGCTCGACATCGGTGATTAGTCTCTTGCACCAGGCGCCGAATTGAAGCTCCTGACATAGATCTTGTAACTGGCATATTGACAGTAATTTACTGTTTTTACACGAAACTGATTCAACTGTAACTTATTTTACGGAATAATCGATAATCTCTATCAAACTGTCTACTAAACACTATACTGTCCACGGAAACTGTCTCTGTACAACCACTGTCTGTACACAAATTAACTGTCTATAAACACTGTTCTTCACACAAGATACTGTCCAACCACGATATAATACTGTATGTTTGTCGAAATAACACGAAATCTGTCACTATTACTACACGAAACACTGATGCGGATCCGGCTCGAAGGACCATTATGTACGAGATAGTGTTCGGCGTAACCAAACGTGCCTACCTCAATGTACACGAAATAAAACTATACTATAAATGGACTGTATATTTATTGACGAAAAACTACTAACAATCAAATGTTGAAACTATCTGGCAACACTGTAAAACAGAATGGTGCAAAATCTTAAATATTTATGAATTAAACTATAAACGGCATTTCACACTTCTGTTATCACTATTAATCACTGTTATTTCCACTGTTATTCTTGTTCTTGCTGCTTTCGGAACTATTCGAAAACGGATACGAAACGGAAACTGTTTACGGAACTCTTTGTCGATAACTATAAACGAACTATCACGGAAACACTATACGAAACGATTACGGAACTGTTTGTCGATAACTATTTACGAACTGTCACGGAATCACTGTCACTGTTACTATATACTGTTCACTTCACTATTTCTTCCCACTATTGGATCACTGATTCGAAACTGAATCTGAAAACTGTATCACGGAACTATATCACTGAACTATACTGTATCTATCACGAAACTATATCTATTCTGTTCACTGTCCACTATTTTTCCACTATTCGGACTGATCTCCCGAAACTATATCACTGTACTATATGGCGAAACTATATGCCGAAACTATATCCTTGGTGCGGTCTGCGCAGCCGTTTATATACTCCAATCTCGGGACTGTAGAATTCTCGGGAAACAGCTGGCAATTCTTTTCTCGAAATGTCAAGCGTCTTCTATAATGTTCGATCGAGATAGCTAAATACAAACTGTCACTAGTAAGACAGGGATGGCGTTATATCGACTCTCGAATATTCTTGATTATACGTCAAGCTCGTAAAAAGACAAGAATAGAATACTATAGCTATCTCGTTCTATCACACGCTCTGATTGGTTGATTTGAATTTGCCTCTTAATTTAGGGATGACAGCTCTCAAGTGTGGCCATCCTAAAAAATACTCCTTATTTATAAGGGAATAAAAAATACTAAAATTAAATAAGTTTGTGCCGTCGCGAACAACATTTATGAGGATAAGAAATGCTCCTTCACTCTTCTCTTAAAAACATCCAAAGAAGGGCTTGCACGGATTTCATGGGGCAAGGAGTTCCAAAAACGCACAGAATGCACCGTAAATGAGTTGCCATAACAGGTTGAGGAGTGGGAAGGGATTTTCAGGAGGAGGGATCTATTGGTCCGACATGGTTGCCCACGAGGGACCATATACTGGAAGCGCTCACGGAGGTAAAGCGGAGTGACTGGGTTGTTCAGTGTTTGGTACAAAGTCGACAGAACATGCACATCGCGACGTCGACGAATGGGTAGCCATTTTGATTCAGATCTGTACTGCGAAATGTGATCGTACTTGCGTAGCCCATAGATGTATCGTATGCACAGATTCTGTAGTCTCTCCAGCTTATTCAGCATCTCCTCCGTGGCGTCGAGGAAACAGACATCCGCATAGTCAAGGAGAGGAAGAAGGAGGGATTGGGCGAGGACAATTTTAGTTTTAAGAGGTAGGAACCTTTAAGCGCTTAAGGGACTGAAAGGAATAACCAACTTATCTCATTTACATTTCATCATTTTATGTTATGTTATAAGTTTTTATCGATAACTCATCGCTAAATAAACGATGTTTATCTTTTTTAAATTCGAGTTTTTATGGAATTAGCTTTGTTACAGCGTTTCTCGCACATTTTTGACGCGGCCGGCCGCTGACGTAACCGCCACACAGAAGCGCGTGCTGATTTGAACGCTATTCTAAGGCATTACGGGCGATGGTTGCATATCTTTAAATCTACCTGCTTATCTGCTGGCAGGATGTATATTTAATATACTTAAGTATATTTAATTTCCTTAACATACTTAAGGTGTACCTTAAGTATATTTACGTAACATATAAATAACCTTCTAACACGTATGGAACATGTTAAATAGTGGCCGATAGTAGTCAACACATGATGAGAGCCCGATGGTGTAAAGGATAGGGCCGCTGCCTCCTGAGCGAAGTCGTGGTTCGAGTCCCACCACGTACCAATGTGTTTTTCGGTTTTCGAATTTCATATGTACGTATATTTGGTACTTTTTCCGTGCTTTGGAAGGCACGTTTTTATACCGTAGATATTAGTCGTTAAGCCATATCAGAGGCCAATGCTAAGTATTGGCGGCTTGAAAACTCTGGTCTAATCTAGGAATGGTTCTGGTTTCCCTTCTGGGTTGCGGAGGTCAGATGGCAGTCGCACTGTGTAAAAACCAGTACCGTCGTTCAATCCCCCAGATTATGTAGCCAGCCCCGTAGGATACGGGATAAGGAGATGATGAGTAGTCAAAACATGCTGATATGATAATTTAATACCTACCAAACTGCGTGACCAATGAATTGTTTGTAAACTGTAGATAATCTGCCTACCCCAAAAGTAATAGGTATGGAATTATTGTCCGATTTGTAGGCTCGTTTATTTAAATCGTCGTTATATTTCCGTATTCGTATTTTTTAAAGTTACGTACATACATATAACCACGTCTTTATCCCTAATGGGCTAGGCAGAGCGTAATCGACCTAAACAAAGGTCGTTCCGCCATGTCTGACAAAGATTTGAGGGTTATTTAAGTTAAATTTGTAGGTATATTGCTGTAGTGACAGGTTGTGACATTTTTAAAAGTTGGTTGGAATTAACCTTCCTGAGAAGTTACTATTATATAATATCGCTATATATCTTCTTCCATGCAGAACATAAAGAAAAACATAAAATGTGCCAACTGCATTTCCTCCCGGGCATTCTGTCAAAACCAGCTAAGGGATCCGAGGGTTTCAGTTTATTGTAATTTAGGTGATAAGCTGACAACCTGTCACTACAGCAATATGCCTACAAATCTATCTTAAATAACCCTCAAAACTTTGTGACGTGGCGGATCGACCTTTGTGACGTTGAGTCGTTTACGCTCTGCCTACCCCATTAGGGATAAAGGCGTGATATATGTTGTATTATATCAAATCGGTCGTGTGTCTTTATGAAGTTTACCTACGAGAGTAACGAGATACCTACCTTCGTCCTTAGCCTACATAACAACTATCAGTGACTGCCTCCGTGGTCTAGTGGTCAGAGCCATGGGCTTACGATCCGGAGGTGTTAGGTACGATTCCCAGGCGGTTACACAAAGTTGATATTTGTCAATTTATCACTATGTGACATTTTCCCCAGTTTGGTTAGCACATTACAGGCTGAATCACCTAATTGTCCGGAAAGCTGCTTCGGAGGGCTTAAGTCAGTCCCGGTCGCTGTCATTGATAGTGGTCGTTACTCAAACTACGTCAGAGGCCTTAATAGAGCGGTTTGAAAACTCTGACACCAGGGTTCATCGGGTCGTTCGAGAATCCACTCGCTAAGATCAGTCATTCAACAATGAACAATTATGTTGAGATGATATCAAGTATATTTATTTTATTACTTAAACAAACTTCAGACAAAGATAAGATATTCATTTTGCAGTATGTATCAATTAAGGCCCGTAATTATAATCAGCACTTGAGACTGACAGCAAGTATAAGTTCGTATCAGAAATGTCAGTTCAGTATTGAGGGCCGTATTTATAAGGCTATCTCAAGATTGAGAGCAATATTAGGTATGAATTTGACAAGCCTTTTGTACTGAAATGACATTTCTGATACGTACTCAAACTGGGTGTCAGTCTCAAGTGCTGAAAAGCAGCTGGCACATTCTATGTTTTTTTCTCGCTCCCAGGCCAGCATGGAAGTAAGATATATAACGATATTATACAACGTGTTACATAAAGGATTTATGCATCGTGGAAATATGTGTAAATCTACCCATTAAACTTAACTTACTTCCATGCTGGACTGGGAGCGAGAGAAAAACATAGAATGGGCCAGCTGCATATCCTCCCGGGCATGCTGTAAAAACCAGCTAAGGGATCCGAGGGTTTCAGTATATTGTAATTTAGGCGATGGGCTGACAACCTGTCACTACAGCAATATACCTAGAATTCTATCTTAAATAACCCTCAAAACTTTGTCAGACGTGGCGAACGACCTTTGTTTAGGTCGTTTACGCTCTGCCTACCCCATTAGGGATAAAGGCGTGATTATATGTATGTATGTATGTATGTTAAACTTAACAAATTTTCCTTAGGAACATATACTATTTCCAACAAAGTTTCATGTATTTTAATCGAAAATCTTGTTTCAAAAACTTGTTTTAGCTATTAGATATGACAACAACATAATGAAGTAGTAATTTTATGAATTTGCATACATACATACATAAAATCACACCTTTATCCCTTACCTTACGGGGTAGGCAGAGCGTTAAACGACTCGTAAAAGGCGCTTTCGCCACGTCTGACAAAAATTTAGGGCAATTTTAGATTGAAAAGTGTATTGCTATAGTGACAGGTTGTCAGCCCATCGCCTAAATTACAATTCACTGTAACCCTCGAGTCCCTTTTGCTGACTTCAACAGCATGCCCGGGAGGAAGGGCAGCTGGAACATTCTATGTTTTTCTATCCCTCCCAGTCCAGCATGGAAGTAATATAATTATGAATTTGCCAACAACCATAATTTATTTTTGAAATGTGTTTTTGAATAAAAAGACATGAAACTTGGTCTACCTTTTATTCTAATTCTGAGTTGGAAATAGTATAGATCGAAATACGAAAAAAATCGTCCAAGCTTCCTATACTAAATACGCCAACAGCTGATGCTTTTCGTAGAGAAGGTCAAATTGTTTTTTTTATTTCGGTTTTCATTTAGGGAAAGTTGTTCAGTTCCATTTGCCGATGCATATACTCGTACCCTTTCTGTTACACGTTGTGTTAATAGTAACTTCTCAGGAAGGTCAATTCCAATCAACTTTTAAAAATACATACATACATAAAATCACGCCTTTATCCCTTACGGGGTAGGCAGAGCGATAAACGCCTCGTAAAAAGCGGTTTCGCCACGTCTGACAAAAATTAAGGGGAATTTTAGATTGAAAAGTGTATTGCTATAGTGACAGGTTGTCAGCCCATCGCCTAAATTACGATACACTGTAACCCTCGAGTCCCTTTTGCTGACTTCAACAGCATGCCCGGGAGGAAGGGCAGCTGGAACATTCTATGTTTTTCTATCTCTCCCAGTCCAGCATGGAAGAAGACGACCCTACAAATCGGACAATAATTCCATACCTATTCCTTTTGGGGTAGGCAGATTATCAGCAGTTTAAAAATAGTTTGGTAGGTATTAAATTATCATATCAGCATGTTTTGACAATCATCATATCTCATCATCTCCTTAACCTTATCCCGTATCTAACGGGGTATTGAACGAGGGTACTGGTTTTTACACAGAGCGACTGCCATCTGACCTCCGCAAACCAGAAGGGAAACCAGACCCAATCCTAGATTAGGTCAGAGTGTTCAAGCCGCCAATGCTTACCACTGGCCTCTGATATGGCTAAACGACTAATATCTACTTAACGTGCCTTCCGAAGCACGGAAGCATGAAATTCGAAAACCGAAAAACACATTGGTAGGTGGTGGGATTCGAACCACGATCTCCCGGTCAGAAGGCAGCGGCCCTATTCTTTACACCATCGGGCGCTCATCATGAGAGCAGAAAGGGACGGCGACAATTTTAGTGAAGGCCATTGTTTTTTAAATTAACATGAATTCTATTTAAAAAACGTAAAGTTTGTAATAGTAGGGTAGCTGCGCATACCCATATAAGCTTTCCTCTGATAATATACGTCAGTGTGAACCAACTGCCTCCGTGGTCTAGTGGCTAGTGCCATGGACTCCTGATCCGGAGGTCCTGGGTTCGATTCCCAGGGGGGAAACACAAAGTTGATATTTGAGAATTTATCACTTTGTGAATTTTTCCCAGTTTGGTTAGAACATTGCAGGCTGAATCACCTGATTGTCCGAAAAAGAAAAAGATTTCGTGCTTCGGAAGGCACGTTAAGCCGTCGGTCCCGGTCGCTGTCATTGGTCGTTACTCAAACCATGTCAGAGGCCTGATAGTTGTGCTACTAGGCGGTTTAAAAACTCTGACACCAGGGTTCATCGGGTCGATAGACTCGGTACCTACTCGACAGAAGAAGAAGTGTGAACTGAGCAGCTGGTGTTATTACTAGCCTCCTCGTCGCATATCATCACTACATACTCGTAGTATAAAACAAAGTCGCTTTCTCTGTCCCTATATCCCTATGTATCCATAAATCTTTAAAACTACGCAACGGATTTTGATGCGGTTTATTTTAATGGATTTTTATGTATAATACATGCATAATATAGTAGAGAAACACTGATCATTTCCGTGCGAAGCCGGGGCGGGTCACTAGTATCTATTAAAAACCAGGACGTATTGTGCATTTTTCCAGAATAACCATGAAACTGTTAGCTCTGCTGCTGTCGGCGCTGGCGCTGTCTCATCAGGTCCACCAGGTGGTCAGCTACAAGATCCTGGTGGTGACCCCGACTCCTTCCCGCAGCCACGCAACCCTGGCTAGAGGCATCGTCACTCCGCTTCTGGAGGCTGGACATGAGGTGAGCCCTAACGCTGTCTCATCAGGTCCATAGCACTGTCTCATCAGGTCCATCGCGTGGTCAGCTACAAGATGTTGGTGGTGACCCCGACTCCATCTCGCAGCCACGCAACCCTGGCTAGAGGCATCGTCACTCCGCTTCTGGAGGCTGGACATGAGGTGAGCCCTAACGCTGTCTCATCAGGTCCATAGCACTGTCTCATCAGGTCCATCGCGTGGTCAGCTACAAGATGTTGGTGGTGACCCCGACTCCATCTCGCAGCCACGCAACCCTGGCTAGAGGCATCGTCACTCCGCTTCTGGAGGCTGGACATGAGGTGAGCCCTAACGCTGTCTCATCAGGTCCATAGCACTGTCTCATCAGGTCCATCGCGTGGTCAGCTACAAGATGTTGGTGGTGACCCCGACTCCATCTCGCAGCCACGCAACCCTGGCTAGAGGCATCGTCACTCCGCTTCTGGAGGCTGGACATGAGGTGAGCCCTAACGCTGTCTCATCAGGTCCATAGCACTGTCTCATCAGGTCCATCGCGTGGTCAGCTACAAGATGTTGGTGGTGACCCCGACTCCATCTCGCAGCCACGCAACCCTGGCTAGAGGCATCGTCACTCCGCTTCTGGAGGCTGGACATGAGGTGAGCCCTAACGCTGTCTCATCAGGTCCATAGCACTGTCTCATCAGGTCCATCGCGTGGTCAGCTACAAGATGTTGGTGGTGACCCCGACTCCATCTCGCAGCCACGCAACCCTGGCTAGAGGCATCGTCACTCCGCTTCTGGAGGCTGGACATGAGGTGAGCCCTAACGCTGTCTCATCAGGTCCATAGCACTGTCTCATCAGGTCCATCGCGTGGTCAGCTACAAGATGTTGGTGGTGACCCCGACTCCATCTCGCAGCCACGCAACCCTGGCTAGAGGCATCGTCACTCCGCTTCTGGAGGCTGGACATGGGGTGAGCCCTAACGCTGTCTCATCAGGTCCATAGCACTGTCTCATCAGGTCCATCGCGTGGTCAGCTACAAGATGTTGGTGGTGACCCCGACTCCTTCCCGCAGCCACGCAACCCTGGCTAGAGGCATCGTCACTCCGCTTCTGGAGGCTGAACATGAGGTGAGCCCTAACGATGTTCCAGCAATGCCACGATGCGAAGTGTAGACTTCAATTTGTCATTTGAAACACTTCGGACCTTTTGATATTCCGTTCAAACCGCTAACTTAAGTTACCGATAGAGCCTGAGATGCTATCAGTTAAAAGAATATAACTCACTAAAAACACAGTCAACCGAAAATCCGTTCCAACAAAGATAATTTAGAATTAGAACCTTATAAATTAGCGATTCACAGTTCGTTGTAGTAACAGGTAGAAAAATTGCGATCAACGGCCACCAAAGGCAATGTTACTACAACGAACAATAAATTGCTATAATTTATGAGGAACCGGACCATTGAACCGGATTTTCAATAAATTGTGTTTTTTGTAAGTGTGATGTTTTTTTTTAGCTGCTGGGGGCGCCAATTTAACCTCTATCGGCATCGTTGTGAAATTCAATTACAATACCAGTAGTCTATGCATTTTCGGGATAAAAGCCGCTGGTCAATGTTTTATATATTTATTTTAGTTATTGTTGTTTAAGCAGCTAGCAGACTTGTGGTTAATTATATTAGGCAAAGCAAATGACATTTTCAGCTATTGCTTCATTTTATCATTTTACATTTGTTTTGACATTGTGCTTTATTGTGTATTATTATGAAATTAGCTATTGCTACATTTCGGTTTATTCTATTTCTTTGTTTGACATGTTTAAATTACTTTTATTATATTTTAACTTTATATTTTTGACAATCATTAATATGATAAATGTCCAAAAAATGTCATTTTTATTATTTTTACAATGTAATTATGAAATTGATAATATGAAATAAATAAATCTAATCAAATGGCTGATTCAAGCTCAGTGTAAACAATAATTAGACTTTTGAACTTTCTTGTTCTTCATAATGTCAGAGGTTTGGACTTATGGCGGTTGCCATTGTCACTTCGGGTGCTGTTTTACAACATGGTACCCGAGTTTCAGGTTTTGATCGTATTGTAAATAAATAATAATATAATATAATATTTAATTGAATCTAATGAATTGGAATGTATTGTTAATTTATTTATATGTTATATTTTTAATGTCTGAATGTTTTTAATTCTGAATGTTATGCTATATTAATTTAAGTTTTTTGTGATAAATATGAATTTTGTGATATGGATATGGATCTTTGGTCTGGAATAAACGATTTTTTTTTATTTTTTTTTTATTTTATTGTAATGCACAATTATCATAGTGGTCGTTACTCAAACCATGTCAGAGGCCTGATAGTTGTGCTACTAGGCGGTTTTAAAATTCTGACACCAGGGTTCATCGGGTCGATAGACTCGATATCCACTCGACAGAAGAAGATCATATTGGGCTCGATTCTAGATTTGCCGGCTGAAACTGAAATCTATTCGTCACTTTCAGACTTAAAACCGAAAAAGACAGGAGATCTTTTCTCTCCGGTTTTATATTTATAGTCGGTGGTTTTATGCGTTATCTGTTATTTTCAAATCAAACCAAATAATTAATAATGTGAGTCACAAGTATAATAATTTGTTACAATATAATAAAATGTCTAATTGCTCTGTCTGTCGGCGTATATATACCTTAAATTTTAAAATATTAATAATATAATTCCAAATGCCAGTTAAATAAATGAATAAGTCTTAATTCTGAACACATAATATAAATTAAAATTATTGTCACATATTTCATTTCAACTTATTACTATTTAAATATTCATCGACCGAGTAAAGTGTCATATCAATCAATATATTTAAAAAAAATATATGAATTTTAATATGCCTGGGGTCTCCCGTATACTCTAGCAATTTATTATAAACTAGCGACCCGCCCCGGCTTCGCACGGAAATTATCAGTGTTTCTCTACTATATCATGCATGTATTATACATATAAACCTTCCTCTTGAATTGCTCTATCCATTAAAAGAAACCGCATCAAAAACCGTTGCGTAGTTTCAAAGATTTATGACAGAGAAAGCGACTTTGTTTTATAATATGTAGTGATTTTTGGAGCCATAGTTAACATGCTTTTGTAATACAGGTCTGTTTTACATGACTTTAGCAGTACTTTATCACCATGACGAGCTATCAGTTTTTTTGGAAATATATTAACATTACTTCCCACAAGCTTCCATGCTGGACTGGGAGAGATAGAAAAACATAGAATGTTCCAGCTGCCCTTCCTCCCGGGCATGCTGTAGAAGACAGCAAAAGGGACTCGGGGGTTACAGTGTATTGTAATTTAGGCGATGGGCTGACAACCTGTCACTACAGCAATACACATTACAATCTAAAATTCCCCTCAATTTATGTCAGACGTGGCGAAAGCGCCTTTTAGGAGGCGTTTTACGCTCTGCCTACCCCGTAAGGGATAAAGGCGTGATTTTATGTACGTATGTATGTATGTACTTCCCACAAAAAGTGCGGATTCGTAAATGTACATAAAAGGTAGTGTAAGAATTTTTAACCTTTTAAAATAATATTTGAATTTTTTATCCGCCGTCATATGATATAAATTGACAGAAATATTGGGGGAACGTGTAAAAGCGCGTCAAAATCAAGCAGACAAAGTGTAAAACCATACAGTATAAATCGCCTGTCCTTTTTCAATTTTACAATTTTCTTCTTAGCGAGTGGATTCCCGAATCGAGCAACGACCCGATGAACCCTGTCGTCAGAGTTTTTAAACCGCCTAACACAGCTATTAGGCCTCTGACATAGTTTGAGTAACGAACACTATCAAAGACCGACGGCTTAACGTGCCCTCCGAAGCACGGAATCTTTTTTCTTTTCGGACAATCAGATGATTCAGCCTGCAATGTCCTAACCAAACTGGGGAAAACCTCACAAAGTGATAAATAGACAAATATCAACTTTGTGTTCCCCCTGGGAATCGAACCCAGGACCTTTGGATAGTAAGCCTATGGCTCTGACCATTAGACCAAAGAGGCATATTATTTTGAAAGTGACAGATAGATTGTAATTTTAGTTTTAGCCAGTAGAATCTAGAATCGAGGCCATTATTTGGCCAGTAAGCAATTATAGTCTGTCAACGTCGTGCTTACCGCGCCCTAGGGGTACAGACGTTGGCGGGGACGCGGTAGCACGCGGCGATTGCGAACATGAACACATTGCGTCGTGCTCGCTCACCCTCCTGCTTCACCGCCCGCACCCCCGTTACCGCGCCCTAGGGGTACAGACGTTGGCGGGGACGCGGTAGCACGCGGCGATTGCGAACATGAACACATTGCGTCGTGCTCGCTCACCCTCCTGCTTCACCGCCCGCACCCCCGTTACCGCGTCCCCGCGCACGTCTGTACCCCTAAGGCGCGGTAAGCACGACGTTGACAGACTATAGTAACATTTTATATTATTACAGGTGACATGGGGGGTCCCGTACATGGACCAGAAACCCCATAAGAACCTGAGGCTCATAGACTTGGGTGCATCTACGGCTTTCGTACAAGGTAAGGACATATCATCTCCCTAAACTTGTCCCGTATCTCACGGGGTCGGCTTCCTAATCTAGGGGATTGAACGAGGGTACTGGTTTTTACACAGAGCGACTGCCATCTGACCTCCGCAACCCAGAAGGGAAACCAGACCCAATCCTAGATTAGGTCAGAGTTTTTAAGCCGCCAATGCTTAGCACTGGCCTCTGTAAGGGCTTAACGACTAATATCTACGGTATTAAACGATATTAACCGGGACCAACGGCTTAACGTGCTTTTCGAAGCACAGAAAAAGCACCGAATAAACGTACATATCAAAATTCGAAAACCGAAAAACACATTGGTACGTGGTGGGGTTCGAACCACGACCTCCCGCTCAGGAGGCAGCGGCCCTATCCACTACACCATCCGGCTCTCCTACACCATCGGGCTCTCAAGAGGTCTAATAATAATCTTAATCTTCTTCTTAGCGAGTGGATTCTCAAGTCAAACATTTCCCGAAGAACCCAGGTTTTAGAGTTTTCAAACCGCACAAAAGCACAGCTATTAGGCCTCTGATAAATAAAACGTCCACTATCAGAGGCCGGGACCGACGGCTTAACGTGCCCTCCCTAGCACGGAATCCTTCTTTTTCGGACAATCAGGTGATTCAGCCTGCAATGTCCTAACCAAACTGGAGAAAACCTCACAAAGTGATAAATTGTCAAATATCATGTTTTTGTCCCCCCTGGGAATCGAACCCAGGACCTCCGGATCGTTAGCTCATGGCTCTGACCACTAGGCCACGGAGGCTGTTAATTGGAGATAGGTTATCCTTCTCTATTTACTACTAAACTAGTATTATTCTTATCTAATTAATCTAAAGTAACTGATTAGTGATTAGTTTGTCGTAAGAAGGTAAATAATTTCAATTGTTATGCAGTTTATTGAAGTATCATTAAAATCACTTGAGACAAAGCAGCCTATGGCTCGTATTTATAAATCGATCTCAAGATTGCGAGCAATATTAAGTATAGACTTGAAAGGCCAAAATATACTGAAATGACATTTCTGATACGAGCTGTCAGTCTCAAGCGTTGTTAATCAATACGGGCCTATGTTCCTAATCACCACATAGTATAAAACAAAGTCGCTTTCTCTGTCCCTATATCCCTATGGATGCATAAATCTTTAAAACTACGCAACAGATTATGATGCGGTTTGTTTTAATGGATAGAGTGATTCAAGAGGAAGGTTTATTTATATGTAAAATACATGCATAATATATAGAGAAACACTGATAATTTCCGTGCGAAACCGGGGCGGGTCGCTAGTGATAATAATTAATTATGCACCGCCGAAAAGGCAGAACTCGCGACATCTGTTGTTTTATACCTGCACCAACAGTCCTGGGGTGTCAGTCATGGGGTGACGATACTAGCCAAGTGGCGTCCCCATTAGTAAAAAAAACATAATTCACTAAAAACGCATTTAATCGGAAAACCAGTCCAACAGAATCAAGTTATAGTAATTAAGATAATTTATAACCATATAAAATATAGTAAGTCAGCTAAGGGATCCAAGGGTTTCAGTGTATTGCAATTTAGGCGATAGGCTGACAACCTGTCACTACTGCAATATAACTACAAATATATCTTAAATAACCCTCAAAAGTTTGTCAGACGTGGCGAAACGACTTTATTTAGGTCGTTTACGCTCTGCCTACCCCATTAGAGATAAAGGCGTGATTATATGTATGTAAATTAGCGATTCATAACTCGTTGTAGAAACAGGAAGAAAATGCCGTTGGTGGCCGTTATTCGCATTTTTCTTCCTGTTACTACAACGAACTCATCATCTCCCTAGCCTTATCCCGTATCACACGAGGTCGGCTACCTAATCTAGGGGATCGACCGAGGGTACTGGTTTTACACAGAGCGACTGCCATCTGACCTCCGCAACCCAGAAGGGAAACCAGACCCAATCCTAGATTAGGTCGGAGTTTTCAAGCCGCCAATGCTTAGCACTGGCCTCTGACATGGCTTAACGACTAATATCTAGGGTATTAAACGATATTACCCCGGACCAACCACTTAACGTGCCTTCGTGAATAAACGTACAAAATTACGTACGAAATTCTAAAACAGAAAAACACATTGGTACGTTTTGGGATTTGAACCACGACCTCCCACTCAGGAGGCAGCGGCCCTATCCATCACACCATCGGGCTCCTGTTACTACAACGAACTATGTATCTCTAAATTATAATAAAAATATAATCAGCCACCAGGCTACATTTCGGAGAATGTGCAGCATCGCTTCATGACCTGATACCCCCCTCCCCATTCCATCTCCGGGGTACGAGACGCCGGTTGGGATTCCACCCTTATGTTGTCGACATTCCAAGTTTTCGCACAAAGCGGTACGCTTCTACATTTTTAATGCGAACGGCCAAAGTGTGGAACTCCCTGCCTGCGGATCTATTTCCGGAACGTTATAACCTGGGCGTTTTCAAGGCGAGAGTGAACAGGCATTTTCTAGGCAATCATGCTCCATCATAGTCTACATCATCACTTCCATCACGTGAGATGGCGGACAAATGATTGCCTATCAAATATTTAAAAAAAAAAAAAAAAAAAAAACACCTGTCCGAAGCTGTGAATGAGTGGTGGAAGTCTATTTGTTCTTCTGATCTTCCCTCATCACTTCACTCCCAAGGGCAATGGGATGAGCTAATTTGTAAAAGGTACAGAGATTCTTCCATGCTGGACTGGGAGCAAGAGGAAAACATAGAATGTGCCAGCTGCATTTCCTCCCGGGCATGCTGTAAAAACCAGCTAAGGGATCCGAGGGTTTCAGTATATTGTAATTTAGGCGATCGACTGACAACCTGTCACTACAGCAATATACCAACAAATATATCTTAAATAACCCTCAAAACTTTGTCAGACGTGGCGAAACGACCTTTGTTTAGGTCGTTTACGCTCTGCCTACCCCATTAGGGATAAAGGTGTGATTATATGTATGTATGTACAGACAGACTCACTACATTTATGCGATAAAACAACAAACTGCGACCGCTTTCTGGCGGTTTTTGAAATAGAATCTGGATTTTGGCTCAACCCTCTGCCTTCGGCAAATATTGGGACCCTTCTTGACAGCTGCACTCTGTCCCTGGTGATCGGTCTCCGCTTGGGTCTTCGTACCAACCAGCCCCATGATTGCGGTTGCGGCACCAGGGTAAACATAACATAACATAACATAAAAATACTTTATTGCACGTAAGAATACAAATCATACAACACAACAGATAACAACAAAAAACAAGTACAACATAGGCGGCCTTATTGCTAAGGTAGCAATTTCTTCCAGGCAACCTTTGGGTCAAAGAAAAATGCGTAGCGGTAAGCGGGATATTGCAAATGCATACATACATACATACATATAATCACGCCTTTATCCCTAATGGGGTAGGCAGAGCGTAAACGACCTAAACAGAGGTCGTTCCGCCACGTCTGACAAAGTTTTGAGGGTTATTCAAGATGGATTTGTACGTATATTGCTGTAGTGACAGGTTGTCAGTCCATCGCCTAAATTGCAATATACTAAAACCCTCAGATCCCTTAGCTGGTTTTTACAGCATGCCCGGGAGGATATGCAGCTCGCACATTCTATGTTTTTCTCTAGCTCCCAGTCCAGCATGGAAGAAATGGCCTCTTCACACATCCAGGCAGCAAGTGCGAGAGCAGGTGCCGCGACTATAAGTGCAGAGACGCTTAAGGTGCGAAAGTATGAGCTTCCATGCTGGACTGGGAGCGATAGAATAACGTAGAATGTGCCAGCTGCATCTCCTCCCGGGTATGCTGTAAAAACCAGCTAAGGTATTCGAGGGTATATTGTAATTTACTCGATGGGCTGACAACCTGTCACTACAGCAATATACAGTTATTTCTAAACAACCCTCAAAACTTGTCAGACGTGGCGCAACGACCTTTGTTTGGGTCGTTGACGCTCTGCCTTCCCCATTAGGGATACAGGCGTGATATTATGTATGTATGTAGTATGAGCAGATTTCAAATAACTACATTTTCTCACCAATGGGTTTTGAAACTCTAAGCACATAGGGGCCCGAAACTAAAAAGTTCATGAGGGAAGTTTCAGTGCGCCTCCACAAGACATCAGGTGACCGACCGCAGAGCTGGAAGCTTCCTCGCCCAGCGTATTAGCCTAGCTATACAACGGGGGAATGCTGCCAGCTTGTTGGGAACAATGTCTGATGGAGACGCAGTGGGAGGCCTAATTAGTTTTTAATTAATTTTTAAATGTAGTTTAAGTTGTTTTATATATAATTGTGTTTTACTAAAATATAAATAAATTAAATAAAAATCTTAATTACTATACCTTGATTCTGTTGGACCGGTTTTTCGATTCACTGCGTTTTTAGCCACTTGGCTAGAATCGTCACCTTAACCTTCATAAGTGTTTACAAAACAAATTAGTTGAAAATACACAAGACTTACACAAGTTTGCTTCTTTTTCTATTACAGACATGGACATGACCAAGATAAGGAATAACCACACGCTTGTCCAGGAATTTGCCAATAACGTGACAACTGTGACGGCTTTGAACGAGGAGCTTCGAAAGACGCTTGTGAGAGAGAAGTATGATGCTGTCGTCACCGAGTGGTTTTTCTCAGACGTTGAAGCCGGGTAAGCTTTAATTTTAATCTGAATACATAGGCACAGAATATATAATAGTACTACAAACAGAATGGACATTCACCTCCCTTCCCCTGTCCGACATACGTCACAATCCGCGCCGGATTGTGAGCCACATTGAGCGTACGCTTAGCGGGTATGGCGCGCGCATGTTTACCAGTGTAACGGAAATAATAAAGTTTTGTGTTCCACATATGTGTAGGTACTGTTCCGTGTACGGATGTCTTTTTACCACAAGATATGACTCCAATAGGAACTTTTTAGATTCCACAGTGACAGTAGTATTATATTATCTGTGACAGTGATGAGAGACGGTAAATAAATTCATACAAAATATGCAACCTAATCTGTTCTAACTATTCAGTTACAGTGAACTACTTTAAAACGTTGGTTTAATCAAGAATTACAAAATGTCACAATAAATCTAAATCACAATGTCAAAACTTAAAACTAAAACCTACTCAGTCAAATAGACCGCCCCGAATCGTACCCGGTGGGAAGGTCCCATCCATCACGCTGGCAGCATTCCCTCGTTGGATAGCCAACGAGATGTGCTGTACCAGATACGACTCGGCGCGGGGGTCAGATCCGTTTCGTTTTAACCGCCGCCCCAGTTCCTTAATAAAACCTTTGGCTTCAGCACACCAAGAGCCCGCAACCTCTACCGCAAAAGGTACGAAATAGTACGATTCGCACAAATTATCGTACTTGGCCCGCTTTTGAGAGGCAGCCCACTCGGCCGCCGAGCCAGCCTCACGCGTTGTTCTTGGGAGATGAGACGCTGCAAAAGTACTAACGCAAGTAGCGTCCCAGATGAGACAGCGTCCCCTCTCCCAAGGCACTAAAGTAAGCCCGTCAGGACGTTTTCCATCGAGGCGGCTAAAACCTGGTGGCTCAAGAATTAGATCAATCAAGTGATGATTATGACCGGTATAACAAAATTTGTCAACCCTTATAACACGCACACAAACGCCATGCCATGCCAAGTGCAACAAGCCGTCTGTCGATGTGTGACCAAAATGACATGGTAGTTAGAATTGTCTGAGCTGTGACATAGGTACAACAATAACGTTTGTATTTTTTTAAGATTTTCTCCACTTTGATGAGGACAATGTAGGCAAGACCAAAAAATATAAACTAAGTTAGTAATTACGTTTGTACACTTACTTATTAGTCGTCATATTACATGTTTCGGGATTTCAGAGCCCCTTCATCAGGTTCTTGAGTACGATGCGTGACGCGATCGCGGAAACACCCTCTACGCAAGAACCTGATGAAGGGGCTCCGAAGTCGTTGGATGACGACTAATAATAAAAAGTAAGTGAACGACCGTACGGAAGGCTCGGAGAAAACTTGTTGGGGCTTTACACCAGCGTGGTTCCTTAGGACTACAACCACAATATGTCTCACTTAAGTGTAAATAAGTTAAAATCTACTTTCTTCCATGCTGGACTGGGAGTGAAAAAAAAAAAACATAGAATGTGCCAGCTGCATTACCTCCCGGGCATGCTGTAAAAATCAGCTAAGGGATCCGAGGGTTTCAGTATATTGCAATTTAGGCGATGGGCTGACAACCTGTCACTATAGCAATTTACCTACAAATCTATCTTAAATAACCCTCAAAACTTTGTCAGACGTGGCGGAACGACCTTTGTTTAGGTTGTTTACGCTCTGCCTACCCCATTAGGGATAAAGGCGTGATTATATGTATGTATGTATGTAAGTTAAAATCTAAATAATCTGTCGGTCCGGTCAGATACGGTCGCTGTTTCTGATTGTGTTTGCCACAAAAAAAGTCAAAGCCAATTAAATGGTTTCATAACTCTGAAACCAGCTTCCGTCGGGTCTTTGATCGCTTCTTCTTCTGTCGAGTGGGTGTCGAGTCTATCGACCCGATAAACCCTGGTGTCAGAGTTTTTAAACCGCCTAGTAGTACAACTATCAGGCCTCTGACATGGTTTGAGTAACGACCACTATCAAAGACAGCGACCGGGACCGACGGTTTAACGTGCCCTCCGAAGCACGAAATCTTTTCCTTTTTCGGACAATCAGGTGATTCAGCCTGCAATGTCCTAACCAAACTGGGGAAAAATTCACAAAGTGATAAATTCTCAAATATCACCTTTGTGTTTTTGATCGCTGGTCGTTGTTGTGAATTTGGAAAAAAAACGTTGATATAGCAGTAAAAGACCATCAGGTCGACAGACATAATAGGCATGTTGACTGGGTGGCTAAAAAAAAACAATTTGTTTACTATACTTAAAGCTGATAGCTAAAAATGCAGTGGATCTAATTCATCATTTAAATAATTAACATTTAAATTTATTAATCGAGTTAAAAAATATAGAAGTTATTGATTTGAGTAGTCAATATTTACTGGCGTCATAGCATTAATTTCATACAAAAAAGCGTTTTTAACATTTCATAAATAGTTTCTGATTTGACTAGTAAGAAAATTGCGTATTAATTATGTTTGTCAGTAGGTAGATACGTAACTCGTGCCGTCAAATGGTCCTAATTGTGACCATTTTAGCCAGTCGAGCTGCGAGCTGCGAAGTGAGAAAAAAAGTGAATTTATATTCAAGACTGCACTGATTACAAATAGCTATCTGCTCACTCTTACGCTTTGCCTATTTTGTGTCGCACTCAGCGTTTGTTTAGATATGCAATGTTATAAATAAGTATGTATATGTGTCGCGGAACAATGAGAGCCGATGGTGTAGTGGATAGGGCTGCTACCTCCTGAGCGGGAGGTCGTGGTTCGAATCCCACCGCGTACCAATGTGTTTTTCGGTTTTCGAATTTCATATGCACGTTTATTCGGTGCTTTTTCCGTGCTTCGGAAGGCACGTTAAGCCGTTGGTCCCGGTTAATATAGTTTAATACCGTAGATATTAGTCGTTAAGCCATATCAGAGGCCAGTGCTAAGCATTGGCGGCTTGAAAACTCTGACCTTATCTAGGATTGGGTCTGGGTTGCGAAGGTCAGATGGCAGTTGCTCTGTGTAAAAACCAGTACCCTCGTTCAATCACCTAGATTAGGAAGCCGACCCCGTGAGATACGGGATAAGGCTAGGGAGATGATGATGTGTCGCGGAACAATTAAAATGTGCGTGCAGTATGAACGTAAAGTATTTGTCAGTCATACGTTACAAGGCGGGCCCTTATAAAATAAGGTCAACAAAATCATCTGTTCATTTAAGAAGCACGTGCCTATCCACGTGCAAGGCCACTTGGACTGCGGTTGCGGTCATATCAATAGAAGCTATGCATAAAAAAAACGATGTCTGAACTCATCATCTCCCTAGCCTTTTCCAGTATCTCACGGCGCCGGCTACCTAATCTAGGGAATTGAACGAGGGTAATGGTTTTAACACAGAGCGACTGCCATCTGACCTCCACAACCCAGAAGGGAAACCAGACCCAATCCTAGATTAGGTTTTAGTTTTCAAGCCGCCAATGCTTAGCACTGGCCTCTAATATGGCTTAGCGACTAATATCTACGGTATTAGACTATATTAACCGGGACCAACGGCTTAACGAGCCTTCCGAAGCACATAAAAAAAAAACAAATAAACGTACATATGAAATTCGAAATCGAAAAACGCATTGGTACGTGGTGACATTCGAACCACGACGACGTCCCGCTTAGGAGGCAGAGCGGCCCTATCCACTACACCATCGGGGTGTAAAATCGGTGTCTGAACTCATTTAAAAATATATCAAATATTATGATAACAACAGTGAAAACAGAAATTAAATTGATCTAAACATCACATGGCGCTCCTGTCTTTAAAGTATTTTTATTTTGAGTACCTACTGCTGCACTGCTCTAACAGGGTTCTTATTGTATGGCATTGCCTCCGTGGTCTAGTGGCTAGTGCCATGGACTCCCGATCCGGAGGTCCGGGGTTCGATTCCCAGGGGGGGAAAACACTAAGTTGGTATTTCAGAATTTATCACTTTGTGAATTTTCCTCAGTTTGGTTAGGACATTGCAGGCTGAATCACCTGGTTGTCCGAAAAGATAAAGATTTCGTGCTTCGGGCACGTTAAACCGTCGGTCACGGTCGCTGTCTTTGATAGTGGTCGTTACTGAAAAACCATGTCAGAGGCCTGATTGTTGTGCTACTAGGCGGTTTAAAAACTCTGACACCAGGGTTCACCAGGTCCATAGACTCGATACCCACTCGACAGAAGAAGAAGACTGTTAATTTTAAAAAGTAGTCGCTAGTCATGCATATACATTTGTAGGTAGGTATATATAAAAATCAACATAATTTTTGAAGGTCAAAACAAGAATAAAGGCAATACCATGCAATACTTAAATATACCTATAAATTTTCTCATTTCAGAGAAACAAGAATCAATAGGTTGAAATTTATTAGAATCAACACTGACATTACTGGCACATACATGTTTACGCCGCTAGGTTTCGAAACCTTGGGTCCTTGGGGCCCGTGTACAAAAAAAATCATAAAGGACCTTTCAGGGCGTCTCAGTGGGGTCACTGGTGACCGTAGGGCCGGTAACTTTCTGGCACAACGGATCAACCTCGCCATCCAGAGGGGTAACGCTGCCAGCGTCCTCGGCACCATGCCCCAAGGGGACGCTCTGGAGGCCATATATTATTTATAGTTATTTTTAAGTTTTATTTTGTATTTTTTTTTATATTATTAGTAAATAAAAAAATTTAGAACCAATTGTTTGTTAAAATAATGGTAAATATGATATCACTCTGTCACGGTTACAACTTATTTTTTATCTCCCGGGTTAATTTAGGGTCATTCATACAAGATACCACTGATTTAGATAGTTCTATGAATATTCCAGGAGAGGATTTGTTATTTGTGTGTAGCAGCGTCATCTTTGTTTCAAAAGATGAATCAAATCCTATAAAAAAAGCGATATATATGTTTTTTTCCATGCGGGACTGGGAGCGAGAGAAAAGCAAAGAGTTTGCCAGCTGCATTTCCTCCCGGACAAGCTATAAAAACCAGCTGAGGGATACGAGGGTCTCAGTATATTGCTATTAGGCAATGGGCTGAGAACCTGTCACTACAGCAATAGACAAAATCATCTTAAATAACCCTCAAAACATTGTCATACGTGACGGAACAATCTTTGCTTGAGCTTGGGTAGTTTGCGCTCTGCCTACCCCATTTCGTCGAATCGAAACGCAAAGAATCACTACATAGTATAAAACAAAGTCGCTTTTTCTGTCCCTATATCCCTATGTATGCATAAATCTTCAAAACTACGCAACGGATTTTGATGCGGTTTCTTTTAATGGATAGAGTGATTCAAGAGGAAGGTTTATATACTCGTATATAATACATGCATAATATAATAGAGAAACACTGATAATTCCCATGCGAAGCCAGGGCGGGTCGCTAGTTAGGGTTAAAGACGTAATAATATGTATGTATGTTTTCTAGATACGCAGCAGTCCAACAAGTCCCCTGGATCATGTTGTCCGGGATGGTGATGCACGCTCACGTCGAGGGTTTGGTGGATGAGATCAGATCTGTCTCTACCGTGCCCCTGGTCTTCCACGACTTCACTGTACCCATGAGCTTCTACGAGCGGGTTGTCAACACGTTCGCCTTCATTATGATGAGGATAGGAACGTTGTAAGTTCTCTTCTTCTTCTTCGAAAACGGTTCATCACAAATATAAAAATGTTCGTTGTAGTAACAGGTAGAAAAATTACCGTTGGTAGTCGTTGATCGCAATTTTTCTATCTGTTACTACAAAGAACTATGAATTGGTAATTTATAAGTTTCTAAATTATCTTCCTTACTATTACTTGACTCTGTTTGACTGAATTTTCGATTCTTTGTGTTTTAGTGAAGTTTTTAACTGATGGGGACGCCACTTAGGCTCTATCGGCACCTTATACCAAAACCATTTACCAATTTTTGTTATTTTATTCTAGCCTGGACGAGTCATCAAACGCTGCCCGCTATGAATCCTTCTTTGCTCCTCTGGCTGCGGCTCGCGGCGTCACCTTGCCTCCGTACAGGGACGCTGTATACAACGTGTCAGTGCTGCTCGTGAACTCACATCCCTCCATTGCGCCCGCCTTCAGTCTGCCGCCCAATGTTGTTGATATCGGAGGGTACCATATCGACAAGCCACAGCCATTGCCCAAGGTTAGCTTTCTTCTGCGGAAACACGCAATTAACCCTGGTGTCAGAGTTCTTAAACCACCTAATGATAACAGCTAACAGGACTCTGACATGGTTTCTTTGGTGTAACGATCACTATCAAACACAACGCCAGGACCGACAAAGTACGGTTGGCTAACTATACTGTTACAGCTTTTCTCAATATTTTACTGTGACTGCGAAGGAAGCGATATTAACAATTTGCACTTTCCCTTCTAGGACATCCAACAAATCCTGGACTCGTCCCCACAAGGAGTGGTATATTTCAGCATGGGCTCGGTGGTGCAGGCCAGTAAACTGCCGCTGAGTCTCCGTAAGGACCTGATCGCCATGTTGGGAGAACTTCCCTACACGGTGCTGTGGAAGCTCGAGGAAGAGCAACCGGGACTTCCTAAGAATATCGTTGCGAGGAAATGGTGGCCGCAAGCTGGAGTTCTAGGTCAGATTTGGCAGTTTGAATTTACTCTACTACAGTAAAAAAAAAACTATTGTCTACTTTTACTGTTCGAAATACGCTTTTCCATCTGAGAGGCAAAATTTCCGACTGAATTTGGGTGCCTGACGGCGCGCCCTGAATTTTGATTCCTGGTCTGCTGACGGCGTCCTCTGCATTTCCAGGTGCCGATATACTGTAAGTGCACCCCCATAAGTTAAAAAAGTGCCTCAACTGCTTCCGTGGTCTAATGGCTAGTGCCATGGACTCCTGATCCGGAGGTCCTGGGTTCGATTCCCAGGGGGGAAACACAATGATGATATTTGAGAATTTATCACTTTGTGAATTTTTCCCCAGTTTGGTTAGGACATTGCAGGCTGAATCACCTGATTGTCCGAAAAAGAAAAAGATTTTGTGCTTCGGAGGGCACGTTAAGCCCTCGGTCCCGGTCGCTGTGTTTGATAGTGGTCGTTACTCAAACCATGTCAGAGGCGTGATAGTTGTGCTACTAGGCGGTTTAAAAACTCTGACACCAGGGTTCATCGGGTCAATAGACTCGATACCCACTCGACAGAAGAAGAAGTTAAAAAACTCATAACCTCATAAGTTATGAGTCATAACTCACTAACAACACAGTGAATTAAAAATCCGTTCCAACAGACTCAAGTAATAGTAATGAAGATAATTTAGAACCTTATAAATTAGCGATTCATAGTTCGTTGTAGTAATAGGTAGAAATATTGCGATCAACTGCCACTAACGGAAATTATTTACCTGTTACTACAACGAACTAAGAATCGCTTATTTATAAGGTTCTAAATTATCTTCATTACTATTACTTGAGTCTGTTGGACCGGATTTCCGAATCACTGTGTTTTTAGTGAGTTGTTTTTTATCGAGACCTTAAGAACATACATACATATAATCACGCCTTTATCCCTAATGGGGTAGCCAGAGCGTAAACGACCTAAACAAAGGCCGTTCCGCCGCGTCTGACAAAGTCTTGACCTTAAGAAAACCTCTAATATTACAGCGCATCCCAATGTGAAGCTGTTTATCACGCACGGCGGTCTACTGTCGACCCTGGAAGCGGTACATCACGGTGTGCCGTTACTGGCGATACCAGTATTCGGTGATCAGCCGAGCAACGCCGCGCGAGCCACCAGAGCTGGCTTCGCGCGGCAAGTACCCTTTGCGGAAAATATGGGCGCGGACTTGAAGCGCGAACTGAACGAGATGTTGGAGAATGACAGGTAATTTATTTATCTATTTCACCACTTATGGCAGGATATACAAGGTTTTGGCTTTTATAAAAATATTACATCTAGGATTGAAATAGCAATAAATACGGACACGCGGCTTAGGCGATGCACACATTGAGCTCCGCGTTACGTCGCGTAGCGCAGATATTGTATATGTTCCACTGTTTGAACAGAGCAGTTGGTTGAGCACAGAGCAATGGAACATAGAAAATATCTGCCCTACGCGACGTAGCGCGGAGCTCAATGTGTGCATCGCCTTAGATGGGCATAAAATACATAAATACATACAAAACTCACGCCTCTATCCCTACTAGGGTAGGGAACGAAAATAAAATACTCATTAAAATACTCGTTCTAGGGAAAGGTCAGGTCAGGAGTACCCTAAACCGACGAGCGTGCATGAAAAGATTGATGAATGTAGATGAAGCGAAAGAAGTTTGCAAGGATCGTAGCAAATGGAAGGATGTGATCTCTGCCTACCCCTCCGGGAAAGAGGCGTGACGTTATGTATGTATGTAAAATACTCATTTTAAACTTTAATAAAAGTTTGCAATTCATGTCAAGAGATGCCGTGGGTAGGAAACAATGATGCGATAGCTTAGTTTGTGCATGTGTCAATAAGTTCTCAAAATTATATTGACGCACACAACGATAGATGGCGGTTTAGTAACTGTTTCTGGCACGTAACAAACACATTCTTTCAGAATTTATTACACCTTTATCCCTAATGGGGTAGACAAAACGTAAACGACCTAAACAAAGGTCGTTCCGCCACATCTCACAAAGTTTTGAGGGTTACTTAAGATAGGTTTGTAGGTATATAGCTGTAATGACAGGCTGTCAGCCCATCGCTTAAATTGCAATATACTTCTTCTCCTTAGCGAATGGATTCTCGAGTGAAACGATCCGATGAACTGAAACCCTCGGATCACTTAGCTGGTTTTTACAGCATGATGCCCAGGAGGAAATGCAGCTGGCACATTCAATAGTTCAGCATGGTAGCTACCTATACTTTATGTAAAACAGTATTTTATATTATTTCTTTCTTTTCTTTCATACTATACTGGGAGCGAGTGATAAACATAGAATGTGCCAGCTGCATTTCGTCCCGGGCATGCTGTAAAAAACCGCTAAGGGATCCGAGGGATTCTGTACATTGCAATTTAGGCGATAGGCTGGCAACCTGTCACTACAGCAATATACCTACAATTCTATCTTAAATAACCCTCAAAACTTTGTCAGGCGTGGCGAAACGACCTTTTTCTAGGTCGTCCACGCTCTGCCTACCCCATTAGGGATAAAGTCGTGATTATATGTATTTTATTATTTCAGCTACTACAAGCAGGCGAAATACCTGTCGAGTCTGTTCAACAACCGGCCGGTGCAGCCCAGGCAGCTTATTACGCACTACATTGAGTTAGCCATACAAAGCAAAGGTAAAGTACCGGTAGTTGTGCGATGCAGCCACACATTTATTTATTATAAAAATTTTAAAAATTCTACACAGCGATTAACATAAGGTAGGTACGCAACAAAAACCTGTATGTAGGTTTATCCGTGCGCCCTGATATCGTCATCACGGCGGCGGCGCTCGGTAAGTATCTCTATTGTCTATCAACGTCGTGCTTACCGCGCCCAAGGGGTACAGACGTTGGCGGGGACGCGGTAGCACGCGGCGATCACAGATTAGACAGTATAATGCGGCGATTGCGAACATGAACACATTGCGTCGTGCTCGCTCACCCTCCTGCTTCACCGCCCGCACCCCCGTTACCGCGTCCCCGCGCACGACTGTACCCCTAAGGCGCGGTAAGCACGACGCGACGTTGACAGACTATAGTGATCAACCAGTTATTGTTTTCGCGGCTCGTTTGAGCCAAACGCAAGTACAGTCCTGCCGCCGGTATCGGGCAACTGTACATTAAAACTTGCATTATCCTGCCTGCCGGTCGGGTAGCTGATGGAGCTTCTAAAAACTAAATGTGAACGCCGATTTCTTGAATATTAAATTTATTTGCACATTCAACATAGACTTGGCTACAGAGATATTTTGGGAAGATAAACGTTCAGTGCTGCCAACTTAAAACAAAATACAACTCAATGTTACCAACAGTAGTACTATAAATTCATTCATTCATACTATTATTTATTCTGTGACAGTACTATATAAGTTCAGAGAAGAAACTTTTTTTTTTAACTCGTTACGCCAATTTTTTATAAAATTTACCGACAGGGACAGCGTCCCGCAAACTGATAGAGGTTGCTCAGTCAACGAAACTAAACAAATTTCACGAGGTTCTATTTCAGGAAATTAAAAAAAAAGGTTTTTCCATCCAGCCTTTTTTTTTAACTTCCTGAAAAAAATCAAAAAATCCGGTGATAGTTGCTCAGTTTCGTTGACTGGGCAACCTCTATCAGTTTGCGGGACGCTGTCTCTTATACACGATATGGTAAGCTTATCTATGAGATAGTTCAAAGAATGGGCTATTTTCATGTAATCATAGACATTTAATCACGCCTTTATCCCTAACGGACTAGGCGGAGCGTCAACGACCAACGACCCTCTAATTCCTTAGCTGGTTTTTACAGCATGCCCGGGAGATGATGGCACATTCTATGTTTTTCTATCGCTCCCAGTCCAGCAAGGAAGTATAAGCTTTTACATAATCACGCCTTCATCTTTTATGGGGTAGGCAGAGCGTAAACGACCTAAGCGTAAAACCTCAATTTTGCATTCCCAGGCGCCTACCACCTCCGATCTAAGACGCATCTATACGCGTGGTACCAGCGCTGGTTTTTGGACCAACTGGCGGCTTTTCTGGCGTTGCTGCTCATCCCTTACTTGGCCATCAGAAGACTCTGCAGGAAAGCACCAAAACCCGCAAAGAAGGCCAAGAGAAATTAATTTATTCAGCATTTGGGGAAGGTTATTAGTTCTAAGCATGTTCAGAAAGATTTCCGTTAGGTTATGTGTGTAATTGTGGCGCCCGCATTAGTAATAGATTAATTGTTGTGTCTTTATTACAAACATTTTCATATATGGTACATTACTCAGAGAACGCAAAAAAGTGATTTGTGGTCGAGATTTGGGTCGAGGAGCAGTGGAGACCTTAAAATATATATTTATTTTTAATGGCTTCACATCCCTATATAAAGCTATTTCGTCTGAGAGAACTATAGTACTTTTCTTTCATTTTTGGCCTTTGATAAACAATAAACAAACTAGATGCACAATCACGAAGAAACCCCGACCAAACAATGTCCGAGCCGCACTGCACATACGTATAGTTATTGTAACATAAAAATATTCCTTAAATTTTGGACCTTAACGCGTCAAAGAAAGGGAACAATATCAATAGCACTCGCACATACTCGTACTATCATTTTGACTGAGCACTTCGTCATTGTGTTACGTCAATAGCCGCGAGCGAGCAAGGTGATAGATACTGAATGAAAATTCTCCCCGATTGACGTGATGGGCAGATTTTTGCCGCGGACACTTTTTGAGTGAGATTGTGCATCTACAAGGTGGCGCAAAAGAAATCACCCTATTGGAAGATGCTCTCATTTTTGCAAATGGCCGCCAATGTCAAATCTGTTTTGACATTTGTGGACTAGACAGATGCAGAATACAAGTGAACAAGCCATGGAGCGATACACTCCCCAAGAACGCGGAAAAATCGTGTCTATTTTTTTGAGTAACAATTCGTCTGTGGTGTTGGCGCAGCGCGAATTCCGTCGCCGATTCCCCGGCCGTCCGACACCGACTGCGCAAACACTGCGACGTTTAGCCACCAACCTTGAAGAGTATGGGACCACACGAGACGTTGCTAAGAGTGGCCGGCCCCGGAGCGCCCGTTCTGCCGAGAATATCGCCGCTGTAGCCGAGGACGTTGAAGTGAGCCCCGAAACATCGACCAGACGACGTGCCACGCAATTGGGCCTCAGCCGGCGGTCCTTGCAGCGAATTTTGGTGCGAGACTTGAAGATGTTTCCTTACAAAGTCCAGACCGTGCATCAGCTGCTGCCTGCCGACCGCCAAACGCGCGTAACCTACGCCCAAGCCATCCTCAATCTCGAGGAAGAATTGGACAATTTTTCGACCAAAATCATCATGAGCGATGAGGCTCATTTCCACCTCAGCGGTTACGTGAATCGGCAAAATTATCGCTTCTGGGGCACCGAGAATCCACGAGTGATGCACGAGGAGCCGTTACACCCGCTCAAAGTGACTGCGTGGTGCGCTGTTCACGCTGGAGGAGTCATCGGGCCATTTTTTTTCGAGAACGCCGCGGGTCAAACGACAACAGTGGACGGTGCGCGCTATAGGGCCATGTTGACCGAATTTTTTCTGCCGCAATTGGACGAATTGGGACTGGAGGACATGTGGTTCCAACAGGACGGGGCAACGGCGCACACTGCACGAGCCACAACCGACATTCTGAAGGCGGCATTTCCGGGTCGCCTAATCTCTCGTTTTGGCGATTTGCACTGGCCGGCCAGATCGCCCGATTTAACGGTCCCGGACTTCTTTTTATGGGGTTTTTTGAAGTCTCGTGTTTACGTCAACAAGCCTGAGACCTTGGAAGCCCTCAAAGACAACATTCGACACGAGTGCGAGAATCTGTCGCCCGAAGTTCTCGCCGAAGTGATGAAAAATGCCATAAAACGAGCCCGTATGGCAATCAATTGTAACGGCGCCCATTTGGCCGATATCATCTTCTCGACTTGACCAGTAAAATTCTAAAGGTGCAAATAAATATAATCAAAAAACAGATTCGAAGTTTTTCATTTAGAAAAAAAATGAGAGCCAAACAACATCGGATGACTTCTTTTGCGCCACCTTGTAGTTAGTTTATTGTTTATCAAAGTTTTTGGCATTTAAGATTTGCATGGCGCCTTTGACAGGCGCACATTCCATTCGGTCATTCATTCCATTTAGTAAATTTAAAAAGTTTAATACGCATTCAGCCTTAAAATAATCAATAATGTGAACTAAAAAAACACGTAAACCACACTAATGTGTCCTTGAAGACTTCGTGAAGCGGTCGTTAATGGTCATTGTTGTCGTTTGGAGAAATTGTTGGCGTAGTGCGAATATGAGTGCCGAAAAGAGTGAATGTAAGCTTTGTTATTTTTAAATAATGAATATATTTCCGGGCAAATGGGAGAAAAATATTTCACGCTCCAGAACATGATTTGATTTTCCATTTTATAACCCTTTAATATCATAATTTGTAAATAGTATCTATGATTTGTATTACAATACAAAACTTGGATGATTAGTGTGAATTAAGACATGATAGAATGAAGAATTAATTCATGCTGTGGCAAACCATAAAAATCATGAAAATATTTGTATTTCGGATACAATTAATTTATTACGGAAGATACTGTGATACATGTAAACATGTTGTAAAGCTATTAAATAAATACAAAATAATAAATATGTTATAATATATGGTTTTATTATAAGTACCTATTCAAATGTATCGATTGAGGGCACTGAATACCTTAAAACAATCTATCATACATAGAATACTAATAACAATACACAATTAAAAAAAACCTGATTTGTCTGTTTGATTGACGGACAGCTAACATAGAACTAGTGGTCAGAGTCATAGGCTTACGATCCGGAGGACCTGGGTTTGATTCCCAGGGGGGAACACAAAAGTTGATACATACATACATACATACATAAATCACGCCTTTATCCCTTACGGGGTAGGCAGAGCGTTTAACGCCTCGTAAAAGGCGCTTTCGCCACGTCTGACAAAAATTGAGGGCAATTTTAGATTGTAATATGTATTGCTATAGTGACAGGTTGTCAGCCCATCGCCTAAATTACAATACACTGTAACCCTCGAGTCCCTTTTGCTGACTTCAACAGCATGCCCGGGAGGAAGGGCAGCTGGAACATTCTAAGTTTTTCTATCTCTCCCAGTCCAGCATGGAAGAAAGTTGATATTTAACAATATATAACTTTCGAGGTTTTCCAAAGTCTGGTTAGGGTATTACAGGCTGAATCACCTGAGTGTCTGAAAAGAAACAGGATTCCGTGCTTCGGAGGACACGTTAAGCTGTTCTCTGTCGTTGATAGTGGTCGTTACTCAAACCACGTTAAAGACCTAATTGCTGTGCTACTAGGCGGTTTGAAAACTCTGACACCAGGGTTCATCGGGTTGTTTGATTCGAGAATCCACTCGCTAAGAAGAAGAAGAAGCTAACAGAGAAAGGAAATCAGTACAGGATTTGTATTTTTGAATCACTCGATCTCCAATGCGCATACGAAAGAGTAGCTTTCGCATGCAATTTTCATACAATTTACCTTGCGAATGTTAGTTTTTCGTATGCGAGATCAATACAACTCCTGATTGACCGTGGCGTGATTTTTATTCAAGCGGACAAATTGAGAACTACAAAATAATGGTTGCATGCAAATTGAAGCAATAACAGCAATAGTGGCGACGCAGGCGACGTTACAGGTGAACAGATTTCGCGCTCAATCTGTAAACAAAAATAAAAAAATTGCTATCTATAACTGCAGTTAACACTGAATTATTTATTTATTTGGCTTCGCACGGAAATTATCAGTGTGTCTTTACTATATTATGCATGCACGTACTAGATGCTAAATTCATGCAATATTACAACAAATGCATACTTATTACATAGGTATTAAATTTGTATTCATCTGTGTACATGTAAATAGGATAGTAATTTGACACAGCACAGCACAGCAAAATGTTTATTTTTGTTTTGACAACAAAATCCCTAAAAAGTGGCCATCTAACAAGTATAGAAGAAATAGATTGTTGTTTGTTAACAACAAAAATGAGATTTCTTTCTTCTGGTATGGTGTAGAAATGAAAACTACGTAAATTTTATAGCCCCATCTGTTGTCGAGTAGCTGAACTGATCCTTTTTTTTTTTAATATGTATTTTATACGACCAACCAAAGAGATTTTATTCTAAAATTGAGAACTTTGAAATCAAAGATATTTGAAATCGTATTCAGACAAAGAAAAAACATACAAAAGTTTTGGCGCCATTTTCATTTTACAAAATTTTATAAAGGAGAATGCTCACCTTGTAAAATAAAGATGAAATTTGCTATGTGCTATATTTAAGGCACTTACATTAAATTAAGTTTTAGTCGTTCGTTTCAGCGCTCACTAATGTTTCCACTGCATCGCCACCGTCAGGCTAAAACAAAGAAATATATATTACACAAAAAGAATGTTGGACTGATTGCGATATATCTAAACCTACCTGCACATATATTTCTTCCATGCTGGACTGAAAGCGATAGAAAAACATAGAATATGCCAGCTGCATTTCCTTCTGAGCATGCTGTAAAAACCAGCTAAGGGATCTGAGGGTTTCAGTATATTGTAATTTAGGCGATGGGCTGGGACAACCTGTCACTAAAGCAATATACCTACAAATCTATCTTAAATAACCCTCAAAACTTTGTCAGACGTGGCGGGACGACCTTTGTTTGGGTCGTTTACGCTCTGCCTACCCCATTAGGGATAAAGTTGTGATTATATGTATGTACCTGCATATCAGCAACAGTTAAGGGTGGATCGTCCTCCCTTAGCACGGTCTCACCATCGAGTTTCTTCAAATTTGGCAGTCGCCTCGCCGCTTCAGACCGCCATGCTTCTAGCTCACAGCCGTCGTACAGTGGGTTGCCCACGAACAACAGGTCTTCCAGCTGTGGAAGTTCCTACAATTCCAGGGCATTTTCTACATGAAATATAATATTTGCCTTCAATTAGGTCTTTTCAGGGTGACCTG
This sequence comes from Scrobipalpa costella, assembly GCA_949820665.1. NCBI lineage: Eukaryota > Metazoa > Arthropoda > Insecta > Lepidoptera > Gelechiidae > Scrobipalpa > Scrobipalpa costella. The sequence continues at coordinate 7,814,067 of OX463322.1, read as the reverse complement.
AATAGTTTCAAATGCTCCATCAGATGGCTCTAGCTGTACATGAACTGTCAATGTTTTGAGTACGTTCACACAATCGCCATGCATTATCAATATTGTTTTACGTGAAAATAAAATTTTTATGGCAGAACTAGCGCAGTCTAAAAGGGAAAATAACAGTTTATCGTTTTGTTTTACGTTTTTTCCCAAAAACATTTAAAAAACATACGTTATAAATTTTATACTGAGCCGTCTGAACGCAGCCGTAAGACATAAGAATGAGATTCACCGCTCATCTTTTGAAAAGCCACCTATCAGCAATATAGTGAATCTCACCACTAATGTCATTCTTCCATGCTGGACTGGGAGAGATAGAAAAACATAGAATGTTCCAGCTGCCCTTCCTCCCGGGCATGCTGTAGAAGTCAGCAAAAGGGACTCGAGGGTTACAGTGTATTGTAATTTAGGCGATGGGCTGACAACCTGTCACTATAGCAATACACATTACAATCTAAAATTGCCCTCAATTTTTGTCAGACGTGGCGAAAGCGCCTTTTACGAGGAGTTTGACGCTCTGCCTACCCCGTAAGGGATAAAGGCGTGATTTTATGTATGTATGTATGTATGTCATTCTGTAAAACCCTAATTGGTAAATAGCGAGCAAATATACAAAAAAAATACCTGTAATTTATTAAATTCACTCCATTCTTTAACAAGATTGTTGCTCATGTAGAGAACTTTTAAGTTTCTTAGAGCACTAATACCCTTTAGTTTTTCTATCAAGTTATAAGAGAGCCACAGTTCTTCTAATGTGTCCGCTACTGTTTCCTGAAAATTGCTATTTTTATATTTTTACTTATATAATTAATACCAGGTGTAAGGGACAGCGTCCCGCAAACATATAGTGGTTGCTCAGTCAACACTGTACGTACAACTATCACCGGTTTTTTTTTAATGTGAAAAAAAATGGCTTTTCCATACAAATTGTCTGATTGAAGTGAACATTTTGTATGAAAAGCCATTTTATCTCTTCCTGAAAGAATTTCCTGGTAGAAGTTGTTCAGTGTCGATGACTGAGCAACCCCTATCAGTTTGCGGGACGCTGTCTCTTACACTTGGTATGCCTTCCTAAATTCAGTCAGCATACAGTGTAGCTAAGCTCTAGTTGATAATTTCATAATGGTAGCGATTCCATGAGGACACAACCTATCTAAATCTTGACTAAAACTGTTGCCGTCCCTTTCTGTTCTCTGATGGTAGAAAATGGAAGGTAACGTTTTTAGTTAAAATTTTGTGATTTTGTGCGCATACGAATTTCCCCCAGTATGTAATCTAAAAAGCGTGCTAAATTCAAAACTCACCATTCCAGAAAAGGACTTAATATAGTTTCTTCCTAAAGATAAAATACGAAGTTTCTTGAAAGTATTTAATCCGGATGCTTTTTCAATCATATTCGTAGAAAGGCTTAATTTTCTAAAATAAAAGGGTAGATTTCATGTATTCTTGTTGTTAGAAGAGGAAAGGATTTTTTAAATAATCATTACCTATTTAGTGTGTACTTTATCTATTTGTTTAAAAGACAGATTCAAAAGCCTTTAACGAAAAACGGTACATTTTATGACCATTGGGAATATTTATTTGTATTTGGATTCTAGGTTCTAAGGCCCGTATTGATAATCAGCACTTAAGAATGAAGGCAAGTTTGAGAGCTTATCAGTACAAAGGAAAGGAAAAAGGGGATATACACCTGCAAAAAACTACCGCCGTGGTTTAGTGGTCAGAGCCATGGGCTCACGATCCGCAGGTCCTGGGTTCGATTACAAAGTTGATATTCAAATGATTGATTTCAAAGTTTCGAAGTTGACATTTGTCAATTTAACACTTTATGAGATTTTACCCGGGTCGGGAAGAAAAAAAGCTTACATGCTTCGGAGGGCACGTTAAGCCGTCGGTCCCGGTCCCTGTCTCTGACAGTGGTCGTTACACATACCATGTCAGAGGCCTATTAGCTGTGCTATAAGACGGTTCAAAATCTCTGACACCAGGTATCGTCGGGTTGATCGACTCGATACCGACATGACAAAAGAAGTACAAATCGGCCTGGCAAATCCATATATCATATTGGTCCCAAACTTGAGATCGCTTTATAAGTACGAGCCTATGTTCATTCGCTCAATCTCTACCTTGTCATAATACACTTACTCGCAGTTTGTAAGGCAAGCCAATGTATTGTCCATTTTTTCTATCGGAGGAAATTGGAACATCAAATTAACATCCGCGGCAGTCGCAGCCTGTTGACCAGTTTTATCCTCCCACTTTTTGATAGCTTCTTTAATCGTTGTTGCTTTAGTAGCCATTACTTTTAATAAAGCTTACAATGGTAAAATTAATATATTTTGGTTTACAAAATATTTATTGATCAAACATATTAAATTAAAGTCTGTAATCTCCTTAACAACTGTCAAACTCGTACTCGATCGTATAATGCAAGAAAGAGATGAAGCGAGGGTAAAACGTGTCTTGCATGAGTAGGACAGTAACACATTCAGTTGTCGATTGTTCGAGCGCGAGAAACGAGTGAGATACGGAAATAGACAACGTGACGACGCTATCTACGAAACGAAATGGCGTCTTTGCATATTCGAGAAGCCACGCCTGGTGATTTTTAATACATTTCAAAGGTTTTCTTGTGATCTGTCCCGAATATTCATAGCTATTCCTTGCGTTTTCGTGAAAAAATCATTACGCGGCAAAAAGTGACATTGCATTTTGACATATTTTTGAATCGTTTTACTTTTTAATTTTTTCTTTTTTTCGGATTCTTTTTTTTAATTAAAAAAAAAACAAACGCCAATCTGCAAGAAAACATTGGATTTTGAAGTAAGTTTTTTCAGATATTTGCTTTTCCTTGTGTATTTTTGTGTTGTACTTAGATAAAGTAAGCTACAAAGATGTTTTACAATATTTTAGCGAGGTTAATTACGTAAAAATCGATAGCGTCATATATTTTTTTTCTGTTTACATTCTTTTCCAATGCCAAAGGAAATATTAAAAAGTTAGCTTTTTATTTTTTCCTCGCGGTATTTTCATGGCTTTTTGAATGTTTTGACTATTTTGTAGTGTTTACGTTTTTCCTCGCCGCTTATTTATAAATTGTACTGTATAACCCCTACACGCAGCTTAGATAGCATACAGAAACACATAAGAAACATGAACTGTTCCGATTCATATGAAGAACTAGTTATTTCATCGCATAGTGTGAATTGTATGTACTTTTCCTATTTCACTCTCTTCTTATCTGTAATCGCATTTTCCCAACGAAGTCAGCCAGAAAATAACCTTACTACAGACTAGCTTAATATAGTGCCTATCTCTGCAAGCTCTCTTGGTTATAGAATCAAGTGAATCTCTCATATTACATAGAATATAATATGAAGCATTTGTCTTCCATCCCATCTGCTTGCGGCCTGCTTCCTTAATATGATGCCTGTTCACACGGTCCTAAAGCATAGAGAAGCCCCAAGTAATAAATACCATTTCCTGATTTATATGTAGGCACATGCACTTTTAGTCCTTTGCTCCCATGTCTGATGAGATAATTGTATGCTTTGGAGATGTTGATGCTCTGGGCAGTGGCATAACTATAGGGTGGCAGGACTGGCAAAATGCCACAGGCCCCTGACCTAAGAGGGCCCCGGCCCAAGAGGCCGCAACCTTACATTTTTAACACAAATTTTGCATGTTTATCTGTTTGTTTCTGTGAAAAGTCGAACTTTCTTAGCTCCCGTTGCATTTAACTTTTTTTATGCATGTTGAACCATTAATTTTCGTGCTCACCTTGCTTGCATTAATTTTATTCATTCTTTTGCACGTTTATCTATTAATTTTCATTAAAAATCAGAGCTCCCTCCCTTCTTCACTTTAAAGTATCACGCTTGGGGAATTAAATGAAATATTATTTTCACTGTGACATGGTGGGGCCCCATCCGAAAAAATTGCCACTGGCCACAGATGGTATAGTTACGCCACTGGCTCTAGGCACCTTAAAAATGTACCATGCTGCTGGACTGGGAGCGACAGAATAACGTAGTGCATCGTGCATCTCCTCCCGGGCATGCTGTAAAAACCAGCTAGGGGATTCGAGGGTATATTGTAATTTAGGCGATGGGCTGACAAGCTGTCACTACAGCAATATCCAGTTCTATCTTAAACAACCCTCAAATCTTGTCAGATGTGGCGGAATGACCTTTGTTTGGACGCTCTGCCTACCCCATTAGGGATACAGGCGTGATTGTATGTATGTATGTAAAAATGTACACCAGGGTTCATCTGGTTGTTCATCACACAATAAAAGTAGGCATACATGGGTCTTCCATGCTGGACTGGGAGCTAGAGAAAAACATAGAATGTGCGAGCTGCATATCCTCCGGGCATGCTGTAAAAACCAGCTAAGGAATCTGAGGGTTTTAGTATATTGCAATTTAGGCGATGGACTGACAACCTGTCACTACAGCAATATACATACAAATCCATCTTGAATAACCCTCAAAACTTTGTCAGACGTGGCGGAACGACCTTTGTTTAGGTCGTTTACGCTCTGCCTACCCCATTAGGGATAAAGGCGTGATTATATGTATGTATGTATGTATACATGGGTCATATTCTGGAGCACTTAACAAAAATAATATCACGGGTTGAGAACTGCCTGATTTTATTATCAGAATACACAAGCTCATGCTGACAACTAGACCTAGCGAAAAACTAACTGCCTCTGTGGTCTAGTGGTCAGAGCCATGGGCTCACGATCCAGAGGTTCTGGGTTTGATTCCCAGGGGGAAACCCAAAAAAATAATGGACTTTTTAAAAATATTAATGTACACACCAGCTACAGATATAGCTAGGCTATAATTAAATAATAATAATTATTATTATTACAGATTCTGCCATGGCGCAGAGAAGAATAGTCAATGTGGTCCCCCGTGCTAAAATCAAGGTTAGTAATCAGGTAAATCATCTGACCCGCTTTAGTCATTTTATGTTCTCCGATACCCTTAAGTTGCCTGGAAGAAACTGCTACCCTAGCAATAAGGCTGCCTGTATTGTATTGTTTTTTTGGATCTGTAATAATTTACATGCAATAAGAATGATTGTACCTATTGTATTGTATCCTTTTATGTTGGACTGGGAGCGAAAGAAAAGTATAGAATGTGTCAGCTGCATTCCCTCCCCGGCATGCTGAATAAACCAGCTAAGGGATCCAAGGGTTTCAGTATATTGCTATTTAGGCGATGGGCTGACAACCTGTCACTACAGCAATACCTATACAGATCTTTCACAAACAACTTGACAGACGTGGCCGAATGACCTTTGTTTGGTTTGTTGACGCTCTGCCTACCCCATTGGCGATACATGTATGTATGTAAAATATACAAAAATTGGGTGTGGGCTTTAGAGTTTGATATACAGACTGTAAAAAAATTGCAAAGCAATCTTATCCGTTTTGATCGGCCCTTCCCAGCAATCGCCTCTTCTATCTGAACATTCACACCCTAAATTTTGTTCAATTAGCTGATCAAAATTACATACATACACACATATATATAGTCACGCCTTTATCCCTAATGGGGTAGGCAGAGTGTAAACGACCCAAACAAAGGTCATTCCGTCACGCCTGACAAAGTTTTGAAGGTTATTTAAGATAGATTTGTCAGCCCATCGCCTAATTGCAATATACTGAAACCCTCACATCCCTTAGCTGTATTTTACAGCATGCCCGGGAGGAGATGCAGCTGGCACATTATATGTTTTTTTCTCGCTCCCAGTCCAGCATGGATCAAAATTACCATAAAACTAACCACTCGCCCTCAACAATATACCTACAAATCCATCTTAAATAACCCACAATAATTTGTCAGACGTGGCGGAACGATCTATGTTTAGGTCGTTTACGCTCTGCCTACCCCATTAGGGATAAAGGCGTGATTATATGTACGTATGTATATATATATATTTCTTTCTTTCATGCTGGACTGGGAGAGATAGAAAAACATAGAATGTTCCAGCTGCCCTTCCTCCCGGGCATGCTGTAGAAGACAAAAAAAGGGACTCGAGGGTTACAGTGTATTGTAATTTAGGCGATGGGCTGACAACCTGTCACTATAGCAATACACATTACAATCTAAAATTGCCCTCAATTTTTGTCAGACGTGGCGAAAGCGCCTTTTACGAGGAGTTTGACGCTCTGCCTACCCCGTAAGGGATAAAGGCGTGATTTTATGTATGTACGTATGTATATATGCCCCCAACTTCATGACGTAATTTTCTCCCAACAGAAAGAGGTGTTATCTGACGATGACCAGCTGACAATCAGCTGTCGAGTCTGCAACAAATGCTTCGCAAGCGATATGGCACTCCGGAACCATGCCAGAATGGAGCACACGGAAATATATCTTTCGGGAGACATCAGTGCTTGGAGAAACGAAAAGGTAAGGGCCGTATTTATAATCAGCTGTCATGAGTGACAGCGAGTTTGAGTTTGTATCAGAAATGTAGCAGAAATGTCATTTCAGTATAAACTGGTCTGTCAAATCCATACTTAATATGCGATGTTGGCTGTTGGGGAGGATTGAGACAATCACAGTGCGCGGTGTTCAGACGTGTAATGAGCCACAATAGTAACATGCAATGCCTTATATCTAACTTATGACTAATGAGTGGAGAGTAGGTAAGGTGTCACCACAGTACAAATATTTGTCTCGAGTTTGCGATCGCATCAATACGAGCCTTACACACACACACACACACTGCTACAAATGCTTCGGAACCATGCCAGAATGGAGCACACGGAAATATATCTTTCAGGAAAAATCAGTGCTTGGAGAAACGAAAAGGTAAGACACACACACTAACACACACATGAAGCACACAGAAATCTGTCTTACGGGAGACAGCAGTGCTTGGAGGAAGACAGACGCACACATGAACACACACACACACACACAGAAATATCTTGAGTAGGAGAGGTCAGGTTTTGCATGAAAGGCATGATATTTAACTGTACCTTGTTTCTACTTTAGAAGCTCCTTATCACTACTGCCTCCGTGGTCTAGTGGCTAGTGCCATGGACTCCTGATCCGGAGGTCCTGGGTTCGATTCCCAGGGGGGAAACACAAAGTTGATATTTGAGAATTTATCACTTTGTGAATTTTTCCCAGTTTGGTTAGGACATTGCAGGCTGAATCACCTGCTGATTGTCCGAAAAAGAAAAAGATTTCGTGCTTCGGAGGGCACGTTAAGCCGTCGGTCCCGGTCGCTGTCTTTGATAGTGGTCGTTACTCAAACCATGTCAGAGGCCTGATAGTTGTGCTACTAGGCGGTTTAAAAACTCTGACACCAGGGTTCATCGGGTCGATAGACTCGATACCCACTCGACAGAAGAAGAAGATCACTACTTAACCTTATTTTATCTTTTACTCCAATTGCAGGCGTCATCAACAAAATTAGAAAGGGAACAGCTTATCAGGAAGAAGACCCAGGACATCATCTCGTCCATGGCTCCGGCCGACCTGGTGACCCTCACTAATGATGATGTCAGCTACATCATCATCAAGGTACATACACAACTGCCTCTGTGGTCTAGTGGCTAGTGCCATGGACTCTTGATCCGGAGATCTGGGTTCGATTCCCAGGGGGGAAACACAAAGTTGATATTTGAGAATTTATCACTTTGTGAATTTTTCCCCAGTTTGGTTAGGACATTGCAGGCTGAATCACCTGATTGTCCGAAAAAGAAAAAAGATTTCGTGCTTCGGAGGGCACGTTAAGCCGTCGGTCCCGGTCGCTGTCTTTGATAGTGGTCGTTACTCAAACCATGTCAGAGGCCTGATAGCTGTTCTACTAGGCGGTTTAAAAACTCTGACACCAGGGTTCATCGGGTCGATAGACTCGATACCCACTCGACAGAAGAAGGTACGTATATACTTTAGGAGCATTTCCTTGAGAGGCCAGTTGGCCGAGTGATGACGGATGGGCAAAGGGTAATTACCCACCTGGTCGGGTGTTGTCCATGCTGGACTGGAAGCGAGAGAAAAACATAGAATGTGCCAGCTGCATTTCCTCCCGGGCAGGCTGTAAAAGCCAGCTAAGGGATCCGAGGGTTTCAGTATATTGTAATTTAGGCGATGGGCTGACAACCTGTCACTACAGCAATATACCTACAAATCTATCTTAAACAATCCTCAAAACATTGTCAGACGTGGCGGAACGACCTTTGTTTAGGTGGTTTCCGCTCTGCCTACCCCATTAGGGATAAAGGCGTGATTATATGTATGTATGTATGTCGGGTGTTGTGACCACGTGACCAGGGGACCGGAGTCCGACTGGATTAGTGCGGAAGTTGTATATATGCAGATCGCCGAGCAAACTTCGATACCGCGTTTCAGGACGGTTGTATCTTGATGTGGCGCCATCTATGTGCGCTTACAATACTATAATAATAGTTAAGGAATCCGAGGGTTTCTGTATGTTCCAATTTAGGCGATGGGCTGACAACCTGTCACTACAGCAATATACCTACAAATCTATCTTAAATAACCCTCTAGACTTTGTCAGACTTGGCGGAACGACCTTTGTTTAGGTCGTTTACGCTCTGCCCACCCCATTAGGGAAAAAGGCGTGACTATATGTATGTATACATACTATCATGCCTTTATCCTTAGCTTTCGACCATACATTTGCGATGTATGATACATACATACATACATACATACATATAATCACGCCTTTATCCCTAATGGGGTAGGCAGAGCGTAAACGACCTAAGGAAAGGTCGTTCCGCCACCTCTGACAAAGTTCTGAGGGTTATTCAAGATAAATTTATAGGTTTATTGCTGTAGTGGCAGGTTGTCAGCCCACGCCTAAATTACAATATACTGAAACCCTCGGATCCCTTAGCTGGTTTTTACAGCATGCTCGGGAGGAAATGCAGCTGGCACATTCTATGTGTTTCTCTCGCTCCCAGTCCAGCATGGAAGAAATAATATGATATTGTTTATGTATTTTTTTTTACATACTTATAATCACGCCTTTATCCCTAATGGGGGTAGGCAGAGCGTAAATGACCTAAACAAAGGACTGACAAAGTTTTAAGGGTTTTTTAAGCTGTAATGACAGATTGTCAGCCTAACGCCTTAATTGCAATATACTGAATCGGATCCTTTAGCTGGTTTATGCAGCATGCCCGGGAAGATTAGCTGTCACATTCTATGTTTTTCTTTCGCTCCCGGGCTAGCATGGCGTGTGATGGAGTTGTGAAAACAAACGTCTTATCTATCTATCTATAGTAAAAATTAGCTGGCCATATTTTAGGGTGCAATTTTACCCATGAAAATGAACAAATTTCCCCAAGGAACATACATACATACATACATTCACGCCTTTATCCCTAATGGGGTAGGCAGAGCGTAAACGACCTAAACAAAGGTCTTTCCGCCACGTCTGACAAAGTTTGGAGGATTATTTAATATAAATTTGTAGGTATATTGCTGTAGTGACAGGTTGTCAGCCCATTGCCTAAATTACAATATACTGAAACCCTCAGATCCCCAAGCTGGTTTTTACAGCATGCCCGGGAGGAAATGCAGCTGGCACATTCTATGTTTTTCTTTTGCTCCCAGGCCAGCATGGAAGACTGGAACATTGGTCGACAAATAAAAAAATATATATCTGGATAAACTGTGACAACTGTGACTCGAGCCGCTTTGTATGAGAGGGCCAATTCATCATCTCCCTAGCCTTATCCCGTATCTCACGGGGTCGGCTTTCCTAATCTAGGGGATTGAACGAGGGTACTGGTTTTTACACAGAGCGACTGCCATCTGACCTCCCCAACCCAGAAGGGAAACCAGACCCAATCCTAGATTAGGTCAGAGTTTTCAAGCCGCCAATGCTTAGCACTGGCCTCTGATATGGCTTAACGACTAATATCTACGGTATTAAACGATATTAACCGGGACCAACGGCTTAACGTGCCTTCCGAAGCACGGAAAAAGCACCGAATAAACGTACATATGAAATTCGAAAACCGAAAAACACATTGGTACGTGATGGGATTCGAACCACGACCTCCCGCTCAGGAGGCAGCGGCCCTATCCACTACACCATCGGGCTCCACTATGAGAGGGCCAATTGTTTTTCGTATTTCGACCTATATTCCTTAAGTTTTCAGTTTCCTGGGTAGAATCCATGTATTGTATCCATTTATGTATGTATTTTATGTAGATTTACATACATACATACATATATTCACGCCTGTATCCCTAATGGGGTAGGCAGAGCGTAAACGACCTAAACAAAGGTGTCCCGCCACGTCTGACAAAGTTTTGAGGGTTATTTAAGATAGAATTCTAGGTATATTGCTGTAGTGACAGGTTGTCAGCCCATCGCCTAAATTACAATATACTGAAACCCTCGGATCCCTTAGCTGGATTTTACAGCATGCCCGGGAGGAAATGCAGCTGGCACATTCTATGTTTTTCTCTCGCTCCCAGGCCAGCATGGAAGAAATTATGTAGATTTGTCTATATTAATTAGTTTTTAGTAAGATGCACTATCCCGCATTATCTACATTTGATTTCCTCTACCCAAGGTTGCCTGGTAGAAATTGCTACCATAGCAATAAGGCCGCCTTCATTGTACTTTAATTTTTATTTAATTTGTTCTAATTCCTGTTGCGTTTTATGTGCAATAAAGAATATATCTATCTATCTAGAATCCGACCCTAAAATATGGTCAGCAATTTTTTTTACTCACTATATTTTCTTCCATGCCGGACTGGGAGTGATAGAAAAACATAGAATGTGCCAGCTGCATCACCTCCAGAGCATGCTGTAAAAACCAGCTAATGGATTCGAGGGTTATAGTATATTACAATTTTAGGCGATGGGCTGACAACCTGTCTCTATAGCAATATACGTCATGATCATCTGTAATAACCCTCAAAACTTGTCAGACGTGGCGGAACGACCTTTGCTTAGGTCGTTTACGCTCTGCCTACCCCATTAGGGATAAAGGCGTGATTATATGTATGTATGTATGTATATTTTTTTATATTGCAGGCGGACGAAATCCCGGGGAATTCGACGTCACGAAAACGTAAAGCCGAGAGAGAGAAGGAACTTAAGATACTTGCCGTGAAACAGAAAGAGAAGGAGATACAACCGATCACGTGAGTAGCTCAACTACGTATAGCCCAGCCAGGAAATTTAAAAACCTGTCATAGAGACAGAATAACATACATACATACATATAATCACGCCTTTATCCCTAATGGGGTAGGCAGAGCGTAAATGACCTAAACAAAGGTCGTCCCGCCACGTCTGACAAAAGTTTTGAGGGTTATTTAAGATAGAATTCTAGGTATATTGCTGTAGTGACAGGTTGTCAGCCCATCGCCCAAATTACAATGTACTGAAACCCTCGAATCCCTTAGCTGGTTTTTACAGCATGCCCGGGAGGAAATGCAGCTGGCACATTCATTTTTTTTTCTCGCTCCCAGTCCAGCATGGAAGAAAGCAAACTCACTAATACCACAATGAATCGAAAATGAAAACAGACTCATGTAGTAGTTATTATAAAGATAATTTAGAACCTTATAAATTAGTTATTGTTCCATGCTGGACTGGGAGTGCGAAAAAATCATAGAATGTGCCAGCTGCATTTCCTCCCGGGCATGCTCTAAAAGTCAGCTAAGGGTTCCGAGGGTTTCAGTATATTGCAATGTAGGCGATGGGCTGACGACCTGTCACTGCAGTGATGTACCTACAAATCTATCTTAAATAACCCTCAAAACTTTGTCAGACGTGGCGGAACGACCTTTGTTTAGGTAGTTTACGCTCTGCCTACCCCATTAGGAATAAAGGCGTGATTATGTATGTATGTTAATTTAATTGCGTGCCTTAGCTTAGTTGTATATTCTATTTTGTCTAGATAGACTTACAGACTTTTTTCTCTTGGGATATATTTATCATAGCCAGAAGTTAAAATTTGCATTGAACCCTGGTGACAGAGTTTTCAAACCACCTAGTAGTACATATAAGGCCTCTGACATGGTTTGAACAACGACCACTATCAAAGACAGAAAGAAAGACAAAAATTGATGTGAATTTTGTACACTTCTGTAATTGGTGTATGTATCAGCTGAATTACTGATTTTCATGACTTTTAAAAATGTGTTAATATATACTGTTGATGTGTCTGAATAAATAAACAAAGTAAGACAGCGACCGGGACCAATGGCTTAACGTGCCCTCCGAAGCTTGGAATCCTTTTTCTTTTCCGACAATCAGGTGATTCAGCCTGCAATGTCCTATGTATGTATGTATGTGTTTTGTTCCCACTACCATGCTGGACTGGGAGAGATAGAAAAACATAGAATGTTCCAGCTGCCCTTCCTTCCGGGCATGCTGTAGAAGACAGCAAAAGGGACTCGAGGGTTACAGTGTATTGTAATTTAGGCGATGGGCTGACAACCTGTCGCTATAGCAATACATATTACAATCTAAAATTGCTCTCAATTTTATGTCACACGTGGCGAAAGCGCCTTTTACGAGGCGTTAAACGCTCTGCCTACCCCATTAGGGATAAAGGCGTGACTATATGTATGTATGTTTCGGCTCACAACCTGTCACTATACCAATACATATTACAATCTAAAATTGCCCTCAATTTTTTGTCAGACGTGGCGAAAGCGCGTTTTACGAAGCGTTAAACGCTCTGCCTACCCCATTAGGGATAAAGGCGTGACTATATGTATGTATGTTTCGGCTCACAACCTGTCACTATACCAATACATATTACAATCTAAAATTGCCCTCAATTTTTTGTCAGACGTGGCGAAAGCGCGTTTTACGAAGCGTTAAACGCTCTGCCTACCCCATTAGGGATAAAGGCGTGACTATATGTATGTATGTTTCGGCTCACAACCTGTCACTATACCAATACATATTACAATCTAAAATTGCCCTCAATTTTTTGTCAGACGTGGCGAAAGCGCGTTTTACGAAGCGTTAAACGCTCTGCCTACCCCATTAGGGATAAAGGCTTGACTATATGTATGTATGTTTCGGCTCACAACCTGTCACTATAGCAATACATATTACAATCTAAAATTGCCGTCAATTTTTTGTCAGACGTGTCGAAAGCGCGTTTTGCGAGGCGTTAAACGCTCTGCCTACCCCATTAGGGATAAAGGCGTGACTATATGTATGTATGTTTCGGCTCACAACCTGTCACTATAGCAATACATAATACAATCTAAAATTGCCCTCAATTTTTTGTGTGACGTGGCGAAAGCGCCTTTTACGAGGCGTTAAACGCTCTGCCTACCCCGTAAGGGATAAAGGCGTGAATATATGTATGTATGTTTCGGCTCACAACCTGTCACTATAGCAATACATGTTACAATCTAAAATTGCCCTCAATTTTTGTCAGACGTGGCGAAAGCGCCTTTTACGAGTCGTTAAACGCTCTGCCTACCCCGTAAAGGCGTGACTATATGTATGTATGTATGTTTCCAGCGGCCCGTTCGAATGCCTGCAGCCTTCAGTGCTGGTGGCTGACGGAACCTGCCACCAGATCTTCTTCTCGTGCTGCGAGTACAGCGCGCACTTCCGCGACGAACACACCCGGAGGCGTAAGGGACTGCGCTGTCAGGTGTGCGAGAAGCCGCTGGGCGGGGGGGACGACGCGGCGCCTTTCACCTGCGAGGTTCGTTAATACGGGGTGTAAGGGACAGCGTCCCGCAAGGGGTTGTTCAGTCAACGAAAGTTTTTGTCTAGCAGTGGGACCCATAAATAATAATTACGTAATGTTTGTTCAGTCTTCTTCTTCTGTCGAGTGGGTATCGAGTCTATCGACCCGATGAACCCTGGTGTCAGAGTTTTGAAACCGCCTAGTAGCACAACTATCAGGCCTCTGACATGGTTTTGAGTAACGACCACTATCAAAGACAGCGACCGGGACCGACGGCTTAACGTGCCCTCGTTTTTCGGACAATCAGGTGATTCAGCCTGCAATGTCCTAACCAAACTGGGGAAAAATTCACAAAGTGATAAATTCTCAAATATCAACTTTGTGTTTCCCCCCTGGGAATCGAACCCAGGACCTCCGGATCAGGAGTCGATGGCACTAGCCACTAGACCACGGAGGCATTTGTTCAGTTAACTACTATTATCTTTTCGGTGGCATGTGCCAACATGTATTTAAATATTTTTACTGTTGTCATGAGTTTCTGTAAATTGTTTTAATGTGGTATCCTTTGATTGGCGAAGATACATTGTAACGTATAGTTTCTAGATTGTATTTATGGTTAAGCTGTTGGATGTCCTTAATATTTCTTCCATGCTGGACTGGGAGCGAGAGAAAAACGTAGAACGTGCCAGCTGCATTTCCTCCCGGGCATGCTGTAAAAGTCAGCTAAGGAATCTGAGGGTTTCAGTATATTGTAATTTAGGCGATGGGCTGACAACCTATCACTACAGCAATATACCTACAATTATATCTTAAATAACCCTCAAAACTTTGTCAGATGTGGCGGAACGACCTTTGTTTAGGTTGTTTACGCTCTGCCTACCCCATTAGGGATAAAGGCGTGATTATATGTATGTATGTATGGATGTCCTTAATAAATAAATAAATAAAATAACGGCTGCATAAGATAAGTATTTTGTCAAATTCCAGGGTTTGGTCAATATCATAGTGTTTTGATCAAAAAACCGATTTCATCATAGACCTGCAATATTTATGACGAGCATAGATTAAAACGTTATAGCATGTCGAACACAGTTTCAGAATAAAGGTAAAGAAAGTTTCATGTCTTTTTCAAAAATACATTTCAAATATTGTAGGAGCGGTGTCCCACAATAATGTTAAGATGTTGATGTTAGGATGTTGTATTGTTTGTTATACGGAGGAAAAGTCACAATAAAAGTAATGCGTCCGATCCGTAGAGCGTTTAATGTTCACACTGACGTAAGTACATGGTTCAATGCGCTTAGTGCGCGATCAGCGTTTATGTAGTATATTGAAATGTATTAAATAGGTAAATATAGCGTTTTACAAAATAATATCGAGCTAGCTCGTACAAATATACATTGTACGTGTTAGCAAATTAGTTCAATTACTAAAACTACTGTTTCATTATTTTGTCATATCTTATAGCTTAAACTTATTTTAGAAACAAGAACTTTCTTTATACTTATTCTAAAACTGAGTTGGAAATATTATTATTATTTTGAGGACAGGCAGCATATATATACTGATAGGTGCTATCAGTGTTGGATGTATGTTGTTCGGTTATCACTATTATTATAAAGTCTATTGTTCATTAGAATGGATTAGATTAGAACGCAGCAGGTAAATACTATAGATTCCTTTAGGCTGTAATTCTACCCTTAAAACTGAACAACTTTCCCCAGGGAACATAGGTCAGAGTAAGAAAAGAAAAATTTTACCCTCCCATAAAAATTGACCCGAGCCGCTGACACCATTTGTATGGGAGGACCAATTTTGCTTTTTCGTATTTCGACCCATGTTCCCTGGGGAAAGTTGTTCAGTTTCATGAATAGAATTACACCCTAAAATATGGTCAGCATTTTTTTGACATACAACTTGATATACAAGTGCTTTCGTTCTGTGCTTCAATGCTTTTCTTCCATGCTGGACTGCGAGTGAGAGAAAAACATAGAATATGCCAGCTGCATTTCCTCCCGGGCACGCTGTAAAAACCAGCTAAGGGATCCGAGGGTTTCAGCATATTGTAATTTAGGCGATGGGCTGACAACCTGTCACTACAGCAATATACATACAAATCTATCTTAAGTAACCCTCAAAACTTTGTCAGACGTGGCGAAACGATCTTTGTTTAGGTTGTTTTCGCTCTGCCTACCCCATTATAGGGATATAGGCGTAATTTTATGTATGTTATTAATACAGTGATTTCCTGGTGGTGGTTAACTAACCATTAACTAGTAATAGTGGTCGTTACTCAAACCACGTCAGAGGCCTAATAGCTGTACTAGGCGGTTTGAAAACTCTTGACACCAGGGTTCGTCGGCTCGTTCGACTCCAGAATCTACTCGCTAAGAAGAAGAAATGATTTCCTTCGGGTGTAAGGTCAGATTGCAGTCGCTTTGTGTAAAAACCAGTACCCTCTTGAATCGCCTAGATTAGGTAGCCGACTCTGTTAGTGGCTAAGAAGATGATGATGTTACTAACTAATACAGTGTTTTTTTCAGGTGAGCGGAAGTTAGTTTAACAGTTGCTCTGTGTAAAAACCAGTACCCTCTTTAATCACGTAGATTGGGTAGCCAACCCTGTGAGGATAAGGCTAGGGACATGATGATGTTACTAATACAAAGGTTTTCTGTAGGTGTGCGGCGCCGGGTTCATCTCCAACAAGGACCTGTCCAACCATATGGCCACCGACCACGTCAAGCTGAAGCCCTTCGAGTGCAACGTGTGCCACAAGCGGTTCACGCAGCAGGTAATTAAACACACACACACACACACACACGCAACAAGGACCTGTCCAACCACATGGCCACCGACCACGTCAAGCTGAAGCCCTTCTAGTGCAACGTGTGCCACAAGCGGTTCACGCAGCAGGTAATTAAACACACACACACACACACACACACACACACACACACACACACACACACACACGCAACAAGGACCTGTCCAACCACATGGCCACCGACCACGTCAAGCTGAAGCCCTTCGAGTGCAACGTGTGCCACAAGCGGTTCACGCAGCAGGTAATTAAACACACACACACACACACACACGCAACAAGGACCTGTCGAGCCACATGGCCACCGACCACGTCAAGCTGAAGCCCTTCGAGTGCAACGTGTGCCACAAGCGGTTCACGCAGCAGGTAATTAAACACACACACACACACACACACGCAACAAGGACCTGTCGAGCCACATGGCCACCGACCACGTCAAGCTGAAGCCCTTCGAGTGCAACGTGTGCCACAAGCGGTTCACGCAGCAGGTAATTAAACACACACACACACACACACACACACACACACACACACACACACACACACACACACACACGCAACAAGGACCTGTCCAACCACATGGCCACCGACCACGTCAAGCTGAAGCCCTTCGAGTGCAACGTGTGCCACAAGCGGTTCACGCAGCAGGTAATTAAACACACACACACACACACACACACACGCAACAAGGACCTGTCGAGCCACATGGCCACCGACCACGTCAAGCTGAAGCCCTTCGAGTGCAACGTGTGCCACAAGCGGTTCACGCAGCAGGTAATTAAACACACACACACACACACACACACACACACACGCAACAAGGACCTGTCGAGCCACATGGCCACCGACCACGTCAAGCTGAAGCCCTTCGAGTGCAACGTGTGCCACAAGCGGTTCACGCAGCAGGTAATTAAACACACACACACACGCAACAAGGACCTGTCCAACCACATGGCCACCGACCACGTCAAGCTGAAGCCCTTCGAGTGCAACGTGTGCCACAAGCGGTTCACGCAGCAGGTAATTAAACACACACACACACGCAACAAGGACCTGTCCAACCACATGGCCACCGACCACGTCAAGCTGAAGCCCTTCGAGTGCAACGTGTGCCACAAGCGGTTCACGCAGCAGGTAATTAAACACACACACACACACACACACACGCAACAAGGACCTGTCGAGCCACATGGCCACCGACCACGTCAAGCTGAAGCCCTTCGAGTGCAACGTGTGCCACAAGCGGTTCACGCAGCAGGTAATTAAACACACACACACACACACACACACACACACACACACACACGCAACAAGGACCTGTCGAGCCACATGGCCACCGACCACGTCAAGCTGAAGCCCTTCGAGTGCAACGTGTGCCACAAGCGGTTCATAATTAGCTGCCTCCGTGGTCTAGTGGTCAGAGCCATGGGCTCACGATCCGAATCCGCTCACGGTCGTTTACGCTCTCTTCATCAATCATGCCCTTATCCCTAATGAGGTAGGCAGAGCGTAAACGACTTAAACTAAGGTCATTACGCCACGTCTGACAAAATTTTGAGTTTTAATATACTGAAACCCTCGGATCCCTTAGCTGGTTTTTACAGCATGCCCGGGAGGAAATGCTGGCACATTGTATGTTTTTCTGTCACTCCCAGGGCCAGCATGGGAGAGAAGTTATTTGTAACTAGCGACCCGCCCCGGCTTCGCACGGAAATTATCAGTGTTTCTCTACTATATTATGCATGTATTATACATATAAACCTTCCTCTTGAATCACTCTATCCATTTAAAGAAACCGCATCAAAATCCGTCGCGTAGTTTTAAAGATTTATGCATACATAGGGATATAGGGACAGAGAAAGCGACTTTGTTTTATACTATGTAGTGATATGCATAAATAGGGATATAGAGACAGAGAAAGCGACTTTGCTTAATACTATGTAGTAATTTATGATTGTAATTAGTAATGTTCTCCTCAGGGCGGCGTGCAACAACACATGCGTATGCACACGGGCGACCGGCCCTTCTCCTGCACTTTCTGTCCGAAGGCCTTCACACAGAAGTCGGGCCTGGACCAGCATCTGCGCATACACACCAAGGTCAAGCCTTACCGCTGTGTCATCTGCACCAAGACATTCTGCCAGTCGGTGAGTGCATACAGTCGCGCCTCCACCCCTTGCGGGGTAGACACCAGCATCTGCGCATACACACCAAGGTCAAGCCTTACCGCTGTGTCATCTGCACCAAGACATTCTGCCAGTCGGTGAGTGCATACAGTCGCGCCTCCACCCCTTGCGGGGTAGACACCAGCATCTGCGCATACACACCAAGGTCAAGCCTTACCGCTGTGTCATCTGCACCAAGACATTCTGCCAGTCGGTGAGTGCATACAGTCGCGCCTCCACCCCTTGCGGGGTAGACACCAGCATCTGCGCATACACACCAAGGTCAAGCCTTACCGCTGTGTCATCTGCACCAAGACATTCTGCCAGTCGGTGAGTGCATACAGTCGCGCCTCCACCCCTTGCGGGGTAGACACCAGCATCTGCGCATACACACCAAGGTCAAGCCTTACCGCTGTGTCATCTGCACCAAGACATTCTGCCAGTCGGTGAGTGCATACAGTCGCGCCTCCACCCCTTGCGGGGTAGACACCAGCATCTGCGCATACACACCAAGGTCAAGCCTTACCGCTGTGTCATCTGCACCAAGACATTCTGCCAGTCGGTGAGTGCATACAGTCACGCCTCCACCCCTTGCGGGGTAGACACCAGCATCTGCGCATACACACCAAGGTCAAGCCTTACCGCTGTGTCATCTGCACCAAGACATTCTGCCAGTCGGTGAGTGCATACAGTCGCGCCTCCACCCCTTGCGGGGTAGACACCAGCATCTGCGCATACACACCAAGGTCAAGCCTTACCGCTGTGTCATCTGCACCAAGACATTCTGCCAGTCGGTGAGTGCATACTTTCACGCCTCCACCCCTTGCGGGGTAGACACCAGCATCTGCGCATACACACCAAGGTCAAGCCTTACCGCTGTGTCATCTGCACCAAGACATTCTGCCAGTCGGTGAGTGCATACTTTCACGCCTCCACCCCTTGCGGGGTAGACACCAGCATCTGCGCATACACACCAAGGCAGGGTTCGAAATTATCAAGATAAAAACGCTTCTTGATAATTATCTGATAATTATGCGATAATTATCTGATAATTATCCGATAATTATCGGATGTTTTATTAGTTTTAAAGGGGAACTTCAGTTTTTATTTTATCTTAAAATAGTTGTATTTCAAATTGCATCCTGTACTTGCACAGAATTTTTTTGTATTATTAGGGAAATCCCCGCGACATGTAAAGACAGTTCGCGCGTTTCGATACACGCAAGTTTGGAAATGTACGTGCGGATACAGTGTACCTTAGGCTTTTTTTGTTATTATCAATTGATTATTATCAACCTGTTTTTATCACGATAATTATCATGATAATTATCATTGATAATTATCCTTTCGAACCCTGCACCAAGGTCAAGCCTTACCGCTGTGTCATCTGCACCAAGACATTCTGCCAGTCGGTGAGTGCATACAGTCACGCCTCCACCCCTTGCGGGGTAGACACCAGCATCAAGACATTCTGCCAGTCGGTGAGTGCATACAGTCACGCTTCCACCCCTTGCGGGGTAGACAACAGCATCAAGACATTCTGCCAGTCGGTGAGTGCATACAGTCACGCCTGCATCCCTTGCGGGGTAGACACCAGCATCAAGACATTCTGCCAGTCGGTGAGTGCATACAGTCACGCCTGCACCCCTTGCGGGGTAGACACCAGCATCAAGACATTCTGCCAGTCGGTGAGTGCATACAGTCACGCCTCCACCCCTTGCGGGGTAGACACCAGCATCAAGACATTCTGCCAGTCGGTGAGTGCATACAGTCACGCCTCCACCCCTTGCGGGGTAGACACCAGCATCAAGACATTCTGCCAGTCGGTGAGTGCATACAGTCACGCCTGCATCCCTTGCGGGGTAGACACCAGCATCAAGACATTCTGCCAGTCGGTGAGTGCATACAGTCACGCCTCCACCCCTTGCGGGGTAGACAACAGCATCAACAACTGCCTCCGTGGTCTAGTGGCTAGTGCCATGGACTCCCGATCCGGAGGTCCTGGGTTCGATTCCCAGGGGGGAAACACAAAGTTGATATTTGAAAATTTATCACTTTGTGAATTTTTCCGCAGTTTGGTTAGGACATTGCAGGCTGAATCACCTGATTGTCCGAAAAATAAAAAGATTTCGTGCTTCAGAGGGCACGTTAAACCGTCGGTCCCGGTCGCTGTCTTTGATAGTGGTCGTTACTCAAACCATGTCAGAGGCCTGATAGTTGTGCTACTAGGCGGTTTAAAAACTCTGACACCAGGGTTCATCGGGTCGATAGACTCGATACCCACTCGACAGAAGAAGAAGAAGATTTGATCGTCCAATATATAACATGCTGGACTGGAATCGAGAGAAAAACATAGAATGTGCCAGCTGCATTTCCTCCCGGGCATGCTGTAAAAACCAGCTAAGGGATCCGAGGATTTTTGTATATTGCAATTTAGGCGACAGGCTGACAACCTGTCACTAAAGCAATATACCTACAAATCTATCTTAAGCAACCCTCACAACTTTGTTAGACGTGGCGGAACGACCTTTGTTTAGGTCTTGTACGCTCTGCCTACCCCATTAGGGATAAAGGCGTGATTATATGTATGTATGTATGTATGTATATATAACATTATATCTACTTAAATCCTGGTTTCTTTCGCCCCTTACCCATCAGGTTATGGGCCCAGGAGTCGCGATAAACTTAAGTTGCGCACTTTGGTGCGCGAATATATTTGCGAACATAAATAAATAATATTGTTGAAATGTTATCTACAGTGGGTAAAAAAAAATTTGCTGACCATATTTTACGGTGTGATTAAGATAAGAGCCCGATGGTGTAGTGGATAGGGCCGCTGCCTCCTGAGCGGGAGGTCGTGGTTCGAACCCCATCACGTACCAATGTGTTTTTCGGTTTTCGAATTTCATATGTACGTTTATTCGGTGCTTTTTCCGTGCTTCGGAAGGCACGTTAAACCGTTGGTCCCGGTTAATATCGTTTAATACCGTAGATATTAGTCGTTAAGCCATATCAGAGGCCAGTGCTAAGCATTGGCGGCTTGAAAACTCTGACCTAATCTAGGATTGGGTCTGGTTTCCCTTCTGGGTTGCGGAGGTCAGATGGCAGTCGCTCTGTGTAAAAACCAGTACCCTCGTTCAATCCCCTAGATTAGGAAGCCGACCCCGTGAGATACGGGACAAGGCTAGGGAGATGATGATTTTAGGGTGTGATTGTACCGATAAAACTGAACAACTATCCCTAACATAAGGGTGTCAGTGGCTCTAGGCAATTTATATGGGAGTTCCTTCTTTTTCGGTCATCGACAAATGTACCGTAGGGTAGGTTTTATGGGTAGAATCACACCTAACAAATGGTCGGTTTTTTATACTTTACTAGCGACCCGAGCTTCGCACGGAAATTATCAGTGTTTCTCTACTATATTATGCATGTATTATACATATAAACTTTCCTCTTGAATCACTCTATCCATTAAAAATAAACCGCATCAAAATCCGTTGCGTAGTTTTAAAGATTTATGCATACATAGGGATATAGGGACAGAGAAAGCGACTTTGTTTTATACTATGTAGTGATATATCTGCGTTTCTGACTCTAAATTCGTGATAGCTAGTCTATCGCCATCTTCAAAAGACTAGTTAAAGAACATTATCTTTCCCTGTCAAAGTAATCCGTGTTTAGGGTATATATTTATGTATATATTTGTATATAAGGGACCCGAGGGTTTCAGTATATTGCAATTTAGGCGATGGGCTGACAACCTGTCACTACAGCAATTTACCTACAAATCCATCTTAAATAATTCTCAAAACCTTGTCAGACGTGGCGGAACGAGCTTTGTTTAGGTCGTTTACGCTCTGCCTACCCCATTAGGGATAAAGGCGTGATTATATGTATGTTGTATATAAATAGCTATAAGTAATTATTCATTTTTGATTATGTATATAATTAGAGGTATTTATTTATTTCTTGTTTATATTTATGTAAAATATTTACATTTATAAGTATTTTACAGTAGTATTATTTTATTGATAGGTATTGAATTTTGTGCACGTTTTATCCGCGTTTCGTTAAAATTATCACTTTCTGCTGTAAGAAATTTCTTTTTAGAAATGAGCAGTGCCTGTTGTGTCTTTGTTTTTTTATTCTTAATTCTTTATTGTACACACAGATATTCTTAAAATTAACTAAATCTAGATACATTATGTACAAAGGCGAGCTTAACTCAAAATATTTGAGTTGTCTTCCAGCTTACCGTGTGAGAGGAAAAAAAAAATATAGATAATCTAGATTATGCCCTGTGTTTATGATGTTTTTTTGTGTACAATAAATTGTTAAATAAATGAATGTTATCAATTCGCCCCGTAGGTGCACCTCCGTCAGCACATGCGCACGCACACGCAGGTGTCCCCGTTCCAGTGCGGCATCTGCCAGAAGCGGTTCAAGCAGTCCTCGCACCTCAACTACCACCTCAAGAACCACAACCAACTGATCATGAGCGACTCACAGCGGACCGTCTACAACAAGCTGATCACCATGATCAGCACCGACACACAGCGGCGACGTGAGTGCAACACACACACACACACACACACACACAACCAAGTGAACATGACCGACACACAGCGGACCGTCTACAACAAGCTGATCGGCATGATCAGCACCGACACACAGCGGCGACGTGAGTGCAACACACACACACACACACAACCAAGTGAACATGACCGACACACAGCGGACCGTCTACAACAAGCTGATCGGCATGATCAGCACCGACACACAGCGGCGACGTGAGTGCAACACACACACACACACACAACCAAGTGAACATGACCGACACACAGCGGACCGTCTACAACAAGCTGATCACCATGATCAGCACCGACACACAGCGGCGACGTGAGTGCAACACACACACACACACACACACACAACCAAGTGAACATGACCGACACACAGCGGACCGTCTACAACAAGCTGATCACCATGATCAGCACCGACACACAGCGGCGACGTGAGTGCAACACACACACACACACACACACACACACAACCAAGTGAACATGACCGACACACAGCGGACCGTCTACAACAAGCTGATCGGCATGATCAGCACCGACACACAGCGGCGACGTGAGTGCAACACACACACACACACACAACCAAGTGAACATGACCGACACACAGCGGACCGTCTACAACAAGCTGATCACCATGATCAGCACCGACACACAGCGGCGACGTGAGTGCAACACACACACACACACACACAACCAAGTGAACATGACCGACACACAGCGGACCGTCTACAACAAGCTGATCGGCATGATCAGCACCGACACACAGCGGCGACGTGAGTGCAACACACACACACACACACACACAACCAAGTGAACATGACCGACACACAGCGGACCGTCTACAACAAGCTGATCGGCATGATCAGCACCGACACACAGCGGCGACGTGAGTGCAACACACACACACACACACACACACAACCAAGTGAACATGACCGACACACAGCGGCGACGTGAGTGCAACACACACACACACAACCAAGTGAACATGACCGACACACACCGGACCGTCTACAACAAGCTGATCGGCATGATCAGCACCGACACACAGCGGCGACGTGAGTGCAACACACACACACACACACACACACACACAACCAAGTGAACATGACCGACACACAGCGGACCGTCTACAACAAGCTGATCGGCATGATCAGCACCGACACACAGCGGCGACGTGAGTGCAACACACACACACACACACAACCAAGTGAACATGACCGACACACAGCGGACCGTCTACAACAAGCTGATCACCATGATCAGCACCGACACACAGCGGCGACGTGAGTGCAACACACACACACACACACAACCAAGTGAACATGACCGACACACAGCGGCGACGTGAGTGCAACACACACACACACACACACACACAACCAAGTGAACATGACCGACACACAGCGGCGACGTGAGTGCAACACACACACACACACACACAACCAAGTGAACATGACCGACACACAGCGGACCGTCTACAACAAGCTGATCGGCATGATCAGCACCGACACACAGCGGCGACGTGAGTGCAACACACACACACACACACACAACCAAGTGAACATGACCGACACACAGCGGACCGTCTACAACAAGCTGATCACCATGATCAGCACCGACACACAGCGGCGACGTGAGTGCAACACACACACACACACACACACACACAACCAAGTGAACATGACCGACACACAGCGGACCGTCTACAACAAGCTGATCACCATGATCAGCACCGACACACAGCGGCGACGTGAGTGCAACACACACACACACACAACCAAGTGAACATGACCGACACACAGCGGCGACGTGAGTGCAACACACACACACACACAACCAAGTGAACATGACCGACACACAGCGGCGACGTGAGTGCAACACACACACACACACACACAACCAAGTGAACATGACCGACACACAGCGGCGACGTGAGTGCAACACACACACACACACACACAACCAAGTGAACATGACCGACACACAGCGGACCGTCTACAACAAGCTGATCGGCATGATCAGCACCGACACACAGCGGCGACGTGAGTGCAACACACACACACACACACACACACAACCAAGTGAACATGACCGACACACAGCGGCGACGTGAGTGCAACACACACACACACACACACAACCAAGTGAACATGACCGACACACAGCGGACCGTCTACAACAAGCTGATCGGCATGATCAGCACCGACACACAGCGGCGACGTGAGTGCTACACACACACACACACACACAACCAAGTGAACATGACCGACACACAGCGAACCGTCTACAACAAGCTGATCGGCATGATCAGCACCGACACACAGCGGCGACGTGAGTGCAACACACACACACACACACACACAACCAAGTGAACATGACCGACACACAGCGGACCGTCTACAACAAGCTGATAACCATGATCAGCACCGACACACAGCGGCGACGTGAGTGCAACACACACACACACAACCAAGTGAACATGACCGACACACAGCGGACCGTCTACAACAAGCTGATCGGCATGATCAGCACCGACACACAGCGGCGACGTGAGTGCTACACACACACACACACACACACAACCAAGTGAACATGACCGACACACAGCGGCGACGTGAGTGCGACACACACACACACACACACAACCAAGTGAACATGACCGACACACAGCGGACCGTCTACAACAAGCTGATCGGCATGATCAGCACCGACACACAGCGGCGACGTGAGTGCAACACACACACACACAACCAAGTGAACATGACCGACACACAGCGGACCGTCTACAACAAGCTGATCGGCATGATCAGCACCGACACACAGCGGCGACGTGAGTGCTACACACACACACACACACACACAACCAAGTGAACATGACCGACACACAGCGAACCGTCTACAACAAGCTGATCGGCATGATCAGCACCGACACACAGCGGCGACGTGAGTGCAACACACACACACACACACACACAACCAAGTGAACATGACCGACACACAGCGGACCGTCTACAACAAGCTGATAACCATGATCAGCACCGACACACAGCGGCGACGTGAGTGCGACACACACACACACACACAACCAAGTGAACATGACCGACACACAGCGGACCGTCTACAACAAGCTGATAACCATGATCAGCACCGACACACAGCGGCGACGTGAGTGCAACACACACACACACACACACACAACCAAGTGAACATGACCGACACACAGCGGACCGTCTACAACAAGCTGATCGGCATGATCAGCACCGACACACAGCGGCGACGTGAGTGCAACACACACAAACACACACACACACACATACACAACCAAGTGAACATGACCGACACACAGCGGACCGTCTACAACAAGCTGATCGGCATGATCAGCACCGACACACAGCGGCGACGTGAGTGCAACACACACACACACACAC
This sequence comes from Scrobipalpa costella, assembly GCA_949820665.1. Lineage (NCBI taxonomy): Eukaryota > Metazoa > Arthropoda > Insecta > Lepidoptera > Gelechiidae > Scrobipalpa > Scrobipalpa costella. The sequence continues at coordinate 7,787,345 of OX463322.1, read as the reverse complement.
ACAACCAAGTGAACATGACCGACACACAGCGGACCGTCTACAACAAGCTGATCACCATGATCAGCACCGACACACAGCGGCGACGTGAGTGCAACACACACAAACACACACACACACAACCAAGTGAACATGACCGACACACAGCGGACCGTCTACAACAAGCTGATCGGCATGATCAGCACCGACACACAGCGGCGACGTGAGTGCAACACACACACATACACACACACACACACATATACACACACACACACACACACACACAACCAAGTGAACATGACCGACACACAGCGGACCGTCTACAACAAGCTGATCACCATGATCAGCACCGACACACAGCGGCGACGTGAGTGCAACACACACACACACACACACACACACACACACACACACACACACACACACAACCAAGTGAACATGACCGACACACAGCGGACCGTCTACAACAAGCTGATCGGCATGATCAGCACCGACACACAGCGGCGACGTGAGTGCAACACACACACACACACACACACACACACACACACACACACAACCAAGTGAACATGACCGACACACAGCGGACCGTCTACAACAAGCTGATCGGCATGATCAGCACCGACACACAGCGGCGACGTGAGTGCAACACACACACACACACACAGCCAAGTGAACATGACCGACACACAGCGGACCGTCTACAACAAGCTGATCGGCATGATCAGCACCGACACACAGCGGCGACGTGAGTGCAACACACACACACACAGCCAAGTGAACATGACCGACACACAGCGGACCGTCTACAACAAGCTGATCGGCATGATCAGCACCGACACACAGCGGCGACGTGAGTGCAACACACACACACACAGCCAAGTGAACATGACCGACACACAGCGGCGACGTGAGTGCAACACACACACACACAACCAAGTTAACATGACCCTCCCAGCGGACCGTCTAGATATCACGTTATTGATCTAGGTATACAGATTCTGGACTAGGAGTGGGAGATAATCAAAAAATGTGCCAGCTGCATTTCCATTAGCATGCTGTAAAAACCAGCTAAGGGATTCGAGGGTTTGTGTTATTTTGCAATTTAGGCGATGGGCTGACAACCTGTCACTATAGCAATATACGTACAAATCTATCTTAAATAACCCTCAAAGCTTTGTCAGACGTGGCGGGATGACCTTTGTTTAGGTCGTTTACGCTCTGCCTACCCCATTAGGGATAAAGGCGTGATTATATGTATGTATACAGATTTATAGGACGAGCGTACCGAGCGTGACATTTAATGTTTTTTGGATTTTAACCTTTTCACCGCCACAGTCGGGTATAGCCGACAACCCGGTACTTGCGGTCAGCGCCACGGTCGGCTACAAAATGTAGTTAAAAAGTTTATTTTAATAACCAGCATTTTGAAACTGTATCTTTTTATTTTATCGCATATTGCATTTTTTGTACCTTCTACTTTGATTTATAATCTTGTGCGCTTAGATATTTATTCGTTTTGTAGTATAAAATAAGAAAAATACTGATTACGTTTTGAACCTGCAAAAGTACAGTTCGCACACGCCACAGTCGCCTCTACACGACTGGAAGTGTTGTTCCTTGCTAGTTCAAATATGAAACATCGATACGTCTACAATATCTTTACGGATTATACTATGTGTATATTTGTCAAGTCTGTCATAACAATAACGTTTTTTATTATTCTAATGTATAATGAAAATCGATTTTCGGAAATATGCAAAGAATTAGACATTTTTTTCTTTGTTTGATTGAGTATCGACAAACCGGTTTCGCCGACTCGTGCACAGCGATAATTGCTTGATCATTGATAGTTCGTTGTTTTTAATGAATATTCATCATAAGTAAAATAATAAAAAGGAAACGGAATGAATGCATAAAAAAGTCGCAATGAAATATTAAAATATGTACCAGAATAAATCCTTTGATGTTCTAAAGTTAAAGAATTTCATTTTCATATTTTTTATCGATGTTCTATATTACATCCTTATTTGTGCTAACGGTTTGAGAAAATTTAAATGTCACCGACGCCACAGTCGTCTATAGCCGACAACGCGATGTATAGAGACGCGTAATAGAGATGCGCCAGTGCTAATTCGAAAACTGAACTGAAGATAAACTTATTGAATATTCCAAGTGTTGTTTACTATACCACCACTAATACCACTATGATATATTATTGTTTTGACATATATGAAAGAATAACTGAAAATTAGGAAGAAAAATAATGGTTTTAGATTAATTAAAACTTGGTTTAAAAAGTAAACATTTATTATCGATATGAACTGTTGGACATCTCCATTTTATTGAGTATTTCTTTACCTAGAAATTAGTGTGGCGCTGGTTGCAATTTTTTACCTGTATTGCTTGGCGGCGAAAAGGTTAAGGCGAGCTTAGCAAGCTATTTACTTTTACTAAACAGCGATGGGCTGACAACCTGTTACTACAGCAATATCCAGTTCTATCTTAAACAACCCTCAAAACTTGTCAGACTTGGCGGAACGACCTTTGTTTGGGTTGTTCACGCTCTGCCTAACCCATTAGGGATACAGGCGTGATAGTATGTATGTAAACAGCTTTATCCGACCCTCAGGTGACGAGACGGCGAGCACTGTGCAGACCCTGGAGGTGGTTGAGGAACAGGAGGTTAGCTACGAGCAGGGAGAAGAGATCGAGGAAGGAGAAGAGATCGAGGAAAGAGAAGAAGTTCAAGAGGACGGGGAAGAAGTTGAAGAGGACGGGGAGGAGCAAGAGGAGACCATCGAGCAGGAGGTATGTCTCTCTACTCTGATGTTTTTAAATACATACATACATACATAAATCACGCCTTTATCCCTTACGGGGTAGGCAGAGCGTTTAACGCCTCGTAAAAGGCGCTTTCGCCACGTCTGACAAAAATTGAAGGCAATTATAGATTGTAATATGTATTGCTACAGCAATATACGTACAAATCCATCTTGAACAACCCTCAAAACTTTGACAGACGTGGCGGAACGACCATTTTTAGGTCGTTTATGCTATGCCTACCCAATTAGGGATAAAAGCGTGATTATATGTATGTATGAAAAGGGTGGCGAGACGAACTAGACACATATCTTACGGAATGTAGAGAATTGGCATTAGGTCGAGAGAAATGGAAGGAAGGGAGAGGGGCCTTTGCCCTGCAGGGGGACACCACAGGCTCATAAATCACTACATAGTATAAAACAAAGTCGCTTTCTCTGTCCCTATATCCCTATGTATGCATATCACTACATAGTATAAAACAAAGTCGCTTTCTCTGTCCCTATATCCCTATGTATGCATATCACTACATAGTATAAAACAAAGTCGCTTTCTCTGTCCCTATATCCCTATGTATGCATATCACTACATAGTATAAAACAAAGTCGCTTTCTCTGTCCCTATATCCCTATGTATGCATATCACTACATAGTATAAAACAAAGTCGCTTTCTCTGTCCCTATATCCCTATGTATGCATATCACTACATAGTATAAAACAAAGTCGCTTTCTCTGTCCCTATATCCCTATGTATGCATATCACTACATAGTATAAAACAAAGTCGCTTTCTCTGTCCCTATATCCCTATGTATGCATATCACTACATAGTATAAAACAAAGTCGCTTTCTCTGTCCCTATATCCCTATGTATGCATATCACTACATAGTATAAAACAAAGTCGCTTTCTCTGTCCCTATATCCCTATGTATGCATATCACTACATAGTATAAAACAAAGTCGCTTTCTCTGTCCCTATATCCCTATGTATGCATATCACTACATAGTATAAAACAAAGTCGCTTTCTCTGTCCCTATATCCCTATGTATGCATATCACTACATAGTATAAAACAAAGTCGCTTTCTCTGTCCCTATATCCCTATGTATGCATATCACTACATAGTATAAAACAAAGTCGCTTTCTCTGTCCCTATATCCCTATGTATGCATAAATCTTTAAAACTACGCAACGGAACTTTATGCGGTTTCTTTTAATGGATAGAGTGATTCAAGAGGAAGGTTTATATGTATAATACATGCATAATATAGTAGAGAAACACTGATAATTTCCGTGCGAAGCCGGGGCGGGTCGCTAGTACAATAATAATGTAAGGGCTGAAAATGAGTGCTACCACTCTTTGAGTAACATGGTAGCAAAATACTGAGAGCCTCAGCTTTTACTCTCAAACCGAACTATTGTGATTGTTATTTAATGTGTTTTTGTTTTAAGTGTGCGAGTACTAAAGATTACTTCCATGCTGGACTGGGAGCGATAGAAAAACAGAATGTTCCAGCTGCCCTTCCTCCCGGGCATGCTGTAGAAGTCAGCCAAAGGGATTCGAGGGTTACAGTGTATTGTAATTTAGGCGATGGGCTGACAACCTGTCACTACAGCATGTGTATACAGCTGTAGTGACAGGTTGTCAGCCCATAATAGCACATATAATCTAAAATTGTTCTCATTTTTTGTCAGACTTGGCGAAAGCGCCTTGTACGAGGAGTTTTACGCTCTGTCTACCCCTTAAGGGATAAAGGCGTGATTTTATGTATGTATGTAGTAATTAAGATATTTTGAATTTGAAGTCTTTTTAGTCTTTAGTTATTATCAATAAATAAATAAAGATTTTAATAACGGGCACTCACTTGAGGGACAGCGTCTCACAAAGTGATAAATTCAAATTCCAAATAATTTGATTTCGTAAAACATGCATAGTTGTTAGCAAAACTTAAAATTTATTAATTCTAGGTAGTACTGTACTGACAACCTGTCACTACAGTAATATACCTACAAATCTATCTTAAATAACCCTCAAAACTTTGTCAGACGTGGCGGAACGACCTTTGTTTAGGTCGTTTACGCTCTGCCTACCCCAGTAGGGATAAAGGCGTGATTATATGTAATACATACATACATACATAAATCACGCCTTTATCCCTTACGGGGTAGGCAGAGCGTTTAACGCCTCGTAAAAGGCGCTTTCGCCACGTCTGACAAAGATTAAGGGGACTATTTTAGATTGTAATATGTATTGCTTTAGTGACAGGTTGTCAGCCCATCGCCTAAATTACAATACAATGTAACCCTCGAGTCCCTTTTGCTGACTTTAACAGCATGCCCGGGAGGAAGGGCAGCTGGAACATTCTATGTTTTTCTATCTCTCCCAGTCCAGCATGGAAGAAATATATTTTATGTAATATGTATGTATAATTTTCAGGTACTTATGGATGAGCACGAACAAATGTTGGCGGAACAAAGTATCAAAGTGGAGGGAGAGACCTACATACTGGGCGACGTTATAGAGGAGATGTGAACAAAGCACAGGACCTCCTGTGACCTAAATACCGCATATGACCTCCTGTGACCTAGATACCGCACAGGATGTCCTGTGACCTAAATACCGCATATGACCTCCTGTGACCTAGATACCGCACAGGATGTCCTGTGACCTAGATACCGCACAGGACCTCCTGTGACATAGATACAGCACATGACCTCCTGTGACCTAGTACAGCACAGTATGTCCTGTGACCTAGCTACAGCACCGGACCTCCTGTGACCTAGATACAGCACAGGACCTCCTGTGACCTAGATTCAGCACAGGATGTCCTGTGACCTAGATACAGCACATGACCTTCTGTGACGTAGATACAGCACCGGACCTCCTGTGACCTAGATTCAGCACAGGATGTCCTGTGACCTAGCTACAGCACCGGACCTCCTGTGACTTAGATACAGCACAGGACCTCCTGTGACCAAGATTCAGCACAGGATGTTCTGTGACCTAGCTACAGCACCGGACCTCCTGTGACCTAGATACAGCACAGGACCTCCTGTGACCTAGATACAGCACAGGACCTCCTGTGACCTAGATACAGCACAGGACCTCCTGTGACCTGGATACAGCACAGGATGACCTCCCAGGGGGAACACAAAGCTGATATTGGTCTATTTATCACTGCGGGATTTTCCCCAGTTTGGTTAGGACAATGCAGATGGGAGAGGGCACGTTAAGCCGTCTGTCCCAATCACTGTCTTTGATACATGAACCATGTCAGAGGTCTACTACGCCGGTCTAGGCGGTTTAAAGACTCTGACACCAGGGTTTATCGGGTCGATTGACTCGATACCTACACGACATGAAGAAGCACGTACTGTGATTACGCTCGTGACTTCAGACTTTAAAAACTAGTTAAGGGATCCTAGGGATTCAGTATATTGTAATTTAGGCGATAGGCTGACAACCTGTCACTACAGTGTACCTACAAATATATCTAAAAATAACCCTCAAAACTTTGTTAGACGTGGCGGAACGACCTTTGTTTAGGGCGTTTACGCTCTGCCTACCCTATTAGGGATAAAGGCGTGATGATATGTATGTATGTACTTTATGATGACTATGAACCATGGTGTCAGAATTTTTAAACCGCCTGATAGCTAAGTAAGCCTCTGACATGGTTCATGTGATATTGAAAATAGCGAGGGTATAACGTGTCTTTCGAGGCGCGGACTTCAATTTGTGGAAATATTTCCAATATGTAATGAAAGCTCATTTACTAGCGATTACTATATATGTTTTAAATTCCTTTTTTGAAATAATTTGCGCTTCCGTTAAATATAGGATTTTGTAACTATTACACCTACAATGATTTTACGTCGACTGTAAACTTAGTAATTTTATTATTATATAATATAACGCTTTGTATATAGCCAACATTGTTATTTTGTTTATCTTATTTCTTATAATTTTCCAAGATTGATAACTTTTTTTTGATATTTGTAAAACATCGTGAGTATGCTGTGGGTGGATTGTATGGGTGTGTACAATATATTAATAAATTTTGACTTAATATCTGTATTTTATTTTTTTTCCGTTAAGCCTTTGGTCCTGGTTAATATCGTTTAATACCGTAGATATTACTCGTTAAGCCATATCAGAGGCCAGTGCTAAGCATTGGCGGCTTGAAAACTCTGACCTAATCTAGGATTGGGTCTGGTTCCTTCTGAGTTGCGGAGGTCAGATGGCAGTCACTCTGTGTAAAAACCAGTACTCTCGTTCAATCCCCTAGATTAGGAAGCCGATCCCGTGAGATACGGGATAAGGCTAAAGAGATGATGTTCTGTAATTTATTTTTTTAAATAGATTTACTGTGTCTCAAATTCAAGAAAAATCCCCCTGTTCCACCTATCCCCCCTGTTCCACCTATCCCCCCTGTTCCACCTATCCCCCCTGTTCCACCTATCCCCCCTGTTCCACCTATCCCCCCTGTTCCACCTATCCCCCCTGTTCCACCTACCCCCCCTGTTCCACCTATCCCCCCTGTTCCACCTATCCCCCCTGTTCCACCTATCCCCCCTGGCCTATCCCCCCTAGGAGGGAAGAACAATCATGAATATTTTACGCGATGGAGAATTACTTATTATTTATTAAAATTATTATATTTGAGCTCATGTTTTATTTCATTCTGATTTAGAATGTAGGATAGAAAGGAACTTCTGAGTTTAAAGTCCTTTTTCAATAATGAGAAGAATTTTATACGTAAAAACAAATGGCTACAGTGCAGCTACTCGACGACAGACGGCGCTTTTTGAATTTTCATTTCATATAGAAATATTACTCAAAACAGAAAGATTAGAATCTCGTCTTGATGTTTTCACCTTTTTCCTAGAGCAAGTAATATGTATAGCGGGGCCCGTTCGTTCGTGCGGTTCTCCTAAACTAAGTAACCATAGACTAACAAACGTCTCAATTTTCTCGTGGTTAAGCCCTGCCAGAAATACAAAAGATCTGTCAAAGAAAGAATAAATAGAAGGACATTGCACTTCCTATAAGCCGATCTCTATCACAGGTCTTTTTAATTCTTGGCTGGGCTTAAATAAGGTCAAGTTGAGAGAAAATTTCACCTGACGGTGACAGGTGTGTGTATGAACGCGGTTTTTACGTGAGCTGTCAGAATAAAAATCACTCATTGTATGCGTTTTTCCATGCTGGCGTGGGGGCGAGAAAAACATAGAATGTGCCAGCTGCCTCCCGGGCATGCTGTAAAGACTAGCTAGCTTTGTTTAGGTCGTACGCGCCCCGAGCAAATGAATCACATTTTGATGTTTTCTCTTGTAAAAGTAAAGCCGTGACTCCTGCGCTCAAAGAAAACATGAAACATACCCCCGCGGGGCAGGGGGGAAGGGTTTCTCAAACATTTCCCTTCCCCCTCTGCCCCGCGAAGATATGATAGATAGATATATTCTTTATTGCAAATAAAACAAAAACAAGAGGAATTGAGAACAAATGAAATAAAAACTAAAGTACAATGAAGGCGGCCTTATTGCTATGGTAGCAATTTATACCAGGCAAACTTGGGTAGAGGAAATCAAATGTAATGCGGGATAGTGCATCTTACTAAAAACATATTGTATGTTATGTTAGGTGTAATCTAAATCTTTCACGGCTTAAGAAATGAATAAAACATATCTGGATATATTATTAATATTTATATATTTAAATTGTACCTAACGTGTGGTATCTCAAACAAGTGAGCATCACCTTATCGTAATTATAGCTCTGCCAGGATTTAAAACTATCTGTCATAGGCACCGTTCGCACTGTCTGTATTATCGCAAGATCTATGACGTTGAGTATGGACCAGCCAGGAAAAAGAGACCTGTCATAGAGAAGAACAGACAAAGAATAAAAGGTGCAACAAATGGATACGTAGTAAGTAGGTATAGTGGATAAATAAAACGCCAATCTGCGACCGGTCTATACTTAATGACGTAGTACATGTTACTGTTTTATGGAATAATTTATTAATTTATTCTAATTGTAATTAGGGAATTCAATTAATTTTATGCATGATTTAAAGACATACTAATTTAATATATTGACTATTTGATTAATTATTTTTTGACTGTTTAAATTTTTATTTTGTTTTTGTTTATATTATTGCTATTGTAAATATTTTTTTGACATATTTATTCATATCAATCTTAGTTTTTATTTTTTATACTCAATTTAATGACAGTCCTCAATTTGCAGTGCCCTCAACAGGGCGTCATATGTGATACTATGTATCTGTAATATTAGATCTTAAGACACCATGTGACAGCAAATGAATGAATTATGAATTATGTAGGTCTTTTTATTCTGGCTGGTCATGGATCTTGCGATAATACTGACAGCGCGAAAGGTGCCTTAGAGACAGAATAAGAGAGGGACTTATGTACTTCCTATAAGCCCTTCTCTATGGTACCTCTATGATAGGTATTTTTAATTCCTGGCTATACTTATCTTTTTCTACTTAAAATACACTCGTTTTTATGTTCACCGAATATCACTTTTTATTTTATTTAACTTGCTTAGATCTAATTATAATAATACCAACTCGTTCGAATTCGATTTAATAATAATAAGGCAATTGATACCAATTCGTACTTGCAGAAATCACGACTTAACTAATATAAGTCCATACCTGTCATTTTCTGTCATCAGAGAACAGAAAGGGACGCAAATATTTTTAGTCAGTTGTGCGCTCTACGGGTCGTCATTATGAAGCGATCTCAAACTTGAGAGCAATATTAAGTATAGATTTGACAGGCCAATTTGTACTGAAATGACATTTCTGATACGAACTCAAACTCGCTGTCACTCAAGAGCGCTGATTATAAATACGGCTCTACGAATGGATAGCATTGTCTTCCGATGAACACAGAATAATGACTTAATAATTAATTTCTCTTGATCTTCTTTGCTTTCTTTGATGCTTTCCTGCAGATTCTTCTGATGGCCAAGTAAGGGATGCTTAACAACGCCATAAGAACCGCTAACTGGTCCAAAAACCAGCGCTGGTACCACGCGTATAGATGTGTCTTGGAGCGGAGGTGGTAGGCGCCTGGGAATGGAAAATCAGGTTTTAGGCAGTTCGAGTCAGTTGTGTCAATTTTGACATTCAAAGCTTGGATATTAAGTGAAATTGTGACTTTATAGATGAAGTGAAGAAGTACCTAGTTGAGAATTGGACGAATCCTAATATATGGGGTGTAAGGGACAGCGTCCCGCAAACTGATAGGGGTTGTTTAGTCAACAAAACTGAACAATATCAGTATCTGTCTATTTTTTTTTGTTTTCTCATACAAATTATCTGATGGAGTTAGTCATTTTGTATGGGAAGGACAAATGTTTTTTTTCATCATGAAAGAATTTCCCGGTGAAACTTATTTAGTTTCTTTGACTGAGCAACTCCTAATAGTTTACGGGACGCAGTCGCTCTGTGTAAAAACCAGTACCCTCGTTCAATCCCCTAGATTAGGAAGCCGACCCCGTGAGATACGGGATAAGGCTAGGGAGATGATGATGTCCCTTACACCAGATATTTTCATAAAAAATATTGTAGCATACGTGTGGAGACGATTAATTTATTACTTATGGTGGCGCCACTGAGCTCATCAAACCTGCATAGTTTTAATATCATATTTTCTTGAACCTGTCTCATAGATGTCGCTGTATTGTTTCATGACAGGAATTAAAAATACCTGTCATAGAGAAAAATAGAGACAGAATAAAAGAGGGACTTAATTATTCACTTCCTATAAGCTCTTACCTGTGGTACCACTGTGACAGGTATTTTTAATTACTGTACTTCACGATTTTCAATGAGAGTGGGCGAGGCATTCGAGAACTATCAAATCTCACGATAAGTTCCTTTTATTCCGTCACGTTCAATTGAATCGTGGTTAAACTGTAGCCTAGCATATAAACATAGTTTGACATCACAACAAAGATCAGACATGAATAGAGGTGCCAAAAAAATCGTTTTAAGATAACGATAAAGTGGTTTCTTCCATGCTGGACTGGGAGAGATAGAAAAACATAGAATGTTCCAGCTGCCCTTCCTCCCGGGCATGCTGTTGAAGTCAGCAAAAGGGACTCGAGGGTTACAGTGTAATTTAGGCGATAGGCTGAACCTGTCACTATAGCAATACATATTACAATCTAAAATTGCCCTCAATTTTTGTCAGACGTGGCGAAAGCGCCTTTTACGAGGCGTTAAACGCTCTGCCTACCCCGTAAGGGATAAAGGCGTGATTTATGTATGTATCTATAAAGTGGTCAAGCGGCGACCCCATCAGTAGATAGATAGATAGATAAACTCTTTATTGCGCATAAATCGTACAGTTTGAAAAACTACAGTGTGCGCAAAGGCGGCCTTATCGCTTCAAGCGATCTCTTCAGTAAAAAAACATAATTCACTAAAAACGCAGTGAATCGAAAAACCGGTCCAACAGACTAAAGTAATAGTAATTAAGATAATTTGGAACCTTATAAATTAGCGATTCATAGTTCGTTGTAGTAACAGGAAGAAAAATTGCGAAAAACGAACGAACGGCAATTTTTCTACCTGTTACTACAACGAACTAAGAATAGCTAATATTTATAACCATCCCTTGAGTCTGTTGGACCGGATTTTTGAGTTATGATATTTTTACTGATGGGGGCGCCATTTAGCTTTTATCGTCATACATACATATGATCACGCCTTTATCCCTAATGGGGTAGGCAGAGTTTTGAAGGTTACTTATGATCATAAGTAACCTTCAAAACTTTGTCAGACGTGGCAGAACGACCTTGGTTTACACTTAAATCTATATTTGTACGTATATTGCTGTAGTGACAGGTTGTCAGCCCATCGTCTAAATTGCAATATTGCAAATTGAAGTTTTATACCTTTGCTTTGTATTGCTAGGTCGATGTAGTGCGTAATAAGCTGCCTGGGCTGCACCGGCCGGTTGTTGAACAGACTCGACAGGTATTTCGCCTGATTGTAGTAGCTGAAATTATAAAATGATGTGATACATTCTAGAAACTATAAACGACATTTCTTAACATCCATTTTTGTGTAAGTTTTGTAAAATAAGTAAATCACTCTCATCGCCCTGCCAGGAATTAAAAATACCTTTCATAGAGAAAAATAGAGAGGCGAGCCCGATGGTGTAGTGGATAGGGCCGCTGCCTCCTAAGCAGGAGGTCGTGGTTCGAATCCCACCACGTACCAATATATTTTTCGGTTTTCTAATTTTATATGTACGTTTATTCGGTGCTTTTTCTGTGCTTCAGAAGGCACGTTAAGCCGTTGGTCCCGGTTAATATCGTTTAATACCGTAGATATTAGTCGTTAAGCTATATCAGAGGCCAGTGCTAAATAAGCATTGGCGGCTTGAAAACTGTGACCCAATCTAGGATTGGGTCTGGTTTCCCTTCTGGATTGCGGAGGTCAGATGGCAGTCGCTCTGTGTAAAAACCAGTACGCTCATTCAATCCCCCTAGGTTAGGTAGCCGACCCTGTGAGTTACGGGATAAGGCTAGGGAGATGATGTAAGAAAAATAGAGAGAGAATAAGAGAGGGACTTAATGCACTTCCTATAAGCCCTTCTCTATGGTACCTCTATGACAGATATTTTTTATTCCTGGCAGCGCTATACATTATTAGACTTAAAACTTTATAGAAATCTTCGTTTTCCGGTGTTACATGTCTTGAAATAAACCGCAAACTCACCTGCCATTGTTCAACATCTCATTGAGCTCTCGCTTCAAGTCAGCGCCAATATTCTCAGCGTAAAGCACTTGTCTTGCGAAGCCAGCTCGCGTGGCGCGCGCGGCGTTGCTGAGCTGATCGCCAAACATCGGTACCGCCAGTAACGGCACACCGTGATGTACCGCTTCCAGGGTCGACAGTAGACCGCCGTGCGTGATGAACAGCTTCACGTTGGGATGCGCTGTAATATTAGAGGTTTCCTTAAGAGATAAAAGTGAGCGCTAAAGAAAAAAACAAGCATTGGCTGTTAAACCTCTAAATATACATAAGAAAAATTTTGCAAATTTTAAAAGCATTAACACTTTAAGGCTCGTATTTATAAAGCGATTTCAAGATTGAGAGCGATATAAAGTATGGATTTGATAGGCCATTTTGTACTAAAATTACATTTCAGATACGAACTCAAAGTTGCTCTCACTCTCAAGTGCTGATTATAAATATGGACCTTAGTGTCAAATATTAAAATAAAAAGATAAGCATTGACTGGTGCACATATTCAAGACACCAGTCAGGAGATCAGGAATAATTACAGTAGGTACAATGTAAGTATTCTAAGGTTTTATTTACCTGCCCTACCCCTTAATACAACTTAGATTAAGGAACAATATACTTTACAGGAAATAAGCAGAATTCTATCAATCGACTCGAAACCCACACGACAGAAAAAGAAACAGAGTTCCATAAAAAATACTATTGCGATCTTTAATGTATCTGCCAAGCAATGATTATATAGTAATGATTATACGTTTGATGGTACGATTCGATGCGTGAGGCCCATCAAAACTGTCTTTAAGCTGCATTATTGAACCGCTCGTATCAAATTCGCATATGAAAGAGTAACATTCGCATATCAAATTGTATGACAATCGCATGCGAAAGTTACTCTTTCGTACTCGCGGATCAAAAATACGGGTTCTAATACTGACCTAGAACGCCAGCTTGCGGCCACCATTTCCTCGCGACGATATTCTTAGGCAGCCCCTGTAGTTCCTCCTCAAATTTCCACAGCACCGTGTAGGGTAGTTCTCCCAACATGGCGATCAGGTCCTTACGGAAACTCAGCGGCAGTTTACTGGCCTGCACCACAGAGCCCATGCTGAAATATACCACTCCTTGCGGGGATGAGTCGAGGATCTGTTGGATGTCCTAGGAGAAGAGAAAACGTATTAATATCGCTCTTACAACAAGACCCCAACTTCCGCTTCTACATTCATATAATCACGCCTTTAACCCTGATGACAGAGCGTAAACGACCTAATCGTTTCGCCACGACTGACATAGTTTTGAGGGTTATTTAAGATAGATTTGTAGGTATATTGCTGTAGTGACATTTTGTCAGCACATCGCCTAAATTACAATGTACTGAAACCCTCGGACCCTTCATTGGACGCAAACTAAAACTAGATAATTGACTCAATATTGCGCGCACGTCGCTTAAAATATCCGAAATTAAAATTAGCTATAGTTTGTGCTTACCTACTTCTAGAGCCAATTAAATTTTAAATTAGTAACTGAAGTCCCTTTACCATTCTGCTACGTCCTGATTCGTAAGACATGGCTGAATTGATTTTTACGTCGTCAAATTAACGAGTTTTGGATTTAGTTTGCACTCTGTGTCTGCACCGGAGTATTAATATTCTACGTTAGTATTATTAGTTACTCTGTGTTCATATTTAGGTTTGATTTTATACAAATACTAGGTACTGCATTGAATAAGAACCTAATATCACAAATTTGAAACCTGAGATAGCTAGGAACCGGGTATAAATTGGCAGAAATTGCTACCCGGCCGCCAATTGTGCTTCATTTATTTTTTAATGTTTGTTCCTGTACAAAGTGTTGTTTATGTGCAATCAAGAATATTTCTATTATATTGTATTATATGTATCGAACCGGGTTGAACCGGGTGCATGCTCTAATATCTACCTTAGGCAACGGCTGAGGCTTGTCGATGTGGTACCCGCCGATATCAACAACATTGGGCGGCAGACTGAGCGCGGGCGCAATGGAGGGATGTGAGTTCACGAACAGCACTGACACGTTGTATACAGCGTCCCTGTACGGAGGCAAGGTGACGCCGCGAGCCGCAGCCAGAGGAGCAAAGAAGGATTCATAGCGGGCAACGTTTGATGACTCGTCCAGGCTAGGAGTAAGAATAATAAAAAAATGAAAATTGTTATACGGTTTTGATATTTAAAGACGATAGCGCTTAAGTGGCGCCCCCCTCAGTTAAAAAAATCATACATACATACATACAAATAATCACGCCTCTATCCGTAAACGATCTAAACAAAGGTCGTTCTGCCACGTCTGACACCGTTTTGAGGGTTATTTTAAGATAGATTTGTAGGTATATTGCTGTAGTGACAGGTTGCCCGTCGCCTAGATTACAATATACTAAAACCCTCGGATCCCATAGCTAGTTTTTACAGTATGCAGCTGGCCCATTCTATGATTTTCTCTCGCTCCTAGGCCAGCATGGAAGAAAAAAATCATAACTCACTAAAAACACGGTGAATCGAAAATCCGGGAAATAGTATAGAAAAGCCTTTTGTTTTTACGTCCTGGAAGAATTTCCTTGCGACAGTCGTTCAGTGTCGTTGAGTGTCGGGTATATTTATATATTTTTTGATGATCAGTGGAGCATAAAGGTCAGACCGCACTAAAACGTAGCTGTAGCAGCGCGGCGCGGCGCAGCACAGCGCGGCACTGCGTGACGAATGATTTTTTGCATGCTAAATTATGTACCGCATTGCAGCGGCATTGTAGCTGCAGCGGAGCGGGACGGCGCGGAAATGTCAGTGCATACATTTTGACACATTTTGCAGCGCCAATGTCAGTATAGTCATGCCAGTACAGCATACATTTTGACAGGTAATGCCGCGCCGTGGCGCGCCGCTGCAGCTACGTCCTAGTGTGGTCTGACCTTTAGGCCGGGCAAAGCGCTAGGCAGAAGAAGACGTGAACTTACAACGTTTCTATCCTCATCATAACGATGGCGAACGTGTTGACAACCCGCTCGTAGAAGCTCATGGGCACAGTGAAGTCGTGGAAGACCAGGGGCACGGTGGCGGCGGATCTGATCTCATCCACCAAACCCTCGACGTGAGCATGCATCACCATCCCGGACAACATGATCCAGGGGACTTGTTGGACCGCTGCGTATCTGAAAACACACAGAGACAAGAGTGAAAAAAAGGTCATGGGAAATGAAAAGAAAGGGGCGGTTTCGTTTTGTGTCTGAAGCAAGTATTTAAAGGTATCGATAGATGGCGCTGAAAACCTTCAAAAAATCCTCTCATAGAATATTATGGCAACACATGGGTGTTGCTGTTATTTTTATTTATTATAGCCCTGCCAGGAATTAAAAATACCTATCATAAAGGTTCCATAGAGAAGGGCTTATATAAAAAGCATAAGTTCCTTTCATAAGCTGTCTCTATTTTTCTCTATGACAGGTATTTTTAATGCAATAACTCGATAAAAAGAGTCTATATTATCTCAATATAAGTTCAATTTTTTTTACTGCAAAACACGATAAGTCATACTTTACTTAATTTAATGAAAGAAAAAAAATCAAACGAACAACGGCTGTGTGACAACAGAAAACAGGGACGCGGTAATTATGCATACCATAGAGTAGCACCTAGTCTAAAGCCGTAACTCCTGCTCTGAAAGATTACATAAAACATACCCTCGCGGGGCAGAGAGGGGAAGGGAAATGATTGTGAAACCCTCTGCCCCTCGGGGGTATGTTTCGTGTTTTGTTTGAGAGCAGTAGTCACGGCTTAACACATGACAGCAGATTTAGAATACTGAGAATAATACTTTAATTTTAAGTTGTTAATATATACCTAGATTATGATTTAACGTACTTGCTATACCCTAGCAGGGTTCATGTTTGTGACTAAATATATACTTCATAATACAACATGAAAGCAAATAAAGAATTGAGAATTGAATTGAGAATACATTTTGAGTTTGACAGCTAAACTTTTCCTACAACTTCGCCCCCTATCAAGTAAAGGTGTACTATTTTTTTTTCTTAAATAGTGCCGCATTATCGAATCATTCCTTTTGTACATGCTTTTTTCATTTACCAGAAGAATTTCTTTCTATTTTTTTCAGCTTCAAGGAGCAATCCTATTCAGTTTTCAAGATACCGTCTTTATTTTATCAGAGCTACATCCTATCAAAGTTGCAAGCGGGAGAAAATCATTGACCGGATTTTTTTTTACGTGATTGGTCGTCTACCACGGCCTAACCCCTCAACGGCATCGCAGTTGGCGCACACAGAAATATAGCAGCCTTTGTAGGTTAAGGTTATTTTTCTAAGACCCCCATGACATCATCTAAGTTCCAGCCGAGAGTAAATCATTTACCGGTTTGACACCTAGCCTAAAGTCTAAACCGGGTGTAAGGGACATCGTCCCACAAACTGATAGGGGTTGCTCAGTCAACGATACTGAACAATATTCACCAGGAAATTCTTTCAAGAGATGAAAAAAAATATTTGATCGTCCCATATTAAATGACTACTTTGATCAGACAATTTTAATGCAAAAGTTTTTTTTTCCATCTTTCTTAGATAGTTGTTTTGTTTCGTTAACAGAGCAACCCCTATCAGTTTGCGGGACCCTGTCCCTTACACTCCATATTAAGCTTACCCTGCGTCACTGTCTGAGAAAAACCACTCGGTGATGACAGCATCGTATTTGTCTGTCACAAGTGTGTGACGGAGCTCTTCGTTTGAAGCCGTCACGGCGCTCACGTTGTTAGCGAATTCCATGAGGGTCGCACGGTCATGCCTTATCTTGGTCAAATCTATATCTGGAATTGAAAAGACGAAAATACATAGCGAGTTGTGAGTTTCCAAATTGAAAACTAGAGGATTTGTAGGCACAGCATTGTATATTGAACACACATACATACATATAATCACGCCTTTATCCCTATGGGGTAGACAGAGCGTAAACGACCTAAGCAAAGGTCGTTCCGCCACGTCTGACAAAATTTTGAGGGTTATTTAAGATAGATTTGTAGGTATATTACTGTAGTGACAGGTTGTCAGCCTATCGCCTAAATTGCAATATACAGAAACCCTCAGTCCAACATGGAAGTATAATGTATATTGAAGCTAAAAAATAAGCGCGTTTTGTTATCAGTGACATCGTTCCGTACGAATATAAAGCCGTGAGTCCAGCGCTCAAACATTACACAAAACATACCCCCGCGGGGCAGAGAGGGGAAACTTAAACATTTCTCTTTCCCTGTCTGTCCCGCGGGAGTATGTTTTGTGTAATGTTTGAGCGCTGGAGTTACGCTTTATATCCTGCTCTTCACTCGCCAACCCGCTTGGCAAGCGACTGGAATAGAAAAAACGGTAAAGAATAATAAATGTTGCCAGCTCTACGATTACAAAAATCTTACGTGATAGTTACGCGTATCGTGTTAATTAAATTATTAAAATTAGTTCTTCTATAATCGTAGTTGCGAAAATCGCGACTCAACTAATATAAGTCTATGTATTATACCTGTCATTTTCAAAAGATTTAGTTAAGTCGTGCCCTCCTTGAATCGATAGCAATGCCGTCACTTTTTGTTCTATCATGTCAGAAAGTGACAGGTATAGTCTTCTTTAAGTTAGATCGGGTTTTCATTAAATTAATACCATAGTTTTAAACTAAATTTCTGACGACTTTCTACAAGTATTCTTAGGAATCTACTTGGAAATAAAATTATTTGACTTTGAATACTTGCCATGCATGAAGTCCAACGATGCGCTCAGATCAATCAACGTCAAGTTTTTTTGTGGCTTCTGATCCATGTATGGGACCCCCCATGTTACCTATAACAATGTACATACATATAATCACGCTTTTATCCCTAATGGGGGAGGCAGAGCGTAAACTACCTAAACAAAAGGTCGTTCCGCCACGTCTGGCAAAGCTGATAGATTTGTAGTTATATTGCTGCAGTGACAGGTTGTCAGCCCATCGCCTAAATTGCAATATACTGAAACCCTCGGATCCTTTAGCTGGTTTTTACAGCATGCCCGGGAGGAAATGCAGCTGGCACAGTATTAGGCCTATTAGCTGCTGTTAAAATTATGGTTTAAAAACTCTGACACCAACGTTCATACAGTCGTTCTTTCTGAAAAATGTACCCGATAAGAATAAGAAAGAAGCCTTCATGGCTTACCTCATGGCCAGCCTCTAGTAAAGGCGAGATGATGCCTCTCCCCAGAGTAGCGTGGCTGCGGGAAGGCGCTGGTGTGATCATCAGGATCTTGTAGCTGACCACCTGATGTATCAGAGCCAGCGCCGACAGCAGGAGAACTAGTAACTTCATTCTAAAATGAATGATTTATATCGTTACCGTCATTTTTCTCAAATGTTAAACTACGGGGCCGGCATAATGTTGTTTAATCATTTTATTAATGGATAATTAATTATTTACATTGAGATTCATATTTTATTGATTTGTTAAGTTGGCAATTATTATTTTCTCTGAGAGGCAACATTGGGGTTGGTTTATATCATTCAAACGGTGGCGCTTAGAAGCAATTGAGGTTATGTTGTAACGGGCTGAAGTGCAAGAGTATATGAGTGTCAAGAGAACAAATGAATTTTATTCCTGTCTTCCCTGGATCCCATTATAATATCTAATCTTTAGATTCTGATCTATACTTATTCCATTTAAGTAGGTGTGTGTACGTCTTATCCGCGTATCGCTTCTTGCTGTTTTCACTTCTGTAGGTCTGCTGTAAGAAATTTCTTTTTACAGATAAGCAGTGCCTGTAGTGTCTTTGTTTCTTATGTATTTTGTCCTATGTATGTTTCTGTGTGCAATAAATAGTTAAATAAATAAAAACACAATTTATAATGATTATTTATTACTCAAAATCAAGATATCTTCACTACATACTCGTATTATAAAACAAAGTCGCTTTCCCTATGCATGCTTAGATCTTTGAAACTACGCAACGGATTTTGATGCGGTTTCTATTAATGGATAGAGTGATTCAAGAGGAAGGTTTATATGTATAATACATGCATAATATAGTAGAGAAACACTGATGATTTTCGTGCGATGCCCGGGCGGGTCGCTAGTTATTTCTACAATATAGATGGAAAATTTGGATTAATCAAATATATGTACAAGCTACACACATACCTTAACTTTTAAATATATCTAATGTTAAGTATACTATTTGTACAATGTTGGATCCTGGTTCTCCAGTCCAAGTAACTAATGATAATAATGACTCATTATCTTCATTAGTGATGTATTGTCATTAGTAATGAACTTTAGTAATTTACTAAAAAGTATTTTAAAAAGAGCTTAACTAATCCAACTGCGTACAAAGTGAACTTTGAAATTTGTGTAAAACTTTTAAAAAAAGAAAGCGATTTAAAATTATCAATACGATACTCCATTCAGCGTACATAGTATTTTTTATTTTATTTTAAACTATGGCGTCTGATTGTGGCTATAAATACGTAATTTTGATTAAAAGGAAGTCTTTAGTGACACTCGCAAAGTTAGGAGGAATCGATTTACGTAAGAATCATCAGCCCACGCGTTTTATATATATCTACATTTATAATAAATATGGATGTATGTATATTTGTTCCTTTGTATATATGTATAAAAGCCTGAGGTCTTAGGCTCGTATTTATAAAGCAAAGCGAATTCAGGATTGAGAGCAATATTAAGTAAGGATTTGACACGTGTTGCGTCCTAACCCGGCCACAACAACTTTTTTCATAAATTATTGCTCTAATAGTATGTTCTTTTATTGTTCTTGTTGTACCAATAGTCAAATTAATTGTACTTCCCTACATAATGCTGTAAAACCCTTGCATTTGTGGCCGGGCTGTATCGTGTACGCTGCAGCCCGGCCACCAACAATTACACTTATTTAGCAATCAATTTATACCATAATATTATTTAAACAATTGTACTGTTTTTGTTCTTTATTTTTAATAAAATAAGCAACTAAATAAATAGCTAATAGTAAAATTATGAACATATCAATTATTTTTACGTTCAACGCCTTCCAATAGTTGAAAGGCAAATACTTAATTTTGTTGATTGCGTACTTTTTTGGAAGATTAACATTTCATTGCTATGTAAGTATTTCAATTTCTAAGAAAATAACAAAATACTTATTTTCAAATTTTCAAAATGTATTATAGTGTTATTTTTTTTATTTATCGTTAAAAAGAGGACCTAATTATGGACTTCGTAACCTTCCGCAATAGGTAGGTAAGTGACGGAAAAAAGTTTATATACCTACCTACATATTTTACTTATATGTTTATTACTTATTGTAAAGACTGGTGCGTTAGATTTATTCCGTAAATTCATTTGTAACTTCTTAATAATGAACGAGAAACATAAAAAACGTGGAAAAGTTTTGTCTGTGTCTTTAGAAGAACAGAAGATCGAGTTCATCAAATTTGAAGAGCAATTTAAGAACGAGAAGAATGTTCCTTCGTCTTCAAGTAAGATTTTCAAAGATATTAGTAAAAATCTTTCATGTCGCATGTCTGCCAAAGCTCTTTACTTATCATGGAAAAGAAATTTTAGATATCTATTTGTAAGAAATGAAAATGATGATAGTAAAGATTTCAATTTATCTTCTTTGGAGACAAGCAACAGCGACAGTATATCAGAAAATGAAGAAACTACACCAAATGTGCAAGTAGTACAATATGATGTAGATCCAACAACTTGGGAACAAATACGACCTATTGTTAATTATTATTCTGCTCGCAATGATCCAAGTAAACCTTCTGCATGCACATTTGGTGTAGTTTCTTCATTTTCTGATATACTGTCGCTGTTGCTTGTCTCCAAAGAAGATAAATTGAAATCTTTACTATCATCATTTTCATTTCTTACAAATAGATATCTAAAATTTCTTTTCCATGATAAGTAAAGAGCTTTGGCAGACATGCGACATGAAAGATTTTTACTAATATCTTTGAAAATCTTACTTGAAGACGAAGGAACATTCTTCTCGTTCTTAAATTGCTCTTCAAATTTGATGAACTCGATCTTCTGTTCTTCTAAAGACACAGACAAAACTTTTCCACGTTTTTTATGTTTCTCGTTCATTATTAAGAAGTTACAAATGAATTTACGGAATAAATCTAACGCACCAGTCTTTACAATAAGTAATAAACATATAAGTAAAATATGTAGGTAGGTATATAAACTTTTTTCCGTCACTTACCTACCTATTGCGGAAGGTTACGAAGTCCATAATTAGGTCCTCTTTTTAACGATAAATAAAAAAAATAACACTATAATACATTTTGAAAATTTGAAAATAAGTATTTTGTTATTTTCTTAGAAATTGAAATACTTACATAGCAATGAAATGTTAATCTTCCAAAAAAGTACGCAATCAACAAAATTAAGTATTTGCCTTTCAACTATTGGAAGGCGTTGAACGTAAAAATAATTGATATGTTCATAATTTTACTATTAGCTATTTATTTAGTTGCTTATTTTATTAAAAATAAAGAACAAAAACAGTACAATTGTTTAAATAATATTATGGTATAAATTGATTGCTAAATAAGTGTAATTGTTGGTGGCCGGGCTGCAGCGTACACGATACAGCCCGGCCACAAATGCAAGGGTTTTACAGCATTATGTAGGGAAGTACAATTAATTTGACTATTGGTACAACAAGAACAATAAAAGAACATACTATTAGAGCAATAATTTATGAAAAAAGTTGTTGTGGCCGGGTTAGGACGCAACACTTGGATTTGACAGGTCCTTTTGTACTGAAATAACATTTCTGATACAAACTCAAACTAGCTGTCAATCTCGAGGGTTGTTTATCAATACGGGCCATAGACACATTACATTATCTTTATTTGCAAAGCGCAATCAGGGTAATGGTATCTGAGCTTACCGAGAATCATTTACGAGTACTTAATTGAATAACAATTATTTTCAAATTATCAACACCTATTAGTTCTATGCTGACTGGTAGCGGTAAAAATGTAGAATCAACCAGCAGCTTCTGTTCCCTAAAATATCTGCTGTAAAAGGCAGTCAGCAAAGGAGATATCTAAGCAGGCTCGCTTGAAACAGATGGGATTAATTTCAAGAAATTATAAATGGATTTTCATGAAATTTCGTATATTTGTACAATTGAATTACTCCAAAACGAAGATTCATGAAATCCATAGATTATTTCCTAAATAACTATTCATTAATTTCTTCCATGCTGGACTGGGAGCGAGAGAAAAACATAGAATGTGCCTGCTGCATTTCCTTCCGGACATGCTGTAAAAACCAGCTAAGGGATCCGAGGGCTGACAACCTGTCACTACAGCAATATACCTACAAATCTATCTTAAATAACCCTCAAAACTTTGGCAGACGTGGCGGTAAGACCTTTATTTAGGTCGTTTACGCTCTGCCTACCCCATTAAGGATAAAGGCGTGATTATACGTATGTATGTACCTATATATAAATCTCATCAGTTTCGAGCGGCTCTGCCCAGCAATCGTCTTTGCTGCATGTACTTACATTTATAAAACAAAAATTTGAGCAAACAGATATAACAGACTCCTGTCGGAAATGGCTTTTACTTTTGCCATTAATGCTCTGCCTACTCCGTAAAGTAAAGTCATATAGGCGTGATTAAAAAAATATTTTTTCCATCATTCCCATACGAAATGACTTAACAGTTTGTTATGGCGAAGCCATTCTTTTTCATTTGCTAAAAGAATTTCTTTGTATAGTTTCGTTGATTAACATTTCCTATCAATTTGCAGACAGACGTCCCTAACACCCTTAAAAATTCATTTTTTTCTTATTTTTTAATATTAGCACAGACATCTGGGCAGATCCGCCATAACGGCTGTGATTATTTTAGGAAATTATTAATGGATTGTTGCACATTGCACAATAAATTTATTGCGGTTAAAAAACTCTGACACCAGGGTTCAACGGATCGATAGACTCGATACCCATTCGACAGAAGAAGAATTTATTGCAACAAATGAACGAAATTTCATGATTATCCTTTAATAATTAATTACATACATACATATAATTACGCCTTTATCCCTAATGGGGTAGGCAGAGCGTAAACGACCTCAACAAAGATCGTTCCGCCACGTCTGACAAAGTTTTGAGGGTTATTTAAGATAGATTTTATGTATTTCTGTAGTGACAGGTTGTCAGTCCATCGCCTAAATTGCAATATACCGAAACCCTCGAATCCTTTAGCTGGTTTTTACAGCATACCCGGGAGGAAATGCAGCTGGCATATTCTATGTTTTCTCTCGCTCCCAGTCCAGCAAATAATAATTTAGAAGGAACAATAATAATAATTTCCAGCAATCGCCTTTGCTAACGTACATACATACATACATAAATCACGCCTTTATCCCTTACGGGGTAGGCAGAGCGTTTAACGCCTCGTAAAAGGCGCTTTCGCCACGTCTGACAAAAAATGAGGGCAATTATAACGTACCTATAGATAAATAACCAACAAGCAACACCCACCTTTTAAATCAGCAACTTCTACACAAAACTGATTTTAATACAAATTATAATTTAATTATGAATTAATTATAAATGGGTAACGCACTAACAAAGTGTCCGTTTGACTTCCTTCTAGTGACTAACTGATATATAACAAAGAACTAATCATTCTTCAAGTTTGGGTTCTAATATTCAAGTTTAAGATGGCGATACTAGCCAAGTGGCGCCCCCATTAGTAAAAAAAACACAATTCACTAAAAACGCATTGAATTGAAAAACCGGTCCAACAGAATCAAGTTATAGTAATTTACATACATACATACATATAATCACGCCTTTATCCCTAATGGGGTAGGCAGAGCTTAAACGACCTAAACAAAGGTCATTCCGCCACGTCTGACAAAGTTTTGAGGGTTGTTAAACATAGATTTTTAGGTATATTGCTGTAGTGACAGGTTGTCAGCCTATCGCCTATAGTAATTTAGAACCTTATAAATTAGGTAGGTTACTTCCATGCTGGACTGGCAGCGAGGGAAAAACATAGAATGTGCCAGCTGCATTTCCTCCCGGGCATGCTGTAAAAACCAGCTATGGGATCCTAGCGTTTATATATATATTGCAATTTAGGCGATGGGCTGACAACCTGTCACTACAACAATATACCTACAAATCTATCTAAATAACCCTCAAAACATAATCAGACGTGGCGGAACAACCTTTGTATAGGTCGTTTACGCTCTGCCTACTCCATTAAGGATGAAGGCGTGATTATATGTATGTATGTCTCATTGTAGTAAAAGGAAGAAAAGTTGCCGTTGGTGGCCGTTTTTCGCTACTGGGCTTCTAGTATTGTTATTATATTATCTGTGGTATTGTCAATTTAAGAATATTATCTGCTTGCGACACAATACTTTGAAACCGACATATAATTATTTCAACTGGCATCACCAAATGTTTCATACAAAGTAATCAGTCATCTCCCTAGCCTTATCCCGTATCTTACGGGGACGGCTACCTAATCCAGGGGATTGAACGAGGGTACTGGGTTTTACACAGAGCGACTGCCATCTGACCTCCGCAACCCAGAAGGGAAACCAGACCCAATCCTAGATTAGGTCAGAGTTTTCAAGCCGCCAATGCTTAGCACTGGCCTCTGACATGGCTTAACGACTAATATCTACCTTATACCTTACCTGGGACATATGAAATTGACTTCCATGCTGGTCTGGGAGCGAGAGAAAAACATAGAATGTGCCAGCTGCTTTTCCTCCCGGGCATGCTGTAAGATTCAGCTAAGGGATCCGTGGGTTTCAGTATATTGTAATTTAGGCAATGGGGTGACAACCTGTCACTACAGCAATATACCTAGAATTATATCTTAAATAACCCTCAAAACTTTGTCAGACGTGGCGGAGCGACCTTTGTTTGGGTCGTTTGCGCTCTGACTACCCCATTAGGGATAAAGGCGTGATTATATGTATGTATGTATATGAAATTCGAAAACCGAAAAACGCATTGGTACGTGGTGGGATTCGAACCACGACCTCCCTCATTAGGCAGCGGCCCTAGCCACTACACCATCGGGCTCATACAAAGTAATCAGTGTTGCCTTATTAAAGCTGCCTGGGCGAAGAAAGTGGCGCCCCCATTTTTGACATAAGTTTTGTGTCGTAACATACCACGAAAAAATTCCGACGTCAGTTAGTATACGGTTACTCTGTCTAGGAGAACCGCAAGAACCACACGAACGAATAGACCCAAGAGATGACATAAGTTGCTTCCATGCTTGTCTGGGAGCGAGAGAAAAACTCGACAACAGATGGCGCTATTAGATTTTTCATTTCATACATACATACATAAAATTACGCCTTTATCCCTAATGGGGTAGGCAAAGCGTTAACGACCTAAACAAAGGTCGTTCCGCCACGTCTGACAGAGTTTTGAGGGTAATTTTAAGATAGATTTGTAAGTATATTGCTGTAGTGATAGGTTATCTCAGCCCATCTACTAAATTGCAATATACTGCAACCCTCGGATCCCTTAGCTGGTTTTTACAGCATGCCCGGGAGGAAATGCAGCTGGCACATTCTATGTTTTTCTCTCGCTCCCAGCCCAGCCTGGAAGTTTAAAGTTACTGCGATTAAAGCAAGGCGTTATTTAGTGAGAAGTGCGGTACGCGTGAGAAAATCATCATCTCACTAGCCTTATCCCGTATCTCTCGGCTACCTAATCTAAGTGATTGAACGAGGGTACTGGTTTTTACACAGAGCGACTGCCATCTGACCTCCGCAACCCAGAAGGGAAACCAGACCCAATCCTAGATTAGGTCAGAGTTTTCAAGCTGCCAATGCTTAGCTCTAGCCTCTGATATGGCTTAACGACTAATATCTACGGTATTAAAGTATATTAACCGGGACCAACGGCTAAGCGTGCCCTCCGAAGCACGGAAAAATCGCCGTATAAATGTACATATGAAGTTCGAAAATCGAAAAACACATTGGTATGTGGTGGGAATCGAACCACGACCTCCCGCTCAGAAGGCAGCGGCCCTATCCACTACACCATCGGGCTCTTACCATAATAATAATAAAGAAATTTGACTGACAACACGGAAAAATATACCGGGTGTAAGGGACAGCGTCCCGCAAACCGACAGCGGTTGCTCAGTCAACGACACTGATTAATTATCAGCACGTTATATTTTACTTCCATGCTGGACTGGGAGAGGTAGAAAAACAAAGAATGTTCAAGCTGCCTTTCCTCCCGGGCATGCTGTAGAAGACAGCAAAAGGGACTCGAGGGTTACAGTGTATTGTAATTTAGGCGATGGGCTGACAACCTGTCACTATGGCAATACACATTACAATCTAAAATTGCCCTCAATTTTTGTCAGACGCGGCGAAAGCGCCTTTTACGAGGCGTTTAACGCTCTGCCTACCCCGTAAGGGATAAAGGCGTGATTTTATGTATGTATGTATGTACGTTATATTTTCAGGAAGTAAAAAATAATGGGCCTTCTCATACAAATGACCACCTTGATCAGACAATTTGTATGGAAAAGCATTTTTTTTTTTAATTCCTGAAAATAAAACCTGCTGATACTTTGTTCAGTGTCGTTGACTGAGCGAGCAACCCCTATCACTTTGCGGGTTGCGTTTAATGCTGCCAATATTAGTCGAGCCACACTCTGCACAAGCTCTTCCAGCAACCGCGCACCCCGCCGGCGGGGTCGCGGAGGTCCCTCCTTTGCTCCCCACTTTGGGGTTTACCGGCACGTACCGGGCAGATTCTCTCCGATAAGGAGTCCCCAAGGCAACGCCATAAGCCGAGGTTCGAGCCCTAGTGGGCGCCCTTAGGCAGTTGCCATTTCATTAAGGGTGTAGATTGCGTGTAGCAACTCCCCGCCTTAGCCCGGTGACGCATTATATACACTTTGTAGTATTTTGCAAACAGGTCCATTCAAAAAAAAAAAAAAAATATCACTTTGCGGGACGCTGTCCCTTACACCCGGTATATTTTTCCGCGTTGTCAGTCAAATTTCTTTATTATTATTATTATTATGGTAAGAGCCCGATGGTGTAGTGGATAGGGACCCCGTATGTAAAAAATAAAACTCAATTTAAGATAGATATAAAAGTATTTTAATAATTGTTATAAAATTATTCATACATTGATTTATTTTTATTTATTTATACATTAATAATAGTAATAAAATAATACTGCACAGCACATGTTACTGACAAGATAACATAGATGGCGCTAGTATACAAATTAATGGAACTATGTTCCTTCAAATTCCATACAGTTATTAGCCTATTAGGCCTCTGATATGGTTTGAGTAACGACCACTATCAAATACAGCGACCGGGACCGGTGCCTTTCGAAGCACGGAATCCTTTTTCTTTTCAGACAATCAGGTGATTCAGCCTGCAATGTCCTAAGCAAACTGGATAAAATCTCACAAATGATGATTTTTTTTAGTCACCCAGTCAACATGCCATCCAAATTCTTATTTTACAATAAGGGGTGTAAGGGACAGCGTACCGCAAACTGATACGGGTTGCTCAGTCAACGACACTGTGGAAACGTCCACAAGAAAATTCTTAAAATAAATTTAAAAAAACGACTTTTCCATACAAATTGTCTGATCGAGGTGGTGGACATTTTGTATGGAAAAGCCAATTTTTATTTCCACTTATTGTTCAGTATTCAGTATCGTTGACTGAGCAACCCATATCAGTTTGCGGGCCGCTGTCCTTTACACCGGGCATAGATGTTCACTGGTCGTCACTAGCTATATTATTGGTAGTTTCCGTGGCTTGTTTCCGTTTGCTGGGCATCTTCAAGTGGACAGTTTGTACGTGGAGCTTGAGCGAGTTGGACTGGCTGAAGGACTTCGAACAGAACTGGCAGATGTAGGGCTTCGCCCCCGTGTGTACCTGGTGAAGAAAATGTACATTACTCTGAAGGCCGGAAAAAAACAATTTATGGTCGGTTGGAGGGCCGAGGCGCAGACGAGACTTTGAGCTTTGAGAGTTTCGGCTGAGAGATACATTTCTTTAATTTTGCGAGTAAAAAAAACAACAATACACTTAAACATAAAACTTACAATTCCTCCATTATATTTTTTAGCGCTTTTGACAGGCTCACATTCCATTCATTCTGCCCTTAAAAAAATATATTGTGTAAACTTAAAAACACCTGATCTATACTCGTGGATTTAAAGACTTCGCGTGGCGGTAGATAATTATCATTATTGTCGTCTGGTGAAATTGCCGGCCGCTACGAACTTAGGTACCGCAAAGAATGAATGTATGTTTTTTTTTATAATTCGGCTACTTCCGGGCAAGTGGGAGAAAACGTTTTTGTCTCACACACACTCACTTACTTTCACACACAATCTCACATTAAAAAAATATACATACATACATACATAAAATCACGCCTTTATCCCTTACGGGGTAGGCAGAGCGTAAAACTCCTCCTAAAAAGACGCTTTCGCCACGTCTGACATAAATGGAGGGCAATTTTAGATTGTAATGTGTATTGCTGTAGTGACAGGTTGTCAGCCCATTGCCTAAATTACAATACACTGTAACCCTCGATTCCCTTTTGCTGACTTCTACAGCATGCCCAGGAGGAAGGGCAACTGGAACATTCTATGTTTTTCTTTCTCTCCCAGTCCAGTATGGAAGTGTATAAGAAAATATATCACAAATATTTTTGAAAGTTGCAAGTTTTTAAATTTAAATGCTGTCCGCGGTTAAAATTTTTGATATGTTTATTTTACTTGGTATCCCCGGGTCAATCGTGAAATTTTTTTGGTATTAAAAACATTTACCATTTATCCCGATGATTGAATGATTTGTTGTTTCTTGTATTTTAGAAATAATAAGAAATATGTTAGTCAGAGTTCAAAGCTACGAAAATGCCATACTTACTTTTAAATTTAATTTAGTAATGACAATGTAATGAATGATAAATTCATACTGAATGATGATTGATGATACCTATTTCGATTTTGTTTAGTCTTATTGCATTTTATTTTGGCATTTATTAATTAATTAAGAACTTACCCTATAATGCCTGGTGAGCGCTGGTTTCTGGCTGAATCTCTTCCCACACAACGCACAGCAATACGGCCGCTCTCCTGAAAAAATACAGTATTAGAAAGAGAGAAAAACTTGGAATGTGCCACCTGCATTTCCTCCCGGGCATGCTGTAAAAACCAGCTAAGGGACCGAGGGTTTCTGTATATTGTAATTTAGGCGATAGGCTGACAACCTGTCACTACAGCAATATACCTACGATTCTATCTTAAACAACCCTCAAAACTTTGTCAGACGTGGCGAAACGACCTTTGTTTAGGTCGTTTACGCTCTGCCTACCCCATTATGGATAAAGGCGTGATTATATGTATGTAGGTATGTATTAGATAGAATATATGCATATTAAATATTTTCAGTATCTGAACATATTTACAAAAAATATCCAAAATTGTATTAACATTAGTAAAAATGAAAACAGAAATAAAATTGATCAAGAAATCACCGAGATATACCATTATGAAGCTAGATTTATCTATCTCTCTCTTTGAAACATACATACATACATACATATAATCACGCCTTTATCCCTAATGGGGTAGGCAGAGCGTAAACGACCCAAACAAAGGTCGTTCCGCCACGTCTGACAAAGTTTTGAGGGATATTTAACGACATTTTATATGGAAGTAGTATGGCGCTCCTGTCATCTGACGTCACATGACAGTTCGGACCTCTCTTTTAAAGCTCCATAAGACGTAAACTAATTAGTATATTGCGAAAATTCTTTCACAT
This sequence comes from Scrobipalpa costella, assembly GCA_949820665.1. Classification (NCBI taxonomy): domain Eukaryota; kingdom Metazoa; phylum Arthropoda; class Insecta; order Lepidoptera; family Gelechiidae; genus Scrobipalpa; species Scrobipalpa costella. Next base: position 7,756,876 of record OX463322.1, on the reverse strand, counting down.
TTGTTTATTAATGGTGATAATTAATTCTTATCAATAATTTTAAATAAGTCATGTTTATTCCCTATTCTCTTTTTTTCATTATGTCATGAATGTTATATTTTACGTGAATATTCGTTCACCTAAAATATATAAATATTTGGGCATCAAAAAAATATAATTGAATATCCATTCACCAAAACAATTAAAAGAGACTAAACTTTTTAAGATAAGGACTTACCGTTAGACTGTAAAACTAAACAACTTTTTCTATGGAATTACAATGAAAATAAACACATATCAGAAAAGCAGAACAAAGTATGTGTGTGTTTCTTACCTGTGTGAGTTCTAGTGTGTATCCTCAGTTGGTTGTTATCTGCGAATCTTCTCGGACACTCCTTGCACTGATACGGTTTTTCCCCTGTGTGCGTCCGTTGGTGATACTTTAGCGACGCGTTCGACTGTGATACAAGAAAAAACACAAAATTTATTTAAGTAAATAAGTTTAGGTAAGGAGTGAGTTATTTAATTTATTTGTTTCTTTTACATAAAAAATCTACATTAATCAAATTCTTAGTACCATTAAACCTTAAAAAGGTTTGTCTTGGCACTGCACATTCCTCCTTAATCTAAAAACTTAATTAACTTAAAACAACATAACATGCTTACATATTCCAAAACAGCATACCTTTTTTTAATATCACGATACATACTTATAAATTAAAATAAATAATTTGAGTGGGGGAATAGTTCGCAAATGCAAGTCATTCTAGTTGATCAGCACCAACTTGTTTACTCCAAGTTCCTGCGCTGGTTAATCCCTTAACAAGGGAAACCGTGCGTCAAGTAAGAAAATATAAAGAACTTAAGTAAGAAAATATATTTAAGTAAGCAAGTTATCAATACATACATACATACATACATAAATCACGCCTTTATCCCTTACGGGGTAGGCAGAGCGTTCAACGTCTCGTAAAAAGCGTTTCGCCACGTCTGACAAAAATTGAGGGCAATTTTAGATTGTAATATGTATTGCTATAGTGACAGGTTGTCAGCCCATCGCCTAGATTACAATACACTGTAACCCTCGAGTCCCTTTTGCTGACTTCAACAGCATGCCCGGGAGGAAGGGCAGCTGGAACATTCTATGTTTTTTTACCTCTCCCAGTCCAGCATGGAAGTTATCAATACATAGTATAAAACAAAGTCACTTTCTCTGTCCCTATATCCCTATGTATGCATAAATCTTTAAAGCTACGCAACGGATTTTGATGCGGTTTCTTTTAATGGATAGAGTGATTTAAGAGGAAGGTTTATATGTATAATACATGCATAATATAGTAGAGAAACACTGATAATTTCCGTGCAGGCGGGTCGCTAGTTTCTATATATAACGTTACCACGTGACAAACACTCGCCTAGTCTATAGAATATTATAATAAGTGTTCACACATGCTCTCGTAAACCAATGACAAGTAAATTAATCTTTCACTTAATGTCTCACACATATTCACTCACTCACGATGACTGAGCAGAATAGCCCCTTTCCGTTTCCGCGACACCGTCTCTTACACATTAGGTACTTTTTTTTGCTGTACACCGGATGTAAGGGACAGCGTCCCACAAACTAAAAGGGGTTGCTCAGTCAACGACACTGAACAACTTTCACCAGGATGTATACATGTCATCTTTTGTTTCTTTTTCCGACTAAGCGAAATATTTTTTTGTTTTTCAAACTTTTTCTGTGTATTTGTGTGTCTGTAGTATCAAATAAACGTTTTATCATCTATCTAGGTTATTCTTTCAGGAAGTGCCCCTTACACCCGGTATACATACAAACATACATACATAAAATCACGCCTTTATCCCTTACGGGGTAGGCAAAGCGTAAAATCATGCTGGACTGGAAGAGATAGAAAAAAAATGAATGTTCCAGCTGCCCTTCCTCCCGGGTATGCTGTAGAAGTCAGCAAAAGGGATTCGAGGGTTACAGTATATTGTAATTTAGGCAAAGGGCTGACAACCTGTCACTACAGCAATACACATTACAATCTAAAATTTTCCTCAATTTTTGTTAGTCGTGGCGAAAGCGCCTTTCACGAGGCGTTTTACGCTTTACCACGGCTCGGACACTCCTAACTATCATGTCATTTTGGTCACACATCGACAGACGGCATGTTGCACTTGGCATGCGTCTGTGTGCGTGTTATAAGGGTTGTCATAATTTGTTATACCGGTCATAATCATCACTTGATTAATCTGGTTCTTGATTAAACCAACGTTTTAAAGTAGTTCACTGTAACTGAATAGTTAAAATAGATTAGGTTGCATATTTTGTATGAATTTACTTACCATTTCTCATTATTGTGGAATCTAAAAAAGTTCCTATTGGAGTCATATTTTGTGGTAGAAAGACATCCGTACACGGAACAGTATCTAACCATCTTTGGAACACAAAACCTTATTATTTCCGTTACACTGTGAAACATGCGCACGCCATGCCCACTAAGCGTACGCTCAATGTGGCCCACAATCGTGCGCGGAGTGTGACGTATGTCGGACTGGGGAAGGGAGGTGAATGTCCATTCTGTATTTAGTGCTATTATAATATATTCTGTGTCTTTACGCCCGGTATACATACCGTGCATTTCTTCCCGCAGACCTCACACACGATGTTCTTGTTGTACTTGAGGCCGAGATGTTTCCGTTTGATGTGCGCCTGCAGCTTGGAGCGGTTCACAAAATGGCACTCGCACTGAAACAGATTATACATACATATAATCACGTCTTTATACCTAATGGGATAGGCAAAACAGATTTTCCAGGCTGGACTACATTTGCATACCTATATATATTGCATACCTACAAATCTATCTTAAATAACCCTCAAAACTTAGTCAGACGTGGCGGAAAGACTTTTGTTTAGGTTGTTTTCGCTCTGCCTACCCCATTAGGGATAAAGGCATGATTATATGTATGTATGTACAAATTATCTCCCGTCGCGTTATACCGTATCTCATAGGTTCGACTACTTAATCTAGCGGATTGAACGAGGGTACTGGTTTTTACATAGAGCGACTGCCATCTGACCTCCGTAACCCAGAAGAGAAATCAGACCCTATCCTAGATTAGGTTAGTAGTTAACCCAGCTGTCAGTTATACAGCCGCCAATGCTAAGCAATGGCCTCTAACATGGCTTCGATATTAAGATTAACCGGAATTAGCGGCTTAACATGCCTTCCGAAGCACGGAAACGCTCGAGTTGTTATACCACTACCAATAATCCATCCATGGTATGGCCACGGCGGCGATGGTTGCTTATCATTTAAAATTCTTTATTGTTCTTATAAATAAATAAACCTCGATCAGTATGTGACATTTTGCGCTTGCTTCGCTCGTGATATGAGTTTATGTGGAGTTCGGTCAATGATATAAAATCACGCGCTTATTACGTACGCACGCGATATGATACTTCGATCGATATCGTGAATACGCTATTTGCCTACTAGTCAAATCAGGATTTTTTTATGAAATGTCAAAAACGCATTTGTATATGAAAATAGCGGGTTATGAGGTCACTCGCTAGTAAGTATTGACTACTCAAATGTATTACTTCTATATTTTAAACTCGATTATTAAATCTAAATGTGTATTTTTTTTAAATCATGTATGAGACCCACACAGTATTTTTAGGCATCAGAAGTATAAACGTATTGTATTCCGTGCTTCGGAAGGCACGTTAAGCCGTTGGTCCCGGTTAATATCGTTTAATACCGTAGATATTAGTCGTTAAGCCATATCAGAGGCCAATGTTAAGCATTGGCGGCTTGAAAATTCTGACCTAATCTAGGATTGGGTCTGGTTTCCCTTCTGGGTTGCGGAGGTCAGATGGCAGTCGCTCTGTGTAAAAATCAGTACCCTCGTTCAATCCCCTAGATTAGGTAGCCGACCCCGTAAGATACGGATAAGGCTAGGGAGATGATGAAGTATAAACGTATTGTTTTTTTTAGTACCCAGTCAACATGACCTACGCTACGCTCGCGCGCGGTGTAATGTGGTACGTCGGTCGCTCGTTCTAGAGTGAAATCTCGCGCTTGCTACACTCACGATATTAGTGAATAAGCAGGTCCTGGACAGCTATTAGCAAGGATTTAGGCACGTGCCCCCCCAGAATGGTGATTTTTTTGTACTGTAGAGGTTCCCGCCAGTACATACTTGTGCCCCCAGAAAAATGTCCTGGATCCGCCCGTGGCTATTAGTGACTGACCTGGTCGTAGGCCAGCTCAGTTGCTGGTGGGCAAGAGACAGTAGCGCTGCGGGACGCCCGTAGCGACCTCTGGTGCTCCCGAAGGTGGTCCTGAAGTCCTGATAATGAAGGGAATCTGTATTATAGTGACTGACCTGGTCACAGGCCAGCTCAGCTGCTGGTCGGCAAGTGACAGGTGCGCTGCGGGACGCCCGTAGCGACCTGTGGTGCTCCCGAAGGTGGTCTTGGAGTCCTGATGATGAAGGGAATCTGTATTATAGTGACTGACCTGGTCACAGGCCAGCTCAGCTGCTGGTGTGCAAGTGACAGGAGCGCTGCGGGACGCCCGTAGTGACCTCTGGTGCTCCCGAAGGTGGTCTTGGAGCCCTGATGATGAAGGGAATCTGTATTATAGTGACTGACCTGGTCACAGGCCAGCTCAGCTGCTGGTGTGTAAGTGACAGGAGCGCTGCGGGACGCCCGTAGCGACCTCTGGTGCTCCCGAAGGTGGTCCTGGAGCCTTGATGATGAAGGGAATCTGTATTATAGTGACTGACCTGGTCACAGGCCAGCTCAGCTGCTGGTGTGCAAGTGACAGGTGCGCTGCGGGACGCCCGTAGCGACCTCTGGTGCTCCCGAAGGTGGTCTTGGAGCCCTGATGATGAAGGGAATCTGTATTATAGTGACTGACCTGGTCACAGGCCAGCTCAGCTGCTGGTGTGTAAGTGACAGGAGCGCTGCGGGACGCCCGTAGCGACCTCTGGTGCTCCCGAAGGTGGTCCTGGAGCCTTGATGATGAAGGGAATCTGTATTATAGTGACTGACCTGGTCACAGGCCAGCTCAGCTGCTGGTGTGCAAGTGACAGGTGCGCTGCGGGACGCCCGTAGCGACCTCTGGTGCTCCCGGAGGTGGTCCTGAAGTCCTGATGATGAGGGGAATCTCGCCCCGCATATTTCACACTGGGGACTGCAAACATAACATTTTATTAACTTCGAGATTCTTCTGGTCGTGTGGGTTTCAAGTCGATGAACCCTGGTGTTAGTTTTTGAACCACCTAATAGAAAAGCTAATACACCTCTGATATGGTTTGAGTAACAGCCATTATCAAAGACATCGACCGAGACCGACGGCTAAACGTGCCTTCCGAAGCACGCAGTCTTTTTATTTTCCAAACAATCAGAGGATTCAGCCTGTGTTGTCCTATCCAAACTGGGAAAAATCTCACATGTGGTTAAATTGACAATTTGGGAATCGAACCCAGGACCTCAGAGAGCCCATAGCTCAGACCACTAAACTACGGAGGAGGCAGTTAGTCAATTTGAGGTTGTATGTTAAAATTTAAAATCCCACTCACGTACAAATTTTGGTTTTGTATGTGTTGAAGACTATATAAATATTTAATGATTTTCTGTACAAATAATGTATTTTATATTGATTATTACGACTATCATTCCTTTAATATCTTTAATATTGATATTAATTTGTATTTGATGTTATGTAATCTCACGCTTCTTCTGTCGAGTGGGTATCGAGTCTATGGACCCGATGAACCCTGGTGTCAGAGTTTTTAAACCGCCTAGTAGCACAACTATCAGGCCTCTGACATGGTTTTGTGTAACGACCACTATCAAAGACAGCGACCGGGACCGACGGCTTAACGTGTCCTCCGAAGCACGAAATCTTTTTCTTTTCGGACAACCAGGTGATTCAGCCTGCAATGTCCTACCCAAACTGGGGAAAAATTCACAAAGTGATAAATTCTCAAATATCAACTTTGTGTTTTACCCCCTGGGAATCGAACCCAGGACCTCCGGATCGGGATCCCATGGCACTAGCCACTAGACCACGGAGGCAGTCTCACGCTTAATGATGTTTAATGCAATGATGTTCTATTAACTATATTGTTAATAAAAAGACGTGTAACCGAATGTTAACTATAAATTTAATCTTATCTTATCTTAAGTATCACAACATCCAAAATAAAAAGGGGGTTCTCAATTCGTTGTGCACTTTGTTTCTTTACACCAGGTGTAAGGGACAGAGATGCTCAGCCAACGACACTGGACAACTATCAGCAGGATGTTTTTTTTTCAGTAACTGAAAGAAAATGGCTTTTCCATACAAATTGTATGAGCGAGGTGAACGTTATGTATAGAAAAGCCATTGTTTTTTACTTCCTGAAATAAACATCCTGCTGATAGTTGGTCAGTGTCGTTGACTGAGCAACCCCTATCAGTTTGCGGGACGCTGTCCTTTTCACCATATCAAAACTAATTTAAGGCATGTACGCTGTGATTTTATTTATTTAGATTTTACATATTTTTCAAATAATTTATCCAAATACCTGTGTTCTTTAAGCAGCGTATGCTTTGCCGAACTCAATATGTGTCTCTTCCAGGCGTCCCGACTGGCGAATTCTATGTTGCATTCCGTACAGAACCGCTCAGACGGTGGTTCAGATGGCTTCTCTGGTAGCTAATGGCAGGATATACACACATAATTACGATATCATCCCTAATGGGGTAGGCAGAGACCTAAACAAAGGTCGTTTACGCTACGCTGTAAAATCACCTAAGGGATCCGAGGGTTTCAGTATATTACAATTTAGGCGATAAGCTGACAACCTGACAATACTGCAATATACATACAAATCTATCTAAAATAACCCTTAAACTTTGTCAGACGTGGTAAACGACCTAAACAAAGGGACAGGTTGTCAGTATATCGCCTAAATTACAATATACTGAAACACTCGGATCCCTTAGCTGGTTTTTACAGCATGTCCTGGAGCAAATGCAGCTAGCACATTCTATATTTTTCTCTCGCTCACAGTCCAGAATGAAAGATTATTAACAGGATACATATATGTAATCAATAATCATATTTAATAACTTATGTAGGTACATAATATAAATTACTACGCACAAAATTGGGAAGTGTTAGAAAGTTTTGCACACGTGTTGTGTTTGTGTGTGTGTGTGTGTGTGTGTGTTACCTTGTCGTCTCTGTGTGTCTTGCTCTTATGCATGAGTAACCCATGCCTTCCCACGAAGCTGTCTCCGCAAATGTTGCACACGTGTTGTGTGGGGTGACGTTTGCGCATATGCGTGAGATATGAGGTCGGCTTTCTGCAGGATTACAGAGGCTATTGAAATAATTATTAAAATACTAAGTCCTTGTGGTAGACGAAATGCTCCTGGGAATCGAACCCAGGACCTCCGGATCGTAAGCTCATGGCTCTGACCACTAAACAATGGAGGAAGTTAAAGTTTAGCAGTTAAAGTAACATAGAGAGTTTGTTTCAAATGTTTCTGAAAATTACTTTAACTTTACTCCGTATAGGACGGTAGATAAAGAAAACAAAAGAAAATGCATCTGAAACCTACTGGAATTGCATCTGTCACAGCTACTACATACATACATATAATCACGCCTTTATCCCTAATGGGGTAGGGGAAGCGTAAACGACCCAAACAAAGGTCGTTCCGCCACGTCTGACAAAGTTTTGAGGGTTATTTAAGATAGATTTGAAGGCATATTGCTGTAGTGACAGGTTGTCAGCTCATCGCCTTAATTGCAATATACTGAAACCCTCAGATCCCCTAGCTGGTTTTTACAGCATGCCCGGGAAATGCAGCTGGCACATTATATATTTCTCTGTCGCTCCCAGTCCAACATGGAAGTTACAGCACCTAGTTTTTTGTATATATATATCCTTACCTAAACGTTTGTCCACATAATTTGCACTCATATGTATAACCACTGTGCCACTTCTCGTGTTCACGTGCTTGATTTCTGCGATAAACAATGTATAATTATTATTATCAACGTTCATAAAAAAAAATGTATATGCTGAGTGAATGTGTGAAAAGGTGTGTGTGAGTAAATGTGTGAATCGAATAAGTGTTGTAGTGGGTACAGTATGTGAAACACCTGGCCTGAGAGTGTGTCTGAGTGTGTTCATGCTAAAAGCCTGAGTCAGTATGTGAAATAAGTGAATGACTAAATTATTTTATATGAAAGTCAGGTATCCAAACTAATATTATAAATGCGATAGTAACTCGGTCTGTCTGTTTGTTGCTCTTTCACGCCTAAACGGCTGGACCGATTCTGATGAAATTTGGCAAGATAATAGATGGTAACCTGGAGACGGACATAGGCTACTTTTTACCGCGAGAAAATATCTCATCCCCACGAGAATATTTTGAAACTGTATTTCGATACGGACGGTATTTGATAGGCAAACTTTTACCGCGATAAAATATTTGATAACCACGGGAAATCTCATTAAGCCGCGGGTGAAACCGCGGGGCGGAAAGCTAGTACTTGTACACGCCTTATCTGCCTCACTTATGCACTTTCACTACCGTAGGTCAGCTGGAAGAGATTTATTTTTAGAGATAAGCTGTACCTATTGTGTTATTGTTTTTTTATGATTGTGAACTCTGTATGTTTGTGTCCGCTTTCTGTTTGTTCAATTTCTATACCCAAAGGTTGCCTGGTAGAAATCGCTGCTTAAGCAATAAGGCCGCCTATATTGTACTGTCACGTTTGTTCCTTTTTATTTCTATTGAATGTGTTTCTTTGTGCAATAAAGAAATTTGAATTGTATTGTATGATCATGTGTGCAATAATTATTATTGTTATTAACAGCCTGAGGTGTCCCACTGCAGGGCAAAGCCTCCATCCCCTTCTTCTATTTCTCATTTGTGTGCAATAAACTGTTAAATAAATAGTATACATACATACATACATACATATAATCACGCCTTTATCCCTAATGGGGTAGGCAGAGCGTAAATGACCTAAGCAGAGGTCGTTCCGCCACGTCTGACAGTTTTGAGGGTTATTTAATATAGATTTGTATGTATATTGCTGTAGTGATAGGTTGTCAGCCTATCGCCTAAATTACGATATACCTAAACCCTCGGACCCCTTAGCTGGTTTTTACAGCATGCCCAGGACGAAATGCAACTGGCACATTCTTTGTGTTTCTCTCGCTCAAACATTGCATTAAAATATTGCTGTCCAAAGGTTAAATATATACCTGTCTAAATAACTGAAGCTAATGCGAAGACTACAAGGTATCGTCGCAAAATATTCCTTTCGTAAAATGACACTTTTCGCAAAATGACCTTTAGGCTCACTATTTGAACTAAATCAATCTAAAAGGGTAATTTTACGAAAGAGACATTTTGCGAAAAGGACACTGCCACATAAGGGACTACAATTCATGCGCCATGGCTAGTTAACACTACAAAATGTCGCATTTAATTTCAACCAGTATTTGACGAGATACTTAAAAGAAAACCCAAACCCTAAATGATTAAAACTAAGCGTTAAAATACCAATTTTTAAACACTAAAGAAATACCAGAATATTATCTAAAAGGAATTCAAAATATTGCTTATGTCGATTTTAGGCGGAAATTGACCTTATAACCTGTCGATTTAGAGACAGGTTTTTTTTACAAATTGGTGGTCTTCCTCGATGTATTTTTGATCCGAGAATACACGTACACTAACCAAATATATACAAAAAGATATAATTTATTTCGGTAACCACATCTTCGGTTCTGTGTTAAAACGAAATCATACTAAGTATAGCATAGCTTAGGCCGAGTCTGCATAAATAGTATCATATAAAAATAATTAACTCACGCAGTGTGCGACTGATGGCTGCACTTGAGGCACTGGTATCTGTGTGAGTGCGAGGTGTGCGCGTGTGTGCGTAGCTGCCTGTGTGTGCTGTATCGCATTCGGCATATCTCGCACTCGTGGGCGCCGCTTTTCTGAAATATTTATTGAATAGGCATGTTGACTGGGTGGCTAAAAAAACCAATACCAAACCAAACCAAACCAACCACGCCTACTGGGGTAGGAAGAGCGAAAACGACTTAATTAAAGGTCGTTCCGCCACGTCTGATAAGTTTACATACATACATACATACATATAATCACGCCTTTATCCCTAATGGGGTCGGCAGAGCGTAAACTACCTAAACAAAGGTCGTTCCGCCACGTCTGACAAAGTTTTGAGGGTTATTCAAGATGGTTTTGTACGTATATTGCTGTAGTGACAGGTTGTCAGCCCATCGCCCAAATTGCAATATTCTGAAACTCTCAGATCCCTTAGCTGGTTTTTACAGCATGCCCGGGAGGAAATGCAGCTGGCACATTCTATGTTTTTCTCTCGCTCCCAGTCCAGCGTGGAAGAAAGATAAGATATCTGATAAGTTTTGAGTGTAATAATTACAGTTTATTATGATGTAAATTGCAATAGTGATTGGTTGACAGCCCATCGCCTAAAATTGCAATACACTGTACTTAAAACTGCTGGCTAAAAATAATGTCTATATCATTCATCATCATCATTCATTTAAGAGCTCAGCTCTTGTCGTTGAGTACATGAAGTGAACGCCAGCTCCCCCTGCACTCCGCCTTCTCCTTGACTTCATGGTACGACTTGGCCTTTATCTTTTCTTTTACTAGATCGATTTAATTTATTATTGGCCTTCCCCGTCCTCTCCTAACTTCTATCTTTCCTTCAATGATCGTCGTTAATAACTCGTCATGTGGTATCCGATGTCACAACATCTTTCCTCTTTTATTTTCTACTATATTAAGGCGCTAGAGAAAAACATAGAATGTGCCAGCTGCATTTTTTCTCGGGTATACTGTAAAACTAGCTAAGGAATGCAAGGGTTTCTGCATATTGTAATTTAGGCGATGGGCTGACAACCTGTTACTTTAGAAATATACCTAAAAATCTATCTTAATTAAGATATACCCTCAAAACTTTGGCCAGACGTGACGGAACGACCTTTATTTAGGTCGTTTACGCTCTGCCTATTATTAGGGATAAAGGCGTGATTATATGTATGAATGTATGTAGAATAGAATATAGGTACTTTATTGCACACTAAATAAAACACAAACAGAAACAACAAACATCGTTTACGCCTACCCCAGTAGGGATAAAGGCGTGATTATATGTATGTAAACAAGAAATATTAACTATAGCTATCATACCTGGCTATGTTTAGCTGTATGGTTTTCATACGCCCGGGCGTCGATGAAGCCTTTATAACAGGATGTGCATTTGAGTGGAGAGTTCAGGTAGTTGAGTGATGAGGCTCTCGCTTCTAGTTCTAGATGCTGTTGCTCTTTAGTTAGGATTATCTCTTTTGCGAAGTCTGCTATGAATCCTGAAAGCACGTAATATAATAATAATAGGCTGGGTGAGCTCGCACCATCGTCGACTCCGTCTCAGTCGGTCCCGACCTAGACTGGAGTCAAGAGCAAACCCATTTTTTATAAACAAAAATACATACATACATACATACATAAAATCACGCCTTTATCCCTTACGGGGTAGGCAGAGCGTTAAACGCCTCGTAAAAGGCGCTTTCGCCGCGTCTGACAAAAATTGAGGGCAATTTTAGATTGTAATGTGTATTGCTAATGTGTAGTGATAGGTTGTCAGCCCATCGCCTAAATTACAATACACTGTAACCCTCGAGACCCTTTTGCTGTCTTCTACAGCATGCCCGGGAGGAAGGGCAGCTGGAACATTCTATGTTTTTCTATCTCTCCCAGTCCAGCATGGAAGAAACAATAAACAAAAAATAGGCCTCGTAATTGATTTTCGGCGGTCTCTTTGAGAGCAACTACCAGGGCGAATTAGTTTTTAGTGCCCGAGTGTTTGCGCAACACACAAGTGCACTCTCTACCGTTAGTCTCTTATTCTGTTGGGACATACTGACTGACATGATCAACAAGGATCATCTTGCTTTTCGAACAATCAGGTGAGCAGCCTGTGTGTCCTCAAAAACCTGGACAGAACCCCAAACACGAGTTATTCCTCACCGGGAATTATATAATGGTATTTTTTTTAATAGTTATAATAGTTCTCGTAACCGATTTTCGGTAACGGCGGTCTCTTTGAGAGCAACCATCAGTGCGAGACTTTAAGTTTATAGTGCACACATAAATGCACTCTTTACAATGATGCCTTCAGAAGCATCTTTAGAACTCAGGCAACGAAACTGAACCACTTAAAAAAATAAACTCCCCTAAAATTTTCATGTTCAATTGATAATTTTAATGTGTGTGTGTAAAGTTTAGACCGCACTAGGACGTAGCTGCAGCGGAGCGGCGCGGCGCGACACTGCGCGACAAATGATTCTTTGTATGAAAATGTATGAGAGGTACCGCTCTGAAGCGTCACTGCAGCGGAGAGGCGCGGCGCTTCACGACGCGGCAATATCATACATTTTGATAGATTTTGTCGCCAAGTGTCGCGCTGCTGCAGTACCGTGCCGTGCCGCGCTGCTCCGCTGCAGCTACGTCCTATTGCAGTCTAACTTTACTGAACTGGTACCTGTTTCAATCTTTTCTTTGTGAACCCTATTTTTCTTTTTGACTCTCGCATTTGGCTTCGTAACTTCTATATCTTCTTTATTTTTACTGCTGATTGTTTGTAACGGTATATCGTCCTCTGAATCCGTATTTGACGTTTGATGATCTTGATCACCATCTGTTACAAAAATATGTAGGTAAATTAAGTAACACACTTTTTGTACATATAAGGCATTTTAAATAAACTACAAAAAATAATTTAAGGATATCTACGTTCTACACATTAAACTGCACTGAAAAGAAGTTAAGAGGCAGACAGAAAATTTGTACTTATAATTATACAGGGTGTTAATTAATTTAAAACATTAAAAAAATCAATAGTCGGTTTTCATGATTCCTAGAGCTGCGTCTGGCCCCGCGCTATAACTAATCCCGTGCGACGCGTGAGTCGCTTTCAACAAGCGGCCAGACGCTCTTGGAATCATAATAAATACAGACCACTGTTTTTTATTTTTTTAGTTACATCTTTTAAAATATGTTTATGGGCACCTTTTACGTTACTCTTCTTAGCGAGTGGTTTCTCGAATCAAACAACCCGATGAACCCTGGTGTCAGAGTTTTCAAACCGCCTAGTAGCACAGCTGCTATGCCTCTGACGTGGTTTAAATATCGGCCACTATCAAAGGCAGAGACCGGGACCGACGGCTTAACGTGCAGAAGCACGTAATCCTTTTTCTTTTCAGACAATACTTCGGTGAGCTACAAATTTTAACCTTACCCAGCATACTCATTCTTAAAATAGCCTCGTTCACACACACACACACACACACACACACTTACACTTGTTCGCGCGTCAAGGCGTAAATACATCGCACAGCCTACGTAGCAATAAAGACTGTGAACAACTGGTTGCCCCCCCCCCCCCCCCCCCCCCCCCCCCCCGATCAGACTAGCAAAGTCGGAACGGTCTATCTACCACCTAGGCCCTAAAGTTTATAACAGGCTACCGGCAAACGGTCGAGATGCACCTTCTGTCCCAACTTTTAAAAGCAGACTGAAAAAGTGGCTATTGAAAGAAATATTCTATGATTTTAATAATTTTCTGTCGCTACCGCCGACACCTTACAAATAATGTATTTAATATTGATATTAAGTTGTATTTTATATAATCTCACGCTTAATGATGTTTAAAATAATTATGTTTCATTAACTATATTGTTAATAGGAAGACGTGTAACCGAATGTTATCAATAAATTTTATCTTATCTTATCTTATCAATCAGGTGATTCAGCCTGCAATATCCTAACCAAACTGGTAAAAACCTCACAAAGTGATAAATTGACAAATATCAACTTTTGCGTCAGTCCGTCCCTGGGAATCGAACCCAGGATCTCCGGATCGTAAGCCCATGGGTCTGACCACTACACCACGGAGGCAGTACGTTCCTGAAACACTCTAAGTTATGGCACGCAATGAAATTAACACCCTGTATAAACTTCCAAATTCTCTACTGTAAAAATATCAGATAAGAGCAAGCAATAAGTTTGAAAAATAAGTTTCATACCAGCAGCGGCATTGTGATCATCTTCACAAGTTTCTTCGACATTTTTTTCAACCTTTTCTACTTTACATACAAACACATCTTCCGTTTTCACTTTTTTACTCTCGTTGTATGTTTGTATGGTATCTGAATCCGGTAGTATTGTGCTGAAGTGTTCTATATGCGAAACGCAGTATTTGTCTGCCAGATTATAGGATTGACGGTCTATCAACGGTGGGTGGTTGAGCTGTTGAATGGTAAATAATATTCTTGAACAAATTTATACATATACTCCGTTTTAATAACGTTGCGTTACCGATACCCACTTGTTTTGCGGCCTTTAAACGGCTTTTTCTATATAACTTTAAGGGAAGGCAACCGCGAAACATTATGTTTGTAACAAAGCTATGATTGCGGTACCGAAATATAACTTCTGCTAAATTGAAAAGAAAAGACAATGTACGTGCCGCGAAACGCGTTGGTATCGATAACGCAACATTAAAAGAACGAACTTTACACCGGTACATACATACATTATTCCTTGTGTATTGTCTGTCTCATGTTACTTGTGTACAATAAACAGTAAATAAAATAAATAAATACACATTATCACGCGGTTATCCCTAATGGGGTAGGCAGAGCGTAAACAACCTAAACAAAGGTTGATCTGCCACATCTGACAAAGTTTTGAGGGATATATCTGTAGGTATATTGATGTAGTGACAGGTTGTCACCTAAATTGCAACATACTGAAACCCTCGAATCCCTTGGCTGGTTTTTACAGCATGCGCGGGAGGAGATGCAGCTGGCACATTCTATGTTTTTCTGTCACTCCCAGTCCAGCATGGAAGAATATAAAAGAACATACAAACACTTACCTATCATGAATAATATTCTTGAACAAATTAAAAATACCTGCCATAGAGGTACCATAGAGAAGGGCTTATAGGAACTGAGTAAGTCCCTCTCTTATTCTATCTCTATATTTCTATATTACAGGTATTTTTAATTCCTGGCCCCTGTATACATTGAAATACACATTCACTCACCAACACTCACACTGACACTCACACACTCACGCACACACACACACACACTCACATAGTGTGATATTTGGGTAAGAGCTGAAAAGCAGTGTAGCTCTCTGTGGGCAATAATACACTGAGCTTTGACCCTCTACATTGCTTCAGCCAAAATGCAATAGAATTTAATTGTATATGAATAAATAAATGAATTTATAGAATGTGTGTTAGGTTATTTTTTTCATGTTTATGTGTCTTCCTTAATTTTACTTCTTGTTACATATGTGATGATTTTTGATGCAATAAACCTTTTATCTATTTATCTATAGTTTGTCACATTCAATTGTTATATTTTTATTATTATTACACAGTTATGAGATGTGAAACTTACATCAATGCCGCTTTGTAAGATTTGCGTGAGGATCTGGTCAGCAGTTTGGGCTCTGGTCATCAAATTAAGACACTTTTTAAAATGACTATGGCATATGTAGCACACCGCATAGGATTTCTTCTCATGGGAGAGCTGTAAAAGAAAAATTTACATAACGGAACTACCTTTGTTTAGGTCGTGTACGCTCTGCCTACCCCATTAGGGATAAAGGCGTGATTACATATATGCATGTATGGTTCCCTTAGCTGGTTTTTACAGCATGCCCGGGAGGAAATGCAGCTGACACATGCTGTGTTCTTCTTTGCTCCCAGTTCAGCATGGAAGATTTTAACTAACTAACTAAACTACGAGTACCTAAACTAAACTAACTAAACCAACTAAACTAACTCTCAAACCACATACATATATATATAATCACGCCTTTATCCCTAATGGGGTAGGCAGAGCGCAAACGACCTAATATAAATAAATAAACAAAGGTTGATCTGCCACATCTGATAAAGTTTTGAGGGTTATTTAAGATAGATTTGTAGATATATTGCTGTAATGAACTGTTGTCAGCCTATCGCCTGTATTGCAATATACAGAAACCCTTGGATCTCTTAGCTGATTTTTACAGCATACCCAGAAGAAAATGCAGCTGGCACATTCTATGTTTTTTTGCATGAAAGAAAAATGTATAAGTAGAAAATTTAATTTAATATTATCAAAGCAGGATACTGCCACAAACTATTGGTCAGAGTCAAAAATGTCATATTTATTTTAGGTATTAATAATTTATTTATTTATTTTCAGTCATCACAAACTAAAACTAAAATTAAAGTCAAAATAACTTAAAATAAATACATTAAATAAAATTAGTAACTTGCCTGAACATTTGTGATTTTTTCGTATATTTCCTGGAGCGGCGTGTTTATTATTGTAAACATTCGCACATTTACTGCTAGACAAACCCTGCACATTGCTAGTTTAGACATTATTGTAGTAAATTTAAAATATTTCGGTGAATATAATTTAAAGTTCTTGATTGTAGAGTACCTAAGTATTTTCTATTGCAGGTTTTCTTGAAATCTTAACTGGCACTCTAGGTATTGCTGTTTATAATTAATTAATAAAACATAAAATTGATTTCAATAAACAAGGCTCAGATCACAAACCCAAACATAAATATTTATTTTTTATTTACATACATACATACATACATACATACATAAAATCACGCCTTTATCCCTTACGGGGTAGGCAGAGCGTAAAACGCCTCCTAAAAGGCGCTTTCGCCACGTCTGACATAAATTGGGGGCAATTTTAGATTGTAATGTGTATTGCTGTAGTGACAGGTTGTCAGCCCATCGCCTAAATTACAATACACTGTAACCCTCGAATCCCTTTTGCTGACTTATACAGCATGCCCGGGAGGAAGGGCAACTTTATACTTTTTTATTTACGATGTTGCCAAACCCCAACTGCGATTTTATTCAACGTTATCACATAAAGATTGATAATCTAGTGGTATCACTTGTGGTGAACTAAGTGAATTTTATAATTTGCGTTGTCCTTATTTTATTAGTTAAAATGTATAACGTGCTATTACATTCTTGGCACTAATGAAATAAGGTACGACGACGAGGTATGGGGAATCTCCAGTAGTATTATGTTTGGATTATTTCATTTCACTTGGCAACATTATTTTGACAGAACTAGAGGTGTGCCTAATCATAGTTTACCGAAATTTTACGGATTGACAACGCTGTTTTATTGGTAACGAAATAAGTATTGTTGATATAAAGAGATGAAACAAACCTATACAAAGTACGTCTTTTTATACAACGTCGATAGCTCTTTTAAAATAAAGAAACCAAAATTTTTAGGTAGGCTGATGGTCTGGTTGCCAAGCCATAAGGAAAAAAAAAGACTGACATAAAGTCAATGAACTTGTCAAATAAAGGAAGAGAGAAAGCTGTTGTATTTTCCGTGTTATTGTTTAGAAATTATGCAATATTCTCGTAATTAATACTGATAAAATGTGTTTTAAATTATGACTTATTTGTTAGACGTAAGTAAATTGAACTGTCTTTATGAAATTTACAAATAGTCCTCTTAACATCCTGCGGCGCTGCCCCGCCGGGTACAGTCGATGCAAAAAATGCTTGTATATTTTCGTTCGTATCATAGGGGATTACATTATTTGGACGGTGTTTAGATTATGTGACGCGGCATTAGTGATTCCAGTTTTTTTGGGAATAGGTCTAGGTCTAGAGAACCTCCCTGTAAAATATTAGATTGTGGAAAATATTAGTTTCAGAGACTATTCTTACCCTATATGATGAAAATAGTTCGCCTAATATTTTTTCGAGATAGCCTAAATTGCGACCAGTCGCAAATCGCAATTTTTGGTCGCCACAGCACCCTCCGAGATAGCCAAAATGGCGATAAATCGCCGCACTTGGTAGCACTGCTCCCCGGGAGTAGCGCCAGCCGAACATACCTAAACTGCGGAGTGAACCAAGCCCGACCTTGGTTAGGTTAAAAAATACCATGAAAAAGAAACATATCTCTTAAACTATTAATTTCCGCAATCATAACATGCTGGTTTATTTTGTCGTACAATAATAAATACACATATTTCTGTTTATTTTCAGATTTAAAAGTCCATAAATAAATCATGCCATGGTAAGAAAGACCATTTGGGTTTATTTTTATTTTGCATCTGTTATTTATTTTAAACAGAAGATTTATCATGTTTCATACACTGAACACATTGGATTTCGTGTGTGATTACTGCAGTCGCTCTTTTACAAGAAAATATAACTTGCAGACTCACATAGAAAATTGTCATATAAATTCGTCTTGTGCATGTGATGTTTGTGGACAGACATTTGGCAGCCCAGCAGGCTTGCAGCTCCACTACACTAGAGGTCACAACCAATTTGATGAACCATTGCCAGAGTGCGATGTCTGCGGTCGTATATTTACGAGAAAACAAAATATTATGTCACACATGATTACTGTCCATCTACAAGGCATGGGATCTGAGATCCGTTGTAGGATATGCACAAAAAAATTCACAACACAAAGAAATTTGAAAAGACACATGAAGCAATTACACAACCCAACCGTGGAGTATCCGACTTGCGACGAGTGCCACAAAGTTTTCAAAGGAAAACATTCTTTGATGACACACATACAAACAGCTCACGGCCCTGACAGAGGTTTGATAAAATGTGATCAGTGTGATAAAGTTTATACCAATAATAGAAACTTGAAAAGACATATTGAAATGAACCATGGAGAAAAAGAAGAATTCAGATGTGATATTTGCCCTAAAGTTTATACCTCTAACCAAAGTTTGAGACGGCATTTAAGAACAGCTCATAATACTGACAGCAATGATGAATACAAATGCGAATTTTGTGAGAAACTTATCCTTGGGAAAGAGAATCTTGATAGCCATATTCAGGTCTATCATAAACCAGAGAGTTCTTCGTCGAGTAGCTCAAATGACGCTGACTCTCCAGATGAAGATTTTGACTTTGAATGTGAGATATGTTCGCGTTGCTTTGAAAACGAGCAAAACTTGCGTCAACATGTAAAAAATGAACATTCTTTCAAAGCTTTCTACAAATACTGCAAGAATTTTCTGTTGAAACAGGTAGGTCATCAAGAACACAGTTCCAAAAGACAAAACTTGTTCTTCAATTGCGAGTTTTGCAATAACGTTTTTACCAACGTCTATGATTTGAAAGATCACATGAAAATAAATCATGACAAGGAATATTGTCTCTCTTCATGTAATGTATGCTTCATCAAATTTTACAGCAAGGAAGCTATTTCGGAACATAAAAAAATCTGCATTCCCCCACCAAATGCACACTCTTGCAGTCACTGTGATAAACTATTTACAGATATTTCCAGTCTCGAATTCCATACTAAAATTTTTCACCCTCAAGCTCAAATAGCTGATTCTAACATAAGTTCCACGAACGTGGATTACTCCCTCGAAGGAGCCTTCAAATGCCCTGATTGCGATCGCGTTTATTACAGCGACAGATCTCTCAAACATCATATAAAACTGAAACATACTACAGACGAGGCTGTGGAATGTGAATACTGCGGCAAAATTTGCAGCAATAAATACTATTTAGCTTCTCATATCAAAATTGTCCATTCTAGTGACACGTGGTCTAAGTGCGATTATTGCGATAAACAATTCAAATCTAAAAGAAACATTAGAAGACACATCGAATATACTCATCTGGGAATGCAGAGATACAAATGTATTGAATGTGAAACTTTGTTCAAAGAGAAAAGAAGTTTGCGAAAACACGTAAGAACTAAACACCCTGATTCTGCAATTTTCCCTCAATGCCATTTCTGTTATAAGCGGTTTGAGTCAGCTAAGTCTTGCAAGATCCATCTGAAATTACTACACTCTTTTAATATGAATACCTATCCATGTGATTGGTGTTCCGTATCATTCAGTTCAAAAGAAGCTCTAGACATCCACTTGCAAACGAAACATTTAGCTGAGGATGAAATTTACAAATGCGGGGAATGTAATCTCGTTTTCACTGGGCAAGACAAATTTGAGCGGCACAATGATCTCACGCATGTCAATGTTATGCCCAATATAAAACAGAAGTTACTGCCCAGGTGTATTATTTGTATGAAAGACTTCAGTACAAGAAAGACTTTAAAAAGACACATTAAAAAGTTTCACGAGGGCTTTGATGTTGACGATCTTGCTACGTTCGGATCTCGAAGAAGAGTCTTTAATGTCGAATGCGAAGACTGTATTAAAAACTTCAACGATGACTACTATGTAAAAATACACGAAAAGCTGAAACATTCGAAAGAGGCTGTTATATTTAAATGCGAAACATGCAAGTCGTCTTATAACACCCTGGAATTTTCAATACAACGCTATAAAATGGTGAATGTAGACATGTGTAGAGGCAAGATGATCCTTAGCGAGTTATGTACTGCAGAAATGTCAGAAGATGAATCATACACTGGATTTGGGTCCTTACATGGCATGATGGAACCAGAAAGTACTACGAGCGATATTCAAATTAAAATAGAACCAATAGTCGAATTGTCTGAAGAAGATTAATAAAGTAGACAGAATTTTAAAAGAAGAATAATTTTCATTTTGTTGTATGTTCCAAACGTATACTTATTATTATGTGTCTTTTGATTTACTATTTATATTATGATGATAGAACTTATGTGCTATTATTTATTATAGTATTATGAATGACTTTTACGATTTGAAATCAGAAACTACTTTTATTTTATGAATTTGATTTGTGGTTAGAATATATAAATACTCGAATGTATAGGCATACTTTCTAAGTGAACACTACAATTCAAAATAAGCAATACTCGTATTAAAATATAACATAGATATCGTAATTATGAAGTATCCACCTAGATAGATGTATTTTAAGCTACGGGGCTAACTTATCTGATTTATGAGAAACTATAAGGTTTTTCAATAAGGGTGGGTGTGTAGATGTTGAAATGGAATAAAACAATCTGTATGCAACTTCCACAGTGTCCTTCCACCGTGCCTTTTGTTAATATGGTTTTTCACAGGTGCGTGAATTTAATTTGTATCTTTCAATCACTCCAAAATTCTCGCAAAAATGTCTAAAATAGATTTTGTGATTTTACTCTGCTAGACTTTATTTGGTTAATATTCCTATAGTCTTAAGTCTACAGCTCAGGCCGATATCAACTAATAATACCTTTTCAAAATCCACAAAAAAACTTTGTTGAATCCCTTGAGAGAAACCTATGCGTATTGCTAAACCTTATTATTGACCAAACAAATTAGCATAATTTCCTTTTAAATAAAAAAGGATTTTATCAATACCTTGCACACACTTTGTGTTATTCCATTCCGACATCTACCCACACCCTTATTAAAAACCCCTTTATATCGTCATATTTTAAAATTCACGCATTGGAGAATACTGCCAACAACAGGTAATCATGTTTAGACCACATTTGGATAGTATCAAACTGGTTTTGTCATGTTATTTGTATAATTTTAAATTCATTAATAACACTAAATAACTACAGGCCTACATGTTTTGGTACCTAAAGTGCTGCCATCTAGATAATGGAATTATTTTTAGTTTTAATGATAAAGTGTTACACTGGTTTATGTTATTGACTGTACTTTTAGATTAATTAATATAAAATGTATTATAAGTATAAGCATACGTTTCAGAAGAGTAATAAATGATATTACATACATTATTACGTGTCTATGAAATAATACATCAGTATTCAAAATTGTGTTTTATTTATTCATTCTCCATATATTTTTTCTAATATTTACGCAATGTGTTCAAAGCGCGAAAAACTTTAAGAAATTCTAACGATACTTCCCTACGGTAATTCAACACAAGGTTAATGCATCTTCAGGTTGGTTAGGTTAGGATAGCGCCGTGTAGTATCTTTTTTCTGTCAAGGAATAACTTTCCGCATTTCAGTGGCACATATGCGGAATGTGGATTGCGGTCTTCACATAAACTGTATTCAAAAGAGGATGACATACATAAAAGGTGGCGCAAAAGAAGTCATCCGATGTTGTTTGGCTCTCATTTTTTTTCTAAATGAAAAACTTCGAATCTGTTTTTTGATTATATTTATTTGCACCTTTAGAATTTTACTGGTCAAGTCGAGAAGATGATATCGGCCAAATGGGCGCCGTTACAATTGATTGCCATACGGGCTCGTTTTATGGCATTTTTCATCACTTCGGCGAGAACTTCGGGCGACAGATTCTCGCACTCGTGTCGAATGTTGTCTTTGAGGGCTTCCAAGGTCTCAGGCTTGTTGACGTAAACACGAGACTTCAAAAAACCCCATAAAAAGAAGTCCGGGACCGTTAAATCGGGCGATCTGGCCGGCCAGTGCAAATCGCCAAAACGAGAGATTAGGCGACCCGGAAATGCCGCCTTCAGAATGTCGGTTGTGGCTCGTGCAGTGTGCGCCGTTGCCCCGTCCTGTTGGAACCACATGTCCTCCAGTCCCAATTCGTCCAATTGCGGCAGAAAAAATTCGGTCAACATGGCCCTATAGCGCGCACCGTCCACTGTTGTCGTTTGACCCGCGGCGTTCTCGAAAAAAAATGGCCCGATGACTCCTCCAGCGTGAACAGCGCACCACGCAGTCACTTTGAGCGGGTGTAACGGCTCCTCGTGCATCACTCGTGGATTCTCGGTGCCCCAGAAGCGATAATTTTGCCGATTCACGTAACCGCTGAGGTGGAAATGAGCCTCATCGCTCATGATGATTTTGGTCGAAAAATTGTCCAATTCTTCCTCGAGATTGAGGATGGCTTGGGCGTAGGTTACGCGCGTTTGGCGGTCGGCAGGCAGCAGCTGATGCACGGTCTGGACTTTGTAAGGAAACATCTTCAAGTCTCGCACCAAAATTCGCTGCAAGGACCGCCGGCTGAGGCCCAATTGCGTGGCACGTCGTCTGGTCGATGTTTCGGGGCTCACTTCAACGTCCTCGGCTACAGCGGCGATATTCTCGGCAGAACGGGCGCTCCGGGGCCGGCCACTCTTAGCAACGTCTCGTGTGGTCCCATACTCTTCAAGGTTGGTGGCTAAACGTCGCAGTGTTTGCGCAGTCGGTGTCGGACGGCCGGGGAATCGGCGACGGAATTCGCGCTGCGCCAACACCACAGACGAATTGTTACTCAAAAAAATAGACACGATTTTTCCGCGTTCTTGGGGAGTGTATCGCTCCATGGCTTGTTCACTTGTATTCTGCATCTGTCTAGTCCACAAATGTCAAAACAGATTTGACATTGGCGGCCATTTGCAAAAATGAGAGCATCTTCCAATAGGGTGATTTCTTTTGCGCCACCTGTTACATACAAACACCGCTCCATACCCAATGGGGTAGGAAGAGCGTAAACGACCTAGACAAAGGTCGTTCCGCCACATCTGACAAAGTTTTGAGGGCTATTGAAGATAGATTTGTAGGTGTATTGCTGTAGTGACAGGTTGTCAGCCCACCGCCCTAATTACGGTTTACTGAAAACCTCGGATCCCTTAGCTGGTTTTTACAGCATGGGAGGAAATGCAGCTGGTACATTCTATGTTTTTCTCTCGCTCCCAGTCCAGCATGGAAGAAAAAAGAAGTAGGATGACAGAGCATAATAAAACAAATAATTGGCAAAAATATTGTTTGTTAGGTTAGTTTAAAACTTTGTACTTTTTCTTCTAAAGCCTCCAATCTTGAAACTTAAAGGCAATTTCAGTTGAACAATTTTTTTGCTCCCGGAAGTTGCTACAGAAGCTCCAGTAACTCTTACTTTTGTTGAAACCGTAGCAACAGTCAACTTCGTATCTTCGCATAATGCGTCCAAACCAAATTTTAGCCCATTTATTAGTAACGCAAAAACTATGGCATGACACAGCGCCTTATCTTTGTATGGAGTTGGTCTTGTACGTTTACCGTTAGTTATTACAGAAAAGTTTTTAAGCAGAATTTCGTTCAATGTTGATGAATGAGGACATGCTACATAGTTCTTTTTTAGCAACTCTTTTGCCATAGTCATTGAGTATTTCAACAATGTATTTGCGTAGACTGCTAGAACAGTATGTCTGTTAGACAATTTCTTTCCGGATGTGATGCTCTGAATAAACGGTGTAAAGTCAGAACTGTAGTCTTTTTCTTCTAATTCTGAGTAGATTTTCTCAAAATCATCTTCAGAGAGTAGTTTTCCGATATCGTAAACATTCTCAGGTTTATCAGCGTTTCTGTCAATGGGAGGTATGTAAAAGTCATCAGAATCGTTTTTATTGTATGATGATAGGTCTAATTTATCTTCAGTAATGTTTAATGACGCATTTTGCATCTGTTCTGTTACTGTTTGCTCGTTGACTTTGAGCTTCTCTCGTTGTTCAACTTGTTGTTTTTGTTTCTTTGAGCCAAACTTTCTGCTCAACTCCAAATAACTTGTTTCAAGCAAATGCGAGGCGTCGTTTTCAATTTTCAGCACTGGTTTCAACTGGGCATTTCCCATCTCTATGAGGCGTACTTTTCCAGTAACTCTGTTTCTTGCGAGGATAAGGGTTTTACCTGTAACAAGAACAAAGAATAAATTAGGACAAACTCTAAACTCTCTCTATACTTTATATTATAAGTAGCGACCCGCCCCGGCTTCGCACGGAAATAATCAGTGTTTCTCCACAATATTATGCAAGTATTATATATATAAACCTTCCTCTTAAAACACTTTATCCATTAAAAGAAACCGCATCAAAATCCGTTGTGTAGATTTAAAGATTTATGCGTACATAGGGATATAGGGACAGTGAAAGAGACTTTGTTTTATACTATGTAGTGAAGAGAAAAGAATTGTATTTTGTATGTTTGTACCCCATTAAGGATAAAGGCATGATTATATGTATGTATGTTTGTATCAAATTAACTCAAAAACTACTAGACCGATTTCAAAAATTCTTTTACCATTCACCCTGAGTAACATAGGCTACTTTTTACCGCGGGAAAATATCTGATTCCCACGGGAAAACTAATTAAGTAAGATGTGGGTGAAACTACGGCTTAAAAAGCTAATTTACAAATAAAGTGGCTCCGATCAAAACTATTTTATATTTATGTAAAATGAACTTGTGAACTAATTGAACTTTCCTTTACTGAACTTGACACTCTGACCCCTTTAATTATAACAATAATTATAGAATGCAATTTAAAGCCCTGAAGAGACGTTTGATTAACAAGTTCCGTTTTTTTGGTCACTTATGGTAATTTTATATGTGAGAACATCAATGAAAACCTTCATTAACTCACCTAACTCTTCAGCATTCTCATCGCCAGCATACAACATATCATTTAACTCGGCCGCTACATATTTTGAACCACTATTTTCATTAGAAAACAAGTTGCATTTGACGTGAAACTGATCTGTTGTATATCCATTTTGGAAGTTTATCAACATAGGGTATGTCGAGTTTTTTGTGTACACTTCATCTATATGTAGTTTAGGCATTATTGAGGAGTTTTATGACTTTTGTTATTTATATATCATCACGCGTTTTGAGGTTATAAAGCACGCGCACACTGTTGCTAAACAATCCCTTTGACGTTTTCTTTTTTAAGGTTTCTATGAAAGACCCAAGAAGTTTTTTTTGTATGGGTGGTATCAGAAGTTTAAAAAGTATAGCTACTCGAAAACAGATGGCGCTAGGTAAACTAGTTTCGGAAAATATCGGTTTTAATTTTACTCAACTCTAGTATAACTTAAAAATGGAGTTCTATCGCTTTTGATTTGACAAATGTATTCATTGTTTATTTATTTTGTCGCTTCGTTTAATTTAATTAAAAATGCAACTATGACTAATATTTCGTTAGAGATAAATTAATTTAAATAATGCTTATTGAGCAATCTGCTCCTCTCGTTTGTCGCAAAATTTCGGTCAGAAACTGTGTATGATGTTTTCCTATATTTACCTGATTTATTTATTATTCTGAGTAAAGTGTTGCATCAAAATGCGGTGCAGCGTGCCTAATTGTACAAACGACACAAAGAGAACTACCAAAAGTCACGGAATCACATTTCACCAGTAAGTTTTGATGCTATAGATTTCGTATCCAATGAGACTCTAGGAGCTGTCTCTCTATATTTACGTAGTTAGATTATTTTTCCCAACTGCTCTTACAAAAAAAAGCTATACCTAAGTTTTCAAGCTTAATTTGACCTTACCTTAATTCAGAAATTATATAATTAGTATATGTTTAAAAGTATGAAGTATCTGAGAATCAGAATCAGAACTTTCTGATTGTAGAATTTAATCTGTAAAGGTAGATGTAAAGATGCGTCCAATTATATTATTTAACTAGCTTTCCACCCTCAATTTCAGCTGTGTGGATTGAAATTACCTGTGGAATTACCACTTTTTTATATAATATGTTAATATGCCTTCTAGGTGGCATATTGAGAAAAACAAAACATCAGTTTTTTAATTTTATCTTCACCAAATACAACAATATAGATTATGGAAAAATATTATATGAGAAAGAAATTCCCTTCAGTTTAAAGAAAGTTTTTTTAAACCCTTAGATATCCAAAGGAACCAGACATTCGGGCTTCATGGATAGAGGCTCTAGACATGAGTGCCTGGGAACCAAAGGATCGGAGCACCGTCTGTTCGGAACACTTCCGGGATGAAGACTTCTGCATCACCAAGTCCGGGACATGGAAATTAAGAAATGGGGCTGTACCGCTTGCCATCCAGGTAATTATATCATGTTGCTTAAAGATTCTGACACCAGGACTCATCATTGTTTGACTTAAAAACCCAATTAGCCCAAACCTGCAGCTGTAGATTTTAACTCTGCCTATCCCCATTAGGGATAAAGGCGTGATTATATGTATGTATGTATGTAGATGTTAATTGTGTAAATTACTTTATTAAAATATTAGTGGAACCATTAAAATGCGTGAATTAACTTAGTTTAATGTTATTGCTTATAACAATGAAACGATAACAAGAAAATTTAATGGAAATTAATGCAAAGGCGGTAATTTAGACACGAAAATGACATGTTTTATTTCGGAATGTCCTTCAGCTATTTTCATGACATCTGAAGAGTCATCCTAAAATTGTGTAAATTGTGTTACTTAGTTTCCTTAGTTTTAGAATAAAGGAAAACAAAGTTTCATGACTTATAATATAAGATGTTGTTTCTAAAATAAGTTTTAGCTTTTAGATATGACAACATAATGAAATAGTAGTTTTACTAATTTAACTGATTTGAATGAATGAATAAAAAGACATGAAACTTTGTTTACCTTTATTTCATTAGTTAAATTAAAAAAAAATAGAATAAGAAGAATTATTTACTTATTGTTTTTCATTTGCTTGATTGATAATTTATAATATATGTTTTTTTTTTTTTTTTTTTTTTAATATATATAGGCGAGCATTTGTCCGCCATCTCACCTGGTGGAAAGTGACGATGCGGACTATGTTGAAACATACTCACCTATGTAGTGCCTATTCACTCTCGCCTTGAAAAGGCCCAGGTTATATTGTTCCGGAAACAGATCCGCCGGCAGGGAGTTCCACTCCTTAGCCGTTCGCATTAAGAATGTGGAAGCGAACCGCTTCGTGCGAATTTGTGGTATATCCACGACATAAGGGTGGAACCCCTGTCCACGCCTCGTGCTCCGAAGATGGAAAGGGGAGGGGGGTATAAGGTCATGAAGTGCTAACGCGCACTCCCCGAAATGTATCCTGTAAAATACCGACATGCACGCCACTCTGCGACGGTGCTCAAGGTTCTGTAGTTTTGCCTCAACCAGTGCTGAGTCTCCAATAAGCTTCTTAGCGCGTTTCTCGATTGAGTCTAAGGCAGCCAGCTGGTATTTAGCTGAACCGTCCCAAAGGTGGCAGCAGTACTCCATACACGATCGGACTTGAGCTGTGTACAACTGCAATAGCTGTCCCGGTGTGAAGTATCGCCTCACCTTCGAGAGGATACCAAGTTTTTTGGCAGCTGTTGTGGCCAGAGACTCAATGTAACGTCCAAAGTTCAAGTCGGACGTAAGGCTCATACCAAGAAGCTCAAGATGGTCAGAAATCGGTACGGATACATCCCGGAAAGTTGGAGCCAGGTTAAAAGGACTCCGTTTTGTCGAGAATAGACACGCCTGGGTTTTGGATGCGTTGAACTTGACGAGATTGGCATCGCCCCACTCGGATATCACCCTTAGCGATGAGTTCAGACGATCCACCATGGACTCCCGACAAGACTGGATTGTTTCACTGTTGGCCCTTGCACTGGACAGATATCTGTCAACAACCGTGCTGTCATCAGCGTACCCAAAGGTATCGGGTGTAAACATGTCGTTGATATGCAGCAGGAATAAGGTTGCAGACAGGACAGAACCCTGAGGAACTCCGGCATCAATAGCCTGTTGTCCGGAGGAGCAGCCTTCTAAGACCACTTGTATGGATCGTTCGCTCAAGAAGTCCGAAATCCAGTTGCAAAGGCCAGCAGGTAACCCGTAGGCGGGAAGCTTGCCAGTAAGGCTAGCGTGCCAGACCCTGTCAAAGGCCTTGGAGATATCCAGAGACACGGCAAGTGCTTCACCATGTCTCTCGATAGCCTCGCTCCATAAGTGAGTGGCATGCACGAGGAGGTCCCCCGTCGATCGCCCTCGGCGGAAGCCGTATTGGTGATCGTTAAGGAGATCATTATCCTCAAGGTATGCCAGGAGCCGATTATTCAGTACACGCTCCATAATCTTGCAGAGTATAGAGGTTACCGATATGGGTCTATAGTTGACAGGGTCTGCTCGACTACCTTTTTTGGGTACAGGTTGCACATTTGCAAGCTTCCACGATTTGGGAACAACACCAGTCTCAAGTGAGAGGCGGTACAGGCGTGTCAACACCGGAGACAACTCAGGCGCACAGTTACGCAGGACGATTGCAGGGATACCGTCAGGGCCACTTGCTTTATTCACGTCTAGATTTCGCATGGTTTTAAGGACCTCTTTTTGCCGGATGCGTACGGCTGCCATAGAGCAGTCGACACGAGGTAACGGTGGTGGTATTTTACCTGCGGTATCAAGACGCGAACTTTCCGCAAAATAGGAGGCAAAAAGATTGGCTTTCTCCTCCGCAGTATGAGCAAGCGACCCATCAGGTCTCTGCAGAGGCGGTAAAGATGGCTGGCAGAAATTTGTTTCCACTGCTTTCGCAAGCGACCAGAATGCTTTACTGCCAGCCGGATAGGAAGCAAGCTTAGCGCCTACTCGGCCTATGTGGGCAAATCGAGCCCTGCGTAATTCCTTTTTGCTTAACTTGGTGGCTTTGTTATAGTTTTTCTTCAGATCGCGAGTATTCGGAGCTTTGCGTGCACGAGCATCAGCCCAAGCAAGGAATGCCGACTGTTTCTGCGATTCCGCGCAGTTACAGTCAGCATTAAACCACGGGCGAGCTTTGCTACCGGTAGGAACATCAGAGAACGGTATGAAATACTCCATACCCTGACGTATGACTTCTGTAATAGCATCCGCGCAGCTCGACGATTCGCCTGAAGAAAAACAGTCCTGCCAAGGATACGAAGCAAAGAAGTGGCGCATCTCATCCCATTCTGCTGACCTGTATCGCCACACCCGTCTTTTACCACAAGGGCCCTGATCGGGTGGTGAATACACTGATACAGATTTCACCAGACAGTGATCTGAGGTGCCCAATGGGGCAGAAACAGACACAGAGTATCGGTCTGGATCGGTAGTCAGCAGAAGGTCTAAGCAGTTGGCTGTATGAGCCTCAATATCCGGGACCCTTGTTGCACAGCTGACAAGCTGGGAGAGATTTAGCGACAATGCAAATTTGCGCGCCTCTCGCCCAGCATGATCGGTCACTAGGTATGGGAACAACCACTCTTTATGATGAGCGTTGAAATCCCCCAGGATGACTAGCTGCGCTGCCGGGTATCTCTGGAGAGCTTCATCAGCACCTTCACTGAGTTGTTCAAACAGTTTGGTTGTCTCCGTGTCTCCACTATGCGAGCGATAGACGCAAGCATACACATTTTGAGCTACACCAGTATCGACCAGTACCCACAATACGGAAAAACTTGGTGCCTCAAGGTTCTTGAGACGCTTGATGCAAATGTCATCGCGAGCGTACACACAGACTCCGGCACGAGGTAGAAACCTGTGTTCTAGTGTGTAGCCGGGATAGCTGAGGTACGCCGCGTCAGCCGGACAATTGATCTGCGTCTCAGTGAGGAACAGCAGATGCGGTTTTTCAGTCTCAAGATGGTGATGGACGGGGTTGAGATTTGAGTGCAAGCCTCGAATATTTGAGAGGTGCACTTTAAGTGGGAGGACGTGCAACCGCTGTTTAACCATTTTCCGTTTTTTGAGTGTTTTCATAATTGGTGATGTGGGGAAAAAGTGAATAGGCAGGAGGAAGGCAGTTGTACGAGGTACCGCGTTGCAATAAGCTTAGAAAATGAGCTGATTGCAGCCACACGCAAAGATAGCTGGCTTGGAGACCGCGGGGACGCCCGAACCCCCCGGGGATTGCCACCTGGTCCTCCCATCCGGTCGCCAACCGGCAAGGTGGAGCATCCCGGGATTTTTCGTGAGGTGGCAGGGCAGCCTTTCGCGGGTGGCTTTCCCGCTACTTGGGCCCTCAACTTCCTACGGTCGGCCAGCGGTGCACCGTGCTTCGGATCCCGCTAGCCTCCAGAACCAGCCACTCGTTGTCGCAACAATCAGCCACTCCGACCTGCTATATGCCGCGGTACTACTGTACAGACCCAACCTCCATACTGGCTTCTCCTTACTACATGTCGGAACACGGCGGTACCGCTTGGCGACATTATTTAGTTAGGAGGGTGGTAACCAGCCGCGGCCGAAGCCTACCACCGGAGAGAGTGCTGTCCATTTTGCACTGCCCAGGGGCCACGTGTAGGGAAACTCGAGTAAGAGGCCCAGAAAAGGGCCTCGCCTACGGACGCGGACAGCTTTGACCCCCAAAAATATGTGATGAAATTGTATTGAAATGTAGTAATAAAATGGATGAAAATTGTTTATTAATAAAATTTTAAGTTTTGCTAACAACTATGGATGTTTTCCGAAATAAATTATTTTGAATTAGTATTTATCTTAAAACTGAGTTGGAAAATACTATAGACAGATAGAAAAATTGCTGTTGGTGGCCATTATTCACAATTTTTCTTCCTGTTACTACAGCAAACTTTGAATCGCAAATTAATAGTAATTACTATTTCTTCCATGCAGGACTGGGAGCGAGAGAAAAACATAGAATGTGCCAGCTACATTTCCTCCCGGGCATGCTGTAAAAACCAGCTAAGGGATCTGAGGGTTTCAGTACATTGTAATTTAGGCGATGGGCTGACAACCTGTCACTACAGCAATATACCTACAAATCTATCTTAAATAACCCTCAAAACTTTGTCAGGTGTGGCGGAACAATCTTTGTTTAGGTCGTTTACGCTGTGCCTACCCCATTAGGGATAAAGGCGTGATTATATGTATGTATGTATGTACTATTACTTGAGTGTGTTCAACCAGTTTTTAGATTCACTGTGTTTATGGTGAATTATGATTTTTCTGCTTATGAGGGCCACTGAGGCCCTATCGCCACCTTAAGGGGTGTACACACTGGTGTGTTTAAGTAACAATAAAGGAGCGCATAAAAGTATTTCAAAACACTGTTATATAAAAAAAAATATTTAAAACTTCTTTACCAGCAAAACTTTTTAATGTTTACCAGCCCACTAGTTCAACTTTTATTTTCCTGTACCCTAAGGTTGCCTGGAAGAAATAGCTGCTTAGCAATAAGGCCGCCTATTTGTACTACTATTTGTTTAATTTAATTTAATTTTCTCTTGTGTCTTTTCTGTGCAATAAAGTATATTCTTATCTTCTATTTTTTCTTGCTTTTTCAGAACTGTGAAGATCTGGATGCTTCAGCAACCTTACGAGTAAGTTTAGCAATATTATTTTGTTATTATATCTTTTATTTTTTATTGTAATTACTATCTATCAAATGTAAAGAAATTAAGACCTCTTCCACCGAACATGTTATTAAAGTGTCTGCCGGAGTAGCGAAATCCCATACAATCATAGTTTTGCTTTTATTCCTAAACGGTAAAATCAAACTTAACCAAACTCTGTACACATAATACAATACAAAATTCTTTATTGCATAAAGAAACACGTACAATAGATATAAAAAGGAACCATACTGGCCTGGTAGCGAGAGAAAAACATAGAATGTGCCAGCTGCATTTCCTCCCGGGCATGCTGTAAAAATCAGCTAAGGGATCAGAGGGTTTCAGTATATTGTAATTTAGGCGATGGACTGACAACCTGTCACTACAGCAATATACTTATAAATCGATCTTAAATAACCCTCAAAACTTTGTCAGACGTGGCGGAACGACCTTTGTTTGGGTCGTTTACGCTCTGCCTACCCCATTAGGGATAAAGGCGTGATTATATGTATGTATGTATGTATGTATAAAAAGGAACAAACGTGACAGTACAATATAGGCGGTCTTATTTCTAAAGCAGCAATTTCTACCAGGCAACCTTTATCAATAATCAAATGCAACATAGCAATGTTTCTAATTAGGTTTGGTTTGAAAATATTAACCAAGAACAAAATTATTAATTTATTTCTTCCATGCCGGCCTGGGAGCAAGAGAAAAACATAGAATGTGCCAGCTGCATTTCCTCCCGAGCATGCTGTAAAAACCAGCTAAGGGATCCGAGGGTTTCAGTGTATTGTAATTTAGGCGATGGGCTGACAACCTGTCACTACAGCAATATACCTAGAATTCTATCTTAAATAACCCTCAAAACTTTGTCAGACGTAGTGGAACGACCTTTGTTTAGGTCGTTTACGCTCTGCCTACCCCATTAGGGATAAAGGCGTGATTATATGTATGTATGTATAAAATATTTATGTATTGTATTTCTCTAATTTCAGGTGTGCAGAATATGTTTAACGATGAATGTAAAGATGTACAATTTACAAGAATCCAATCTAGAGCAGACATTTGAACAACTCATAGGATTTATACCTGTAAGTCATTAAAATATATCAACATAAATACACAATACTCAATTGCTTATTACATAAAAAAATATAGTACACACACACGAATGCACGCCCGCATGCACCCACAAACACACACACACACACACACACCCGTGCGGATGCACCCTCAAACTCAGCTGCAGCTACGTCTTAGTGAGGTTCTAACCTTAACTTACTCTCACAGTAGACAAACAAGATTTCTTCCATGTTGGACTGGGAGCGAGAGAAAAACAAATATGCCAGATGCATTTCCTCCCGGGCTTGTTGTAAAACCAGCTAAGGGATCCGAGGGTTTCAGTATATTGCACTTTAGGCGATGATGGGCTGACAACCTGTCACTACAGCAATATACCAACAAATCTATCTTAAATAACCCTCGAAACTGACAGATGTGGCGGAACAACTTTTGTTTAGGTCGTTTACGCTCTGCCTATCCCATTAGGGACAAAGGTGTGATAATATGTATGTATGTAAACGAGTAATATGCATATTCCGTATTTCGCAGACGCCAGAAGACAGATTGCCTGAGCAGATCTGTTGGGAGTGCGCGGGCCGCCTAGTTAGCTGTTCAAGGTTCAAAGAGAAAGCTGCAACCAGTCACCGGCTTATGACCGACATACTGCACACTAGGGAATATGTGAGTAGTATACACCTGTCCAAGATACTGAACAACTTTGATCATAAAACTGAACAACTTTGGGGGTAACAAAATCCGTGATTATCAGTTTTTTGCAAAATTCTTAGGATTTTCGATGCCTCTTAACTCTGATTCTGAAGTGTTGTTTTCTGAAGGATTGTTTTTTTTTAACGACACGTCTATTTACTTACTTATACTTCCATGCTGGTCTGCGAGCGAGAGAAAAACATAGAATGTGCCAGCTGCATTTCCTCCCGGGCATGCTGTAAAAATCAACTAAGGGATCCGAGAGTTTCAGTATATTGCAATTTAGGCGATGAGCTGACAACCTGTCACTACAGCAATATTACTACAAATATATCTTAAATAGCTCTCAAAACTTTGTCAGACGTGGCTGAACGACCTTTGTTTAGGTGGTTTATGCTCTGCCTACCCCATTAGGGAGAAAAGCATGATTATATATATATATGTATGTACGTCTATTTACTATTTTTTCAGATCACAATCGGAGACATAAAATCCATCGACAGAGCATACAACAATCTAAAATCAACCTTATTGACTAAGTGTTACGATTCAAATGACTACGACGTACTAGTGCAAGATAGAGAGGTGAAGACAGAGACGGAGATAGAGCTAGACGATGAGTTGAAGGAAGAAGACAAATATGATGACGTCGAAGATAATATTGATAATGTAGAAGAAATCACAGTAGCTCCTATCGAGGTATGTATGACATATACTTGGTGTAAGGGACAGCGTCCCGCTAACTGATAGGGCGAAACTGAACAACGATCAACAGGATTTTGTTTTCAGGAAGTGAAAAAAAAAATAACGTTCCCATACAAAATTACCACCTTGATCAGACAATTTGTATGTAAAAGCAAAATTATTTTTTCACTTCCACTTTCATTTTAGTATTAATAATAATAATAATAATAAATTTATTTATTCAAGTAACATAAGACTCACTTTGTTAGTAGACTTAGAACTAAGTATGTTAGTAAGTAGGTAAATAAAGTTACAATTTTCTTTTTTCTTTAATTACTGGGGCATGTAGCCCTTGACAGTACTGCATATATGGACAGTCCAACCTGTCCGCTATATGATGCAGAATGATGTTGGGGCTGCTCCGCACACGTCGCATCAGGGACGCGCATCTTTTTCGCAGTATAGCAGTAAAGCCATCTACATGGGCGCTAGTAAACATGCCTGACGCGCTGCAAAATCGGGGCAGCCCCATCATCACCCGGAACGCATTATTGTATTGAACCCGAAGGGCCCCGTAGGCCCGCTTAGTGTAATCTCTCCACAGATTGCACGTGTAGAGGGAGGTGCCTTGAAGAGATATCATTTACTTTTTTCGAAATAAAATTAGTTTTAGTTCGGTGTCGAACTTGCTGATGTGTCTTTCGTCTTGGACGGACAGCTTCAACAAAAAAGAACCAATCGATGTAATCTATCTCGACTACGAGAAGGCTTTTGATAAAGTCCCAACCACTAGGCTACTACTAAAACTAGATGACATAGGCATAAGAGGCAAATTGCTGTCTTGGATTGAGGCTTTCTTACGACAAAGAACTTTTCGTGTAAGAGTGGGTGATACACTGTCCAACCAACGCGAGATTTCGAGCGGTGTGCCTCAAGGCTCCGTACTGGGTCCTCTGCTTTACATAATATATACCTTTGATTTGCCACATGAATTACATGGTACTGTGAGCATCTTCGCCGACGACACCAAAATATTCGCCAATGCGCTGATAAATTACGAGCGCCTACAGGCTGACCTAGATAGATTTGTTGAATGGTCAAAAAAATGCCTGATTAACTTGAACGCCACCAAATGTACAGTGTTGCATATTGGAAACCGTAATCCTTGCCTTCCTTACAAGCTTGATTGCAACAAACTGAAAGCGGTCAAGGAACAAGTTGACCTAGGACTCATAGTGGCAGATAACCTTAAGTGGGAGAATCACATATCCAAGATCACAAAACAGACTAAGTCCTTCATCTACCTTATCCGTAAAGCCTTCGGCACTTTAACGCTGGACCTATGTAAGACCTATATTACTTTTTAAAGGATATTGAATTGCTGGAAAAAGTTCAACGCAGATTTACCAAAGTACCTAGACAACTGAAAGGACTAACTTATAAGGACAGATTGAAAACACTAACTAACGAAACTTACTTCTTTGAAAGAGCGGAGGGAGCGTGGAGATATGATTGAGACTTTAAAGATACTGAAAGGACACTATGATTTACAAGGACTTGATAAGTTATTTTTTAGGAGAGATGAGAATAACCGACTCAGAGGACACGCCCTTAAATTGCCCACAACTTTTTCTCATAATAACCCGCACAGGCATTTTTTATCAAACAGAGTTGTGAGACAGTGGAACCAGCTGCCAGAAGAAGTGGTTTCTGCGGTTAATGTTAACCAGTTCAAGAACAGATTTGACAAATTTAAACAAACTTCGAAATCATAAAGTGGTCAACTGGATACAGGCCTTATCAGTTGATAACAACTGCCTGCCTGTTTAAAATAATAATAATAATTTAAAAAAAAACTGGTGATAGTTGTTCAGTTTTCGTTGACTGAGCAACCCCTATCAGTTAGCGGGACGCTGTCCCTTACGCCCCGTATTTTGACCTATGAAAAATCTCGCTTAGACTTTTACAATATGTCCGAAAGGAAATCATTTATTTATTTTATATTACAATTTATTGTACACAAAAACTTCATAAAAACAGGACATACACAGGGCACTGGTTTATTCTAAAAAGAAATTTCTTACAGCAAACCTACGGAAGTGAACATTTTTAATGATACGCGCATCATTTGGATCATTTATGATTTCTTTTATCTATGCATCATTTCTCATTATTTTTTTCTTGCCTCCGTGGTCTAGTGGCTAGTGCTATGGACTCCTGATCCGGAGGTCCTGGGTTCGATTCCCAGGGGGGAAACACAAAGTTGATATTTGAGAATTTATCACTTTGTGAATTTTTCCCCAGTTTGGTTAGGACATTGCAGGCTGAATCACCTGATTGTCCGAAAAAAGAAAAAGATTTCGTGCTTCGGAGGGCACGTTAAGCCGTCGGTCCCGGTCGCTGTCTTTGATAGTGGTCGTTACTCAAACCATGTCAGAGGCCTGATAGTTGTGCTACTAGGCGGTTTAAAAACTCTTGACACCAGGGTTTATCGGGTCGATAGACTCGATACCCACTCGACAGAAGAAGATTTTTTTCTGTTTTCATTTACTGTTCATATTTATTTATCTAGATTTTTTTATTTTGCAGGTAGAAATAAAGTATGAGAGGCCGGTGGAATCACAGATATTCTACGAAGAGTTTCCAGACCATTTCGAATCTGACGACGATAAGAAACTGAGTGAGGTAATCCAATCATACGTGCATTCCGTGTTTCGGAAAGCACGTTATTCCATACACGTTTGTTTCTTCCATGCTGGACTGGGAGCGATAGAAAAACATAGAATGTTCCATCTGCATCTCCATGCTGTAAAAACCAGCTAAGAGATCCGAGGGTTTCAGTATACTGTAATTTAGGCGATGGGCTGACAACCTGTCACTACAGCAATATACCTACAAATCTGTCTTAAATAGCCCTCAAAACTTTGTCAGGCGTGGCGGAACGACATTTGTTAAGGTCGTAAACGCTCTGCCTATCCCGTTAGGGAGACAGGCGTGATTATATGTACAGCTAAATCATAAAACGCCGGTTCCAATTTATACGTTTTGTTTATAGGTCATAGTGGAAAAGAAAGACAAAGTTAAAAGCAAAGAAAAGAAGTTAAAAAGAAAGAAAAAAGTGGAAAAACCAGAGAAGAAAGTGAGGGTTAAGAAGAAAGAAGTCAAGATCGATGAGGAAGACGAGGACCCGGAGACTACTATGGATAAGTAAGTACATATATTATAACCTGGGCCTTTCTACAGTATTTCCAACTCAGATTTAGTATAAAAGAAAGGTAAGTAAGGAAGTTCCATGCTGGACTGGGAGTGAAATAAAAACATAGAATGTGCCAGCTGCACTAAAAACCAGCTAAGGGAACCGAGGGTATCTGTATTTTGCAATTTAGGCGATGGGCTGACAACCTGTCACTACAGTAATATACCTACACATCTATCTTAAATAACCCTCAAAAATTTGTCAGACGTGGCGGAACGACCTTAGTTTAGGTCGTTTACGCTCTGCCTACCCCATTAGGGATAAAGGCGTGATTATTATGTATGTATGTTATATGGAATTGAACCACGACCTCACGCAGCCGCACTATCTAATACACCATCGGGCGTGATAGTATGTACAATTCTGGTGTTAGTTGTTCAGTTTCGTTGACTGAGCAACCCCTATCAGTTTGCGGGACGCTGTCCCTTACACCAGGTATATAAAATTATAATTTAACGTCCGTTTACATTCCAGGTACAAAAACTCAGACGTGAAGCGAAGGAAAACTCAAGACGGACTCGATGAGTCATTATTTACTATTTCAACATTAACTTATGAAGAACAAATAGCAGAGATTGAGAAACGGCAAGAGTCCACCAATTACAGGTATTTATTGGTAATTTCTTCCATGCTGGACTGGGAGCGAGAGAAAAACATAGAATGTGCCAGCTGCATTTCCTCCCGGGCATGCTGTAAAAACCAGCTAAGGGATCTGAGGGTTTCAGTATATTGCAATTTAGGCGATGGGCTGACAACCTGTCACTACAGCAATATACGTACAAAATACAAATCCATCTTGAATAACCCTCAAAACTTTGTCAGACGTGGCGGAACGACCTTTGTTTAGGTCGTTTACGCTCTGCCTACCCCATAAGGGATAAAGGCGTGATTATATGTATGTATGTATGTATTGAAAATATTCCGTGCTTTGGAAGGTACGTTAAGCCTTCTACGGAATAACGAATTTCCATACAAACTTAGGTTCATTTTCATTCTCAAACTGTAGGACCAATCTTATCCAAACTTCGTACATATAACTAATTGCGACATATATAAGGTCATTTTAAATCAAGTGCAAATATTACATTCATACATATAATCACGCCTTTATCCCTAATGGGGTAGGCAGAGCGTCAACGACCTAAACAAAGGTCGTTCCGCCACGTCTGACAAAGTTTTGAGGGTTATTCAAGATGGATTTGTACGTATATTGCTGTAGTGACAGGTTGTCAGCCCGTCGCCTAAATTGCAATATACTGAAACCCTCAGATCCCTTAGCTGGTTTTTACAGCATGCCCGGGAGGAAATGCAGCTGGCACATTCTATGTTTTTATTTCGCTCCCAGTCCAGAATGGAAGAAAGTGCAAATATTAAAACGTGTAAATCTACTCTTGAAACTGAACAACTTTCCCTAAGGAACATAGGTTGAAAAACGAATATAAAATTGGATCTTCCATACAAAAGTACCAGCTGATAACGTACTTAGTATGGGAAGTCAATTTTTGTTTTTCGTATTTCAACCTATGTTCCTTAGGAAAATTTGTTCAGTTTTATGGGTAGAGTCACACATTTCAATATTTGCACTTGATTTAAACATAAATAAAATACATAAATCACGCCTTTATCCCTTACGGGGTAGGCAGTGCGTTTAACGCCTCGTAAACGGCGCTTTCGCCACGTCTGACAAAAATTGAGGGCAATTTTAGATTGTAATATGTATTGCTATAGTGACAGGTTGTCAGCCCATCGTCTAAATTACAATACACTGTAACCCTCGAGTCCCTTTTGCTGACTTCAACAGCATGCCCGGGAGGTAGGGCAGCTGGAACATTCTATGTTTTTCTATCTCTCCCAGTCCAGCATGGAAGTACTACTTGATTTAAAATGACCTTATATAATATGTTTTTAATTAGTTTTGTATTGAAAATATTAACCAAGTACAAAATTAGAGACTTCCATGCTGGCCTGGGAGCGAGAGAAAAACATAGAATGTGCCAGCTACATTTCCTCCCGGGTATGCTGTAAAAACCAGCTAAGGGATCCGAGGGATTCAGTGTATTGCAATTTAGGCGATGGGCTGACAACCTGTCACTACAGCAATATACCTACGAATATATCTTAAATAACCCTCAAAACTTTGTCAGACGTGGCGGGACGACCTTTGTTTAGGTCGCTTACGCTCTGCCTACCCCATTAGGGATAAAGGCGTGATTATATGTATGTCTATCTGTAACTACAACGAACTATAAGTTGCAACTTTATGAGGTTCTAAATGACCTTCATTGCTTTAACCTCAATCTGATCTACCGGATTTTCGATTGTGTTTTCAGTATTCTTCATCTTCTGTCGAATGGGTATCGAGTCTATCGACCCGATGAACCCTGGTGTCAGAGTTTAAAATCCGCCTAGTAGCACAACTATCAGGCCTCTGAGACCAATATCAAAGACAGCGACCGGGACCGACGGCTTAACGTGCCCTCCGAAGCACGAAATCTTTTTCTTTTTCGGACAATCAGGTGATTCAGCCTGCAATGTCCTAACCAAACTGGGGAAAAATTCCCAAAGTGATAAATTCTCAAATATCAACTTTGTGTTTCTCCCCTGGGAATCGAACCCAGGACTTCCCGATCCATGGCACTAGCCACTAGTCTACGAAGGCAGTCATTTGTGTCTTTTCAGTGAATTATGATTTTTTGACTGATGAGGGCGCCACTTAGCCCATGCTGCACTGGGAGAGATAGAAAAACATAGAATGTTCCAGCTGCCCTTCCTCCCGGGCATGCTGTAGAAGACAGCAAAAGGGACTCGAGGGTTACAGTGTATTGTAATTTAGGCGATGGGCTGACAACCTGTCACTACACATTAGCAATACACATTACAATCTAAACTTGCCCTCAATTTTTGTCAGACGTGGCGAAAGCGCCTTTTACGAGGCGTTTAACGCCCTGCCTACCCCGTAAGGGATAAAGGCGTGATTATATGTATGTATGAGGGCGCCACTTAGCCCAAGGGAGTTGCTTTAGGGTGACGATACTAGCCAAGTGGTACAGAATCAAGTTACAGTAATTAAGATAATTTAGAACCTTATAAATTAGCTTCTTCCATGCTGGCCTGGGAGCGAGAGAAAAACATAGAATGCGCCAGCTGCATTTCCTCTCCTCTCCATGCTGTAAAAACTAGCTACGGGATTCGAGGGCTTCAGTGTATTGCAATTTAGGCGATGGGCTGACAACCTGTCACTATAGCGATACACATTTCAGTCTAAAATAGACCTCAAAACTTATCAGACGTGGCGGAACGACCTTTTCTTTAGTCGTTTACGCTCTGCCTACCCCATTCGGGATAAAGCCGTGATTATATGCATACATACATACATAAAATCACGCCTTTATCCCTTACGGGGTAGGCAGAGCGTTTAACGCCTCGTAAAAGGCGCTTTCGCCACGTCTGACAAAAATTGAGGGCAATTTTACATTGTAATATGTATTGCTATAGTGACAGGTTGTCAGCCCATCGCCTAAATTACAATACACTGTAACCCTCGAGTCCCTTTTGCTGACTTCAACAGCATGCCCGGGAGGAAGGGCAGCTGGAACATTCTATGTTTTTCTATCTCTCCCAGTCCAGCATGGAAGAAAAATTAAAAAAAGAATTTAATAAATATAATGTTCTATTGTATTTGTTGACAGGACAGCCCCATACAAGTGTTCCGTTTGCTACAGAGGGTTCCTGAACCGGGATCGATATGATGCCCATCTCGTCAGACACAGTGAGGTTAGTCATCATCATCTCCCTAGCCTTATCCCGTATATCACGGGGTTGGCTACCTAATCTAGGGGATTGAACGAGGGTACTGGTTTTTACACAGAGCGACTGCCATCTGACCTCCGCAACCCAGAAGGGAAACCAGACCCAATCCTAGATTAGGTCAGAGTTTTCAAGCCGCCAATGCTTAGCACTGGCCTCTGATATGGCTTAACGACTAATATCTACGGTATTAAACGATATTAACCGGGACCAACGGCTAAGCGTGCCTTCCGAAGCACGGAAAAAGCGCCGAATAAACGTACATATGAAATTCGAAAATCGAAAAACACATTGGTACGTGGCGGGATTCGAACCACGACCTGCCGCTCAGGAGGCAGCGGCCCTATCCACTACACCATCGGGCTCTTACACAGTGAGGTTAGTATCAATACAATAACGGTGTAAGGGACATTGGCGGCAATTCGTAAATAAAACAAGGATGTAAGGGACAGGGAGTCGATTCGGAAATAAAATAAAGATGTAAGGGACAGGGCGTCGATTCGTAAATAAAATAAAGATGTAAGCGACAGGGCGTCGATTCGTAAATAAAATAAGGATGTAAGGGACAGGGCGTCGATTCGTAAATAAAATTAAGATGTAAGGGACAGGGCGTCGATTCGTAAATAAAATAATGGTGTAAGGGAAGGGCGTCGATTCGTAAATAAAGTAAGGATGTAAGGGAAGGGCGTCGATTCGTAAATAAAATAAAGATGTAAGGGACAGGGCGTCGATTCGTAAATAAAATAATGGTGTAAGGAACATTGGTGTCGATTCCTAAATAAAATAAGGATTTACGGGAAGGGCGTCGATTCGTAAATAAAATAAAGATGTAAAGGACAGGGCGTCGATTCGTAAATAAAATAATGGTGTAAGGGAAGGGCGTCGATTCGTAAATAAAATA
This sequence comes from Scrobipalpa costella, assembly GCA_949820665.1. Taxonomy (NCBI): domain Eukaryota; kingdom Metazoa; phylum Arthropoda; class Insecta; order Lepidoptera; family Gelechiidae; genus Scrobipalpa; species Scrobipalpa costella. Next base: position 7,714,382 of record OX463322.1, on the reverse strand, counting down.
AGGATGTAAGGGAAGGGCGTCGATTCGTAAATAAAATAATGGTGTAAGGGACATTGGCGTCGTTTCCTAAATAAAATAATGGTGTAAGGAACATTGGCGTCGATTCCTAAATAAAATAATGGTGTAAGGGACATTGGCGTCGTTTCCTAAATAAAATAATGGTGTAAGGAACATTGGCGTCGATTCCTAAATAAAATAATGGTGTAAGGGACATTGGCGTCGATTCCTAAATAAAAATAAGGATGTAAGGCACAGAGCGTCGATTCCTAATTCTAATCCTAATGATAATCCTAATTCTAATTCCTAGCTAGCGCTGACACTTTCTTAATTTAGACATAAGAACAGGATAGCAAATGAACACATGAGAAAGTCACATTCCTAATTTGACGTAAGACGCTTTAAATAAGAACCGAGCATAGAGCATGCTTCCTTATTTTACATACATACATAAAATCACGCCTTTATCCCTTACGGGGTAGGCAGAGCGTAAAACGCCTCCTTAAAGGCGCTTTCGCCACGTCTGACATAAATTGAGGGCAATTTTAGATTGTAATGTGTATTTCTGTAGTGACAGGTTGTCAGCCCATCGCCTAAATTACAAGACACTGTAACCCTCGAATCCCTTTTGCTGACTTTTACAGCATGCCCGGGAGGAAGGGCAACTGGAACATTCTATGTTTTTCTTTCTCTCCCAGTCCAGTATGGAAGAACCTTCCTAATTTAAATAAATTTATTATTAAAATTTATTTTTAAATTTATTTCAAATAAGCAGTCTTATGTCCGATTAGGAATGTTACATGTCATGTGTTTATTTGCTATCTTGTTCTAATGTCAAAGTTAAGAAAGTGGCAGCGTTAGCCAGAAATTAGTTAAGAAATAGTACGTACCGCATCAAAACTGAACAACTCTCACAAATTTTTTATTTTTCTTTTTCAAAAATGACTTTGTCTTTCCGAAACAAATTGTTTGGTAGGGGGTCACTAATTTGGGAAAGCCAAATTGTTTTTTGAAAAACTTTAGTTTGGCTGGAAACCCCCAGTTTACTGTGGAATTTCATTCGTTTCTGACTAGGAAACTGAACAACTTATTCCAGTAAGAAAGGCCAAAATGTATGATACAATATGATATAAAAATATTATATTAAAGAGTGCCTCAGTAACGAGAAAGGAGCACAAAAAAATCTAATTAAAAGAACAATATCTAGCCCATATAAAATTACCTAAAATAAAAAAATAAAAAATTACTTCCATGCTGGCCTGGGAGCGAGAGAAAAACATAGAATGTGCCAGCTGCATTTCCTCCCGGGTATGCTGTAAAAAACAGCTAAGGGATCCGAGGGATTCAGTATATTGCAATTTAGGCGATGGGCTGACAACCTGTCACTACAGCAATATACCTACGAATATATCTTAAATAACCCTCAAAACTTTGTCAGACGTGGCGGAACGACCTTTGTTTTGGTCGTTTACGCTCTGCCTACCCCATTAGGGATAAAGGCGTGATTATATGTATGTATGTATGTATATAAAATTACAACGAAGTCCATACAAATTATGTCAGTTCGTCTAGTAATATTACATACATATATATAGTCACGCCGTTATTTATGATATATTTGTAGGTAGGTATATTGCTGTAGTGACAGGTTATCAGACCGTCGCCTAAATTGCAATATACTGAAACCCTCGGATCCCTAAGTTGTTTTTACAGCATTTCAGGGAGGAAATGCAGCTGGCACATTATATGTTTTTCTCTGCCTCCCAGTCCAGCATAGAAGTGTACCTTATTGTTTGGTTCTTATTTACAATTAATGTTTTTCAATGTTTTCAATGTCAATGTTTCCCCTATTTTGCTATATTGAACAGTTTTTCAATGTTTTCAATGTCATTGTTTCCCCTATTTTGCTATATTGAACTGTTTTTCAATGTTTCCAATGTCATTGTTTCACCTATTTTGCTATATTGAACAGGTTTTCAATGTTTCCAATGTCATTGTTTCACCTATTTTGCTATATTGAACAGTTTTTCAATGTTTTCAATGTCATTGTTTCACCTATTTTGCTATATTGAACAGTTTTTCAATGTTTTCAATGTCATTGTTTCACCTATTTTGCTATATTGAACTGTTTTTCAATGTTTTCAATGTCAATGTTTCACCTATGTTGCTATATTGAACAGGCGAGCGGTGCATACGAGTGTTTCATTTGCAAGACGCGTCTGAAAACCGGCCGCGCGCTCAGGAAGCACCTCACAGCGCAACATACTGAGAAATTCAGCTGCAAGGGATGCCCTTTCGTTACAAGAAATAGGTAAATATTATCACCTTAATTATCACAGTAAATATACATTCGGAAGAAATTATGCCAACTGCATTGTAAGATGATTACACACACACATAGACAGACACACACACACACATACACACGCGCCCACACTCATAACATACATACTCACACTCCCACACACACGAGCACGCATGCACACACCGACACATATAAACCTTACCTTATTAATAATGAAGTTAATTATAGTATAGTACCAACCTTTACCTTTTACCTCTAAACATCTAAATTATGTCATATTTACTTTATATTATTTTATAACCTTTGAATAAGTCCGAACAAAATTATTTATATTGTAAAATCGTTTTCTGGTCCCTGCGATACAGGCTATGCTTAGTGCAGGGTCCGCTGTCTCATTTGTCTGCATGCAATTTTCTGGACCTATTTCAAACCGCCGCTGTGCTAAACAAATTATTGTAAACAAATGTTTGTAACTTCTCATGGAAATAAATTACTTACTTATTCATTCATACATACAATCAAGCCTTGGGGTAATAGGGTAGGCAGAGCGTAAACGGCCTAAACTAAGATCGTTCCCCCATTCCGCCAAAGATCGTTTCAGGGTTTTTTAAGATACATACATACATATAATCACGCCTTTATCCCTAATAGGGTAGGCAGAGCGTAAACGACCTAAACAAAGGTAACGACGAGCAGCTGGCACATTCTATGTTTTTCTTTCGCTCCCAGTGAATACACATACATATATATAATCACGCCAAGCTGTGCTACTAGGCGGTTTGAAAATTCTGACAACAGGGTTCATCGGGTGTTAACTTTACACGGAACCCCAATTAATAAAAATACGAAAATTATATAAGAAAAAATACACTGTATTGTATAATTCCTAACATCCTGTATTGTTATACAGGGGTGTAGCGCGAGAACACGAGAAGTGGCACGCGGGGACGAAGTACCAGTGTCCTCATTGCCCCAGCGAGTTTGACAAGCTCACTACATACATGGGACACATACGGATAAAGGTACGTAACACCCTGTATTGATACAGAAGACTCCAATAGGAACTTTTTTAGTTTTCACAGTAATGAGAGACGGTAAGTAAATTCATACAAAATATGCAACCTAATCTATTCTAACTATTCAGTTACAGTGAACTAATTAAAAACGTTGGTTTAATCAAGAATGAGATTAATCAAGTGATGATTATGACCGGTATAACAAAATTTGTCAACCCTTATAACACGCACACAAACACATGCCAAGTGCAACATGCCGTCTGTCGATGTGTGACCAAAATGACATTGTAGTTAGGAGTGTCCGAGCTGTGGCTTAGCTAAGGTCCGTTCCGATCCAAACAAACTAAACTCACAAGACACTAGCGAACCTCTTGTAATATTTTTCTGGGCTTTGTTTAGGGGGTCCGAACGGTTCCTACTGGTCTATTAATTGATAATTTAATTGTAAGTAATATAATAAGTTAATTGCCTCCGTGGTCTAGTGGCTAGTGCCATGGGCTCCCGATCCGGAGGTCCTGGGTTCGATTCCCAGGGGGTAAAACACAAAGTTGATATTTGAGAATTTATCACTTTGTGATTTTTTCCCCAGTTTGGGTAGGACATTGCAGGCTGAATCACTTGATTGTCCGAAAAGAAAAATATTTCGTGCTTCGGAGGGCACGTTAAGCCGTCGGTCCTGGTCGCTGTCTTTGATAGTGGTCGTTACATAAAACCATGTCAGAGGCCTGATAGTTGTGCTACTAGGCGGTTTAAAAACTCTGACACCAGGGTTCATCGGGTCTATAGACTCGATACCCACTCGACAGAAGAAGAAGAAGAATTGATAATTTGTGTATATTTATTTGCAGCATGTCTCGGATTTCGTGTGTGAGTTGTGCGGGTACACGTTTGTCTCCAAGAAAGGTATCGATGTGCACAAGAAGAAAAAACACAGGCTCGATGACAAAGTGGTGAGTGATATATCTGTGTTGTATCTATTAAGGAGCTAAGTGGCGCCCTCACCAGTCAAAAAATCATAATTCACATTCAGACGAGGGCGCTGGCGTGCACCAGAGCAAAGTCAAGTCAAAGTCAAAGTCAAAGTCAAGCTCTCGACCCGGGTTTGATTCCCGGTAGAGGACAATGACTTAGTGTTGTTGTTTCTAGTTTGATTAGGACATTGCAGGCTGATCACCTGATTGTTCGCGGGTACACGTTTGTCTCGAAGAAAGGTATCGATGTGCACAAGAAGAAGAATTACAGGCTCGATGACAAAGTGGTGAGTGATATTATTACAGCGGGTGTAAGGGACAGCGTCCATGCTGGACAGGGAGTGAGAGAAAAACATGGAATGTGCCAGCTGCATTTCCTCCCGGGCATGTTGTAAAAACCAGCTAAAGGATCAGAGGGTTTCTACATACGTAAAAAAAACAGTAACTTAATTCTAAGTTTACATAAACTGAGGTGGGATGTACATACTTACATACATATAATCACGCCTTTATCCCTAATGGAGTAGGTAGAGCGTAAACAACTTAAGCAAAGGTAACGACCTTTCGCCACGTCTGACAAAGTTTTGAGGGTTATCTAAGAAACATTTGTGTCTGTCACTGTCACTGTAGCAATATACAATCAAATCTATCTTAAATAACGATCAAAACTATGTCAGACGTGGCGGAACGACCTTAGTTAAGGTCGTTTACGCTCTGCCTACCCCATTAGGGATAAAGGCGTGACTGTACAAAAATTTACATACATACATGTATGTATATTTTTTTTATTAATTTGTTAAATCTTCATTCAATGTATGTGAAATTCCTCCCAACGATTTTCGGTGAAAGCGGCCAATCTCCCAGAGGTCGGCCAACTGCGTAGGACTAGTTTATAGTGCCCAAGTGTTTGCGCTACACACAGGTGCACTCTCTACTCTTTCAATCTCTTATTCTGATGGGACAGATTGACTGACACGACCAGAGAGAAATCAGGCGCAGGACCGACTATTATAACAAAATTAATATAAACTCAATACTAAAAACACAAAACCGAGTTGTTTTTCATAATAATGTTGATGTCACTATAGCAATACGTATTAAAATTGCCCTCAATCTTTGTCAGACGTGGAGCAGGACGAAAGCGCCTTTTACGAGGCGTTTAACGCTCTGCCTACCCCGTAAGGGATAAAGTCGTGATTATATGTATGTATGTATGTTATTGTTAAAATTTTGTATTTGACTGCCTCCATAGTCTAGTGGTCAGAGCCATGGGTTTACGATCCGGAGGTCCTGGGTTCGATTCCCACGGGGGGGAAACAAAATGATATTTGCCAATTTATCACTTTGTAAGGTTTTCCTCAGTTTTCAGCCTCTGCCTACCCCGTAAGGGATAAAGGCGTGATTATATGTATTGAACTTTGTATTTTTTTTATAATATTGTTCGTTGTTCGCAGGTGCCGGAAGACGGTCCGTTCTGCTCGGTGTGTGACGTTCGGTTCATATCCGAAGAGGCTCACAGCAGACACCTCAAGCTGTCCTCGAGACACAGCAGCGATAACGACCCGTCAGTATATACACCATATATATATATATACATACATACATACATATAATCACGCCTTTATCCCTAATGGGGTAGGCAGAGCGTACACGACCTAAACAAAGGTAGTTCCGCCACGTCTGACAAAGTTTTGAGGGTTGTTTAAGATAGATTTGTAGGTATATTGCTGTAGTGACAGGTTGTCAGCCTGTCGCCTAAATTGCAATATACAGAAACCCTCGGATCCCTTAGCTGGTTTTTACAGCATGCCTGGGAGGAAATGCAGCTGGCATATTCTATGTTTTTCTCTCGCTCCCAGTCCAGCATGGAAGTAATACTGACATATATATATATATATATGTCAGTATTTAACTGCCTCCGTGGTTCAGGGGTTAGGGCCAGGGCTCACGATCCCGAGGGACTGGGTTCGGATATTTGTTAATTTATCACTTTGTGAGGTTTTGTCACAGTTCCGTTAGAGATTGCAAGCTGAATCACCTGATTACATACATACATACATAAAATCACACCTTTATCCCTTACGGGGTAGGTAGAGCGTTAAACGCCTCGTAAAAGGCGCTTTCTCCGCGTCTGACAAAAATTGAGGGCAATTTTAGATTGTAATGTGTATTGCTAATGTGTAGTGACAGGTTGTCAGCCCATCACCTAAATTACAATACACTGTAACCCTCGAGTCCCTTTTGCTGACTTCTACAGCATGCCCGGGAGAAAGGGCAGCTGGAACATTCTATGTTTTTCTATCTCTCCCAGTCCAGCATGGAAGAAATCACCTGATTATCTGAAAAGAAAAAGGAAGTGCTTCGGAGGGCACGTTAAGCCGTCGGTTCCAGTCCCTGTCTGTCACTGCATGCCAAAGGCCTAATAGCTGTGCTATTAATAATATAGTAGTATCTTCCATACTGGATTGGGAGAGATAGAAAAACATAGAATGTTCCAGCTGCCCTTCCTCCCGGGCATGCTGTAGAAGACAGCAAAAGGGACTCGAGGGTTACAGTGTATTGTAATTTAGGTGATGGGCTGACAACCTGTCACTACACATTAGCAATACACATTACAATCTAAAATTGCCCTCAATTTTTGTCAGACGCGGCGAAAGCGCCTTTTACGAGGCGTTTAACGCTCTGCCTACCCCGTAAGGAATAAAGGCGTGATTTTATGTATGTATGTATGTATGTACTACAGATGGCGCCACATCGACAAACACTAGTTCTGAAACGCGGTATCGAAGTTTTCTCAGCGATCTGCATATATACAAGTTCCTAACTTGTCCGGTTGGACTTCGGTCCCCTGGTCACGTGGTCACAACAACCTCCGACCACGCGGGTGGGTAGCTACCCGACTCCTAACCATCATCACTAAGCTAATTGGCTTCAACCCTTCAACCTTTAACTTCTAAAAGTGGTTAGGGCCAGGGCTCACGATCAGGAGGTCCTGGGTTCGGATATTAATTAATTTACCAATTTGTGAGGTTTTGTCACAGTTTGGATAGAGATTGCGAGCTGTATCACCTGATTGTCTAAAAAGAAAAAGGAAGTGCTTTGGAGGGCACGTTAAACCGTCGGTCTCGGTCGCTGTCCTTGATAGTGGTCGTTACTCTAATCATATCAGAAGCCTAATAGCTGTGCTACTAGGCGGTTTGAAAACTCTGACACCTGGGTTCATCGGGCCATTCGCCTCGAAAATCCACTCTCTAAGAAGAAGTTGTAGTTACCACATAGGGCGTTTTCTTCCATGCTGGCCTGGGAGCGAGAGAAGAACACAGAATGTGCCAGCTGCATTTCCTCCCGGGCATGCTGTAAAAACCAGCTAAGGGAACCATACATACATATAATCACGCCTTTATCCCTAATGGGGTAGGCAGAGCGTAAATGACTTAAACAAAGGTCGTTCCGCCACGTCTGACAAAGTTTTAAGGGTTATTTAAGATAGATGAATGAATGAATGAATTCTTTATTTGCTTTTAATGTGGTTCGAATATACATAGATGTCAGAAATAATATAAATGTCAGTATCACACATTTAACCAAATTATTTGGCATGAAAATTTTTCTTCCATGCTGGACTGGGAGTGATAGAAAAACATAGAATGTTCCAGCTGCCCTTCCTCCCGGGCATGCTGTTGAAGTCAGCAAAAGGGACTCGAGGGTTACAGTGTATTGTAATTTAGGCGATGGGCTGACAACCTGTCACTATAGCAATACATATTACAATCTAAAATTGCCCTCAATTTTTGTCAGACGTGGCGAAAGCGCCTTTTACGAGGCGTTAAACGCTCTGCCTACCCCGTAAGGGATAAAGGCGTGATTTATGTATGTATGTGTAATATAGAGTCGCAAGACCATGCCAAAGTATACATCAAATTTTAGGTATAAAAACAAACAGTCAAATTATGATGTCAAGAAATGATTGTAGGTATATTGCTGTAGTGACAGGTTATCAGTCCATCGCGTAAATTGCAATATACAGAAAGCTAAGGGATCCGAGGGCAGTATGTTACCTGTCACTATAGCAATACCTATAATATCTTAAATAACCCTCAAAACTTTGCGAGACATGGCGAAACGACCTTTATTTAGGTCGTTTACGCTCTGCCTACCACATTAGATATAAAGGCGTGATTATATGTATGTATGTATGTGGTTTAGAGTGTAGCTGATAGATGGCGCCACATCAAGGAACACAAGTTCTGAAACGCGGTATCGAAGTTTTCTCAGCGATCTGCAGATATACAAGTTCCAAACTTGTCCTTCCAAAAATTTACTTTCTCGTACAAAATGAACAACTCGATCAGACAAATTGTATGGAAAACCATTTTATTCTTCACTTCCTGAAAACACAAGCCCTGCTGGTAGTTGTTCACTTACAGTTTCATTAACTGAACAACCCCTATCAGTTTGCGGGACGCTGTCCCTTACACCTATATTTCTTTAAGTATTTTCGTCTAACTGTTATCCTTCCATGCTGGACTGGGAGAGATAGAAAAACATAGAATTTTCCAGCTGCCCTTCCTCCCGGGCATGCTGTAGAAGTCAGCAAAAGGGACTCGAGGGTTACCGTGTATTGTAATTTAGGCGATGGGCTGACAACCTGTCACTATAGCAATACACTTTTCAATCTAAAATTGCCCTCAATTTTTGTCAGACGTGGCGAAAGCGCCTTTTACGAGGCGTTTATCGCTCTGCCTACCCCGTAAGAGATAAAGGCGTGATTTTATGTATGTATGTCTAACTGTTACCCCTTTTTTTAGAAACCGAATCCGAAACGACTCTCAGAGCATGAACGCGGAGAAGAACGGGCGTGTGATGAGGAAGATAGAGAGAAGACCCGTTATACATCCGAAAGACTCGAGCCAGAGAGACTTGGAGAGACACGAGCCCACAGGACCCGTCACTTGCGAACAGGTGAGCACATGGTGCAGGAAACTGCTCTGAAATATCGAGGTAACAATATAATCCCGTTCAAAAGAACAGGTGAGTCTTTTTAATATACAAGTTAAATATAATACAGAAAGACCTGTCATAAAGACTCGAGCCAGAGAGACTTGGAGAGACACGAGCCGACCGGACCCGTCACTTGCGAACAGGTGAGCACATGGTGCAGGAAACTGCTCTGAAATATCAAGGTAACAATGGAGATAATCCCGTTCAAAAGAATAGGTGAGTCTTTTTAATATACAAGTTAAATATAATACAGAAAGACCTGTCATAAAGACTCGAGCCAGAGAGACTTGGAGAGACACGAGCCGACCGGACCCGTCACTTGCGAACAGGTGAGCACATGGTGCAGGAAACTGCTCTGAAATATCAAGGTAACAATGGAGATAATCCCGTTCAAAAGAATAGGTGAGTCTTTTTAATATACAAGTTAAATATAATACAGAAAGACCTGTCATAAAGACTCGAGCCAGAGAGACTTGGAGAGACACGAGCCCACAGGACCCGTCACTTGCGAACAGGTGAGCACATGGGGCAGGAAACTGCTCTGAAATATCGAGGTAACAATATAATCCCGTTTAAAAGAATAGGTGAGTCTTTTTAATATACAAGTTAAATATAATACAGAAAGACCTGTCATAAAGACTCGAGCCAGAGAGACTTGGAGAGACACGAGCCCACAGGACCCGTCACTTGCGAACAGGTGAGCACATGGTGCATGCAACTGCACTGAAATATCGAGGTAACAATGGAGATAATCCCGTTCAAAAGAATAGGTGAGTCTTTTTAATGTACAAGTTAAATATAATACAGAAAGACCTGTCATAAAGACTCGAGCCAGAGAGACTTGGAGAGACACGAGCCCACAGGACCCGTCACTTGCGAACAGGTGAGCACATGGTGCATGCAACTGCACTGAAATATCGAGGTAACAATGGAGATAATCCCGTTCAAAAGAATAGGTGAGTCTTTTTAATGTACAAGTTAAATATAATACAGAAAGACCTGTCATAAAGACTCGAGCCAGAGAGACTTGGAGAGACACGAGCCCACAGGACACGTCACTTGCGAACAGGTGAGCACATGGTGCAGGAAACTGCTCTGAAATATCGAGGTAACAATGGAGATAATACCGTTCAAAAGAACAGGTGAGTCTTTCTAATATACGAGTTAGAATATAGAAAGACCTGTTTAGAAAAGACTCGACCCAGAGAGACTTGGAAAGACACGAGCCCACAGGACCCGTCACTTGCGAACAGGTGAGCACATGGTGCAGGAAACTGCTGTGAAATATTGAGGTAACAATGGAGATAATCCCGTTCAAAAGAATAGGTGAGTCTTTTTAATGTACAAGTTAAATATAATACAGAAAGACCTGTCATAAAGACTCGAGCCAGAGAGACTTGGAGAGACACGAGCCGACAGGACCCGTCACTTGCGAACAGGTGAGCACATGGTGCAGGAAACTGCTGTGAAATATCGAGGTAACAATATAATCCCGTTCAAAAGAACAGGTGAGTCTTTTTAATGTACAAGTTAGAATATAGAAAGACCTGTTTAGAAAAGACTCGACCCAGAGAGACTTGGAGAGACACGAGCCCACAGGACCCGTCACTTGCGAACAGGTGAGCACATGGTGCAGGAAACTGCTCTGAAATATCGAGGTAACAATATCATCCCGTTCAAAAGAACAGATGAGTCTTTTTAATATACAAGTTAGAATATAGAAAGACCTGTTATGCATAAAGACTCGAGCCAGAGAGACTTGGAGAGACACGAGCCCACAGGACCCGTCACTTGCGAACAGGTGAGCACATGGTGCAGGAAACTGCTCTGAAATATCGAGGTAACAATGAAGATAAACCCGTTCAAAATAGCAGTGAGTCTTTCTAATATACAAGTTAGAATATAGAAAGACCTGTTATGCATAAAGACTCGAGCCAAAGAGACTCGTTAAATTTTGAATGTCAAAGTCATGTGTTTATTTGCTATCCTGTTCTTATGTCAAAGTTAAGAAAGTGACAGCTACTAATAACCTGAATTATTTTCAAAGAATCGACAACAAATTATCATTGACGTGGAATCTCGCGCTCGCTACGTTTGCAACATGGATTATTATTCCGGGTGTAAGGGACAGCGTCCCGCAAACTGATAGGGGTTGCTCGGTCAACGAAACTGAACTATTATTACCAGGAATTTATTTCAGGAAACGAAAAATTAAATGCTGGACTGGGAGAGATAGAAAAACATAGCATGTTCCAGCTGCCCTTCCTCCCGGGCATGCTGTAGAAGTCAGCAAAAGGGACTCGAGGGTTACAGTGTATTGTAATTTAGGCGGTGGGCTGACAACCTGTCACTATAGCAATACACTTTTCAATCTAAAATTGCCATCAATTTTTGTCAGACGTGGCGAAAGCGCCTTTTACGAGGCGTTTATCGCTCTGCCTACCCCGTAAGGGATAAAGGCGTGATTTTATGTATGTATGTATGTAAAAATTAAATGAGTTTTCCAATCAAAATGGCCTCCTATCAAACAACTTATATGCAAAATCATTTTATGTTTTTTAGCAAAAGAAAATTTGCTTTTAGTTGTTCACTTTCGTTGACAGAGCAATCCCTATTAGTTTGCGGGACATTGTCCCTAACGTAAATGTTAGGTACGCCCATGGACCGAAGTGTACCGAAAAGGGTAACTTCGCAAAATGTCCCTTTCTCACAACGACCCTTTCGCAAAATGTACCTTTGTTTTTTTTAAATCTTTTCAGTAGCTGCCCACTATTTGACGTAACATACATACATACATACATATAATCACGCCTTTTTCCCTAATGGGGTAGGCAGAGCGTAAACGACCTAAACAAAGGTCGTTCCGCCAGGTCTGACAAAGTTTTGAGGGTTATTCAAGATGGTTTTGTACGTATATTGCTGTAGTGACAGGTTGTCAGCCCATCGCCTAAATTGCAATATTCTAAAACCCTCAGATCCCTTAGCTGGTTTTTACAGCATGCCCGGGAGGAAATGCAGCTGGCACATTCTATGTTTTTCTTTCGCTCCCAGTCCAGCATGGAAGTAGCTGCTTACTATTTGAACTAAATCTATGAAAAAGGGTCATTTGGCGAAACCGGGAACATTTTGCGATCAAAGGACATTTTGCAAAAGGGGCATTCTGCGAAGTAACAAAGAAAAGCCAATTTTTTTGATATATGTTCAAATATTTCCAGTGCAACATCCAACTGCGTGATTTGAGGTTATACGCGCAGCACTTTAGAAGAGCACATCCGGACAAGAACAGGACAAAATACCCCGCCATGAAAACACCCTGTATGTGCGAGCAGTGCGGCAGAATATTCCAGGTAACTCTCACTAATATAGCGGGTCTTAACAAAAACAGGACACAATACTGTGCCATGAAAACACCCTGTATGTGCGAGCAGTGCGGCAGAATATTCCAGGTAACTCTCACTAATATAGCGGGTCTTAACAAGAACAGAACACAATACCGTGCCATGAAAACACCCTGTATGTGCGAGCAGTGCGGCAGAATATTCCAGGTAACTCTCACTAATATAGCGGGTCTTAACAAAAACAGGACACAATACTGTGCCATGAAAACACCCTGTATGTGCGAGCAGTGCGGCAGAATATTCCAGGTAACTCTCACTAATATAGCGGGTCTTAACAAGAACAGAACACAATACCGTGCCATGAAAACACCCTGTATGTGCGAGCAGTGCGGCAGAATATTCCAGGTAACTCTCACTAATATAGCGGGTCTTAACAAAAACAGGACACAATACTGTGCCATGAAAACACCCTGTATGTGCGAGCAGTGCGGCAGAATATTCCAGGTAACTCTCACTAATATAGCGGGTCTTAACAAAAACAGGACACAATACTGTGCCATGAAAACACCCTGTATGTGCGAGCAGTGCGGCAGAATATTCCAGGTAACTCTCACTAATATAGCGGGTCTTAACAAGAACAGGACAAAACACCGTGCCATGAAAACACCCTGTATGTGCGAGCAGTGCGGCAGAATATTCCAGGTAACTCTCACTAATATAGCGGGTCTTAACAAGAACAGGACAAAACACCGTGCCATGAAAACACCCTGTATGTGCGAGCAGTGCGGCAGAATATTCCAGGTAACTCTCACTAATATAGCGGGTCTTAAGGTGACGATACTAGCCAAGTGGCGCCCCCTTTAGTAAAAAATCATAATCATAATTCACTAAACACGCAGTGAATCGAAAAACCGGTCCAACAGAATCAAGTTATAGTAATTAAAATTATTTAGAACCTTATAAATTAGCGATTCATAGCTCGTTGTAGCAACACGAAGAAAAATTACCTTTGGTGGCCGTTATTCGCAATTTTTCTTCCTGTTACTACAACGAGCTATGAATCGCTAATTTATAAGGTTCTAAATAATTTTAATTACTATAACTTGATTCTGTTGGATGTTGGTTGGTTGGATTCTTCCATGCTGGACTGGGAGCGAAAGAAAAACATTTGTCAACTGCATTTCCTCCCGGGCATGCTGTAAAAACCAGCTAAGGGATTCGAGGGTTTCAGTATATTGTAATTTAGGCGATGGGCTGACAACCTGTCACTACAGCAATATACCTGGAATATTCTGCCGCACATACAGGGTGTTTTCATATATACATATAGTCACGCCTATATCCGTAATGGGGTAGGCAGAGCGTAAACTACCTAAACAAAGGTCGTTTCGCCACGTCTGACAAAGATTTGAGGGTTATTTAAGTTCAATTTGTAGGTATATTGCTGTCAACTGCCTCCGTGGTCAAGCGGTCTGAGCCATGGGCTCCCGACCCTGAGGTCCCGGGTTCGATTCCCGGCGGGGGACAATGACTTTGTGTTGTTGTTTCTAGTTTGGTTAGGACATTGCAGGCTGATCACCTGATTGTCCGAAAAGTAAGATGATCCATGCTGTCGGATGGGCATGTAAATAGTCGGTCCTGCGCCTGAATTCTCTCTGTTGGTGTCAGTCAATCTGTCCCATCAGAATAAGAGATTGAGGGAACAGAGAGTGCACCTGTGTGTAGCGCAAACACTTGGGCACTAAAAACAAGTCCTGCGCAGTTGGCCCATCTCCGGGAGATTGGCCGCCATTACCGAAAATCGGTGGGAGGACTATTATATTATATTGCTGTCGTGACAGGTTGTCAGCCCATCGCCTAAATTGCAATATACTGAAACCCTCGGATCCCTTAGCTGGTTTTTACAGCATGCCCGGGAGGAAATGCAGCTGGCACATTCCACGTTTTTCTTTCGCTTCCAGTCCAGCATGGAAGTCAATAGCATTGTGAGTGCATAAATCCTCAAAAATATGTATATTCTTGTTTTTTTGTATTTATATATTTGAGCTTCCATGCTGGACTGGGAGCGAGAGAAAAATATTGAATATGCCAGCTGCATTTCCTCCCGGGCATGCTGTAAAAAGCAGCTAAGGGATCCGAGGGTTTTGGTATATTGTAATTTAGGCGATGGGCTGACAACCTGTCACTACAGCAATTTACCTACAAAATCTATCTAAATTACCCCCAAAACTTTGTCAGACGTGGCGGAACGACTTAAACAAAGGTTTTAGGTCGTTTACGCTCTGCCTACCCCATTAGGGATAAAGGCGTGACTATATGTATGTATGTATGTATATATTTGTTTGTATTACATTTGACAGAGCATGGCGCTTCTCAAAGACCACATGTGGGTACACACCGGCGAAAAACGATTCAAATGTGACCGCTGCGAGAAATCCTTCACACAGAAAACCAACCTGGTAAGACAGCAGCAGTTATACCGAGTGTAAGGGACAGCGTCCCGCTAACTGATAGGGGTTGCACAGTCAATGACACTGGACAACGTTCACCAGAAAACCGTTTTAAGAGATAAAAAAAGACTTTTCAATACAAAATGACAATGAACGGAAAATTAAATTAGGAGATACAAAATTATCACCTCGATCAGACAATTTGTATGGAAATTAAAAAAAAACATTGAAAAACAATCGTGCTGGTAGTTGTTCAGTCTCGTTGACTGGGCAACCCCTGTCAGTTTGCGGAACGCTGTCCTTTACACCCGGTATAAAAATGAATAATATAATTATCTTTTCTCTCTCTTGTTCGGAAATAGCCTAAATACTAAAAAAAAAAAAAACTGCATTCATTCGCTCTTTTCCTTACTCGAGTTTGTAGCGGCCGGCAATTTCACCAAACGACAGTTTTGACCATTACTGACCGCTACGCGAAATCTTTAAAGTAACTAGTATGGATTAGGTGATTTTAAGTACACAATATTATATTTTTAAAGGCAGAATGCAAATATGAAAAAAAAAGATTGGAATTTGCGCCTGTGAAAGGCCATGCATATCTTACATACATACATACATAAAATCACGCCTTTATCCCTTACGGGGTAGGCAGAGCGTCAAACTCCTCGTAAAAGGCGCTTTCGCCACGTCTGACAAAAATTGAGGGCAATTTTAGATTGTAATGTGTATTGCTATAGTGACAGGTTGTCAGCCCATCGCCTAAATTACAATACACTGTAACCCTCGAGTCCCTTTTGCTGACTTCTACAGCATGCCCGGGAGACATTCTATGTTTTTCTTTCTCTCCCAGTCCAGCATGGAAGTGAAAAGAAAACAACAATACATTTAAAAATAAACATCAAACTTGCGATTCCTTCATAATATTTTGACATTTAAGATATGCATTCTCTTTTCTTCCATGCCGGACTGGGAGAGATAGAAAAACATAGAATGTTCCAGCTGCCCTTCCTCCTGGGCATGCTGTAGAAGTCAGCAAAACGGAATCGAGGGTTACAATGTATTGTAATTTAGGCGATGGGCTGACAACCTGTCACTACAGCAATACACATTACAATCTAAAATTGCCCTCCATTTATGTCAGACGTGGCGAAAGCGCCTTTTTAGGAGGCGTTTTACGCTCTGCCTACCCCGTAAGGGATAAAGGCGTGATTTTATGTATGTATGTATGTTGTTTTCTCGAAGAATGAGAGAAAAGTGCTGTACTAGTCTGAGCCGATATAGCAATGTTCATTTATTATATTTATTTATTATCAACATAATTTAACAAGTTAAATGACATCGCTAAACCTTAATCAAGTTTGTCTCGATCTTTGATAGTGGTCGTCACTCAAACCATGTCAGAGGCCTGATAGTTGTGCTACTAGGCGGTTTAGAAACTCTGACACCAGGGTTCATCGGGTCGATCTCGAACAGTTTGGCTCAAAGGAAACTAAAAGTTACATTTTGTGGAAAGGAAGTCAATCATAACTTTTGTCCCAAGTACCTGGGAGTCACTCTCGACCGCTCTCTTACCTTCCGCCAACACCTGGATGTCACTTCCCAAAAGTTAAAAACCCGAGCCAACCTTATAAGCCGCCTAGCAGGTACAACCTGGGGTGCCCGTGCCGACGTCCTGCGCACCTCTGAACTCGCGTTAGCCTACTCCACTGCCGAGTACTGTGCTCCGGTGTGGTACCAAAGCGCACATACAAGTAAAGTGGACGTCCAACTAAACAGAGTGATGCGAGTCATAACCGGCACACTCCGACCGACGCCCGCTTCTTGGTTACCAGTACTTGCCCACATTGCGCCACCCGAACTCAGAAGAAAACAGGCAGCAGCCAGTGAGTGGCAGAGGACGCTACAGTTGGCCCCCCATGCGATGCCAATCAGGAAGACTCTAGATAATATACCTCCTCATAGGCTACCTTCTCGAAGACCCATTTGGAGCGACATGACCGTTCAGGACCAACCCGATATCAGAGCAGAGTGGAAAAGTGAGATGGGAAGGTTCAGACGCCTCCAAGGGACACATAAAAATAGTCGACCCCTCAGCTGCAGTGCCGGGCTGTAAAGAACAAAGGCTGGTGTGGTCCTCAATAAATCGAATCAGAACCGGAGTTGTAAGGTGCAACTACCATCTGCACAAGTGGGGCATCGCAGAGTCACCTTACTGCGACTGTGGAGATTCAGTGCAGACCATCCAGCATATCGTGGAGGACTGCCCTACACGAAAGTTCAGCAGCGGATTCGAGGGGCTTCACCAGCTAACACCGGAGGCAAAGCAATGGATTGCTATCTCCGACATCAAAATTTAAAGTCGCATTTTTGGAAACGCCATACGATGATGATGATGATCGGGTCGATAGACTCGATACCCACTCGACAGAAGAAGAATGTAAGCGGATAATATCCGATCTGTCTGACCACTATCAAAGACAGCGACCGGGACCGACGGCTTAACGTGCCCTCCAAAGCACGAAATCTTTTTCCTTTCGGACAATCAGGTGATTTAGCCAGCAATGTTTTTATCAAACTGGAAAAAGAATAACAAAGTGTTAAATTCTCAATTATCAACTTTGTGTTTCCCCCCTGGGAATCGAACCCAGGACCTCCGCATCGGGACCCCATGGCACTAGCCACTAGACCACGGAGGCAGTTAAATAAAACAACTAACACATAACTACGAGATCATTCTCGTTTAGATTGGAAGACTATACATACATACATACATAAATCACGCATTTATCCCTTACGGGGTAGGCAGAGCGTTTAACGCCTCGTAAAAGGCGCTTTCGCCACGTCTGACAAAAATTGAGGGCAATTTTAGATTTGTAATATGTATTGCTATAGTGACAGGTTGTCAGCCCATCGCCTAAATTACAATACACTGTAACCCTCGAGTCCCTTTTGCTGACTTCAACAGCATGCCCGGGAGGAAGGGCAGCTGGAACATTCTATGTTTTTCTAACTCCCCCAGTCCAGCATGGAAGTAAGACTATACATTGCTTTCTTTTAGAGAGCCCGATGTCGTGGTTCGAACCCCACCACGTACCAATGAGTTTTTCAGTTTTCGAATTTCATATGTACGTTTATTCGGTGCTTTTTCCGTGCTTCGGAAGGCACGTTGAGCCAGGACCAACGTCCTGGTTAATATCGTTTAATACCGTAGATATTAGTCGTTAAGCCATATCAGAGGCCAGTGCTAAGCATTGGCGGCTTGAAAACTCTGACCTAATCTAGGATTGGGTCTGGTTTCCCGTCTGGGTTGCGGAGGTCAGATGGCACTCGTTCTGTGTAAAAATCAGTACCCTCGTTCAATCCTCTAGATTAGGAAGCCGACCCCGTGAGATACGGGATAAGGCTAGGGAGATGATGATATTGCTTTCTTTTCGACTTGTAAAGTAATGTTCTATTTTTGCGATAGGTTTTTCACATGAGGGTACATAGCAACGCGCGGCCGACATACGAGTGTCCTTTATGCGGGAAACACTTCGCTTTCTTCAACAACAGGAGACGGCACATGTTTGTGAGTATATCCATACGTACTTATAATCACGCCTCCAACCCTAACGTGATAGGCAGAGCGAAAACGCCCTGAACAAAGGTCGTTCCGCCACGTCTGACAAAGTTTTGAGGGTTATTTAAGATTAGGTATATTGCTGTAGTGACAGATTGTCAGACCATCGCCTTAATTACAGGTCTGGGAGCGAGAGAAAACCTTAGAATGTGCCAGCTGCATTTCCTCCCGGGCATGATGTAGAAACCAGCTAAGGGAAGAAGGGGGCTTAAGTATATTTTTATTTAGGCGATGGGCTAGGTTGTCAGCCCATCGCCTAAATTGCAATATACTGAAACCCTCGGATCCCTTAGCTGGTTTTTACAGCATGCCCGGGACGAAATGCAGCTGGCATATTCTATGTTTTTCTCTCACTCCCAGTCCAGCATGGAAGGTGTCTTTTCTGTGCAATAAAGTAAGTAAGCAGTACCTGTTGTGTCTTGACTCCTATGTAATTGTTCTGTGTATGTTTCTGTGTACAATGACATACATACATACATAACGTCACGCCTCTTTCCCGGAGGGGTAGGCAGAGATCACATCCTTCCATTTCCTACGAACTTGCAAACTTTTTTCACTTCATCTACATTCATCAATCTTTTCATGCACGCTCGTCGGTTTAGGGTACTCCTGACCTGACCTTTCCCTAGAACGTCCCCGATTTGATCGCGGTACGTTCGCCGAGGTCTTCCCCAACAACATGTACAATAAACTGTTAAATAAATAAATAAAGTATATTCTTATTTTATCTTCGTCTAGATCCACACAGGCCTGAAGCCGTTCAAGTGCGACACATGCGGGAAGTGTTTCACCACCGCGGGCGAGCAGCGCGCCCACGTGGAGCACGTGCACCTGAAGAAGCCCTGGCCGAAGCGGGCCCGCGCGCACAGGCAGCCCTGGGACAAGCACCCGCCGCATATGGAGGACTAGGCAAATCAGTAAACACTCATTTACACACACATACACTTATTCACTCAATTCACACACTTGCTCACATATACATATTCATACTCAATATACACACACATATACAATATACTGTCACATACACTTTGCTCGACTCACTAATTTATATATAAGTGAGTCAAACAAAGTGTCACAAGTGTCAAACTTACTGTCTTACTCGTTCACTTATTCATGAAGCAGAAGAACGCGTCCACCTGAAGAAGCCCTGGCCGAAGCGGGCCCGCGCGCACAGGCAGCTCTGAGACAAGCACCCGCCGCATTTGGAGGACTAGGCAAATCAGTAATCACACAAACTCAATCACCTCCATATTCACACAAATATTCACTCGTTCACACACTTACTCACTCGATTCACACACTTTGTCAGTTATTCACATTCATACTCATTTATTCACTCATTCGCACCCACTTACATACTCGCTCATACACACACATGCATGTTTGCAATATACTGTCACAAACACTTACTTAGACTCACTAATTCATACAATTACTGTCTTATTTGTTCACTTATTCAAGAATAGCACGTGCATCTGAAGAAACCCTGGCCGAAGCGGGCCCGCGCGCACAGGCAGCCCTGGGACAAGCATCCGCCGCATATGGAGGACTAGGCAAATCAGTAAACACACAATCACTCATTTACTCACACACACAAAGTCACCTCCATATTCACACAAATATTCACTCGTTCACACACTTGCTCACTTATTCACACATAAATTCACTCATTCGCATCCATTGACTCGCTCATACACACACACACACACACATACGAAATGTAAAGGACAGCGTCCCGCAAGCAACCCCTACCAGTTTGCGGGACGCCGTCCCTTACACTCGGTATATACGTAATTATTCATTCATCACATACATACACACTTACTTAGTGACAGTAAGTGTGTGTGTAAGTACCTAGATCATACATACATCCACACGAATACTTACTCTTGCTTACATATATACACTATCAAATACACTTATTTACTATCCACATACAAGCTTACACTCACTTTTAGACCCGGATTGATAAACATCACTTGAGATTGATAGCTACTTTGAGTTCGTATCAGAAATGTCATTTCAGGACAAAGTGGCCTGACAAATTCATACTTAATATTGCTCTCAATCTTGAGATCGGTTTATAAATACGAGCCTCAGACTAACTCATTCCCACACATTACTCATTCAAACACATCAAAAGATAAAAGAACTGTTTATAGTTCCGAGTACAATAAAAAGGACTGAATTCCTACATTTTATTGTAAATATATATTGAAAATAGTACTACTATACTTCATTTATTTAGCGTTGAGTTATCGATACCAACTTGTTTTGCTGCCCATAAATTGCTTTTTCTTTATAACTTCAAAGAGAGTCAACCGCAAAACACATGTTTGTAACAAGGTTATTGTCTGCGGTTCCGTAATTAATTAATTTAATATTTTAATTCTATTAATAAAGTTTTTAATTTAAATTCTTTCATTTACAATAGGTATAAAACTATGATAAGTCCCAATTTGAACCTCTGCTAAGTTTCAAAGAAAAAGCTTTTTATGGGCCGCAAAACATGTTGATATTGATAACTCAACGTTTATTAAACGAAGTATAGTAGAGATTATCTCAATAATGTTTTTAAGATAACATCACTCACTAATTAAGACAAATAATTAATGTTAAGATGAGAAAATTGTGAAACTACAAAAATTGATCTCATTTTAGATAAATAATTATTTATATTTATGATAAAGCGGGCCTTAGAATTTTGCCTACATTAGTTTTAGGTTTTATATTATAAATTAAGGTGACTATACTAGCCAAGTGGCGCCCCCATTAGTAAAAAAAAACATAATTCACTAAAAACGCAGTGAATTGAAAAACCGCTTCAACAGAATCAAGTAATTCAGATAATTTAGAACCTTATAAATTAGCGATTCATAGTTCGTTGTAGTAACAGGTAGAAAACGAATAACAGCCACCAACGGCCACTTATCTTCCTGTTACTACAACGAACTATAAATCGCTAATTTATAAAGTTCTAAATTATCTTAATAACTACAACTTGATTCTGTTGGACCGGTTTTTCGATTCAATGCGTTTTTAGTGTTTTTTTTTACTAATAGGTTAAATTATTTAAGTTGCTTTTTATGCTACTCAAGGTTGGATAAAATTGAAGAAAAGGCTTTGAAATACTCAATCATATTTTTTTTTTTTTTTATTTCATATAAGTAAAATGAATATGATGAAAGTACCCTACAAACGTAGTTCTTACTTATGTTCTTGCCAAAATTATGTAGAAATTGTTTGATTCTAAATAATTAAAGAAATCAGTATTATAATAATAAAAATATATCGATGAAATATTTGTAGAAAGGCATATGAATTAATTTATGAATATTTTTATTCATTTATAGATGCGTGTAGTGATTTAATTGATAAGTTTGCAAATAAAATTTTATATCAGTAAAAGTAATTTTAATTTTTGCCTTATTATTGCTAATGCATGTTCATGTAAAGGCAAGGAGAATATTTATTTATTGAGACAAAAATAGATGCTACAAAAATAAAAAAATACTTTAAAATATTAAAGTATACATATAGTCACGCCTTCATCCCTTACGGGGTAGGCAGTGCGTTAAACGCCTCGTAAAAGGCGCTTCCGCCACGACTGACAAAAATTGAGGGCGATTTTATAATGTAATTTTTATTGCTATAGTGACAGGTTGTCAGCCCATCGCCTAAATTACAATACACTGTACCCCTTGAGTCCCTTTGGCTGGCTTCTACAACATGCCCGGAAGAAAGGGCAGCTGGAACATTCTATGTTTTTCTATCTCTCTCAGTCCAGCATGGAAGAATAATACCAATTTAGATTAAAAAATATTAAATTATACTTAAGAATTAGGTATAACGTGGACCAATACCAAGAACGTGTCTTAGACGCTCTTCTTCTGTCGAGTGGGTATCGAGTGTACGGACCCGATAAACCCTGGTGTCAGAGTTTTGAAACCGCCTAGTAGCACAACTATCAGGCCTCTGACATGGTTTGAGTAACGACCACTATCAAAGACAGCGACCGGGACCGACGGCTTAACGTGCCTTCCGAAGCACGAAATCTTTTTTTTTTTCGGACTATCAGGTGATTCAGCCTGCAATGTCCTAACCAAACTGGGGAAAAATTCACAAAGTGATAAATTCTCAAATATCAACTTTGTGTTTCCCCCCCGGGAATCGAACCCAGGACCTCAGGATCGGGAGTCCATGGCACCAGCCACTAGACCACGGAGGCAGTTGACGCTCTTAGACGCTCATGTGTAGGGTTCCGCAGTCTTATTACGTTTACTTAAAAATATCCCGCATCCTCGCCGCTGCAGCTACGTAATAGTGTGGTCTAACCTTAAATGCTACACTTTCAGTTACAATATGCATTATTGCAACAACATGTAAAGAGTTAAATATATTCCGTATTAAAATACATATAAGAATGCGGAATATATTTATACAAAGGCATTATTTTTGAACTTTATAGTTTAGAAGATATGACTGGAACTGTGAAAAATACAGCAACTTTGAATACTAGTCTTTGTTTCAAAGAAACCTTTATTTATAAAATTGCGCCATCTATATGCGAATAGAAATACTACTTATTTATTAGCGCCATCTATTATTAAATAGTAATACTATTTAGCGACCGAGCGTTTATAATAAATAGTACCGCTACTGAACACTAGCTAGTACTGTATCAATTAATTCTCCTACCTAACAAGAGATGGCGTAATAAACAGTTGTATTTTAACTGACCGATAGATGGCGTAGGTTTGATTACTAATGCTATCCTGTAGCAGATAGCGCCGTACTACTAGCCAGAAACAGTCCTGCAGCGGTTCGTTACGATTCCCGCTCATATCTCCCAATTTTCTTGTTTTTATTTGACTTACTAATGGCGGGATAAAGGCGTGATTATATGTATGTATGTATGTACTAATAAAATACACCATACCTAAAAGACTAAATACATCAGCTACTCGATAATAGATGGCGTTAAAAGTAATATTTAGGTCTTTCATAGTTCTAATTGCTGGCCTGGAAGCCATTATAGGCAAAAAAAAAACTCGTTCGTCTGATCAGCTGTCATATTTGAGGATCAATACTTTCTTGCGACGGTGAAAAATAATCAATTTAATCGTGAAAAGACACTTTATTTCTCGTGAAAATCTAGGCAACACAAAGAACGTAAGTATAGTTTAATAATAACAATCGTTTACAGTTCTTAGGCTTTAGAAAATAGGTAAAACCCCACCTCGAGAATTGAAGTAATTTTCAGATGAAATCATAAAGAATTCGTTATTTTATTAGTATTTAATTGTAAATAACTTGTTCTCATTCATGTATTGAATGCCTACTGCATGTCCTTTTCTAGATTTGTGTGTAAAAAAGTTATAAAACTGATATATCATGTTTAATATCAGTAAATATTTACCTACTTTATTGTTAAGGTGGTTCGAGAGCTGCAACCAGTTTTAAATTAATTGTGTCCAAATTACAACCATTTTCATGATTATTTTCAGTTTCGCGAAATTCGCAAGTATTTCTCCATTTTATAACCCAAAATATAAAAATTCAAATTAAGCATGTAAATTTTTTACATACAAAGTAATTGTGAATTGGTGAGGGAGATAATGATGATATTATGTTTTATACAATGGAATCCTTCCATGCTGGCCTGGGAGCGAAAAACATAGAATGTGCCAGCTGCATTTCCTCCCGGGCATGCTGTAAAAGCCAGCTAAGGGATCCGAAGGGTTTCAGTATATTACAATTTAGGCGATAGGTTGACAACCTGTCACTACAGCATTATACCTAAAAATATACTTATCTTAAATAACCCTCAAAACTTTGTCAGATGTGGCGGAACAACCTTTGTTTAGGTAGTTTACGCTCTGCCTACCCCATTAGGGATAAAGGCGTGATTATATGTGTGTATGTAAAATGGAGAATTACTTGTGATAACTGCTAAACATAAAAATTATTGTATTTCAGGCACAATTAATTTATTACTATTGAGGGCGCCACCTATGCTCTGGTACTACCTTAACATACATACATACATATAATCACGCCTTTATCCCTAATGGGGTAGGCAGAGCGTAAACGACCTACACAAAGGTCATTCCGCCATGTCTGACAAAGTTCTAAGGGGTGTTTAAGATAGATTTGTAGGTATATTACTATAGTGACAGGTTGTCAGCCTATCGCCTAAATTGCAATATACAGAAACCCTTGGATCCCTTAGCTGGTTTTTACAGCATACTCGGGAGGAAATACAGCTAGCACATTCTAGGTTTTTCTCTCGCTCCCAGTCCAGCATGGAAGTAACTAACTACCTTAAGGTGCCACAATTTCACATAACGGTTAAATTTAGAAGTTGTCTTTGCTGTGTAAATAGGTAGTCATACTAGCTTTAGAGAATTATTTCTGGATATGAGCATTTTTCAATTTAATAACAAATTGTTGTGCCTACTCATCTGGTTTGCCAGGGTTATTGGCGAGTATAGTGGGTTGGAGTTATGGAAGGCAATCTCGAGATTAATATAGCTAAATATGGACGAGATTAATCTCTGTGCAAATTTGGATGAGTACTCGCAAGACTATTAAGATTGAAGATAATTTAATTTATTATCATTTTATTTGTAATAAAACTTAACTGGCTAAACTTTTTTAAGATTTGATTATTTATCTTTAGTTTTTTTTTATGAAATAAGAAAGGCAGACTGATTATTTCTTTAATATATGTATAGTGTTAATTAATAAATTAAGAAGAAGAATTAATAAATAGCTTATTCCCACTAAGACTTAATTCACTAAGCCGCAGGTGAAATCATGGGATGGAAAGCTAGTTTACATTTATTATGTGCACTTGATAATGATTTGATTACTGCACTAACTTATTTTTTTTAAGAATAGGTAGATCTTCAGAATAAGAAATTCATGAATTAAGAAAAGGAAATCTGCGAAACATTTCATTTTATGATTCAAAATTTGATTAATTAATTTTGTAACTGACTGAAACTAGCGACCTGCCCCGGCTTCGCACGGAAATTATCAGTGTTTCTACTATATTATGCATGTATTATACATATAAACCTTCCTCTTGAATCACTCTATCCATTAAAAGAAACCGCATCAAAATCCGTTGCGTAGTTTTAAAGATCTAAGCATACATAGGGATATAGGGACAGAGAAAGCAACTTTGTTATATACTATGTAGTGATAAGCTCCTTTTACGATACTGAAACACCCCCTAAGCTATGGTACGCAATTCAATTAACACCCTGTATAATGTAATGTTTAGGTTCCATAGCGCATCCAAGATGGGTGACCCGTGGATGATCCAGCCGCACGAGCACGCCAAGTTCGCTGAGCACTTCCGGAACCTCGGTCCAGTGAGCGGCCACCTTACCGGCGAGCAGGCCAAGCGGTTCATGCTGCAGGTGAGGCTACTGTACCGGGTGTAAGGGACAGCGTCCCGCAAACTGATAGGGGTTGCTCAGTCAACGACACTGAACAACGTTCATCAATTAATAATAAATTATTAATATAATAAAAGGTTGCCTGGCAGAAATTGCTACCCTAGCAATAAGGCCGCCTAATTGTACTCTGTTTGTTTTGTAATGTTTGTTCCTGTACAATGTGTTGTTTATGTGCAATAAAGAATATTTGTATTGTATTGTAATTCTTTCGGGAGGTGAAAATCAAAATGTCCACCTCGATCAGACAATTTGTATGGAAAACCCCAATTTATTTATCACTTCTTGAAAGAATTTCCTGGTGGAAGTTGTTCAGTGTCGTTGACTGAGCAACCCCTATCAGTTTGCGGGACGCTGTCCCTTACACCCCGTATCTGCCTAATAGTGAGAAAGACAGTGCTTTCGATTCTGGCAGCACTATTATTTAAGGAGCGAACAGAACTGCGACTGTCCATCATCTCCCTAGCCTTATCCCGCATCTCACGGGGTCGGCTACCCAATACAGAGGAGTGAAAGAGGGTACTGGTTTTTACACAGGGCGACTGCCATCTGACCTCCGCAACCCAGAAGGGAAACCAGAACTAATCCTAGATTAGGTCAGAGTTTCCAAGCTGCCAATGCCTAGCACTGGACTCTGACATTGCTCAACGACTAATATCTACGGTATTAAACCAACGGCTTAAAGTGCCTTCCGAAGCACGGAAAAAGCGCCGAATAATCGTAAATATGAAATTCGAAAACCGAAAATCCACGACCTTGCATAACTTAGGTACTGACAGAATTATCAGTGTTGCTAATAGAGTACTCTTCGCAACTAAATGCTGAGTCAGTCCCTTTTCCCTGGGCAGTAGTAAAGTTTAAATTAATTTAATTATTACGTATGCAATGTATATTGTTGTAAACTTCCACTGTTTCCTGGGAATAAATCTATTCTTTTGTATTCTATTTATATATATATATATACTTTATTGCATAAACACAAAAGAAATGTAATTTACAAATATAGTGTGCAAGGGCGAACTTATCTCTATGAAGAGATCTCTTCCAGCCAACCCAATGGTAGTAAGAGAAAGTGAATAATTTTGAGGGGACAAGAAAATGCAACATTAACAGAGACTAGTAAAACAAAAAAATTAAAATACTTACATACCTATACATAGAATAAATACCTACCGTATATTACTATCTTAAATAAACATACATATATACTAAACAATATATTGATACATGCATATACGAATAAACTACATAAATACATACATCAAAATTGTTCAGATAAGAAATGCTCTTTTAATCTTTTTTTTAATCTTCTTCCATGCTGGACTGGGAGATATAGAAAAACATAGAATGTTCCAGCTGCCCTTCCTCCCGGGCATGCTGTAGAAGTCAGCAAAAGGGACTCGAGGGTTACAGTGTATTGTAATTTAGGCGATGGGCTGACAACCTGTCACTATAGCAATACATATTACAATTTAAAATTGCCCTCAATTTTTGTCAGACATGGCGAAAGCGCTTTTTACGAGGCGTTAAACGTTCTGCCTATCCCGTAAGGGATAAAGGCGTGATTTATGTATGTATGTATCTTTTTTTTTAAAGACATTCACTGAGGGACTGTCTTGAATTGTCTTAGGCAGTTTATTCCACAGTTGTGCAGCTTTTACAGAAAAGCAGTTGAAGAAGAACTTACCTTACCTCCCGCTCAGAAGGCAGCGGCCCTATCCACTACACCATCGGGCTCTATGTTATGTATTTATATTCCAGTCTCAACTGCCGCCCCCTGTGCTGGGTCAGATCTGGACGCTGGCTGACACAGATTCCGATGGGAAACTGGACCTCAAGGAGTTCTCCATCGCTTGCAAGGTAAACCGGGTGTAAGGGACAGGGGTGTTTCGTCCATACTGGACTGGGAGCGAGAGAAAAACAGAATGAGCCAGCTGCATTTCCTCCCGGGCATGTTGTAAAAACCAGCTAAGGGATCCGAGGGTTTCTGTATATTGCTATATAGGCGATGGGATGACAACCTGTCACTACAGCTATATTCCTGCAAAATACCTCTTAAATAACCCTCAAAACTTTGTCAGACGTGGCGGAACGACCTTTGTTTAGGTCGTTTACGCTCTGCCTACCCCAATACGGATAAAGACGTGATCATATGTGTGTATGTATATATGTTCACATCCAAAATGGTCCTGAATATTTGTCAGATCCGACGTAGGAAAACGCCCATTTACCAACGTTTTACGCTCTGCCTATCCCGTAAGAGATAAAAGAGTGACTTTATGTATGTATTTATTATTATTTATGTATGTATTGCTTTTTAACTGCCTCCGGGGTCGAGTGGTCTGAGCCATGGGCTCTCGACCCGGAGGTCCCGGGTTCGATTCTCGGCGGGGGACAATGATTTTGTGTTGTTGCTTCTAGTTTGGTTAGGACTTTGCAGGCTGATAACGTATGATCCATGCTGTCGGATGGGCATGTAAATAGTCGGTCCTGCGCCTCATTCCTCTCTGGTCGTGTCAGTCAGTCTGTTCCACCAGAATAAAATATAGAAGGAATAGAGAGTGCCTGTGTGTAGCGCAAACACTTGGGCACTAAAAACAAGTCCTGCGCAGTTGGCCTATCTCTGGGAGATTGGCCGCTATCACCGAAAATCGGTGGGAGGACTAATATTATTTATTTATTATGTTTGCAGATCATCAACTTGAAACTTCATGGAATAGAAGTTCCTAAAGTCTTGCCACCATCACTGTTAGGATCTTTGAGCCCGGCAGGTAATTATTACCACTTTTGTTTGTTAGCTTCCATGCTGGCCTGGGAGTGAGAGAAAAACATAGAATGTGCCAGCTGCATTTCCTCCCGAGCATGCTGTAAAATCCAGCTAAGGGATCTAAGGGTTTCTGTATATTGCAATTTAGGCGATAGGCTTACAACTTGTCACTATAGCAGTATACCTACAAATCTATCTTAAACAACCCTCAAGACCTTATCAGACGTGGCGGAACGACCTTTGTTTAGGTCTTTTACGCTCTGCCTACCCCATTAGGGATAAAGGCGTGATTATATGTATGTATGTTTGTTTTCTTTCATGTTTGCTTCATGTTTAAGCTTTTCATATACCGGGTGTAAGGGACATCGTCCCGCAAACTGATAGAGGTTGCTCAGTCTACGGAACTGAACAACTATCAACGGCAAATGCTTTCAAGTGATGAAAAGAAAAAAATACCTTCCCATACAAAATAAACAACTCGATCGGACAATTTGTATGAAAAACTAATTTATTTATTTTTACTTCCTGAAAAAATACCTGCTAATTGTAAAAAAAAAACTGCTTCCTGCAAACTGATATGTCTGACTGTCAACGAATTAAACAATTTTAACAAAGAATTTCTTTCAGGATTAAAAAAATAAAGAGTTCCAAACAAAAAGTTTTTCTGTATGAGGAAGCATATTTTTTTTCTTCCATGCTGGCCTGGGAGCAAGAGAAAATCATAGAATGGGCCAGCAGCATATCCTCCCGGGCATACTGTAAAAAACAGCTAAGGGATACGAGGGTTTCGGTATATTGTAATTTAGGCGATGGGCTGACAACCTGTCACTACAGCAATATACCTACAAATCTATCTTAAAATAACCCTCAAAACGTTGTCAGACGTGGCGGAACGACCTTTGTTTAGGTCGTTTACGCTCTGCCTACCCCATTAGGGATAAAGACGTGATTATATGTATGTATTTTTTTTACATTTCCTGAAATAATTTCTTTGTGCAAGTTGTTCAGTTTCGTTGACTGAGCAAAACCCCTCAGTTTGCGGGAAGCTGTTGCTTACACCTATTTGTTTTACGTATATTTTACTAGCTTCCAAATCTGTCCATTTAAGGTGGCGATAGTAATAAGGCCTAAGTGGCGCCTCCACCAGTTAAAAAAACATAACTCACTAAAAGCACTGTAAATCGAAAATCCGGTCAAACAGACTCAAGTAATTGCACAGAATATATAATGGTAATAGTTATAAAGACAATTGAGAACCTTATAAATTTGTGATTCTTAGTTCGTTGTAGTAACGGGTAGAAATATTGCCGTTGGTGACCGTTGTCCGCAATTTCTCTACCTGTTACTACAACGAACTATGAATCGCTAATTTATAAGGTTCTAAAATTATCTTCATTACTTAGCTTCCATGCTGGACTGGGAGCAATAGAATAACGTAGAATGTGCCAGCTGCATCTCCTCCCGGGCATGCTGTAAAAACCTGCTAAGGGATTCGAGGGTATATTGTAATTTAGACGATGGGCTGTAAACCTGTCACTACAGCAATATACCTACAAATCTATCTTAAATAACCCTCCAAATTTGTCAGACGTAGCGAAACGACTTTTGTTAGGTCGTTTACGCTCTGCCTACCCCATTAGAGATAAAGGCGTGATTATATGTATGTATGTAACGGCTAGAAATATTTCGACCGTTATCCGCAATTTCTCTACCTGTTACTACAACGAACTATGAATCGCTAATTTATAAGGTCCTACAATTATCTTCATTACTTTGCTTAATGAGTTATGAATTTTTAACTGATGGGAGCGCCACTTAGGCTATATCGGGACCTTGAAAGAGACAGGCAGGGCAGTTTTACACTGCTCCGTATTCTGTTCGTATCCGAATCGTGTCCGTGAAATTATGTTACTAGGAAGGCCAATTCGGATCAGAAAATATTCGGATACGGATGCGGACCGGTGCAAAAGCGCCCTTACACGTACTATAAGTAGGAGTGTGATGTTTTATGTAACTGTTTTTCCTCGTAGGCCCACCAAAGCAGCAATTCGCGCCGCCAGCCAAGCCGCCAATCCCCCCAATGCCTTCCATTCCCCCCCAACCATCCATACCCCCCCAACCTACCACCACGAACCTCCTCGGAGACTTCAACCAGCCCATGGCTCCAGTGAAGCCTGTTGTACCAGATCTGATATCAGGGGTTAAGCCTCTCTCTCAGCCGGTTACGAGTCAACCTTTAATGGGTTCTAATGCTCTGATTGGAGGGGTCCAGCCCCCAATAGGGGGGGTTCCAGTGATGCCTCCAGGGATTCCTGGAGCGCCTTTAGTTCCTGGCGTTCCACCCGTAGCTTCCAGCCAACCTTTGATCGGTGGTCCGCTGATACCAGGTGTCCCAGCCCAACCTTCAATGCCAACTCAGCCGATAATTCCTCCTCAGCCAATGATGGGAACGCAGCCGTTGATTGGAGGCATTCCACCTTCAGGTACTGCACCGTTAGGTACGAGTCAGCCGTTAGGTACAACTCAGCCTTTGATTGGAACAACTCAGCCATTGATTGATACAACTCAGTCGTTGATTGGTACAAGTCAGTCATTGATTGATACTACTCAGCCATTGATCGGTACAAGTCAGCCGTTGATTGGTACAAGTCAGCCGTTGATTGATACTACTCAGCCATTGATTAGTACAACTCAGCCATTGATTAGTACAACACAGCCGATAACAGGTACAAGTCAGCCCCTAACCGGTCCCGCGCCCATGGTACCTTCCTCTCAACCTAGCATGACTGGCTCGCTGACTGGCTCGTTAATCAGTCCCACTGGGAGTGCGCCGGTCGCGGGTTCGATTCCGCCGCAGCCCGTCACATCCACCCCTATCACTGCGAAGAGTGAGGTTCTCTCCAAACCTGGTGAGTGAGATCAGTTTTCGGAATGCCGTGATTGGATGTAGCAAAATTTTTAATATCACTCTTTTTATGACATAGATCTGGAGCCGCATTTTTGAATCACTCGAACTCCAATGCGGATACGAAAGAGTAACAAATTCAAATTATTTATTTCAGATAAAAGTCCATATACAGTACATTACAATAATTCAGGATAATAAAATAAAATAGAGGAGGAAATAAGTTAGCCACAATAATAATAATTACCAACCAAACAAATAAAATTAAAATAAAATCCAAATAAAATTTACAATTACATGCAGTGTTAGCAAACTTAAAACTAGTAACTTTCGCATGCGATTTTCATACAATAGGGGCATGTTGACTGGGTGGCTAGAAAATTCAATACGTTTATACTTATAACTGAGGGCTAAAAATACTGTGGATTACATTCATTATAAAAAAAAATGCACATTTAAATTTATTAATCGAGTTCAAAATATAGAAGTTATTGATTTGACTAGTCAATATTTACTGGTGAGTGACTATTTTCATACAAAAAAGCGATGTGGACATTTAATAAAACGATGCTGATTTGATTAGTAGGTAAATAGCGTACCATGCGAATTTTGTTCTTTCGTATGTGCATTTTGATTCGACTGATTCAAAAATACGACTTCTGGTGCTTCATAAGAATTTTGTGTTTAAATGGTCTCAATTCTTGTTGTCATTTTCTTAATGCGAAACTAACTTCTGTGTAAAAAACTGAAACTTACCGCATGATTTTGGTACATATTTTTTTATGCCGAAATCATTTTAGCAAAATCAAAATAACATAACATAAAAATACTTTACTGCACGTAATAATACAACATACAACACAAAAGATAACAAAAAAACAAGTACAACATAGGCGGCCTTATTGCTAAGGTAGCAATTTCTTCCAGGCAACCTTTGGGTGAAAGAAAAAAGTGTAGCGGTAAGCGGGATAGTGCAAACCTAGTCAAATAGGTATCCTAAATACATTACATATTAGCATTATTAATATTATTAATATAATATTAGCTAACGCTAAAGAAGAGAGGCACTCCCACCTCCGATCTGAAATGTTACCTCACCTCGTCTCCCCCGCGCCAACGGGTACGCGAGCCGTTTAGACTAGGCGGCGGCAGCACGCACACAAACCCTCTTCAAACCTGTACGAACACGTTTTTGCTCTTGTAGTACGAAATTCGGCTGCTTGTATGGAGTGCCTGCCCTGTGGCAAAGTTAAGATTTAAAAAGCACTAGTTGTTTAGAAGTTTCAATTTAATATCAATTTAGTATTACAAAAAATAATAATTGAAAAATCACGCCTTTATCCCCCTAATGGGATAGGCTAAGCGACAACGAACTAAACAAATGAAACTGTATATCGCTGCTGTAGTGACAGGTTGTCAGCCCATCGCCTTCATTACAATACACTAAAACCCTCGAATCGTTGAGCTGGTTTTAGAGCATGCCCGTGGGAGAGGCAGCTGGTACATTCTATGTTTGCATTTCTTCATCATGGAAGATGTATCTTTTCACTGTTTTATTAAAGTGCTTTAGAAGGTGACACAAAGAATTGAGGCCAGTAATTGGCATTTTCGGCGATTCTCGTGACGTAATCCTAATTCTATTCTTAACTAACGCTGTCACTTTCTTAACTTTGACATAAGAACAGGATAACAAATAAACACTTGACTTTGACATTCCTAATCTGACATAAGATGCTTATTTGACATAATGCTCTAAGCTCAGTTCTTATTTAAAGTGTCTTACATCAAATTCGGAATGTCAAAGTCATGTAGGTAGATAGATAGATAAAACATTTATTTAGCACCAATACAAATCACAAGGACATAGAAAACAATAAAATAAAATTAAAAAACTAAAATCAAAAACATACATTAAACAACGAACTTAGCTTTAAAAAGACAAATTTGTAAATAAGGCGGTTAGCTCAGTAAAAAGCTGTGGCTCTGGACCACAGCGCTGATTTTCAGCTGGACCTTTGGTGAGAGGAGAGCTTTATGTTAATAATAATAATAATTTATAAAAGTAACATACATACATACATATAATCACGCCTTTATCCCTAATGGGGTAGGCAGAGCGTAAACGACCTAAACAAAGGTCGTTTCGCCACGTCTGACAAAGTTTTAAGGGTTTTTAAGATAGATTTATACGTATATTGCTGTAGTGATAGGTTGTCAGCCCATCGCCTAAATTACAATATACTAAAACCCTCAGATCCCGTAGCTGGTTTTTACAGCATGCTCGGGAGGAAATGCAGCTGGCACATTCTATGTTTTTCTCTCACTCCCAGGCCAGCATGGAAGCTTAAAAAAGTAAAACTAAAAATATTCAGGTAACATACATTCGAGTGACAATATTAAGCCTAAAAAACAATAAATGTGTTCATTTGCTATCCTGTTCTTATGTCAAAGTGAAGAAAATGACAGCGCCAGCTAGGAATTTGTTAAGGAGTAGTGCGTCCAGATTTACCGCCATTATAAAAATTATTATTATAACGGCATGGCTTCATTCTAGAACATATGGCTTGAGTTGTATCCTTAGATCTAACCACGGTTGACTTCGTGCATGCTTGGTAAGTGCTAGATATATTTTCTGGTCCTAGATAATGGGTGTAAGGGACAGCGTACCGCAAACTGATGGGGGTTGCTTATTCAATTATACATACATACATACATATAATCACGCCTTTATCCCTAATGGGGTAGGCAGAGCGCAAACGACCCAAACAAAGGTCGTCCCGCCACGTCTGACAAAGTTTTGAGGGTTATTTAAGATAGAATTCTAGGTATATTGCTGTAGTGACAGGTTGTCAGCCCATCGCCTAAATTACAATATACTGAAACCCTCGGATCCCTTAGCTGGATTTTACAGCATGCCCGGGAGGAAATGCAGCTGGTACATTCTATGTTTTTCTCTCGCTCCCAGACCAGCATGGAAGTGCAATTATCGCCAATTTTTTACTTAAACTGATTCCCTGATCTATTGGTCAGAGCCATGGGCTCACGACCCGGAGGCCCTGGGTTCGATTCCCAGGGGAGAACATAAAGTTGATATTTGTCAATTTATTACTTTGTGAGATTTCCCCAGTCTGGTTAGCACAATGCAGACTGTATCACCTGATTGTCTAGAAGAAAAATGTTTCCGTGCTTAGGAGGGGACGTTAAGCCTTTGGTCCCGATAGCTGTCTTTGATAGTGGTCGTTAGAAAAACCATGTCAGAGGCCTATTAGCTGTTAGCTATTTTTTTTTCTGAGTTTTCTGTTTTTTTTTTAATATTTCCGCTTAGTTCGCGGTACTCTGTTCCTTATGTACTATGTTTAATGTAAGTATTTTTTTTAAATATATAATAATTTATTATTTATTTAATTTTTGATATATTTTGTATATGTATGAATTGTGTACGTTATACTGCATTTTTTTATTCATGTATTTTGAATATTGAAATCTTAGTTTTATATGAGTTATGAAAAATATGATATCATTTCAACAACTAAAAATTTACAAATAGTATGGAACTTGCACGAAATTTGCTACTTTTTAAATGGTTTGAGAGTTTTCGTATGTATTGCGTATGCGTATTGTATACTTCAATTTCATCCGTAGAATTTAGTAGTCACCATTAGCACATTTTTGTTTTGATATATCAACAGCGTTTGTGTATCTATAACTATATTTGATCCAACATACATATAATCACGCCTTTATCCCTAATGGGGTAGGCAGAGCTTGAACGACCTAAACAAACGTCTTTCCGCCACGTCTGACAAAGATTTAAGGATTTTAAAGATATATTTGTAGATATATTGCTGTAGAGACAGGTTGTCAGCCCATCGCCTAAATTGCAATAACTTGAAACCTTCGGATCCCTTAGCTGTTTTTTTCAGCATGCCCGGGAGGAAATGCAGCTGGCACATTCTATGTTTTTTCTCGCTCCTAGTCCAGCAAGGAATATAATGGAGTAATTAATAGCAGATTACTAATTCGTCGCTTGGGACATGGCTGCTTTAGCTTAGCGCTCTAAGCGTTGGGCCGGTTTTCCAAAGACGCGGGTTCAAATCCCGTCAGCGGTCGAATTTTTGATTTGTTATTTCTAATATCTTCCATGCTGGACTGGGAGTGAGAGAAAAACATAGAATGTACCAGCTGCATTTCCTCCCGAGCATGCTGTAAAAACCAGCGAAGGGATCTGAGGGTTTCAGTATATTGTAATTTAGGCGATGGGCTGACAACCTGTCACTACAGCAATATACCTACAAATCTATCTTAAATAACCCTCAAAACTTTGTCAGACGTGGCGGATCGACCTTTGTTTAGGTAGTTTACGCTCTGCCTACCCCATTAGGGATAAAGGCGTGATTATATGTATGTATTTCTAATATTTTGTTATTGTGTATCAATTGTCAGGATCCCTGGCGACCAGCCCAACTGACATGCCGTTGGGTATGGTCAGTCCACCCCCGAGCGCCGAATGGGCCGTGCCGCAAGCCCAGAAACTCAAGTGAGTAATACAGTCACGCCTTTATCCCTAATGGGGTAGGCAGAGTGTAAACGACTTTAACAAAGGTCGTTCCGCCACGTATGACAAAGTTTTGAGGAGTATTTAAGATAGATTTCTCGTAGGAAGGTTGTGAGCCCATCGCCTAAATTACAGTATACTGAAACCCTCGGATCCCTTCCCTGGTATTTACAGCACGCCCGGGAGGAAATGTAACTGGAACATCCTATGTTTTTCTCTCGCTCCCAGTCCAGTGTGGAAGAATGCACACTACCACGATAACCTTAGTTATCGATAGTAGGTTGTGATTACTAATTTGTTAAGTAACTATACATATATTGTTTCAATATATAAAGCACGCCATCTCCTGTTTGCTGAAAAATTGCGTTGCAATAAGCCTTATGGTTTATGGCAACATTAGAATAGAATAGAATATAGTTTATTTGCACAAAAATATGGTACATTAAAGATAGTTAAATTTTACATTCGTCTCACATATTTCTACCTTGGTAAGGCATGCAACTTTTCATAAATTTTTAAAGTACTTAGATACTTAATTCTAAATCTTATATTATGTAATACAACTAACAATCCTAACAACAACAGAAAAAATAAAATCAATAATAAAATTTCAAGTACTACAAAATAAATACAATATTAGTTTTTACTACATAAATTCTGCTGTACATTAAAAATCTCACTAACAGAATAAAATTGTGTTTCCTTTAACCACTCCAACAATTTTCTTCCAAATGAAAGTCTTGGCAATTGTTTAATATCAGTTGGAATGGCATTATAAATTCTTAAGCACATTGCATTACATTGATTTAAATAAA
This sequence comes from Scrobipalpa costella, assembly GCA_949820665.1. Taxonomy (NCBI): domain Eukaryota; kingdom Metazoa; phylum Arthropoda; class Insecta; order Lepidoptera; family Gelechiidae; genus Scrobipalpa; species Scrobipalpa costella. The sequence goes on along the minus strand of OX463322.1, from coordinate 7,677,174 downwards.
ATGACAAATGTGGTACACTATTATATACTAACGTATCCTTATTTCGTACATTACTGTTATGCACATCCCTGTTTTTTTTAAATAATTCAATGTTATTTCTTACAAAAGTAGCAACTTCAAAAATGTACATGCAAGGGAGTAGCATTATACCTAGCTGCTTAAATAAGGGCTTACAAGAATCACGGGGTGATTCACCGCATATCGCTCGAACACATTTTTTCTGTGCCCTAAACAATTTAATGATATGCGTCGAGTTTCCCCAAACCAAAAGTCCGTACTTTAGAAGTGAGCTTACGTAACCGTGATACGCTGTGAGATTTGTTTCGATGGCGGTTATGTACCGAAGCCTATTTAATACATGGACATACCGATTCAATTTATCACATACAGTTTCTATATGGCGATGCCAACTACAGCTGTCATCTATGAATATGCCTAAAAACTTAGTTAAATTAACCTCTTTAATCCTAGTCCCATTAAAGACAATTTCTAGATTTTGTTTCTTTTGTCTGTTAGTGCCAAATTGCATATAGTTTGTTTTATCCAAATTAACTGTCAAATTATTTTTCTGTAACCATGTAATTATTGAATTTATTGTATTGTTAATGTCTGTTTCGTAGCTTCTAAGATTGCCATTATAAGGTATTATTACCGATATATCATCCGCAAATAAAATGCATTTATGTTTTGTTACATCAGGGAGATCGTTTATATAGAGCAAGAAAAGGAGAGGACCCAGGACACTTCCCTGCGGTACACCACATGCGTTAACTCTATATTCTGACTTACTTGACGCCAAAACAGATTTGTGGTTCAAGTGTTCTATTTCTGCCGCTTGTGTTCTGTTGGATAAATATGAAGATAACCATTGTAGAGCCTGTCCCCGTATACCAAGATCGTTTAACTTTGCGAGTAATAAATCATGTGAAACGAAATCGAAAGCACGCGTCATGTCAAAGAAGATTGTAGATATTGGTATGCCAGCATTTACATTCTCTACAATTTCACGGATCAGGTGAAAAACTGCTAATGTTGTAGATTTATTGGCTTGGAATCCGAATTGATCTCCTTTTAAAACCTTATATTTGTCTATAAATCCTAACATACGCAGTTTCATTGCATTTTCAAAAATTTTAGAGAGAACAGGGACCAGTGTTATTGGCCTATAGTTTTGGATGCACGTTTTTGGGCCCTTTTTGTGAAGAGGTTTTACAATAGAAATCTTCAATAAGTCTGGAAATATACGTTTCTCGAACGACAGATTTATGAGATATGTCAATGGTGCAATTAATTGTTCAGCACAGTGCTTGATTACCTTCGTAGGAAGTTCGTCATATCCGGTCGCTTTGGTGTTATTTAGTGCTTTAATAATGTTTCTAATTTCGGAAAATTCAAATGATGCTATGTATATACTATTTGCTAAGTGAGTTTGATTTGTATTTTCTATAGAAGGACTTACTTTATTTGATGAGTTAATCAAATAGTTATTAAACCCATTTGCAATAGAGGACGGATCAGTTATTAATTTATCATTTATTACTATATTATTTACAAGTCGAGTTCGGCAGTTATTTACGTTATTTTGTGTTTTTTATAATATTCCAACTAGTCCTACCTTTGTTTTTAGATTTTTTAATAAGTTTATCATTTTGTATTTTTTGTGATATACTTAAGCATAAGCGCAATATCTTAGAATATGATCTGTATTTCTTCTTTTTATTAGTTGATTTTCCCATGTAGTATTGGTAACGCAGTAGACGCTTAGTTTTACAACTTTTTACTATAACTTTAGTAATCCATTTCGGCTTCTTGTATTTATGGGAAAATGTTATTATTTTCTTTGGGAAGCATAGATTAAAGACCATTATTAAAGTACTGTGAAAATTTAACATTGCTTTATTTAGATCAGACTCATCATATACATCTGAAAAATGATACTGAGCCAAAACCATTTTTTAGATAGTAGGTAACTGTTAAGTTTTGTATTCTAATTAATTATGGTTTGTTATTATTATTATTTCATTGTTTTGTCTGCCTGTGTGTATTTTTCTTACTTTCTATGAAAAAAATACATTTCTATTCTATTCTTCTTTGCGTGTCGCGGCGAATCCAATTTTCTCAGCCCTAAAGGTTGCCACACAAATTGCGTTTGGAGTCTGCCCAGAGTTCTTCTAGCGTGCAGGTGCATGAAAGGAGGCGCACCCTGGAAGTAGCTAGGCACCATAACGGAGTACCTAGGCTGACTAAATATGTCAATCATTTTAGATAAAATTAAAAACATTAACTCTTAAACAAAAAGAAATGATCGGTTATGTAGCTTAGATTGTTTGCCTACTTTCAAACTACCAAAAACCACAAATGTGTATGATATGAGGACATGGGAATATATACTATCAGATATTCTTAATCAATTACCAAAAGATGTACTGTCAAATGTATTTAATAAGATGGAGAAATGCAAAGTTATACTAAAAAAAAAATCCCTCTTATTTATTTATTTATTCATAAATCAATGAAAAATGTTAAATGTGGCAAGCACGATCTCATTCGCTTTTCGCATAAACCTTACTTAGGTTTTAGATTTAAGCGTCTAATTTTAAGTATAAACACTGTACCTAAAAAAAAATCTTGCATAAACTCTTTAAAAAAGAAAATCGTCTTAACACGATAGCGATTTTTTTTATAATCTATTCTTATTGCAGATATACACAACTGTTCAACGCGACGGACCGCGCTAAGGCCGGAGCCGTGTCAGGCGCGCAGGCTCGCTCTATCATGCTGCAGTCGCGGCTGCCGCAGCAAGCCTTGGCGCAGATCTGGGCGCTTTCCGACCTGGACAGCGACGGGAAGCTGGGTAAACACGCTCTCACTCACTCACTCACTCACTGATACACGCTGGCTCGCTCTATCATGCTGCAGTCGCGGCTGCCGCAGCAAGCCTTGGCGCAGATCTGGGCGCTTTCCGACCTGGACAGCGACGGGAAGCTGGGTAAACACGCTCTCACTCACTCACTCACTCACTGATACACGCTGGCCCGCTCTACCTTGCTGCAGTCGCGGCTGCCGCAGCAAGCCTTGGCGCAGATCTGGGCGCTCTCCGACCTGGACAGCGACGGGAAGCTGGGTAAACACGCTCTCACTCACTCACTCACTCACTGATACACGCTGGCCCGCTCTATCATGCTGCAGTCGCGGCTGCCGCAGCAAGCCTTGGCGCAGATCTGGGCGCTTTCCGACCTGGACAGCGACGGGAAGCTGGGTAAACACGCTCTCACTCACTCACTCACTCACTGATACATGCTGGCCCGCTCTATCATGCTGCAGTCGCGGCTGCCGCAGCAAGCCTTGGCGCAGATCTGGGCGCTTTCCGACCTGGACAGCGACGGGAAGCTGGGTAAACACGCTCTCACTCACTCACTCACTCACTGATACACGCTGGCTCGCTCTATCATGCTGCAGTCGCGGCTGCCGCAGCAAGCCTTGGCGCAGATCTGGGCGCTTTCCGACCTGGACAGCGACGGGAAGCTGGGTAAACACGCTCTCACTCACTCACTCACTCACTGATACACGCTGGCTCGCTCTATCATGCTGCAGTCGCGGCTGCCGCAGCAAGCCTTGGCGCAGATCTGGGCGCTTTCCGACCTGGACAGCGACGGGAAGCTGGGTAAACACGCTCTCACTCACTCACTCACTGATACACGCTGGCCCGCTCTATCATGCTGCAGTCGCGGCTGCCGCAGCAAGCCTTGGCGCAGATCTGGGCGCTTTCCGACCTGGACAGCGACGGGAAGCTGGGTAAACACGCTCTCACTCACTCACTGATACACGCTGGCCCGCTCTATCATGCTGCAGTCGCGGCTGCCGCAGCAAGCCTTGGCGCAGATCTGGGCGCTTTCCGACCTGGACAGCGACGGGAAGCTGGGTAAACACGCTCTCACTCACTCACTCACTGATACACGCTGGCCCGCTCTATCATGCTGCAGTCGCGGCTGCCGCAGCAAGCCTTGGCGCAGATCTGGGCGCTTTCCGACCTGGACAGCGACGGGAAGCTGGGTAAACACGCTCTCACTCACTCACTCACTGATACACGCTGGCCCGCTCTATCATGCTGCAGTCGCGGCTGCCGCAGCAAGCCTTGGCGCAGATCTGGGCGCTTTCCGACCTGGACAGCGACGGGAAGCTGGGTAAACACGCTCTCACTCACTCACTCACTGATACACACTGGCCCGCTCTATCATGCTGCAGTCGCGGCTGCCGCAGCAAGCCTTGGCGCAGATCTGGGCGCTTTCCGACCTGGAAAGCGACGGGAAGCTGGGTAAACACGCTCTCACTCACTCACTCACTGATACACGCTGGCCCGCTCTATCATGCTGCAGTCGCGGCTGCCGCAGCAAGCCTTGGCGCAGATCTGGGCGCTTTCCGACCTGGACAGCGACGGGAAGCTGGGTAAACACGCTCTCACTCACTCACTCACTGATACACGCTGGCCCGCTCTATCATGCTGCAGTCGCGGCTGCCGCAGCAAGCCTTGGCGCAGATCTGGGCGCTTTCCGACCTGGACAGCGACGGGAAGCTGGGTAAACACGCTCTCACTCACTCACTCACTCACTGATACATGCTGGCCCGCTCTATCATGCTGCAGTCGCGGCTGCCGCAGCAAGCCTTGGCGCAGATCTGGGCGCTTTCCGACCTGGACAGCGACGGGAAGCTGGGTAAACACGCTCTCACTCACTCACTCACTCACTGATACACGCTGGCCCGCTCTATCATGCTGCAGTCGCGGCTGCCGCAGCAAGCCTTGGCGCAGATCTGGGCGCTTTCCGACCTGGACAGCGACGGGAAGCTGGGTAAACACGCTCTCACTCACTCACTCACTCACTGATACACGCTGGCCCGCTCTATCATGCTGCAGTCGCGGCTGCCGCAGCAAGCCTTGGCGCAGATCTGGGCGCTTTCCGACCTGGACAGCGACGGGAAGCTGGGTAAACACGCTCTCACTCACTCACTCACTCACTGATACACGCTGGCCCGCTCTATCATGCTGCAGTCGCGGCTGCCGCAGCAAGCCTTGGCGCAGATCTGGGCGCTTTCCGACCTGGACAGCGACGGGAAGCTGGGTAAACACGCTCTCACTCACTCACTCACTGATACACGCTGGCCCGCTCTATCATGCTGCAGTCGCGGCTGCCGCAGCAAGCCTTGGCGCAGATCTGGGCGCTTTCCGACCTGGACAGCGACGGGAAGCTGGGTAAACACGCTCTCACTCACTCACTCACTAATACACGCTGGCCCGCTCTATCATGCTGCAGTCGCGGCTGCCGCAGCAAGCCTTGGCGCAGATCTGGGTGCTTTCCGACCTGGACAGCGACGGGAAGCTGGGTAAACACGCTCTCACTCACTCACTCACTGATACACGCTGGCCCGCTCTATCATGCTGCAGTCGCGGCTGCCGCAGCAAGCCTTGGCGCAGATCTGGGCGCTTTCCGACCTGGACAGCGACGGGAAGCTGGGTAAACACGCTCTCATTCACTCACTCACTCACTGATACATGCTGGCCCGCTCTATCATGCTGCAGTCGCGGCTGCCGCAGCAAGCCTTGGCGCAGATCTGGGCGCTTTCCGACCTGGACAGCGACGGGAAGCTGGGTAAACACGCTCTCACTCACTCACTCACTGATACACGCTGGCCCGCTCTATCATGCTGCAGTCGCGGCTGCCGCAGCAAGCCTTGGCGCAGATCTGGGCGCTTTCCGACCTGGACAGCGACGGGAAGCTGGGTAAACACGCTCTCACTCACTCACTCACTCACTGATACACGCTGGCCCGCTCTATCATGCTGCAGTCGCGGCTGCCGCAGCAAGCGTTGGCGCAGATCTGGGCGCTTTCCGACCTGGACAGCGACGGGAAGCTGGGTAAACACGCTCTCACTCACTCACTCACTGATACACGCTGGCCCGCTCTATCATGCTGCAGTCGCGGCTGCCGCAGCAAGCCTTGGCGCAGATCTGGGCGCTTTCCGACCTGGACAGCGACGGGAAGCTGGGTAAACACGCTCTCACTCACTCACTCACTCACTGATACACGCTGGCCCGCTCTATCATGCTGCAGTCGCGGCTGCCGCAGCAAGCGTTGGCGCAGATCTAAGCGCTTTCCGACCTGGACAGCGACGGGAAGCTGGGTAAACACGCTCTCATTCACTCACTGATACACGCTGGCCCGCTCTATCATGCTGCAGTCGCGGCTGCCGCAGCAAGCCTTGGCGCAGATCTGGGCGCTTTCCGACCTGGACAGCGACGGGAAGCTGGGTAAACACGCTCTCACTCACTCACTCACTCACTGATACATGCTGGCCCGCTCTATCATGCTGCAGTCGCGGCTGCCGCAGCAAGCCTTGGCGCAGATCTGGGCGCTTTCCGACCTGGACAGCGACGGGAAGCTGGGTAAACACGCTCTCACTCACTCACTCACTCACTGATACACGCTGGCCCGCTCTATCATGCTGCAGTCGCGGCTGCCGCAGCAAGCCTTGGCGCAGATCTGGGTGCTTTCCGACCTGGACAGCGACGGGAAGCTGGGTAAACACGCTCTCACTCACTCACTCACTGATACACGCTGGCCCGCTCTATCATGCTGCAGTCGCGGCTGCCGCAGCAAGCCTTGGCGCAGATCTGGGCGCTTTCCGACCTGGACAGCGACGGGAAGCTGGGTAAACACGCTCTCATTCACTCACTCACTCACTGATACATGCTGGCCCGCTCTATCATGCTGCAGTCGCGGCTGCCGCAGCAAGCCTTGGCGCAGATCTGGGCGCTTTCCGACCTGGACAGCGACGGGAAGCTGGGTAAACACGCTCTCACTCACTCACTCACTCACTGATACACGCTGGCCCGCTCTATCATGCTGCAGTCGCGGCTGCCGCAGCAAGCCTTGGCGCAGATCTGGGCGCTTTCCGACCTGGACAGCGACTGGAAGCTGGGTAAACACGCTCTCACTCACTCACTCACTGATACACGCTGGCCCGCTCTATCATGCTGCAGTCGCGGCTGCCGCAGCAAGCCTTGGCGCAGATCTGGGCGCTTTCCGACCTGGACAGCGACGGGAAGCTGGGTAAACACGCTCTCACTCACTCACTCACTGATACACGCTGGCTCGCTCTATCATGCTGCAGTCGCGGCTGCCGCAGCAAGCCTTGGCGCAGATCTGGGCGCTTTCCGACCTGGACAGCGACGGGAAGCTGGGTAAACACGCTCTCACTCACTCACTCACTCACTGATACACGCTGGCCCGCTCTATCATGCTGCAGTCGCGGCTGCCGCAGCAAGCCTTGGCGCAGATCTGGGCGCTTTCCGACCTGGACAGCGACGGGAAGCTGGGTAAACACGCTCTCACTCACTCACTCACTCACTGATACACGCTGGCCCGCTCTATCATGCTGCAGTCGCGGCTGCCGCAGCAAGCCTTGGCGCAGATCTGGGCGCTTTCCGACCTGGACAGCGACGGGAAGCTGGGTAAACACGCTCTCACTCACTCACTCACTCACTGATACACGCTGGCCCGCTCTATCATGCTGCAGTCGCGGCTGCCGCAGCAAGCCTTGGCGCAGATCTGGGCGCTTTCCGACCTGGACAGCGACGGGAAGCTGGGTAAACACGCTCTCACTCACTCACTCACTCACTGATACACGCTGGCCCGCTCTATCATGCTGCAGTCGCGGCTGCCGCAGCAAGCCTTGGCGCAGATCTGGGCGCTTTCCGACCTGGACAGCGACTGGAAGCTGGGTAAATCTCACTCACTCACTCACTGATACACGCTGGCCCGCTCTATCATGCTGCAGTCGCGGCTGCCGCAGCAAGCCTTGGCGCAGATCTGGGCGCTTTCCGACCTGGACAGCGACGGGAAGCTGGGTAAACACGCTCTCACTCACTCACTCACTCACTGATACACGCTGGCCCGCTCTATCATGCTGCAGTCGCGGCTGCCGCAGCAAGCCTTGGCGCAGATCTGGGCGCTTTCCGACCTGGACAGCGACGGGAAGCTGGGTAAACACGCTCTCACTCACTCACTCACTGATACACGCTGGCTCGCTCTATCATGCTGCAGTCGCGGCTGCCGCAGCAAGCCTTGGCGCAGATCTGGGCGCTTTCCGACCTGGACAGCGACGGGAAGCTGGGTAAACACGCTCTCACTCACTCACTCACTCACTGGTACACGCTGGCCCGCTCTATCATGCTGCAGTCGCGGCTGCCGCAGCAAGCGTTGGCGCAGATCTGGGCGCTTTCCGACCTGGACAGCGACGGGAAGCTGGGTAAACATGCTCTCACTCATTCACTCACTGATACACGCTGGCCAGCTCTATCATGCTGCAGTCGCGGCTGCCGCAGCAAGCCTTGGCGCAGATCTGGGCGCTTTCCGACCTGGACAGCGACGGGAAGCTGGGTAAACACGCTCTCACTCACTCACTCACTGATACACGCTAGCTCGCTCTATCATGCTGCAGTCGCGGCTGCCGCAGCAAGCCTTGGCGCAGATCTGGGCGCTTTCCGACCTGGACAGCGACGGGAAGCTGGGTAAACACGCTCTCACTCACTCATTCACTCACTGATACACGCTGGCCCGCTCTATCATGCTGCAGTCGCGGCTGCCGCAGCAAGCCTTGGCGCAGATCTGGGCGCTTTCCGACCTGGACAGCGACGGGAAGCTGGGTAAACACGCTCTCACTCACTCACTCACTGATACACGCTGGCCCGCTCTATCATGCTGCAGTCGCGGCTGCCGCAGCAAGCCTTGGCGCAGATCTGGGCGCTTTCCGACCTGGACAGCGACGGGAAGCTGGGTAAACACGCTCTCACTCACTCACTCACTCACTGATACACGCTGGCTCGCTCTATCATGCTGCAGTCGCGGCTGCCGCAGCAAGCCTTGGCGCAGATCTGGGCGCTTTCCGACCTGGACAGCGACGGGAAGCTGGGTAAACACGCTCTCACTCACTCACTCACTGATACACGCTGGCCCGCTCTATCATGCTGCAGTCGCGGCTGCCGCAGCAAGCCTTGGCGCAGATCTGGGCGCTTTCCGACCTGGACAGCGACGGGAAGCTGGGTAAACACGCTCTCACTCACTCACTCACTGATACACGCTAGCTCGCTCTATCATGCTGCAGTCGCGGCTGCCGCAGCAAGCCTTGGCGCAGATCTGGGCGCTTTCCGACCTGGACAGCGACGGGAAGCTGGGTAAACACGCTCTCACTCACTCACTCACTCACTGATACACGCTGGCCTGCTCTATCATGCTGCAGTCGCGGCTGCCGCAGCAAGCCTTGGCGCAGATCTGGGCGCTTTCCGACCTGGACAGCGACGGGAAGCTGGGTAAACACGCTCTCACTCACTCATTCACTCACTGATACACGCTGGCCCGCTCTATCATGCTGCAGTCGCGGCTGCCGCAGCAAGCCTTGGCGCAGATCTGGGCGCTTTCCGACCTGGACAGCGACGGGAAGCTGGGTAAACACGCTCTCACTCACTCACTCACTCACTGATACACGCTGGCTCGCTCTATCATGCTGCAGTCGCGGCTGCCGCAGCAAGCCTTGGCGCAGATCTGGGCGCTTTCCGACCTGGACAGCGACGGGAAGCTGGGTAAACACGCTCTCACTCACTCACTCACTGATACACGCTGGCCCGCTCTATCATGCTGCAGTCGCGGCTGCCGCAGCAAGCCTTGGCGCAGATCTGGGCGCTTTCCGACCTGGACAGCGACGGGAAGCTGGGTAAACACGCTCTCACTCACTCACTCACTGATACACGCTGGCCCGCTCTATCATGCTGCAGTCGCGGCTGCCGCAGCAAGCCTTGGCGCAGATCTGGGTGCTTTCCGACCTGGACAGCGACGGGAAGCTGGGTAAACACGCTCTCACTCACTCACTCACTGATACACGCTGGCCCGCTCTATCATGCTGCAGTCGCGGCTGCCGCAGCAAGCCTTGGCGCAGATCTGGGCGCTTTCCGACCTGGACAGCGACGGGAAGCTGGGTAAACACGCTCTCACTCACTCACTCACTCACTGATACATGCTGGCCCGCTCTATCATGCTGCAGTCGCGGCTGCCGCAGCAAGCCTTGGCGCAGATCTGGGCGCTTTCCGACCTGGACAGCGACGGGAAGCTGGGTAAACACGCTCTCACTCACTCACTCACTGATACACGCTGGCCCGCTCTATCATGCTGCAGTCGCGGCTGCCGCAGCAAGCCTTGGCGCAGATCTGGGCGCTTTCCGACCTGGACAGCGACGGGAAGCTGGGTAAACACGCTCTCATTCACTCACTCACTCACTGATACATGCTGGCTCGCTCTATCATGCTGCAGTCGCGGCTGCCGCAGCAAGCCTTGGCGCAGATCTGGGCGCTTTCCGACCTGGACAGCGACGGGAAGCTGGGTAAACACGCTCTCACTCACTCACTCACTCACTGATACATGCTGGCCCGCTCTATCATGCTGCAGTCGCGGCTGCCGCAGCAAGCCTTGGCGCAGATCTGGGCGCTTTCCGACCTGGACAGCGACGGGAAGCTGGGTAAACACGCTCTCACTCACTCACTCACTCACTGATACATGCTGGCCCGCTCTATCATGCTGCAGTCGCGGCTGCCGCAGCAAGCCTTGGCGCAGATCTGGGCGCTTTCCGACCTGGATAGCGACGGGAAGCTGGGTAAACACGCTCTCACTCACTTACTCACTGATACACGCTGGCCCGCTCTATCATGCTGCAGTCGCGGCTGCCGCAGCAAGCCTTGGCGCAGATCTGGGCGCTTTCCGACCTGGACAGCGACGGGAAGCTGGGTAAACACGCTCTCACTCACTCACTCACTCACTGATACATGCTGGCCCGCTCTATCATGCTGCAGTCGCGGCTGCCGCAGCAAGCCTTGGCGCAGATCTGGGCGCTTTCCGACCTGGACAGCGACGGGAAGCTGGGTAAACACGCTCTCACTCACTCACTCACTCACTGATACATGCTGGCCCGCTCTATCATGCTGCAGTCGCGGCTGCCGCAGCAAGCCTTGGCGCAGATCTGGGCGCTTTCCGACCTGGATAGCGACGGGAAGCTGGGTAAACACGCTCTCACTCACTTACTCACTGTTACACGCTGGCCCGCTCTATCATGCTGCAGTCGCAGCTGCCGCAGCAAGCCTTGGCGCAGATCTGGGCGCTTTCCGACCTGGACAGCGACGGGAAGCTGGGTAAACACGCTCTCACTCACTCACTCACTCACTGATACATGCTGGCCCGCTCTATCATGCTGCAGTCGCGGCTGCCGCAGCAAGCCTTGGCGCAGATCTGGGCGCTTTCCGACCTGGATAGCGACGGGAAGCTGGGTAAACACGCTCTCACTCACTTACTCACTGATACACGCTGGCCCGCTCTATCATGCTGCAGTCGCAGCTGCCGCAGCAAGCCTTGGCGCAGATCTGGGCGCTTTCCGACCTGGACAGCGACGGGAAGCTGGGTAAACACGCTCTCACTCACTTACTCACTGATACACGCTGGCCCGCTCTATCATGCTGCAGTCGCGGCTGCCGCAGCAAGCCTTGGCGCAGATCTGGGCGCTTTCCGACCTGGACAGCGACGGGAAGCTGGGTAAACACGCTCTCACTCACTCACTCACTCACTTAGGCCCGTATTCATAATCAGCACTTGAGACTGACAGCGAGTTTGAGTTCGTATCAGAATTGTCATTTCAGTACAAAATTACCTGTCAAATCCATACTTAATATCGCTCTCAGTCTTGAGATCGCTTTATAAATACGAACCTTACCCACTCAAACACCCAATCTTTCGCTCACTCAGATCCTTCTGTGTTTATCATGCATACCCATTCTAATGTTGTTTTGTATGCGCCCGTTACTCTCTCGCTCTGTGTAAAAACCAATATCCTCGTTCACTCCCTTCGATTAGGTAGCCGACCCTGTGAGATACGGCATAAGGCTTCGATTAGGTAGCCGACCCTGTGAGATACGACAAGACATGATGATGATTTGTTTTAATTTTGTTCAACTATTAACTTTTGTCTATATAACAAAACTAGCCCACCCGCCCTGGCTTCGCGCGGAAATTATCAGTGTTTCTCAACTATATTATGCATATTATACTCTTGAATCACTCTATCCATTAAAAGAAACCGCATCAAAATCCGTTGCGTAGTTTTAAAGATTTATGCATACATAGGGATATAGGGATTTATTCTTTATCTACATACATACATATAATCACGCCTTTATTCCTAATGGGGTAGGCAGAGCGTACACGATCTAAACAAAGGTAGTTCCGCCACGTCTGACAAAGTTTTGAGGGTTGTTTAAGATAGATTGGTAGGTATATTGCTGTAGTGACAGGTTGTCAGCCTGTCGCCTAAATTGCAATATACAGAAACCCTCGGATCCCTTAGCTGGTTTTTACAGCATGCCCGGGAGGAAATGCAGCTGGCACATTCTATGTTTTTCTCTCGCTCCCAGTCCAGCATGGAAGTATTCTTTATCTATCAATCATAACTTGTTCGTTCTGTGACCAGGTTGTGAAGAGTTTGTCCTGGCGATGTACTTATGTGAGAAGGCGACGCAGGGCGACGCGGTGCCAGCCAAACTGCCGCCCGAGCTGATACCACCTTCGTTCAGGTGAGCGGCTTGATACGTTACGAATATATTTGAGGATTTCTGCACTTACATACATACATACATATAATCACGACTTTTTTCCCTAACGGGGTAGGCAGAGCGTAAACGACCTAAATAAAGGTCGTTCCGCCACGTCTGACAAAGTTTTGAGGGTTATTTTACGATAGATTTTTAGGAACATTGCTATAGAGACACTTACATACATACATATAATCCCTATTGCTATAGTGGCACTTACATACATACATATAATCCCTATTGGGGTAGGTAGAGCGTTAACGACCGAAACAAAGGTCGTTTCGCCACTTAAAACTCTGTCAAACGTGGTGGAACGACCTTTGTTTAGGTCGTTCACGCTCTGCTTACCCCATCAGGGATAAAGGTGTGTTTATATGTATGTACGTAATATGAACAAATGGCTTTATTGAATTCTAAAGAGTTATTGAATTTTTTGATTTTATATAATGTAATATCTCCTTGTACGCTTGCTTGGGATCAGGGCGCCGAGGTAACATAATTGCATTTTTGCATGTTCTTCGACTTAAGCATGTTTTTTTTGTGTTCATGCAAATATTAGAATATTTATGAAGTGTTGACTTTCCTTTTTTCCTTTCGACGATATGTTATTATACTTTTGTGACATAGATTTTCAAATGAAATCAAAGTGTTGTAATTGTGTTGTTATAGTACTTAATTAAGATAGTAGAGAACCTTATGAATAAGAGATTCAAATGCGAATAACGGCCACTAACGGCAATGTTTCTTTCTGTTACTACACCGAACTGTGAATCGCTAATTTATAAAGTTCTAAATTATCTTAATTACTATTACTTGATTCTGTTGGATCGGTTTTTGGATTCACTGCGTTTTAAGTGAATTATGATTTTATTACTACTGATGGGGGCGCCACTTGGCTAGTACCGTCATCTTCAGTTCGCAACTTTAGAAAGTAATTTTATTTTAAGTGTTATTTTTATATAGGTTTTTACGTCACACAATCTTCTGTTCAACTTTTCTCTTATGCAGGGTGGCTAAATAAGAAGTATAAAATTACTTGTTTGTATTGAAAGGAGGGTTAGCCCTCGACGTTTCGATCCTATACGTGGATCTTCATCAGGAGAGAAGAAAATCACACTTCACCGCCCGCCAAGTGCAAACTTCGACTTTAGTATTAAAGTATAAAATTTATTTCGGCGATGAATTTTGTACTTGTTTGGAATCAGTTATCTTGTGAGGAAACGGCAAATTTATAAATGTTTTTTCACAATAATCATGTTTTAAGTATAAAAAATAAACTTAGAAACCAGACGTGTTGCAAAAACACTGAAAATTGCGGCCGTTTCTCGGTAGAGGTCACTTAACACAGTGTAACTTAGGTTAATTTACTTTAACCTGGGTTAATTTTACGTAACTTATGTAAAATAAGGTTAGGTAGGTAAGTAAGAATGTCAGATCTCTTGACTCAGAGTGCAGTCTTTTACTTTCTTACTTACCCTACCTGATCTTATTTTACCCAAATTAGGCTAAATTAACCCAAGTTAAGGTAAATTTACCTAAACTAGGTTGGGTAACTAAGAAAGTCAGAAAGTGACCTCTACCTAGAAATGGCCGCAATTTTCACCGTGATTTTGCAACACGTTTGGTTTGAGTGTTTTTCTTTTTTATAATTAAAATACGTTTATTGATTAAGCCAAACACCATCCCTACAAAAATTGCCCAAGTTAACTAATACCGCGTCCCCAGGTCTGGCAGCTACCTCGCTCAAAGATTGAGCATTGCTATTCAAAGGGGGAATGCTGCCAGCCTATTGGGCAGTTTACCTCATGGAGATGCGTTGGAGGGTCTTTTTTATTTGTAGTTTTTTGTTTTATTATTTTTTAGAAATTAAGTTAGTTTAAGATTTTATGAATTGTACGATGATTTTGTTTTTTTTTTGATAATAAAGAATTTGTACTAATACCAAACAACTACGAAATACAGCGCCGAAAAAATATACGAAAATAAATTGTATACTTCTTATTTAGCCACCAATATACAATCTTTTGTATTTTTTACCCGCGTAAGGGCTTTCGAATTTGGTTCGTATCCGAATCGTGTCCGTGAAATTTCCATATAAAACGGATATAGATGGGTGCGCAAGCTGGCATACATATACTAGGAAGACCAATTTGGATCAGAAATTTTTCGGAAATGGATTCTGACCGGTGCAAAAGCGCCCTAACTGTAATGTTTTCCTAAAACATGTAAATATAAACCAATATTACATACAATGCAGGTCTTAAGATTAAGATATGTCCTCATATTTTTCCATAATAGGCATGCAAATTTTACAAAGTAAACAGTAAGCTATAAAGTATAAACACATAATATTTATAAAATTTATACAACATTTAAAATTTGTCACAATTTATATATAAGTTAAATTTAAATATTTACATTTGTTGAAAATATTAATATTTTAAGGTGGTTATAACTCACTAAAAACGCAGTGAATCTAAAAACCGATCCAACAGACTCAAGTAGTAATTAAGATAATTTTGAATCGCGACTTAGCGAGAAGCAACTTAGCGATTCATAGTTCTTTGTAGTACAAAAATTGCGAAAAACGACCGCCAACGGCAGTTTTTCTACCTGTTACTACAACGAACTAAAAATCGCTAATTTATAACGTTTAAATTATCTTTGTAATTACTACTTGAGTTTGTTGGACCGGATTTTCGATTAATTGTGTTTTTAGTGAGTTATATTTTTTTTACTCTAGGGTGCGCCACTTGGCTTATATAGTATAGAACAGAATTACTTTATTGGTAATATGATTACATGTGACAAATGTACATTATAGGTATATAAGTCACCATATATATACTTTTTCGTATTCAGACGTGACTCAATAACTTCGACTGGCAGCAACAAGTCTTACGAAGAGCGTCGCAGAGAGAATATGGCGCGCGGGCAGGCCGAGCTCGAGCGGAGGAGGTCTCAGCTAGCGGACGCGCAGATGAAGGAAAAGGTATGTTATAAACATGATAGCTTTATCCCGTACGTCACGGGACGGCTACCTAATCTAGTACTGGTTTTTACACAGAGCGACTGCTATTTGACCTCCGCAACCCAGAAGGGAAACCAGACTTAAACCTAGATTAGGTTTTTGCTAGGTTAGTGGCCAACACAGCTGCCAGAGTTTTCAAGCCGCCAATGCTTAACAATGGCCTCTGACATGGCTTAACGACTACGATATTAACTGGGACCAACGGCTGATCGTGCCTGCCGAAGCACGGAAACGGCTCGAGATGTTATACCACTACCGGTCACCCATCCATGGCCTGACCACGGCGATGGTTGCTTAACATTCGTTATCGGAATGAATAAGCACTAACAATTTGACCAACGAGCGATTCAAAAGGTGTGATGTAATGTAGTATTGTAATTAATAATTATTATTGTGATGGCTTTCAGGTGGAGCTTTTGCTTCCCAGCAACTAAATGTTGGAATGGTCTACATCCTCCCGTAAAGAACCTTAGTACTTCATCATCATCATGCCTTATAAGTGGTTGGTGATCGTTCCAACATATAGTTGTTTTAAAGTGAAAGCTACCTCTGATAGCCAAAACAATAATACAGAGAACGTGGCATTAAGAAAAATGTAGGATATGTTATAGATTTTTTCAGCATGTAGTAGCATTAAAGCGAAAGCTACCTTAGTAAGCTACCGCTATAATAATTATCATTAATTGTGATCTGTATAGTATTTATTCATTTTGTGTAGGCTAGATCTTTCGGTCTTAGTTAGTAGAGCTAGAGGTCTAATGAATAAAAAAAACAAGTTCTTTATTTTATCATGTTGTGAACGTTGTTAATACATTAATGTTTTGTGTTTCATTTTTCAATGCGACCTAGGAAGCAGAGGTAAAAACATAACTTTATAATAAATTAAATATTTTTATCTTTTTTTCTCTAAAAATGAATAAAAATGCTGTAGATATCCTAAACAACTTTCACGAAGAAATTTTATCAGACAACAAAGAAAATGACTTACCCTTACAAATAGTTTGATTGAAATAGTAATTTTGTATGGTGAAGTCATCTTGCTGTTTAATTTCCCGAATGAATTTATTTATAAAAGTTGTTCAATTACGTTGACTGCGCAACCCCTATGTTTAACTTGTTTTTTTTTTCTACCAGGCGGAAAGAGAACGCAAGGAGCGTGAAGAAGCGGATAAGAGAGAGAAGATTCGCCTCGAACAACAAAAGAGGGAGCAAGAAGAGTTGGCGCGCAAACAGAAAGAAGAACAGGTATCAATAAATTCTTAACTTTATATACATACATACATACATACATATAATCACGCCTTTATCCCTAATGGGGTAGGCAGAGCGTAAACGACCCAAACAAAGGTCGTGTCGCCTCGTCTGACATAGTTATGAGGGCTATTTAAAATCGATTTGTAGGTATATTGCTGTAGTGACAGGTTGTCAGCCCATCGCCTAAATTACAATATACTGAAACCCTCGGATCCCTTAGCTGGTTTTTACAGCATGCCCGGGAAGAAATGCAGCTGGCAGATTCTATGCTTTTCTCTCGCTCCCATGCCAGCGTGGAAGTATATATATAATATATATATATATATATCCTGTTCTTATGTCAAACTTAAGAAAGTGACAGCGCTAGCTAAGAATTAGAATTAGGATTATGTCGCGAGAATTGACGCCACTGGCGACACGTGAGGACACCGTCCACATATTGATCAAAGATGGCCGCCGGAGGTCTGGCCTTAAGAGCATCTCGTTTCGCGTCAAGTTCCAGTCGCCTTTGCTGTTCAAAGTCAGTCACTTTAAAACGCACCAAGGACTGGGGTGGGCGAGGGAGACTTAGGAAGCCATGGCGGAATAATCTGGTTGACTATGACCCAAATTGGGTGGAAACCGCGAGGGACCGTCTGATTCCGCGACCGTTCTCCGACTGACGATTCGTCACAGGACTGTTCGCCGACAGAAAAGTTCATCATTGGCATTTTCGACGACGAGATTTATATCATAACTTTTTATCGTGTGACTGTGAAGCGGTGCAAACAGTGGCACATCTCTTGTTGTGTCCCAAAAGTCCCAGCTCATGCACACTCCAGGATCTGCAGGAGGCAAACGACAAAGCAATCGCCGTAGCAAAATACTGGGCCAAACTGTTATAACGTGTTACCAATCGACTCTAAGAAGAAGAAGAATCATGGGCCGATTCGCCGACATAACATTTCGACTATGGCAGTACATACATACAGTTAATCACGCCTTTAACCCTAATGGGGTATGCAGGGCGTAAACGACCTGAATAAAGGTCGTTCCGCCACGTCTTACAAAGTTTTGCAAGTTTATTAAAGATAGATTTGATATATTGCTGTAGTGACAGGTTGTCAGCCCATCGCCTAAATTGCAATATACTTAACCCTCGTATCCCTTAGCTGGTTTTTACAGCATGCCCGGGAGCAAATACAGCTGGCACGTTCTATGTTTTTCTTTCGCTCCCAGTCCAACATGGAAGAAAATGTAAAAAAAATGTTTGATGTTAATATGTAATATTCGTTCAGGAGAAACGTGAAGCTGCCAGGAAAGAGATGGAACGTCAGTGTCAACTCGAGTGGGAAAAGAAAAGGTAACGTATTAGAAAATCTATACCAGGTGTAAGGGACAGCGTCCCGCAAACTGATAGGGGCTGCTTAATCTGAACAACTTCCACAAGGAAATTTTTTCAGAAAGAGTAAAATAAATTTGGCTTTTGCATACAAAATGACCTCCTTGATCAGACAATCTGTATGGAAAAGCCAATGTTTCTTTTTTCACACAAAAAATCGTGCTGATAGTTATTCAATTTCATTGACCGAGCTACCCCTATCAGTTTGCGGGACGCTGTCCCTTACACCTGGTATAAAAGAAAGTCGTATTAACTCAAGAACGGTAATCCGCTTAGACCCTGGAGAGTGACATTAGGTACTTTTTTTACCACGGGAAAAACATATTTTTACGGGAAATTTCAGTTAGCCGTGAGTGAAACCGCAATAGCAAACAGCTACTTATAATAGAAAGTAAATAAAAGAATCAAGAAACAAATCGTAACTCAAATGTTAGATATTTAAAAAGTTTAAACTCCTTAGTTTAAATAAATTTCCCATTATTTAAAAAAAAAAAATACTCGCAACTGAATTCCAGAATCCGAGAACTGGAGACAATGCGTACAGAAGAGCAATCCAAGGTTTTAGCGCTCAAGTCCAAGACACAGAGCGTCTCCGTAGACCTGAACTCAGCCACCGGCCGAGCCTCCGCCCTCGCCGTGCAGATACGGGAGACGCGCACTGCTGTCGCCAGCGCCAAGTGCACCATAGACGGGATGAGGTAAGCACACACACACACACACACAGCCTCCGCCCTCGCCGTGCAGATACGGGAGACGCGCACTGCTGTCGCCAGCGCCAAGTGCACCATAGACGGGATGAGGTAAGCACACACACACACACACACAGCCTCCGCCCTCGCCGTGCAGATACGGGAGACGCGCACTGCTGTCGCCAGCGCCAAGTGCACCATAGACGGGATGAGGTAAGCACACACACACACACACACAGCCTCCGCCCTCGCCGTGCAGATACGGGAGACGCGCACTGCTGTCGCCAGCGCCAAGTGCACCATAGACGGGATGAGGTAAGCACACACACACACACACACACAGCCTCCGCCCTCGCCGTGCAGATACGGGAGACGCGCACTGCTGTCGCTAGCGCCAAGTGCACCATAGACGGGATGAGGTAAGCACACACACACACACACACAGCCTCCGCCCTCGCCGTGCAGATACGGGAGACGCGCACTGCTGTCGCCAGCGCCAAGTGCACCATAGACGGGATGAGGTAAGCACACACACACACACACACAGCCTCCGCCCTCGCCGTGCAGATACGGGAGACGCGCACTGCTGTCGCCAGCGCCAAGTGCACCATAGACGGGATGAGGTAAGCACACACACACACACACACAGCCTCCGCCCTCGCCGTGCAGATACGGGAGACGCGCACTGCTGTCGCCAGCGCCAAGTGCACCATAGACGGGATGAGGTAAGCACACACACACACACACACACACACAGCCTCCGCCCTCGCCGTGCAGATACGGGAGACGCGCACTGCTGTCGCTAGCGCCAAGTGCACCATAGACGGGATGAGGTAAGCACACACACACACACACACAGCCTCCGCCCTCGCCGTGCAGATACGGGAGACGCGCACTGCTGTCGCTAGCGCCAAGTGCACCATAGACGGGATGAGGTAAGCACACATACACACACACACAGCCTCCGCCCTCGCCGTGCAGATACGGGAGACGCGCACTGCTGTCGCTAGCGCCAAGTGCACCATAGACGGGATGAGGTAAGCACACACACACACACACACACAGCCTCCGCCCTCGCCGTGCAGATACGGGAGACGCGCACTGCTGTCGCTAGCGCCAAGTGCACCATAGACGGGATGAGGTAAGCACACACACACACACACACACACACACACACACACACACACACACACACACACACACACATACACACACACACAGCCTCCGCCCTCGCCGTGCAGATACGGGAGACGCGCACTGCTGTCGCTAGCGCCAAGTGCACCATAGACGGGATGAGGTAAGCACACACACACACACTTACAGCCTCCGCCCTCGCCGTGCAGATACGGGAGACGCGCACTGCTGTCGCTAGCGCCAAGTGCACCATAGACGGGATGAGGTAAGCACACACACACACACTTACAGCCTCCGCCCTCGCCGTGCAGATACGGGAGACGCGCACTGCTGTCGCTAGCGCCAAGTGCACCATAGACGGGATGAGGTAAGCACACACACACACATAGGATAATGCCTAGACAATAATTTGTTCGCAGATTATAGAATAATGTCAAAGGACATAGCTTCATTATTTAAAAGAAATAAAGCATACATCACTCTTTTCGGTTCTCGAGTTCGTAGCGGCCGGCAATTTCTCCAAACGACAATAATGACCATTACCGACCGCTACGCGCACTCTTTAAAGTATACACTAGTATGGATTTGGTGTTTTTAAGTTGACAATATAATTTATTTAAAGGCAAAATGCGAGAATTATAAAGTAAGGAATTAATTATGCCTGTTAAAGGCGCCATGCAAATTTTAAATGTCAATATATTATGGAGGCATCTCAATTTTGATGTTTATTTTTATATTATTGAATGTACTCTAAAATATTGTCACTTCCAGTAACTCAATGATCCATGTATAGTGTAAAATCCACAAAATAGTTACCTTCCCACTAACCTCAATCGCAATTGTTTGTTTTGTTTTGCTTGCTTTGTTCGCCACCATAACCCTGTTTATTTTAAAATATTTATTTTGTATATGTTTCTCATATAAGTGAATTTATGTATTCTTTTTGAGAAATAAAGATTTCTTTAACCGCAAATGTAATGTTATTGTTTCCTCGCAAAATGAGATTCAAGTAATATACCTCTTATCCGCAATATCAATGTGTGGTCTTGTTTACATACTTTACAAATATACTTGACCATACATTGCTCTTTTTTCAGCCATTAAAGTAATGTATAATTCTTTAATGTTTGTTTGTTACCGCCCTTGTCCCCAGGTCGGACCGCGACTCGAGCATGGCTGAGATGCAACAACTGAAGGCTCGCGTCAAAGAGCTCAACCAGAAACAGATCTCACTTAACAAGGAGAAGGCAGAGCTCGATGCCAAGGTGAGAAAATTATTATAAGAATCCAGCGGAAACACGGCGTGAAGGCAAAAAGTAAGAGACAAAACGAAGGGGGACGCAAAGTGCGAGTTTCTTATGCTTCTTCTTCATTGTGATATATTATTATTTTATTTTGTGACATAGATACAATTTTGTTTGTAATAGACTCGCTTGTGACTTTCTAAAAGTGTTCTTAGGAATCTATTTGGAAATAAATGATTTGACTTTAACGCGGTATCGAAGTTTTCTCAGCGATCTGCAAATATGCAAGTTAAAAACTTGTCCGGTTGGACTTCGGTCCCCTGGTCACGTGGTCACAACATCCGACCAGGCGGGTAGCTACCCGACTCCCAACCATCATCACTAAGCCAATTGACTTCAACAATTACTTATTACTCCTATAGTATTTCCAACTGAGTTTTAGAATATAGGTAAACAAAATTTCATGTCTTTTAATCGAAGATCTTGTATATGACAACATAATAAAATCGTATCATTAACTTTTGATATGTGTTTTTGAACAAAAAGACATGAAACTTTGTTTACCTTTATTCTAAATCTGAGTTGAAAATACTATAAATATGCTTCCATGCTGGACTGGGAGAGATAGAAAAACATAGAATGTTACAATGAAACATATGCTATAAAAGTCAGCAAAAGAGAAGGGTTACATTGGTACCAATTCGTAGTTGCAAAAATCATGACTTAACTAAAAGTCTATACCTGTCATTTTCTATCAGGAGAGGACAGAAAGATACGGCAAGGATTCGGTACCAGTGTATAATTATAATATACGCGATGGGCTGACAACCTATCACTAAAGCAAAACACATTACAATTCTTCCATGCTGGACTGGGAGAGATAGAAAAACATAGAATGTTCCAGCTGCCCTTCCTCCCGGGCATGCTGTAGAAGACAGCAAAAGGGACTCGAGGGTTACAGTGTATTGTAATTTAGGCGATGGGCTGACAACCTATCACTACACATTAGCAATACACATTACAGTCTAAAATTGCCCTCAATTTTTGTCAGACGCGGCGAAAGCGCCTTTTACGAGGCGTTTAACGCTCTGCCTACCCCGTAAGGGATAAAGGCGTGATTTTATGTATGTATGTATGTACATTACAATCTAAAATTGCTCTCAGTTTTTGTCAGACGTGGCGGAACGACCTTTGCTTAGGTCGTTTACGCTCTGCCTCCCCCATTATGTACAAAGGCGTGATGATGTATGTCTTATCTGCATTACGTTTTATGCTATCACACTTTAATTAGGTCTGCTGTAAGAAATTTCTTTGTAGAAATTTCTTTGCAGTGCCTGTTGTTATATAATTGTTGTGTGTATGTTTATGTGTACAATAAACTGTTAAATATATAATATATGTTTAATCAGCTACGGTACGCTATTTCATTAACACCCTGTATGAATGTTTTTGCAGGCTAAAGCTTCCGAGGGCGCTGGTGAAGACGGGAAGCTTAACATGATGGAGGTCACCCTGAAACAACTACGTGATAAGGTAATTCACTCATCATCTCCCGTCGCCTTTACACAGAGTCGGCTACCTAATCTAAGGTATTGAACGAGGGTTCTGGTCTTTACACAGAGCGACTGCCATCTGACCTCCGCAACCCAGAAGGGAAACCAGACAAAATCTTCGATTAGGTCAGAGTATTCAAGCCGCCAATGCTTAGCACTGGCCTCTGACATGGCGTAGCGACTAATATCTACGGTATTAAACGATATTAACCGGGACCAACGGCTTAACGTGCCTTCCGAAGCACGAAAACAGCGCCGAATGAACGTACATATGAAATTCGAAAATTGAAAAGCACATTCGCACATTAAAACATATTTTACATTCTTTAAACTTCTCCTAATTTTAACTACCTTCGTGGCCTAGTGGTCTGAGCCAGGGGCTCACATTTCGGAGGTGCCAGGAACGATTCCCGGCGGTTAACAATGTCTTTGTGTTGTTGTTTCTAGTTTGGTTAGGACATTGCAGGCTGATCACCTGATAGTCCGAAAAGTAAGATGATCCATGCTGTCGGATGGGCATGTAAATAGTCGGTCCTGCGCCTGATTTCTCTCTGGTTGTGTCAGTCAATCTGTCCCATCAGAATAAGAGATTGAAGGAATAGAGAGTGCACCTGTGTGTAGCGCAAACACTGGGGCACTAAAAAAATATTCTTGTTAATATTGTATTTATTATTATGAGTAATTTAATTTAAAGAGCTTCATGCTGCCCTGGGAGTGAGAGAAAAACATAGAATGTGCCAGCTGCATTTCCTCCCGGGCATGCTGTAAAAACCAGCTACGGGATCTGAGGGTTTCAGTATATTGTAATTTAGGCGATGGGCTGACAACCTATCACTACAGCAATATACGTATAAATCTATCTTAAAAAACCCTTAAAACTTTGTCAGACGTGGCGAAACGACCTTTCTTTAGGTCGTTTACGCTCTGCCTACCCCATTAGGGATAAAGGCGTGATTATATGTATGTATGAATGTATGTAATTTAAAGAAAATCGATTGGGGGCACTATTTTTATTGTAACCTCCTATATTTCTAGGTGGAAGCGGCAAAAGCGGTGGTAGAAAGCAAGTCCTCAGACTTGGAGACCAACAAGTCCCAGTTGTCAGACCTGACAGCCAAGGTGTCGGAGCTGAGCGAGAAATGCGAGAGAGTGTGGCAGCTATACGAGCAAAAGAGACAGGAATATCTGGAGAGGAAGTCCACTGCGCCCGCTGAGTCCGCCTGGGGGGCGCCAGGTAAGAGATACATGGTTTATCCCACTTCTGACTACGGTATCCCACTTCTGACTGCGGTATCCCACTTCTGACTGTCGTATCCCATTTCTGACTGCGGTATCCCACTTCTGATGACAGTTGAGTAGGTCGTTAACCATGTTATTGGCATCTGACATGGTTATTAGGCTTATGACATGGATAATGGGCCTCTGACATGGTAAATAGGTCTCTGACATGGTTCTTACTCCTCTGATATGATTCTCACTCCTATAAAATGATTCTTACTCCTCTGAAATGGTTCGTAGTCCTTTGAAATGGTTCTTACTCCTCTTACATGGATCTTACTCCTCTGACATGACTTATTTAAGTTAGTGGTCTATTCAATAAATGTCCTCTGATATAGTATATGGATCTCTGACATGGTTATCACGAGAGCAGTCAGAGTGTGAAATGCGAGAGAGTGTGGCAGCTATACGAGCAGAAGAGACAGGAATATCCGGTGAGGAAGTTTACCGCCTGGGGGGCGCCAGGTTGATTTATCCCACTTCTGACTATAGTTGATCTTCGTTATCCCACTTCTGATGACATTTGAATAGTATCCCACTTCTGATTGCGGTATCCCACTTCTGATGACAGTTCAATAGGTCGTTAACGATTTTATTAGCCTATGACTTCATAGTCAGTCCTCTGACGTGGTAAATAGGTCTCTGACATGGTTCTTACTCCTCTGACACGGTTCTTACTCCTCTGACATGGTTCTTACTCCTATGAAATGATTCTTACTCCTCTGAAATGGTTTTTACTGCTTTGAAATGGTTCTTCCTCCTATAGTCTATGGGTCTCTGACATGGTTATCATGGGAGCTGTCAGAGTGTGAAATGCGAGAGAGTGTGGCAGCTATACGAGCAGAAGAGACAGCAATATCTGGAGAGGAATCCACCGCCTGGGGGGCGCCAGGTGAGAGAACTTGATCTATCCCACTTCTGATTATAGTCGATTTTCGTTATCCCACTTCTGATTAACGCCTTGGTAATCCCACTTAGGTCTGAATGCGGTATCCCATTTCTGATGACTGTTGTTTCCCACTTCTGATGACAGTTTAATTGGCCTATGACTTGGTTATCAGTTCTCTGACATAGCTAATAGTCCTCTGACATTCTTACTCCTGTGACATGGTTCATAGATGTTTAATAATAGTCCTCTGACATGACATGACTTATTTAAGTTTCTGGTCTATTCAATAAATATCCTCTGATATAGTATCATGTCTCTGATATGGTTATCACGGGAGACGACAGAGTTTGAAATGTAAGTTAGTGAAGAGACAGGAATATCTGGAGAGGAAATTTACCGCGCCCGCCGAGTCCGCCTGGGGGGCGCCAGGTGAGAAATACATGGTTTATCCCACTTCTAACTGCGGTATCCCACTTCTGATTATAGTAGACCTTTGTGATCCCACTTCTGATGACAATTGAATAGTATCCCACTTCTGATTGCGGTATCCCACTTCTGAAGACAGTTGAATAGTATCCCACTTCTGACTGCGGTATCCCACTTCTGATTATAGTAGACCTTCGTAATCCCACTTCTGATGACAATTGAATAGTATCCCACTTCTGACTACGGTATCCCACTTCTGATTGCGGTATCCCACTTCTGACTGCGGTATCCCACTTCTGACTGCGGTATCCCACTTCTGACTGCGGTATCTCACTTCTGATTAAAGTAGACCTTTGTGATCCCACTTCTGATGACAGTAGAATAGTATCCCACTTCTGATTGCGGTATCCCACTTCTGATGACAGTTGAATAGTATCCCACTTCTGATTGCGGTATCCCACTTCTGATGACAGTTGAATAGTATCCCACTTCTGATTACGGTATCCCACTTCTGATGACAGTTGAATAGTATCCCACTTCTGATTGCGTTATCCCACTTCTGATGACAGTTGAATAGTATCCCACTTCTGACTGCGGTATCCCACTTCTGACTGCGGTATCCCACTTCTGACTGCGGTATCCCACTTCTGACTGCGGTATCCCACTTCTGATTATAGTAGACCTTCGTAATCCCACTTCTGATGACAATTGAATAGTATCCCACTTCTGACTACGGTATCCCACTTCTGATTGCGGTATCCCACTTCTGACTGCGGTATCCCACTTCTGACTGCGGTATCCCACTTCTGACTGCGGTATCTCACTTCTGATTAAAGTAGACCTTTGTGATCCCACTTCTGATGACAGTAGAATAGTATCCCACTTCTGATTGCGGTATCCCACTTCTGATGACAGTTGAATAGTATCCCACTTCTGATTGCGGTATCCCACTTCTGATGACAGTTGAATAGTATCCCACTTCTGATTACGGTATCCCACTTCTGATGACAGTTGAATAGTATCCCACTTCTGATTGCGTTATCCCACTTCTGATGACAGTTGAATAGTATCCCACTTCTGATGACAGTTGAAAAGTATCCCACTTCTGATGACAGTTGAATAGTATCCCACTTCTGATTGCGGTATCCCACTTCTGATGACAGTTGAATAGTATCCCACTTCTGACTGCGGTATCCCACTTCTGATGACAGTTGAATAGTATCCCACTTCTGATGACAGTTGAATAGTATCCCACTTCTGATTGCGGTATCCCACTTCTGATGACAGTTGAATAGTATTCCACTTCTGATTGCGGTATCCCACTTCTGATGACAGTTGAATAGTATCCCACTTCTGATTGCGGTATCCCACTTCTGATGACAGTTGAATAGTATCCCACTTCTGATTGCGGTATCCCACTTCTGATTGCGGTATCCCACTTCTGATGACATTTGAATAGTATCCCACTTCTGATTGCGGTATCCCACTTCTGATGACAGTTGAATAGTATCCCACTTCTGATTGCGGTATCCCACTTCTGATGACAGTTGAATAGTATCCCACTTCTGATGACAGTTGAATAGTATCCCACTTCTGATTGCGGTATCCCACTTCTGATGACAGTTGAATAGTATCCCACTTCTGATGACAGTTGAATAGTATCCCACTTCTGATTGCGGTATCCCACTTCTGATGACAGTTGAATAGTATCCCACTTCTGATGACAGTTGAATAGTATCCCACTTCTGATGACAGTTGAATCTGATGACAGTTGAATAGTATCCCACTTCTGATGACAGTTGAATAGTATCCCACTTCTGATGACAGTTGAATAGTATCCCACTTTTGATGACAGTTGAATAGTATCCCACTTCTGATGACAGTTCAATAGGTCGTTAACAATTTTATTAGTCTATGACTTCATAATCAGTCCTCTGACAAAATAGGTCTCTGACATGGTTCTTACTCCTCTGACACGGTTCTTATGCATCTGACACGGTTCTTACGCCTCTGATATGCTTCTTACTCCTCTGACATGGTTCTTACTCCGCTGACATGATGTTGATCCTTCCGACCGATTTCGGCCATGACAACTACTTCGACTCCTAGTCGGCGCGGCGCTCGTGCGCCAGAAAGTGACTCGCGTAGCCGATTTTCGCCTTGAACTTCCGTGCACACTTAGGGCACGTGAGTACACCTTGCTTATAGTATTATTATTTTTGTTTCGTCGACCACGATCCGAAGTGATGCGATGGCAGCCGCGGCTACCTTCCAGAAAGGGACGAGCATTTTCTTAGGGCACCTTTTCTAGCCCCCTCCCCGGCTGGGCGTAGCCTCCCTCCCTGAATAGGGCTGCTTTGTCATCCCGGAGTGGAAGTCCACCGCGCCCGCCGAGTCCGCCTGGAGGGCGCCAGGTGGCCGATACTTGATTTATCCCACTTCTGATTATAGCAGACTTTCGTGATCCCACTTCTGACAACAGTTTAATAGTATCCCACTTCTTATTGTGGTATCCCATTTCTGATAATAGTAGACTATCGTAATCCCACTTTTGATAACAGTTGAGTATGTCGTTAACCATTTTATTGGCCTATGACTTCATTATTAGTCCTCTAACATGGTAATTAGATTTTTGACACGGTAAATAGGTCTCTGACATGATTCTTGCTCCTCTAAATTGGTTCTTAGATGTCTCATATGGTTAATAGTCCTCTGCCATGACATATTTACGTTAGTGGTCTATTCAATAAATATCCTCTGATATAGTATCATGTCTCTGATATGGTTATCACGGGAGACGACAGAGTTTGAAATGTGAGTTAGTGAAGAGACAGGAATATCTGGAGAGCAAATTCACAGCGCCCGCTGAGTCCGCCTGGGGGGCGCCAGGTGAGGGATACATGGTTAATCCCACTTCTGACTGCGGTATCCCACTTCTGATTATAGTAGACTTTCGTGATCCCACTTCTATCTAACTTATGAATGGAGAGTACGTAAGGTGTCACAAAAGGAGTGACAGATCCTTGGTTAATCCCACTTCTGTCTTCTATCTAACTTATGAATGGAGAGTAGGTAAGGTGTCACAAAAGGTGTGACAGATCCTTGGTTAATCCCACTTCTGTCTTCTATCTAACTTATGAATGGAGAGTAGGTAAGGTGTCACAAAAGGAGTGACAGATCCTTGGTTAATCCCACTTCTGTCTTCTATCTAACTTATGAATGGAGAGTAGGTAAGGTGGCACAAAAGGAGTGACAGATCCTTGGTTAATCCCACTTCTGTCTTCTATCTAACTTATGAATGGAGAGTAGGTAAGGTGTCACAAAAGGAGTGACAGATCCTTGGTTAATCCCACTTCTGTCTTCTATCTAACTTATGAATGGAGAGTAGGTAAGGTGTCACAAAAGGAGTGACAGATCCTTGGTTAATCCCACTTCTGTCTTCTATCTAACTTATGAATGGAGAGTAGGTAAGGTGGCACAAAAGGAGTGACAGATCCTTGGTTAATCCCACTTCTGTCTTCTATCTAACTTATGAATGGAGAGTAGGTAAGGTGGCACAAAAGGAGTGACAGATCCTTGGTTAATCCCACTTCTGTCTTCTATCTAACTTATGAATGGAGAGTAGGTAAGGTGTCACAAAAGGAGTGACAGATCCTTGGTTAATCCCACTTCTGTCTTCTATCTAACTTATGAATGGAGAGTAGGTAAGGTGTCACAAAAGGAGTGACAGATCCTTGGTTAATCCTACTTCTGTCTTCTATCTAACTTATGAATGGAGAGTAGGTAAGGTGTCACAAAAGGAGTGACAGATCCTTGGTTAATCCTACTTCTGTCTTCTATCTAACTTATGAATGGAGAGTAGGTAAGGTGTCACAAAAGGAGTGACAGATCCTTGGTTAATCCCACTTCTGTCTTCTATCTAACTTATGAATGGAGAGTAGGTAAGGTGTCACAAAAGGAGTGACAGATCCTTGGTTAATCCTACTTCTGTCTTCTATCTAACTTATGAATGGAGAGTAGGTAAGGTGTCACAAAAGGAGTGACAGATCCTTGGTTAATCCCACTTCTGTCTTCTATCTAACTTATGAATGGAGAGTAGGTAAGGTGTCACAAAAGGAGTGACAGATACTTGGTTAATCCCACTTCTGTCTTCTATCTAACTTATGAATGGAGAGTAGGTAAGGTGTCACAAAAGGTGTGACAGATCCTTGGTTAATCCCACTTCTGGCTTCTATCTAACTTATGAATGGAGAGTAGGTAAGGTGTCACAAAAGGTGTGACAGATCCTTGGTTAATCCCACTTCTGTCTTCTATCTAACTTATGAATGGAGAGTAGGTAAGGTGTCACAAAAGGAGTGTCAGATACTTGGTTAATCCCACTTCTGTCTTCTATCTAACTTATGAATGGAGAGTAGGTAAGGTGTCACAAAAGGAGTGACAGATACTTGGTTAATCCCACTTCTGTCTTCTATCTAACTTATGAATGGAGAGTAGGTAAGGTGGCACAAAAGGTGTGACAGATCCTTGGTTAATCCCACTTCTGTCTTCTATCTAACTTATGAATGGAGAGTAGGTAAGGTGTCACAAAAGGTGTGACAGATCCTTGGTTAATCCCACTTCTGTCTTCTATCTAACTTATGAATGGAGAGTAGGTAAGGTGTCACAAAAGGTGTGACAGATCCTTGGTTAATCCCACTTCTGTCTTCTATCTAACTTATGAATGGAGAGTAGGTAAGGTGTCACAAAAGGAGTGTCAGATACTTGGTTAATCCCACTTCTGTCTTCTATCTAACTTATGAATGGAGAGTAGGTAAGGTGTCACAAAAGGAGTGACAGATACTTGGTTAATCCCACTTCTGTCTTCTATCTAACTTATGAATGGAGAGTAGGTAAGGTGTCACAAAAGGTGTGACAGATCCTTGGTTAATCCCACTTCTGGCTTCTATCTAACTTATGAATGGAGAGTAGGTAAGGTGTCACAAAAGGTGTGACAGATCCTTGGTTAATCCCACTTCTGTCTTCTATCTAACTTATGAATGGAGAGTAGGTAAGGTGTCACAAAAGGAGTGTCAGATACTTGGTTAATCCCACTTCTGTCTTCTATCTAACTTATGAATGGAGAGTAGGTAAGGTGGCACAAAAGGAGTGACAGATCCTTGGTTAATCCCACTTCTGTCTTCTATCTAACTTATGAATGGAGAGTAGGTAAGGTGTCACAAAAGGAGTGACAGATCCTTGGTTAATCCCACTTCTGTCTTCTATCTAACTTATGAATGGAGAGTAGGTAAGGTGTCACAAAAGGTGTGACAGATCCTTGGTTAATCCCACTTCTGTCTTCTATCTAACTTATGAATGGAGAGTAGGTAAGGTGTCACAAAAGGTGTGACAGATCCTTGGTTAATCCCACTTCTGTCTTCTATCTAACTTATGAATGGAGAGTAGGTAAGGTGTCACAAAAGGTGTGACAGATCCTTGGTTAATCCCACTTCTGTCTTCTATCTAACTTATGAATGGAGAGTAGGTAAGGTGTCACAAAAGGAGTGACAGATCCTTGGTTAATCCCACTTCTGTCTTCTATCTAACTTATGAATGGAGAGTAGGTAAGGTGTCACAAAAGGTGTGACAGATCCTTGGTTAATCCCACTTCTGTCTTCTATCTAACTTATGAATGGAGAGTAGGTAAGGTGTCACAAAAGGTGTGACAGATCCTTGGTTAATCCCACTTCTGTCTTCTATCTAACTTATGAATGGAGAGTAGGTAAGGTGTCACAAAAGGTGTGACAGATCCTTGGTTAATCCCACTTCTGTCTTCTATCTAACTTATGAATGGAGAGTAGGTAAGGTGCCACAAAAGGAGTGACAGATCCTTGGTTAATCCCACTTCTGTCTTCTATCTAACTTATGAATGGAGAGTAGGTAAGGTGTCACAAAAGGTGTGACAGATCCTTGGTTAATCCCACTTCTGTCTTCTATCTAACTTATGAATGGAGAGTAGGTAAGGTGTCACAAAAGGAGTGACAGATACTTGGTTAATCCTACTTCTGTCTTCTATCTAACTTATGAATGGAGAGTAGGTAAGGTGTCACAAAAGGAGTGACAGATCCTTGGTTAATCCCACTTCTGTCTTCTATCTAACTTATGAATGGAGAGTAGGTAAGGTGGCACAAAAGGAGTGACAGATCCTTGGTTAATCCCACTTCTGTCTTCTATCTAACTTATGAATGGAGAGTAGGTAAGGTGGCACAAAAGGAGTGACAGATCCTTGGTTAATCCCACTTCTGTCTTCTATCTAACTTATGAATGGAGAGTAGGTAAGGTGGCACAAAAGGAGTGACAGATCCTTGGTTAATCCCACTTCTGTCTTCTATCTAACTTATGAATGGAGAGTAGGTAAGGTGGCACAAAAGGAGTGACAGATCCTTGGTTAATCCCACTTCTGTCTTCTATTTAACTTATGAATGGAGAGTAGGTAACGTGTCACCACAGTACACTGTCCCTTACACCCGGTATGTATGATATTGTTGTTTCCAGAAGCGGACTGGGGCCCCTCCAGCGACGCGTGGGGCGAGCCCGCCGCCGCCGATGAGGCCTGGAGCGACGCGCCAGCCGCCACCGGTAACATACACACATACAATCACGCCTCAAACAGAAACTAACTAACTTTCTTCCATGCTGGCCAGGGAGCGAGAGAAAAACATAGAATATGCCAGTTGCATCTCTCCCGGGCATGCTGTAAAAACCAGCTAAGGGGAGAGGGTTTCAGTATTTTTCATCGAGGCGATGGGCTGACAACTTTTCACTACAGCAATATCTTAAATAACCCTCAAAACGGGCGGAACGACCTTTGCTCAAACATTTAAAACAAAAAATAAACAAAATCAGTACATTTATAAAAATACACAAAACATACATACATATAATCACGCCTTTATCCCTAATGGGGCAGGCAGAGCGTAAACGACCCAAACAAAGGTCGTTCCGCCACGTCTGACAAATTTTAAGGGTTATTTAAGATAGATTTGTAAGTATATTGCTGTAGTGACAGGTTGTCAGCCTGTCGCCTAAATTACAGTATACTGAAACCCTCGGATCCCTTAGCTGGTTTTTACAGCATGCCCGGGAGGAAATGCAGCTGGCACATTCTATGTTTTTCTCTTGCTCCCAGGCCGGCATGGCATGGCATTATATTATGTAATGTTATTTATCTTTGTCCAGCTACGGAGGCAGTGTCGGCGGGTGGGGCAGCACCCAGTGCTAAGTGGCGCTGCGTGTACGAGTTCAC
Organism: Scrobipalpa costella; assembly: GCA_949820665.1. Lineage (NCBI taxonomy): Eukaryota > Metazoa > Arthropoda > Insecta > Lepidoptera > Gelechiidae > Scrobipalpa > Scrobipalpa costella. Next base: position 7,644,334 of record OX463322.1, on the reverse strand, counting down.
CGCTAGGGCTCCAGACGAACTCACCTTGCAACCCGGCGACTTGGTGAGCATTCTAATATAATAGTTCTCCCACCGATTTTCGGTGATGGCGGCCAATCTCCTGGAGATCAGCCAACTGCGCAGGACTTGTTTTGAGTGCCCAAGTGTTTGCGCTACACACAGGTGCACTCTCTATTCCTTCAATCTCTTATTCTGATGGGACAGATTGACTGACACAACCAGAGAGAAATCAGGCGCAGGACCGACTATTTACATGCCCATCCGATAGCATGGATCATCTTATTTTTCAGACAATCAGGTGATGGACCTGCAATGTCCTAACCAAACTAGAAACAACAACACAAAGTCATTGTCCCCCGCCGGGAATCGAACCCGGGACCTCCGGGTCGAGAGCCCATGGCTCAGACCGCTAGACCACGGAGGCAGTTAAATATGATAATATTCTAATATATGGGGTGTAAGGGACAGCGTCCCGCAAACTGATAGTTGCTCAGTCAAGGAAACTGAACAACTATGAGCTGGATTCCTTTTCAGGAAGAGAAACAAAAAATACTTTTTCATAAACAAACATTTCTGATCGAGGTGGCCATATTTAATGGGAAGGACAATGTTTTTTACGTCTCCAGAAAGAATTTCCTGGTGATAGTTGTTCAGTTTCCCTAGAGCCCGATGGTGTAGTGGATAGGGCCGCTGCCTCCTGAGCGGGAGGTCGTGGTTCGAATCCCACCACGTACCAATGTGTTTTTCGGTTTTCGAATTTCATATGTACGTTTATTCGGCGCTTTTTCCGTGCTTTGGAAGGCACGTTAAGCCGTTGGTCCCGGTTAATATCGTTTAATACCGTAGATATTAGTCGTTAAGCCATATCAGAGGCCAGTGCTAAGCATTGGCGGCTTGAAAACTCTGACCTGATCTAGGATTGGGTCTGGTTTGCCTAATGGGTTGCGGAGGTCAGATGGCAGTCGCTCTGTGTAAAAACCAGTACCCTCGTTCAATCACCTAGATTAGGAAGCCGACCCCGTGAGATACGGGATAAGGCTAGGGAGATGATGAGTTGTTCAGTTTCCAACCCCTATCAGTTTGCGGGACGCTGTCCCTTACATCTGGTATACGTAGAGTGGGACAAACCACGCTAGAAAAATATACAGGGTGTGAAAAAAGTACTGCATTCCTTACATACATACATACATATAATCACGCCTTTATCCCTAATGGGGTAGGCAGAGCGTAAACAACCTAAACAAAGGTCGTTCCGCCACGTCTGACAAAGTTTTGAGGGTTATTCAAGATGGTTTTGTACGTATATTGCTGTAGTGACAGGTTGTCAGCCCATCGCCTTAATTACAATATACTGAAACCCTCAGATCCCTTAGCTGGTTTTTACAGCTTGCCCGGGAGGAAATGCAGCTGGCACATTCTATGTTTTGCATTCCTTTACACGACGTAATGTAGTGACATAGAAGTTAAACCACACAGTAAATAAAATAAGTAAGAAAAAATGTTATTATGATATTCATCATCTCCCTAGCCTTATCCCGTATCTCACGGGGTCGGCTTCCTAATCTAGGGGATTGAACGAGGGTACTGGTTTTTACACAGAGCGACTGCCATCTGACCTCCGCAAACCAGAAGGGAAACCAGACCCAATCCTAGATTAGGTCAGAGTTTTCAAGCCGCCAATGCTTAGCACTGGCCTCTGATATGGCTTAACGCCTAATGTCTACGGTATTAAACGATATTAACCGGGACCAACGGCTTAACGTGCCTTTCGAAGCACGGAAAAAGCACCGAATAAACGTACATGTGAAATTCTAAAACCGAAAAACACATTGGTACTTGGTGGGATTCGAACCACGAACTCCCGCTCAGGAGGCAGCGGCCCTATCCACTACACCATCGGGTTCTCATCATTATTAAAGTGAATATTATGTAAAATTCTCCCATGCTGGACTGGGAGTGACAGAAAAACATAAATTGTGCCATAGTAATTCCAACACAGTTTTAGAATAAAGGTAAACAAAGTTTCATGTCCTTTTAATCAAAAAACATACTTCAAACATAAATTATATGTGTTTGCAAATCAGTTAAATTACTAAAACGACTATTTTTATTATGTTTTCATATCTAATAGCAAAATCTTATTTTTAAACAAGATTTCCTTTACTTTGTTTGCCTTTATTCTTAAAATGAGTTGGAAATACTATATATGTATTTTTAATACTATGTATGTATTTTTAATTTTATTTTAATTTAGGTGTACGAAGCGCCTGCACCTCGAGCCGACTCCGAGCCGGGCTGGAGATGGGGGACCGCCAGAGGTAACGTAACTAGTCTAATATTACAGAAATAACTGCCTCCGTAGTCTAGTGGCTAGTGCCATGAACTCCAGATCCGGAGGTCCTGGGTTCGATTCCCAGGGGGTAAAACACAAAGTTGATTTATCACTTTGTGAATTTTTCCCCAGTTTGGGTAAGACATTGCAGGCTGAATCACGCTTCGAAGGGCACGTTAAGCCGCCGGTCCCGGTCGCTGTCTTTGATAGTGGTCGTTACACAAAACCATGTCAGAGGCCTGACACACCAGATTCTGTATATTGCAATTTAGGCGATGTGCTGACAACCTGTCACTACAGCAATATACCTACAAATCTTAAATAACCCTCAAAACTTTGTTACACGTGGCAGAACGACCTTTGTTTAGGTCATTTACGATCTGCCTACCATTAGGGATAAAGGCGTGATTATATTTTAGGAGTTAAAGGTTGAAGCCAATTGGCTTAGTGTTGATGGATGGGAGTTGGGTAGCTTCCCCCGTGGTCGGGTGTTGTGACCACGTGACCAGGGGACCGAAGTCTAACCGGACAAGTTTGGAACTTGTATGTCTGTTATCTTCCATGCTGGACTGGGAGCGAGAGAAAAACTTAGAATGTGCCCGCTGAATTTCTTCCCGGGCATACTGAAAATCCCAGCTAAGGGATCGGAGGGTTTTGGTATCTTGCAATTTAGGCGATGGGCTGACAACCTGTCCATCTCCCTAGCCTTGTCCCGTATCTCAAGGGGTCGGCTTCCTAATCTAGGGGATTGAACGAGGGTACTGGTTTTTACACAGAGCGACTGCCATCTGACCTCCGCAACCCAGAAGGGAAAACCAGACCCAATCCTAGATTAGGTCAGAGTTTTCAAGCCGCCAATGCTTAGCACTGGCCTCTGTAAGGGCTTAACGACTAATATATCTACGGTATTAAACGATATTAACCGGGACCAACGGCTTAACGTGCCTTCCGAAGCACGGAAAAAGCACCGAATAAACGTACATATGAAATTCGAAAACCGAAAAACACATTGGTACGTGGTGGGGTTCAAACCACGACCTCCCCGCTCAGGAGGCAGCGGCCCTATCCACTACACCATCGGGCTCTCTACAGCAATATACCTACAAATCTTAAATAACCCTCAAACAATTGGCTTAGTGTTGATGATGAGAGTCGGGTAGCTACCTACCGAAGTCCAACCGGACAAGTTTGGAACTTGTATATATGCAGATCTCTGAGAAAACTTCGATACCGCGTTTCAGAACTTGTGTTTCTTGATGTGACGCCATCTGTCGGCTACAATGTGTATGTATTGTTTCTCTGCGCAGGTACATCCGGCTGGTTCCCGGAGTCCTACGTGGAGGACATCAGTATGTCTTCGACAGCCTACGCGGCCGAGGTCATTGAACCCCTCGCGCCTAAGACTCAGCTGCAAGGTAATATTATTTAGTCGAGTGCTCTTCCACGGTGGACTGGGAGCGATAGAAAAACATAGAATGTGCCAACTGCATCTTTAAAAGATTCTACAGACATCAAATTACCAATAAACCTTAAAAAGGTTTGTCTTGGCACTGCACATTCCTCCTTAACCTAATAAAAAAAAACTTAATTAACTTTAAAAAAATCATAACATGTTCATTTTTACTAAAAACAGCACACATTTTTTTTTAAATACGACACATACTTAAAATAATAAATAAAATTAAAATAATTTTGCGTAATAACAATAAAATATAATTTGAGTCGGAGAATGGTTCGTAAACGCAAGTTAATCTAATTGATCAACAACACCGTGTTTACTCCAAGTTCCTGCACTCCTCCCGGGCATGCTGTAGAAACCAGCTAAGGGATCCAAGGGTTTTGGTGAATGACTGTCCCTAATTTTATTTATTTATTTCTTGTAATATGGACATTGTTTCTGGAATAAAAACCTATTATTATTATTATTTATTATTATTTTCTTCCATGCTGGACTGGGAGTGATAGAAAAACATAGAATGTTCCAGCTGCCCTTCCTCCCGGGCATGCTGTTGAAGTCAGCAAAAGGGGCTCGAGGGTTACAGTGTATTGTAATTTAGGCGATGGGCTGACAACCTGTCACTATAGCAATACATATTACAATCTAAAATTGCCCTCAATTTTTGTCAGACGTGGCGAAAGCGCCTTTTACGAGGCGTTAAACGCGTATGTATGTATGAATTATTTAGGCGATGGGCTGACAACCTGTCACTACAGCAATACACAGATCTATCTGAAATGGCCCTCATTACTTGTCAGACGTGGCGCAATGACCTTTGTTTGGGTCGTTGACGCTCTGCCTACCCCATTCGGGATAAAGGCGTGATTATATGTATGTATGTATTGCCCAATGTCCTTTTTAAAGGACATTAGTATTTTATTCTATTAAAAAAATTGCCACCGTATTTCTAAGTATTTATTACATTTTGTTTGCAGGTATAGCGGAAGTACCGGAAGCGGAAATTGCGAACGACCTCGGAGGCGCCATGCCGGTAGTCGGTAAGACAATCGTTCCGCTCTGCTTCCCTGCTTCTGTCGAGTGGGTATCGAGTCTATCGACCCGATGAACCCTGATGTCAGAGTTTTTAAACCGCCTAGTAGCACAACTATCAGGCCTCTGACATGATTTGAGTAACGACCACTTTCAAAGACAGCGACCGGGACCGACGGCTTAACGTGCCCTCCGAAGCACGAAATCTTTGTCTTTTTCGGACAATCAGGTGATTCAGCCTGCAATGTCCTAACCAAACTGGGGAAAAATTCACAATGTGATAAATTCTCAAATATCAACTTTTGTGTTTCCTTCCTTGGTAATCGAACCCAGGACCTCCGGATCGGGAGTCCATGGCACTAGCCACTAGACCACGGAGGCAGTTACGCTCTGCTTATCCTATTAGGAATAGGCAGAGCGTGATCGGTGGGAGGACTGTTATCAGTTTGCGTGAAGCTGTCCCTTACACCCGGCAATATCTTACGTCATCATCGGCATTGTCAAGAAAAACATAGAATGTGCCAGCTGCAATTCCTCCCGGTCATCCAGTAAAAATCAGGTAAGGGATCCGAGGGTTTCAGTATATTGCAATTTAGGCGATGGGCTGACAACCTGTCACTACAGCAATATACCTACAACTATATTTTAAACAACCCTCAAAACTTTGTCAGACGTGGCGGAACGACCTTTGTTTAGGTCGTTTACGCTCTACCTACCCCATTAGGGATAAAGGCGTGATTATATGTATGTATGTATTATCTTACGTTGACTGTTTCTGTATCAAGATTGTAGTATAGTGTAATTAAATAGGTATATCCTTATTTATTGTTCATGTACCTAATTTGTATTCATATTGTGCACGTCTTATCCGCTTTACGTTTTATGCTATCTTACTTCTTAGGTCTGCTGTAAGACATTTCATACATACATAAAATCACGCCTTTATTCCTTACGGGGTAGGCAGAGCGTTTAACGCCTCGTAAAAGGCGCTTTCGCCACGTCTGACAATAATTGAGGGCAATTTTAGATTGAAATGTGTATTGCTATAGTGACAGGTTGTCAGCCCATCGCCTAAACTACAATACACTGTAACCCTCGAGTCCCTTTTGCTGACTTCTACAGCATGCCCGGGAGGAAGGGCAGCTGGAACACGCTATGTTTTTCTATCTCTCCCAGTCCAGCATGGAAGGCATTTCATTTTAGAAATAAGCAGTACCTGTTGTGTCTTGATTCCTATGTAATTGTTCTGTGTATGTTTCTGTGTACAATAAACTGTTAAATAAATAAAAATTGTCTTTTGACTTGCCAGAAGGTGGCGACTTCTACATAGCCGCATACCCTTACGCTTCCCCGGAGCCGGGCGACCTGAACTTCGAGGGTGGTGAGAGGATCGAGGTCATCCGGCGGGATGGGGACTGGTGGACCGGCAGGATTGGCAGCAGGTCAGTGTATCGCTGTGGTCTTCAACCATTTTGACTACGCGACCCCCTTGCATATAACCTAACTTTGCTGATTTTCTTTAGGTTTAGTAATAAAAAAAAAAAACCTAACCTAACCTAACCTAACCTTACCTTACCTAAGCTAACCTAACCTTACCTTACCTTAGCGTACCGAATAAGGTTGATAAGAAGAAGAAAATGTTTACCAAAGTCAGGTACCCTCTGCTCCTGGAACTAGGATAAAAAAAAACAAAACCTTATCTTACCTAAACTAACCTAACCTAACCTAACCTAACCTTACCTAACCTAACCTAAGCTATCCTAACCTAACCAGTATCAAATATCTGAGCTTTTGTCTGTGTTACTCATTTTAATGCTAAGTTAGTTTATCATGTTACTACTTTGTATAAAAGTGAACCAAATAAATAATATTAAAAAATAAACCTAACCTTATCTTACCTAACCTAACCTAACCTTATCTTACCTTACCTAACCTAACCTTACCAGTGGCACAACTGCGAGAACTGGTATGCATGGGAAAGTATAATAGCAAACACAGTCTCCCATAGAGAGGTTAAGAGAAAAAAAAACCTTACCTTACCTAGCCTTACCTTACATTATCTAACCTAACCTTACCTTACATTACCTAACCCAACGGTGAGCACAAGGCACGTGTATGGGGATATGCACGTCGTCAGGACGGTCGAGTGTTGGGTGTTGACATAATTCATGCCAATTTATACCAGCTTTCTATCATTTTTTATATTTTTCAAATGGCAACACTGCCTGATTGGCAGAATTGGTTTATAAAAACTAACGTACACTTGGCCGAGGGTTCAGTCTTCCTGAGAATTTGTAAGGAAATATAGTTTGCTGAAAATACTGAAGAATAAATATCAAGTGATTCAGCCTTCAGCCTTAAGTTTTATTTTACATACAAAAATTTATCTGGCGAGTCTTTTTATCTTTCATACTGGACTGGGAGAGAAAGAAAAACATAGAATGTTCCAGTTGCCCTTCCTCCCGGGCATGCTGTATAAGTCAGCAAAAGGGATTCGAGGGTTACAGTGTATTGTAATTTAGGCGATGGGCTGACAACCCGTCACTACAGCAATACACATTACAATCTAAAATTGCCCCCAATTTATGTCAGACGTGGCGAAAGCGCCTTTTAGGAGGCGTTTTACGCTCTGCCTAACCCGTAAGGGATAAAGGCGTGATTTTATGTATGTATGTATGAGTCTTTTTAGTCATTTTCTCCAGTAGATCACAATGGGTACACCATTTTCCCATCAAATTTTTAATACTGGGCAATGAAAAGTAGTGTAAAAGAATTCAATCGTCAAGGGAACTATTAGCGAACATTTTGTACATACATACATACATATATTCACGCCTTTATCCCTAATGGGGTAGGCAGAGCGTAAACGACCACAACAAGGGTCGTTTCGCCACGTCTGACAAGTTTTGAGGGTTATTTAAGATATATTCGTAGGTATATTGCTGTAGTGACAGGTTGTCAACCCATCGCCTAAATTGCAATACACTGACTCCCTCGGATCCCTTAGCTGGTTTTTACAGCATACCCGGGAGGAAATGCAGCTGGCACATTCTATGTTTTTCTCTCGCTCCCAGGCCAGCATGGAAGTTTTGTAAGAGAGTTGTTTGAGAACATTTTGTAACCAGAATTAATTTATCTATGCGTACAAACAATCAATATTAATAAGGAATACGATAATAAAAAAAAGACAAATAATTGAGATTATGAGACGCAATTAAAATAACATCCTATATGTTTTTCTTCCATGCTGGACTGGGAGCGAGAGAAAAACATAGAATGTGCCAGCTGCATTTCCTCCCGGGCATGCTGTAAAAACCAGCTAAGGGATCCGAGGTTTTCTGTATATTGCAATTGACGCGATCGGCTGACAACCTGTCACTACAGCAATATACGTACAAATCTATCTTAAATAAACCTCATAACTTTGTCAGACGTGGCGGACCGACCTTTGTTTAGGTCGTTCACGCTCTGCCTACCCAATTAGGAATAAATGCGTGATTATGTGTGTGTGTATGTTTTTCATATTCTGTATATTTAGTTACTTGAGAAACAAAATGGATTGGTAGTATCCATACTTTCCTACCCTCTATTCATAAAAAAACACTGTCACCTTCCCCAGAACGGGCATATTCCCCTCCAACTACGTGACGAAAGACGCGACGACTGACGCAGCGGCAGACGCAATTCCAACCATACCGGAAGCGGCCGAGCCGGAACCAGTGTACGAGGTCAAACAAGCAGTGTATGAGCCGGTCGCAGCGCCTATATCACCACCCGCACAGGTAACTAGAGTGACGACAGACGCAGCGACTGACGCAATTCCAACCATACCGGAACCAGTGTACGAGGTCAAACAAGCAGTGTATGAGCCGGTCGCAGCGCCTATATCACCACCCGCACAGGTAACTAGAGTGACGACAGACGCAATTCCTACCATACCGGAACCAGTGTACGAGGTCAAACAAGCAGTGTATGAGCCGGTCGCAGCGCCTATATCACCACCCGCACAGGTAACTAGAGTGACGACAGACGCAGCGACTGACGCAATTCCAACCATACCGGAACCAGTGTACGAGGTCAAACAAGCAGTGTATGAGCCGGTCGCAGCGCCTATATCACCACCCGCACAGGTAACTAGAGTGACGACAGACGCAATTCCTACCATACCGGAACCAGTGTACGAGGTCAAACAAGCAGTGTATGAGCCGGTCGCAGCGCCTATATCACCACCCGCACAGGTAACTAGAGTGACGACAGACGCAGCGACTGACGCAATTCCAACCATACCGGAACCAGTGTACGAGGTCAAACAAGCAGTGTATGAGCCGGTCGCAGCGCCTATATCACCACCCGCACAGGTAACTAGAGTGACGACAGACGCAATTCCTACCATACCGGAACCAGTGTACGAGGTCAAACAAGCAGTGTATGAGCCGGTCGCAGCGCCTATATCACCACCCGCACAGGTAACTAGAGTGACGACAGACGCAGCGACTGACGCAACGACAGACGCAGTGGCAGATGCTACGATAGACGCAGCAGCAGACGCAGGACGAGAGACGTATTGACTTAACAAAAGCAACGACAAACTTAGCGATAGACGCGACGACAGACGCAGCGACAGACGCAGAACCGACGACAAATTTAGTGATAGACTTAATGAGGGACGTAGCGATAGACGCGACTATACAATACAATACAATACAAGATACTTTATTGCACAAAGAAACACAAATACATACAGCAGAAAAGTAAGGAACAAAACAGTACAATATAGGCGGCCTTATTGCTAAAGCAGCAATTTCTACCAGGCAACCTTTGGGTAGTAGGATACTACATAGCAGATAGCGGGATAGTGCATACTAAGTTAATCTTAATACTTAAACAATATAAATACTACTAAATAAATACATACATAAAATAAACTAATATATATATATATATATATCCTTACCTACCTTATCCCGTATCTCACGGTGTTGGCTACCTAATGTAGGTGATTCAACGAGGGTACTGGTTTTTACACAGAGCGACTGCCATCTGACCTCCGCAACCCAGAAGGGAAACCAGACCCAATCCTAGATTAGGACAGAGTTTTCAAGCCGCTAATGCTTAACACTGGCCTCTGACATGGCTTAACGACTAAATAATTACAGTGATTTAATAAAATGGTATCATAAAACCTATATAGTCAGGTTTGTCTTGAAACCATACGCCCTCGCTCAAACGTTACATTACATTCCCTTAAATAAATACATAATAAAAACGAAAAACATGGAAGTACTATAAAAATCTAACAAATTTACAACATTATAATATTCTTTAAAAATATCATGTTTACTAGAATTAATACACTAAGGCTCGTATTCATGAAGCGATATCAAACTGGAGAGCAATATTAAGTATGGATTTGACAGGCCAGTTTGTACTGAAATGACATTACTGATACGAACTCAAACTCGCTGTCACTCTTGAGAGCTGACTAAAAATACGGCCCTAACACAGATAATTCAAGATGTACACATAGACAAACAATACAAAGAAATGACATTGTCAGAACTGACATTTTAATACAAACTGACCAATATTAATTGCTCTCAAGTTTGAGATCGCTTCATAAATACGAGCCTTAAACATTACATTCATACTCCCAGGAACAGAAATCAAATCAAGACAAACAATACAAAGAAATGACATTGTCAGAACTGACATATTAATACAAACTGACCAATATTAATTGCTCTCAAGTTTGAGATCGCTTCATAAATACGAGCCTTAAACATTACATTAATACTCCCAGGAACAGAAATCGTCTACTCCAATATCGTCGGAAGTGGCCGCCATCACAGACTCCGCGAACGGGGCGGGGGCGGCGGCCGCGCGGCCGGGCTCAGTCGCGCGCCGGGACTCCGGCCGGGACTCGGGCCGGGACTCCGCCCTCGGGCGCCGCAAGAACGAGATCGCTCAAGCTATCGCCAACTACACCGCTACCAGGTAACAAATATACAACGTGTAACAGATTCACTTGTTCAGTATCGATAACTGAGCCCTATCAGTTTGTAGGACGCTGTCCCTTACACCCGGTATAAATAATTACAATTCTTTAAAAAAATAACTAATGCACTTAAGATATACAACGTGTAATATTAAGGGGTATATGCATCATGAAATGTTTGAATCTGCCCATGAAACTGAACAACTTTCCATAAGGAACAAAGGTCCAAATACGAATAAAAAAAATTACTGCGCATACTAAATGCACTATTAGCTGATGCATTTTGAATGGAAAGTCAACAAAAAAAAGTAAAAAAGTTTCTTCCATGCTGGCCTGGGAGCAAGAGAAAAACATAGAATGTGCCGGCTGCATTTCCTCCCGAGCATGCTGTAAAAACCAGCTAAGGGATCCGAGGGTTTCGGTATATTGTGATTTAGGCGATGGGCTGACAACCTGTCACTACAGCAATATACCTACAAATCTATCTTGAATAACCCTCAAAACTTCGTCAGACGTGGCGGAATGACCTTAGTTTAGGTCGTTTGCGCTCTGCCTACCCCATTAGGGATAAAGGCGTGATTTTATGTATGTATGTATGTAAGGGACAGCGTCCTACAAACTGACCACCAAGAAATACTTTAAGGAAGTGAAAATAAAATTGGCTTTTCCATACTAAATGTCCACCTCGATCAGACAATTTGTATGCAAAACAATTTGTTTTTTCACTTCCTGAAAGAATTTCCCGTTGGAAGTTGTTCAGTGTCGTTGACTTAGCAATCCCTATCAGTTTGTGGGACGCTGTCCCTTACACCCCTTATTAAGTTGTAGAATTTTGTGCACAAAAATGGCAACACCAGTCTGCTTCGCCTTTTGGGTATCGGATAATCAGTTCAGTTTGGTTTGAGCCGTGGAGGAGAGAAGTTGTCTCAGAAATGCAGCTGGCACATTCTATGTTTTTCTCTCGCTCCCAGTCCAGCATGGAAGAATAGTACTACTATATTCCACTTATTTTGCGAGGAAACATAAATATAGAATGTACCAGCTGATGCTGTTTGCAGTTACACCAACATAGAATCTGCCTGTCTGTTCAAATGTGATTCTTTTCCAGTGCGGAACAACTGTCCCTTACTAAAGGCCAACTGTTAGTTGTGCGGAAGAAAGCGGACAGCGGGTGGTGGGAGGGAGAGCTGCAAGCCAAAGGAAGGAACCGACAAGTGGGCTGGTTCCCCGCTAGCTACGTCAAGGTCAGTTGAAGGTCAAGGTCAACTAAGGTCACCTTGATTCAGAAGGCAGCTTGAATTACAAGTTAAACGCAGAAACAGACAAGTAAGATGGTTCCCTGCCAGCTATGTGAAGGTTAGTTGGGTTTAAGGTCATCTTAGGTCATCTGGTTTCAGAAGGCAGCTTGAATTACAAGCTAAAGAACGAAACAGGCATGTGGGATGGTGCCCTGTTAGCTACGTCAAGGTCATTTGGATTCAAGGTCATCTAAAGTCATCTACGTTCAGAAGGCAGCTTAAACTACAAGTCAAAGGAAAAAACAGACAAGTGGAGTGGTTCCCCGCTAGCTACGTCAAAATCAGTTGAAGGTCAAGGTCATCTAAGGTCATCTAGATTTAGAAGGCAGCTTAAATTACAAGCCAAAAGAAGAAACAGACAAGTAGGGTGGTTCCCTGCTAGCTACGTCAAGGTCAGTTGAAGGTCAAGGTCATCTAGGTTCAGAAGGCAGATTGAATTACAAGCCAAATTAAGAAACAGACAAGTGGGATGTCAAGGTCAGTTGCGTTCAAGGTCAAGTAAGGTCATCTTGTTTCATCAGGCAGCTTGAATTACATGCTAAAGGAAAAACAGACAAGTAGGGTGGTTTCCTGCTAGCTACGTCAAGGTCAGTTGAAGTTCAACGACATCTAAGTTCAGAAGGCAGATTTAATTACAAGCTAAAGGCAAAAACAGACAAGTCAGCTAGCTACGTCAAGGTCAGTTGGGTTCAAGTACAAGTGCAGATTTTTTGATATCGGTTTTTGAGTTTATTCGTTACAAACATACACTCAAAAATTCAAAAATACAAATCTTTCCTTTGATATACTAGATTTTTGCACCACAATTTCACCAGCGGCTTACTTAATGAGTTTTCCCGTGGGAATCAGCTGTTTTCCCGCGGTAAAATGTAACCAATTTTACTCAGGTTGAACTTAGCTTTGTAATGGTAAAAGAAGTTTTGAAATCGGTCCAGTAGTTTTTAAGTTTATTCGTTACAGACATACACACCAAAATCCAAAAAATACATATCTTTCCTTTTTACAATACTTTGCGACGCAATTTTACGCGCGGCTTGCTTAATGAGGAATGGTGAAAGAATTTTTGAAATCTGTTCAGTAGTTTTTGAGTTTATTTGTTACTAACATACACACAAAAATAGAAAAATACAAATCGTCCTTTTTTATACATACATATAATCACGCCTTTATCCCTTATGGGGTAGGCAGAGCGTAAACGGCCCATAGGTCGTTCCGCCACGTCTGACAAAGTTTTCAGTGTTATTTAAGATATATTGATTTCTAGGTATATTGCTGTAGTGACAGGTTGTGAGCCCATCGCCTAAATTACAGTATACTGAAACCCTCGGATCCCTTAGCTGGTTTTTACAGCATGCCCGAGAGGAAAAGCAGCTGGCACATTCTATGTTTTTCTCTCACTTCCGGGCTTCTTTTTTATAATATTAGTATATATTATAACCATTTATTCCGTATGTGCAGTTGCTGCAGTCGTCAGGTCGCACGTCAGGTCGCACGACGCCCGTGCTCTCCAAAATGGACGCCATGCCCGCTGAGACTGTCATCGACAAGGTAAGGACGATGCATTCAATTAGTTACAGTGGAATGAAGATGAAGAAGATGCACAGATATCATGGGTTCACTTTATACGCCATTCCTTTCAAATTTGAAAAACTAATACGCTATATACCTACTAGTCAAAACAGCAACTTTTTATGAAATATCAACAACGCTTTTTTGTATGAAAATAGTGGTCACTCGACACGACAGTAAATATTTATTACTCAATTCAATAAAATGCATTTTTTTTTAATGATGAATGTGTTCCACAGTATTTTTAGCCATCAGTTTCAAATATAAACCGACGGAGAGGCCGACATGACCTCTATGGAACAAATCAAAGAAAAGATTGAGGTCACGTCTTCTCCTTAACTTATCTTAAGTTAAGGAGAAGACTGAATACAGAGTTGGCGAGCAAAGCTCTTAAATTTATGATGATACAATACAATACAAAATTCTTTATTGCACAAAGAAACACATACAACAGAAATAAAAAGGAACAAACGTGACAGTACAATATAGGCGGCCTTATTGCTAAAGCAGCAATTTCTACCAGGCAACCTTTGGGTATAGAAATTTGATGATGATTGTTATATGAAAGAAATAATAAATTCGCCTTGGTCAGGACTTTAAAAAATATTATTAATTCCAATCTTAATTTGTCAATCATTTTATAGTTCTTGATTAAACGACACGGCTAGTTGTTGGTAACGTCGATAAAGCTATGATATATTCGCCACTCCCGCTACATCCTCGGTAGCTCAGTTGGCAGAGCGACGGTCCACTATTCCGAAGGTCGCAAGTTCAACTCCTGCCCGAGACGAATTTATTATAATTTATGTATATATAAATCCATGCTGGAATACGTTTCTGTACATTGAAATTTAGGCGATGGGCTGATAACCTGTCACTACAGCAATATATCTACAAATATATCTTAAATAACCCTCAAAACTTTGTCAGACGTGGCGGAATGATCTTTGTTTAGATCGTTTACGCTCTGCCTACCCCATCAAAGATAAAGGCGTGATTATATGTATGTATGAATTATCATGTGTATTTGTTTTCAGGTGATCGCTCTGTATCCATACACGGCTCAAAATGCGGACGAATTGAGCTTCGAGAAAGATGACATCATAGCAGTGACCGACCGCAGCCAGGACCCCGCCTGGTGGCAGGGTATGTACAGCAGTGGGTGTAAGGGACAGGGTGTAAGGGACATCATAGCAGTGACCGACCGCAGCCAGGACCCCGCCTGGTGACAGGGTATGTACAGCAGTGGGTGTAAGGGACAGGGTGTAAGGGACATCATAGCAGTGACCGACCGCAGCCAGGACCCCGCCTGGTGGCAGGGTATGTACAGCAGTGGGTGTAAGGGACAGGGTGTAAGGGACATCATAGCAGTGACCGACCGCAGCCAGGACCCCGCCTGGTGGCAGGGTATGTACAGCAGTGGGTGTAAGGGACAGGGTGTAAGGGACATCATAGCAGTGACCGACCGCAGCCAGGACCCCGCCTGGTGGCAGGGTATGTACAGCAGTGGGTGTAAGGGACAGGGTGTAAGGGACATCATAGCAGTGACCGACCGCAGCCAGGACCCCGCCTGGTGGCAGGGTATGTACAGCAGTGGGTGTAAGGGACAGGGTGTAAGGGACATCATAGCAGTGACCGACCGCAGCCAGGACCCCGCCTGGTGGCAGGGTATGTATAGAAATAGTCCTCCCATCAGCCTGCAATGTCCTGACCAAACAACGCAAAGTCATTGTCCCCCGCCGGGAATCGAACCCGGGACCTCCAGGTCGAGAGCCCATGGCTCAGACCGCTAGACCACGGAGGCAGTTGGGGGGGAGGGATTTATAGCAGTACATTAAATATGATGTAAGGGACATCATAGCAGTCACTGACCGCAGCCAGGTACTCGTCTAGTGGCAGGATATATAAACCTACCGATTTTCTGTGATGGCGGCCAATCTCCCAGACCTGCGCAGGACTAGATTTTAGTGCCCAAGTGTCTACACACAGGTGCACTCGCTATTCCTTCAATCTCTTATTCTGATGGGACAGATTGACTGACACGACCAGAGAGAAATCAGGCGCAGGACCGACTATTTACATGCCCATCCATCATCTCCCTAGCCTTATCCCGTATCTCACGGGGTCGGCTTCCTAATCTAGGGGATTGAACGAGGGTACTGGTTTTTACACAGAGCGACTGCCATCTGACCTCCGCAACCTAGAAGGGAAACCAGACCCAATCCTAGATTAGGTCAGAGTTTTCAAGCCGCCAATGCTTAGTACTGGCCTCTGATATGGATATATTTACATGCCTATCCGACAGCATGTATCATCTTACTTTTCGGACAATCAGGTGATCAGCCTGCAATGTCCTAAACAAACTAGAAACAACAACACAAAGTCATTGTCCCCCGCCGGGAATCGAATCCGGGACCTCCAGGTCTAGCCCATGGCTCAGACCAGAAGCAGTTAGGGGGAAGGGGTATGTATAGCAGTACATCATACAGGGTGTAAGGGGACATCATAACAGTCACCGACCGCAGCCAGGACCGGTTAAACAATTAACAGCAATTAATTAATAGCGGTCTGGCGGCGGTTTCACACGCGCTAAATGAGATTTCCCGTGGGAGTGAGATGTTTTCCCGCGGTAAAAAGATTGCCTATGTCTGTTCTCAGGACCCCACCTATGAGTCCTACCAAATTCCATCAAAAATGGATGTCAACAAGTATTTTAATTTAAAATATAGTATGTAAAAAAAATAGCTGACTATATTTTAGGGTGTGATTCTATCCATGAAACTGAACAATTTTCCCCAAGGAACATAGGTCGAAATATTTAAAAAGTTTGGACCCTCCATACAAATTGACTCGTTCCGCTGGCACCATTTGTATGGGAGAGCCAAATATTTTGTTCATATTTCGACCCATGTTCTTCCATGCTGGACTGGGAGCGATAGAAAAACATAGAATTTGCCAGCAGCATTTCCTCCCGGGCATGCTGTAAAAACCAGCTAAGGGATTCGAGGGTTTCAGTGTATTGTAATTTAGGCGCTGGGCTGACAACCTGTCGGAACAGCAATATACCTACAATCCTATCTATAAATAACTCTCAAAACTTTGTCAGACTTGGCGAAACGACCTTGGTTTAGGTAGTTTACGCTCTGCCTACCCCATGACGGATAAAGGCGTGAATTTATGTATGTATTATTGCTTGCAGGAGAGCTGCGCGGTATGACCGGACTGTTCCCCAGTAACTACGTCACCAAACTTGTCAACTAAACTATATTCTAGTTAATATAATCATGTTACAGTCTAAAATTGCCCTCAGTTTTTGTCAGACGTGGCGAAAACGCCCTTTTTCGAGGCGTTTGACGCTCTGTCTACCCCGTAAGGGATAAAGGCGTGATTTTATGTATGTATGTATGTATAATCATGTTCCACATAAAAACCTAAGGTTAACTAGAAAACGCTTAAAATTATATAAGGTCATTTTAAATCAAGTGCTAATATTAAAACGTGTAAATCTACCTATGAAACTGAACAACTTTCCCTAAGGAACATAGATTGAAAAACGAATAAAAAAAATGGACCTTCCATACAAAATGCTGATAGCGCAATAGTATGGGAAGTCAATTTTTCTTTTTCGTATTTCGACCTATGTTCCTTAGAGAAAGTTGTTCAGTTTTATGGGTAGATCAACACGTTTCAATATTTGCTCTTTATTTTTAATCGTTTTAAATGACCTTATATAATCATATTCCACATAAAAACCTAAGCTAAACTAGAAAACGCTTAAGATTATATAATTCACGTGTTAGCAATGTTAAATTAGATATTTATTGTATCGTGTTTTAAATCAATCATTCCATCTTTTTATAAAATAATAAGTATTTTGATTGCTACCCTGTAAACGGCTTTACAACAAAGAAATGTCTTACATCAGATCTAATAAGTATTTATTAGTTTTTTTGTTATATACCTAGATCTATCTTTAACAATATTTAAGTCATGAATATTAAATGTTCAATGTAGAAGCAATTTATGTATAGAGTAGATAATTCTGCATTTTTCTAATCCGGTTTTAGAATAAAGGTAAACAAAGTTTCATGTCTTTTAATCGATGATGTTGTTTCTAAAATATTTTTTAGCTATTAGATATGACAACATAATGAAATAGTAGTATTAGTAATTTAACTAATTTGCCAACACGTATCATTTATTTTAGAAATGTGTTGGAACTTTGTTTACCTTTATTCTAAAACCGAATTGAAAATACTATAGATCTATTGCATCTGCACTTATTTACTCCTACCATCACATAAGCGAATTCCGAGTTATTTTTATTTACAATTATGTTCTGTCGAGTGGGTATCGAGTCGATTGACCGATGAACCCTGGTGTCAGATTTTTCAAACAGCCTAGTAGCACAACTAATAGGCCTCTGACATGTTTTTTTTTTAGTACGGAATAATTTTTCTTTTACACAATCAGGTGATTAAGCCGGGAAAATTTTACAAATATTAACTTAATATATAAACCCAGGACCTCCGGATCGGGAGCCCATTGCTCCGACCACTATACCACGGAGGCAGTCTGTTTACTATTTATTTAAAAGTAATTTATTGTTAAATGCTAATTAAAGAGTATTATGAATGTAATCGAATAACATGTTATGTGTAGCAAAAGTAATCCTTTAGTGAAATAAATGTTACTGCTTAAATAATGACTATTTTATTTATTATATTCCATGCTGGCCTGGGATCGAAGAGTAAAACATAGAATGTGCCAGCTGCATTTTCTCCCGGGGATGCTGTAAAAGCCGAGGGTTTCCGGTATATTGTAATTTAGGCGATGAGCTGACAACCTGTCAGTACAGGAATATATACAAATTTATCTTAAACAACCTTCAAAACTTTGTCGCAACGACCTTTGTTTGGATCGTTTGCGCTCTGCCTACTCCATTAGGGATTAAGTCGTGATTATATGTACGTATGTATTTTATTTATACCGGGTGTAAGGGGACAGCGTACCATAAACTGATAATAGGTTGCTCAGTCAACAAAACTGAACAACTTTCACCAGGGAATTCTCTCAGGAAAAGATTTCTCTGGTGAAATTCCTTCAGTTTCTTTGACTGAGCAACCCCTATCAGTTTAAGGCACGCTGTCTCTTACACCCGCTATACAATCTCTGTTTTTTTTTTAGTAAAATAATAATATTTTCTTTTTGGTGTTTCCCTTCCTTCCGAACTTTTGTGAAAGGACCCCGAGGGGAATTTGAGAGACATTCTTGGTAGCTTTACTCATATCCATGTGACTGCGAGCGATAAAAAAACATAGAATCTACCAGCTGTTTTATGTTGTAAAAAGGAACCAGCAAAGTTATTCGAGGGAGTCAAGTAATTTAGACGATGGACTGACGACCTGTTACTAGCTTCTAAGCTACAGCAATATACAGATCTGAAATAAAAATAACTCTGAAAACTAGTAAGACGTAGCGAAACGGCCTTGTAGACAATCCAACGAATTATTTATTGACGAAAAACTACTAACAAAACTATATACGAAAATACTGGCAACACTATGGACGAACTGTCAAAAAAGAACGAATAAAAACGAAAATTCTACTAATAATGAAATGTTAATACAATCTGGCAACACTATGAAAAAGATTGGCACAAAATCTTAAATATTTATGAATTAAACTTTAAACGGCACTTCACACTTCTGTTATCACTATTAATCACTGTTATTTCCACTGTTATTATTGTTCTTACTGCTTTCGGAACTATTCAAAAACGGATACGAAACGGAAACTGTTTACGGAACTCTTTGTCGATAACTATAAACGAACTATCACGGAAACACTATACGAAACGATTACGGAACTGTTTGTCGATAACTATTTACGAACTGTCACGGAATCACTGTCACTGTTACTTCCTTTTTTTTTTTTTTTTTTTGAATGGACCTGTTTGCAAAATACTACAAAGTGTATATAATGCGTCACCGGGCTAAGGCGGGGAGTTGCTACACGCAATCTACACCCTTAATGAAATGGCAACTGCCTAAGGGCGCCCACTAGGGCTCGAACCTCGGCTTATGGCGTTGCCTGGGGACTCCTTATCGGAGAGAATCTGCCCGGTACGTGCCGGTAAACCCCAAAGTGGGGAGCAAAGGAGGGACCTCCGCGACCCCGGCCGGCGGGGTGCGCGGTTGCTGGAAGAGCTTGTGCAGAGTGTGGCTCGACTAATATTGGCAGCATTAAACGCAAGGGTAATTTGGTCATCGCCGTCGGTAAGGACATGCCTAGGCCTTCGTTTGTAACGAGTCGCAGGTTGGGGAACGTAGTTAGAGGCGCTAACTACAAGAGGGTTAGGGTGGTGAGGGGCTTTGTCGAAGAAGCGTATGGCCGCTTGCTTCATGAACTCTTTGAGAGACGGAACATCGAGATCGATGTGAATGTCAGAATTGCGGAGGTACCAGGGGGCCCCGGTTGCCCTCCGCAAGAAGCTGTTTTGAACTACCTGGAGGGTGTTCAGATAAGTGGGGTAGGTGTGGCTGAAGGCCACACTGGCGTAGGTCATTATGGGTCGAACGCATGTAGTGTAAAGCCTCACCTTATTTCTAAGGGAGAGTTTACTGCGTTTGCGTATGATTGGGGTGAGCCGGCCCATGACAAATTTGGCGCGGTTTCGGACTCTCCTGATGTGCTTCGCAAAGTTAAGCTGGGAGTCAAGAGTAACCCCCAAGTACTTGGCGTCTTTGGACCATGGGATGGGTCGACCGTACAGCTTTACAGCTGGGAGGGTACGACGTAATCTGGCACGAGTAAAGTGCACGGCGGTGCTCTTCTCGGGATTGACTTCGAACCTCCATTTGCGGAACCAGCTCCCGACGGAGTCTAGGGCGCGCTGGAGGTATCTGCCAAGTAATTGGGGTCTGCGACAGGAGGCATAGATCGCAGTGTCGTCTGCGAACAGAGCGAGCTGCGTCTGGGGCGTGCTGGGAAGGTCGCTGGTATAGAGGGTGAAGAGGAGAGGGGATAGCACAGAGCCCTGAGGGACTCCGGCTCTAATGGGGCGAGGGGTGGACAGGGCGCCTTCGATTCTGTAACGGAAGCTGCGGTTCGTCAAAAAGTCACGTACGATACGTACGAGACGATCCGGCACACCGAGCTGGTATAGCTTGTACACCAGACCGTTGTGCCAGACCTTGTCGAATGCCTTCGCTACATCAAGGAAGACGGCTCCTGTGGGTTTAGGTTTGCGTTCATGAAAATTGGACGTGATATGTTCCACCAGACGGTGGACCTGTCGAACACAACAATGTTGGGAACGGAAACCGAATTGCTCGGGGGGATGTCACTGTTACTATATACTGTTCACTTCACTATTTCTTCCCACTATTCGATCACTGATTCGAAACTGAATCTGAAAACTGTATGCTTGGTGCGGCTCACGCAGCCGTTTATATACCCCAATTTCGGTACTAAAGAATCTTCGGGAAACAGCTGGCAACTCTTTTCTCGAAATGACAAGTGTCTTCTGTAAAGTTCGATCGAGATAGCTAAATACAAACTGTCACTGGTAAGAAAGGGATGGCGTTATATCGATTCTCGAATATTCTTGATCATACGTCAAGTTTGTAAAAAGACAAGAATAGAATACTAGAGATAGTCGTTCTATCACTCGCTCTGATTGGCTAATTTGAGTTTGGCTCCAAATTTAGGGATAACAGCTCTCTAGTGTGGCCATCCTAGAAAATACTCCTTATTTATAAGGGAATTAAATGAAAATATAAAATAATTAATACGCCGTCGCGAACACTACCCATACTGGGGAAAAATTCACAAACTGATAAATTCTCAGATATCATTTTTGTGTTTTCCCCCCTGGGAATCGAACCCAGGACCTCCGGATCGGGAGTCCACGGCACTAGCCACTAGACCACGGAGGCAGTTGCGAATGGTGAGATGATGCAAGAAAAGTGCATCCTCTTTGAGGGACCTACATTCAGAAATTAATATCTTCTTCTACATTTTATGATGACTCAATCAAACTGACGACTTCACGATAACAAATTCTAAATTTTTAGAATGTTTCAATTCCCATAATCATAAAAATTAAATTTTCAAATTTGTTTATCAGTTAAGTGAAAATGTTCTTCGTGAAAATATTGTAAAAGGTGTGTCAAAGAAAATTCTAAAAAAAGCACAAAAGTCGTAATGAAAGACCAAAATTACCATCAAGATTTTTATTTAATTTACGGTAGGTATATTTACCATTAAACTTACTTATTTAAACTGCCTTCATGGTGTAATCTGAAAAATGGGCTGCCGATTCGGAGGTCTTGGGTTCGATTCCCACAGTACAATGTAAGAAAAAGGATACAAAAAGTATTAATGATTCTAACAAAGATCTATTCTAAAGAGCGGAACTCG
Source organism: Scrobipalpa costella (assembly GCA_949820665.1). Classification (NCBI taxonomy): domain Eukaryota; kingdom Metazoa; phylum Arthropoda; class Insecta; order Lepidoptera; family Gelechiidae; genus Scrobipalpa; species Scrobipalpa costella. The sequence continues at coordinate 7,622,228 of OX463322.1, read as the reverse complement.
CTAGCCGCATGTTTTCGAATGCATGTGGGGTGGGTCGGGGTCTACCTCCTAGGGGTCCACCCCGGGCAACGGCAACACAGGCTTGCCTGTGAATAAGTCCGGCTGAACGATCCCTACAAAGGGGTGGTAGACTCCGCAAGGGTCAGCCTGGCTTGCGACCCTCTCACTGAAGTCTGGCTTCTAAGCTACAGCAATATACAGTTCTGGAATAAAAATAACTCTGAAAACTAGTAAGACGTGGCGAAACGGCCTTGTAGAAAAACCAACTAGTACAACGCAACGCCATCTGTTGCAGAATAGCGTTACTATTTAAAAACTATTCCATGTAACAAACAGTTGATGAACTAACTTTGTGTAGCGCCATCTCTCGTCTCCAAGAGAATTGCCACAGTTCCATCTAGTTTTGAGCAGCGGTACTCTTACAAACGCGCGCTCACTAATAATATTACTATTAGACAATAGATGGCGCGTATGTGGGATAAAAAATACGCAAAGAATGCGAATGGGTCTTCATCTTCCGTCGAGTGGGTATCGAGTCTATGAACCCGATGAACACTGTTGTCAGAGTTTTTAAACCGCCTAGTAGCACAACTATCAGGCCTCTGACATGGTTTTGTGTAACGACCACTATCAAAGATAGCGACCGGGACCGACGGCTTAACGTGCCCTCCGAAGCACGAAATCTTTTTCTTTTCGGACAATCAGGTGATTCAGCCTGCAATGTCGTACCCAAACTGGGGAAAATTCAAAAAGTGATAAATTCTCAAATATCAACTTTGTGTTTCCCCCCCCTGGGAATCGAACCCAGGACCTCCGGATCGGGAGTCCACGGCACTAGCCACTAGACCACGGAGGCAGTTGCGAATGGTGAGATGATGCAAGAAAAGTGCATCCTCTTTGAGGGACCTACATTCAGAAATTAATATCTTCTACATTTTATGATGACTCAATCAAACTGACGATTTCACGATAACAAATTCTAAATTTTTAGAATGTTTCAATTCCCATAATCATAAAAATTAAATTTTCAAATTTGTTTATCAGTTAAGTGAAAATGTTCTTCGTGAAAATATTGTAAAAGGTGTGTCAAAGAAAATTCTAAAAAAAGCACAAAAGTCGTAATGAAAGACCAAAATTACCATCAAGATTTTTATTTAATTTACGGTAGGTATATTTACCATTAAATTTACTTATTTAAACTGCCTTCATGGTGTAATCTGAAAAATGGGCTCCCGATCCGGAGGTCTTGGGTTCGATTCCCACAGTACAATGTAAGAAAAAGGATACAAGAATTATTAATGATTCTAATAAAGATTTAAGAAAGAAGAGCAACTCGCTAGTCGCGTGTTTTCGAATGCAAAAGGGTGGGTTGGAGTCTACCTCCTAGTGGTCCACCCCGGGCAACGGCAACACAGGCTTGCCTGTGAATAAGTCCGGCTGAACGATCCCTACAAAGCGTGGTAGACTCCGCAAGGGGCAGCCTGGCTTGCGATCCTCTCACTGAAGTCTGGCTTCTAAGCTACAGCAATATACAGATCTGGAATAAAAATAACTCTGAAAACTAGTAAGACGTGGCGAAACGGCCTTGTAGAAAAACCAACTAGTACAACGCAACGCCATCTGTTGCAGAATAGCGTTACTATTTAAAAACTATTCCATGTAACAAACAGTTGATGAACTAACTTTGTGTAGCGCCATCTCTCGTCTCCAAGAGAATTGCCACAGTTCCATCTAGTTTTGAGTAGCGGTACTCTTCCAAACGCACGCTCACTAATCATATTACTATTAGACAGTAGATGGCGCGTAGTGGGATAAAAAATACGCTAGGAATGCGTATGGTTCTTCTTCTGTCGAGTGGGTATCGAGTCTATGGACTCAATGAACCCTGTTGACAGAGTTTTTAAACCGCCTAGTAGCACAACTATCAGGCCACTGACATGGTTTTGTGTAACGACCACTATCATAGACAGCGACCGGGACCGACGGCTTAACGTGCCCTCCGAAGCACGAAATCTTTTTCTTTTCGGACAATCAGGTGATTTAGCCTGCAATGTCCTACCCAAACTGGGGAAAAATTCACAAAGTGATAAATTCTCAAATATCATTTTTGTGTTTCCCCCCTGGGAATCGAACCCAGGACCTCCGGATCGGGAGTCCACGGCACTAGCCACTAGACCACGGAGGCGTTTGCGAATGGTGAGATGATGCAAGAAAAGTGCATCCTCTTTGAGGGACCTACATTCAGAAATTAATATCTTCTTCTACATTTTATGATGACTCAATCAAACTGACGACTTCACGATAACAAATTCTAAATTTTTAGAATGTTTCAATTCCCATAATCATAAAAATTAAATTTTCAAATTTGTTTATCAGTTAAGTGAAAATGTTCTTCGTGAAAATATTGTAAAAGGTGTGTCAAAGAAAATTCTAAAAAAAGCACAAAAGTCGTAATGAAAGACCAAAATTACCATCAAGATTTTTATTTAATTTACGGTAGGTATATTTACCATTAAACTTACTTATTTAAACTGCCTTCATGGTGTAATCTGAAAAATGGGCTGCCGATTCGGAGGTCTTGGGTTCGATTCCCACAGTACAATGTAAAAAGAAGGATATAAGAAGTATTAATGAATCTAATAAAGATCTATTCTAAAGAGCGCAACTCGTTAGTAGCGTGTTTTCGAATGTATGTGGGATGGGTTGGGGCCTACCCCCTAGTGGTCCACCCCGGCAACGGCAACACAGGCTTGCCTGTGAATAAGTCCGGCTGAACGATCCCTACAAAGCGGTGGTAGACTCCGCAAGGGGCAGCCAGGCTTACGACCCTCTCACTGAAGTCTGGCGCCAAACAGCATGCTGTGTTCCGTCGGTGCGTGAGATTGCCATAACAGGCATCTTCTGGGTGAGCTCGCTCCATCGTCAACTCTGTCACGGTCATTCCTGATCTAGTGTCTAGAGTCAAAACTAAACTCATTTCTAATTTAAAAAAATGCATACAACCAACAACTCTTCAAAGTTAGAGTGAACAGGCATATTCAGGGTGAGCTCGCTCCATCGTCGACTCCGTCTTTTTCGTCCTTTACCCGGACAAGAGTCAAGGGCAAACCAATTAAGACGGTTATTTACCGAGCGGTGGCGCCCTCACTCGTAAAAAAAAACTCACAAAATATTGCCTATTTTTAAACTTTACTTAGAATAAGAGCAAATTTTTTTGCTAAAAACGGCCACTCTTGGCAGAAATTTCGACAGTACTATTTGCTCCTCAATTCAAAGTTTTGAAACTGTCAATATTATGCGATTTATTATTTTTTAACGAGTGAGAGCGCCACCGCTCAGTATATACGCTCTTAAGACTATAAAAGCTAAGTGGCGCCCCCATCAGTAAGAAAATCATAACTCACTAAAACACAATGAATTCAAAAACAGGTCAACAGACTCAAGTAATAGTTATAAAATAGTTTAGAACCTTATAAATTCTTCCTTGCTGGACTGGGAGCGAGAGAAAAACGGGCATGCTGTAAATACCAGCTAAGGGATGCGAGGGTTTCAGTATATTGTAATTTAGGCGATGGGCTGACAACCTGTCACTACAGCAATATACCTACAAATCTATCTTAAATAACCCTCAAAACTTTGTCAGACGTGGCGGAACGACCTATATTTAGGTCGTATACGCTCTGCCTACCCCATTAGGATAAAGGCGTGATTATATGTATGTATGTAAATTAGCGATTCTTAGCTCGTTGTAATAACAGGAACAAATATTGCCGTTGGTGGCCGTTATTCGCAATTTTTCTACCTGTTACTACAACGAACTATGAATCGCTAATTTATAAGGTTCTAAATTATCTTAATTACTATTACTTGAGTTTGTTGGACCGGTTTTTCGATTCACTGCGTTTTTAGTGAGTTAAGGGGGCGCTACTAAGGCCCGTTCGCCACCTTAGACAAATGTTTCCGTGTACAGGAAAACGAATAGACGTGAAGTATGCCGAATCAGTCGATGGCTGGCAGCTACAGCCCGGAGCCTCGCGGGGCGTTCAGGAAGACAACCTCAGCCACCTGCCCTCCGGATGGATACATCAAGTATGTAAATATACATCCATACATACATAATTTTTTTGTCAGACGTGGCGAAAGCGCCTTTTACGAGGCGTTAAACGCTCTGCCTACACCGTAAGGGATAACGCCCTTATCCCTTATGGGGTAAGTAAGTAAAAACACTTTATTGTAAACAAAAAACAAGAAATACAAAAATAAACTTAAATTAATGTGCACAAAGGCGGTCTTATCGCTGGAAGCGATCTCTTCCAGACAACCTTGGGTAGAGGAGAATGTAAAGAGAAGAGAGTAGTGCTGTAATATAGGAAATATTTAAATACTTTAAATACAACAAAAATAGAATAGTGAAAGTAAGAATAACTAAAAACTAAAATAAATATATGCATATATTTAGAGGTATATGCGTTTATGCAATACAAAATTATTATAATAGTATTCATAAAATACATACACAATAATATGGGTAGGCAGAGCGTTAAACGCCTCGTAAAAGGCTCTTTCGCCACGTCTGACAAAAATTGATAAATATCTATGCAGCATATGTGTATCTGCCTGCTACGCAATGGGTCCCGGGTTCGATTCCGGCTGGGGCAGACATTTGAATGATGGGTTTAAATGTCTGTTTCTGGGTCTGTGTGTTCTTTGTGGTTGTTTCTGTGTATAGTGCTATGAGTGTGATCGTGTTTTTTGTGTTTTTTTTATCTAATCTCAAACGACACCATGGAAGACACAGTTACATATGGCGCGATGAGCTACAGGATAAGGCTAGGGAGATGATGAACTGTCGCAGTTCTGTTCGCTCCTTAAATAATGCTGCCAGAATCGAAAGCACTGCCTTTCACACTATTAGGCAGATACGGGGTGTAAGGGACAGTGTCCCGCAGTCTAGGGGTTGTTTAGTCAACGATACTGAACAACTTCCACCAGGAAATACTTTCAGGAAGAGAAAAATATTTTTGGATTTTCCATTCGCTGTCGCTGTCCCTTATACAATACAATCCAAATTATTTATTGCACAAAGAAACACATACAACAGAAATAAAAAGGAACAAACGTGACAGTACAATATAGGCGGCCTTATTGCTAAAGCAGCAATTTCTACCAGGCAACCTTTGGGTATAGAAATTGTACAAGCAGAAAGCGGGATAGTGCATATTACTACATATGATACTCAGACAATATTTACACACTATTAAATAAATATTTCAATAAAATATACTGATACATATCTTATGATAAACTAATGCATAATTTCTTTCATGCTGGACTGGGAGAGATAGAAAAACATAGAATGTTCCAGCTGCCCTTCCTCCCGGGCATGCTGTAGAAGTCAGCAGAAGGGATTCGAGGGTTACAATGTATTGTAATTTAGGTGATGGGCTAACAACCTGTCACTACAGCAATACACATAACAATTTTAAATTTTCCTCAATGTTTGTCAGACGTGGCGAAAGCGCCTTTTAATAATAATAATAATAATATCTTTATTCCAGGTTAAGTTTCACCCATAAATCGATATTTACCTTAATTAACAAAGTTCAATCATTATAAATTATACTTAGTCAAGTACTATACGTATTTTACGAGGCGTTTTACGCTCTGCCTACCCCGTATGGGATAAAGGCGTGATTTTATGTATGTATGTATGTAATACATAATATATACCCTGTATACATTTTTTTTCCGCTCAGGCGTGTGACGTGTCCGACCCGGCAGCAGTTCTATAAGGACCTACAGCAACAAGAACAGACGAGGGCGGAAGGGCCGAGGAAAGTGTACCATGCTGCTAGGTAAGTATCAAACTAAGTTCAGTAAAAATAAACAGATTGACTGACAAATCATATCACCCTAGCCTTATTCCGTGCCTAATCTAGGTGATTGAACGAGGGTACTGGTTTTTACACAGAGCGATTGCCATCTGACCTCCGCAACCCAGAAAGGAAACCAGACCCAATCCTCGATTAGGTCAGAGATTTCAAGTCGCCAATGCTTAGCACTGGCCTCTGACATGGCTTAACGACTAATATCTAGGGTATTAAACGACGATATTAGCCGGGACCAAACATACATATGAAATTCGAAAACCGATAAACACGGTGGGATTCGAACCACGACCTCCAGGAGGCAGTGGCCCCATCCACTACACCATCGGGCTCCTTGACTGACACGACCAGAAAGAAATCAGGCGCAGGACCGACTGTGACAACATGGATAGTTTTATTTTCGGACATTCAGGTGACCTAACCTTCCCCAGTTTGGTTAGGACATTTCCAGTTGAATCACCTGATTGTCCGAAAAGAAAACAGATTCCGTGCTTCGGAGGGCACCTTAAGCCGTCGGTCCTGGTCGCTGTCCTTGATTGTGGTCTACTCAAACCATGTCAGAAGCCTAATAGCTGTTCGGGCGGTTCGAAAACTCTGACACCAGGTTTCATCGGGTCGTTCGATTCGAGGATCCTCTCTCTAAGAAGAAGCTAACCAAACTCGAAACAACAACATAAAAAATCGTTGGCCCCCACCGGAAATCGACCCTGAAACCTCCGGGTCAGCATCCCATGGCTCAGACCGAGGAGGCAGTTGATTGGGTGTTGGTGGACGCATACGAATAACCTTGAAATAGTTATCGCTCGTATCTTTCAGTAAGTACAAGTGCCCGCGCGTCAGAGATGCGGATGCCGCTTCCCCTGAGGTCCGCGCCCCCGACACAAGAGCGCCAAGACCCAAGAAAAAACCGCCCCGAAGGGAAGAAGGCGACACAAAGGTATTTATTTATTTATTTACAGGACCTTAACCCAAATTTTTACATATACATATAATCACGCCTTTATCCCTAATGGGGTAGGCAGAGCGTAAACGACCTAAACAAAGGTCGTTCCGCCACGTCTGACAAAGTTTTGAGGGTTATTTAAGATAGAATTCTAGATATATTGCTGTAGCGACAGGTCGTCAGCCCATCGCCTAAATTACAATATCTTACAGCATGCCCGGGAGGAAATGCAGCTGGCACATTCTATGTTTTTCTCTCGCTCCCAGACCAGCATGGAACATTTTTTACATATATATATTACTTACATTAGTTATTAAATATTATTCAATTGAAAAACAATTCAGTGCCGTTTCTGTGAACTTCCGCAAAGAGCAATTGAAAAGATTAATGTCTCTCTCCATCTTGTTTAATAAATATAGATAATATTGTAGATTAATTCAGATAATTAGGGGATGTACTTAAGGGTCTGCCGGAGTAGTGAAATCTCATACAAATGTAGTTTCGCTTTTATTCCAAAACAGTAAAACCAACTTCCATGCTGGCCTCGCCATAGAAAAACGTAGAATGTGCCAGCTGCATTTCCTCTCGGGCATGCTGTATAAACCACCTAAGGGAACCGAGGGTTTCAGCATATTGCAATTTAGGCGATGGGCTGACAACCTGTCACTACGGCAATATACTTACAAGTCTATTTTAAATAACCCTCAAAACTTTGTCAGACGTGGCGGAATGACCTTTCGTTTAGGTCGTATACGCTCTGCCTACCCCATCAGGGATAAAGGCGTGATTATATGTATGTATGTAAAACCAAACTTAACAAAACACCGTACACATGACCAAATGCATCATAGATGCTTCTAATTAGGGTTTAGTTTTAAAATATTAAACAAGAACAATATTAGAAAGAAAATTTTATTTTATTATCTTTCACACAAAATCGTATTTTCGATTTTTAGTCTTATTTTGTGTAGAATTGAAAGTTTTATGGTACATACATACATATCATCACGCCTTTATCCCTAATGGGGTAGGCAGAGCGTAAACGACCTAAGCAAAGGTCGTTCCGCCACGTCTGACAAGTTTTGAGGGTTATTACAGATGATCATGACGTATATTGCTATAGTGACAGGTTGTCAGCCCATCGCCTAAAATTGTAATATACTATAACCCTCGAATCCATTAGCTGGTTTTTACAGCATGCTCTGGAGGTGATGCAGCTGGCACATTCTATGTTTTTCTATCACTTCCAGTCCAGCATGGAAGTTTTATGGTGCACCGAGATATTGATACTAAAATATAAGGGTCACCATTTCACGCTATGGCTCCATACAAAAATGTTACATCACCTTTATCAGCGCACCTTTATAAGCAGAGCTTTCAGTGGCCACGGATAATCAGCGTCTTGGGCCTAAAACCGAAAGACAAAATGCCGAGTGGCAGCAGTTTTAGTATTTAAATTGTCCAAATAATTATAAAATTGACACCGAATATAAAATGTTATTCTGTTCTTTTCAAAGTACGAAGAGCAGCGCAAAAAACTAAATTATGTCGTCGAAAAGAAACGCTTCAGGCCGCCGCAGAAACACAGGAAAGGTGTCGGGAACCCCGCCTCCATGTAAGTTGGATTTTGTTTTTCATGGAGACAAAATTTTGATACTAAGTATTTGTGATTAAAATACAAATACATTTATTATCCACATTTACAATCAGAAACTAGTTACACACATTCACAGACATTTAAAACGAACAAAATCAGTACATTTACAATCATAATACACATAATAAGGGGTGAGCCTCGGACCGCCGTTGGAAGCGAACGCGTACACTTCCGCGCACCGAAATTATTTTATAATAATCGTGATTGGTTAAAATTGTTAAATATCAATTCCTGCTTCCTCCTGAAGAGTTTAAGTGGAGCGACTCCTCCCCTGGGGCGTTGCCGTGATAAGGACGGAGAATAACAACATTTGTTAGACATTGCGATTGGATAGACGCCGAGGATCGATCCTGTGCTCCGTGATTCGTGGCCTGCCGTTCTTCCGCTGCGCTACGACCGACTATACGCAGCCCCTCAAATTTGTAAGACTCGTCCGCCGTGCGCGTGCGCACTTACGTCATCGAGTGACCCGAGGAGCGTAGTACGAGCGCTACGAGAGTGCTACGGCCGTAGCAAGTGTCTACAGTGCGCTACGTCGACGCAGGCTTACGGATCGGTCAGCCGGAATATTTTGGTATTAACTCCCCGCGTTTTTAGTAGCGAGAATGAACTCCCCATCAACTAAACATTGCTCCAGCTGTTTAAATGATATTAAAGCAAACGATTACATAACCTGTACGAAAACCGACTGCTGTAAATTTTACCATCTGGATACTTTGTGTATGGGAGGAAAAGTCGACTCTCTAGCCTCAAGTGCTTGGATCTGCCCTGCATGTAAGTGCGCCGCGAAAAGAGACAGCAACTACCCATCTACTCCTATAAGGCAACATTCACTATATCCTGAAGATGAGATGAATGTAACTAAAAGAAATAAGAAATCGTCGCAAAACGGTCAACAACTACAACAGCGAACTTCAACACCGCAGGATTTAAACGCCCTATTAGGAGAAATAAGTATGCTGCGCTCCGATATAGCTAATTTAAAGGACCAGCTAAACACCACAGAAACAACATTGAAAAACTGTGTAGATAGACTCAGTGACGTCACTGTCAAACTTATAGAAACTGACACCCGTCTCAAGATTCTGGAAGAGCGGGATGCCGAAGTAACGTCGCTAAAAACCCAGGTTACAGCACTTCAAGAACGAATTCAAGTCCAAAATCAGGCTGCATTATCTAACGAGATAGAAATAGCTGGAATCCCAGAGCGAACGGAAGAAAACCTGACCCACTGCATAATGGTGATTGCGAAAAAGGTAGGCGTTGAACTAAACGAAAAAGATATCGACTGGGTTACCAGGGTTGGCCCGAAACTGATTACTCCAACAGGACCATCTCACACCTCAGGTAAACCAATTAGGACACACCGACCAGTTGTATTGAGAATGGTGCGGCGCACAAGGAGAGACGAGTTTCTTCATCAAGCTAAGTCTAGGAAAAATGTAACAACAGAGGATCTGAAGCTCGGAGATAAGCCCACTACCATTTACATAAATGAAAGGTTGAGTCGAGAAAACCGCTTGTTATTTCGCGAGGCCCGTTCTCGAGCTGAAAAGGCCGGTTACAAATACTGCTGGACCAAATCTGGTTCCATCTATGTACGCAAGGCTACCAACACCCCAGCGATCAGAATCGGAACCTTGTCAGAGCTGGTGGAGAAAATCTGTATACCTGGAGAAGTTGCAAAGGGTTACACAGTTTAAAGTCGCATGTTTCACCTACTTAATCTTTTTAACTTTTATATTAGATCATCAAAACTTAGTACCTGATCCTAAATTTACCCGAATAAACCCGCCTCACTTATCACCCTTACAACCTTATACATCCTCCATTCTCTTGGCATTTCTACGCAATGTGACATCACTCTTTCCCGACTTTTTGATGATAGTATCAGTTCTGATAACCATATTATGGCCTCCGTAGATCTCAACGACAGTATAGATTTAACACTGGTGCCTGATTGTCACATTGTTGAATTTGCCGAACATTGTAAAAGTAAACTCAGTAGCTTTCATAAACTAAGAATTCTAACTTTCAATATAAGAAGCCTCCAAAGAAATTTCGATAGCTTTCTTGTTCTGCACCATCGACTTGACATAGATTTCGATTTAATCATCCTTACCGAATGTCACCTTGGCACTTGCTCAATCGTAAACACTATATCAGGTTACTCACATTTCTCAACCTCTAAAATTAATAACCAGGCAGGTGGAGTAGTCACTTACGTAAAGGAGTGCTGGGAAGCAAGTTCATGTGAACCTGACATTCAGGACGCAGACTGCCTGGAAATAAAACTAGGTCAGTTTTATACCATATTGGGTGTATATCGCACTCCGTCAGTGCAAAACATAGATAATTTCCAAACTCACTCTCGTCTTATATAGAATCCACCAATGATTTATCTAAATTAGTAATTGCAGGCGATATCAATATTAACATCCTTAAAGAAAAAAGAGAGACCTCCTCATACTTTATTTTCTAGCTGAATCAGGTTTTCGTTCAACAATATCGGTTCCTACACGTGGAGCCTCTTGTCTGGATCATATTTTGGTTAGCAATAATACTGAAGTAATAGGATTGGTCTGTTCGAGTAATTCTACAACTGACCACTGGTTGGTCATGGCAGGCATTAAAGGTTCTTCTTCTCCTACTCAAAAAAATAGATTCTATTACAAAACAAATTTTGAAGCATTAGCCAATGAAGTGAAGGATTATGATTGGTCTACTATCATAAATCTATCTGAGGCTTCCATGGCTGCCAGCACTTTTATGAAAACTTTACAGGACATGTCCAAAAAGCACACCAGAAAAGTAATTTTAAAACGAAAGGAGCGGGTGCTTAAAGAGTGGATCACACCTGGATTGGTGAGATGTATGAGACAACGGGATTGGCTTCATCTTCAGTATAGAAAGGAGCCGAACAATAAGGTTATTGAGACTTCTTACAAGCGATATAGGAACTTTTTTGCTGGGCTCTTAAAAGATCTCAAAAGCCAACACGCAAATCAGCAATTTCTAGAAGACAAACATAGTCCTCGGAAGCTTTGGAAGGTCATTTCTGATGTATGTGAACTGGGTAAGAAGAAAGGGAAATCTTCAGAACTTGTGAAATTAAAAAGCTCGCCACAGGACTCGCTCACAGTATGTAATGACTTTTTCGCAAACATTGGAAAAAGGCTCGCTACAACTATTCTGAGCAGTGTCGGTAAATCCCAGGACGAGTTAGCTCGCAGTACAATTATTCAATCGGTTGCTCCCCACTCTTTTTTCTTCACACCTACAAATCCCCATGAAATTACTTCGATAATTAAACAACTTAATCCTGATAGTGCTGGTGGTATTGACGGTATCCAATCCAAGCTAGTGCAAAGAATTTGTCCTTTTATTGTGGAGCCCCTAACTCATATTTTTAATTTAAGCATGTCTTCGGGTAACTTTCCGGAGTGCTGGAAACACGCTGCTGTGGTTCCGATCCATAAGGGAGGTCCCAAAGATGACCCTTCGCATTATCATCCAATTTCCCTCCTTCCAATATTTTCTAAAATACTGGAAAAGGTAGTACATACGCGGCTGGTTACATATTTAGAGAAAAACCATATTCTTAATCCACTTCAATTTGGGTTCCGAAGGGCTAAGACAACGGAGGATGCTGTCAATCTCTTGCTTGGTAAAATATCTGAGGCTTTAGATGACGGGCGGGCCTGTGTTGGTGTCTTCCTAGACTTAGCGAAGGCCTTCGATACGGTGTCGCCGCTTATCTTGCTTCAAAAGCTTGAGGCCTATGGCATCCGAGGCGTTGCAAGGGACTGGTTTGCGAGTTACCTTACTGACCGAAAGCAAACTATTACTTTGGATGGATTCTTGAGTGAACAGCGCAACGTCGAGTACGGGGTCCCACAGGGAAGTATTTTGGGCCCAACATTGTTTAATATTTACATTAACGATCTCCCTAACTTATTTTCCTCTCATGGGGACATCAATATTGTGTGCTATGCTGATGACACTGCAGTTCTTTTTTCGGCAGACAGCTGGAAGGAAGCAACTGCTGCGGTTGAGCAAGGCATGGCTGCGGTGTCTGGCTGGCTTAGAGCTAATTTACTCACCTTGAACTCAGACAAAACAAATTATTTGTGCTTTTACAAGACGAAAAGGTCCGCTCCGAAAACTGAACCTACTATTAGAATCCATACCTGTAGCTCCCCTACAGACAACCAGCAATGTTCATGTGCTGTTATAAAGAGAGCTAAGTATATAAAGTACCTTGGTGTAATCCTTGATGAAAGACTACGTTTTTAACAACACATTAGAACGCTTGCTGGGAGGGTTCGTAAAATAATAGGTGTTATGAAACTTTTACGATCCGGAGGAACTAGAGACATCCTTTTGCTTGTGTACAAAAGCCTAGGTCAGTCGGTCATCTCGTACTGCATCACAGCCTGGGGCTCGGCTGCTAAGAGTTTCCTTCTTTTCGTGGAAAGGGCACAAAGATCTGTCCTCAAAGTCATGCTCAGCCGACCTTTCAGATTTCCAACTACTACACTGTACGAAGAGGCTGGAGTACTAACAGTCCGCAAACTTTTTATTCTGCGAGCAGTCCTGGCGTATCACAAAACTTTTGTATGTTCGATTAGAGAGTCGTCTCAAAACACCCGTCGTCCTATCATCCGAGTCAACCCGGCTAAAACAGCATTTGCGCAACGATTTTCCTTTTTTGTTTTTCCTTATATCTATAGGAAAACAAACGAAAACTGTTCAATTGTGGAGGGGTCTTTTGGTAAAGTAAAGAAAACAGTAACTAAATGGCTTCTGCAATTAGATTACGCAAAAACGGAGGAAATCTTGACTGTAATCAATTAAAATTCTCCCACTCCCCCATCCTCTATCCCATCCTTTCACTATGATTTCCGGGTTAGCAATACTTAAGATATTAGGAAGTGTTAACGATTTTGTTTTGTTTTTATAATAACGATTCCTCATATTTTTTATTTTTTATATTTAAATTGCATGCTACAATTATATTAGTATCAAATAATAATTATTATATTTTTAAATTCCTATTATTTGTATTTTCGAGTGCTCATTAAACATCCTGTTGTACAAAATGTGTCCAAAGGTTTCCCGCGATACAGGTTTACCTAGTGCGGGGACCCGGTATTTCTGAACATGTAATAGGTTTTTTGTAAATAAATGATTTTGTATTTTGTATAAGATATACCTATTATTATAATACACAAAACAAAGTGGATAAATGGTGTGGGCACAGCGCATTGCTGATTTTAAGCCCACCCAAAGTCAGACGGCTACCAAGAACGAGAAAATAAAATAAATAAATAAAATATAAAACAGAAAGACAAATAGTATAACAAAAATTAGGTACATACGAAAGGTAATTTATTGACAATATAAAGTTGAATGAGGTTGACAAAAAATTTATACATTTCGTGTATTTCCTGGTGATTTTATTTAGTTTCTTTGACTGAGCAACCTCTTAGTTATCACAGATATGGCCGCTAGTCAGACAGGATCTTAACTGCTAGCGATTCATAGATCGTTGTAGTAACAGGACAAAAATTTGCGTTGGTGGCAGTTATTAGCAATTTTTCTTCCTGTTACTACAAAGCACTATGAATCGCTAATTTAAAAGGTTCTAAACTTTCTTAATTTTTATAACTTGATTCTGTTGGATCGGTTTTTCGATTCACTGCGTTTTTAGTGAATTATGTTTTTTTTACTAAGATAATATAAGAAGAATATACTTTATTGCACAGAAAAGACACAAGAGAAAATAAAATTAAATGAAACAAATAGTAGTACAAATAGGCGGCCTTATTGCTAAGCAGCAATTTCTTCCAGGCAACCAGGAAAATAAAAAGTTGAACTAGTGGGCTGGTATACATTTTAGGCAATATATTGTATAGGCTAAGGGGGGGCGCCATTTGGGTAGTTTCGTAACCTTAATGTAGGTAATCCTAAATTGTTTTCAGTGAGTACGGTGCGTTGGCTAACTACGCGCTTCCCTGTCCACCCGTCACCATCGACGAGGCAGTCCAGGCTTACTGCAAGGAGGCCACGAAGAATACCGCGCTTTATACCACTACTCAGTATGTATACTCCCATGCTGGACTGGGAGAGATAGAAAAACATAGAATGTTCCAGCTGCCCTTTCTCTGTTGAAGTCAGCAAAAGGGACTCGAGGGTTACAGTGTATTGTAATTTAGGCGATGGGCTGACAACCTGTCACTATAGCAATACATATTACAATCTAAAATTACCCACAATTTCTGTCAGACGTGGCGAAAGCGCTTTTTACGAGGCGTTAAACGCTCTGCCTATCCCGTAAGGGATAAAGGCGTGATTTATGTATGTATGTATGTACTCAGTATGTATAGTTTTACCCCAATTTGACGTGTTTTATTTTTACATACATACATACTGCGCCGACCCCAAGTAAATGGGATAAGGGCAAGCGAATGATGATGATGACATGTATAATTTTCTTCTATGCTGGACTGGGAGCGAGAGAAAAACATAGAACATGCCAGCTGCATTTCCTGCCGGGCATGCTGTAAAAACCAGCTAAGGGATTCGGGGGCTGACAACCTGGCACTACAGCAATATAGTCGTCATCGTCGTCGTCTCAACAATATAGTATATAAAACCATATTTTAGGGTTTGATTCTACCCACGAAACTGAACAACTTTCCCTAAGGAACGTAAGTCGAAAAATTAAACAAAAATTTGGGCTTCCCATACGAATTGACTCGAGCCGCCAACAGCATTTGTGTGGGAGGGTCAATTTTTTCGTGTTTCGACTTAGTTTTCTTGGGGAAAGTTGTTCAGTTTCACACCCTCAAATATGGTCAGCTATTTTTTTTACTCACTGTATACAGATCTATCTGAAATAACCCTCAAACCTTCTTAGACGTGGCGGAACGACCTATGTTTAGGTCGTTGACGCTCTGCGCACCCCATGCAGCCGTAAGATGGCGCCATATCAAGAAACACAAGTTCTGAAACGCGATATCGACGTTTTCCTTTCGGAACACGTGTCCTAACTCCTCTAATCAACAGTTCCCAAAATTCACACTTACCAAAATCCCTATGCATCTGTTACTCACTTTCTAAAATGACTATTGCCTATAAATACCATTTCCTAAAATTCCCACTTTTTCATGCTGTTATTTACGTTGTTAATGCAATACTCCAAATGTGGGCATTTTTAGCCACCGACCCCAAAAAGACGTGTGTTAAAGTTTGAAGTGTGTATGTCTGTGTGTAAGGAGTGAAAACAGTTTTTTTTTAATATCCCCGTGTTGGGTATCAAATGAAAGACTTATACATCACGATTAAGCAGGTTTTATGGTAATGCAAACCCAATTAAACTTAAAACATAAATGCATCCTTAAGTACAAGAAAAAAACAATGTCTCTATAAATAGGTCAATCAGTAGGTTAAGAAAGACGCAACCCTAAGTCGCGTTTTAATTCAATTATGTTTTTAAGAAACTGCGAAGAAGAAATGTTCCCATTTTCTAACTGCGTAAGGTACTTGGCATACTTCTCATCAAATAGTATGTCGACAGTTCGTCTATTTCTCTTCAATTTGTTAAATAATGTAAATTTTATTCGGGAATCGGCATGTTTTGCTTCTTTTTGTAGTTTATAAATAAAATGAAAAAAATTTGGTGTTTCTGGAATATTGCCATTCAGGCGCCTATGCCACCCTTCCAGGAACATTTGTCGTTCTTCAGTTTCATAAGCACAGCTGATACTTTGCGCAGGCAGTCGAGGATACAATTGTCGCCTAAAATATTTCAAGAACTCTTGAATTTTCGTTGTTTGAGGAGCGGAATTGATTACTGAAGTCCATGCTTCACTCAAAAATCGATTTGGAAGAAGTGGAAAAAGGGAACATACTCGTACAATTTTTTTCTCACAAGCCGTTGTTATTTCTAGAGCCAATTTTTTCTTCCATACTGCTTTATTGAAGTGGTGGAAGCAATATGTCACTTTTGCAGCAGGAAAAACTTTTAAGAGTGCATTGCTTTGGGCCTGTTCACAGTCGCATTTGTATTTATTTATTTGTATTCCCAATTTATCTTTTATTGTTGTTGTTGTTGTGGTCCTTAGGGTACCCCACTGGTACAAAGGGCCTTCAGGAGCTTTCTCCATTCTCCCCTATCTTGTGCCTTCCTCTTGGCTTCCTCCCACGTCAATCCCATCTTCTTGAGTTCGCTCTGTATGGTTCGTCGCCAGGTGTGCACGGGTCGACCAGGTCTTCTTCTGCCGCTCGGCTGCCACTCAAATGCTATCGAGGCGGCATTCGTCTCGCTACGCCGGAGAGTGTGCCCTATCCACCGCCATTTGCGTTGAGCAATTTCTTGCTTGATGGGCGTCTGCTGGCATCGGGCCCACAAGTCCTCATTCCTGATGGTGTTCGGCCAAAAGATGCGGAGTATGGACCTGAGACACTTGTTGACGAACACTTGTAGTTGGTTCGTCAGTGTCGCCGTCACTCTCCACGTCTCGCAACCAAACAGGAGCACACTTTTCACTATAGACTCGAAGAATGTAAGTTTGATGCGACGAGTTAGTTTATTTGACGTCCAGTCTAGCTTGAGTTGAGCAAAAGCGCCATTCGCCTTTTTTATTCTGGCATCTATGTCTTCACTTGAGCCGCCTTCGTTAGTAATACAGCTGCCTAAGTACGTGAACTTAGAGACAGTGTCCAGAGGGGCATTGATTAGCTTCAGAGGTATGCCATTTCTCGACATTACTCGCATGTCAACCGTTTTCTTTGAGTTAATTCGCAATCCCACATTCTCTGCCGTCAGCCTGAGGTTCTCAAGCTTGGCCTGCATCTGGTTTAGAGTTGGCGAAATTAACACAATATCATCGGCGTAGTCGAGATCCTCCAAGATGTTATTGCTCCATGTAATACCTCTCGGCGTCGACACCACATCTCGCATGATGTCATCAAGCAGGATGATAAATAAGAGCGGCGACAGCAGACAGCCTTGCTTAACACCGGCCGTAATTTTGATGGGGTCCCCCAGCATGCGCTCATGCACCACTCTACACGTGCTGCCTCGATACAGAGCATGGATAATGCACACGATCTTGTTGGGTATGCCTCTGCGTCGCAGGCTTGACCACATCGCACTCCACTTCACCGTGTCGAAGGCTTTTTCGAAGTCAACAAAAGACAGAAACATTTCTGTTTGCCATTCGACACTCTGCTCTATTAGGACGCGTAAGGTGTTAGTGTGGTCAGTACATGAGCGTCCAGGTCTAAATCCAGCTTGTTCTTCCCGGAGAGTGCCTGCAATTTGTGGGGACATCCGGTTCAAGAGCAATTTAGCTAGCACTTTTGCTGCAGTTGGTAACAGCGTTATTCCTCTCCAGTTGTCACACACAGTCATCTTGCCTTTCTTGGGCACCTTAACAAGAAGCCCTTGACTCCATTGGGACGGTATCTCTTCCGATTCCCAGATTCGCTCGATTAAAGGTTGCAGCAGTGAAGCTGATCGTACGGGGTCAGCTTTTAGCATTTCGACGTTGATATTGTGTATACCAGGAGCTCTTCCGGACTTCATTTGCTTTATGGCTTTAACCACTTCAACTAAGCTTGGTGGGATAATTGATATGTCCAGCAGGGTGATAGGGTTATCTGACTGAGGTGGTGAGGGTGACTGGTATTTTGTCAGTAAATTGGTGAAATGCTCTGTCCAGCGCTTAAGCTGTTGCTCAGCTGTACAGAGTAGCTGGCCCGAACTATCTTCCAGTGGTTTCTTCGGACGGCGGTGATTCTTGCTGACTATGCGCTTGGTGATGTCATACAGCTCCCTCATGTCGTTCCTACGCGCTGCTGTCTTAGCTCGGTCTGCCAGCTTATCCGCCTCATGCCTTATATCCCTCCTGGCAAGTTTTTTGATGGAAGTGCGCAACGATGAGTATTCTGTTGCAGCATGCTGTCTAATGGCGTATTCAGCAGTTGGAGTTTGAGAAGTTGCCTGTGCTCAATTACTTGCCATAGTTCTTGCGACATCCAAGGTTCTCTTTTGGTACAGGTATACCCAAGAACTTCCTCGCCCGCTTTGTTGTAAGCACTTCGAATACGATCCCAGGTTTCGTCCATTTGCTCGTCTTCTAATTCTTCAAGGACATCAAAGCTGTTTTGCAAAGTGAGACTGAATTCTTTTTTGCAGTCACTGTCGTCAAGCTTTCGGATATTGAATTTCCTAGATGTACTGTCCAGTTTTCTGTGTGGTGCTGCAATTTTGAGACGCACCTCCGCTATTACAAGATAGTGGTCGCTAGCGACGTCAGCTTTACGTTTGTTTCTGATATCTAGAAGCGAAGAGAGAAGAGGCCTTACTGATAGCAAAATGGTCGATTTGATTGAGGGTCACTTTGTCCGGCGAAACCCAGGTAGTTTTATGGCACTCTTTATGTTTAAACAGAGTGCCTCCAATAACCAAACCTTGCGCCGAGCATAGGTCACCGAAAAGTTGTCCGTTCTCGTTTATTTTTCCGGCTTTTCCTTCCTGGCCCATATAGTGTTCGCGATCTTTATTGTCTGAACCCATCTTTGCGTTCATATCACCCATTAGGATTACAATGTCCTGCTTCTTGATGTTTGTGAGAGTCTGTTCAAGTTGTTCGTAGAACTTTGTTTTTGTTTCCAGGGTGGCTAAGTTGGTAGGAGCGTAGCACTGGACTACTGTTATCTTTCTCACCCGTGATGAAAAGCGAGCACAGATAATTCGCTCGGACACTGGCTTCCACTCTAGTAGGCTATTTTTAGCATTGCGGCTTAGAAGAAGACCGACTCCATATTCTAGGGATGAGTTTTCTTCCTTGCCACTGTATATCTTTTATTAGTTGAAAAAAACGTGTGTATGTATGTGGCTTCGTTTTTATTTGGCAATAATCCATAAATTATTAGTATAACGTTTGTCGTTTTTTTGTTGGATTCGATGTCGACGTGAATGCTAAACAGCTGATAAAAGTGAGAAGGCGTACACCGAAATGTACAATCTCCAAAATACTGCCGTTGGTCAGATTTTTTTATGACTTTTCTTGATATTTTTGAAGCAAAAATTAAAATTTTCTCGGCAGTACCGTCCTCGCAAACGAGAAAAGCATTAAATGCTTTTGGAATATGGACATCTTCGCGTTTACTAAAAACCAGTCTGTTAACATCCAAATATTTCTTCCTAGCGTTGTATAGTCTATTTTTTATAGAAGACCATTGTGGAACATCGTGTTTGTATTTTCCTTGTTTCATATCTTCAAAGACATTTTCATATATCTTCTGAACTGGGCCTAAATCTTCGCAAACTTGCTTCTAACATTCTTCTGCCTTGAGCAAAATTTCATTTTTAGCAAAATTTTGACGGCATTGGTGTATCTTTTCCCGTATTACTTTAGTTTTTTTATCATTTATTGTAATGCTCGATGAACATTCATGTTTCTCGGCACAACGCCACAATGTACTGCCTTTATTTTTTTTGTCGAAATAATAGCGATATCCATTTCGTAGAAGGATTTCACCCCCTTTTTGATTTTTTACAAAATCGAAAACACCCATAATTTCAAGAAAAATACTTTGTAAAAGCTTCGACATAAAAGTCGAAAGAAAAGAGCTATGACAAACAAGCCGTGACATCGACTAATTATTGACAATAGTGTTTTAATCTTAAGTGGCCAGTTATCATGTATCAGAGGATGGTATATTATCATAAGTGTGTGAATTCTGAACAAGTGAGAATTTAAGGAAGTAGATATTCCATGAAAGTGTGAATTTGAGAAAGTGTATGTTATTAGGAAGTGATGAAAGTGATAAGTAAGTAAAATAAACGCAATGTTAATTTTGGGAACTGTTAATCAGAGGAGTTAGGACACGTGTTCCGAAAGAGACGTTTTCCCAGCGATCTGCATATATACAAGTTCCAAACTTGTCCGGTTGGACTTCGGTCCCCTGGTCACGTGGTCACAACACCCGACCAGGCAGGTAGCTACCCTTTTCCCAACCATCATCACTAAGCCAATTGGCTTCTACCTTTAACTCCTAAACCCATAAAGACGTGGTTTATGTATGTTGAACGACGCGAATCATTTTGCCAGGGCGGGCGAGGAATCGAGAGAGAAGCTAGACCGAACGCGTGAACGTGACCCAGAAGTGAAGGCAGCGCGGCCGGTGGAAACCAGCAAGGTGAAAAGTGGACCTTCACCGAAACGATTGTGAGTCAATGATATTATAAGAAAGATACGTTACTTCCATGCTGGACTGGGAGATACTTCCATGCTGGACTGGGAGAGATAGAAAAACATAGAATGTTCCAGCTGCCCTTCCTCCCGGGCATGCTGTAGAAGACAGCAAAAGGGACTCGAGGGTTACAGTGTATTGTAATTTAGGCGATGGGCTGACAACCTATCACTACACATTAGCAATACACATAATCTAAAATTGCCCAAAATTTTTGTCAGACGTGGCGAAAGCGCCTTTTACTAGGCGTTTAACGCTCTGCCTACCCCGTAAGGGATAAAGGCGTGATTTTATGTATGTATGTACGTTACGTTCATACTGCACGCACATTTTAATTGTTCCGCGACACATATACATACATATTTATAACATTGCATATCTAAACAAACGCTGAGTGCGACACAAAATAGGCAAAGCGTAAGAGTGAAACAGATCTCGACTGCCTAAAATGTTCACAATTAGGACCATTTCTGCCCTCAGAAGGAAAAAAACCATAACTGCATCCTACCATGTTGCGCGTAAAATGCAAAAGACTTTCGACTATCATGTCTTTTGGTTAAGAGGATACATCCAAAATTATCCGATTCGCAATGGGCGGAGCCAGTCTCGTTTGCGGGGCGCCCCCCTCTATGCGTTTACGTAGCGTAAACGCGCGCGAAATTTAAATTATGCACGGCAGTCAAGGTTGTTCTTTTACTTATAAAATAGGTACAACCAATGCTACAACTGTCAGTTACAGCTAAATAAAGGTAAGTAGTACTTACTAAGTACCTTCGTAAGTACATTCGTAAGTGAGTAAAATAATAGTGACATAACAAACATTTTTTTTAATTATAAAAATAAGATAAGAATGAAAACTGAATTCGTGGTCTGAGTTGAAAAGATTTTTACCATAAAGCACTGTATAAAAAACTACTTCCTTAAATAAGGGTGTAAATGACATTATTTTATTAAAAATAACTGCCTGCGTACTTTAAATATGTTAACCTGTAGTTTTATGGTACAGGAGCCAAGCGTTGGTAATCGCTTTGGTATAATTACTCACCAATGTCGATCTTATACATATTTCTTGGTATCTAATCTACTCAGAATCATGGTCTAATTTACCACCCCCAAGTATTCGTTACGATGACATTTACACTCGACATAGTCCGAGAGTAAGGCGGTCAGTGAAATTGTTTCATCGAGTGAGACAGTGACAGAGAGACGGTGAGGGGCGACGGCGAAGAGCGACAGCGAGGGGCGACGGCGAGAGGCGACGGCGAGGGGCGACGGCGAGGGGCGACGGCGAGAGCCGACGGTGAAGGTTGACAGCGAGAGGCGACGGCGAAGGGCGACAGCGACTGGTGACG
Organism: Scrobipalpa costella; assembly: GCA_949820665.1. NCBI lineage: Eukaryota > Metazoa > Arthropoda > Insecta > Lepidoptera > Gelechiidae > Scrobipalpa > Scrobipalpa costella. The sequence goes on along the minus strand of OX463322.1, from coordinate 7,600,118 downwards.
GCGAAAGGCGACGGTGAGGGGCAACGGCGAAGGGCGACGGCGAGAAGCGACAGCGAAGGGCGACGGCGAGAGGCGACGGCGAAGGGCGACAGCGAGAGGCGACGGCGAAGGGTGACGGCGAGGGGCAACGGCGAAGGGCGACAGCGAGAAGCGACAGCGAAGGGCGACGGCGAAGGGCGACAGCGAGAGGCGACGGCGAAGGGTGACGGCGAGGGGCGACGTCGAGGGGCGACGGTGAGGGTCGACGGCAAAGGGCGACGGCGAGAAGCGACAGCGAAGGGCGACGGCGAAGGGCGACAGCGAGAGGCGACGGCGAAGGGTGACGGCGAGGGGCGACGTCGAGGGGCGACGGTGAGGGGCGACGGCGAAGGGTGACGGCAAGAAGCGACGGCGAAGGGCGACGGCGAGAGGCGACAGCGAAGGGCGACGGCGAGAGGCGACGGCAAAGGGCGACAGCGAAGGACGACGGTGAGGGGTGACGGCTAAGTGCGACGGAGAAGGGAAGCTAGATAGGGCAGTAGCTGAATGAAACAATTTTTGACTTCTATATATTTTTATTATTAGTAGTGACTGCTTGTTTAGTAAGAAATATAGGTGTATGTTACCTGAAATAAATGCTTTTTTATTTTCATTTATTTTTATCATAATTATCATTAATCAAAGTACTTTCTTTTCAGATTAACTAGATACATACTAGACAAAGCACGTATAATATGTTTAAAAAAATAGTAACAAAACAATGAATAGATATAAATTAAAATTTTGAAAATGTAACTACAGTTTCAACATTTTCAGACATATTATGATGATTTGAGTCTCCTTGGTCTTGATTTTCTTTACCTTCACCTGCTTTCTGAATTTTGACATAAACAGGATCCCGGATCTTCAAATTTCTTGGGTGACGGGGATCAACAAGCTCCGGTAAAAGACAATCAAAATAAAAAGAAAGCAATTTTGGCTCCATTTTCTCATTGAAAAACTGATCATTCTTTTCTAAGACTTCAATTTTTAGCTTATTCTCGCCGTACTATACAGCTAATAAACATTTGGAATATTTGTATATGTGCATTTGGCCCTGTGCTTGCATGAACCAATCTGAGTTTTGGTTAACATGAATTGCTCGGAGCAGATCGATTTATTGCATTCATCATGGTAACCATATGCATGAAGCATTGAATTAGCAATATCTTGGTGTAAAAATTTAATACTCTCTGATTTAGTGATTCCAGAGGATTTATGCCATTTTATTGAATTGCAAATATATTTGCGCCCGCTCAAAACTTTGCCAATGGTAAGAATCTTTCGTTCTGTTTTTAAATATTTAGTGTCGGATTGTAATTGCTGCAATTTTGTACACAGATTTCTCAGTATGTGATTTCTGCAGCCAATTTTTTCTACTGTGGTAGAAGAATATGGTCGAGATTCCAATAGCTTTGCATAAGTGCTACTGTCTCCATCGGCAATAAACCTGGCATAAATTACACCATGCATTTCGATGGAGAGTTTGAAGCCTTCGCATATAATTGTACTTTCCATAGCTGTGGAAGATCCAGTAAAATTTCGGAAGCATTCATGTTGCTTTTTTTTATTTATTTTTTTATTTTGTAAATATTTATTAAAAGAATTATTATAGGTTTACATATAAATGGGCCGCTAAACTTAACAAAGTTTGTCTCGGCACCAATCCGACTTAGCGACTTCATTCTTCTTTTCGGCTCTGGCACAAATGCAGCAATACTTATTTTTTACTGCTAAAAATAATACCTGACCAAATCGTCTTCCAATAATAGCAGCAGTGCCTGATAATGCGGAATAATTGGTTCTGTAGGATCTTCTACACCAAGAACCATCTAAAACGACATCAATCATGGGAATACCATCTTTGTCAACATTTCCTTCTTCGAATGCAGCTTTCCGTTCACGATCGCCGGCTTTTTTCATTTCTTCCCAAGATGTCACTTCCCACTCATCACAAACTTCATCTTGTGAAACTCTATATTTACGTTCTGACATGATTGGCATATCCAATGCAGCTGTTATTTGTTTTAACTGAGCGTGACCACATCCTGCTGCCATTACACCAGCCACGGCATTTTTATTTAAATTTTCATTCGAATTTTTTATTTTAAAATCTTGATTGCACATATTGCAATGTAGTGTAAATGTAGATGTTAAACCTTTTTGTACTTCTGCCTCAATTGACATCGAATGAAGTCCACAGTTAAATAAAGAATTATGCCCAGAAATATTAATAATTTCTTTAAAAAAATGATGAACATCTATTATTCTGTGACCATCGATCTCGTGTTTCTTGGGCGTTACAGTCTGAAACGGACAAAAAATTTTAATTTAAGGAAAATAAGTTTTGTGTAGTAGCAACCAAAAAACAATATTTACATTATCAACTGCTATATTAAAAGGAATTGGTGAGGTTTTCTCGGTAGCGTCTGAATGTACATTAGCTTTCAAGATTGTTCTGAAACAAAAGATATATTTTAAAGATTACACACGGTAGATTTCAATATTATTTTTTTTAATGTAAAGGAAGAACTGAGTGCTTGCATAATATATTATATCGGAGCGTAAAAATCACGATGAAGCACTAAAACTTAATTATTTATTGGCTATCTGTTTGTAAGAATGATCGGATATCAAGATGTCTTACCTTTCTTGGTCATCAAATAAAGAGCAAGACTGACATATTTTCTTGTGTCATTGGGGTTTCCTTTGTCATGACTGAAGTAATTTGTTTGTGACGACGACATTTCAGATCTGAAAAATAAAATTTACACGTAACACATGATAATACATGACCGATAGGTATGCAGGCAGTATTTATTTATTTATATTGGAAAAGCGCCCAAGTATTACTATATCATTTACACCCTGTATACGTATAAAATCGACATTGGTGAGTAATTATACCAAAGCCATTACCAACGCTTGGCTCCTGTACTATAAAAAAAACCACGATGGCCCACTAAAACTAAATTATTCATTTGCTATCTGTTTGTAAGAATTATCGGCTACTAAGATTTCTTACCTTTCTTGGCCATCAAATGAAGAGCAAGGTTGCATGTCTACATATTTTTCTGTGTCATTAGGGTTTCCTTCAATGTCATGACTGCAGTAATTTGTTTGTGATGACGACATTTTGGATCTGAAAAATAAAATTTACACCGTAGTTCATGACTATATTGGAAAAGTGCCGAAGTATTCGTTACGATGTCATTTACACCCTGTATATGTATAAAATCGACATTGGTGCGAGTATTTATACCAAAGCGATTACCAAAGCTTGGCCCCTGTACTATAAGAATGCATGTCAACATTTATAATTTATAATAATTATATTTATACAAAAATATCATTTTTCAAGTACGCAGGCAGTATTTATTTATATATATTGGAAAAGCGCCTAAGTATTCGTTACGATGTCATTTACACCCTGTATATGTATAAAATTGACATTGGTGAGTAAATAATTATACCAAAGCGATTACCAACGCTTGGCTCCTGTACTATAAAACTGCATGTCAATATATTTCAAGTACGCAGGCAGTATTTATTTATAAAATAATAATTTATAGAAGGTCTGTGTGGTGCCGGGTTAGAACAGCATCACCCCATATCTTCCTGAGGGTGTCGTAAGAGGCGACTAAAGGATAAATCCAGGGAATGGGCAGCAGCGTTCCCTGCGAATTTATAACTCCTACTGCGCTCACCAACCCGCCTGCCAAGCGTGGTGAGTATGGTATATACCCCCAACTGTTGGGGAGGCCCATGTCCAGCAGTGGACTGTTGTGGCTGATGATGAATATAAAAGGAAAGTTGTCGTAGGTACTTACTTTTCACTTTTTGTTGCTTCTCTCATAGCACTTGCATGCTTGCGTTTTCTTTTTAGTATTTCGCGCTTTTTTCCTGGCGCGGGTTTATTTCTTTTATTTGCCATTGTGTCACGTTTCTGTATGTCCTTAACCTCATAAAAAACCAAATACTTCTTTCTTTATGTACAGCAATACTAATTTAATTATTAACACAGCTATTAAAAATTCTGATACGAGTTGGAGATGCCGAAACAATGAAGCACGCGTCTGCTCTCGGCAAAGGTCACGGACGACTGAAGTGAAAAGAAAGTGACAGCGCTTATCTATATTCTAGTGTCATGAAAGAGACGGATGCGCCCGGTACAAAGTAGATTGAACGATGCTTACGCCAAATAGATTTTAATTAATTATAAGAAAACTACTAAACTAATCCAAAAAAATCTTTCTCAATCATTAGGTAATATTAGTATCTTGAATTAAATCTAGGTTTCACTTTATTATAAAATACTGTGTTGGAATAGTAATCGTTTTGGTATTTTAAACAGACCATCTTTGGATTTTTATTGTATCGAGAAAATTTTATTCAATCGTGTTTTTGTCTTGGTGGTCGTTAGCTTATATCTTCGAGATAAACATACCTAAAAATAAAAATCCTAATCCCCATAGTTCTTGAGATCTTTTACTTTTAAGAACCCATATTTTTGGATGTATCATCTTAAATAAACTTAAAGGTACAGGTTTTTTTTTAAAAGGAAGCATTTTATTTCTTTTATTTTTTGATTTACATAGATTTTGCATATTTTGAATAGTTTTTAAGATTTCGCTAAAATCTGTAGTTATGGTTTTTTTTCTTCTGAGGGCAGATTTGACGGCACGAGTTTCGCGCGTTGGTAACGTATCTACCTATATATAATATCATTGTTGTGAATTCCTTTTTTATATTAGAAACTAGCGACCCAACCCGGTCTCGCACTTATACATACGGGGTGTAAGGGACAGCGTCCCGCAAACTGATAGGGGTTGCTCAGTCAACGAATCTGAACAACATTTAATTCACAAAAAAATATTGTTTTTTCATACCAATTGTCTGATCGCGGTGGTCATTTTGTATGGAAAGGTATTTTTTTCCATCTCCTGAAAGAATTTCGTTTTGAAAGTTGTTCCGTTTCGTTGACTGAGCATCCCCTATTAGTTTGCTGGATACTGTCCCTTCCATTCGCTATAAACCTTCACTCTATCTGTTAAAAAAAACACATCGAAATCCGTTGCGTAGTTTTAATGATCTAAACATACATATGGACATACAGACGCGGCAAGCGATTTTGTAGTGATGGGTTTGCTCTTGACTCAAGACAGAAAGGTCGGGGATGACTGGGACAGAGTCGACGATGGAGCGAACTCACCCAGAAGATGCCTGTTATGGCACTGGCACTCTCACGCACCGACGGAACACAGCAAGCTGTTTGGCGCCGGATTCCGTTGCTCGGGTGGTTGCGAGCCAGGCGGCCCCGACCGGAGCCTACCACCGCTTTGTAGGGATCGTTCAGCCGGACTTATTCACAGACAAGCCTGAGTTGCCGTTTTCTTCCTTCTGCTTAGCGTTTTCCCGGTCAAATGCGGGGTTTGCGTTCTGACTTTTTCTATTCCACTTTACCTGGAGCTGGAGAGATAAATTTAAAAAACTAATCAGCGCTTCTAACCATTGACGACTATTTTACACTTATTTTTATTTTAGATGCCTTAGGGTTCAATGAAATGAAAAGAAAAATCGTTACAAAAAAAAAACACTAGTTAACCTGTTTTCAGTACACTATTAAAATTACCCTATTACCACAGAATTTATAATAGTACTACATACTATTACTTAGCGAAATTTCTTCATAAAGAAAAAACGCACTTATTTTCATAAAGAGGAGTAAAAACTCGTTTCTGTCTGCTAAAAGTTTCATAGAAAAAACACCACCATTGGGCGCACTCAAAGGCGAACCAAGTCGTCGTTTTCGAATGGATAGGATGAAAAGAAATACCGCACTGGTGGATTGATGAATGATTTGTAAGATGTATGTAGTAGCTGAAAAGCAGTGTTGTTCTTTATGAGCAATCAGACACTGAGCTCTGACCCTCTGTATCGCTTCAGCACACATGCAACAAAATGTAGGTACTACATATTAACGTATATCCTTTTTTTATGTTCATACCTGTTGTATGTTTTTCTTATTTTGTTAAATGTGTGTTGTTTTTATGCAATAAACGTTTATCTATTTATCTAGATGCAAGATGTAGGTGGAAAGTGCACCGCTCACCTGAAATGAAACGCATGTGCACAAACGATGATATTGCGATCGCATCTGCATAAATCCCATAAGTGTTATATTCTTCTTAGCGAATGGATTTTCGAGTCGAACAATGACCCGATCAACCCTGGTCTCTTGAGTTTTCAAACCGCCTAGTAGCTATTATGCCTCTAACATGGTTTGAGTAACGACCTCTATCAAAGACAGTGACCAGGACCGACGGCTTAACGTGCCATACGAAGCACGGAATCCTTTTTCTTTTCGGTAATTCAGCCTGCAATGTCCTAACCAAACTGGGGGAAAACTCACAAAGTGATAAATTGACAAATAAATATCATCTTCCCCCCCCCCCCTGGGAATCGAACCCGGGAGAAAATAAGTAAGTGTTATTGCAAGCTATGTTGCAAGTTAGGCTGACGAAGGTAAAAAAATATTAACTAAGGTTAGTATTTATAAAGTTATCTGAAAATTTAGACCAATATTAAGTTTGGATTTGACAGGCCGTTGTGTACTGAAGTGACATTTCTGATACGAACTCAAAGTCGCCGTCAGTGTCAAGTACAGATTATAAATACGGGCCTTAGGAAACTAATGCTATCCATGTTTCTTGGTTATAGAGACGGTCTCAGCGAACATCTCAAGTACGGCTTATTCAGAAGACGAAATTCTCAAGGGTAAATTATTAAAGATATCTTTTTTAATACGGATGTAAGGGACAGCGTCCCACAAACTGGGAGGGGATGTTTATTCAACGACACTGAACATCTTCCACCACGAAATTCTTTCTGGAAGAGAAAAAAAATTGCATTTCCATAAAAGTTGACTGATCGAGGTCGATTATGTATGGAAAAACATTTTTTTTTCACTTTCTGAAAGAATTTCCTGGTGGAAGTTGTTCAGTGTCGTTGACTAAGCATCAGTTTGCAGGACGCTGTCCCTTACACCCAGTAACTGGCGATTCTTCCTATTCCTTAGTTTTTGTGAGCTATTTATAAATTAAGTGCACCTGTCGCCCGTTTTGAAATAAATTAGGTGCACATTTGATGCAATTTTATTATAGTGAAGCGTAAAAACCATGTAACATAAAATCACCTTAATCCCTAGTGGAGTACGCACGCAGGCTACAAAAAACTTGACTGCTGCCCAAAATCACACAGCAATTAATTTCTTCCATGCTGGAATGGGAGCGAGAGAAAAATATAGAATGTGCCAGCTGCATTTCCTACCGGACATGCTGTAAAAAACAGCTAAGCTAAGCGAGGGATCCGAGGGTTTCATTATATTCCAATTTACAACAATATGCCTAGAATCTATCTGAAATAACCCTCAAAACTTTGTCAGACGTGGCGGAACGACCTTTGTTTAGTTTAGGTCGGTCACGCTCTGCCTACCCCGTTAGGGATGGAAACGTAATTTTATGTACGTAATTAATTGAGTTAAGATTTAGTTATAGACATTCGGATATAATATTATCAAGGGCGCAATAAAATCAGCTGATAAGGTGTTACCTTTACCTACCCATGAAACTAAATAAGTTTCTTCAAGGAACATACGAGGGGCGTTCAATGTATTCTCGGTATCGGGGTGATTTGACAGTATTGTGGTAATGAAAATATATCATTAGCTAAGAACATTATCAGAGGGTATTCATATAAAATTTCATGTTAATAACTTCATTAGTTTGTTTGTGAGCTCCAGTTAAAGACGACGCAAATGACTGACGCGACAATGTTGAAGAAAATCGAGCATCGTGCGGTGATTAAATTCCTCACTAAACAAGGAAAATTTCAAAAAACTATCCACGTAGAAATGGTAGCCGTTTATCAAGGCTCTGCTCCTTCATTATCGATCGTACAGAAGTGGTCAAGTGAATTCAAAAGAGGCAGGGAAAGTATCGAAGATGACCCCCGCCCAGGTAGGCCTCACGGCGGCTACCGAAGAAAATGTGAAAATTATCGAAAAACTTGTATTAGAAGATTCACGTATAAAAATCAAGATGTTGGCAGAAATAACGAAGCTATCCGTTGGTACTATACACACTATACTACATGATTCTCTCAACCTTACAAAAGTCAGTGCAAGATGGGTGCCGCGCATGCTCACTGCGCTTCAAAAGCAGGCGCGGGTTGACACTTGTAAGGATTTTTTAGAGCTGTGTGGCGACGATCCAGCAAGTGTTTTCGAAAAGATTGTTACAGGTGATGAAACGTGGGTTCATCACTATGATCCTGAGAGTAAACAGGAGTCTATGCAGTGGCATTAAAAGGGATCAGACCAAGAAGTTCAAAGTCACTCCATCGGCTGGGAAAATCATGGCCACAGTTTTCTGGGATTCTAAAGGAATGCCATTGATTGAGTACACAAAAAAGGTGAAACCATCAACGCAGAAAAATATTCAACCACTTTACGCCGTTTGAGAGAAGCAATAAAAGAAAAAAGAAGAGGAAAGCTGGCAAAGAAAGTGCTGCTTCTTCACGTCAACGCACCGGTCCACACTGCGCGGCTCTCCAAGGCTGCTGTACGAGAGTGCGGGTTCGAGGAAATTGACCACCCACCTTACAGCCCTGACCTGGCCCCCAGTGACTACTTTTGATTCCCAAATTTAAAAAAATACCTTCGGGGAAAGCGATTTGCTGACGATAATGAGCTCAAGTCCGCTGTAAATGAGCATTTCTCGGTCCAAGAACTAAATATTTTTTTTAAGCGAATAGAAAATCTTTTTTCTCGATCAAATAAATGTATAGATATCATGGGAGACTAAGTATATTGAAAATTTTTTTTTTTTTCAAAGTTTTCTTTTTTCTAACATACCCATACCGAGAATACATTGAACGCCCCTCGTAGGTAGGTCGATATATATAAAAACGCCCTTCATACAAAATGACTGGAGTTGTTCATTTGTATGGGACGGCATTTGTTTTATATTAAGTCGTTCCTACCTATGTTCTAAAGCTAGCTAAAGTGTTCACACTCCATGTTGACATTTTCAGGAGTGAGGAGCCGATGTCGTCACGTCACGTGTTCGGGCCGGCCCAACCACCGAAGATAGGGCTCGACAGGAGAAAGCTACCAGCGAACTCGGACTCAGGTAATTCTAATTGTAAAATTTGCAGCGCTCCTTTACAAACTTTTGGTTTGGTTAAAGCACAGGATATAATAGTAATAGTTTATATAATAGTACTGGTTAAAGTAAACATCAACCTGTAACAAAATTACAAAAGGGCTAATATTTTATAAGTGTGTTCTACCATGGGGAAATATAATATTCTACACTAAAGTATTTTAAGGGCGAGTTAAAACGCGAGTTAACTTGTTTTTCATTTTTCTGAGTATGAAAAAATATATTTTTGCTTTTGTTTGTTTTTTGTTTTAAATGTTTGTGAATGTGTGTAGTTTCCATTTGTAAATGTGGATTATAAATATGTTGTATTTTTTATTATTTATTTTATTTATTTATTTAATAGTTTATTGTACACAGAAACATACACAGAACAATCACATAGGAATCAAGACACAACAGGTACTGCTTATTTCTAAAATGAAATGTCTTACAGCAGACTTGAGAAGTGAGATAGCATAAAAGGTGAAGCGGATAAGACGTGCACAATAAGGATACAAATACAAATTTTATATATTAAAAAAAAAATATAAAGCCTCCCATACACTCTACTATTAAAGCTGACAATGTGTATGGGGACGTCAATTTATCTTGTTACTTTTTCTAAAATCGTTAGTAAGAAAAGTTGTTCAGTTTCTTGAGAAGGCTAGAATATTATATTTCCTCATAGTAAAACAAACACATAAAATATTAGCCCTTTTGTAATACAGGCTGATGACAACCGACACCAAACGATTTATTTATTATAATTAAAATCATCATCTCCTTAGCCTTATCCCGTATCTCACGGGGTCGGCTTCCTAATCTAGGGGATTGAACGAGGGTACTGATTTTTACACAGAGCGACTGCCATCTGACCTCCGCAACCCAGAAGGGAAACCAGACCCAATCCTAGATTAGGTCAGAGTTTTCAAGCCGCCAATGCTTAGCACTGGCCTCTGATATGGCTGAACGACTAATATCTACGGTATTAAACGATATTAACCAGGACCAACGGCTTAACGTGCCTTCCGAAGCACGGAAAAAGCGCCGAATAAACGTACATATGAACTTCGAAAACCGAAAAACACATTGGTACGTGGTGGGATTCGAACCACGACCTCCCGCTCAGGAAGCAGCGGCCCTATCCACTACACCATCGGGCTCTCATCATCATATCATTTATTATAATTAAAATACGTGTAGGTAAATGTAACCCACAATCCCCTAAATCCCTCATTACAATTATAACGACTTCGGCAATTGGTCGTTTGGTGTTTGCCCGTCCGCGGAATGGTTGTTTTACAACGCTCATTGGCCGAAATAAAAGGACATTTCAAGGATTATGCGTTTTGCATTTGACAATCCGCGAATCATATTTTTCATATTTTTTTCTGGCTAATGAGCGAATTGGGGGGTGACGCCGACGTGGAAGCTTGGGGACCGGGCACTATTTAATTATTGTTTAAAATCATAAATAATTTATAAGAGTATTCTATATTATGCAACTCATTCGTGCCTCGCATAAACCTGTAGGGGTTTTCTGAGGGATGTCTCATCTTTAACTATGTAAAATATGTTATTTTCATTTTGAATAAAATTGTTCCATGCTGGCCTGGGAGCGAGAGAAAAACATAGAATGTGCCAGCTGCATTTCCTCCCGGGCATGCTGTAAAAACCAGCTAAGGGATCCGAGGGTTTCAGTATATTGTAATTTAGGCGATGAGCTGACAACCTGTCACTACATCAATATACTTACAAATCTATCTTAAATTACCCTCAAAACTTTGTCAGACGTGGCGGAACGACCTTTGTTTGGGTCGTTTACGCTCTGCCTACCCCATTAGGGATAAAGGCGTGATTATATGTATGTATTCCCATCCTGCATTTGTAATTTGTCATGTTTCCTTTTTCTTAAATGTTAAAAACAAATTCTGGCTATAGTTTGTTTCCAAAATTGTTATACATGTATCAACATTTTATTGTCATTTGCTTGTTTTTTTTTTTTTTTTCTTTTGTTTTTCGGGGCAGAACCAAATTAATTTTCAACGAAAAGTTTATATTTTAGTTTCTCTCTCGGTCAAACCAATTTTTTTTCCCCTCCCTTCATAAGGGTGCTATCTGACATTTAAGCTGAGATAGAACCGTTCACGGCTGTAAATTGTTTTTTTTTTGTTTTATATTTATTTTTAAGATTATTTGTATTTAGTACCTAATTACATTGTTTGTTTATTACTTTTTGTGCAGTCTGCGAATAAAGAATTTATCTATCTATTATCTATCTATGTATAAAATTCTTAAAAAAAACACGCGTAAAATAAAGATTGTTTCATACAGGACTTACGAACGACGTGGCCCGCATACCAGCTCGTTTGATGCTGGCGCCGCGGCTTCCACCGCGCCTGGTGATCTCCAACATCATGCATGTTGACATCAAGCCGGGTTTCCTCGCCCCGCCCAGGCGCAGGAACGTGATGTGGCCGCGACAGCTCCGAGCCAGGTTTGTAGCAGCAGTAAATAAATGTCAAAACTCGAATCTGGATCCGTAGTGAGTTTCCAAATCGGCATTCTATAAATTCCTTTAAAAATCGAACTTACACTAGCGACACCCCTGCGAGAGTGGCGGCGAGTTGAACTAAATCAGTTGCGAGATTTTGACGTTTAATGTATGAGATGACCATATGAATCGGTATTCGGGTTGGTTTTGCCCATTAGTTTGGCCATCTTCTTCTTCTGTCGAGTGGGTATCGAGTCTGTCGACCCGATGAACCCTGGTGTCAGAGTTTTTAAACCGCCTAGGAGCACAACTATCAGGCCTCTGACATGGTTTGAGTAATGGCCACTATCAAAGACAGCGACAGGGACCGATGGCTTAACGTGCCCTCCGAAGCACGAAATCTTTTTATTTTCGGTGATTCAGCCTGCAATGTCCTAACCAAACTGGGGAAAAAATCACAAAGTGATAAATTCTCAAATATCAACTTTGTGTTTCCCCCCTGGGAATCAAACCCAGGACCTCCGGATCGGGAGTCCATGGCGCTAGCCACTAGACTATGGAGGCATTCTTCTCTTATGGCAGAAAATGAGAAAATGTTGTAGTTAAAGTGTGTTTCATCGATTCGCGGCCTTACCTTTGTAATAAACGAGAAAATTCTATTTTATAGGTCCTTCGTCTCCTCGCCTGCCTTCACGCCTAATGTCTACAACCAGAGAATGTACCAACCGGCCGCGATCACCTACCGCGCCTCGGCCGCCATGATGCCAATGCCTTCCAACTACCCGCAAAATAGACTCGTGCCTTATGGCCAAATGTCATGTTGTCCGTCACGCATCCGCAACTCTCAATATCATAATTACCACAGACCGCATATGAATGAATCTCGCAAGAAAAGGTCACCCCACCGCAATTTATCTCGACACAGCAAGATCTTAGACCAACAGCTGACTTCGCCTTACCGCAGGACGAGGTCGTCGCAATCTCCGGGGGCTTTCATGCGGACAAGGTATCCATACGCTCCTCAAGTGACGGAAACCCGAACCACTTTACAACCGGCGATCACGAGGAAGAAATCCCAGCATAGTACAGCCTCTTCAGTCCGCTTCCAGACGAATTTAACAACTTATCCGAAGAAAGCGTCCTCCATAAATCGAAATGTTGGAATGTCGAAACGTACGGTGGCGTCGAAGTCGCAGTTCCTACGTAGGGTGTTGAGTGTGCCGTCCAAGAAAGAACGGACTATTCCCGAGAGTGCCACGCAAAGACAACCGATGCACAGATATATTTCAGCTCGAGATATGGCGGCTAACCGGGCTAACCACGACATGGCGGCGAAACTGCCATCGCAGTCGCTCACGTCGCCGAAGCCGTCTCAATCTTCACCAGTTCGAAGGCGGACTTACAACCGCTGCTTAACGCCTACACTCACGAGAAAGATACTTTCGGGCGAAGTTATGCAGCCTGTGAATACGCCTAAAGTCACCACTGCGGTTGAAACGCAACCTAAAAGGACCGCTTCGACGTCGTCGTTAGAATATTCACCAGAACGCCACATAACAAGCATCTCCACGCAAACTTTGACTTTGTAACGTCCATTTAGTTCTTCCTTCCGCACAAGTGAGTGTTATCTTGTTCAGCAAACATATTTGTAATTGTAGTGGTGTTGGTGCATTTAGTAATTTTGCGGGCGGGTGGGTGGTTCAGTTATACGGAAGGAGTTATGTTATGCTGTTGTTTTTGTGACGTCCGATTTCAGTAACATATTCGGCTCATCTCACAGAGTCGTATCATGGTGTTTAGTCCTCATAGCTACAGGAAGGCTTCTTTAAATTTTTGATATAAAATTTAAAGACACTTGATTTGTTAACATAACAAGTTTAACCTGTGATCACAACCGTTCATTACTGCTAGCTGAAGATTCATTAGTGCTCTGGTATAAGGAATGTTATAAAAATTCTAAAATAGAAAAAGACTAGCCAATAACCGTGCCACATAAAAGGTAAGAATCTCGGTAAATATCTCCTATTTGAGATAATTAACCTTGAAATATAATATTGTGGGATGGAAGGCGCAAAAAAAAGTAAAAAAAGTTATTAAGTGAATTCCGCGAAAAAGAGCCTCATCGAAAGCTGATTCCGTATATTTCTTTATTTTTGATATCATGAGGGCAAAGAAGCTTAATTTACTCCTAATAGCCTAATGCGACTTGTGATTTGAAGGTTCGAAGGGGAATTGAGATTACTGTCTTAATACCTCATTTTATTATAGTTTCCATGTCGACTACTTGTTCAACTTAAGCCGTGACTCCAGCGCACCAAAATATATATATGTTATATATGTTTCGTGTAATCTTTCAGAGCAGGAGTCACAGCTTTACGCGTGTATCCCACTTCTGATTTACTTATCTTTCGTCTTTTTATTTGAGGTTATTTTATGTTGTCTGGTACTTTGCTTTCTGTAAGTTGAAACGTGTAATTAATCTGAGAATTAAAATCCGAACACACGAAGGAGTACATATCGGAACTAGACCTAATATTTGTAATGTAAGTAGACTTAAAGCTTATATTTTCGATATCATTGTTTCTCAGTTTCAGTATTCTTTCAAATTCGGGTTATTATTCATGTTTCGTTAAGAAAATACAAAAATATGCTACATTCTATTCTATATAGTTTTGTCTAGTATGTTTATTCCAATTTAAAATAAACCTAAGTTTAGATGCTTTTTATTACAAAACTGTAAACTAACGTTTTGATATTTAATAAAATATCAAACTGAAAAGAGTATCGTTTAACATTGAAGTTTGATTTTACCTATTTAGTGTACCCTTTCCTATATTAAAATTTACTAAACTACTTGTATACGTACATATACCGTGGTGGGGTGTAAGGGACAGCGTCCCGCTAAGTGATAGGGGTTGCTCGTTGGCTGAGCAACTATCACCAGATATTTTCCCTTCGAAGCATAATGTACAAAACGCAAAATGAACACGACACTCAAAATGAACAAATCGCAAAATGTACAATACGCAAAATGTACAAAGCGCAAAATGAGCACAACACGCAAAATGAACAAATCGCAAAATGTAAAAGGTGAGAAAAACTTAGCTCTACATTATAAAATGTAATTTTTGGTTTCTATTTTGGTCCCAAACTAAAAGTTGTTTGTATACATGAGTACATTGACCTCTTAAAATGTCTGATGGAGGTGGTCATTTTGTATGGGAAAGTCATTTCGTTTTTTCTTTTGCTGAAATGAATTGCTAGTTTCGTTGACTAAGCAACCCCTTTTAGTTTGCGGGACGCTGTCCTTTACACCACACGTATTAAAGTTATATCTTTTTTACCGGGATATACAGCAATAAAAAAAGTACAGCGTTCCTTAAACCACGTAATGTATCACTACATACTATAAAACAGTCGCTTTCTCTGTCCCTATATCCCTATGTATGCATATCACTACATAGTATAAAACAAAGTCGCTTTCTCTGTCCCTATATCCCTATGTATGCATATCACTACATAGTATAAAACAGTCGCTTTCTCTGTCCCTATATCCCTATGTATGCATATCACTACATAGTATAAAACAAAGTCGCTTTCTCTGTCCCTATATCCCTATGTATGCATATCACTACATAGTATAAAACAGTCGCTTTCTCTGTCCCTATATCCCTATGTATGCATATCACTACATAGTATAAAACAAAGTCGCTTTCTCTGTCCCTATATCCCTATGTATGCATAAATCTTTAAAACTACGCAACGGATTTTGATGCGGTTTCTTTTAATGGATAGAGTGATTCAAGAGGAAGGTTTATATGTATAATACATGCATAATATAGTAGAGAAACACTGATAATTTCCGTGCGAAGCCGGGGCGGTCACTCGTTAATAATATACAGCACAATACACACATTAAATAAAAATATTTTTATTATAAATACATATGGCACGGCTCGCACGCACACTACGACGTTCGCCGTAGGTACACTGCCACCGCCCCGCCCCGCCCCGCGCCCCGCGCTTGCCCGACCGTGCCGCCGCGCCGTAGAGTTACAGCTATTTGTGTCTGTTTAATGAAATTAATAAATAAAATATAATTTTACTTATATTATTTAATGCGTTGTCATATAATTTACGTGGTTTAAAGGAACACAGTACTTTTTTACACACTTTTTATTTCGTACAAATGAGGTGTAAGTTTCACGCTTTTGAGATAAGGTAACACATCTTAGAACTTTTAAATAATAAACATAGAAATAAGACACATTGTAACAGTCATATTATATTTATTACACTTCATATACTTAACTACATTTGAACATAGGTACGAAAATTAACATGGTATGGTATTGCTAAAGGTAGGTACGTCTCGAACGAAAACTTTGGTAAATACAGAATTAACAGGCTTGGGTTAACTATGGGGTCGCGTTTTCACAAAATCCAAAGCTCTTTAAAAAATATGAAATACAAAAAAAATTTAATGCAGCAAAAATTTCCTAATACATTGAGTATTTTTGCAACAATTATTTCTAATTTGGGAAATACATGAACAAAGAACCATTGGAGTATTGTTCTCTTCTATCAGTATGCCAACCAAGATTGGTATAATGCGAATAAAGAATATTTTTTTTCTTACGTTTTTTTTTTTAAAATATTTGATAGGCAATCTATTTTAGATTTTAATAGGAGGGCTTTTGTACGATGCCCTTTATACGGAGCCCTATTGTTCCCTATAAACGCTAGTTCACTCTATATTAAGGTTTAGCTTGGGTTGGCCTGTGCAGACAGATTTTGTTCAGAAGTTCTGAATAATTGGTAAATTTGGACGTTTATTAAATTTGGGCAAGCAAGTAATACCTTATAGTTTCTTAAACCGAATGAGTTTAATTTTAGGTTTCTGGACAAAATCTCTCTGCGCATGCAGTTGCAACTGCATTCTGCTAGCATATGGAATGCAATCTGATCTACCGTAAAATACAGCATAGCATTAGTTTACTATCACTATAATAAGTCGAAATTAGCTCTCATTTATTTAAACTAAACGTTTTGAATGAGTGTGAACGATACACCTGCAGTATATTTTTTGTTTTCACATTTTAGATTAAAGGTTAGACCGTAGCTGCAGCGGAGAAGCACGGCGCGACACTGAACGACAAAAACTGACAAAATGTATGAACTGACATTGCCGCGCCGCTCCGCTGCAGCGCCAGTGCTGCTTCAGTGCGGTACATCTCATACATTTTCATACAAAGAATCATTTGTCGCGCAGTACCGTGCCGCGCCGCTCCGCTGCAGCTACGTCCTAGTGAGGTCTAACCTTCTTCTAATGAGAATTGAACGTTAACTAAAAAGAACTTTAAAAATATTTAGAAATTCATTCATTATTAGATCATTTTATTTATTTACTGTTTATTGTACACAAGTAACATGAGAAAGACAATACACAAGGAATAACGACACAACAGGTACAGCTTATTTCTACTAAGAAATTTCTTCCAGCTTACCTACGGAAGTAAAATGAGAGGCAAATTAGGCATTTTCGTTCGAGACCGACCACAACATTAATAAAGTAGTAACATCTATAATTAAGTGTCCTTTATATCTAGCTGAAATTAACATTACAATATTTTAAAGATCGCGCGTGCATGCTAGGCCATTTTAATGTAAAATATATATTTTAAGCCGAAAGCTAGTTAAGTAGTGTTACATTGTATTGTCAATACGTTTTAAAATTCGCGCATAAAATATAATGCATGCAATGTTCTTTATTAGACCAGTTCACATTCTAAATACAATGTTTCGGTAGATGGTCTAAGATCGAAGTATAGATAAACATCAATAAATCTGATTTTGCGCAACTTTCTAAGCGCATATGCATTTTTTATTAGATTTAAGGCCACATCGATCACAACTAACCATTAATGGACCACAACACAGAGGGCGTGCATATAACAACTAAGGGCAATTCGGAAAGAAACCGACTTAACTAAATATCAACTACGTATAATATTGTTGCATCCCTTTCTTCTCATTCATGATAGAAAGTGACACATATAACGACTTATATTATTTAAGTCGAGTCATTTGCAACGCCAAATTGCCCTAATTAACAACACGATTACAACACTTCTACATAATAAGACTGCTCTTCAATAAAAGGGTCAACATATTATAAGCTCAATTTTGTAAATACATTTTTCTCATAGGTAGTATGTAGTATGTATCACTCGGAACAAAATGCGATTCCCAACTCGTGTGTATTGAGGCCCTCAGCTTCGCTTCCAGTAGTGGGGAATCGCTCATGTTCTCCCCTCGGTGCACAATGTACTGTTATTTTCACAACACGTGCGAATAAAATAATACCTACGGTTACAATATTCCTGCGTCAAAAAAAATAAAAATTTAAAATTTAAGTCCTTGTAGGCCTGGGCGAAATTTTCAATACTGATACTTTATATTAAGTATAAGAGTTTTAATTAAATCCTGTCCGTAGTAATATTTATTTTTTGTCATCTTATATTAGTAACTTGACAGAGTCGACAACCGACCAGAAAAGCCCTGGTATCAGAGCTTGTTATTATATTACACGATATTGCATTACTTCGCACACCCTCTTTTTTCTTTTCTATCTCTTACGAACACATTACGTAGCCTTAATCACAGTTTTTGTTCACAATTTTTTTAGCACGTATAAATATAAATTAAGGTTTCAGTTATCTGTCACTTTGTAAGACAAAAATAGAAGTTATCAATCGTGCACTTAACTAGTTCAAGTTATCAAGCGTGCACTTAACTACCTATTACGTATGTGCACCAAACGCCCGCTGGCAAATTAATTGTGTATGTGTTTAAATAATTGTCAAAGAGATTAATATTTACTCTTAACTTGAGTCGTGTTATACAAACCACAATGTATTTGTCTGATGTGAAATATCTTAAAATATTTTAAATGCAATTATTATTCAATGCAAAATACTTTTTCGTACACTTTATATTAATCTGGATTCTACGTAAAAATGCAAAGTTTATAAATCAATAATATTTTTTATATCATTTGTAATTGATAAACTAAAAAAAATATTATATTGGCGTGCCTTTAATTTTATTACCAGTAAAAGATAAAAATGAAAAATGATTTAAAATATTAAAAATACCTTTACAAACCGGACTATACTTAAATAGAAAAATAAGTAATAATATTGCGTAATAATAAAATAATTTCAAGCACTGTACGCTGTATGGCATATTATTACATTTCAAACGATAAAAAAAAAATTGAATGCACAGTTTATATCAAGCTCTGTTTATTCTATTTCATGTTAATATACTTTACTTAAGACTACTACATATTTGTATTCTACATAACGGGTAGGCACTAATTCAGTAAAAGTAAATAATAATAATAATCAAATTAGTATAGCAAATTGACTCTTCAGTTAGTTTTAACATGACCAGCTTGGTTCTACAGATAATTTTAATTGATTCCACACGTTAAATCATCATCTTCATAGCCTTATCCCGTTTCTCACGGGGTCGGCTTCCTAATCTAGGGGATTGAACGAGGGTACTGGTGTTTACACAGAGCGACTGCCATCTGACCTCCGTAACCCAGAAGGGCTCTCACATTCCATTGATTCCACAGGTTAAATATCGTTTAATAACGCGTAACTGTATCGGTTTGTCATATTAATATAAATTTGTAAGATATTAAAATGTCAGTTTATACCTTCTTCTTCTGTCGAGTGGGTATCGAGTCTATCGACCCGATGAACCCTGGTGTCAGAGTTTTTAAACCGCCTAGTTTATACCTGAGAGAGTCATTTAACATGTCAATATGTTTTCTAAATGAACGTAATTAATTAAACAGAGGATTTCAAATAGCTGTAATGTCATCTAAATAAAACATTTTGTAAAGCACTAGTCACATTAAAATAACTTTGTATATAATGGCACTTACTTATTAAAATAATATACAAAATACAATTTTATATACTTAATGTAATTACAATAAAATGTTTAAAATATTTGATTAAATGGGGCTATATCTAAAAATCATGAAAACGCAAAATTATATTACATAATTTCAAAACTATGGCACGTACGTATATGAATTATATTGTAAATATATATATTGTGCCTATATTGATTAGCAGCTCCTACAATTGACTTGAATTTTAATTAGTTCATTATAATCTTGAAATAAAATTATTATATCTGTTTTAAAAACGTCTCGTCCTTTTTCCTCATCTGAAATATAATAATAATAAAATTAGGGCAACTCATCTAGTACCGAATGTTTTTGTATAAAATACAACGTTCTACAGCTAATTTAATTAAACCAAGTCGAAACGTCGGGATAAACGGTAATTATATACTATACTATGTGAATGTTGTACACGTCTGTAATTGGTATATGTATCAGCTAAATTACTGATTTTGCATGACTTTTAAAAATGTGTTAATATGTATACTGTTGATGTGTCTGAATAAATAAAAAAAAAAAAAACTATGTTTTATCCAAATACGTATCGCGCGTTGACCCATTTAAAATAGTACTGTGCCTATTTATTGTACGAAAAACGAAAATTTTAAATATCATCTCGATTCCAGATGATTCATCCAAATAATGCAATGTACTCACCGTGGTATTACTTGAGGTTGATCCCGCCGGAGTTGTAGAGGTCGAAGTCGAAGCTTTCCTCGTCAAAGTTGCGTATCTGGTCCAACAGCATCTCCGTGTCAAACTGCGTATCCACGGTCGCTGGCGTCGACCCGCCTAGGTAGCTGTTGTGTTGTAGTGTCGCATGTGTGTTGATGATTGTTGTTATATGTTGATATTCAATGTTGTATGATGATTGTTGTTATGTGTTGATTTTCGATATTGTGTGTTGATGATTTTTGTTGTGTTTATATTCAATGTTGTGTGATGATTGTTGTTATGAATTGGATTCCATTGTTGTGTGATGATGATTGTTGTTATATGTTGATATTTAATGTTGTGTGATGATTGTGTGTGATTGAGATGGATTCCAATGTTATGTGTTGATGATTGTTGTTATACGTTGATATTCAGATATTTAATGTTGTATGATGATTGTTGTTATGTGTTAATTTTCGATATTGTGTAATGATTGTTGTTGTGTTGATATTCAATGTTGTGTGATGATTGTTAATATGCGTTGATTTTTGACATGTGTTGATGATTTTTGTTGTAGGTATTGATGATTGGATTTTTAATGTCATAAATTGTTTTGTAAGAATGCATTTTGATTGAAGTGATAATGTTAATTTTGTAATTTATTTTACCATGTTTTGGTTTTATTAAATTATTGGTATTTATTATATCGAGTGTATGTTTGTGTTTTGATTTCCAGCGTTGTGCCGTCAGCGTCGTCGAAGGGATCGGGAAAGAGAGAAAATGCAACACGTTAGAAAATAGACGGTCGTTCTAAGTTAAGAAAAATAATGGAAGTATAAAAAAAACCTTAATCGCCAAAAAGGCAGCACAGACAAAGTATGGCAAGTTCGTGTGCCCGGCTTTACTTAGTAAATTGAGAATTATATAAATGTGAACATAATGAAAATAACTAAAAAAATACGACCGTCTGTGTTGCATTTTCGCTAAGGAAGGTTTTGTTTAAAAATGTCTTTGGAATTCTTACCAAAAATTTGAGATATTTTTTTAAAATTTACTATAGTAGGTTTGCCAGTCTCATATTTGTTATAAATTCCTTGCTATTTACCGTCATAATTAAACTATTCATTAAAAATGCTTGTATGTTTTTAGTAATATGCCAAAGACATTTTCAAAAGTTAAATTAAAAATAGTGTTTTCGACATATAATTGTATTATAAATACAGCGAACATACATCCATCATTTAAAATGTTAACATTTAATATTTTTGTATCAATGTGTAAGTTATATTAAGACCTTATTCGTATGCTCTTATCTAAGTTACAACGTATAATAATTATATATTATGTAGTCGGTTTTGAGAGCAATGATTATTTAAATGTAATCACTAAAATTAGGCCGGATTTGTACATTATTTGTATGTACTTAATTTCACGTTTGGTTCTAATATGTAAATTCAAAAAACTTGGTTAATACTTCCAGACTGATATTACTTTGTTTATCTTACAAAACGAACTTCGGATGTTATCAGTTTATCGGTTCGTTTTTCGACTCGAAAACCCACTCGCTAAAAAAAGACTTTTGATGTACGTTTAACCGTTACTTGTTAGACATCACTTTGCCTTATAACCGTCTTTAATACAAATTATAACGCTTATATTCGTAACGTGAATATCACTAATTATGTGCAGTTAAACGTACTTTAGACTTCTCAACCTACTTCAGATGTACAAATGTGGAAATTTTTTGTATTTTAAATTACATTATGTAACTTACTGCCTTAACTAATATTAGCTATAATAGTCACATCCATTGATATTCAATACCATTAAATTCGTTATAATATAGTTTAATTATTAGTATACACATATGCAAAAAAGAATCATAAATAGAAAAAGAAGATAAATTCTAAACTTACCAACATTTAAAATAATCTTGTCACAAGTATTTTATTAAAACAGTTCCAGTCAGAGACAATATTTTTTTATTTTAAAAACATCAAATCACAAATACAATTTAAAATAACAAGAATATTTTGAATAATTCGATTTCATTTTGATTATATTTCTTATCTTCTGAATAGCATTTTTATTGATCTGACTGGTACTTCGTAATACTTATATTCGAAACTTAACATAAAATATAACTAATAAACATTGTCATGCATGTACATAAATTAAAAAAAAAAGAAATTTTAGCACCGAATTTATACAAAAAAAATCACAATACCGTTTTTCAAAAAGCTCTTTCAATTTCTCATATTTTAACAGACAAAACAAGACGTGAAAGTTTTTTTTGTGACGCGTTGTCAGTTAACACAAGTAAAATTATACTATTTTATAATTCTTAAGACCAGCGTAACACATTGTTTATATATCTGTATATATTAGGGATAATATTTTTAATACACAGATTATAATTGACAAACGTCAACGAATTGTGCTTAAGTTCAATTTTATGTTTTATTTCAAAATGTACGCCGATCCTAACTACCTAACCTAAGATATAAAGTAAAACTGTCAATACTTTTCTTTGAAACCACCAAGTAATGTTTAATTTACGAAATGAGATCATTATAATAAACCACCACATTTGTGCGAAAATATCGAACAGTTTTGTGAGTACGTTCGTTCAAACAGTTCTTTACTTTTATTATTCTTTATTTATAAAAGTGCTACCACAGCCGGTGCTTACCAAATCTTAGCAAACTGTGTAAAAACTTAAAATATATACTTGATAAGAAATCTGTGAGTAATAAATAATCGCAAGTTATTTAATATATCCGAAATATTTCCAACAAACGCCGATGTAGAAGCACCATAGAAACATATTGACAGTTTTCTTGTGTTTAATCATATTAATGTATAATGAATACAGCTTAAAGTTAATTCAGAAATGCATTATTATATGGACCCAAATATAAGAAGGGATTGTAAATAATCAAAATAATACACGTTTATATAATTTCAGTGTATTGTATATGATTCGTTTAAACTCATTCAAGGACGGTTTTGTTAAGAATAATTGTTTCAAATTTTATACTAAGTATCATAAAATACAATTCGTGATTAAAAATTCACACAGTATAATAAGTTTCGTGGTCATTTTAATATTGATTCTCGTGTATAATTCTTACTTTGGCATTCTCTAGCCCATTATTATTTTATAAGTCTTAAGATCACATTCTTTTAAAAACTTTAAAAGCCTCGATTTATAAAAGTAACCAATTATTAGATATTTTTAATTATTTATATTATTATATCTTCACATCTGGTGACGGGCGATAAGACAATGTCTTTAATATATTTAAGAAAATAACAGGACTAATTTAAAATAAGCTCGAATCATGAATAAGCCCGAATTGACACCATCATATATTTATATATTTTATTAATATTTGTTATTACGCTGTTCTGAGGACGATAAAGTTATTTTATTTTTGATATTATATTTCTTAGTATCTTTCGACGTTTTATTTTATATTTTTAGATACAAATAATTTTGAATTATTTTTAACTATTTTAATGAATCATCTACATATAAATTGGTCGTAATATAGATACATAACAAAGGTATACATAATGACAACAATCTAATTCATACAATAAAATATTTTGTGTTTGAAACACCATTCTCCATTTCAATTTTTGTTCTAATTTGATAGATTTTCAGACTTAATTCAATGGAATCGTGTTAGCAAGATTCGCGTTTCTTTTAATAATACATCAGTTTGATATATTTACGAATGTTACTCGTAGATAAGTGCAGTAAAAAGTTATAAATGTTCGCTAGTCAAAGTATGTGTCACTTCATTTTATTAGTACATAAAATCTCGATACAAGGAAATGGCGCCCCCATCAGTACATAATTCAATAAAAACGCAGTGAATCGAAAAACCCGTCCAACAGAATAAAGTTATAGTAATTAAGATAATTTAGAACCTTATAAATTAGCTATTCATAGTTCGTTGTAGTAACAGAAAGGAAACGAATAACAGCCTTCAAATGCAATTTTTCTTCCTGTAACTGAATCGCTAATTTATAAGATTCTAAATTATCTTAATCTGACAACCTGTCACTACAGGTACCTACAAATCTATCTTAAACAATCCTCAAAACTTGTCAGACGTGGCGAAACGACCTTTGTTTAGATCGTTTACGCTCTGCCCACCCCCATAAGGGATAAAAACGAGATTATATGTATACATGTATAACTTGATTCTGTTAGACCGGTTTTTCGATTCACTGCGTTCTTAGCGAAAATTGTTTTTTTATTAATGAGGACGCCACTTGGCTAATATCGTCACCTTAATCATAAAAACGTATACGATTTAGCAGGCTACAGTATACGAACATTTATTACTAACACCCAGTACATGTTTCAACAATTACATTCTAACAACATATCTTCTAAGACGATCAGGGTAGTTATTATTATATTGGTTGAAAAGTTAGAACGGGTGACTGATGATTTTACTAGTGACTAATAAAAATCATACATATACTCACGCCTTTATCCCTAATGGGGCAGGTAGAGCGCAAACGACCTAAACAAAAGTCGTTCCGCCACGTCTGACAAAGTCTTGAGGGTTATTTAAGATATACTTGTAGATATATTGCTGAAGTGACAGGTTGTCAGCCCATCGCCTAAATTACAATATACTGAAACCCTCGGATCCCTTAGCTGGTTCTTACAGCATGCCCGGGAGGAAATGCAGCTGACACATTCTATGTTTTTCTCTCGCTCCCAGTCCAGCAGAAGTAAATCAACTGACAAAAATCAATTATACGTATTAAGGAAAATATGTCAAAATATGAAAATAATGTTCCTTCATAGTAAATGATATTATTGGTATTTATTATGTTTTTACTTCCCTGCTGGCCTGGAAGCGTGATAATAACATAGAATGTGCCAGCTGCTTTCCCTCCCGGGCATGCTGTAAAAACCAGCAAAGGGATCCAAGGGTTTCAGTATACTGTAATTTAGGCGATGGGATGACAACCTGTCACTACAGCGATATACCTAAGAATCTATCTTAAATAACCCTCAAAACTTTTGTCAGACGTGGCAAAACGACCTTTGGGTCGTTTACGCTCTGCCTACCCCATTATGAATAAAGGCGTGATTATATGTATGTATGTATTATGTTTTTGTATTCATATGCACAGTATAGATTTTAATAATTTATATACTCTAAATTAGTTTTCGTAGATAATTTTTGCACCTGTCTTGTCATTTCCACATGCCTTAAGGTAGGCTAGTAGATAATGCTTTTGGCGTTAAGTCCGCCCATGTAACTTTTTGTGCATAAAGTTAAAAGAATACAATAAATAATTTTAGCAGATATTCAGTTTTTTTCGGGAGAGTCTGATGGTGTAGTAGATAGGGCCGCTGCCTCCTGACCGGGGAGGTCGTGGTTCGAATCCTTTCCTTCCGCGCATGCTGTAAAAACCATCTAAGGGATCCGACAGGTTCAGTATATTGTAATTTAGGCGATGGGCTGATAACATGTCACTACAACAATATACCTACAAATCTATCTTAAATAACCCTAAAAACTTTGTCAGACGTGGCGGAACGATCTTTATTTAGGTCATTTACGTTCTGTCTACCCCATTAGGGATAAAGGCGTGATTATATGTATGTATGTATGCAAGGAATTTGTTTTATCTCAACCAATATAATATTTTCGCTTACATTAACTGTAAAATGCTATTGATATGTCGTATACTCGTTCTAATTGGAATTGACGTCACATTAATTAGTTTTTACGGGGTGTAAGGGACAGTTTTCAGCAAACTGATAGGGGTTGCTCAGCCAACTCTAAGCAACAATTTCTCACCAAATGAAAAATAAAGAAGATTTTCCATAAAAAAATGACGGATCTAGGTAGTCTTTTTGAATGGGAAGCTATTATTTTTATCACTTCTGAAAGTTGTTCAGTTACGTTGACTGAACAACCCCTATCAGTTTGCGGGTCGCTGTCCCTTACACCCGGTATTATTTATTATCCTACAATAGAACACCCAATTAACACACATAGGTTGCTGCTAAAAAATGGCGAATATTCAAATCCACACAAGAAATTGTAAGTTGTGAAAGATTTAAATGCACAAACCTACCGTTGGAAATGTGCATGTGCACGTGCGATGCATGCACTTAAAACATGTCTGGATATATCTTACCTTCTCGTATATAGATATTAAGTTTGGAAATATTTAAGTGCACAAATCTGCCATTGGCCATGTGCACAAGCGATGAATTGCACTAAAATATGTCTGGATATATGTTACTTCTGTATCAAGATAGTAAGTTGTGGAATAAGTAAAGTGCACTCCCTTTCTTATTGACGTGCACATGCAAATATGAAAAACTGCAAAAATCCAGTTACTACCTTTTTGATTGTATTGTTTGGTGCTAGATCTTTTTTTCTTGCGCGGTTCTAAAATAATACCGGGTGTAAGGGACATCGTCCCGCAAACTGATTGGGGTTGTTTAGTTAACGAAACTTAACCACTCTGACCAGGATTTTTTTCAAGAAGTGAAAAAGAAATTTTGGTTTTCCATACAAATCCTCTAAACGAGGCGAGGTGGTCATTTTGTATGGGAAGTTAATTTTTTTTTCGTCTCCTGAAAGAATTTCCCGGTGACAGTTGATCGGTGTCATTGACTGAGCTACCCCAGTTTGCGGGACGCTGTCCCTTACACCTGGTATTCGCAATAATATAGCAGAACTCGAAACAACAATTATGCACAAGACAGACGATAATATTTGGTTCCATCAAGTCTTTTATGCTCATAGCATGGCAAATTAAACATACTGTTAAATACCGTGGCTAGAACCAAATTTCATCATTTGTAGCTATATTAAAACATCAACATCAAAAATTTTACTAATTTTGCTTATTATTACATTTACGAATATAAAATACTGACACTTACTAGTTTTAAGTCTTATAGTTAGTAATTAACACAAACCATTCGCAGCCAATTTTCAAATATTATAATACTGACATTTTGGAAAAATAAATAGTAACATTATCAAAATATTATACAAAAGTTGTTCGCTTTTGTAGTTGTTTCTCTTCCGTCTTACAGCTGGAGGATAGTTGGGGCGCAGCTAAAAATATCATTTTTAATTAATAAACTATTGCAACGAACTAATGCCTAGGATTGCAAAAACTAAATAAGGTGATGTGAAAAAAATATATAAAAAGATTTATAAGGGAAAACATTAGCTAATTATTTTTTAAAGATTGATGTAAAACCGTGTTTACTTTTAAAACAATATTTAAAAAAAATAAACAATAAAAAAGTACTAAGGAATTTAAAAATAATTAAAATTGGTAATCTTTTTAATCCTTGATTCCTAAAATATATTCTTAAACATATGTAGTACGTATAATACCTGATAGCAATACAAAAATTATAAGTAAAATATAAAAAGGAAGGTCTAAAGTTATACTCCGTTTTTTTTAGTTGCGCTATCGATACTAACTTGTTTTGCTGCCAATAACCTGTTTTTGCTTTACAACTTTACAGAAAGTAAACCGCAAAACAATTTTTTGTAACAAGGTTTTCGTCTGCGGTTCCAAAATTTGAACCTCTCCTAAGTTGCAAAGAAAAAGCAGCTTATGGGCCGCTAAACACGTTAGTATCGATAACTCAACGTTAAAAATACGAACTATAGGCACTTATATGCTTACGTAGATTAATTAAGACGAATCTTGCACCAAAAATAATAATAAAATATATAAAAGATTAAAACTTGGATGTGACTATTAACAAAAATAAAACTAAGAAAAAAACTTAACTATTAAAAAAGCCGTGTAAAATTTCATGTAAATGTAAACTAAAAGTCAATCATGTCCAATAAAAAGATGGAAACAAAGAAGCGAACTTGAAGTCCGTCAGCTTAAATACTCAATCCATTTCACACAGACGTTAATATATATTCTTTGAAACTTAAGATTACTTATGTGGAAAAAGAATCGTCAATTTGTTTTTTTATTGTTAAAGTCTTTAAGCACATAACTTTTTATAAGTATATAATACAGGAAGTACGGCAGAACGTTGAACATACGAAAATTGCAGAAAGGTTGGGTCGTCTGCTGTCTACCTAGCTCAAATGATTTGACCTAGGGCCCATAGTTTTATTTTTTATAGTTATGAAGTCCTATTACTTTATTGTTCCATGCTGGCCTGGGAGCGAGATTCTTCCATGCTGGCCTGGGAGCGAGAGAAAAACATAGAGTGTGCCAGCTGCATTTCCTCCCGGGTATGCTGTAAAAACCAGCTAAGGGATTCGAGGGTTTCAGTAGATTGTAATTTAGGCGATGGGCTGACAACCTGTCACTACAGCAATATACCTTCAAATCTATCTTAAACAACCCTCAAAACTTTGTCAGACGTGGCGGAACGACCTTTGTTTAGGTCGTTTACGCTCTGCCTACCCCATTAGGGATAAAGGCGTGATTATATGTATGTATGTATAACTTTATGTAGGATAGACGAAACTGGCAACACTTATTTTGTTTTTGCATCGACTGTTGGTAGATTACTCTAAATTATCGTTTGGTGCCGATAAAAAATAAAGAGCCGGTTCGGTTCTTTAAAAATAATCAACTATGGGACCTAGGTCAAATCATTTGGGCTGGGTACATAGCAGATATCTATCGGCCATTTTCGAATGTTCAACGTTCTGCCGAACAACCTGTAAATTGGTTGCAACATTCCATGTGAAAAAGATAAAGTAAAAAAAAAAAAACTAAATTAATGAAAACTCGAGACCATTTTTTGAAATGCGTTTGGATATTTTTCGTCATGTTATCATATTATATATTCTTTACAAAAATTATAAAATCTAGATATTATCAAATATGTTACTGACGAAAAAAATATTTCCGAATTAATTTGAAAAACTAGTTTTAGTAACATCATTGATTTTCTAGTTTAGTTCCACAAAGATTATAAGGAACTTTGGCGAATGCACTTAAGGTTTTTAAATTATTTGTGTCCAAAATACGATCATTTCAATGAACATTTTACGTTTAGCGGAAATAGCAAGTAATTGTCAATTTTATTGCTTCGATGCTGGACTGGGAGCGAGAGAAAAACAGAGAATGTGCCAGCTGCATTTCCTCCCGGGCATGCTGTAAAAACCAGCTAAGGGATCCGAGGGTTTCTGTATATTGCAATTTAGGCGATGGGCTGACAACCTGTCACTACGGCAATATACTTACAAATCTATCTTAATAACCTTCAAAACTTTGTCAGACGTGGCGGAACGACCTTTGTTTACGTCGTTTACGCTCTGCCTACCCCATTAGGGATAAAGGCGTGATTATATGTATGTATGTGTCAATTTGATAGCACACAATATTATAAAGTCGTTACGCGACCAAAACCTGCTATGTCACAAAATTGAAAATTTAAAGGAGCCAAAACAAACTTAATAATTTTCGGGCTTACATACATACATAAAATCACGCCTTTATCCCTTGCGGGGTAGGCAGAGCGTTAAACGCCTCGTAAAAGGCGCTTTCGCCGCGTCTGACAATAATTGAGGGTAATTTTAGATTGTAATGTGTATTGCCATAGTGACAGGTTGTCAGCCCATCGCCTAAATTACAATACACTGTAACCCTCGAGTCCCTTTTGCTGTCTTCTACAGCATGCCCGGGAGGAAGGGCAGCTGGAACATTCTATGTTTTTCTATCTCTCCCAGTCCAGCATGGAAGTACATACACTTTCGGGCTTACTGTTCAGAATGTTGATATTTTTAACGTCTCTGATAATGATTAGTTAATTTATTTTCACAATAAGTAATTCAAGTGAATATATCTAAAAAGATAAACAAACAAGAATTTGGAAATCATCATCCACATGGCAGATTCAAAAAATTTACATAGCATGTGTCGTATATTTGATTCGGTGCTTTTTCCGTGTTTCGGAAGGCACGTTAAGCCGTTGGTCCCGGTTAATATCGTTTAATACCTTAGATATTAGTCGTTAAGCCATATCAGAGGCCAGTGCAAAGGATTGGCGGCTTGAAAACTCTGACCAAATCTAGGATTGGGTCTGGTTTCCCTTCTGGGTTGCGGAGGTCAGATGGCAGTCGCTCTGTGTAAAAACCAGTATCCTCGTTTAATCCCCTAGATTAGGAAGCTGACCCAGTGAGATACGGGATAAAGCTAGGGAGATGAGGTGTCGTGTTTTTGAACCGCTCGTATCCGAATTCGCATACGAAAAAGCAACATTCGCATACAAAGTCCCAAAATCACAATTTTTGAATACTCATACGTATGCGACTCTGCAACGAGTGCTCCAAACCACTCGTTTTCTTTTCTACTACTCAAAACCTAAATAGTCTATGATCATGACAGTGACACAGACAATCATTTGACAAGTGACACTTTAACTTTTTAATTTACTTGAATTTACGTTTCTCTGCGATTCATTTCCGGTTTTTCAAATCAACGATTTCCGTTAGTGGTAGTGGTTGTATAGTACAATTTATGGGATCAAACTTTATTGGCAACACAGATTTCTACTGCTTCAAAAATACGTAAAATCGTGTGTGATAGAATTTGATTTCGTACACGAATGATTTTCGTATGCGCTATCAGTTTTCATACGAGCAGTTCAGAAATACGTCTCCAGATTTTGGTCGCGCAACGACGATAATTAGTATCTAAGCTTTGTGTTACAAATTTGCTAAAAGTCGCCACTTTAAGCACATTTGTAACACAAATCTTACAAAGTTTGAAATTTGATATTATGAGTTATAAAATTGACAATTACTTAACATTTCCGCTAAACGTAAAATACTTATAAAAATGTTTGTATTTCGGATACAAATAAGTTATTACTAATAGAGGCGACACCTATGCTCTTTTTCCACCTTAACAAAACTATTAGCACTTCAACTGCGTCAATTAAAAGTCCATCATGTACCTAAAGAAAGAAAAAAAACGAAATAAAATAAACAGAAATAAAAAATAAACAAAACAATAAAATCTAAACATGAAAATAAACAAGCTTAAAGTTACACTTGGGTGGGGTTCGTACCCACGTTCTTTGG
This sequence comes from Scrobipalpa costella, assembly GCA_949820665.1. NCBI lineage: Eukaryota > Metazoa > Arthropoda > Insecta > Lepidoptera > Gelechiidae > Scrobipalpa > Scrobipalpa costella. The sequence goes on along the minus strand of OX463322.1, from coordinate 7,568,681 downwards.
AATACCGTGCCGGCGCTATAACCATCGAGCCAACCCCCTCAGTAAAACTTGTAGCCTGTTTGAACTTGTTTATTTTCATGTTTATAAAGCATTAACATTAAAAAATACTCTTTTCTAAAAAAATATTGATAATAAAATCTTGTGGCTAAAAATATTATAGGATCGAATAATACGGAGTGTAAGGGACAGCTTCCCGCAAACTGATAGCGGTTGCTCAGTCAACGAAACTGAACAACTTTCACCAAGAAATTTATTAGGGCAAAAAAATGGTATACAGATTGTCTGATCGATGTGATTGTTTAGAACGGAAAACTAATAAAAAAAATATAATTTCCTGTTGTAGGTTTTTTTGGTGAATGTTCAGTTTCGTTGGCAACACTTACAGTTTGCGGAACGCTGTCCACCCCGTTAGGGGACGCAATCACCACTGACCTGCTGTGCACAGAGGGCGTGTTGCGGTGCGAGTCCGGCGAGTGCGCGCTGTAGGCCGGCGACGGGGAGATGTAGGACGGCAGGGTGGTGACGAGCCCCGGCCGGACGTAGCCGTTCTTCAGGACTTCGTTCTCTGTTCGGAAACCACATTTCACTTGAGTAAAGTCAAATAACATCGTTTTTTTAAAGAGTAGGGCATTTGTTGATAGGATTTTACAAAAAAAAAAAAGATTTTTCTAAGGAAGAGTCCCCAAAATTTCTGTAACATACATAAACATAAAAATACTTTATTGCACGTAAGAATACAAATCATACAACACAACAGATAACAACAAAAAACAAGTAGAACATAGGCGGCCTTATTGCTAAGGTAGCAATTTCTTCCAGGCAACGTTTGGGTCAAAGAAAAATGCGTAGCAGTAAGCGGGATATTGCAAATCTAGTAAAATATATATATATATATATGTATGTATTTACATACATAAAAGCACGCCTTTATCCCTTACGGGGTAGGCAGAGCGTTAAACGCCTCGTAAATGGCGCTTCCGCCACGTCTGACAAAAATTGAGGGCAATTTTAGATTGAAATGTGTATTGCTATAGTGACAGGTTGTCAGCCCGTCGCCTAAATTACAATACACTGTAACCCTCGAGTCCCTCTTGCTGACTTCTACAGCATGCCCGGGAGGAAGGGCAGCTGGAACATGCTATGTTTTTCTATCTCTCCCAGTCCAGTATGGAAAGAACTAATTCTATAACATAAGTTTGTTTATAATTAAGACTAGCGACCCGCCCCGGCTTCGCACGGAAATTATCAGTGTTTCTCTACTATATTATGCATGTATTATACATATGAAAATAGGCGGTTTAAAAACTCTGACACCAGGGTTCATTGGGTCGATAGACTCGATACCCACTCGACAGAAGAAGAAAAGAAACCGCATCAAAATACGTTGCGTAGTTTTAAAGATTTATGCATACATAGGGATATAGGGACAGAGAAAGCGTTTTTGTTTGATACTATGTAGTGATTCTCATTCTTGCGGGAATTTTCACATTAAAGTGACTATAGAAGCTAAGTGGCGCCAAAGTAAAAAATCATAACACAATTAATCGAAAAACCGGTCTAACAGAATCAAGTTCTAGTAATTAAGAGAATTCAGAACTTTATAAATTAGCGATATATAGTTCGTTGTAGTAATAGTAAGAAAAGTTGCGAATAACGGCCACCAACGGCAATTTTTGGATTCTAATAATTTTTAAAATTTTAAATATATTTCGATTCACTGCGTTTTTAGTGAATTGTGATATTTTTACTGGGGCGCTTTTTTATTGCCACCGTTAATACACACTCGAGAGCAAAATTTCGCGTTGCTCATCACAAGCATAAAGAGAAAGTGACACCTTAATTTTCTCAATGCGATTGAAAACTTCGATACCGCAATTCAGAATTAAGGTTTAAAGAATCATTTTTACAAATTGTTGCGCTAGAATGCTCGCCAGATAACAATACCCTGGTGTCGTGATGACATGACACTTTGGAGCTGGAATTGACACTTTCGAGCCTGGAATTGACACTTTGGAGCCTGGATTTGACACTTTGGAACCTGGATTTGACACTTTGGAGCCTGGGATTGGCACTTTGGAGCCTGGAATTGACACTTTCGAGCCTGGAATTGACACTTTGGAGCCTGGAATTGACACTTTGGAACCTGGATTTGACACTTTGAAGCCTGGGATTCGCTTGTCAAGTTGTCAAGTCTTGTAAGCTGTACTATATTAAAGCTCTTACCACCAGTGGCATTAAGTACATGTAAAAATTAGTTTCTTTTTTCACCACGCGTAAACTTATCTGGCGAGCTCTCTACAACTTGCTGTGGCGCCATCTACCGGCCGCAAGCCTGCAACTGACCTGGCTTGGTGTAGTACTTGCCGAACACGTCGTCCTTGCCGATGTTGGGGTACAGGAACTGCAGCTGCTGTAGGTCGAGGACTCTGTCCGCGAGGGAGCGCAGCGTCAGGTCGCGCGAGGTGAACGGCTGGAGGCTGAACACTTCGTTGCCCTCTGGAACAACGAAACAGGTTAATCAGTCAGGATATACTGACTGAATAGGGTAGATGCATAGGAAACATTTTCAGTATCTGGAGTCGTATTTCTGAACCGCTCGTATGAAAACTGAAAACGCGTACGAAAACCATTCGTGTAGGAAAACCTATTCTATCACAAACGATTTTGCGTATTTTTGAAGCAGTAGAAATTCGTGTTGCCAATGAAGTCTAATCCCATAAATTGTTCTCGTTCTACGCAGAAAAACACCTACTACCACTACCACTAACAAAAATCATTGATTTTAAAAATCGGTAATGATTCGCAAAGAAACGGAACGTAAATTCATGTAAATTGAAAAGTTAGTGTCACTAGTCAAATGATTGTCTGTGTCACTGTCATGATCATAGACTACGTAGGTTTCGAGTAGTAGAAAAGAAAACGAGTGGTTTGGACCACTCGTTGCAGAGTCGCATACGTATGAGTATTCAAAAATTGTGATTTTGGCACTTCGTGAGCGAATGTTACATTTTTGTATGCGAATTCGGATACGAGCGGTTCAAAAATACGACTCTTAAACTTCATCATCATTTGCTTGCCCTTATCCCATTTACTTGGGGTCGGCGCAGTACGTTTTCTTCTTCCATTCATGACTAAACAGGCTCACCTCCAGTCCAATATCTATTCAGGATTAAACAGGCTCACCTCCAGTCCAAGCGATGGTGATTCCGCCGAGTTCTGAGTCTGAGAACCTCAGTATGAAGGTGCCAGGACTGCACTTGGCCAGCATCTCCTCAGCCTGCTTCTTCTGGATGAAGCCCATGATCAATCTAAATGGTAAAAGGAAATATGTAAATTAATTTATCGGTTTAAGTAAAACTTAAAAAGTTAGCATATCGTCGACTCCAGAAGATAAAGTAAAGGTCGTATGGCCGATACGGAAATTCAAAGTTAGAAATTACCGGCAAGTTTACGAGTCATAACTGCGAATAAAGAGAATTTATCCGTCAAGATTTGGAATTAAATCTCTTCTTCTTCTTCTGTCGTGTGGGTATCGAACGACCCGATTAAATCTCTGAAATGTCGTTGGTACATTTATGAGTCTAAACGGCAACCTGTTTTATTCGAAATGCCCCAACAGAATACTGAAAATTGAGCGTCAAAATAAGCAGTCAAATGGTGCAGTGCCGGGTTAGAATAGCATCACCCCATAACTTCCCGTGGATGTCGTATAAGACGACTAAGGGACAAATCCAGGAAATGGGCAGCAGCGTTTCCTGTGAATGGAAAACTTGTACTGCGCTCACCAACCCGCCTGCCAAGCGTGGTGAGTATGGCATATACCCCCAATTTTGGGAAGGCCCATGTCCAGCAGTGGACTCCTGATATGATGGACACATCGATAATACGATTTGTATTATATACGTATAGTACGATATACTTTTTGTTTTCACTTCCTGAATGTATTTCCTGGTGGAAATTGTTCAGCGTCGTTGACTGAGCCTATCAGTTTGCGGGACGCTGTCCCTTACACCCTCTATCTATATCCTCACCTGTCGCACCAGAGCTGCCTCAAGAAGTCCCGGGTGACCTTGACGACCATGTAGAACCACTCCCAGAAGGTGAAGTTGCGGTCGGGCAGAGCGTCCTTGCAGAACTGGGTCCAGCTCACCGTCATGGCGTTCAGCTCGAGCGGATTCAGCGGAAGGGATGTCCTGCTTGAAGGTCAATATTATTAAGCACCACGCCTTTATCCATAGGGTAGGCAGAGCGTACCCGTCCTAAACAAAAGTCGTTCCGCCATGTCTGACGTTTTGCGGGATATTTAAGATAGATTTGTAGGCATAGTAATCAGCAATATACCTACAAATCTAATCATAAATAACCCTCAAAACCTTGTCAGACGTGGCGGAACGACCTTTTTTTAGGTCATTTACGCTCTGCCTACCCCATTAGGGATAAAGGCGTGATTATATGTATGAATTTACTTCCATGTTGGACTGGGAGTGAGAGAAAAACATAGAATGTGCCAGCTGCATTTCCTCCCGGGTCTGGGTCCAGCTCACCGTCATGGCGTTCAGCTCGAGCGGGTTCAGCGGGAGGCACGTCCTGCTTGAAGATCAATATTATTAGTAATAAGGGATAATTAAGATTAGGACTATTTTAACGGACATTTTACTTCTTCTTCGAGTCGATTGGTAACACGTTATAACAGTTTGGCCCAGTATTTTAAAAATTTACAAATATAAACTTTTGTCCCCGCCCTAGGATTCGAACCCAGGAGTTATATTTTTGAACCGCTCGTATCTGTATTCGCATACGAAAAAGCAACATTCGCACACGAAATCCCAAAATCCTTATTTTTGAATACTCATACTTATGCGACTCTGCAACGAGTGGTCCGAACCACTCGTTTTCTTTTCTACTACCTACTTGAAACTTAAGTAGGTAGTCTATGATTATGACACATACAATCATTTGAAAAATGACACTTTAACTTTTCAGTTTACTTGAATTTACGTTCCGTTTCTCTGCGATTCATTGCCGGTTTTTCAAATCAACGATTTTGTTGATGATAGTGGCGGTGTAGTAGGTATACATATTTCTGCGTAGAACGAAAACAATTTATGGGACTATATTGGCACCACAGATTTCTACTGCTTCAAAAATACGCAAAATCGTGTGATAGAATTTGATTTCGTACACGAATGATTTTCGTATGCGTTTTCTGTTTTCATACGAGCGGTTCAGAAATACGACTCCAGGACCTCCGGGTCGTGCAGTAATGACAAAGATGTCTGGAGCTCTGATATTTCAGTGAAGCCTAAGAAATTGGCACACATTGCGGTCACAAACCCTATTTCGAACAAAAAGAAGGACAAAAGTAAGAATAAGATAAAACGAAGGGAGGGGCGCAAAGTGCGAGTTTCTAATGCTTCTTCTTCATTGTGATATAATTTTATTTTATTTTGTGACATAGATATAATTTGATTTTCTTTGTAATAGACTCGCTTGTGACTTTCTAAAAGTGTTCTTAGGAATCAATTTGGAAATATATGATTTGACTTTGACTTTGTGCCCACTAGACCCTGCAATGGCAATGGGAGCTACCTGAATATCTTCTCTGCCAGGAAGCGCACGTTGTCCTCGGTGAGGTCGCCGCCAGTTTGCGACAGGAACTTGATGCGCAGCGTCTCGGCCAGCAGCCCCCACGTCACCTGACAATTCAGATTCACATTTATTTCATAAATTCTTAAAAATAATTTTCATGTCATACATACATATAATCACGCCTTTATCCCTAATGGGGTAGGCAGAGCGTAAACGACCCAAATAAAGGTCGTTCCGCCACGTCCGACAAAGTTTTGAGGGTTATTTAAGATAGATTTGTAAGTATATTGCTGTAGTGACAGGTTGTCAGCCAATCGCCTAAATTACAATATACTGAAACCCTCGGATCCCTTAGCTGGTTTTGTCTATATGGTTAGTTGATGCCCCTGCGGCACCTGTGTGTGTGTGTGTGTGAGTGTGTTACCTTGTCGGGCACCTGGAAGGGCACCCGTCCCTGCGGGCTGAAGGCGTTGTCCCACGTGACGGTGGCCCAGCCGTGGGGCTCCTGGTTGCCGTGGACTATCACCACCACCGGCAGCGAAAGGGTCCACACCTTGAAACACAATCAAACCACACATACATTCAGTTTTCAGTATTTTATTTATAAAACTTAATATATTTTACATGTCAAATGTACTTAAACTTCCATGCTGGACTGGGAGTGATAGAAAAACATAGAATGGGCCAGCTGCTTTCCTTCCAGGTACATACATACATAAAATCACGCCTTTATCCCTTACGGGGTAGGCAGAGCGTAAAACGCCTCGTAAAACGCGCTTTCGCCGCGTCTGACAAAAATTTAGGGCAATTTTAGATTGTAATGTGTATTGCTAATGTGTAGTGGCAGGTTGTCAGCCCATCGCCTAAATTACAATACACTGTAACCCTCGAGTCCCTTTTGCTGTCTTCTACAGCATGCCCGGGAGGAAAGGCAGCTGGAACATTCTATGTTTTTCTATCTCTCCCAGTCCAGCATGGAAGAACCTGTTCCTTCCGGGTATGCTGTAAAAATCAGCTAAGGGACTCTAAGGCTTCAGTGTATTGCAATTTATGCGATGGGCTGACAACCTGTCACTATAGCGATACACATTTCAGTCTAAAATAGCCCTCAAAACTTGTGAGACGTGGCGGAACGATCTTTTCTTAGATCGTTTACGCTCTGCCTACCCCTTTCGGGATAAAGGCGTGATTATATGTATGTATGTATGTAAATGTACTTATACTATAAAGCTATAGTAATCAAAATTATACTTTTAACACATACTAACACATTGACATTTTCGGCAATTCATTCACAAGCTATAATTTTTTTTTATGCTGAAATAAATTTATTATTACAAAGGTACAGGCAAATATAAAAATAATAATTATTACAGATAAAAAATATCCTCTGTATTATGAAAGTGTATCTTACATACATACATATAATCACGCCGGATTATTTAAGATAGATTTGTAGGTATATGGCTGTAGTGACAGGTTGGCAGCCCATCGCCTAAATAGCAATATAGAAATAGAAAATATACTGAAACTTCTCTCGCTCCCAGTCCAGCATGGAAGAACGCAAAGCTGATATTTGTAAATTTATCACTTAAGACTTATGACGTTTTCCACAGTTTGGTTATTGCAGGCTGAATGTCGGAAAAGAATAACGATTCGTTTAACCGTCGGTCTCGGTGGCTGGTGGACGGTTTAAAAACTCTGACACCAGGGTTTATCAGGGTTCGTTTAAACCCAAACGACAGAAGAATAAGACATATATTTAAATTGTTTATGTATTTATATAATTATTTATTTTATGTAACTCATATGCTGGTATATTTATTTAATAAGACATATAATTAATATTCTTCCATGCTGGACTGGTAGCGAGAGAAAAACATAGATTGTGCCAGCTGCATCTCCTAACGGGCATGCTGGAAAAATAAACTTAAGGATTCAAGGGCTTCAGTGTATTGCTTTTTAGGGTGCGATGGGCTGACAACCTGTCACTACAGCAATACACATTACAATTTAAAATTGCCGTCAATTTTTGTCAGACGTGGCGAAAGCGCCTTTTACGTGGCGTTCTACGCTCTGCCTTTCCCGTAAGGGATAAAGGCGTGATTTTATGTATGTATATATAATAAATAGATAAGACATGTACTTTTTACCTTCTTCTTCTTATGTCGAGTGGGTATCGAGTCTATCGAACCGATGAACCCTGGTGTCAGAGTTTTAAAACCGCCTAGTAGCACAACTATCAGGCCTCTGATATGGTTTGAGTAACGACCACTATCAAAGATAGCGACGGGGACCAACGGCTTAACGTGCCCTCCGAAGCACGAAATCTTTTTCTTTTCGGACAATCAGGTGATTCAGCCTGCAATGTCCTAACCAAACCGGGGAAAAATTCACAAAGTGATAAATTCTCAAATATCAACTTTGTGTTTCCTCTCTGGGAATCGAACCCGGGACCTCCGTATCGCTATTTACCTGAAACACCAACTCGCCTCCACCAACGTTGAACTCGGACTGAAAGAGCAGCGTCAGCTTCTCGTCCATCACGCTCTCCGTGCCCTTCTTCTCGGCGCGCTTGATCTTGCGCAGCTGCATGTTCCTGGCAGAACAATAACCTTACTATATTTTTTTTTTTTATATATTTAGACCAGCATTTGTCCGCCATCTCACCTGGTGGAAAGTGACGATGCGGACTATGTTGAAGCATACTCACCTATGTAGTGCCTATTCACTCTCGCTTTGAAAAGGCCCAGGTTATATTGTTCCGGAAACAGATCCGCCGGCAGGGAGTTCCACTCCTTAGCCGTTCGCATTAAGAATGTGGAAGCGAACCGCTTCGTGCGAATTTGTGGTATATCCACGACATAAGGGTGGAACCCCTGTCCACGCCTCGTGCTCCGGAGATGGAAAGGGGAGGGGGGTATAAGGTCATGAAGTGCTAACGCGCACTCCCCGAAATGTATCCTGTAAAATACCGACATGCACGCCACTCTGCGACGGTGCTCAAGGTTCTGTACTTTTGCCTCAACCAGTGCTGAGTCTCCAATGAGCTTCTATAGTATACAATGTGGTGTAAGGGACAGCGTCCCGAAAACTGATTTTTCGGACAGTTTCGTTGATTAAACTGACAGTTTCGTTGACTGAGCAACCCCTATCAGTTTGCGGGACGCTATCTCTTACACCCGGTATAAGTATTACGACTAATTCATCACAAAAGTACCTGGAGTCGTATTTTTGAACCGCTCGTATCCGAGTTCGCATACGAAATCTTTAAAATCACTATTTTTGAATACTCATACGTATGCGAATCTGCAACGAGTGTTCCAAACCAAATATACTTCACTTGTCATGAAATAGACCTTACTTGTCATGAAAAAGACCTCACTTGTCATGAAATAGGCCTCATTCGTCATAAAATAGACGTAACTTGTCATGAAATAGACCTAACTCGCCATTAAATAGACCTCACTCGTCATGAAATAGACCTCACTCGTCATGAAAAAGACCTCTCTTGTCATGAAATAGGCCTCATTCGTCATAAAATCGACGTAACTTGTCATGAAATAGACCTAACTCGCCATTAAATAGACCTCACTCGTCATGAAATAGACCTAACTCGCCATTAAATAGACCTCACTCGTCATGAAATAGACCTCACTCGTCATGACATAGACCTCACTTGTCATGAAATAGACCTCACTCGTCATGAAATAGACCTCACTCGTCATGAAATAGACCTCACTTGTCATAAAATAGACCTCACTTGTCATGAAATAGACCTCACTTGTCATGAAATAGACCTCACTTGTCATGAAATAGACCTCACTTGTCATGAAATAGACCACACTTGTCATGAAATAGACCTCACTTGTCATGAAATAGACCTCACTTGTCATGAAATAGACCTCACTTGTCATGAAATAGACCTCACTTGTCATGGAATAGACCTCACTTGTCATGAAATAGACCTCACTTGTCATGAAATAGACCTCACTTGTCATGAAATAGACCTCACTTGTCATGAAATAGACCTCACTTGTCATGAAATAGACCTCACTTGTCATGAAATAGACCACACTTGTCATGAAATAGACCTCACTTGTCATGAAATAGACCTCACTTGTCATGAAATAGACCTCACTTGTCATGAAATAGACCTCACTTGTCATGAAATAGACCTCACTCGTCATGAAATAGACCTCACTCGTCATGAAATAGACCTCACTTGTCATAAAATAGACCTCACTTGTCATGAAATAGACCTCACTTGTCATGAAATAGACCTCACTTGTCATGAAATAGACCTCACTTGTCATGAAATAGACCTCACTTGTCATGAAATAGACCACACTTGTCATGAAATAGACCTCACTTGTCATGAAATAGACCTCACTTGTCATGAAATAGACCTCACTTGTCATGAAATAGACCTCACTTGTCATGGAATAGACCTCACTTGTCATGAAATAGACCTCACTTGTCATGAAATAGACCTCACTTGTCATGAAATAGACCTCACTTGTCATGAAATAGACCACACTCGTCATGAAAGCCCTAATTCGTAATGAAAGACCTAACTTGACAAAAATATAGTGGTCTAGAAATAGACCGAACTCCTTTAGAAATAGACCTAATTCGTCACAAAATAGACCTAACTCGTCAAGAAATCAAGAAACAGACCTAAATTATCATATAATATGTCTAAAAATCGAGCCGGAACTTACCGGAAGCTGACGCTGAGTTGTCTGGAGGTGGGTTGGTACTCCATGGTGCCGGTGTTGTTAAGAATGTCTCCGCATTCTATCGGCTGCTTGGTGCGACCGCCCTCGCTCTTCAATAGCAGCTGGGCTTGTTGCTCCGAGATTATTACCACCTGTAACCATTGAGCAATATACCACGTGACAGTCCATCTATCTCTGTGTTCAAAAAGCGAGTAAAAGAGCATTATCTTTCACTTTCCAATTAATCAGTATATGTATACATATATATATGTATTATTTATATATTATATGTATATATTTAATCTATATAGCAGTATATTGTTTATTTATTTCATAAGTATATATTATTAATATTTATTTGTAGGATTATTTAGCATATTTTTCAAGTAATTGTGTTTGTTTTTATTTTTTTAGTGATAAGTTAATTATAATTTATTGTTTTAAATATTTTTAATTGTGCACGTCGTATCTGCCTCTCAGAATGCTATTTCACTAGCCTAGGTCTGCTGGAAGAGATTTCTTTTTAGAAATAAGCTGTGCCTGTTGTGTTTTTGTTTTATATGTATATGTTCTTTGTATTTTATTGTGTACAATAAACTGTTAAATAAATAAATAAATAAAACACCAACAAATCTATCTTAAAAAACCCTTAAAACTTTGTCAGACGTGGCGGAACGACCTTCGTTTACGTTCTGCCTACCCCATTAGGGATAAAGGCGTGACTATATGTTTGTATGTAACCATTGGAGTTAGTATGTATTCCCTGAACGGATCTGTTTCCGGAACGTTATAACCTGGGCCTTTTCAAGGCATTATCTAGGCTAAGCTTCGTCTACATCGTCACTTTCCATCAGGTGAGATGGCAGACAAATGGTTTGCCTACTGTTAATTAAAAAAAAAAACACGAGTCAAGATGCCAAAGGAGCATTCCACAAGATAAGACATAACTTGATCGTAATACATACATCCATATAATCACGCCTTAATCCCTAATGGGGTAGGCAGCGCGTAAACGACCTAAACAAAGGTCGTTCCGCCACGTCTGACAAAGTTTTGAGGGTTGTTTAAGATAGATTTGTAGGTATATTGTTTTAGTGACAGGTTGTTAGCTTACGACTAAATATCAATATACGGAAACCCTCGGATCCCTTAGCTGGTTTATACAGCATGCTCGGGAGAAAATGCAGCTGGCACATTCTAAGTGTGACCTACATAGCGTATAAAGCAACAGAACGCCGCAATAGGGACCTGATCGCGTATATATTTTGTAATCAGATTTTCGTACATATATATTAACAATTATATATATATTATTATGGCTGTTATCGTACCACTATACAAGGGTAAAGGGTCACAGCTTGACTGCAAAAATTACCGCGGTATAAGCCTTCTCAGCGTCGTCGGCAAACTGTATGCAAAGGTATTGATTGAAAGAGTGATGAAAGAAACTGATGAGAAAATATGGGATGCTCAGGCAGGTTTTCGTAAGGGGATGGGATGTACGGATCAGGTCCTTTCGTTGCGGTGCATAACCGAAAAATATTTGGCTAAAAGCCAAAAAGTTTATTGCGCGTTCGTGGACTTAGAAAAGGCCTATGATAGAGTTGTTAGGAATGAATTGTGGTCGGCGCTGTCCATGCATGGGGTGAGCGGTATTTTGATACGAGCACTGAAATCCTTATATAAGGACTCCAGTGCTTGTGTCAGGATCAACGGGGCGTACACTGAATTGTTTAACATCGAGAAAGGTGTAAGACAAGGATGTGTAGCGTCTCCATGGCTATTTAACTTATTCATGGATAGCTGTTTGACAGATTTGAAAGATAATGAATGTGGTCTAAGAATGAACGAGTTACTCGTCAAATGTCTTCTCTACGCTGACGACCAAGTTATACTTGCGTCCACGGCTGAGGAGTTACAGGAGATGGTAAATTGTATGCATGAAGCTTTGAAAAAGAAAGGAATGAAAGTGAATGTTAGTAAAACCAAATCACTGGTTTTTGAGAAAGAGGATAGAATGACAGAGTGTAACATTCTGATAGGAGATGAAAAGGTGGAGCAAGTGAAAGAGTTTGTTTATTTGGGTTCATTGTTTACAGCAGATGGAAAGTGTGATAGTGATATTGAAAGAAGAGTGAATGCTGGTAGCATGGTGAATGGGGCGTTGCACACCTTTATGAACAGCCAGAGGGTGTCCAAAAAGGCTCGTCTGGCTGTGCATAGAGGAGTGTTAGTCCCAACACTTATGTATGGCAGTGAAAGTTGGGTATGGCAGAAAAGACATGAAAGTAGAATAAATGCGGTAGAAATGAGAGCATTAAGAAGTATGATTGGTGTGAAACTGAGTGACAGAATAAGAAATAGCGTGATAAGGGAACGTTGTGGTGTGAAAGAGGATATAGTGACAGGTATAGAAAAAGGAATGCTGAGGTGGTTTGGTCATGTTGAGAGGATGGATGAAAAGAGATTAACCAAAAAGATATACATGGCGAGTGTGAGTGGGAATGTTGGAAGGGGAAGACCTCGACGAACGTACCGCGATCAAATCGGGGACGTTCTAGGGAAAGGTCAGGTCAGGAGTACCCTAAACCGACGAGCGTGCATGAAAAGATTGATGAATGTAGATGAAGCGAAAGAAGTTTGCAAGGATCGTAGCAAATGGAAGGATGTGATCTCTGCCTACCCCTCCGGGAAAGAGGCGTGACGTTATGTATGTATGTATGTATGTATGTATATTAACAATAAACCCTCATAAAAAAGCATTTTTGCCACATATGACAAGTTTTGTTTGGGTCGTTGACGCTCTGCTTACCGTATTAAAGATGAAGACATGATTGGATGCATGTATTTTATTTACTGAACTATCACAGTAACTTTTTCAGAAGTGGGGGAAAGTAATATTATTCATTAACTTTGCACAATAATATGGGATTTTACTCAATATGAAAACCAGGGCTTTGGCTATTTTATTGAAACATACGGGGTGTAAGGGACAGCATCCCACAAAATGGGTTGCTCAGTCAACGATACTGAACAGTTTCACCTGGAACATATTTCAGGAGGCGAAAAATAAAAGGCTTATCAATACAAAATGTCCAGTTATCAGACCATTTGTATGAAAAATCCAAAGTTTTTCCGCTTCCTAAAAGAATTTGATTAATACATACATACATATAATCAAGCCTTTATCCCTAATGGGGTAGGCAGCGCGTGAACGACCTAAACAAAGGTCGTTCCGCCACGTCTGACAAAGTTTTGAGGGTTGTTTAAGATAGATTTGTATATTGCTGTAGTGACAGGTTGTCAGCCCATCGCCTAAATTACAATATACTGAAACTCTCACATCCCTTAGCTGGTTTTTACAGCATGCCCGGGAGGAAATGCAGCTGGCATATTCTATGTTTTTCCCTCGCTCCCAGGGCAGCATGAAAGAATTAGGTGAAAGTTGTCAGTATCGTTGACTGGGCACCCCTGTCAGTTAGCGGGACGCTGTCCCCTTACACCTGTCCAGCTGTAACTTACGCTGACGCGGGGTGGTGTCATGTACACGTTCAGTTGTCCGCCGACCAGCAAGCGAACAGTCGCCGTGAATCTGCACAAAAAAAAAATGTTATTGACAACTTTGTTAGACCGAATACAACAAGAAGAAGAAGAATAGTACATTACTCAGAGGCCGGCAAAAGCAATATATGGTCGAGTAAATTTTAATAAGCGGAATTTCCAATGTAAACGAGACCATATATAGCGTTTTTGGCTGAGACTAGAATAGCACTTTTATCTTATTTAGTGAGAGAACAACAACAATACTAATATTACTTCCATGCTGGTCTGGGAGCGAGAGAAAAACATAGAATGTGCCAGCTGCATTTCCTCCCGGGCATGCTGTAAGATCCAGCTAAGGGATCCAAGGGTTTCAGTATATTGTAATTTAGGCGATGGGCTGACAACCTGTCACTACAGCAATATACCTAGAATTCTATCTTAAATAACCCTCAAAAATATGTCAGACGTGGCAAAACGACCTTTGTTTAGGTCGTTTACGCTCTGCCTACCCCATTAGGGATAAAGGCGTGATTACGACCTTTGTTTAGGTCGTTTACGCTCTGCCTACCCCATTAGGGATAAAGGCGTGATTATATGTATGTAACAACAACAATACACTTAAAATTAATATCAATCTTGCGATTCCTCCATAATATTTAGGCATTTTAAATTTGCATGGCACCTTTGACAGCCGCACATTGCATTCATTCATTCTTTTTTTTCGCATTCTAAAGTAATAAAGTATTTTTTTTATAATGAACTTAAAAACACCTATAATCCATACTAGTTTATATTTTGAAGACTTCGCGTAGCGGTCGTTAACGGGTATTGTTGTCGTTTGGAGAAATTGCAGGCGTTTGCGAATTTGACGACCGAAAAGAGTGAATGTAGGTTTTGTTTTTTTAAATAATGAAGTTTTTTCCGAGCAAATGGGAGAAAAACATTTCTTATCTTATGTTTTTTAATACAGGTTGTAAGGGACAGCGTCCTACAAACTGATTGGGGTTGCTTAGTAAACGACACTGAACAACTAGCGTTTGTTTTTGCTTTTCCATACAAATTAACTGATTACTGGTCATTTTGTATAATAGATGATATTTTTTTTCCATTTTCTGAAATAATTTCCTGATGGAAGTTGTTCAGTGTCGTTGACTGAGCAACCCCTATTAGTATGCGGTGTTTGGTGCATCGTTAACCAAAAAGGAATGGTCAATAGAAGGGGTCTTTGACTAAGAAAAAACTCTCCTCAGCTAAGAAAAAAAAAATTTGGTTACACAAAGGCGATTTTTTCTTTACCTTTAACAAAATCCCAAAATTCAACCTTCAATAAAATAAAAAGTTTTAGGTTTAGTCTCAAAATTGTTTTTAGTTAAATTTGTAATGCTGTATGGTATTATTAAAATCAAAACCACTCGCCAGTATTATCTGTATTTTGTTTTTATTGACTTACACAAAGTTTTTGGAACAAGAGAGCCTTAAATTTATAATAATAATAATATAATAATAATAATGTTTATTTAAAAAGACCACATTTTACTTATACAAATTTTCAATGACTCCTGCACTAAGCTCTTGGCTTGTATCGCAGGAGCCGCAGATCTCTAAACAATTCACAGTGTGGAAACTTAAATTAAGGTTTAAAACCCAACTTTGAATAACTATTAAAAAAAATCTAAAACAGATACAGTTCCAGTTTCTTTTGCACTGCTCCCACAGCTCCATAAACCATTTCCTGTACGTAGGTGGCCTGGAAGAGATTGCCATTTAGCAATAAGGCCGCCTATATGTACACTAATATTCCTTGTTTGTTTTTTCTGTATGTGATTTATTTAGTGCGCAATAAAGTATATACTATTCTTTTCCTCCATGCTGGACTGGGAGCGAGAGAAAAATATAGAATGTGCCAGCTGCATTTTCTCCCGGGCATGCTGTAAAAACCAGCTAAGGGATCCGAGGGTTTCAGTATATTGAAATTTAGGCGATGGGCTGACAACCTGTCACTACAGCAATATACCTACAAATCTATCATAAATAACCCTCAAAACTTTGTGAGACGTGGCGTGAACGTCCTTTGTTTAGGTCGTTTACGCTTTGCCTACCCCATTAGGGATAAAGGCGTGACTATATGTATGTATTCTATTCTATTTTTCTTGGCTGAGGAGATAGCCAAAGAACACTTCTATAGACCATTCCTTTTTCGAAAACGATGCACATAACACCCTGTATATTATTAGGCCTTTTGCACTGCTGCAGCACACAAACATGCCCTTATATCAGGGCCTATCGTTAAGTAAATTGTCTTGTCATTTCCAACTAAAGCCTTTGTTTATGTGTGTGTGTGTGTGTGTGTGTGTGTGTGTTTGTGTAGCAATGAAATAAACGATTTATCTATCTATCTATATTTTGATTACTTACCGAGTGTTCGTCTTCATAACTTGCGGCGGCTGCTTCTCAATCACGAAGGTAGAAGTCACCAGGGTCGACAGCAGGCTTGTCACCTGATGACAAAACACAAACATATGTACGAGTAGATTTCATACTTGGCGTCGACTGCAACTGCCTCCGTGGTCTAGCAATCTGAGCCATGGGCTCTCGATCCGAAGGTCCCGGGTTCGATTGTCGGCGGGGGACAACAACTTTGTGCTGTTGATTCTAGTTTGGTTAGGACTTTGCAGGCTGATCACCTGATTGTCCGAAAAGTAAGATGATCCATGCTGTCGGATAGGCATGTAAATAGTCGGGCCTGAGCAGTTGACCGATCTCAGGGAGATTGGCTGCCATCACCGAAAATCGGTGGGAAGATCGGCCAACTGCGCAGGACTAGTTTTTAGTGCCCAAGTGTTTGCGGTACACACAGGTGCACTCTCTATTCTTTCAATCTCTTATTCTGATAAAACAAATTGACTGACACGACCAGAGAGAAATCAGGCGCAAGACCAACATGCCCATCCTACAGCATGGATTATCGTACTTTTCGGACAGTCATTGTCCCCTGCCGGGAATCGAACCCGCGACCTCCGGGTCCAGAGCCATGCCCATTGTTCAGACCGCTAGACCAGAGAGGCAATTTTGAAATTGAAATACATAGACTAACAGCGCCATCTATAGAGCGCCGACAAGAACTAACGTTACATACTATACCGCCGTGGACACAACGTTACCGCGTTTCAGAAACCTAGCAGCGCCATCTGTTGAGCACCACAACTAACTTGCTTGCTCATTTCGTCCAGGATCGTAGTCGTAGTTCTACGTTCGCATAATTCATAGTATTCCAGTGTAATGTCGTCGATCCAACGACCAGCCAAAGTTACATTCACCTCCGGCTATATACTAACGCCGTGAACACAACGTTACCGCGTTTCAGAAAACTAACAGCGCCACCTGTTGAGAGCTATAAGGAACTAACCTGCTTGCTCATCTCGTCCAGCATCTCTGCCAGATGCGGCTGCCTTAGCTCCACAATGGTCTTGCTGTTGATGCGGGCCACGTTGTTGACTTGCTGGCGAGATGTCCAGATCAGGTCGGCCAGCAGCTCGCACCACTCATTATATTCTAGTGTAATGTCGTCGATCCAACGACCAACCAGTCATCTTCTCCTCCAGCTATATACTCCCGCCGTGATCACAACGTTACCGCGTGTCAGAAACTAACAGCGCCATCTATTGACAGCCGTAAGGAACTAACCTGCTTGCTCATCTCGTCCAGCATCTCTGCCAGATGCGGCTGCCTTAGCTCCACAATGGTCTTGCTGTTGATGCGGGCCACGTTGTTGACTTGCTGGCGAGATGTCCAGATCAGGTCGGCCAGCAGCTCGCACCACTCATTATATTCTAGTGTAATATCGTCGATCCAACGTCCAACCAGTCATCTTCTCCTCCAGCTATATACTCCCGCCGTGAACACAACGTTACCGCGTTTCAGAAACTAACAGCGCCATCTATTGGCAGCCGTAAGGAACTAACCTGCTTGCTCATCTCGTCCAGCATCTCTGCCAGATGCGGCTGCCTTAGCTCCACAATGGTCTTGCTGTTGATGCGGGCCACGTTGTTGACTTGCTGGCGAGATGTCCAGATCAGGTCGGCCAGCAGCTCGCACCACTCATTATATTCTAGTGTAATGTCGTCGATCCAACGACCAACCAGTCATCTTCTCCTCCAGCTATATACTCCCGCCGTGATCACAACGTTACCGCGTGTCAGAAACTAACAGCGCCATCTATTGACAGCCGTAAGGAACTAACCTGCTTGCTCATCTCGTCCAGCATCTCTGCCAGATGCGGCTGCCTTAGCTCCACAATGGTCTTGCTGTTGATGCGGGCCACGTTGTTGACTTGCTGGCGAGATGTCCAGATCAAGTCGGCGAGGAGCTCGCACCACTCTTGGATGGTGTTGAGGTTGGACTGCATCGGGACTCCGTTGCCGGACAGCTGTTGTTCGCGCTTCCATCTGTTGGGTGAAATAAATATAGTATAGGCCGGCTAACTTATCTAGGTGATTGAACGAGGATATTGGTTTTTACACAGAGCTACTGCCATTTGACTTCCACTACCCCCAAAGTCCCTGTGATAATTTTCAATTTTTTACTGAAAACAGTACCTGCCCACTCATCTCCCTAGCCTTATCCCGTATCTCAGGGGGTCGGCCACCTAATCTAGGCAATTGAACATAATCATCATAATGTCCCTGTGGTAATTTCTTTAGTCTTTTCAGTAGCTGCCCACTATTTAAACTAAATCCATCAAAAAGGGTAATTATGCAAAAGAGACATTTTGCGAAAGCGACATTCCGCGAAAGTTCTGCGAAGCAACGCACTCACTTGATCAGCTCCTCGTCCAAGACCTGCGACTGCAGTTGTCCAAGGTTCGCGATGTTTTCCTTCATATGGTCTACCAGTTGCATCTGGTTCGCGTTGATCTGCGCCACCTGACGGAATCAATTGTAGATTTTAGGAGCGGTTTACGTTAGGACAGTTGTAAGTACAGTGCATAAGTTGGTAAGTTGGCTTTCAAGTTGGTAAGTTGGCTATCAAGTGGGTAATTTCGCTTTCAAGTTGGTAAGTTGGCTTTCAAGTTGGTAAGTTGGCTATCAAGTGGGTAATTTCGCTTTCAAGTTGGTAAGTTGGCTTTCAAGTTGGTAAGTTGGCTATCAAGTGGGTAATTTTGCTTTCAAGTTGGTAGGTTGGCTTTCAAGTGGGTAAGTTGGCTTTCAAGTTGGTAAGTTGGCTATCAAGTGGGTAATTTCGCTTTCAACTTGGTAGGTTGGCTTTCAAGTTGGTAAATTGGCTTTCAAATTGGTAAGTTGGCTATCAAGTGGGTAATTTCGCTTTCAAGTTGGTAGGTTGGCTTTCAAGTTGGTAAGTTGGCTTTCAAGTTGGTAAGTTGGATATCAAGTGGGTAATATCGCTTTCGAGTTGGTAGGTTGGTTTTTAAGTTGGTTTTCAAGTTGGCTATCAAGTCGGTAATTTCGCTTTCAAGTTGGTAGGTTGGCTTTCAAGTTGGTAAGTTGGCTTTCAAGTTGGTAAGTTGGCTATCAAGTGGGTAATTTCGCTTTCAAGTTGGTAGGTTGGCTTTCAAGTTGGTAAGTTGGCTTTCAAGTTGGTAAGTTGGCTATCAAGTTGGTAAGTTGGCT
Organism: Scrobipalpa costella; assembly: GCA_949820665.1. NCBI lineage: Eukaryota > Metazoa > Arthropoda > Insecta > Lepidoptera > Gelechiidae > Scrobipalpa > Scrobipalpa costella. The sequence goes on along the minus strand of OX463322.1, from coordinate 7,549,201 downwards.
ATCAAGTGGGGAATTTCGCTTTCAAGTTGGTAGGTTGGCTTTCAAGTTGGTAAGTTGGCTATCAAGTTGGTAAGTTGGCTATCAAGTGGGTAATTTCGCTTTCAAGTTGGTAGGTTGGCTTTCAAGTTGGTAAGTTGGCTATCAAGTTGGTAAGTTAGCTATCAAGTGGGGAATTTCGCTTTCAAGTTGGCAGGTTGGCTTTCAAGTTGGTAAGTTGGCTTTCAAGTAGACGTTTATACGGTTCCAGTACCCAGTTCTATTTTGATTCAAGTTAAAAGACAACTTATAAATTTTCAACTATACTTACAGTTTGAACCGTTTAAACCAACCTTAAGGAGCGGTTTACATTAGGACAGTTGTAAATACAGTGCGTAAGTTGGGTTTCAATTAGACGTTTACACCGTTCCAGTGCCCAGATCTATTTTTTATTCAAGTTGAAAGGCAACTTGAACTGTAACTTGAATGTTCACTAGCAGAACTGTTTACACGTTTCAACTTACCAACTATACTTACAGCTTTAACCGTTTAAGTCATTTTTGACCGAGATTTAATGATATTAAGTTGTGCCGAGTTACAAACTCAGCTTTTTATTTCAATCGCGAGGAAAATTGGGAAAATTCTAAAAAAGTATTATAAATAATTTAAATAGCTGGAAATGAATTCCCGCCATTTGAATTTTAAAGTTTCTTTCACAAATACATACATAAAATAACGCCTTTATCCCTAATGGGGTAGGCAGAGTGTTAAACGCCTAGTAAACGCCACGTCTGACAAAGTTTTGAGGTTTATATTAGCTAAATTTGTAGTTATATTGCTGTAGAGACAGGTTGTCAGCCGATCGCCTGAATTACAAAGTAGTATAGAAACCCGCGGATGCCTTAACTAGTTTTCAGCATGCCCAGTAGGAAATGCAGCTGGCACATTCTATGTTTTTCTCTCGCTCCAGTCCAACATGAAAGAAAATAAGTATAGAAGTAAATAGCGGGCTTAAGGGACAGTGTCCCGCAAACTGACAGGGGTTGCACAGTCATCGATACTAAACAACTTTTACCAAAAAAAAAAAAAAACAGAAAAAAAAAAACTGCTTCTTTGTATAGAAGAGCTATTTTTTTATTCACTTTGTATCGTGAATACCTCAATCCGACAATTTGCATGAAAAAGCCAAAATCTTTTCTCCACTTCCTGAAAGAATTTCCTGGCGGAAGTTGTTCAATGTCGTTAACTAAGCAACCCCTATCAGTATGCGGGACGCTGTCCCTTACACCCGTCCATATTTACCAGGGCGTTCAGCTTGCGCTCCATGTCCTCGATCTGCCCCCGGAGACAGGCCTCGAGCTCGCGCCGGTCGTTGTTGGTGGGGCCGGACTGCTGCAGGTAGTTGATGTGGCCTGGACAAACACGTATAATCACGCCTCTATACCTAATGGGGTGACAGAGCGTGAACGACTTAAGGTCTTTCCGCCACGTTTGAGAAAGCTTTGAGGGTTGCTTAAGATAGATTACATATATAGATACATATAATAACGCCTTTATCCCTAATGGGGTAGGCAGAGCGTGAACCACCCAAACAAAGGTCGGTAAGCCACGTCTGAGAAAGCTTTGAGGGTTGTTTAAGATAGATTACATACATACATATAATCATGCCTTTATCCCTAATGGCGTAGGCAGAGCGTAAACTACCTAAACAAAGGTCGGTCCGCCACGTCTGACACAGTTTGGAGGGTAATTTAAGATACGATTTGTAGGTATATTTCTGTAGCGACAGGATGTCTGCCCATCGCCTAAATTGCAATATACTGTATTTTAAACATACATACATATATTCACGCCTTTATCCTTAATGGGGTTTAATACCGAAGATATTAGCCGCTAACCCATGTCAGAGGCCAGTGCAAAGCATTGGCGGCTTGAAAACTCTGACCTAATCTAGGATTGGTTCTGGTTTCCCTTCTGGGTTGCGGAGGTCAGATGGCAGTCGCTCTGTGTAAAAACCAGTACCCTCGTTCAATCGCCTACATTAGGAAGCCGACCCCGTGAGATACGGGATAAGGCTAGGGAGATGATGATCCCCAATGGGGTAGGTAGAGCGTAAATGAGCTAAACAAAAGTCGTTCCGCCACGTCTGACAAAATGTTGAGGGTTATTTAAGATAGATTTGTAGGTATATTACTGTAGCGACAGGTTGTCAGCCCATCGCCTAAATTGCAATATACTGAAACCCTCGAATCCCTTAGCTGGTTTTTACAGCATGCCCGGGAGGAAATGCAGCTGGCACATTCAACCCAGCATGGAAGAATCATTATAAAGGCTGGAAAAAAAAAAGCAATGTATGGTCGAGTTCATATAAACGAGACCATTTTCTTCTGTCGAGTGGGTATCAAGTCTATGGACCCGATTAACCCTGGTGTCAGAGTTTTTAAACCGCCTAGTAGCACAAATATCAGGCCTCTGACATGGTTTGAGTAACGACCACAATCAAAAGACAGGGATCAACGGCTTAACGTGCCCTCCGAAGCACGAAATCTTTTTCTTTTTCAGACAATCAGGTGATTCAGCCTGCAATGTCCTAACCAAACTGAGGAAAAATTCACAAAGTGATAAATTCTCAAATATCAACTTTGTGTTTCCCCCTGGGAATCGAACCCAGGAACTCCGGATCAGGAGTCCATGGCACTAGCCACTAGACCACGAAGGCAGTTAGAAACAGCGAGACCATACATTGCTATTTCGGCTAACCTGCCTCCGAGGTCGCGGTCCGGAGGTCCCGGGTTCGATTCCCGGCGGGGGACAATGAATTTGTGTTGTTGTTTCCAGTTCGGTTAGGACGATGCAGGCGGATCAACATACCCTTGTTCTTGACGCACTCGTGGTACTGTATGGAGAAGGACTCGATGTTGCTGGTGAGCGTGCGGATGTCTTCACTGACCATGTTCACCTTCTGACGGACTGTTTGGAGGCCCGTGATCAGCTGACGAGGAAAAAAAACATTCATTACAAACATATATTAATTACATACATACAAAAACATAGAATGTTCCAGCTGCCCTTCCTCCCGGGCATGCTGTAGAAGTCAGCAAAAGGGACTCGAGGGTTACAGTGTATTGTAATTTAGGCGATGGGCTGACAACCTGTCAATTTTGTCAGACGCGGCGAAAGCCTCTGCCTACCCCGTAAGGGATAAAGGCGTGATTTATGTATGTACATATGTATGCAAATATACATAAAATCACGCCTTTATCTCTTACGGGGTAGGCAGAGCGTTAAACGCCTCGTAAAAGGCGCTTTCGCCGCGTCTGACAAAAATTTAGGGCAATTTTAGATTGTAATGTGTATTGCTAATGTGTAGTGACAGCTTGTCAGCCCATCGCCTAAATTACAATACACTGTAACCCCCGAGTCCCTTTTGCTGTCTTCTACAGCATGCCCGGGAGGAAGGGCAGCTGGAACATTCTATGTTTTTCTATCTCTCCCAGTCCAGCATGGAAGAAATTAATTATATTATATTAATTACATACATTTATTTATATATACACTATATTAGTTTATAGAGAGATATTGGTATTTTTTATGTTTTGATTTATACTATGTGTACATATGCGCTGTAGGTTGTAATTATATATATGTATGTATATATACAATATACATACATATTATCACGCCTTCATCCCTAATGGGGTAGGCAGAGCGCAAACGACCTGCGTTAGCTCACCTCGCTGTATTTCCGCTCGGTGGGCGGCGCGGCGCCGTACACTGCGCCCGCGCCACATGTACAGCTGGTGTGGGTCGTGGCTTCACATAACATACATACATACATATAATCACGCCTTCGTCCCTAATGGGGTAGGCAGAGCGCAAACGACCTGCATTAGCTCACCTCGCTGTATTTCCGCTCGGTGGGCGGCGCGGCGCCGTACACTGCGCCCGCGCCACATGTACAGCTGGTGGGGGTCGTGGCTTCACATAACATACATACATATAATCACGCCTTTATCCCTAATGGGGTAGGCAGAGCGCAAACGACCTGCGTTAGCTCACCTCGCTGTATTTCCGCTCGGTGGGCGGCGCGGCGCCGTACACTGCGCCCGCGCCACATGTACAGCTGGTGGGGGTCGTGGCTTCACATAACATACATACATACATATAGTCACGCCTTCGTCCCTAATGGGGTAGGCAGAGCGCAAACGACCTGCGTTAGCTCACCTCGCTGTATTTCCGCTCGGTGGGCGGCGCGGCGCCGTACACTGCGCCCGCGCCACATGTACAGCTGGTGGGGGTCGTGGCTTCACATAACATACATACATACATATAATCACGCCTTCATCCCTAATGGGGTAGGCAGAGCGCAAACGACCTGCGTTAGCTCACCTCGCTGTATTTCCGCTCGGTGGGCGGCGCGGCGCCGTACACTGCGCCCGCGCCACATGTACAGCTGGTGGGGGTCGTGGCTTCACATAACATAACATAACATACATACATATAATCACGCCTTCATCCCTAATGGGGTAGGCAGAGCGCAAACGACCTGCGTTAGCTCACCTCGCTGTACTTCCGCTGGGTGGGCGGCGCGGCGCCGTACACTGCGCCCGCGCCACATGTACAGCTGGTGGGGGTCGTGGCTTCACATAACATAACATACATACATATAATCACGCCTTCATCCCTAATGGGGTAGGCAGAGCGCAAACGACCTGCGTTAGCTCACCTCGCTGTATTTCCGCTCGGTGGGCGGCGCGGCGCCGTACACTGCGCCCGCGCCACATGTACAGCTGGTGGGGGTCGTGGCTTCACATAACATAACATACATACATACACATAATCACGCCTTCATCCCTAATGGGGTAGGCAGAGCGCAAACGACCTGCGTTAGCTCACCTCGCTGTATTTCCGCTCGGTGGGCGGCGCGGCGACGTACACTGCGCCCGCGCCACATGTACAGCTGGTGGGGGTCGTGGCTTCACATAACATAACATACATACATATAATCACGCCTTCGTCCCTAATGGGGTGGGCAGAGCGCAAACGACCTGCGTTAGCTCACCTCGCTGTATTTCCGCTCGGTGGGCGGCGCGGCGCCGTACACTGCGCCCGCGCCACATGTACAGCTGGTGGGGGTCGTGGCTTCACATAACATAACATACATACATATAATCACGCCTTCATCCCTAATGGGGTAGGCAGAGCGCAAACGACCCGCGTTAGCTCACCTCGCTGTACTTCCGCTCGGTGGGCGGCGCGGCGCCGTACACTGCGCCCGCGCCACATGTACAGCTGGTGGGGGTCGTGGCTTCACATAACATACATACATACATATAGTCACGCCTTCGTCCCTAATGGGGTAGACAGAGCGCAAACGACCTGCGTTAGCTCACCTCGCTGTATTTCCGCTCGGTGGGCGGCGCGGCGCCGTACACTGCGCCCGCGCCACATGTACAGCTGGTGGGGGTCGTGGCTTCACATAACATACATATAGTCACGCCTTCGTCCCTAATGGGGTAGGCAGAGCGCAAACGACCTGCGTTAGCTCACCTCGCTGTATTTCCGCTCGGTGGGCGGCGCGGCGCCGTACACTGCGCCCGCGCCCTGGATAACCTCCATCTCCATAGCGAGGCAGCGCCGCATGTACATGTACAGCTGGTGGGGGTCGTGGCTGCAACCACATATAACATTGAGTCTCTATGTTAGATGATTTCCGAACATACATACATACATACATAAAATCACGCCTTTATCCCTAATGGGGTAGGCAGAGCGTAAACGACCCAAACAAAGGTCGTTCCGCCACGTCTGACAAAGTTTTGAGGGTTATTCAAGATGGTTTTGTACGTATATAGCTGTAGTGACAGGTTGTCAGCCCATCGTTCAAATTGCAATATACTGAAACCCTCAGATCCCTTAGCTGGTTTTTACAGCATGCCCGGGAGGAAATGCAGCTGGCACATTCTATGTTTTTCTCTCGCTTCCAGTCCAGCGTGGAAGAATATATATTACAATATACATATATCATTGAGTCTCTATGTTGGATGAGTTCCGAACGATGGAGTATTATACTGCCCTCAGTAGGAAAAAAACCATAACTGCATCCTACCATGTTGCGCGTAAAATGCAAAAGACTTTCGACTATCATATCCTTTGGTTAAATAAACTTATAGGTAAAGGGTTTTTTTTTTTAAAAGGAAGCAATTTATTTCTTTTATATTTTGATTTACATAGATTTTGCATATTTGGAATAGTTTTTAAGATTTCGCTAAAATCTGTAGTTATGTTTTTTTTTCTTCTGAGGGCAGTATAGGTTTTAGACGAAGATGTGTTAAAGAGAAGGATAGAGTTAAGATAAGAATATACTTTATTGCACAGAAAAACACAAGAGAAAATAAAATTAAATGAAACAAATAGTAGTACAAATAGGCGGCCTTATTGCTAAGCAGCAATTTCTTCCAGGCAACCTTAGGGTACAGGAAAATAAAAAGTTGAACTAGTGGGCTGGTATACATTTTAGTCAATATATTGTATAGGGAAGTAAATAAGCTACTTAGGTGTATTTATATAATTAATAACAATAAATAGTCATACATATAAATTAGTTATGTTGTACATGTACGAAAGGGAGAGCGAATCAGTATGGGTGAAGGATGTGGTCTTCTTCTTCTTCTTAGCGAGTGGATTCGAACGTCCCGATGAACCCTGGTGTCAGAGTTTTCAAACTGCCTAGTAGCACAGCTATTAGGCCTATGCTGACATGGTTTGAGTAACTACCACTATCAATAACAGCGACCGGGACCGACGGCTTAACGTGCACGGAATCCTGTTTCTTTTGGACAACCTTGGTTCAGCCTGCAATGTCCTAACCAAACTGGGGAACGCGTCACAAAATGATAAATTGATGAATATCAACTTTTCAGTTCAAAGTACTAGGAATCGAACCTAGGGCCTCCGGACCGTAAGCCCATGTCTCTGACCACTAGACCACGGAGTCAGTTACCTGTAGTTCATATGGAAGATCTTGGCAGCCTCCATCAGCTTCATCTTGGTGAGGAAGTTGTCCGACATCATCAGGTCTGCAGCGGTCTGGATCTCCTGCAACAGCTCGTCCAGGAAATAGCGCTGGTTCTCATCTGTCTCTTGGGTCCTGCGGGCGGAAGTAACGAAGGGTAATTTCGCAAAATGTATGATTGTTATATAACGATTTTGATTTGCTTTGGTTCTCTCCGATAAGGGATTCCCAAGGCAACTATATAAGCCGAGGTTCGAGCGCTAGTGGGCGGCCTTAGGCAGTTGTAACGAAGGGTAATTTCGCAAAATGTATGATTGTAATATAATGATTTTGATTTGCTTTGGTTGTCTCCGATAAGGAATTCCCAAGGCAACGCCGTAAGCCGAGGTTCGAAGTCCAGCTCGAGGCAGTTGTAACGAAGGCTAATTTCGCAAAATGTCCCTTGGTCGCGAAATGTCCCTTTTTAATAATGTCCCTTTCGTAAAATTTGAAAGATTTCCATGTCTTTTCAGTAGCCGCCCACTAAACTTTGAACTAAATCAGTCAAAAAGGGGTCATTTTGCGAAAGAGACGTTTTTCGAATGGGACATTATGCAACTAAGGGACATTTCGCGAAGCAACGTTACGAAGGTAATGGGTCTTCTGTCCCGAAACGTCGACATCCCAAATGGCCAACTTCCCAAAACGCCAACTTTTCAAATCAACCGACCCATTTGGAGATTTTTGGCACATTACAGTTACAGCAACTGAAATAAGACAGTTACAGAAAACGCCAAATGTGAAAGCACTCTTTAGTACTTAAGGTGACGACACATGGTGAATAAACGATTTACTTATCTTATCTTAGCCAAGTGGCGCTAATCACTACATAGTATAAAACAAAGTCGCTTTCTCTGTACCTATATCCCTATGTATGCATAAATCTTTAAAACTACGCAACGGATTTTGATGCGGTTTCTTTTAATGGATAGAGTGATTCAAGAGGAAGGTTTATATGTATATACATGCATAATATAGTAGAGAAACACTGATAATTTCCGTGCGAAGCCGGGGCGGGTCGCTAGTTAATAATAATTTAGAACTTTATAAATTAGCGACTCATAGCTCGTTGTAGTAACAGGAACAAAAATTGCGAATAACGGCCACCAATGGCAACTTTTCTTCCTTACTACAACGAGCTATGAATCGCTAATTTATAAGGTTCTAAATTATCTTAATTACTATAACTTGAATTTGTTGGACCGGTTTTTCGATTCACTGCGTTTTCAATGAATTATGTTTTTTTTTACTTGGGGCGCCACTTGGCTAATATCGCCACTTTAAGAATTAATTTATAAACTCAAAGCAATTGCGGTTAAATCGATCACGTTTTCTACGCAAGTAATTAATTAATTATTTGTAAACAAAAACGATTTAGAAGTTATTAATTTGGGAAATAGTCGATATGCTTAGTTGTCCATTTGGGAAATAGACCATATAGGAAGTTATCCTTTTAGGGAATGAGAGGAAGGACACTTGGTAACAGTACCAAAAAAAGTACGCGAATTAAAATCTTTTTTCTTTGTTTGAATGAACCTATTTGCTATTCTATTTACTACAAAGTGTATATAATGCGTCGCCGGACTAAAGCCGGGGCGTTGCGATACGCAATCTACACCCTTTTATGCCAACTGCCTCGAGGCGCCCACTAGGGTTCGAACCTCGGTTTACGGCGTTGCCTTGGGAATTCCTTATCGGAGAGAACCAAAGCAAATTAAAATCATTAGGTACATTATAATTATACAATTTCAAACAGTCTGGGTGGTGGCTAATGGGGAATAAATTGAAGAAATGCATCCGTAACTATTTACATTTTACACACATAAAGGGACATATTGCAAAAGGGACATATTGCAAAAGGGTCATATTGCGAAATTACCATATTAGTACGACAAAGAAATGTAAAAAAAACCGCATTTCCAGGATAGTTCTCCACCAATTAGTAGTGTCTGTAAACTACTAATTTTGACTTCTTGTTTTGGAAAATACACACATAGGTACATGCATATAATCGCCTTAATCCCTAATGGGGTAGGCAGAGCGTACACGACAAAAATAAGGTCGTTCCGCCTCGTCTGACAAAGTTTGAGGGTTATTTTATTTCAGATAGATTTGATAGCTGTAGTGATAGGTTGTCAGCCCATCGCCTAAATTACAATATACTGAACCCTCGGATCCCTTAGCTGGTTTTTACCAGCATGCTCGGGAGGAAATACAGCTGGCACATTCTATGTTTTTCTCTCGCTCCCAGTCCAGCATGGAAGTATTATTGCCAATAAATAGTGTCTGTTTAATAAATAAAAAAAAAAAAAAAACTACAATATGGATTTCTTGTGTTGGAAAATGCAAGTGAAAATTGGCATAAAGTTAGATTCCGATTACAACAAGACGGTAGTGAGTTTAGATTTGTTTGGTTCACTGTCGCAAAACGCCAAGGTCCCAAATTTTAACACTATGCGATAAACAAGTGTTATTCATAATGAAAACTGATCGGCTTCCTCGTTTGTATTGAAAGGAGATTGTAGATTAGGTCAGAGTTTTCAAGCCGCCAATGCTTAGCACTGGCCTCTGATATGGCTTAACGACTAATATCTACGGTATTAAACGATATTAACCGGGACCAACGGCTTAACGTGCCTTCCGAAGCACGGAAAAAGCACCGAATATACGTACATATGAAATTCGAAAACCGAAAAACACATTGGTACGTGGTGGGATTCGAACCACGACCTCCCGCTCATCAGACAGCGGCCCTATCCACTACACCATCGGTCTCTTTTTTTGAGTGCGACATTCTGAATCTGAAATAAAACTGTTTATTTGACGTAAACCAAGAGAGCTCAGTTCTTATTTAAAGCGTCTTATATCTCAAAGTAGGAATGTCATCATCATCATTGGCCTCATACGTCTTTGACAGACGATTTATACGTCTTTGTCAGTGTCAGAGACAAGATTTTTCATGACTATATAGTCAAATAGCCGAAATCGGCTTGGAATCAATCATTATATATATTACTAGCAGCCCGTCCCGGCTTCGCACGGGGTAGACAATCGGTCTTGACCATAAAATAATTTATTTGGATAAGGATTAATATAAACACATAAATAGCATGGTTTGCATTTGGTTAGCATTTTCATTAATGTTTAAAATGAAAATAGTTGTTGTAGTGACATAACTACAATAGTTGGACATATGCTACCGCGGAGTTTTTTGTAGACATTATGATGTTCTTCAATATTGTTGTACATTATTTTGTTCTATCGCTAATAGTTTCGGCAGCGCATTCGACGAAAGACATTTTAAGACTCATTTTTCTACACCTTCGGTTACATTGTTCAAATTTTACCAAGGATCCCTAATTTTTTCCAAAATGAAATGTAGCCTATGTCAAATTGGAAGAATGTAGCATTCTATTGGTGAAAGATTTTTTTAAATCGGCCCAGTACTTTTTGAGCCTATTCATTACAAACATACAAAAATAGGTACAAATCTTTCCTCTTTATAATATTAGTGTAGATATAATATATATAATGATTGATTCCACGCCGATTTCGGCTACAACGACTGCTGTACGGACTCGGCACCTAGCGTCTCGCTGCTCCGCGCGGTCGTGTGCTTGCATATGGCTGCTGTAGCCAATTTTGGCCTTAAAGGTTCTGGAGCACTTCGGGCACGTGAGTACGCCGCCGCTATAATTATAAATTAAAGCCGTTGGTGGTCTGGCCTTTTTTTCATCTCGCTTAGTGTCGAGTTCATCTCTGCGTGTAGATTCAAAGGCGTCGATTTTCTGCCTTAAGAGACGTCTCCATTCCGAACGCTTTGCAGCTGATGACTATATAAACCGATACGGGAGCGGCAATATGTCAAAGTAGGAATGTCAAAGTATGTGTTTATTTTCTACCCTGTCCTTATGTCAAAGTTAAGAAAATGACAGCGCTACTAAGAATTAGAATAGAGAACGTGCATATAACATATTTTCAGATCCTGAACCTATTTTCTAAAAACATCTTAAATTATGAAAAGAACAGTGAAAACAGAAATAAAATTGATCAAAAAATCACCGAGATATACCATTATAAAGATAGACTATCTATCTCTCTCTTCGGAACGCCAATTTATATGGAATTAGTATGGCGCTCCTGTCTTATGACGTCACATGACAGTTCGGACCTCTCTTTTTAACTAACCACTTTAAGGCATTATAACTCTTAAACTAATGAATATTTTGCGAAAATTCCTTCACATCCGTTCATCTATGGTGACAATAATTCTTACTAATAGTTTTAAAAAAATCATGAGTATTCCCTATTATGTCGCGAGACTTGACGCCAATATGGGACTGTTGCATTTCTAATGTCTTAAATGTCAACATTTCGGAACCTAACTTCATCCTATGGGGCAATAGGTAAGGTAATGAATAAGGTAGGCACACATCTTGTAATATATACAACATGTAACAGAAAGGGTATACGCACCCGAAAGGAAGTGAACCAGCCCATGATACTGAACAACTTTTTCAAAGGAACATAGGTTGAAATACGAAAATAAAATTTTGATCTACCATACAAAATGCATCAGCTGATAGCGCGTGTAGAATGGAAAGTCAAAATATTTTTTTCGTATTTCGACTTATGTTCCTTTTTGAAAGTTGTTCAGTTTCATAGGGTGGTTCAGATCCTTTCGGGACCCTTCCTGTAACACGTTGTATAAAGTGTTCACACCCGTTCCAGCCAGCGCCCCGCCAGTAATACGAATTACACCTGTAACCAGCCAAGCTGCTTAATAACCAAGAAGAATAGTAAAAAAATATGTATTTCAAAAAGATTTTTACCAATCAGCATTCTTATTTCAGTTAAGGATTTTAAATGATACTAGGACGTCGAGATTTTTTGCAAAATATTTGACTTTTTCCAGTAACATTTGATTTGAAATCATCCTACGACATATCTAGATGTTTTGATAGGTACAAAATGATAATGAAATTATTTACTTTGGAGTCATACATACAATCACGCCTTTATCCCTAATGGGGTAGGCAGAGCGTAAACGACCGTAACAAAGGTAAAGGTCGTTCCGCCACGTTTGACAAATTTTTGATGGGGTTATTTAAGATAGATTTGTAGGTATACTGCCGTAGTGACAGGTTGTCAGCCCTTCGCATGCATTGCAATATACTGAAACCCTCGGATCCCTTAGCTGGTTTTTACAGCATGCCCGGAGGAAATGCAGCTGGCACATTCTATTTTTTCTCTCACTCCCAGTCTAGCATCGAAGTTTTTGAGTCATAGATTCCGTATTTCAAATTTTTTCTCACCAAGCTGTGTATCTGTGATTGGATTGCTTTGGGTAGGAGGAAAATGGAAGAAAGTGCGACTCACCAAATGCGACTCTCGATCCATGGTGCCAAGCAGTGGCGCACCTCGATCGGGAAATGTTCGCCGTATATAGCCCGCACCTGGTTAACAATAAAACATTATTGTTATTTACACACATTTACATATACTTAACATAAAGCACGCCTTTATCCCTAATGGGGTAGGCAGAGCGTAAACGACCAAAACGAAAGGTCTGACAAACGTCTGACAACGTTTTGAGGGTTATTTAAGTTAGATTTGTAGGTATATTGCTGTAGTGACAGGTTGTCAGCCCATCGCCTAAATTCCAATATACTGAAACCCTCGGATCCCTTATTATTATTGTTATTGACACACAACCAGTCACTACAGCAATATACTTACATCTATCTTAAATAACCCTCAAAACTTTGTTAGACGTGGCGGAAAGACCTTTGTTTGGGTCGTTTACGCTCTGCCTACCCCATTAGGGATAAAGGCGTGATTATATGTATGTTAGTATGTTGACACACACATATTTATATAAGAGCACGATGGTGTAGTGGATAGGGGCGCTGCCTCCTGAGCGGGAGGTCGTGGTTCGAATCCCACCACGTACCAATGTCTTTTTTGGTATTCGAATTTAATGTACGTTTATTCGTAACGTAATAACGTATCCTAGAATCGGATCGCTTTTGATTTCACACCTTTTTAGTGCAATAAGACTTGTAACATTTTACAGAATGTTATTGTCAGGATTTATTTTTTAAACATAATGCTGGGTGTAAAGGACAGCGTCCCGCAAACTGATAGGGCTTGCTTAGTCAACGAAACTGAACAACTATCACCAAGACATTGTTTCAGGAAATTAAAAAGGAATTTGGCGTTTTCATACAAATTGTCTGGTCGAGGCGAGGAGGTCATTTTGTATGGGAAAGTATTTTCATTTCGTATTCTGAAATAAAATCCTGGTGATAGTTTGACTATGCAACCCCTATCAGTTTGCGGGACGCTGTCCCTAACACCTTACACCGCTTCCGCTATGACGTAGGAATCCCTAGGAAGAAACCCTAGGATTTACGCGAAGAATTATCAAATCATCCTACGAAATTTATAACTCTTAGCCTTCAACTGAGCTGGCAAATTCATTATTGATATTGAATGACCTCTAGGTTCAACATATTAAATTAAATAAGATAGAAAGGTTAAGAGTCGTTGGGAATTCCAAAACAAATAGTCTAATAATCGTGTGCATTAGATAACCCCAACTTCCGTTGATAGTGGAAAACACAGATCAAGGCAGTAACATGGCCTGATTAACTATAATATAGCTGAGGGCACAGCTCGGACACTCCTAACTAAAATGTAATTTTGGTCATACATCGACAGACGGCATGTTGCACTTGGCCTGTGTTTGTGTGCGTGTTATAAGGGTTGACAAATTTTGTTACACCGGTTATAATCATCACTTGATTAACCTGGTTCTTGATTAAACCAACGTTTTAAAGCAGTTCACTGTAACTGAATAGTTAGAATAGGTTAGGTTGCATATTTTGTATGAAGTTACTTACCGTCTCACATTACTTGGGAATCTAAAAATGTTCCTATTGGAGACATATGTTGTGGTAGAAAGACATCCGTACACGGAACAGTACCTAACCATCTTTGAGACATAAAACTTTATTATTTCCTTTACACTGGGAAACATGCGCGCGCCATGCCCGCTAAGCGTACGCACAATGTGACCCACAATCCGGCGCGCAGTGTGACGTATATCAGACTGGGGAGGGGAGGTGAGTGGCCTTCCTGTATATAGTATGTATATATATTCTAATTCTAATTAATGGCAACCCTTATAACACGCAAACAAACGCATGCTTGTGCAACATGCCGTCTGTCGATGTGTGACCAAAATGACATTATAGTTAGGAGTGTCCGAGCTGTGTCAATAGTATCTATTACGTGCCTAGTCCACAACGCCACAAACAAATTAAAAAGCTGTTAAAATATCCCACTTGAAGTCCATTTGAATTCGTCATATGTTTCATACCACAGATTATAAAGCCAGATATAAACCAAGAGTACATACATACATATAATCACGCCTTTATCCCTAATTGGGTAGGCACAGCGTTAACGACCAAACAAAGATCGTTCCGCCACGTCTGACAAAGTTTTGAGGGTTATTTAAGATAGATTTGTATTGTATATTGCTGTAGTGACATTCGCTTCGCTCGCATCCGCAGCCCATCGCTTAAATTACAATATACTGAAACCCCCGGATCCCTTAGCTGGTTTTACAGCATGTCCGGGAAGAGATGCAGCTGGCACGTTCTATGTTTTTCTCTCACTCCCAGTCCAGCATAGAAGAAAAGTGTCAAAGAGTATCCATAACCTAACATAATCAATCAGTTTACATTATTAGTGCATTAGTTTTGTTATTAGTTTTTAAACCGCTTAAGGTGTCGTTAATAGCCAAGTGGAGCCCCCAATAGGCACTTGAATTTTAAATGTATAATGGAAGAAGAGAGAGGTCTTTGCCCAGCAGTGGGATCATTTATAGGCTAGATAAGATAAGAATTTATGAGAGGGAACTGAGACCCGTAGCACAAAATCTTCATGATTTTATTTCGGGGATCAGTGCATTCAAACCATTATGTATCTTGCTTTGGTTCTGTAGTGCAAATGAAGATTTTATTATTAGTAAAAAAAAACTTAATTTACTAAACACGCTGTGAATCAAAAAACCGGTCCAACAGAATCAAGTTATAGTAATTAAGAAAAATTCATAGTTCGTTGTAGTAACAGGAAGAAAAATTGCGAATAACGGCCACCAACGGCAATTTTTCTTCCTCTTACTACAACGAACTATGAATCGCTACTTTATAAGGATCTAAATTGTCTTAATTACTATAACTTGATTCTGTTGGACCGGTTTTTCGATTCACTGCGATTTTAGTATTGTTTTAACTAATGGGGGCGCCACTTGGCTAGTATTGCCACCTTAATAGCAAAGCTAAGAGGACTATGACATGGTTTGTGGAACGACCACTATGAAGGACAGGGATCGGGACCGAAAGAGTTCAATGTCCACTATCTACAGCGACCTGAGAGAGTGCCCTCCGAAACATCATCATATCCCTAGCCTTATCCCGTCTCTCACGAGGTCCGCTATCTAATCTAGAGGATTGTACGAGGGTACTGGTTTTTACACAGAGCGACTGCCATCAGACCTCCGCAACCCAGAAGGGAAACCAGACCCAATCCTAGATTAGGTCAGAGTTTTCAAGCCGCCAATGCTTAGCACTGGCCTCTGACATGGCTTAATTCTATCTACGATATCAACAGGGACAGCTTAACGTGCCTGTCGAAGCACGGAAAAAGCGCCGAATAAACGTACATTTGAAATTTGAAAACCGAAAAACACATTGGTACGTGGTGGAATTCGAACCACAACCTCCCTGCTCTGGAGGCAGCGGCCCTATCCACTACACTATCGGGCTTTATCACCAGCGTGCTCTCCGAAACACGGAGAATAATTCATGGACTTACCTTCTGTAGGCTATCGGGTGGCAACTGCTGAGCGCGTGCCCAGAGCGACATTATTGCTCTGAAACAAAAAGATATACATTATATTATCATAAATAATTTATTTATTCATTAGAAATCAATTTTACAGCATTACAGCTTAGCCTATGCACTGTTAAACTAACATATAAATCATAATTTACAAAAGAAAACGAAAACTAAAATAAATGTAACATACAAAATAAAATAACACTAACTAAATACATACATACATATCCCTAAATATCAATATACCTACAAATCTAACTTAAATAACCCTCAAAACTTTGTCAGACGTGGCGGGACGACCTGTTTTGGTTGTTTACGCTCTGCCTACCCCATTATGGATAAAGGCGTGACTGTATGTATGTATGTATCCCTAATGGGGTAGGCAGATCGTAAACGACCTAAACAAAGGTCGTCCCGCCACGTCAAAGTTTTGAGGGTTATTTAAGATAGAATTCTAGGTATATTGCTGTAGTGACAGGGTGTCAGACCATCGCCTAAATTACAATATACTGAAACCCTCGGACCCCTTAGCTGGATTTTACAGCATGCCCGGGAGGAAATACAGCTGGCACATTGGATGTTTTTCTCTCGCTCCCAGACCAGCATGGAAGAACAGCAGACTAACTTAATAGTTTCAGCAAAATGTAAACACTCTTTGTATGTATTTGAGATCGGATCGGCAAACAGGTCTATATGTGGAAACTCTTCCTGGAGTGTGTTGAGCTGACTGAACGTACATTAGTACATTTTTTTTCTTTTTTATTAAAAAATGGGTTTGCTCTTGACTCCAGTCTAGGTCGGAAACGACTGAGACGGAGTCGACGATGGTGCGAGCTCACCCAGAAGATGCCTGTTCACTCTAACTTTGAAATGTTGGGGGTTGAAGGCGTTCGGAAACACAGACGCAGGTGGTGAGTTCCACACTTTTGCCGTGCGCATTATAAAAGAGTTTTGGAAGCGCTTAGTACGTATTGGTGGAATATCAACCAGGTATGGATGGTATCCTGCGGTGCGTCTAGATGTCCGATGGTAGAAGGGAGCTGGCGGGATAAGGTTGTGGAGCTCTTGAGCACACTCACCGAAGTACAGTGATGAGTGAGCTTGGTATTCAGTCCGAACAGAGGGTACAGTCAGGAGACGATGGCTATACGCGGTGTAAGGGACAGCGTCTCGCAGACTGATAGGGATTGATCAGTCAACGATACTGAAAAACTAAGACCTTGACTCTTTTCCGGAAGAGAATAAAATATCTTTTAGTTTCCCATATTTGTATGGGAAGGTATTTTTTTTATCTCCTGAAAGAATTTCCAGGTGAAAGTTGTTCAGTTTCGTTAACTGAGCAACTCCTATCAGTTCGCGGGACGCTGTCCCTTACACCCGGTATGCAGCATTTTCTTAATAACAACATCAGATACATACGAGTACATGTGATAATAACATAATACCTACAACTTCTAAGCCAGGGGGACGTAAATAAAGGGTGTAAGGGACAGCTTTACTCAGGCAATGAAACAGAACTACTTTCTTTTATTTAAAAAAAACTGTCTAGAATTGTCCAATGATGTTTTCCCTTTAGTTAGAAGTTGATCGTTAATAAAAAAAAAAGTCAAACATATATTTCGCTGTTTAACGTTCAGTTATTACTAACGTATTTTGCGGCCCATAAATAGCGTTTTCTCTGCAATTTAGCAGAGGTTTAAATTTCACACACACACACATAATCACGCCTTTATCTCTAATGAGGTAGGCAGAGCGTAAAGGACCCAAACAAAGGTCGTTCCGCCACGTCTGACAAATCTTTGAGGGTTATTTATGATAGATTTGTAGTTATATTGCTGTAGTGACAGGTTGTCAGCCCATCGCCTAAATTACAATATACTAAAACCCTCAGATCCCTTAGCTGGTTTTTACAGCATGCCCGGGAGGAAATGCAGCTGGCACATTCTACGTTTTTCTCTCGCTCCCAGTCCAGCATTTCGGAACCGCAAATAATAACCTTGTTACAAAAATGAGTTTTTTCGGTTAACTTTCTTTAAAGTTGTAAAGAAAAGGCAGTTTATGGGCTGCAAAACCAGTTGGTATCGATAACTCAACGCTAAATAAACGAACTGTAGTGGGATTTTGCTAACTTAGATTACAGGTCAAGTTTTATCTGCAAATAAAATGAACTTATTTCTTTGAAATTTATGTTTACGTAAATTGAATATCCGGTGAGGTGTTTACATCATATCAACATAACATTGACCATTGAGATGTGATTTCTGTATTAAAATGAGTGAATCGCAGGCAAGGATAAATATCTAGCTTTATTTTTGGGTGTGAGTCTAGTGTTTCTTCCATGCTGGACTGGAAGCGAGAGAAAAACATAAAATGTGCTAGCTGCATTTCCTCCCGGGCATGCTGTAAAAACCAGCTAAGGGATCCGAGAATTTCTATATATTGCAATTTAGGCGCTGGGCTGACAACCTGTCACTATAGCAATATACATTCAAATCTATCTTAAATAACCCTCAAAACTTTGTCAGACGTGGCGGAACAACCTTTGTTTAGGTCGTTTACGCACTGCCTACCCCCCTCCCTCCCTCCCTAGCCTTATCCCGTATCTCTCGGGGTCGGCTTCCTAATCTAGGGGATTGAACAGTACTGGTTTTTACACAGAGCGACTGCCATCTGACCTCCGCAACCCAGAAGGGAAACCAGACCCAGACGCTCTACCTACCCCATTAGGGATAAAGGCGTGATTGTATGTATGTATGTCTATTTTACCTATGGAACTGAAGAACTTTCTCCAAGGAACATAGGTCGAATTATGCGCGGCTCAAGTCAATTTGCATGGAAGGCCCAATTATTATTTTAATATTTTGACCTATGTTCCTTGGAGAAAGTTGTTCAGTATCATCGGTAGAATAAAATCACACCCAAAAATATGGCCAGATATGTTTTTGCTTCCGGTATAGTATATACCTCTATCGTGCGATTCTGTGTCTGACTTCAGACGAATGAGTGATGGAAGAGGTAGGGCTTCACTGAGGACGACACTTAACTGCCTCCGTGGTCTAGTGGCTAGTGCCACAGACTCCCGATCCGGAGGTCCTGGGTTCGATTCCCAGGGGGGAAACACAAAGTTGATATTTGAGAATTTATCACTTTGTGAATTTTTCCCCAGTTTGGTTAGGACATTGCAGGCTGAATCACCTGATTGTCCGAAAAGAAAAAGATTTCGTGCTTCGGAGGGCACGTTAAGCCGTCGGTCCCGGTCGCTGTCTTTGATAGTGGTCGTTACTCAAACCAGGTCAGAGGCCTGATAGTTGTGCTACTAGGCGGTTTAAAAACTCTGACACCAGGGTTCATCGGGTCCATAGACTTAATACCCACTCGACAGAAGAAGAAGACTGAGGACGAAAGGTGCGAGTGCGGCGCCTTACAGTCTATGCCCTTAGGCTGCCTTTCCACCAGAGTTAGGCGAGGGAAATGTGTCGTGCGAGGATGTCTAGCTCTGTAAATGTGTGGGTGTTTCCACCAAAGCTGTGCGAGGAAAATGTGTCGTAAGAAGATTTGTAGCGGAGCCGTCCAAATGCGTATTAATATGCGGTGCGTGCCGAGCGAGCTGTAAAATGTGTCGGCGGCCTATTCTTCGCACAAAATCCTAGCACATATCTCTCGCTTGTTTTGTACGGAGAAAACCTCCCTCCGCTAAAGCCACCAGAGCTGTGATGAGCGAGGCGAGGTAAATGGAACGATCCTATTTTTTTTTTGTAGCCTATAAATCGTCCCACTGCTGGGCAAAGGCCTCCCCTTCATCTCTCCAGGCGTCTCTGTTTGCTGCCTCCGTCAGCCATTGTGCGCAGAAAGCATCTAGGTCGTCTCACCATCTTCTACGGGGTTTCCCCGGTCGTCGGCGACATTCCTCCGGGATCCACTCGGAGATTTCGTCCATTTTTCAGGATCCAAGCGAACGACATGTCCGGCTCAACCCCACTTCAGTCTCGCGGTTTTTCGGCCTACGTCTGTAATGTCTTCCATGCTGGACTGGGAGCGAAAAAAAAACATAGAATGTGCCAGCTGCATTTCCTCCCGGGCATGCTGTAAAAACCAGCTAAGGGATCCGAGGGATTTAGTATATTGTAATTTAGGCGATGGGCTGACATCCTGTCACTACGGCAGTATACCTACATAACCCTCAAAACTTCGTCAGACGTGGCGGAACAACCTTTGTTTAGGTAGTTTATCATACAACGACGGACCAATCACGCGCGGGTTTCGCTCAGCGAGCGCCAATCGGTGCTGGACGGGAGCTAGTCGTCCTGTTCGTCGTAAGATTCTAGTGCCCGCGCTTACTCGTTCAAACTGAGACAAGTTTTTACGAACAAATGTAATAACCTCAAATATGTAATGTGAATAATGGGTCATTATTTTATGTTCGGGAAACAATTTGAGACATGAGTGTCTAGTTTGGTTGTTTAAAAACACCCTCGCTAGCTATCCTCGCACAGCTCTGGTGGAAACGCTGCCTGCGGTGCCCTATCTCTCCTGCCACCTGCAGGTTCACACTGGAAGACCTCTTCAGCGCTAATATGCTCACTTCTTATTTAAAGCGTCCGCCTCCGTGGTCTAGTGGCTAGTGCCATGGACTCCCGATCAGGAGGTCCTGGGTTCGATTCCCAGGGGGGGAAAACACAAAGTTGATATTTCTTCTCGACAGAAGAAGTGTGCGCGAAAATATAATATAAAAAAAAAAGATGTACTTACCAATTTCTATAAAGACTTCCCGTCGCAAAACTATCTTATTCTTGAATCTGCAACAATAAAATATAATTATTAATTAAACATGCATACATACATAAAATCACGCCTTTGTCCCTTACGGGGTAGGCAGAGCGTAAAACGCTTCGAGAACGGCGCTTTCGCCAAGTCGGACAAAAATTGAGGGCAATTTAAGAATTAATGATTAGGAAGCCGACCCCGTGAGATACGGGATAAGGCTAGGGAGATGATGATGATGATGTGTTTTTCTGTAGTGACAGGTTGTCAGCCCATCTCAGTAATTTAGGTAATTACAATACACTATAACCCTCGGATCTCTTTTGCTGACTTCTTCAGCATGCCCGGAAGGAAGAGCATCAGTATTTCCTCCCGGGGAAGCTGTAAAAACCGGCTAAGGGATCCGAGGGTTTCAGTATATTGCAATTTAGGCGATGGGCTGACAACCTGTCACTTCAGCAATTAACTTAAAAATCTACCTTAAATACCCCTAAAAACTTTGTTAGGCGTGGCGGAACGACCTTTGTTTAGGTCGTTTATGCTCTGCCTACCCCATTAGGGTATAAAGACGTGATTATACGTGTGTATGGAAGAAAAATTAATAAGGATAATTAATATTGAAATCTCGTCTAGGCTGTTGTATTTTTGTTTACCTAAAGTACATACATACATATAATCACGCCTTTATCCCTAATGGGGTAGGCAGAACGTTAACAACCTAAACAAGGGTCGATCCGTCACGTCTGACAAAGTTAGGAGGGTCATTTAAGATAGATCTGTAGTACATTGCTGTAGTGACAGGTTGTCAGCCCATCGCCTAAATTGCAATATACTGAAACCCTCGGATCTCTTAGCTGGTTTTTACAGCATGCCCGGGAGGAAATGCAGCTGGCACATTCTATGTTTTTCTCTCGCTCCCAGGCCAGCATGGAAGAAACCTAAAGTAGACTGACTTATATGTCCACTAACTTCATGATATTACGACTGTTTCATAATCATCATCTCCCTAGCCTTATCCCGTATCTCACAGGGTCGGCTACCTAATCTAGGGGATTGAGCGACGGTACTTTGGTTTTTACACAGAGCGACTGCCATCTAACCTCCGCAACCCAGAAGCCAGACCAGCGGCTTAACGTGCCTTCCGAAGCACGGAAAAAGCGCCAAATAAATAACCAGTGCCTGTTGTGTCTTTGTTTTGTATGTCCTGTTTTTATGTACAATAAATTGTTAAATAAATAATTAAAAGTACATATGAAATTCGAAAAACGAAAAACACATTGGTATGTGGTGGGATTCGAACCACAACCTCCCGCTCAGGAGGCAGCGGCCCTATCCACTACACCATCGGGCTCTTAAATATGCAAAGAATGTGAATCATAATAATAAACAATGGGTAGGAAAGCCATAAACAAACCAACAAACTTTGTTTTGTAACATTTAATGGTTTCTGAGAACCTTTTTACTTCGGGTTGGGTACATTGCTTGAATATCTTATGAATGAGGATAATTATTTATTTATAAAATATTTGACAAACTTATTTATTTATTCCTCAATCATATTATTTTATTATTATTCTATTGACTGTCCCAAGTCACTTTACAACCTAATACTTTGTTTATACACTTTTTGTAATAATATCCTAAACACATAATCTGCTCATAATACACTAACTGGGACAACCTGTTATTTGCTATCCTTATCATGAAAGTGTAACTAACTACTGTAATTTATTTGTAAGCTGTTGGTTGTCTGAATATCAATAAATAAAAAATAAAAAAGACAAAATAAAATAAAAAAAATAATACTTTATATTGCCGTTGGTCCCGGTTAATATCGTTTAACACCGTAAATATTAGTCGTCAAGCCATGTCAAAGGTCAGTGCTAAGCTTTGGCGGCTTAAAAACTGACCTAATCTAGGATTGGGTCTGGTTTCCCTTCTGGGTTGCGGAGGTCAGATGGCAGTCGCTCTGTGTAAAAACCAGTACCGTCGTTCAATCCCCTAGATTAGGTAGCCGACCCCGAGAGATACGGGATAGGGCTAGGGAGATGTTGATGATTTACTTTACATCCTACAAAGAAGGAATAAGTCTACACCTGTACTTTACATAATGGGTGTAAGGGACGGTGACAAACAAACTGACAGGGGTTGTTCAGTTAAAGAAGCTGAACTACAATCAAAACAAATTTTTGCAGGTAATAAAAATAATACATTCCCGAATGAATAAATGAAAGTTTGGGATGTCAGCCCATCAACCAAATTGCATTAAGTAGGGACCAGGGATTTTGCGGATACGGATTTTTAGGGTCTCACATCCGCGGATGCGGATGTAGATACTTTTCTAGATTATTTTTTTATTGGTGGTGTTTTTTTTTTTCAAAATTTTTTTTTTTCATACATACATACATAATGGGGTAGGCAGAGCGTAAACGACCCAAACAAAGGTCGTTCCGCCACATCTAACAAAGTTTTGAGGGTTATTTAAGATAGATTTGTAGGCATATTGCTGTAGTGACAGGTTGTCAGCCCATCGCCTAAATTGCAATACACCGAAACCCTCGGAATCCCTTAGCTGGTTTTTACAGCATGCCCGGGAGGAAATGCAGCAGGCACATTCTATGTTTTTCTCTCGCTCCCAGGCCAGCATGCATGCAAATTTATTTTTATAGTCCTTAAATCCTTTTTATATTGCAAAATTCTTGTTTTTCTCTCGCTCCCAGGCCAGCATGCATGCAAATTTATTTTTATAGTCCTTAAATCCTTTTTATATTGCAAAATTCTATGTCATCTTCACAACACTACACATCCGCATCCGCATTGATTTCATGCGGAAGATCCAGATATGCGGATGCAAATATTTGCAACACCCCTGGTAGGGACTATGGGTCATACATAAATATCATACATAAATCACACCTTTATCTCGAATGAGGTAGGCAGAGTGTAAATAAACATAAAAGAAAAGGTTGTTTAAGGAGCAAACAAGAAATTACTATTTAGCTAATAATATTTAAAGTGTAGCTGTCTAATTTATAAGTATCATTTAAGTAAGTATATGTAGTGATATTCTATCTGCCAATTTCTCTGATATATAACATAGAGTATCCTATCTTATGTAGCGTATATTATGTATTAGTTTATCATAAGATATGTATCAGTATATTTTATTGAAATATTTATTTAATAGTGTGTAAATATTGTCTAAGTAAGTATTATATGAAGTAATATGCACTATCGCGCTTTCTGCTTGTACAATTTCTATACCCAAAGGTTGCCTGGTAGAAATTGCTGCTTTAGCAATAAGGCCGCCTATATTGTACTGTCACGTTTGTTCCTTTTTATTTCTGTTGTATGTGTTTCTTTGTGCAATAAAGAATTTTGTATTGTATTGTATTGTTGTTCTGTAACATCTGTCAAGTTTTGATGGCAATTTTGAGACTGGAATGTGTACCTATCGTTATAGGGACAAGTTGTCAGCTCATCACCTAAATTGCAATACACTGAAACCCCCAAATCCCTTAGGTGGGACTATAGGACCCAGGCTAAACTTTACAAATTTAGGTAAGAGAAGAGGGTGAAATTATTAACAGAATGCTAGTTCATTTCATTTGTAACATGGGGATCTGTACAAGTACTTTGTATTCTGAAAATCTTTTAAAGCTGAAGTAACTAATAATAATAGTCCTCCCACCGATTTTCGGTGATGGCGGCCAATCTATCAGAGATCAGCCAACTGTGCCAGACTTGTTTTTAGTGCCCAAGTGTTTGTGCTACACACAGGTGCACTCTCTATTCCTTCAATCTCTTATTCTGATGGGACATATAGACTGACATGACCAGAGATAAATCAGGCGCAGGACCGACTATTTACATGCCCATCCAACTGCATGGATCAGCTTACTTTTCGGACAATCAGGTGATCAGCCTGCAATGTCCTAACAAAACTAGAAACAACAACACAAAGTCATTGTCCCCCGCCGGGAATCGAACCCGGGACCTCCGGGTCGAGAGCCCATGGTACAGACCGCTAGACCACGGAGGCAGTTAAAGTGAAGTAACTAAGCTGAGTATAACCAACTAACTTATCTCATGCTTCATACATACATATAATCAGGCCTTTATCCTTAATGGGGTAGGCTATGTAGAGTGTAAACAACCTAAACAAAGATGGTTCTGCCACATCTGACAAAGTTTTGAGGACGATTTAAGCTAGATTTGTAGGTATATTGCTGTAGTGACAGGTTGTCAACCCATCGCTTAAATTACAATATACAGAAACCCTCAGATTTCTGAGCTGGTTCTTACAGCGTGCCTGGGAGGAAATGCAGCCTGCACACTTCTATGTTTAAAAAAATACCCATAGAAGCCAAAAACAAATAAAAAAAACAAACATCAAGTAAGTAAGCCATAAGTACTTTATAATACAACTTTAGAATAGAATAGAAAACGCTTTATTCTCCAGTTCACAGTGAAAAAGACAGCATAATCAGAGTACTGGTCGTATTTAATATAAAAACGGCTAAACGATCGACACGACAAAAAGAAGAAGTATACAAAAGATCTTAAAATAGGTAAAACTATTAAGGTAAAGTATAGAGCATGTTACCTACTAATAATCTAAACTTAGCATATCTTCATGGTTTAATGAGTTAATGACAGAACGCCTTTAATTGTGCATAATATCAATGAATTACCTCTACTCCATAGCACGAAGGAGTTTTTTCACACAATTATCCACCAGTGTTTCTTGGAAACTGCGCCTAACTTTGAAATGGTAAGAAGTGTGCACTATAAACAACCTGTTTCCCGCGCGGTTTTCACAAAGTTCGAAAAAAGAACACCAGATTTATTTTTAATTATTTTTTCTTTCAGTGCGGACGACAAAGGTAATGGCTCAAACCATTCAACCCTAAGTTTTACCTGTATCGAGCGACCGCGGCGGCAACAAATTCCCGAGGCAAAATTCTTGGAAATTTGACGTTTACACACACATTCGAGACGCTAACACGACCCCGGATACAAACACAAGCAAGCAATTTAATTTTAGCTGTATCAACAAACAAAGGTCATTGTAAATTACCTGTTTTATTGAAGAGTACACCGATTTAGGATGAACTATTATCTTCTATTTACTAACTAACACATGATAAACAGTAACTTTTCCCTGTATATCGAATTGAACTAATTTAATCTAATGATTATTGCATGCACAGCACGTTCAGTTCACCCGGTGGTGACGAACCGAATATGTGAGTGAGATAAAAAATAAATACGTCATATCTAAAAAAAAATACAAGTCACGTGTTGCCATTATCTTTTCCATAGTTCCTTAGTATGTATACAAAAAATACAAAATGTGTTCGTTCGTTTATCAATGTTCGGAATAAATTAATCACGAATTATCATGAAAATTTCATTCCTTTGTGACGAACATTATAGTAATAATATTTCGCCAAAATACTATAAATGGACCCTTGCTTATAGCATGACCGGGACTTTATAAAAATAACCGTCACAGGGATGCCATAAATGTATAAGACCTTTTCATTTAGGTATATAATCAACAATAGAGAAGGGCATATTATAGAAAGTGCATAAGTAATTATTTTATTCTTTCTCTATGACAGGTATTTTTAGTTCCCAATCAGGCTACAGAAAACTTATAGATTCTAACTACAGACATATAATCACGCCTTTATCCGTAGTGGGGAAGGCAGAGCGTTTACGATCTCAACAAAGGTTGGCTACGCCCGCCATACCTTACAAGTTTTGTGGGTTATTCCAGATAGATCTATTCTGTATATTGCTAAAGTGAAAAGTTGTCAGCCCATCGCTTAAATTACAATAATAGTCCTCCCACCGATTTTCGGGGATGGCGGTCAATCTCCCGGAGATGGGCCAACTGCGCAGGAAAATTACAATACTGACCCATTGACACATACGTATAATACTACTAAACCCTCGAATCCTTTAGCTGATTTTTACTGAATGCCCGAGAGGAGATACAACTGGCACTTTCAAAGTTTTTCTATCCAGCATGAAAGCAATTATGGTCTACATACCTACATCCCTGGTACTTACAGAAATATTTGTACCCGTTTATTTCATTCTCTGAACATGCAGCTTGGCCAAGTCGGAAGCCAAGACCACAGAGCAGAAAACTAATAGAGCTGCCGTATTTCGATTTCTCTATAGAATGACGTGAAGCCACTAATCGGAGATGTCCTTTACATCAAAATTAAGAGAAAATACTTTACTATATTTCTTTGGCTTCCAAACTGCTCGGTTAATTGAATTCCTTGAGCACACAACTAAACAAAATCATGACTAAAATGGTTGCCAACTGTTTCTGTTTTCTCATGATGGAAAATAACAGTGATTTTAGTCAATATTTAGTGGTTTTGTGTGCATACGAATTGCCCCCAACCCAGTAGCACCGTTTACATCATCAGTACCATCAAGAAATTGGAACTACCAGTATTATCAAATTACCTAATTAATTAATAATTAGTTATAATATCATCAGTATCATCAAGAATTTAGTACTACTAGAATTATCAAATTACCAAATTTGTATTGAACAATCACGAAATTTCGTCTGTATTTCATCAGTATTTGGATTGTGATCCAAATCTCGCGTGATATAATATCACATTTAAACATCGCCAATGTGTAGCGTAATCGTCTACATCCTACTAAATCGGATGTCCGATTACGCTGATTGATCGGAAGTTAGGATTGGAAGATTCGGAGCGGGCATTATAAAGATAATAAGTTACATGAATATCAGGAAAATCGGATAACTTGCAACATTATTTTGAAGTTTCAACTGTAATCCGCGAGATGTCGCTAGTTTTTTTTTTTACAATTCTTCCATTAGGGAAGAAAGGCAAAATCATGAGCCCATGCAGTCTAGTCTTTAGTATTTATTCTGGAGTTATCTTAACTTAACCTAAGCTAGTCATTAGAAGGCACCGGTGATTAACATTCCAATGCTCAATAGATGTTTGATAATAAATTTATAACAGTTTTCCACTGTAATACAACAATATTAATACATTTTTTTTATTTGACAAGTTTGACTCAGACAGAAATGATGAAATTATTAAATAATTTCGGCATTAATGCGTAAGTAATGCGTGCAGTGTCAATTATTTTATATTCTATGGTAATCTGTCAAAAACGTCAATTTCAATGGCGGTCGTGCACTCTCCACTCAGCAAAACACGTTAATTTTTTACATAATTCCCACGTTCTAGCCTTTCCAACTGCATGAAATCAGTGTTAATCCGCTAAATCCTTCGCAATGTCGACTGTGGTGTCCGACTGTTTCACAATCGGAAGTATTGTCGCGACTCGTACTTGTTACAATGAGAACATAGAAGGCGAAGTGTTAGCTTTCGATCCGCAAACAAAGATGTTGATTTTGAAGTGTCCGTCGTCTAGCGGCAACCCGAAACGCCACGATGTGAATATAGTGAATTTATCGCTAGTTAGCGACGTGCAAATCAAGAAGGAAGTTACTACAATGCCGGAACCGCCACCGTCGCTCAATCTACACAGGTTGAACACTAGGGTCCGAAATTCCATAGAAAATAAGAGAAGATTAGTAAGTATCGCTGACCTCATTAAGCTATCTACTAACTTTTTGTGGTGCTTATTGCATCAGAATTTAATTTATATTTGACTTAGATTTTCAATTGAAAAATTCTGTTTGGAGTGTAGCCTTTGGGGCACTATGGAAAAAAGACTTAGAAAAATTTCATGGGGGATCAATTTTGTCAGTTTTTTTTTTAAGTTTAATCTTAAATCCTTTTTCCAATAGCTTTATTAAAAAAAATAACTATGTGTTTATTGCCCCAAAGCATATACTCCAACTCCTCTATTCTGAACTTGACTGTCTGACCAAATTTCTTCCATGCGATGGGAGAAAAACATAGAATGTGCAAGCTGCAATTCATAGGCATGCTGTAAAAACCAGCTAAGGGATCCGAGGGTTTCAGTATATTGCAATTTAGGCAATAGGCTGGCAAGCTGTCACAATGCAATATACCTACAAATCTATTATTATCTATCATTAACTTCCATACTGGACTGGGAGAGAAAGAAAAACATAGAATGTTCCAGTTGCCCTTCCTCCCGGGCATGCTGTATAAGTCAGCAAAAGGGATTCGAGGGTTACAGTGTATTGTAATTTAGGCGATGGGCTGACAACCTGTCACTACAGCAATACACATTACAATCTAAAATTGCCCCCAATTTATGTCAGACGTGGCGAAAGCGCCTTTTAGGACGCGTTTTACGCTCTGCCTACACCGTAAGGGATAAAGGCGTGATTTTATGTATGTATGTATGTATCTATCATTATTTATGATACCATATATTGCTTACCCTCAAAACCTTGTTAGATGTGGCAGAACGACTTTTGTTTAGGTCGTTTATGCTTTGCCTACCCCATTAGGGATAAAGGATATGTATGTATCTACATGAAATAACTCAAAACTTGTCAGACATGGCGGAACCTTTGTTTGGGTCATTTATGCTCTGGCTACCCCATTAGGGATAGCGTGATGATATGTATGTGTTCCAGGTATCAGCATTATCAGCCTGCCTGGATCCGGAAGGGCAGCGGCTGTTTCTGGCGATTGCTCGCGTCATCGATGATGTTTCGTGGGCCGGACAGAATATCCGGGTTTACAATGAAGTCACAATTTCACCACCATATAAGGTAATCTTCTTTTTTTTTTTTTCTCTAAATTTTTAACGAGGCTTCAGTCATCTGGTGACTATGCCAGCCTCATGGTATCTTTCATATAATTAAAATCTTCTTCTTATCTTATCTTTACCACTGCTGGGCATAGGCCTGACACATATTTTGATTGTTTTCTGTAGGCATGAGACATTTTTCTGTCTGGCTGACCAACGGGCAAAAATCTAGAGAGAAGACTGTGAAAACCCCAGGAGAATTCTGAACTCGAAGGACCTGGGCTGTTTGTAATAAACCAGTCAATTCTGCGCACCCAACGGATCAAATTAAGAGTCTAATTTCAGAAACAGGAGCCCTATACCTAACCTAACCTAAGACATTTTCCTGCAGGAGCCATAATTCTTAATCACTCAATTTTTAATGCACAAATTTGTTTCCTTTGTGCATTTAGATTTGTGTTATTTAATATTACTTATTATTTTTTATTAAAAGCCAAGCAGCAGAATCGCTGATAAGGCTATATCTGCAGCTGGGGCACTTATATTTTATTTTATTTTAAAATATGTACAAGAATATAATAATAAGTGAAAACGAATTAAATTAATGGACTTTATCCTTTAATTTAATTCGTTTTCACTTATTATTATATTCTTGTATGTATTTTAAATTTTATTACAAATACAAATTAGTTTATTTCCACAAAACACATTACTAAAAATAAAAACACACAATCAAGAATAACATAACAAACAGGACAGGTAGGCATATAGATATTTAACAGAAGTGGAAAAAGGTGTGGACACAGCTTGGCTGTTTTTAAGTCCACCCTACGTCTGGTGTACAGAAGAGGATAGAAATAGCAGTATTATTAATTAACCAATTTTTCGAAAGTAATTTATGGTTGAAAAAGAGAAATAAAATTATATGACTTTACTAAATCTGACCAAACCCTCATCACTTGTTATAACATTATGTAACATATTATTATCATCATTTTAAAGGTGGAAAACGTACTCGGCGAGCAAGATTCGAAACCCTACAACTACATTAGGAAGTTTGTTGAAAGACACTGGCGCGACGAGCGACCCTCGCACGCGACAGCATCACAGGTATACCTTACTTTATTATTACATACATACATATCGTCACGCCTTTATCCCTTATGGGGTAGGCAGAGCGTAAACGATCTAAACAAAGGTCGTTCCGCCAAATCTGACAAAGTTTTGAGGGTTATATAAGAAAAATAAAATTGGTGTATTGCTGTAGTGATAGGTTGTCAGCCCATCGCCTAAATTGCAAAATACTGAAACCCTCGGATGCCTAAGATGTCACTACAGCAATATACGTACAAATGTATCTTAAATAACCCTCAAAACTTTGTCAGACGTGGCGGAACGACCTTAGTTTAAGTACTAGTATAGTATTATATTATCTGTGGTTTTAGGTCGTTTACGCTCTGCCTACCCCATTAGGGCTAAAGGCGTGACTATGTATGTATTGTCTGTCACCGTTTAACCACTTATCAAGTTTGTTCTTGAAACTGTTCACTGATGGAGCATCAATTACTTCCTGTGGCTTATTCCACAGTGTTAGAACACGATTGTTGAGGATACGGTATCCAACGTTGGTGTTGGATCTCCAAGGAGCTAACTGTCTATCATTAGCATGACATGCACTTTTAGAATGGACCTTTTTGCACCTAACTACAAAGTGCATATAACGCGTCACCGTACTAAAGGCGGAGAGTTGCTACACGCAATCTACACCCTTATATGCAAATGATAACTGCCTAAGGGCGCCCACTAGGGCTCGAACCTCGGCTTATGGCGTTGCCTTGGGAATTCCTTATCAAAGAGAATCTACCCGGTATGTGCCACAAACCACAAATTAGGGAGCAAAAGAGGGTCCTCTCCTGTCAGACGTAGCGGAACGATATTTGTTTAGGTCGTTTACGCTCTGCCTACCCCATTAGGGATAAAGGCGTGAATATATGTATGTATGAAAACAATCTTCCTTGCCGGACTGGAGTGAGAGAAAAACAATAGAATGTGCCAGCTGCATTTCCTCCCGGGCATGCTGTAAAAACCAGCTAAGGGATCCGAGGGTTTCAGTATATTGTAAGATAGATTTGTAGGTATATTGCTGTAGTGACAGGTCGTCAGCCCATCGCCTAAATTGCAATACACCGAAACCCTCGGAATCCCTTAGCTGGTTTTTACAGCATGCCCGGGAGGAAATGCAGCAGGCACATTCTATGTTTTTCTCTCGCTCCCAGGCCAGCATGGAAGAATGCTATGCTATCACAATGCTAATAAATAGAGTGGTTGCTAATTGGAACAAGCTACCTCAAGATGTAGTGACAGCACAGAATACAAATGTCTTTAAGAACAAATTGGACAAATACCTACAAAACTTCAATAATACAAGCAAATCGTGAACAATGGGATACAGGCACTATCAGTTGCTACAACTGCCTGCCTGATTAAATAATATAATAATAATAAAGTGTGGCGTGACGTACCGCTTTCTTCCATACTGGACTGGGAGAGAAAGAAAAACATAGAATGTTCCAGTTGCCCTTCCTCCCTGGCATGCTGTAGAAGTCAGCAAAAGGGACTCGAGGGTTACAGTGTATTGTAATTTAGGCGATGGGCTGACAACCTGTCACTACAGCAATACACATTACAATCTAAAATTGCCCTCAATTTATGTCAGACGTGGCGAAAGCGCCTTTTAGGAGGCGTTTTACGTTCTGCCTACCCCGTAAGCCGTAAGGGATAAAGGCGTGATTTTATGTATGTATGTATGTATGTAACGTACCGCGATCAAATCGGGAACGTTCTAGGGAAAGGTCAGGTCAGGAGTACCCTAAACCGACGAGCGTGCATGAAAAGATTGATGAATGTAGATGAAGCGAAAGAAGTTTGCAAGGATCGTAGCAAATGGAAGGATGTCATCTCTGCCTACCCCTCCGGGAAAGAGGCGTGACGTTATGTATGTATGTATAATAATGTTCTTCCACGCTGGACTGGGAGCGAGAGAAAAACATAGAATGTGCCAGCTGCATTTCCTCCCGGGCATGCTGTAAAAACCAGCTAAGGGATCTGAGGGTTTCAGTATATTGCAATTTGGGCGATGGGCTGACAACCTGTCACTATACGTACAAAACCATCTTGAATAACCCTCAAAACTTTGTCAGACGTGGCGGAACGACCTTTGTTTAGGTCGTTTACGCTCTGCCTACCCCATTAGGGATAAAGGCGTGATTATATGTATGTATGTATAATAATAATATTTTTTTAAATATTATGTACGTTTGTCTGCAGTTGGGGCAGCACTAGCGGAGGCGGGAGGGGCGCGGGGGGCGCTGTCTGAGCGTCACGTGCTTCATTGTCGGGTTTGTCACTTGCGCCTTGTGCTGTTACTGGTTCGTCGATCATGGACGCGATCCGTGCAGTGTGTAAACCGTACTAAGTGTGTTGACGGTAAATTTTTTTTTTTGCTCTTTGCGGGGTAAGGGACAGCGTCCCGCAAGCTGAGAGGTTGCTCAGTCAACTACACTGAACGACTTCCACTGGCGTTTATTTTTGGGAAGAGATAAAGAAAATTGGCTTTTTCATACAAATTGTCTGATTTAGGTGGACATTTTGTATGGAAAAGCAAATTTTTGAATTTTACTTGCTGAAAGAATTTCCTGGTGGAAGTGGTTCAGTGTGGTTGACTGAGTAACCTCTTTCAGTTTGCGGGACGCTGTCCCTTACACCCGCTATTGCTTTTTTAAGGTGGCTATAGGGCTTTAGTGGCGCCCCCTTCAGTAAAAAAATCATCGCTCACTAAAAACACTTCATCACATAGCCTTGTCCCGTATCTCACGGAGTCGGCTACCTAATCTAGGTGATTGATTGAGGGTACTGGTTTCTACACAGAGCGACTGCCATCTGCGCTCCGCAACCCAGAAGGGAAACCAGACCCAATCCTAGATTAGGTCAGAGTTTTCAGGCCGCCAATGCTTAGCACTGGCCTCTGACATGGCAAAAATCCGGTGCAACAGACTCAAGTAATAGTTATAAAGATAATTCAGCACCTTATAAATTAGCGATTCTTAGTTCGTTGTAGTAACAGGTAGAAAAAATGCCGTTAGTGGCCGTTATTAGCAATTTTTCTTCCTGTTACTACAACGAACTATGAATCGCTAATTTATAGGGTTCTAAATTATCTTTATTACTATTACTTGAGTTTGATGAACCGGTTTTTCGATTCACTGCGTTTTTAGTGATTTATGATTATTTTCCTGTTGGGGGCGCCACTTAGCACTTATCGCCACCTTCAGTATGTAAACCGTACTGAGTATGGTGACAGCAAATTATTTTTAACCGACTTCAAAACAAAAATGAGCAGGTTCTCAATTCGGCAGTATGTTTTTTTCGTGTGTATGTTTCCTCATAATTCATATTTGTTTTTGCACTTATAGTGCCATTTTAAATTCAAAATGTGAGAAGCAAAAAAACGAAAATTTCATCCGTAGACATGATTTGAACAACCGCATATATATAGTATTGATATGCGAACCTTATTATTTGGTACATTTTCTTATTTTATGCTAAAAAGAACTATTATAATTTTACTATGCTGTCTCCATGCTCTATAGTTTTCAACATAAAAACCGTATGACCTGTAATTTCTATTAGCATGGACGGAGTTTTTTTTCTTCATAGAATGACTTCAATCGTTTTTATGCAATGATTCTGCCAAAGTCACTGTACAGAGAAAACGCTGGTATTAAAAAACATTAAAACAAATAATGAAGATTACACAATACAATATACTTTATTGGACAAAACACAGAAATTACAAATTGCTAAAAAGAAAAGTAGTACAATTGGCGGCCTTATTGCTAATGTAGCAATATCTTCCAGGCAATAGGAAACAGAGGAGCAAAATAAATTGACGCGGGTCAGATTACCAGTGGTTTTTTTTTCAATCCAACCTAAAACTATACGCAAAATTATTTAAAAAGAGGAAGGGTATGTTACAATACAAGTGGAAGGACAAAACAGTTTATAATTTAATATTATTAATTTTAAGAGGGTTTCTGTGTATTGCAATTTAGGCGACAGGCTGACAACCTGTCACTACAGCAATATACCTAGAAATCTATCTTAAACAACCCTCAAAACTTTGTCAGTCGTGGCGGAAACTACCTTTGTTTAGGTAGTTTACGCTCTGCCTACCCCATTAGGGATAAAGGCGTGATTATATGTATGTTATTAATTTTAATGAACGAACGAATGAATGAATGACGGACAAGTTCGTCCATGCTAATAGTAACCCTCTTTCAATAGTCTTCCTTGAAATCAGAATTTTTGAGTATTTCAGCACTCACAATGCAATTATATTTCATATAAATATGAAAGAAAGAAGATAATAAATTCGTTTCTGGCAGGAGTCGAACCTGTCTCTGGAATATTCCATTACTCTACCAACTGAGCTACAGAAACAGTAGAGGGAGTGACGAATTTATCATAGTCTTATGTATACGTCATAGCAACGTTAGCGACATCTAGCGGTGTAGTTTAAGAACTACGCAGGGCTTGGCAAGTCCAAATTAAGATTGGAATTCAAGTCAATAATTATATCGCCTCACTTTTTACATATTTTGATAAATTCGTCTCTCCCGCTACCGTTTCTGTAGCTCAGTTGGAAGAGTGATGGACCGGAATTCCAGAGACGCAGGTTTGATACTGCCAGAAACGAATAATTATTTTCATTCTTTCATATTATATTTAGGCCTATTGATATTATACAATACAGGGTCTCAAGGAAAATTTCCCGTAAACTGATAGGGACAAAGAAATCTTCAGGAAATTCTTTCAGGAATAAAAAAAAAATACAAATTGACTTCTTCTTCGCGAGTGGATTCTCGATTCGTATGACCCGATAAACCCTGGTGTCAGAGTTTTTTCAAACCGTCTAGTAGCAGAGCTAGTAGGCCTCTGACGTAGTTTGAGTAATGTCAGACATAGACAGCGACCGGGACCGACCGGCTTAACGTTCCCTCCAACGCACGGAATCCTTTTTCTTTTCGGACAATCAGGCGATTCAGCCTGCAATGTCCTAATCAAACTGAGGAAAACATCACAAAGTGATAAATTGACAAATATCAACTTTGTGTTACCTCCC
The DNA here is from genome assembly GCA_949820665.1 of Scrobipalpa costella. Taxonomy (NCBI): domain Eukaryota; kingdom Metazoa; phylum Arthropoda; class Insecta; order Lepidoptera; family Gelechiidae; genus Scrobipalpa; species Scrobipalpa costella. The sequence goes on along the minus strand of OX463322.1, from coordinate 7,513,613 downwards.
TGGGATTCGAACCCAGGACCTCCAGACCGTAAGCTCATGAATTGACTATTTCCTGGTGATACCTGTTCAGTTCCGTTGACTGAGCAACCCCTATCAGTTTGCGGGACGCTGTCCCTTACACCCCGTTTAATCTGATTGTAGTGAACAACCGCAAAAAAATATTTTTTTTAATCTGTAACCTAGCGCTTACTTAGTACGTACACATATTTCTAAAATAATAATGGTTATAATGTCTTGAACTATACTTTTTTATCTTATACTAGCGACCCGCCCCGGCCGCGCACGGAAATTAACAGTGTTTCTCTACCATATTATTAATTAATTAATTAATTAATTAATTTTAAAAGAAACCGCATCAAAATCCGTTGCGTAGTTTCAAAGATTTATGCATACATAGGGATATAGGGACAGAGAAAGCGACTTTGTTTCATACTATGTAGTGATTTGCCGAAATATTCGACAGTCCTTAAAAAGCAACATAAAATAATTTGAAAATCAGCGGGCTGATTTTTTTTTCATATTTTTACTGAACCTTTTTTATATTAAGCTGAGCACCATTTTGAGATTATCTCTTACTAAATTAACCAGACTTGTTGCTAATGACTCAAATTTTATAGACATCGAAAAATGTCTAAACTATTTCGTAAACACACGGGTGTTCACTCGACATTTGGAGCTCTGAAGTTTGGCGCACACACGAGTGTTCAATCGACATTTGGAGCTCTGAAGTTTGGCAGACGCACGGGTGTGTAATCGACATTTGGAGCTCTGAAATTTGGTACACGCACGGGTGTGTAATCGACATTTGGAGCTCTGAAGTTTGGTACACGCACGGGTGTGTACTCGACATTTGGAGCTCTGAAGTTTGGCACACACGCGGGTGTTGGCTCGACATTTGGAGCTCTGAAGTTTGGCGCACACGCGGGTGTTGGCTCGACATTTGGAGCTCTGAAGTTTGGCGCACACGCGGGTGTTGGCTCGACATTTGGAGCTCTGAAGTTTGGCGGGTGTGCGCTTGACATTTGACGGGTTAATAAACTGATAGAAAAATGTATAGTAAAATTGACATTATAACCTTTATTCATTGGATATAAGGTTCAAGTAATCAAGACCAAATACAATAGTGTGGGCGATTGGGCCGCGCACATCTTGACTAAAATTTACACCTGTCATTTTATATCCAGCGACGGGCTGACAACCTGTCACTACAGCAATACATATTACGATCTAAAATTTCCCTCAATTTAAAGCGCCTTTTGCGGGGCGTTTTACGCTCTGCCTACCTCGTAAGGGATAAAGGCATGATTTTTATGTATGTATGTAAATGTATTTGTTCTTGATTAGTTACTAGCCTATAGTTTAGGCTCCAACAATTGTATTATGATAAGAAATGTTTCTTCCTATATTCCAGCGAATGTTGATAGATTCCTGCGTCTGTTTGACTGGGAATCGAATATTCAAATACCCTCAGTGTTGAAGACAGGGGTGCGTTCGGGGGTGTGTTCAGAGCAGCTTAACCGATCGAGTTTTATCCAGGTTAGAAATTATCCTGCCCTTTCAGAGGCGCCTGTCAGACGAAATTTCGACTAGGTGAATTTTTATCCGGCCCGTTCAAGGACACACCGAAAGTGAATGTTACACGTGATAGCGGCGAAGGTGTACTTTCAGTGCGTCCCGGTAGGCTAAAATTCATACGGTATAAATTTTATACTGGTCCGTCTGAACGCACCCCAGAAATTCTTACAAAGACTTGTACAGATGAAATCTCTTTCCGTTTAGTTTCATTGCCTACTGGCATCTCTACAAAACGTCAACTACGTCAATACGTTAACAGGTACGGCAATAAGCTAACAGTACCAAAATGTCAGTCTTAAATAAAGACAGATTACTTTACAGAACAACCTTATGTGTCGAGATCGAGTATACGTTGTCATTGGCAAAATATGTCTCAAATCATGAGAGGTGAAGCCATTTAAAAAAAATAACTTCTTAGCGAGTGGATTCTTGAATCGAACGACCCGAAGAACCCTGGTGTCGGAGTTTACAACTTCTATACCCCTTTAAACATAATATGATTACTGACTGACAGCTCAATGTGTATTTTTTTATATTAGAAATGGGTTTGATCTAGAATCTAGACATTAGATCAAAGATGATAGTGACAGAGTCGACGATGGAGCGAGCTCACCCAGAAGATGCCTGTGTACCGACGAAACACAGCAAGCTGTTTGGCGCCGGACTCCGGTGGTCGGGTGGACCGGAGCCTGCCTCCGCTTTGTAGGGATCGTTCAGCCAGACTTATTCACAGGCAAGCCTGTGTTGCCGTTGCCCGGGGTGGACCACTAGGAGGTAGATCCCATTCCAAGCAAAAAATTACATTTTATATGGGCTGTCATGTCACTAATCAAGATAAAATGAACTTACTACAGATGTTTTTTTTTAATATTACGTGATTCCACTAAATCGCGATTAATTTAAATCTGTTCAATTAATTTAAACTACAAATTATCTATTATATAAACTGTAGTTTAATGAGATTTTTTAAATGTTGGCGTATTGCGAAACTGGCTACTTGAGAAATCGGTTTTGTAATTTGACAATTTGAGATATTGGCATTAAGAAATAAGTCTATGAAATGCAACGTTGATATATGCATAAATATTTAGTTGGTCACATTCAAAATAGATGAAATAGTAAAATGTTTATCTGTAATTCTGGTTTAAGCGTTCTTGTGTTTCCAATATTATAAGTTCAGACCAAATTTATACTGTATAATTACACCAATGAAATTATTGTTTTCTTTCCTTCATATATTTTTTGTTTTAACTCTCCAAAATTTATATGTGAATCATAGATAACTGTATTTATCTACCAATGATAAAAAAAAACTAAGTATTTTGAAGTAAAATGAAAATTATGCCAATTATGTCTTTCATGTTGGACTGGGAGCGAGACAAAACATCGCCCTTTGCCTTTCCTCCCAGGCATGCTGTAAAAACCAACTTAGGGTATATTTAGTGTATTGCAATATGGCCGATGGGTTGACACCCTGTCACTACAGCAATATACCTACAAATGTATCTTAAATAATATATATATATCTATCTTATCTATAAATATATATATATATCTCAAAACTTTTTCGGTCGTGGCGGAACGACCTTTGCTTAGGCCGTTTACGCTCTGACTACCCCAATAGAGCGTGATTATATGTATGAAAATTATGCCATCTTAAAAGTTATTAATTCACATGTTTGAAATTTGATACAGTTATCTATGATACATTTTGGAGGTAATAAATAGAATAGGAATATTTATATAATGTTGGAGAAAGTAAATAGAGAAAATTATTGAAAAAAATGTGAAAATTTCGTTATTGAGTTGTTTTATTTTAACCTCCTACCTACACCTTAGGAAAAAAGACTAAACGTAGACGCGAGCCATAGTGTTGCGGTCTAACCTAGGTCTAACCGTAGCTCCAGACCTATGGCTGAATTGCAGAAAATTATCTCATTCCCATGGTAAATCATATAAAATGAACAATAGACTTTATAATAATAGTGATAACCGAACAACATAAATCCAACACTGATAGGACCTATCAGCATATATATGCCTGTCCTCAAAATAATAATAAAATCCATGACCACCATGACGCAGACCAGAAAACTAGTCACAGGTAGGTATACGTATATCAAAAATAAATATAAAAAATTTGTAGTATCTATAAAGCTTTCATTTATTAAAATGAACTGAAATTATTTTACCCGCAAGTCTACCTGCCATCTTTAAGCAAATAAAATAACTGAACTAATAAGAATAGAATAGAAACCGTTTATTAAGGGTTCAGCACATTACAACATCATGAAAAGTAGAAAAAAAAGACAACTATATAAAAGCTGAGTAGTTACAAGTTATCGCAAGTGTGCCGCACCCCTAAATAGGCCCTAACTCAGCATATGCTGTGATGCAGAACGCACCGCAGCGCTGTTATTCTGTTAGCACCTTTAGCAGTGTGAGTGCGCAAATCTATTCGAGACAATAAAAATAATTAGACTTGGAAAATAAAAACATATGAGTAAATAGATAAGAGAATATAATTATAATAATACTCATATATATATATATATAATAAAAAAAAAAATAAGTAATAAAATAATAACAGTGCAGTGAAGTGCTTTAGATAATCATTTGAGGTAATCTAAGGTAAATAAAGTGTGATGTTTATAGAAAAGATAAAGATTCTGTTTAGAAAATCTACGTACCTGCCTTCCAACATGACAAAAAAATTACAACAAATACAATGTGTGCGGGTAAAATAAAGAAAAATAAACAGTAGCACTAGATGATAAATGTTGTCGAAATACTTTTTTAAAACGATGTTTAGCAGTAATGATCTTAAAGGTGGAAGAATATCGTTCCAGATTTTGGAAACTTGAAATTTAAAGCTTCCGCGGAAGGCTGCTGTTCGGTGGTGAGGAATTTTCATAAATGGAGTCTTGGATTATGTCTGGGGTTAAAAGACTTCCAGGGAATTGTAAACAAATATTCAGGTTGACCAGTTTTGATAACAGCAAATAAGAGATTATAGATGAGCGCCTATCTATTGTCTAATAGCGATATTATTTTGTGAGCTATTGATCATAAAAGTACTGTTACTTACTACTAGATGGCACTGCGGCAGCTCGTTCTACTACTTAACGAGAGATGGCGCTACATACAAATTACTTCTTCAACAATAACATAGATGGCGTTGTTTACAATAGTAATACTACTCTGCAACAGACGACGCTCCACTTGTTAGTTTTTCAGGTGGAATTATGCAAAAAAAAAACACACCTTTATCCCAATGGAGTAGGCAGATCGTCAACTACTTAGATAAAGGTCACGTCTGAAGTTTTTAGAGTTATTTCACATATATCTGGCACCACTTTCTAAAAACAAGATATTAAATTAAATATATTTCTGTACACATAAAATACATTTATTATCCTATTATAATAGGTAAGGTATTTATAATATTTACAATAAAATAACAATTACAACCACAGGGGTAATGTTACAACTTTACCAGGTTGCCAGGTAATGTTACAACCTGGTATTCGATTTATTTTCAATTCATCTAACTAGACTAGATTAACACATTTCTAAATCAAAATTTTAACTTTTAGGAACATGAAAATGTTCTCTAATGTCCTGTCTTTTTTAACTTATTATTAGCTATATGTCCTTTCTTTTTTAACTTATAATTAAATTAGTATTTTATTTATACATTCATATATTTATTTACCTTCTTCTGTCGAGTGGGTATCGAGTCTATCGACCAGATGAACCCTGGTGTCAGAGTTTATAAACCGCCTAGTAGCACAACTATCAGGCCTCTGACATGGTTTGAGTAATGACCACTATCAAAGACAGCGACCGGGACCGACGGCTTAACGTGCCCTCCGAAGCACGTAATCTTTTCCTTTTCGGACAATCAGGTGATTCAGCCTGCAATGTCCTAACCAAACTTGGGAAAAATTCGCAAAGTGATGAATTCTCAAATATCAACCTAACCTTTTTCTTAAATACCTGTTTACTTAGTGATGGGGCACGATGTCAACTGTGCCATGGTTTGCACTGCACCGCAAACACATTCTACATCAGAGCTCGCCGGAAATCCCCACCTGACTATGTTCTTACTTCTGCCAACCTGAGTCCGAAGCCTGTTTAAGGACTTCCAGATCGCCCACGGTAGTTCATGTCCAGGAGTGAGATTCTCAGTATGGCGTCGCTGTCTTTGATAGTGGTCGTTACACAAAACCATGTCAGAGGCCTGATAGTTGTGCTAATAGGCGGTTTAAAAACTCTGACACCAGGGTTCATCGGGCCCATAGACTCGATACCCACTCGACAGAAGAAGAAGTATGGGGTGTTTGATGACGTATTGACGATTTAAAAAAAAAACACTTGATAAGACGAGAAAAAGGTAGTTCTTTCACTGAATTTCTAATAAAAAATACAATAACAAATACTTTCTTCCATGCTGGACTGGGAGAGATAGAAAAACATAGAATGTTCAAGCTGCATTTCCTCCCGAGCATGCTGTAAAAACCAGCTAAGGGATGCGAGGGTTTCAGTATATTGTAATTTAGGCGATGGGCTGACAACCTGTCACTACAGCAATATACGTACAAATCATTCTGAAATGGCCCTCAAGACTGTCAGACGTGGCGGAACGGCCTTTGTTCAGGTCGTTTACGCTCTGCCTACCCCATTAGGGATAAAGGCGTGATTATATGTATGTATGTATGTAAAAAATACAAGCTCTCATCTTACTAATCAATCGACAAGCACTTAAGCTAGTAACTATGAAGCGACATCAAACTTGAGAGCAATATTTAATGGATATGACAGGCCAGTTTGAACTGAAATTATATTTCTTTTTATATATTTATTAGTAAGTAAATTGTTTGTGTTGTTTTATGTTTACAGCAATATACCTACAAATCTTTCTTAAACAACCCTCAAAACTTTGTCAGACGTGGCGGAACGACCTTTGTTTAGGTTATTTACGCTCTGCCTACCCCATTCGGGATAAAGGCGTGATTATATGTATGTATGTTTTATGTTTGTATTGTTTTGTTCTAGGTGTGGTGTGTTCAACTCCTGTTGATTTTGTCATCGTGTCGTCAATATTAGTTTTTATTTTCTCTCCTACCCCATCGTGTAATATCTTCATTTACGTGATGTTGGCGGAATTGTGACAACACAAAAGCCATATAACCTAAGAATTGAATTGAATTGACAAACTCGCTGTCACTCATGAGTGCTAATAATAAATACGGTGCTTAGTTACTAAAGTTCCACCAATATCAGAAACTGTCTTTCCCTACAGTTTCCTCAAAGCTTGTCTGTGTTTCAGCGGAATTAAAACTCAACAGCACATCAGATTTCACGGTAACCTTCATATCATGCGTTTGCGTCTCTGCCGTAGCTAAATTGAGGCTACAAGGACTAGAGGTAACACTCTCAAACAGTCTGTAGTTAACTTTTGGAGAATCGTACAAGCAGAGACATGTCTGCGTCTCTTTCATGCTTAGATCTGGCGATAATGATTCTGTTAGAGTTTCCTTATGAGACCGGCTTAGTCCAAATTCCAATGGGAACGTTTGAGTCTGTATGTCCGATAGAGAAACCGTTTCTGAGAAGAATATTGACTCGTCTTCGCTATTTTGAGACTTAAGCGATAGTAAATCTTCGAATACGGTTTGTGTTGATATTTCATCAGTTTTCGTCTCGAAGTTTTCCGCTTTTGTTTGCCAAGACGGCAACGTAACATCGTTTTTGATTTGATCCTCCGCAGTTTGTGTAGCGAAAGACCTTTTCGGACTGTCGCAAAAGTATTCTGTAAACTTATCGTCATTTTTAGCCTTCTTCGGTTCAGTTGCGGTACAAGACTTTCTTTTCAGCGATTTTCTTTCTTCCTTGTACTGTTTATGTAGCTCAGGATGCTTCCTCAGTAGATGAACTAATAATTTCTCATGAGTATTGTAGGCAATGTTGCATATTTGGCACAGAAACGCTGTATTGCACGAGTTCTGATGGCTTTTCAAAAGTGGTTCAGTTGAGAATGTTTTCTGGCAATTACTGCACTGTATAACTTTACTCATATGAACTTTAGCGATATGCTGGTTCAGAAACTTTCGGCCTTGGAAGAATTTGCTTTTTCCCGAATTGATGTAATATGAACAAGTGTTGTTAGAGCAATAATATTGTAGTTCTATCGTGAAATCTTTGTCATTTATTTGATGGTTTTTGGCCAAGTGTAATAATAAATCCTTTTGTTTTATATAACTTTCTTGGCAGTGAGGACAAGAGAGATATATTTTTGTGTCCATGTTTGGGGCAGTAATCATAACAATTAATTTCTTGTCGTATAAGATGCAAGATATAGTGTTCTCTATATTGCTTGTATCTTGCTTAGAGATTGCAAAATCATGTCGTTTTTTCTGAAACAGGAAAAAAAGAGGGGTTATAAATTTAAAAATTATTAACCGTACTTCGTTTTTTTAACATTGTGTTATCGATTCCATGCTGGACTGGGAGTGAGAGAAAAACATAGAATGTGCCAGCTGCATTTCCTCCCGAGCATGCTGTAAAAACTAGCTAAGAGATCCGAGGGTTTCTGTATATTGCAATTTAGACGATGGACTGACAACCTGTCACTACAGCAATATACGTACAAATCTATCTTAAATAACCCTCAAAACTTTGTCAGACGTGGCGGAACGACCTTTGTTCAGGTCGTTTACGCTCTGCCTACCCCATTAGGGATAAAGGCGTGATTATATGTTTGTATGTTTGTTATCGATACCAACTTGTTTTGCGGCCCATAATCTGGTTTGCATTACGACTGTAAAGGAATTCAACCGCAAAACGTAATTAAACCTCTGCTACGTTGCAAAGCAAAAGCAGTTTATGTCCCGCTGAACACGTTGGTATTGACAATTCTACGTTAAAAATACGCACTATAGCTTAGCTTTGTATGCCGGAGCGAATGTAGCTTTTTAACTGTGAAAGATTTTTGAAAATAAAATTGGTTTAGCAGTTTTTGAGTTTTTTCATTACAAATACACACACAAAAATACAAATCTTTTCTCTTTATAATATAATTATAATAATATTAGAACCTTGGTAGTACCGAGAGGGAGAGCCCGAAAGTGTAGTGGATAGGGCCCACCACGTACTAATGTGTTTTTCGGTTTTCGAATTTCATATGTACGTTTATTCGGCGTTTTTTTTCGTGCTTCGGAAGGCACGTTAAGCCGTTGATCTCGGTTAATATCGTTTAATACCGTAGATATTAGTCGTTAAGCCATGTCAGAGGCCAGTGGTAAGCATTGGCGGCTTGAAAACTCCGTCCTAATCTAGGATTGGGTCTGGTTTCCCTTCTGGGTTGCGGAGGTCAGATGGCAGTCGCTCTGTGTAAAAACCAGTACCCTCGTTCAATCCCCTAGATTAGGTAGCCAACCCTGTGAGCTACGGGATAAGGCTAGGGAGATGATGGTAGTACCGATTATCTGTTCGACACATAAATACATACATACATATAATCACGCCTTTATCCCTTATGGGGTAGGCAGAGCGTAAACGACCTTATCAAAGGTCGTTCCGCCACGTCTGACAAAATTTGAGGGTTATTCAAGATGGATTTGTATTTTGTACGTATATTGCTGTAGTGACAGGTTGTCAGCCCATCGCCTAAATTGCAATATACTGAAACCCTCAGATCCCTTAGCTGGTTTTTACAGCATGCCCGGGAGAAAATGCAGCTGGCACATTCTATGTTTTTCTCTCGCTCCCAGTCCAGCATGGAAGTCCAGCTGTTCGACACACACACACAAAAGCGGAAGTTACCTCCACAGCGCTCTGCATTGACTGGTCGGAGTTTTGGCACTGGCGCCTGAAACTCTTCCACTTTGAGAGTAATTCCTCACATCTCACACAGAGAAGCTGCGATGTACCATCTGATTGCTGTAACTGTAAATTGAAAAATATACTGGGTGTTAATTTAATAGGCATGTTGACTGGGTGGCTAAAAATACTGTGGATCTCATTCATAATTTAAAATGCTGGACTGTGAGCGAAAGAAAAGCATAAAATGTGCCAGCTGCATTTCCTCCCGGGCATGCTGTAAAACCATCTAAGGGATCAGAGGGTTTCTGTATATTGCAATTTGGGCGATGGGATGTCAACCTGTCACTCCAGCAACATACCTACAAATCTATCTTGAATAACCCTCAAAACTTTGTCAGACATGGCGGAATGATCTTTGTTTCTTTTTCTGTCTCAAAATTTATAATTATTTCCATGCTGGACTGGGAGAGATAGAAAAACATAGAATGTTCCAGCTGCCCTTCCTCCCGGGCATGCTGTTAAAGTCAGCAAAAGGGACTCGAGGGTTACATTGTATTGTAATTTGGGCGATGGGCTGACAACCTGTCACTAAAGCAATACATATCACAATCTAAAATAGTCCCCTTAATTTTTGTCAGACGTGGCGAAAGCGCCTTTTACGAGGCGTTAAACGCTCTGCCTACCCCGTAAGGGATAAAGGCGTGATTTATGTATGTATGTAAATTTATAATTAGGCTTCAGTCATCTGGTGACTATGCCAGCCTCATGGTATCTATCATATAGATAAGATCAGAAAACGGTATCAAGCAACCACTCTGCTGGATAGTGGGTCTGCCAACCAACAAATTAGCTGACGATTATTACCATTTTCTGAACCTATAAATCTAGCCCTCAGAACTGCATTCCGGGAACACTCCTGCATTACATGATTTAGATCATCAATCTTGTTACATGTAAAACAAACATAATGGGTGTGAAACAGTCTGCCCCTTTGTTTATGATCTTTGTACATACATACATAAATCACGCCTTTATCCCTTACGGGGTAGGCAGAGCGTTTAACGCCTCGTAAAAGGCGCTGTCGCCACGTCTGACAAAAATTGAGGGCAATTATAGATTGTAATATGTATTGCTATAGTGACAGGTTGTCAGCCCATCGCCTAAATTACAATACACTGTAACCCTCGAGTCCCTTTTGCTGACTTCAACAGCATGCCCGCGAGGAACGGCAGCTGGAACATTCTAGGTTTTTCTATCTCTCCCAGTCCAGCATGGAAGTATGATCTTTGTTAAGGTAGTTTACGCTCTGCCTACCCCATTAGGGATAAAGGCGTGATTATATGTATGTTAATTTAATAGGCATATTAAACAGGGTGAAAAAAATTAATATGTTCATACTTAAAACTGATGGCTAAAATTACTGTGTATCTCATTCATTATTAAATTAAAACGCATACGGATTTAATAAACAAGTTTAAATTATAGAAGTAATTGATTTGAGTAGTCAATATTTATAATTGTGCACGTCATTTCTGCCTCTCAGAATGCTATATTACTAGCCTAGGTTGGCTGGAAGAGATTCCTTTTTAGAAATAAGCTGTGCCTGTTGTGTCTTTGTTTTATATGTATATGTCCTTTGTGTACAATAAACTGTCAAATAATTAAATAAACAATTTTTACTGGCGAGTGATGTCATACCCGCAATTTTCTTAAAAAAGAAAAAAAAAAGGTGTTTTAGACATGTCATAAAACATTGCCAATTCGACTAGTAGCCAAATAGTGTATTGCATGTCAAAGCTGAGGGGATGTTTCAGTAACATTACAGGAGCCTATACGAAATATAATAATCAAAACAATATCAGAAAACAATAGTCACAAAAATTGCTACGCTTCAACATTCTTAATTCAAATGGCTAAAGAGTGGAACTTCCCGCCTGCAGATCTGTTTCCGGAACGCTGTAACCTAGGCCTTTTCAAGGCGAGAGTGAACAGGCATTATCTAGGCAATCATGCCGTATCATAGTCTGCATCAGCACTTCCCAGCAGGTGAAATGGTGGATATAAAAAAAAACAAATAAAAATATAATAATAGCGCCTCGTGTGGGCTCGATTATAGAGCGGTGGCAGAGGCGACTATTCGAAAATAATAAAGTACATTTTTACATTACTGAAACAGACCCTATGCTATAAATTTTATCCCTTAAGTATGCAGACCTAATGAAAGGTGTTTTTGCCAGTTCCAAAATGGAAATGCTTCCTTCCCTAATTAACAATACATTACCAATACATACAACCTGTGGGTCCTGAAGGAGAAGAAGCTGGCATGTTCTATTGTTCTATCGCTGGCAGTCCAGCATGGAAGAAAAAAAATCATCTTCATAGCCTTTTCCCGTATCTCACCGGGTTGGATAGCTTATCTAGGTGATTGAACGAGTGTACTGGTTTTTACACAGAGTGACTGCCATGTGACCTCCACAACCCAGAAGGGAAACCAGACCCAATCCTAGATTAGGACAGAGTTTTCAAGCCGCCAATGTTTAGCACTGGCCTTTGATATGGCCTAACAACTAATATCTACTATTTAAAAAAAATCAAAAATCCGTTGCATAGTTTTAATCAAAGCATACATATATACAAACAGCGGGAATCGACTTTATCTTCCATGCTGGCCTGGGAGCGAGAGAGAAACTTAGAATGTGCCAGCTGCATTTCCTCCCGGGCATGCTGTAAAAACCAGCTAAGGGATCTGAGGGTTACAGTGTATTGCAATTTAGGCGATGGGCTGACAACCTGTCACTACAGCAATATACCAACAAATCTATCTTGAATAACCCTCAAAACTTTGTCAGACGTAGCGGAGCGACCTTTGTTTGGGTCGTTTTCGCTCTACCTACCCCATCAGGGATACAGGCGTGACTAAATGTATGTATGTATGGGAATCGACTTTGTTTTATACATACTACTAGCGACCCACCCCGGCTTCGTATGGAAATCTTCAGTGTTTTTTCTACTATATTAAGCATGTATAAAACCTTCCTCTTGAATCACTCTATCCTTTAAAAGAAATCGCATCAAAATCCGTTGCGTAGTTTTAAAGATCTAAGCATACATAGGGATATAGGGACAGAGAAAGCGACTTTGTTTTATACTATGTCGTGATGATGTAGTTAAGTGTTTTATGTTGTTTGTTGCTGGTAATATTGTTTATAGTTATTAGGGCAACATGCCAAGCAATTCATGGATTGATACATATTATAAGGAAATATCAATTGATTAAAATAACCTGAATATTAGTGCAGTTATAAAAGTCTTCTGCTAGACCCCATTCGAAGATATTCTTCATTTCTCCAGAGTCGGCGAGACACCCGCGGCATAGCATGGCATATTCGTCTAAAGGTTTTTCTAGTACTGTGAACGGAGCACTCATTTTACAACGAAATCCTTTCAAAAATGGGAAACAAATCGAATAAAATTCGTCCTATTTTGTTTTGATACGATTGAATATTTTACGCTCGTGAATAGGTACATATATAGAGTGTGAAAGAGATATAACATGAGAGTCCCCGAATTGGCGCAATTGCATTCAGTCATAATAAAAAGTGAAATCAAAGTGCCGGAAAAACACATTTGACAGCATTACGTTCTGTTTTACGTACGTATAACTACTGCTGTCATAATCCTGCTTCAAAACAACTGCGTATAGTGTAATGTAGTCTGCGTTCAGGGTAGCGCACATTGTGCGTCAAGTATCTTTCACATCGTACCGCGCAGCCCGTTTTGTGCAGCGCGTAATTCGTGTCATTGACTTGGATTCTCGGTTTGCACACTTTTTGACGCGAATTGTTGGGTTGCATTTTGTTGTTTTGAATAAAATTTACGCGGTTTATAAAATGCAGACAGTAATTGGCGACAAATTTAATGCAAAACGAGAATCCGTGTCCAAATAAGTACATGACGTGAATTACTTGTTGCGTGTTTTTGGCTGCGTACTCTCGAAGCGCTGCGAGAGCGTGCAACACGAGAGTTCACGACAGGGTCACACCATTTTGTTTTTAAAAAGAGTAGAGTTGTACTAAGATAATTTTATTGGATAAATCAAATCCATTTTTCTTTAGGAAATTGCCATATTGAAAATATTTTTGAAGTAAAGCAAGTTTTGTTTCTTATATTCATTTTAAGTTTTAAAGGGTCTTTCAATATGTCTACGTAGATGTTGAAATGTAGTAAAACAGGCTGTGGGTGGCGTATTAACACAATTGATTTTTATTTGAAAGCCTTAATTAATTATGCCAATTTGTTTGGTAAATCACATTGTATAAAATTGTGCAAGGGTTTGACACCCTGGCATGGATACGAGAGGCCCGACAACCCAAATTTTCAACGATTTCGACAAAATTTGGTCGATATCGCAAAGGTAGCTGTCAAATCTGGCTTGCTACGTAGTTAATGCTGCTGTGGGCCACCGCCGCGGGCACGGCAGCGTCCGTAGGACATATATACTGTCTAATCTGTGGCGGCAGTCTGCTGACGGCACGGTCAGGTACACGGCCAGCGGTGGCGGACAGTTGTAATCCTTCAAACTGTATGAAAGACCGCACACTTGCGCGGCCAAAAGCGCGGGCAATTCACAACCGGCCGCGGCCACAAGCCACACTCCCTCAGGCCGCACGTGTCGTGATTTTTTACAACAGTCCACATGTCCGCATGAGGCCGCATCTGTCAAATCTGGTGCGCTACGTAGTGAATGCTGCTGTGGGCCGCCACCGCAGGCCGAGCCAGTGAGCGACAGGCTGAGGCATTAGTTGTTTGTTATCAGCCTGACCTGTAGACTTGGTGCTATAGGAATTTAGTCCAAATAAAGTCTAGCATACTAAGATCATAAAATCTTGGTAGCAACTTTTTAATTTTTTTGCGAGAATTTTGCAGAAATATAAGTAGGGCTTCTAAAATTCATACGCCTATAAAAACCACGGCAAATTTTCAAACATTGTTATTTTAATTATATTTCCAAACAAATTTTCATTATAATTCCTTTCAAATAAAAAAGAATTTTGACACCGCACACACAGCTTGTTTTATTCCATTTAGAGCCCATTTACAGCCTCGTGGTTCGATTCCCACCACGTACCAATGTGTTTTTCGGTTTTCGAATTTCATATGTACGTCTATTCAGCGCTTTTTCCGTGCTTCGGCAGGCACGTTAAGCCGTTGGTCCCGGTTAATATCGTTTAATACCGTATATATTAGTCGTTAAGTCATGTCAGAGGCCAGTGCTAAGCATTGGCGGCTTGAAAACTCAGACCGAATCTAGAATTGGGTCTGGTTTCCCTTCTGGGTTGCCGAGGTCAGATGGCAGTCGCTCTGTGTAAAAACCAGTACCTTTGTTCAATTCCCTAAATTAGGAAGCCAACCCCGTGAGAGACGGGATAAGGCTAGGGAGATGATGATTTGTTTGTGTATACGAATATCTAAAATATTTTTTTCTGTCAACGGTGGTATAGGTAGTATATGCAGAAAATATAAATAAAAAAAGTACGCCGTGCCCTAGCCGGGCATGAATAGATATCACCTATACAAAAAAGGCTTCTATATCCTCAAAATCAAACGTAATGAAAAAGAAGTTGGAAAATATTAATGCTTATGCACTTTTCATTTCCTATTTTTCAGGCAAAAGAAACAGCTATATTTCCATATAAGATAGTAGTCTTGCTGTTCCTATTGTTTTCCAACTACCATAATGATGTGCCTAATCATTCAGCAGCGTAATCTATCTTCTAACAAATCCCAAAAAATAAAATACCATTCAGCACGTTTTTAACTGAAAAGTATCACAAATAAATAATCACAATAAATCAATCAATCTTCCATGCTGGACTAGGAGCGAGAGAAAAACATAGAATGTGCCAGCTGCATTTCCTCCCGAGCATGCTGTAAAAACCAGCTAATGGATCCGAGGATATTGCAATTTAGGCGATAGGCTAACAAGCTGTCACTACAGCAATAAACATGCAAATCTATCTTAAATAACACTCAAAACTTTGTCAGACGTGGCGAAACGACCTTTATTTAGGTCGTTTACGCTCTGCCTACCCTATTAGGGATAAAGGCGTGATATGTATGTATCAATCAATAATAAATACAATAAAACAACATTAAATACCACATTAGAAGTCGATTTCAGAGTTGCGGGTTATGAACGATTCACATCTCTGAGGAAAGGTCAATGACATGACACGAATTACGCGCTGCACAAAACTTGCCGCGCTCTCTCGATGCGCTCAGTAATTTAAGTTCCTTTAAAACACGAATTACATTTTGATGATCGACGGTTTCGCCGCCTAGTTCGTGTTCGCGTGGGTAGCTCGTCGCCGCGCCTACCCACCTACCGCGCACGGAAGTTCTAAGTTTTTGTGGGGGTACTTCGGGGTGATCTCCAGGTACCCTCACTCCTCGCAAACTTTTTCTGCTGCCTACCCCCGGTCGTCGCGGGTGATTTCTGTTCGTACCCTCAACCCCGGCCTCCCACCAGCGGGAACCACCGGGGGGGTGCGGCAGTTTTTGCCCGTCCCGGGGGCTGGGCTACGCTTCGCGCGGAACCAGGCCCCAGATTAAATAATCCATGCTCACTGAGCATTAGCAATGCCCTCGTCAGGCAAGAAGCCGTCCCGGAAGCAGAAGGACAAGGCACGCGCGCGCGCAATTATTACCATGCCGGCGCGACTCCCTGCTTCCGACATCGCCGTTATCGCGGCCGCGATAAAAGCTGGCCCAGCCACGCCTCCGCTGCCGAAGCTACCGCCGCCGCCGCGTTTACCCGCGCTGCCGCCCCTTCCGCAGCTACCGCTCGTCCCGCCGCTACTGCAGCGGCAAAGAACGGAGCTCACCGCCGCCCAGCGCGCAGCCGCAAGGCACGCAGCCCTCGACTCACTGAGGGAGAGTGCAGCAGCCTTGCGTGCCGATGAATCGCGCGCCGACAAGCGAGCTTACCCATCGACGTCGTCATCGACGTCATCGCCGCCGCCGTGGGAACCACCTCTCCCGGCCCCCCGAAAAACCCCGCCCGGACTCTCTATGCCGTCTCTCGGATCCGACATGGAAACGTCACCGGTCACGACGACGAACTACGCTGCTGCCGCTGCGCTTTCGACGCCGGGCTCAAGCCCGCCGAAAGCCAGTCAACCGCCTCCGGCGCAGAAACCACTCGTCCCGCCCCCTACCAATCTGTGCAGGGGCAAGAAGATGCCGCCTATTGTGGTGGACCGGTTACCAAACTGGGCCCATCACCTCAGGATTTTGAAGGAGCAGCTGGGACATCTCCCGAACGCGCGCCCCTACGGAAAAGGCTTCCGTTTTCTGTCTAAGACAGAACAGGAGTTCCGCGCCTACCAGCGCTACTTCACCGCGCTGGAAGGAACCGAGGCCGGAATCTCCTGGTTTTGCTACCAGCCTCAATCAAGCCGTCCGCTAAAGGTCGCAATACGCGGCCTGCCCGTTGATGCGCCGATTGAGGAAATCGAAAAGGAGTTGCGCAGCCTGGACTATGAGGTCGACTTTGTGCGCCCTATCAAGGCGCGCCAGGGTCGCCCAGGCTGCATATACTTTGCGCAGTTCACCAGGACGCCAAACCTCACCCCGGGCATATATGACCTATCAGAGTTGCTCTGTATGCCCGGCGTGAAGATTGAGGGATGGCGCGGGAAGCAACGCGTCAACCAGTGCCACCGCTGCCAGCTCTTCAGGCACAGCAGCAAAAACTGCCACCGGGCGCTGGCGTGTGTCCGCTGCGGCGAACAGCATGCAGCGAAGGATTGCCGACGCCCCCTAGAAGACCCCGCAACCTGCGCAAACTGTGGCGGAGAACACCCCGCCAACAGCGTGACTTGCCCCGTACTGCGCCGTGAAGTACGGAACAAGCGCGCGGGCACAGCGCCCGCCACGAAACCCATCGCCGAACCGAAGAGGAAGGAAGCGGCACCGCAGGGAGAGGCCAACGCGGCAGGTTCTCTCATGGCGGCCGCCAACGACCCCTCCGGCCCGGCGAAAAGTAAAAGTAAGCGGAAACCGAGGAGACGCCGCAGAAAGGCACCTCCTCCGGTCGAAAAAGAGCCACCCACGGGCCCACTTAATGCGGTCGGCACCCCTCAGGCTAATCCTAAGGGGGAGATTCCGAAGCATCAGTGGGCCCCGAGACAACAGAGCCCACGAGCAGCCGTCCCTGAAAGGGACCAGATCCTGATAAAGGCGATCAGGATCCTAACGGAAGTCCTGGTAGCGCTCCGAACTGGAACGGACGCTACCGGTATCATCGAGAAGGGCCTCGACGACCTGAGGACCGCAATACCGGCTGCTCAGGGTGGCCTTTCAAAGAAGGGAAGCGAGAGGCTTTCCTAGCCCGCTCTCCCAAATGCCCACATCCACTACTCCATGTCGAATAGTAAGGAATGTGGGTAACCCCATTGGACTGACCTCCAGAAACGAGCCGCCGCGAGCTTGAGGTCGCTAGCTGGGCCTCTCCCCATGGGGAATCCCCCGGCTGGCTCGATCTCGCCGCGGCGTGAAGTTTGCTGATGACCCCGGACTAGACACCGAGCTTTTTAAGCGCCCCAAAGACCTGCCTGTTGTCACAGGCAGCGAATTGAGACCACGCTCATGAGGCCCAGCCTCGATAGCGTCTCCCCGCCGGCCGCTTCGCGGCCGACGTGAAGAAGATCCGAAGCGAGAATTACATTTTGCACATTTTCTGTCACCAATTGTTGGAGCGCTTCGAGAAAGTTCAGAAAATAACCCGCAACACAAAAAATGCAGACCGTATTTGGTGTCAAGAATGACACGAAATACGCTCTGCATTTTACGTGTTGAATTTTACTTCGCGCGCAAAGTTTGACGCTTATTGTGGCCTCTCGCGTTCAGAAACCTTTGGTTATTTTACCCGAATATGCAAGGAAAAAGATTATTTAAAATATACTTTAGAATGTTTTTCACACGCAAAAGTTTTAAGTCTAGATTAATCATATCATAGTGTTCTGTGAACAAAATAGCCAAGCCAAGGACCCCATAAACCCATCAGCAAAGATCTATCTCTTCTAATAGACTTTCCGTTATAAAGAGAATGAAAAGATGGATTAGAAATTCTCAGAATAAAAACTCTTTGCTCTGTTATCTTTTACCAACTTCAACTTCAAACGGAGCAAGTAGTTTTTAATCTGAGGAAATTGCAAAAATCTTGAAATCTCTGGTTTGAAAGCCTATTTGTTTGCATTTGTTTTGTGATCTGATTTGAATAAAGAACAAAATTGACTTTGGCATTTTTGGCTCAACAAAATTTACAAGAGTATGATTGTCTCTTAGAAAGGTAATTTTAAGTTTATTTTTTCATATTTTTCCATAAAAACATTGTTTTTACGAAAAGCCGGCGTTTTTATTGGCACGAAGTAAGTTTATTTTTTTCCAACTCCGGTTTCTGGACGAACTTCGCTGCGGTCGCCATTTGCGCCACGAAGGCTGCTGATCGTTCTGTGTGTAAAATTGTGAAATTAGAGGTTATAGTGCTGATTTTCCAGTTATTTGCGTGTTGGATTCGTCCAGTAAAGTTTGGAGCACGTCAAACTGTAATCAAAAGTCTGGAAAGCACTGAATGTGCGCTAAATAAGTGAGTATTTTGGTCTCTTCCCTTCGTTACGTAGGTCGAAGCACAACACGTGCTAAAAATTTATGTTTCAATTTTTCTGCAAATTGCTTTTGCACGGTGCAGTGGAACGATTTATCTTGGACTTTACCCTCGGCCCGAAGTGGGTGGATACTATTACACTAAGCCGCTGCAATTAGAAGTCGGTCAATTTATTATTTTAAAATCTAGGTGATCTATTTTAGGCTTGGCTAGCACAATAAAATTGTTCCTTGTTCGAAGTTTAAAAATATATTTTATACTTTATTAGTCGATATATTCAGAAAGATTCGTGACTGTGCAGCCTATTCTGTAGTTGGTATGATTTGGCGGGTGTAACCACGTTGCTAAGGTACCGCGAAGTATCTGTTTAGAAACAGCAAGATTCATTGTTGACATGTATTTTTATATCAATATCTATTTATTTCCTGTTTATTGTAGTAACATGAGAAAGACAATACACGAGGAATAACGACACAACAGGTACAGCTTATTTCTACTAAGAATTTTCTTCCAGCTGACCTACAGAAAGACTTAAATTGGGGGGCAGATTAGGAGTGCACAAATAAAGCATAATATTAAAATAATACCAGCATATGCATATATTCATATTATAAGTTACATAAAATAAATAATTATATAAATACATAAAATAATGTATACATACATTCATATAATCATGCCTTTATCCCTAATAAGGTAGGCAGAGGGTAAACAACCTAAACAAAGGACATTCTGCCACATCTGACAAAGTTTTAAGGGTTATTATTATTATATTATTGAATCAGGCAAGCAATTGTAGCAACTGATAGTGCCTGTACCCCACTGTTCACGATTTTTGTAAGTATTTGTATTCTGTGCTGTCACTACATCTTGAGGTAGCTTGTTCCAGTTAGCAACCACTCTTATTTGAAATACAGAATATTTAAGATAAATTTGTAGGTAGATTGCTGTAGTGACAGGTTGTCAGCCCATCGCCTAATCACTACATAGTATAAAACAAAGTCGCTTTCTCTGTCCCTATATCCCTATGTATGCTTAGATCTTTAAAACTATGCAATGCATTTTAATGCAATTTCTATTATTGGATAGAGTGATTCAAGAGGAAGGTTTATATGTATAATACATGCATAATATAGTAGAGAAACACTGATGATTTCCGTGTGAAGCCAGGGCGGGTCGCTAGTTTACAATATACTGAAACCGTCTGTTACCTTAGGTGGTTTTTACAACATGCACGGGAGGAAATGCAGCTGGCACATCCTTGTTTTTCTCTCTCTCAGTCCAGCATAGAAGAATAAGTATATGACATACATACATATAATCACGCCTCTATCCCTAATGGGGTAGGCAGAGCGTAAACGACCTAAACTAAGGTCGTTTCGCCACGTCTGACAAATTCGAGGGTTATTTAAGATAGATTTGTAGGTATATTGCTGTAGTGACAGGTTGTCAGCCTATCCCCTAAATTGCAATATACAGAAATCCTCAGATCCCTTAGCTGGTTTTTACAGCATGCCCAGGAGGAAATGCAGCTGGCACATTCTATATTTTTCTCGCTCCCAGTCCAGTATGGAAGAAATTGAGTATGGAATTGTATATGACAATTCTAAAAATACTTTTTTATTGTTTTCCAGGTGCCGAGAACTCCAGAAATGAAGATAGTCCGTAACATACACACACAAAACATAAGTTTTTCTACAGTGAATCACGTTAACCAAATAAACGTTTAACCTTATACTTCAACTTCTTATCTAAGCTCAAAAAATAGCCAATATTTTATTTAAAAAGTAATAGTTTAAAATTAAAATCAATTTTTGACATATTTGTTTTAAGTAAAGTTTGCGTTAGTGTTGCTATTTGTTGTATGGACACAAGCAGTCGCGTGTGAGTGTTGCAAGCATGAAAATACCAGAGACCTCAGCAAATGTTGGCGCTTACTACGGCAACGAGGAGAATGGACAGTGGCAGGTCTGGACACATTTGATTATAATCAAGCTTTCACGTGGGAATTTGATCTCTTCCTGCTGTAAAAAGTAGTAATTCCATGCTGGCCTGGGAGCGAGCAAAAATCATAGAATGTGCCAGCTGCATTTCCTCCTGGGCATGTTGTAAAAACCAGCTAAGGGATCTCAGGGTTTCAGTATTTTGTAATTTAGGGTATGGGCTGACAACCTGTTACTACAGCAATATACCTATAACCCTCAAAACTTTGTCAGATGTGGCGAAATGACCTATATTTAGGTCGTTTACGCTCTGCCAACCCCATTAGGGATAAAGGCGTGATTATATGTATGTATATGTAAAAATTAGGATGAACATAGCTCTCTAATGGTGAGAGAATGTTTTAAATCAGTTCAGTAGTTTTTTGCCTTTGTTCATTACAAATATAGGGAGCCATAAAAACCATCTTCTCCCATGGTGTAAAAAAACAGCTAGTGATTTGAGGGTTTCAGTGTATTTGTATTTTATGTGAAAGGCTGAACCTATATTTTTTTATTAGAAATGGTTTTTATTACTGTCTAATCGTTTCTTTGCAATTGAAATAAAGTTTTTGGTCATCAATCATTGAGCAAACATCCATTGACAATACAGTATACCGGGAGTAAATATTGCTGGCTATATTCCAAGAGAGCGTGCTCCTGAACATTGCATTCTGGCCGATGGGGGTCGTATTTCGACGCTACAGACCTCCTGCCGTCGTCCATATGTCGAAGTAGTATTTAAGTATTTAGAAATATGTATGTTAGTCTATAAGGTACATGTAATGTAAATATTGCCTGAAATAAAATGATTTATTATTATTATTATATTATATTTTAGGGTGTGATTCTTCCCATGAAACTGAACAACTTACACCAAGAAACATAGGTCGAAATATGAAAAAAATGGCCTTCTTACAAATTGACTCAATATTACTATTATTCATCATCATCTCCCTAGCCTTATCCCGTATATCACGGGGTCGGCTACCTAATCTAGGGGATTGAACGAGGGTACTGGTTTTTACACAGAGCGACTGCCATCTGACCTCCACAACCCAGATGGGAGACCAGACCCAATCCTAGATTAGGTCAGAGTTTTCAAGCCGCCAATGCTTAGCACTGGCCTCTGATATGGCTTAACGACTAATATCTACGGTATTAAACGATATTAACCGGGACCAACGGCTTAACGTGCCTTCCGAAGCACGGAAAAAGCGCCGAATAAACATACATATGATAATCGAAAATCGAATAATATTACTATTATTATTATTTGTTATTATTATTTTTTATTTATTTATTATTTGTATGGGAGGACCATTTTTCTTTTGTATTTTGACTTATGTTCCTTGGTGTAAGTTGTTTCGATATCACCATTTGTATGGGACAACCAATTTTTTTCTTTCGTATTTCGACTTAAGTTCCTTGGTGTAAGTTGTTCAGTTAATGAAGTTGTTAACATTTGTTTGCAGCCCAACGGCGTGATCATAGACAGCGGAGTGGGCGGGGGCGTGGTCGGGAGCGGCGACGCGGGGACCCACAGACCGGTGTACCCGGTGCACCAAATACCCAGGGGAGCACATCACGTTCCTGGTACACATATGTTTCTTTTTACCTCTTTAACGGGGCTTCAGTCATCTGGTGACTATGCCAGCGTCATGGTATCTTTTATATGGGGTGTAAGGGACAGCGTCCCGTAAACTGATGGCGTTGCTCAGTCAGCAACACTGAACAACTTCCACCGGGATATTGTTCCACGCAAATAACATCAGCTTATTGCTTTTGCATACATAATGAGAAGGACATTCAATTTCTAACAGAAATAATACATAACATAACAGAAATAATGAGCCCGATGGTGTAGTGGATAGGGCCGCTGCCTCCTGAGCGGGAGGTCGTGGTTCGAATCCCACCACGTACCACTGTGTTTTTCGGTTTTCGAATTTCATATGTACGTTTATTCGGCGCTTTTTCCGTGCTTCGGAAGGCACGTTAAGCCGTTGGTCCCGGTTAATATCGTTTAATACCGTAGATATTAGTCGTTAAGCCATTATATTAGTCGTTAAGCCATTTCAGAGGCCATTGGCGGCTTGAAAACTCTGACCTGATCTAGGATTGGGTTTGGTTTCCCTTCTGGGTTGCAGAGGTGTCAGATGGCAGTCGCTCTGTGTAAAAACCAGTACTCTCGTTCAATCCCCTAGATTAGGTAGCCGACCCCGTAAGATACGGGATAAGGCTAGGGAGATGATGATTCAATTTCTAACAGAATTTCTTGGTGGAAGTTGTTCAGTGTCGTTGACTTACACCCCATTTGTTTAATTGAACAGTTTATTGTTCACAAAAATATGTATGTATGTATTTGTTGGTTTTGGTAAACAACAAATACATACATACATACTCTTCCATACTGGACTGGAAGAGAAAGAAAAACATAGAATGTTCCAGTTGCCCTTCCTCCCGTGCATGCTGTAGAAGTCAGCAAATGGGATTCGAGGGTTACAGTGTATTGTAATTTAGGCGATGGGCTGACAACCTGTTACTACAGCAATACACATTACAATCTAAAATTGCTGTCAATTTTTGTCAGACGTGGCGAAAGCGCCTTTTAGGAGGCGTTTTACGTTCTGCCTACCCCGTAAGGGATAAAGGCGTGATTTTATGTATGTATGTATGTATGGTAAACAAATGATGAGGCCTATACTCAGCAGCGAGTAGATAAAGGCTGAAATGATGATGATTGTTTTATTATTTAACAACTAGCGATAAATATATTATACATATAAACCTTCCACTTGAATCACTCTATCCATTTTGGTCTGCCTCTTTGGTAACTGCCTCCGTGGTCTAGCGGCTAGTGCCATGGACTCCCGATCCGGAGGTCCTGGGTTCGATTCCCAGGGTGGCAACGCAAAGTTGATATTTGAGAATTTATCACTTTATGAATTTTTCCCCAGTTTGGTTAGGATGTTGCAGGCTGAATCACCAGATTGTCCGAAAAAGAAAAAGATTTCGTGCTTCGGATGGCACGTTAATCCGTTGGTCCCGGTCGCTGACTTTGATAGTGGTCGTTACTCAAACCATGTCAGAGGCCTGTTAGTTGTGCTACTAGGCGGTTTAAAAAACTCTGACACCAGGGTTCATCGGGTCGATAGACTTGATACCCACTCGACAGAAGAAGACTCTATCCATTAAAAAGAACCGCATCAAAATCCATTGCACAATAATATTACTATCTATAGGATATTATGATAACAAAACTACAGTGTATCATCATCTCCCTAGCATTATCCCGTATCTCTCAGGGTCAGCTACCTAATCTAGGTGATTGAACGAGGGTACTGGTTTTTACACAGAGCATCTGCCATCTGACCTCCGCAACCCAGCAGCAACCAGACCCAATTCTAGATTAGGTCATAGTTTTCAAGCTGCCAATGCTTAGCACTGGCCTCTGACTTGGCTTAACGACTTATATCTACTAACCGGTACCAACGTGCCTTCCGAAGCACGGAAACAGCGCCGAATAAACGTACATATGAAAATCGAAAACTATACTATCGGCTTAACGTGCCTTCCGAAGCACGGAAACAGCGCCGAATAAACGTACATATAAAAATCGAAAACTATGTATGTAACCTTTGCATTTATCAGGCTACGTAATGGCGGGAGCATATTACGGCGTGGCGGGGGGCGGCGGGGGCGCGGGGGCGGCGGGCTACGCACACGGCCCGCAGCCGGACGACTTCGCCGAGTACATGTGGATGGAGAACGAGGAGGAGTTTGACAAACAGGTGATTATACTCACAACCAGCTAGCATGCTGGCTGGGGCAGCAGCGATTACTATAGAGTTCAGATACAGTCGTGGAGCTAGGAAAGGATTGGTCAAGAAGCTAGGAAAGGATTGATTAAGAAGCTAGGAAAGTACTAGTAAAGTAGCTAGGAAAGAATTGATCAAGAAGCTTGAAAAAGGATTGGTCAAGTAGTTAGGAAAGGATTGGTCAAGAAGCTTGATGCCAGTCGAACGACTTCGTCGAGTACATGTGGATGGAGAACGAAGAGGAGTTTGACAAACAGGTGATTATCCTCATATCCTTAAACAGGCTTCGGACCCAGGTTGGCATTTGGCAGACGTAAGGAGAACATGGTCAGGTGGGGATTTTCGGCTAGCTCCGATGTGGACTGTGTTTGCGGTGCAGTGCAAACCATCTTCCATGCTGGACTGGGAGAGATAGGAAAACATAGAATGTTCCAGCTGCCCTTCCTCCCGGGCATGTTGTAGAAGTCAGCAAAAGGGATTCGAGGGTTACAGTATATTGTAATTTAGGCGATGGGCTGACAACCTGTCACTACAGCAATACACATTACAATCTAAAATTTTCCTCAATTTTTGTCAGACGTGGCGAAAGCGCCTTTCACGGGGCGTTTTATGCTCTGCCTACCCCGTAAGGGATAAAGGCGTGATTTTATGTATGTATGTATGTGGAAACCATGGCACACTTAACATCGTGCCCCAACACTTGCACGCACGCCAGTGGATTGAATGGACGGCAGTCACTCCGCAATACAAGTGGCTGAATTCTGGGCCGCTACGATGTAATTTCTCGTGTTCCATCGACTCGCTAAGGAGATTGAATTTAAATATTATGCTGGGCTGGGAGCGAGAAAAAAACATCGAATGTGCCAAATGCATTTCCTCCCGGGCATGCTGTAAAACCAGCTAAGGGATCCGAGGGTTTCAGTATATTGCAATTTAGGCGATCGACTCAACCGAAACGAACGAACCCTCAAAACTTTGTCAGACGTGACGGGATGACCTTTGTTGGGGTCGTTTACGCTCTGCCTACCCCATTAAGAATAAGGCGTGATTATATGTATTAATGTAAGTTGTTCATTGCAGGTGATGCAGCAGTTAGAAGAAGAGGCATTAATGGAGCAGTGTATAGAAGCGATGTTAGAAGATGAACAGCGGGAGAGGCACAGGCCACAGGGAGAGAGCCCAGAGTAAGAACACCCATTTTTTTTACAGGGTTAAATTCCATTGAAATTAAAATAGGGCTTGCTGGACTTGAAGTGAAAGAAACACAGAGAATATGCCAGCTGTATTTCCTCGCGGGCATGCTGTAAAAACCAGCTAAAGGATTCGAGGATTTCAGTATATTGACAACCTGTCACTACAGCAATATAAATAACATAACATAAAAATACTTTATTGCACGTAATAATACAACGCAACATAATCATCTATAATCTAATAATCTATTTTTAATAACCTTCAAAACTTTGTCAAACGTGGTGGATTGACCTTTGTTTAGGTCGTTTACGCTCCTCTGCCAACCCTTTAGGGATAAATCATGATTATATGTACGTATGTAAACTTCTAAAAAACAATAGTCCCTCAAAACTTCTCAGAAGTGGCGTAACGGCCTTTGTTTAGGTGGTTTCCGCTCTGCCTAGCTAATTAGTGATAAAGGCGTGATTTTATGTATGTATCTATAATTTAATTTATCTCTTTCTAGTTCCAGTAACGGCACATCATCCCTATCACTCGAGGAGACGGTGTCCCGGTCAACATTGAACCCGCTAGCTGCAGAGTTCGTGCCCACATTCGCCCCTACGAGGCCTGCAGCCGACAAAGGCGAGCATTGGCATTACCATAGCTACTTGACCAATCCTTACCTGGCTACTTTACCAATTATTCCATAGCTAGTTATCCAATTCTACCATAGCTACTTGCCCAATCCATTTTTAGCTACCTTGCCAATTCTCCCAAAGCAACTTAGCAATCTTAAATTAACCAATCCTTTCCTAGCTACCTGACCAATCCATTTCTAGCTACCTGACCAATCTTCCCAAACCTACTTGACCAATCTTCCCGTACCTATTTGACCAATCCATTACCAGTTCTTCTATAACTACTTGGGCAATGTCAACTTGACTGATTATTGCCTGGCTACCTGGCCAACCTTCACAAAGCTACTTGACCAATTCTTGTCTCCCTAAATGACCAATCCTACCATAGATATGTAACCAATCCTCCCATAGCTAGCTATCCATTAATAACTACTTGGGCAATCTTAACTTGACCAATCGTTGGTTGGCTACCTGGTCAACTTTCTCATAGCTACTTGACCAATCCTGCCATAGCTATTTGTCCAATCCTTGCCTCTTTAAATGACCAATCCTACCATAGCTATTTAACCAATCCTCCCATAGCTACCTGACCAATACTTCCCTAGCTACCTGCCTATTCCTCCCGTAGCTATTGGACCAATCCTTGTCTAGCTACAAAACCTGACCAATTCCCTAGCTACCTGACCATTCCATTTCTAGCTATCTGACCAATCTCCCCAAAGCTACTTGACCATTGAAGCTACTTCCATTTCATCTATCGCCATTATAGCTTCCATGCTGGCCTGTGAGTGAGAGAAAAACATAGAATGTGCCAGCTGCATTTCCTCACAAGCATGCTGTAAAAACCAGCTACGGGATCTGAGAGTTTTAGTATATTGTAATTTAGGCGATGGGCTGACAACCTATCACTACAGCAATATACGTATAAATCTATCTTAAAAAACCCTTAAAACTTAATCAGACGTGGCGAAACGACCTTTGTTTAGGTCGTTTACGCTCTGCCTACCCCATTAGGGATAAAGGCGTGATTATATGTATGTATGTATGTATAAATTTATTATTTTTATTATTCACAGAAGACAAATCGGAACCAGAGTCCGAGGCGCCGACGGACGCGACAAACGAACACAAGACAGAAAACGACACACAACCAGCGACAGACAGACAAATAGAAGGTAAGGGAATAGCTTAAGGCGGCTATAGGGCCAAAGTGGCGCCCCCATCGTAGATTGGTGGTTAAGGCTTCAGAAACATTCTTTCGGTCTGTTACTTCACGTACAGTAGTTCACGTTTCTTAGGCCCGAAGTTCTTGGAAACTGCTTCCACAAGCAACTCCAGAGTTGAATAGTGATTTTTTATAATAATCATGTTTGCAACCATTTACAGTACCCGGACTGACTTCTTGTTATCAAAATTGAGTTCAGCGATCTCCAAAATGTGCCACCTGCATAAGAACCAGCTAAAGGATCCGAGGGCTTTTGTATATTGCAATTTAGGCGAATATACCTACAAGTACCTACCTACCTACTTCCATGCTGGACTGGGAGAGATAGAAAAGCATAGAATGTTCCAGCTGCCCTTCCTCCCGGGCATGCTGTTGAATTCAGCAAAAGGGACTCGAGGGTTACAGTGTATTGTAATTTAGGCGATGGGCTGACAACCTGTCACTATAGCAATACATATTACAATCTAAAATTGCCCTCAATTTTTGTCAGACGTGGCGAAAGCGCCTTTCACGAGGCGTTAAACGCTCTGCCTACCCCGTAAGGGATAAAGGCGTGATTTATGTATGTATGTACCTTCAAGTCTATCTTGATTAACCCTCAAACTTTGTTAGACGTGGCGGAACGGTCGTTTACGCTCTGCCTACCCAATTAGGGATAAAGGCGTGATAATTCGGAATCGGTTTCAGCAGGCTTTTCTACCTAGGAAAACACATGTTCCCTAAACGTCTCCAAATATGCTGTTTAAACTTTCAACACTTTTGCACAAAATTTACTTGCACTTAAATTTAAGAAGAAAATTTTTCTAAACTGCGTCTATTTTAAAACAAATTATAACCTACTAAAAACACAATGAATCGAAAATCCGGTCCAACACTCAAGTAATAGTTATAAAGATAATTTAGAATATCAGTATGCGGGATGCTGTCCCTTACACCCGGTATATTGTCAGTTCCAGAAACGCATCCGGAACCACCGGAGGTGAGCGCGGCGGACATACAACCGGACAGAGTGAGGCGCGACAGCAAGAAAGACAAGGACAGCAAGAAGACAGACAAGAAACCGGTCAAACAGGACAGCAAGAAGACCAAACCACAAGCCACCAAGAGTGAAACTAAAGTGCCGCAAGCCACCAAGAGTGAAACTAAAGTGCCGCAAGCCACCAAGAGTGAAACTAAAGTGCCGCAAGCCACCAAGAGTGAAACTAAATTGCAACAAGCTACCAAGAATGAAACTAAAGTGCCACAAGCCACCAAAAGTGAAACTAAAGTGCAGGTAAAAACGGAACCGTAATACTTCTTACATTCATAACACTACTTACATCCATACTAATATAAATGCGAAAGTAATTCTGTCTGTCTGTCTGTCTGTTTGATGCTCTTTCACGTCTAGCTATTTGACTTATCCTTCCTTAGCTATTTGACCAACCTTTCTTACCTATTTGACCAATCCTTCCTTAGCTATTTGACCAATCCTTAGCTATATGACCAACCCTTCCTAACCTATTTGACCAATCCTTCCTTACCTATTTCACCAAACTTTAGCTATTTGACCAATCCTTCCTTACTTATTTGACCAATCCTTCCTTACCTATTTGTCCAATGCTTCCTTACTTATTTGACCAATCCTTCCTTACCTATTTGACCAATCCTTCCTTACCTATTTGACCAATGTTTCCTTACTTATTTGACCAATCCTTACCTATTTGACCAATGCTTCCTTAGCTATTTGACTAATCCTTACTTACTTATTTGACCAATCCTTCCTTACCTATTTGACCAATGCTTCCTTAGCTATTTGACTAATCCTTACTTAGCTATTTGACCAATCCTTTCTTAACTATTTTACCAATCCTTTCTTAGCTATTTTACCAATCCTTCCTTAGCTACTTGACCAATCCTTCCTTACCTATGTGACCAATCCTTCCTTAGCTATTTGACCAATCCTTTATAGCTACTTGACCAATCCTTCCTTAGCTAACTTGACCAATCCTTCCTTAGCTAACTTGACCAATCCTTCCTTAGCTAACTTGACCAATCCTTCCTTAGCTATTTGACCAATCCTTCCTTAGCTATTTGACCAATCCTTTCTTAGCTATTTGACTTATTAAGACTTATATCGACCATACATTATTTTTTTACCTATCCGCTACTATTTCAACTTTGTTTTAGCTTTTCTATTGTCAAATCTTGGACAATATGAAAAAATAATAAATATCGTGATTAATTGTGTTTTTTTTACTATTTCGCAAATTATTCGAACTGTAAAAAAGAAACAATGCTATTTTCTTAACCCTGCTAAGATTTAATGCTCAGCCCATCAGTTTTGTCAAATGGGAATACTGTTACTTATTGTTTGTTTTCTCTTACAGCCCAAAAAGAAGGAAGTACTGAAAGCAGTGAAGAGTGACAGCAAAGTGAACGAAGTTAATTCAACACCAGCCGTGACCCCCTCTGTGACCCCTGTGACCCCCGTGACCTCTGTGACCCCCGCGCCGGCGGCTGTAGACAGCACACCGCAAATAGTTGCTGAAGTCACTAAGGTAAGTTAATTTAACACCAGCCGTGACCCCCGTGACCCCCGTGACCCCTGTGACCCCTGTGCCACCGCGGCCCCCGCGCCGGCGGCTGTAGACAGCACACCGCAAATAGTTGCTGAAGTCACTAAGGTAAGTTAATTTAACACCAGCCGTGACCCCCGTGACCCCTGTGCCCCCGCGGCCCCCGCGCCGGCGGCTGTAGACAGCACACCGCAAATAGTTGCTGAAGTCACTAAGGTAAGTTAATTTAACACCAGCCGTGACCCACGTGACCCCCTTGACCCCCGTGGCCTCCATGACCGACGTGACCCCCGTGACTCACGTGACTGCCGTGACACCCCGTGACCCACGTGACCAACGTGACCCACGTGACCAACGTGACCCCCGTGATCCCCGTGCCCCACGTGCCCCACGTGGCACCCGTTGGCGCCGTGACACCCCTGACCCACGTGACCAACGTGATCCCCGTGCCCTCAGTGGTCGCCGTGACACCCCGTGACCCCCTGGCCGCCGTGACACCCCGTGGACCACGTGACACCCCGTGGACCACGTGACACCCCGTGGACCACGTGACACCCCGTGGACCACGTGACACCCCGTGGACCACGTGACACCCCGTGGACCACGTGACACCCCGTGACCCACGTGACACCCCGTGACCCACGTGAAACCCCGTGACCCACGTGACCCCTGTGACCACCGTGACCCCTGTGACCACCGTGACCCCTGTGAGCCCCGTGATCCCCGTGACCCCCGTGATCCCCGTGACCCACGTGACACCCCGTGACCCACGTGACACCCCGTGACCAACGTGACACCCCGTGACCCACGTGACACCCCGTGACCCACGTGACACCCCGTGACCCACGTGACACCCCGTGACCCACGTGACACCCCGTGACCCACGTGACACCCCGTGACCCCTGTGACACCCCGTGACCCCTGTGACACACCGTTACCCCTGTGACCACCGTGACCCTTGTGACCACCGTGACCCCTGTGAGCCCCGTGATCCCCGTGACCCCCGTGACCCATTGGACAGACTTAATATAAAGAAGAAAGACTTTGATGATGATGCGTTTGCTTACCTCTGTCCGTTCCGCAACCCCTATAGTGATCTATATTAATATTATAGATTTGTATTTTTGTGTGTATTTTTGTAACGAATAAACTCAAAAATTACTCGACCGATTTCAAAAATTCTTTCACCATCAGAAAGCTACGTTCACCCTAAGTAACATAGGCTACTTTTTACCGCGGGAAGATATCTGATTCCCACGGGAAAACCCATTAAGTAAAAGGCTAGTATTCAATAATTGTTTTGTCAACAGCCACCGCAACCAACGCCAGTAGAAGAAATCCCATCAGGCCCCAAACCGATCAACTACGCGGCCGCCGCTAAAGCGAATAAACCCAAAAAACCAACCACGACAGAGAAAACACCGCCACCGCAACCCATCACCGTGGACAGAAAACCAGCCGACAAACCCAAACCCAAAGACAAGCTGGAGAGGATTCCCAGCAAAGACAACAGACCAAGGAAAAACTCGGCTAAGTAATTTTTTTTTTCGGGGACAAAATTTTTTTTCGTGTTATGTACAAACGTTTTTTTTTTAAATGACTGTGCCGGTCGATGCGAGGTGGTTTCGTCGCTCTGTGCTCGAAAATACGTGAAAATATTTTTGTAGGTACTTTGATTTTTTGATAAAAAATATGGACGAAAGTACGAGAAAATTTATTTGTAGGAAATCCTAATACAGGGTGTTAATTTAATTGCGTGTCATAGCTTTGGGGTGTTTTAGTTCTATCGATATTAGATGAGGGCGAGACTGAATTAAATCTTAGCTAAAATTATTGCCGTTACTTTCCGTTCTCTTAGGACAGAAAATGACAGGTAATAATAGTCAAGATTTAGTATTTTTTGCGAGACCGAATTGCTGTATCAATAAAGAATAAAGGATAATTATATTTAAATAAAACCTACTTAAAAGAAATTTTGACTACCCCATACAAATTATCTAATTGTAGTTGGAATTTTGTATGAAAGGTTGGGCTTTTGAGGTATTATATTTTTTTCATGTGATCCTTTATTGTTACTAGAACATCCCCTAAGTTATGGCACTCAATTACATAGCTACCCTGAATATTTGTAGG
Organism: Scrobipalpa costella; assembly: GCA_949820665.1. Taxonomy (NCBI): domain Eukaryota; kingdom Metazoa; phylum Arthropoda; class Insecta; order Lepidoptera; family Gelechiidae; genus Scrobipalpa; species Scrobipalpa costella. The sequence goes on along the minus strand of OX463322.1, from coordinate 7,481,017 downwards.
GAATCGTAAATTTTCGGTAAAAAAAAAGTTATGAAAAAAATATTTGTAGTTTTTTTTTGTTTGGTTTAAAATGTTTAAAAAAATGTATGAGATCTACCGCACTGCAGCGGAGCGACCGGGAATGTCCGTTCAGTTTGACAGTTTTTGCCGCGCCGTGTCGCGTCGTGTCGCGTCGCGTCGCGTCGTGTCGCACCGTGTCGCGCCGTGTCGCGCCGCTGCAGCGTCCTAGTGCGGTCAGACCGTGATACACGTCTTTCATGTCGTTTGATTTACGTTTTGACATCGCTGTGTAAAATCAAATGCCTTTAAGTTAATGAGAGAATGTTTATAGGTTTTTCTTTATGATAAATTTAATGTTTTCGAAGAATTAAGTTAGGTTGTATGATTACGTTATAAATCGAATGAGCATCGTGTGTTTAAATATTTCTAATACGGGGCGTAAGGGACAGCTTCCCGCAAACTGATAGGGGTTGCTCAGTCAACGACACTGAACAACTTCCAGCAGGATTTTTTTTCAGGACAGGAAAAAATGTATGACTTTCTCATACAAAACTACCATCGAGATTAGACAATTATTACGGAAAAGCATTTATTTTTTCATTTTTTGAAAGATGTTTCTGGTGATAGTTGTCCAGTTTCGTTAGTTTGCGGGAAGCTGTCCCTTACACCCCTTATACAATTTATGTTCTAAATTGCTAAAGATTACGCAAATTTTAAGTTGATTAGTCTGATTCCTCTCAGACTGTATTTTTGAATATTTCTTTATGTTTACAATAATAATAGACAGTTGCAATGAACACACCTCGCGTTAACATAGAATGCACCAGTGGATTTAAAAATTACTCTGTTTCATATACGATTAGAAATGTTTTTAGTTCACTATATTCGATGAAAGATCATTTAATATAAAAGTTTGTCCAATAAAGAACCTAAGATGACAGTGGTCACAAACCTCGAAAACCATGTCCTTATAGAAATGATATGTTTGTTACCACTGCTTCAAATTTCTAATCATCATCTCCCTAGCCTTATCCCGTATCTTACAGGGTTGGCTACCTAATCCAGGGGATTACTGGGGACTGCTTCAAATTTCTAATATTATATGAGATGAAGTATACAGGGTATTAATAAAAAAATGCGTTTCTTTAAACCACATGTTTTACAAATGAGAACAAAACACAAACAAATTGGCTCGGAACTAAAATTTTGCCTCGTCCAAACCAAATTTCAAATGAAGAGAGCTTTGTATTGAGCAGGCAATTTTTTTACATACATACATATAGTCACGCCTTTATCCCTAATGGGGTGGGCAGAGCGTAAACGACCTAAACAAAGGTCGTTCCGCCACGTCTCACAAAGTTCTGAGGGTTGTTTAAGATAGATCTGTACGTATATTGCTGTTAGTGACAGGTTGTTAGCCCATCGCCTAAATTGCAATATACTGAAACCCTCTGATCCCTTGGCTGATTGTTACAGCATGCCCGGGAGGAAATGCAGCTGGCACATTCTATGTTTTTCTCTCGGTCCCAGGCCAGCATAGAGCAGCAATTTTTTTAAGTGTTGTTTCATGTGTTTTGGGAAAGTTGTTTGGTATCATTGATAGAACATTTTGTTTAAAGGAACGCAGTCTTTACACACCCTGTATTAATGTGTATAGTTAAAAGACCGCCACTAATTCAAGTGTCGTATATAATTCAAATATAACCGTATCGATATTTCGTTCTGTCAGACAGATTAAATCGATATCTTTGACTGGCAACATTGGTCGAAATAGAGAGTTTCTGGCCTGGATACGAGGCTTTTGACTTTGCTGGTGTTGCCATATTCATAGTTAGCATTTGAAACGTACGAAGGTCATAATTATAGTTAAAATTTAATATAGTAGGTATGTGATATTTCAAAGTTAACTTGCATTTTCCTTTTTTTTTTGTAAAGTGAAGCAAGAAAAGTAATAAAAAGTGTATAAAAGTCGTAATAGTAAAACAATAGTTATGTGAATATAATATAAAGTAAATAAAAATGTTCGACTAGGATTCAAATTAAATTCAAGCAATAAATTATGTTATAATGAATAAATTTTCGGATAGAATTTATTTTCTGATTCTAGTCGGGAAAAAATAAAATTCTGATTTCCTTACTAAATACATAAAAAGCAAAAAAAAATTCTTGTACAAACTTAAGTAAAAAAAAAAACAATAATTTTGCGAAAATAAAAAACTGCATAAAAAAAACCTATTTAGATTTTGTAAGTTAATAAAGCGGAGGCCTATATAATATTAAGGCTGTCCATTTATATAAAAAGTTAAATAGTTGTGTATTAGAGAGCGAATCTGAAGTAGCTATTATTGGAAAAGTATGAATATGACTAATCCATTTTGTTACTCAAGTAACCAAAAATAGATAAAATGAGAAGCATATAGGATGTTAATTTAATTTCGTCTCATAACCTAGCGGATGTTTCCGTCACAAACAAGGAACATTTAGTTAAAATCTTCAATTCATAAAAAAATAATGTTTCTCCATACAAATTGTCTGACCAAAATAATAGTTTTGTTAGATAGTTTTTTTTTAATTTATGAGCCTGTGGTGTCCCACTGCACGGCAAAGGCCTCCCCCTTCCTTCCACTTATCACGATCCATTGTTAGCACTCGCCATTCTTTTTGATATGCGTCCAATTCATCGTGCCACCTCTCTCGGGGTCGTCTACGTAGCCTTATATAAAAAAAAAATATTTAAAAAAAACTTGACCAACCACTGAATGGGCACCTGCGTTTGGTGCGTTTGGTGCCAATAGAAACAATTAAAAAAAAAAAAACTATTGTGACCAACCACTGAATAGAAACAATTTAAAAAAAATGCCAATAGAAACAATTTAAAAAAAAAACTATTGTGACCAACCACTGAATGGGCACCTGCGTTTGGTGTTTATAGTTTTTTTTTTTAAATATTTTTTTAATTGTTTCTATTGTTGTCGAAAGACCCCTCAAGCTATGGCACGCAATTAAATTAATACCCATACATTTCTCAATTAATCAAAATTTTGTTACTCAAGTAACAATTTTTTTTTGTTTATTGTTTGGTGCACTGACCCGCGTCAATTTATTTTACTCCTCTGTTTCCTATTGCCTGGTTGCCTGGAAGATATTGCTACATTAGCAATAAGGCCGCCAATTGTACTACTTTTATTTTTAGCAATTTGTAATTTCTGTGTTTTTGTGCAATAAAGTATATTGTATTGTAACAAAATGGATTAGTCATATTCATATCTTTCCAATAAAAGCCACTTTAGATCCGCTCTCTAGTTATAATTATTATGATTATTGTATAGTGTGACTCACAATATAGTGTGAAAAGGGTATTACATTATTAATAATATTTCCGAAATAGTTTAGGCACTTAGTTTTAACTTTGAAAAACCTCTGCTCAAAATTACCATTAGATGCCATCCTGGAAAATGTAAAAAAAAGTTAATATGATATGTTAATATTTGTCAATGTTTAACTTGAGATTTTCCCCAGTTTTGTTAGGACAAAGCAGGCAGAATCACCTGATTGTCTAGAAGAAAAAAAGATTCCGTGAATCTAACTGCGCGTAGGCGTCGGTTCTAGCTATCTTTGATAGTGGTTGTGTACACAAACCATGTCAGAGATATTAGCTGTGCTATTAGGCTGTTTTTAAAACTCTGGGTTCATTGGGTCGATCGACTCGAAGCCCACACGAAAACAACAGGATGGTATTGATAAAGTTTTTGTTAACGGAATAGCGTCTATAGATAAGTGTGCGGTCGCTAGATTTGGCAATATAAACATTGTTTTTTGGTGTCAAAAACAAATCGAGATAATTGCTATTTCTTTGGCGACGCGTCCTTTCATTTCTTTTACATTGGACCCATTTTCAGGATACGAGTAAAAGTTAGACCGCACTGGGAACGTCCCGATGAACCTTGGTGTCAAGAGTTTTCAACCGCCTAGTAGCACAGCTATTGGGCCTTTGTCATGGTTTGAGTAACGACCCCTAGGACGTAGCGCCACTACAAATTATTATTTGTTTGAAAATGTATGAGAGGTACCGCACTAAAGCGGCATTGGAGCTGCAGCGGAGCATAGCAACTTGAGCAATCCATTTTTAGCTACGTTGCCAATTCTCCCATAGCAACTTGAGCAATCCATTTTTAGCTACGTTGCCAATTCTCCCATAGCAACTTGAGCAATCCATTTTTAGCTACGTTGCCAATTCTCCCATAGCAACTTGAGCAATCCATTTTTAGCTACGTTGCCAATTCTCCCATAGCAACTTGAGCAATCCATTTTTAGCTACGTTGCCAATTCTCCCATAGCAACTTGAGCAATCCATTTTTAGCTACCTTGCCAATTCTCCCATAGCAACTTGAGCAATCCATTTTTAGCTACGTTGCCAATTCTCCCATAGCAACTTGAGCAATCCATTTTTAGCTACGTTGCCAATTCTCCCATAGCAACTTGAGCAATCCATTTTTAGCTACGTTGCCAATTCTCCCATAGCAACTTGAGCAATCCATTTTTAGCTACCTTGCCAATTCTCCCATAGCAACTTGAGCAATCCATTTTTAGCTAGCTTGCCAATTCTCCCATAGCAACTTGAGCAATCCATTTTTAGCTACCTTGCCAATTCTCCCATAGCAACTTGAGAAATCCATTTTTAGCTACGTTGCCAATTCTCCCATAGCAACTTGAGCAATCCATTTTTAGCTACGTTGCCAATTCTCCCATAGCAACTTGAGCAATCCATTTTTAGCTACGTTGCCAATTCTCCCATAGCAACTTGAGCAATCCATTTTTAGCTACCTTGCCAATTCTCCCATAGCAACTTGAGCAATCCATTTTTAGCTACCTTGCCAATCTCCCATAGCAACTTGAGCAATCTGAAATTGACCAATCCTTTCCTAGTTACTTGACCAATCTATTTCTACCTACTTGACCAATCTTCCCATACCTATTTGATCAGTCAGTTCATACCGTTTGACAGTTTGTCGCGCCGCGCCGCTGCAGCTACGTCACAGTGCGGTCTAACCTCTAACCTATAATTACGCGCGCACTACCACAAGGCCTTAGAACATCTGTAGCGGTGTTATGTATATTTTAAGTCTCTAAATTATCGTTAATGCAGCGACACATAAGAAACAAATGGGGTCTTTTTTCGACCAGGCAGGTTTTACATGGCAACACATTTATTATTCTGTATACCCCAAATACCTGTCATAGAGAAAAACAGAGACAGAATAAGAGAGGGACTTATCCATTTCCTATAAACGCTTCTCTATGGTAGCTCTATAACAGGTATTTTTAATCTCTTTCAGGGGTATATGAGGAATTTAGTGTTGCCAGTTGAAATAATTTTATTTCCGTCTCATTTTGTGTCGCTGTATAATTTGTCGACTTCGCTCCACGTTTTTGTTTTATTTGTTTATTTGTGAAACGGCCCCCAGAGTGTTTCAAATACACCATAGAGTAGTCGTGTTTGCAAAATCTTTAAAACCGTGTTTATAGTGTTGCCAGGCGAAAAATAAATTACCAATTTGGTAGGATATGGTATAATATATTTTTTTTGCTAAACAGGGAGTTTTCTTTGAATATTTTAAAAGTTATTGTTACATTAAGTTTAAGATAACTATGATTATTTTTAGTCTTTACGTTTTAGGTGACGCGCGAATTTGTATGACATATGGATGAGATCCATATGTTTGCGTTTTCAACACATAAATTATGTTTTTCTTTAATTTTCTCTTCTTATATTTATTTCATATTTGTTTTTCTTTTGAAATTCGTCAAATTCGCGTATTTGACCGCCTTATGAGCTCATTATTCCTAATATTTTTTATTCCAAATTGTGGTTTTCCTTTTGAGATTTAAGTAAATTTTGTAGTCTTTTGGGAAACAATCTTCGTTGGTATTAGAGAGGTAGAATATTGCTTATTTCTAATAATGAAGAAAAATACCTACTTTTTATTATAATATACATAATGTTTAATAGTGGAATCGTTTTTAAATGTCTTTTTTAACTTTACTATAAATTTATTCGAAGCAAGATATAAAGCCTCTCGCAGACAGGCGCCGGGATACAGTTTTTATCAAAACAACTATGCGTATGTGTGCGAGAGCCTTAATCGTAAAATTTTGGAAAATTTAATTTTAGTCTTTGGTCGGTTTTTGCACTGCTTCGTATTTGGTTCGTATCCGAATCGTGTCTGTGAAATTGCTGTCATAAATCTACTAGGACGGCCAATTCGGATACGGATTCGGATCAATGCAAAAGCGCCTTTATTCTTATTAAAATAATGATATGGCCTAGAACCATAGTATTGATCGAAATTATGACGATACAACGTGTAGTAATAAGGTCAGTAATTGAAGCTTACAATTATTAGCATTTTTTATTATTAATAATAGAAATATGGATGTATATCTTGAAAAATACTAAATTATATTTAAAAAAAAACTAATCAGAGACACTGCCAGATGTATCAACTAATTTTTAAATTAAAATATACCGGGTGTAAGGGACAGCGTCCCTTACACCCGGTATGATATACATGCATCCTCTATACAGCGTAACAAAAAGGTGGTATCCATACTATAGGAGATTATCATAAAATTGAAAAACCATAGACATACAGAACCAGAATTTTATATTTCTAAAATATGAGAAACAACAAATTTTAACAGCAGACTTTAAATCGAACCCGCGTCTTTGGAATACCGTCCCAACGCTATAGCCAACAAAGCCACTTCACTTCCCGCGATGTATTGTGGGTATATCATAAGATCAAAACAGCATTCACCTGAATTTATGGCAACACAGGCTTGTCTATCTTAAATAACCCATAAAACTTTGTAAGACGTGGCGGTACGACCTTTGTTTAGATTGTTTACGCTCTGCCTACCCCATTAGGGATAAAGGCGTGATTATATGTATGTATGTACATGCTTGCCTGTTTGTAAGACGTGGCGGTACGACCTTTGTTTAGATTGTTTACGCTCTGCCTACCCCATTAGGGATAAAGGCGTGATTATATGTATGTATGTATGTACATGCTTGCCTGTTTGTAAGACGTGGCGGTAAGACCTTTGTTTAGATTGTTTACGCTCTGCCTACCCCATTAGGGATAAAGGCGTGATTATATGTATGTATGTATGTACATGCTTGCCAGTGAATAAGTCCAGCTGAACGATCTCTATAAAGCGGTGGTAGACTCCGGTCGGGGCCGCCTGGCTCGCGACCACCCGACCACCGGAGTCCGGCGCCAAACAGCTTGCTGACGTCCCGCAAAATGTTCACCTCGATCAGACAATTTGTATGGAACACTTCCTGAAAAAAAAGCTTACCGATAGTTGTTCATTGTCGTTGACTGAGCTACCCCTATCAGCTTGCGGGACGCTGTCCCTTACACCCAGTTTATATAGGATGGGGGGCCAGCACGGAGGCAAGGAAATACATTCTTCAATTTAAGTCACCTTCTTTATTCAACTTCTATTGTTCTACTTCTTTACCTTGACCATCAATCGCCTTGGCCAGTTCCATCCAGACTGAACTGCCAAACTGATTCACTCACTCTTTCGCACTCGTACAACGTAACTCTATCATCGTCCCTTTCTTACATCTTCGTCTAAAAACTATCATTCTTCATCGTTCGGAAATAGATCATTCACCATAGAGATCTAATCCCACATATATATATATGTACAGCATACAATACTCGGGATGATATTGTTAACTGCCTTAACTGTGTAGTGGTCAGAGCCATGGGCTTACGATCCGGAGGTTCTGGGTTTGATTCCCAGGGAGGAAACACAAAGTTGATATTTGTCAATTTATCATTTTTCCAGTTTGGTTAGGATATTGGCGGCTGAATCACCTGATTGTCCGAAAAGTTAAAGGATTCCGTGCTTCGGAGGGCACGTTAAGCCGCCGGTTCTGGTCGCCGTCTTTGATAGTGGTCGTTACCCAAACCATGTCAGAGGCCGAATAGCTGTATTGGTCCGAACTAGCATATGGCGTCAGATCCAACATTCTCCTTTCCATCTTGGCAAACCATGCACTAAACACCATATATATGTAACTACATTAAACGACGCCCGTGTGCCTTTCGGGGTAGGCAGAACGCGAAGGGCGTAATAATAATAATAACGGTTAGGCTTTTGTTCGTTACCTTCCTAATTTATTAAAAAATAAAACCACCTAGTACTTTTATTTTTGAATTAAAAATATTAACTCATTAAATCAAACTATTTGCCGTAGTTAATAATTTACGTTCTAAATAAATAAAAATAATTATTAATCTCCTATAGTATGTATAGCGAGTGTAAGGGACTGCAAAATTTCCCTTCAGTAGCTCATTATTTGAACTGAATCTTATCAAAAAGGGTCATTTTGCGAAAGAGACGTTTTGCGAAAGGGACATTCTGCGAAGTAACGCCTCAAATTGTAGGACTGTTCTCTTTCCGCACATAAGTCTAAGAGCAAAGCACTAGCAAACTTGAATCATCATCATCGCTCTAGCCTTATCCCGCATTTCCCGGGGCGGCTACCTAATCTACGAGGGTACTGTTTTACTAATACACTAGCAAACTTGAATATAAGATAAAATTATCGATGCGCATACTATGCCAATTCTATGTCAAGTTAACTATCGGATACTATAACAATCTGTAAAAAGCAGTTTCAGGTTTAATATATGCATTTACTTCGTAATAGTTGATATAAGTAGGTATTGCAAACAAAATTATTGTAGATTTTTAAGTTTACGTAACGTATATTAAAAATGTCAAATTATTGTTATGTATTAAAGTGTGAACTACTCTTTAAAATAAATATGTACTGAAGGGTCCGATTTTTCTAGAAATGTCATAATATTCCCTTAATACTTTGTCAAAAGTAGCTTTTTGTGACGACGCTATATTCCGTAAGTGCCTGATAAATATATTAAAAAATGCGTCTCTGTAATGTATAATAGCTCCGAAAGATTTTAATCTATGACTAAAAAAAAATAGGTTAAAACGTTATATTGATAAATTTAGATGTAAAAAATGGCGTGTCCTATCAACAATATGAAATATGACAGTGTATGGAATATTGTTTTTTTAATGTATATGTTAGATAAGAAATGAAGGAGGGTAAGTGTAAAAATACCACTTGTTTTAAAATCCCACCGGATACCCTATAATGTTCAAAAGTTGTGCAATTTGCAAAAGTTGTTTTGACGACTTTGTCGTATTGTTGATGAGACAAGCCTTAATTGTATATGTGTACATTATTAGCAAGCTAGACTACTATCACAAATAATACATACTGTTTAGATGATTAAATAATTATGGTATTGACAAACAAATTGCTTTTATTCCTTTGTCCCTTATTTTCCATGCTGGACTGGGAGCGAGAAAAAAACATGGAATGTGCCAGCTGCATTTCCTCCCGGGCATGCTGTAAAAACCAGCTAAGGGATCCGAGGGTTTCTGTATATTGCACTTTAGGCGATGGGCTGACCCCTGATGACCCACCATACCACTTACAATATCCCTGGTGGTACGGTGGAACTAAAACCATACCAGCTCAGTTATAGAAACTGAACAACTCAGCACACTAGTGTTGAGAAGTAAAGAGTTTACATACCTACCTACGTATGAATGTCACTTGCGGTAGTATATAAAATAAATTGTAAAAAATGTTTGAGTAATAATTTCTGAACTGAACAAACGAGAAAATAAATCCCACTTGTCCAGTCAACTGAACTAGTGGGAATAGAGGAATTCTTTCAGTAGATGAAGAAAAAAAATTATACCTTCCCATACAAAATTACTTCGCAAAACGTCTATTTCGCAAAATGACCCTTTTTTGATAAATTTAGTTCAAATTGTAGGTAGTTACTGAAAAGAGAAAAATTTCAAAGGTACATTTTTCGAAAAGGGTCATTTTGCGAAAAGGGACTTTTTGCGAAAGGTACATTATGAGAATGGGACATTTTGCGAAGTTACCCTGGGACGAACATTTTCAAAAGGACATATTGCAAAAAGGAAATTTTGCTTTCATCTGAACCACGCGCGGGTAGCGTATCCATACAGGGCCAAGTTACGCTGCGTTTCCACCAGAGCTGTGCGAGGATAGGTAGCGAGGGATGTGTTTTTAGACAACCAATAGGATCGCTCCATTTACCGCGCCTCGCCCAGTACAGCTCTGGTGGAAACGGATTTAGCGGAGCGAGGTTTTGTCGGTACGAAACAAGCGAGAGATGCGTGCGAGGTATGTGTTGCGAGCCTTTAGGATCAGAATACCAGATTCTCAAAATACCAGATTCTTAGAATACCAGATTATCATAAAACCAGATTCGCAAAATACCGGAAGTATAGTCAAGCAAATACAAAAGTATTTGAGATATTATAAATAGGGCGAATATGTAAAAAAGTTGCGACTCTTAATTGGGTACTATAAAACTAAGCCGAGCAGCGATAAGGACATACTGCAACACATCCTCTCTCGGCTCGCAGCGCACATTAAGGTGGTGAAGCCCAAGAAATTAGCACACATTGCGGTCATATACCTACATAATATTCACGCTTTTATCCCTAATGGGGTAGGCAGAGCGTAAACAACCAAAGAAAGGTCGTTTCACCACGCCTGACAAAGTTTTGAGGGTTAATAAAGATACATTTGTAGGTACGAGGTGCATTCAATAAGTACCGAGCCTCATCGCCAGAGGGCGCTGTAGTTTCAAAAGAGCACATTCTTTTTTAATTCTTTTTTCAAATTTTCATTCCAATCCCTTCATTTGTTTTAATTTTACAACTTATGGAAGCTAACGTGTCGATCGGTTTTACAAAAATGGAAAAAGAGCAATATCGTTCGGTGATTCGATTCCTATTTTTGGAAGGGAAAACACGCTTCGAAATCAAAGAGCGCTTGGATGCTGTGTACGGTGACTCTTCTCCATCGATGGCCACCGTCAAGAATTGGTTCAACGAGTTTGCACGTGACCGTACGTCGGTTTTTGATGAACCACGTCCAGGTGCACCGAAAACAGCTACTACGGAGGAAAACATTAAAAAAATCCATGATCTCGTATTGGCAGATCGCCGATTGAAGGTTCGGGAGCTAGCTGAGACTGTAGGCATTTCAGAAGGAACAGTGCATCATATTCTTCACGAGGACCTCGGCATGAGAAAGCTGTCGGCGCGATGGGTGCCGCGTTTACTCACACCGGAAAATAAGCGCAACCGTGAGACCACATCGGAGACGTGTTTGGCGCTGTTTAAGCGGAATCCAGCGGAGTTTTTGCGTCGTTTTGTGACCGTCGATGAAACCTGGATCCACTGGTACACACCAGAGACCAAGGAGCAATCAAAACAATGGATCCAGACCGGGGAACGTGCTCCAAAGAAGGCGAAAACTGTAAAATCGGCCGGAAAAGTTATGGCCACCGTTTTCTGGGATTCACAAGGTGTGATCTACATCGATTACCTCCAGAAGGGTAAAACAATTACAGGGCTTTACTATGCCGATTTATTGGGCCGATTCGACGCCGAATTAAAGAAAAAACGACCCCATCTGGCGAAGAAAAAAGTGCTGTTTCACCACGACAACGCACCGGTTCACACGTCTGCCGTTGCCATGGCCAAATTGGTCGAATTACGCTACGAATTGCTGCCCCATCCACCGTATTCTCCAGATTTGGCCCCTTGTGACTTCTTTCTGTTTCCTAATCTGAAAAAGTCACTCGCCGGGAATAGATATGGATCAAATGAGGAGGTCATCGCCGCCACGGAGGCCTATTTTGCAGGGTTTGACAAAAACTATTTTTCGGACGGGTTAAAAAAGTTGAAGCATCGCTGGGCTAAGTGTATAGAACTAAAAGGAGACTATGTTGAAAAATAAATTGCCACTTTTCCAAAATTTTCGTTTACTTTTTGTAGGCTAAGTATTTATTGAATAACCCTCGTATATTGCTGTAGTCACAGGTTGTCAGCCCATCGCCTAAATTACAATATACCTACTAAAACCCTCGGATCCCTTAGCTGGTTTTAACAGCATGCCCAGGAGGAAATACAGTTGGCACTTTCTATGTTTTTCTCTCGCTCCCAGTCCAGCATGGAAGAAACCAACCCTATTTTGAGCAAAAGGAAAGCCAAAAGTAAGAGCAAGACAACGAAGGAGGGGCGCAAAGTGCGAGTTTCTCATGCTTCTTCTTCATTGTGATATATGTTTATTTTATTTTGTGACATAGTTATAATTTTCTTTGTAATAGACTCGCTTGTGACTTTCTAAAAGTGTTCTTAGGAAAACTTTGACTTTTCCTAAAGGAATCATTGGAAAATAAAAAAAAATATACATCTTATTCATCAGAAATTAGTTCATGGCCTGCAGTTGCAACATTTGACAATATTATAGTTACAGTAATTATGTTAAAATTAGTAAGCATAAGTAAGTAAGTATGTTTCTTCCATGCTGGACTGGGAGCGAGAGAAAAACATAGAATGCGCCAGCTGCATTGCCTCCCGGGCATGCTGTAAAAACCAGCTAAGGGATCCAAGGGTTTTTGTATAATGCAATTTAGGCGATAGGCTGACAACCTGTCACTACAGCAATATACCTACAAATATACCTTAAACGATCCTCAAAACTTTGTCAGACGCGGCGGAATGACCTTTGTTTAGGTCGTGTACGCTCTGCCTACCCCATTAGGTATAAAGGCGTGATTATATGTATGTATGTTAAAATAATCTGGAAATAAAGCTGTTTTAATCAGTAAATTTGATATACCTTTTAAACTATTAGGAGCGCTTTCAATACATCCTTACAAAAATATCCGTATAATGATTATCATAAATCGCAATATAACTTTATTAAAAAACGATATGCCACTAACGTTACATAACACTTTCATTTCGTTATTTTTCATAACGTTATAAAGCTCTGACCGGGAAATTCTCTCAGGGAACAAAACAGCCTCTTGGACCACTACAAATTATTGTCTGAAGGTGGTCATTTTGTATGGGAAAGTATTTTTTTTTCATTTCCTGAAAGAATTTCCTGGTGACAGTTGTTCAGTTTCGTTTGAGACAATACAGGCCGAATCACCTGATTGTCTGAAAGAAAAAAGATTTCGAGCTTCGGAGAGTACGTTAAGCCGTCGGTTCCAGTCGCTGTCTTTGATAATGGTCGTTACACAGACCATGTCAGAGTCCTATTAGATAAAAATAAATAAATAAAGCATTTATTCACATTAGAAAGCATACCTACTACAAAAAATCCGCCAAACTGTACAACAGTTTTTTGGCAAAAATTGATTCCCTTGGAAGAAACATGTAGGTGTATTACTGTTTTTGATTTAAATTTATATATTAATATTAAAGTTTAGCAAAAAAGTTTGAAATGTTTTTTCATAAATGGAATCTTCTTCTTAGCGAGAAGAAAGCTATTAGGCGGTTTAAAAACTCTGACACCAGGGTTCAATATCCACACTACAGAAGAAGGCATGATCGGTGCATGCTGAGAGTTCATTGGAAGATTAAAAAGTCCTTTAAAAATGCATCGGGACCGGTAGACCAGGTAGCATGGAGCGACGGCCTAGATATAGGTCAGGACGGATCGATGCCGCCTGAACGAACTGCGCAGATCCAACACTTGTCAGTTCGCGAGCTTACGCGACGCACGTACCGCGAGCGCCTTAAAAAAAAACCAAGGCAAAAAATATTAACCCTGTGCCAAAGATTCGAAAATTTAAGGCACTGTAAAAATTATTAATCCTTAAAAATGTCGTCGGTCAACCCGTAACGCCTTTAAAATCCAAAGTTTACAAAATTACTATTTTTTACTAGGAAACTCGTCGGAAAACTTGTGGAAACGGCTCCGATCAGAAGACAAAAGCTAACTAAACCAATGTATCTTACGGCTGAAGCCGTTTTGTCCAGCAAAAGGATCAAATTCGCGTTACAATCAACGGAGTCTGAAGACCATTTTACCTGTGATATTTCTATAGCTCTGCCTGCGCCACCGGACATCATTCCAGTATGTCGCTGCCCCGAGAATTTATCTTTAACGAGGTGAGTTAGTTATTACATCAGCGATTTGATTACATAGTTCATTGGGACCGAAACACACCAAAAAGACATGATACACAACCTCTAAAGATATGCATATATTTATTTTAGTTTTAAGTTATTCTTATTTTCACTATATTACTTCCATGCTGGACTGGGAACGAGAGAAAAACGTAGAATGTGCCAGCTGCATTTCCTTTCCTCCCGGGCATGCTGTAAAAACCAGCTGAGGGATCCGAGGGTTTCTGTATATTGCAATTTAGGCGACAGGCTGACAACCTGTCACTACAGCAATATACCTACAAATCTATCTTAAATAAACCTCAAAACTTAGTCAGACGTGGCGGAACGACCTTTGTTTAGGTCGTGTACGCTCTGCCTACCCCATTAGGGATAAAGGTGTGATTATATGTATGTATGTATTTTCACTATTTTTGTTGTATTTAAATTATTTAAATATTTCCTATACTTCAGCACTCCTCTCTTCTCTTTACATTCTGCTCTACCCAAAGGTTGTCTGGAAGAGATCGCTTCCAGCGATAAGACCGCCTTTGTGCACATTAATTTAAGTTTATTTTTGTGTTTCTTGTTTTTTGTGTACAATACAGTGTTTTTACTTACTTACTTACAACGTGTACCAGAAAGGGTATATGCACCCGAAAGTGCATCAGTAAATGAAACTGAACAATTTTCCCAAAATTTTCCCAAAGGAACGTACTCGTAGGTCGAAATGCGAAAAAACCTTTTGACTTTTCATACAAAATGTATCAGCTGATAGGGAAGTATTTTTTTTCATATTTCGACCTATGTTCCTTTAGGAAAGTTGTTCAGTTTCATGGACTAGTTCATATCCTTTCGGGAGCATATACCCTTTCTGTTACACGTTGTTTATGTCGCAAGATTATAATGAAACCGGTTTCGATCAAAAAATTAGGATTTTAATCAAAACCCGGAATTTAACAAAGTACGGGAGTGAAAGAATAACATAGAATGTGCCAGCTGCATTTCCTTTTGGGCATGCTGTAAAAACCAGCTAAGGGATCCGAGGGTTTCTGTATATTGTAATTTAGGCGATAGGCTGACAACCTGTCACTACAGCAATATACAAATCTATCTGAAAAAACCCTCAAAACTTTGTCTGACGTGGCGGAAAGACGTCTGTTAAGATCGTTTACGCTCTGCCTACCCCATTAGGGATAAAGGCGTGATTAAATGTATGTATGTAATTACTGAGTACTGAAGAGTAAAATAGGCGGTAATGAGGAAACTATGATTAATATCATGGTTATTATGGTTATACCTATGATTCACGTAATTACAAAACACGTGTTTAAAGGGGATGTAACATTTTTGTATGGAGCCTAGCATAATAGCCACCCCTTTTTTATAACATCGAATCGCGAAACCTAAACCATTCGATTCTGCACACAAACAGTTAAATTATTTTTTTTTCTTTTTGAAATACTTTAAGCGTCACATTACCGAGATATTTAAAAATAATAAAAAACACTCATTTATTAAATTCGTAGCTCTTCGTATTTCGTAGGCCGTCGTAGCGAGTTGGCTACGACGTAGTACGCGTAGCGCCTACGCGAAATCTAATCAGCTGCTTCAGATCTAATCAGGCGCTGCGCTTTTGTATTGAACCGGTTCGTATTATTTATTTTTATTTTTTTATTTTATTTTATTTATTTATTTATTGTATATAATTAGGATGACTATTCTTAACATCGGTTTTATGAGGTCCAGGAACGGGTCAAGCTGACACCAAACTGACACGATGCGTCGACAGTAGTTGTCCAAATAGTCCGGGGTCTGTGCTAGGGCTACCTACATCTTGTTTTTGTCTTAAAATTAAGGCAGCCATAGCTTGGGAACTTTACCTTGAACCTAATAAAACGGAGAAAATGGTATTTTTTTCCATACTGGACTGGGAGAGAAAGAAAAACATAGAATGTTCCAGTTGCCCTTCCTCCCGGGCATGCTGTAGAAGTCAGCAAAAGGGATTCGAGGGTTACAGTGTATTGTAATTTAGGCGATGGGCTGACAACCTGTCATTACAGCAATACACATTACAATCTAAAATTGCCCTCAATTTATGTCAGACGTGGCGAAAGCGCCTTTTAGGAGGCATTTTACGCTCTGCCTACCCCGTAAGGGATAAAGGCGTGATTTTATGTATGTATGTATGTTTATAAAGCTGATAAAAATCTGACTAAACCAACTTAACAAATCAAAGGGCATGCATTATAATAGTTT
Source organism: Scrobipalpa costella (assembly GCA_949820665.1). Taxonomy (NCBI): domain Eukaryota; kingdom Metazoa; phylum Arthropoda; class Insecta; order Lepidoptera; family Gelechiidae; genus Scrobipalpa; species Scrobipalpa costella. Next base: position 7,464,691 of record OX463322.1, on the reverse strand, counting down.
TGTTTCGTAATATAAAATAAATACACGATATACTATAACATTATTACATTAATATATGAAAATATTTTCAAATTCGCACGAAGCGGTTCGCTTCCACATTCTTAATGCGAACGGCTAAGGAGTGGAACTCCCTGCCGGCGGATCTGTTTCCGGAACAATATAACCTGGGCCTTTTCAAGGCGAGAGTGAATAGGCATTACATAGGTGAGTATGCTTTAACATAGTCCGCATCGTCACTTTCCACCAGGTGAGATGGCGGACAAATGCTCGCCTATATATATTTAAAATATATATATATATATATGTAATACAATATATTAATAAATAAATACATACATACATAAAATCACGCCTTTATCCCTTACGGGGTAGGCAGAGCGTTAAACGCCTCGTAAAAGGCGCTTTAGCCACGTCTGACAAAAATTGAGGGTAATTAAAGATTGTAATTAGTATTGCTATAGTGACAGGCTGTCAGCCCATCGCCTAAATTACAATACACTGTAACTCTCGAGTCCCTTTTGCTGTCTTCTACAGCATGCCCGGGAGGAAGGGCAGCTGGAACATTCTATGTTTTTCTATCTCTCCCAGTCCAGCATGGAAGTAATAAATAAATATATATATAATAATATATAAAATATGAGTATATATTATGTAGTTCTTTTGTTTGTTTAAATTTATATGTATATCTTATCCCACAATTCATCAAATTCTTTTTGAGGTATATCATTAACATTTTGAAGAATATTTAAGTTATATCCGATTCGGATCCCTAAAAAATCCGTATAAAACGGATATGAATATGGAAACGGATGGGTGCACAAGCTGTTATGCAGTGCAAAAATACCCTCAGTTTTTTTTTTAAATTTTATTCTAGTAGCTTATCAAAGTTTAGTTTTAAATTTAAAATTTACTCCCACTTGCCGAAAATTTTGGATGTTTTGATTGTAGGGCCGTATTTATAATCAGCGCTAATGAGTTTTGCTAGTTTTGAGTGCGTATAAAAAATATAATTTTAGTACAAACCGGAATGTCAAATCCATACTTAATATTAGTCTCAAGTTTGAGATCACTTCATAATTACGAGCCTTAATACTACATTCTTGAGTTTCAACAAGTGAGTAGTCGTTATTTTATCGCTATCTTAATTAACTCTCAAAACTTAGTCAGACGTGGCGGAACGACCTTTGCTTAGGTCGTTCACGCTCTGCCTACCCCATTAGGCGTGATTATATGTATGTATGTTATACTTCCATGCTGGACTGGGAGCGAGAGAAAAACATAGAATGTGCCAGCTGCATTTCCTCCCGGGCATGCTGTAAAAACCAGCTAAGGGATCCACGGGTTTCTGTATATTGCAACTTGTCACTACAGCAATATATACGAACAAAGCTATCTTAAATAACCCTCAAAACTTTGTCAGACGTGGCGAAACGACCTTGGTTTAGGTCGTTTACGCTCTGCCTAACCCTAAGGAGCTACTAAATAAACTTGAGCGCCTTCAAAATCTGTGCATTCGATTTATTTTTGGACTGCGCAAATACGATCACGTATCTCATTTTCGATCACAGCTCAAGTGGCTCCCAATTTGTTTTCGTAGGAATACTCACAATCTCTATAATATTCTTTATAATCCTTCTTCACCATCGTATCTTCGGGAGCGTTTTACATTTCCCCGTTCGCAGGGTAAACCATGTCGCTCCAGCGTCAGAACGCTTCTATCGATACCTTCTCGCAAAACATACTTCTAATCTTATTCTCTTACAATCCATGCAGCTAGATTGTGGAACACTCTTCTGCATACTGTCCGCGATAGTCCGTCAATCGTTGTCTTCAAGAAGAGAATTAAAGAACATTATCTATCCCTAAGTAATCCATATATATTTATATATTGTATGCATTTATATGTATTGTATATATTTATTTATTATAAATATCTATTATATTAATTTGTATTCTTGTCATTGTAGTAGGTTAGTATATGTTTAGTGAAAATAAATATATATTTCTGTTGATAAAATATTTAAATGCACGCCTTATCTGCATTACGTTTTCTGCTATCACACTTTTATTAGGTCTGCTGTAAGAAATTTCTTTGTAGAAATAAGCAGTGCCTGTTGTCTTAATTCCTTATGTTATTGTTCTGTGTATTTTTTATTTTATTTAGATAGGTACAACAACAGACGACAAATTAATACATTCAATTAAAAACACTATTACATCAAATCTGCATTTTGGCATCCAGTTAAATTATACACAACATTCATAAAAAAAATGATATTAATAATGATTGACTGAGTCAGTAAAAACATGCAGGAAAGTAATTAGGTTAGTATTTTTTGTGTACAATACACTTTTAAATAAATGTCAAACAATAAAGGCGTGATTATACGTATCTACGTATGTATATTATATTATACGTACGTAGCTAGCTATCTATATCACGTAACAGCAGCTGACTCAGCGCAAGTATTGATCCGCATTTCCGTACCGTCGCTGTCTGGTGCGAGGACAGGCAGACAGACTGATATTATGGGTGCACTGCCTTGAGGACAGGGCATGGAATTTTAAAGGTAACTTCGCAATATGTCCCTTGGTCGCAAAATTACCCTTTCTTAAAATTTCCCTTTTCTCAAAATGACCCGTCCGTTTCTGTAAAATATCCCTTTCGGAAGTATTTTCAGTATCTGCCCACTATTTGAACTAAATCTATCAAAAAAACTAAATCTATAATTTTGCGAGTGTCATTTTTCGAAAGGGATATTTTGCGAAAAGGGACTACTGTATTTTCAATATGTAATTTTGAAAATACATAACGAAAAAGGGTAATTTTGCGACCAAGGGACATTATTCCAAAGGGAAATTCTGCGAAGATTTTAAATACATACATAAAATACGCCTTTATCCCTAATGGGGTAGACAAAACGTAATACGCCTCGTAAAAGGCGCTTTCGCCACGTGTAACAATGAATTAGACTAACTTTAGATTATAATGTGTATTGCTGCAGTGACAGGTTGTCAGTCCATCGCCTAAATTAAATACACTGTAACTCTCAAATCCCTTTTGCTGACTTCTACAGCATGCCCGGGAGGAAGGGCAGCTGGAACATACTATGTTTTCTATTTCTCCCAGTCCAGTATGGAAGAATTTTACTTCAGAATTTATTACTTCTGTAGTCTAGTGCTCTGAGCCATGGGCTCCTGATCTGGACTACGGGTTCCCTGGGTTCGATTTCCAGAAGAGAACACAAAGTTGAAACATGTAATTTTTTTTTAGGTTATGTTCCCCTGTTTGGTTAGGTTCTTCCTTGCTGGACTGGGAGTGAGAGAAAAACATAGAATGTGCCAGCTGCATTTCCTCCCGAACATGCTGTAAAAACAAGCTAAGGGATCCGAGGGTTTCAGTATATTGTAATTTAGGCGATGGGCTGACAACCTGTCACTACAGCAATATACGTACAAATATATCTTAAATAACCTTCAAAACTTTGTCAGACGTGGCGGAACGACCTTTGTTTAGGTCGATTACGCTCTGCCTACCCCATTAAGGATAAAGACGTGATTATATGTATGTATGTATGTTGGTAAGGTTAGGTTAGTAGTAAATCACCTGACCTGGAAGAAAATAGATTCCATGTTCGTACGTAAAGCTGTAAAAAAACATAGAAAAACATACAATGTGACAGCTGCATTTTCTTCCGGGCATGCTGTAAAAACCAGCTAAGGGATCCGAGGGTTTCAGTATATTGTAATTTAAGCGACGGGCTGACAACCTGTCACTATAGCAGTACTCGTATACCAGCAAATCTATCTTAAATAACCCTTAATACTTTGTCAGACAGTCTTAAATAACGCTCAAAAGTTTACGCTATGCGTAGGCAGAGTAGGCACGGGGTCGCCCATTAGGGATACAGGCGTGACTATATGTATGTATGCATGCAAAAACTCTGACACCAGGGATCATAGAGCGTTTGAAACCCTTACTATACCAAGAAGAAGAAGTATTGATCCGCACATTCGTACCGTTGGTGCGAGTACCTTCCATGCTAGACTGGGAGAGATAGAAAAACATAGAATGTTCCAGCTGCCCTTCCTCCCGGGCATGCTGTAGAAGTCAGCAAAAGGGACTCGAGGTACAGGTTACAGTGTATTGTAATTTAGGCGATGGGCTGACAACCTGTCAGTAGCAATACACTTTTCAATCTAAAATTGCCCTCAATTTTTGTCAGACGTGGCCAAGGCGACTTTTACGAGTCGTTTAACGCTCTGCCTACCCCGTAACGGATAAATGCGTGATTTTATGTATGTATGTATGTGCGAGTACAGATAGACAGACTGAAACTATGGGTGCACTGCATGGCTGGCATAGGTCAACTGCCTCCGTGGTGAAGCGGTCAAAGCCATGGGCTCTCGACCCGGAGGTCCTGGGTTCGATTCCTGGCGGGGGACAATGACTTTGTGTTGTTGTTTCTAGTTTGGTTAGGACATTGTAGGCTGATCACTTGATTTTTTTAAAAGTAAAATGATCTGTGCTGTCGGATTGGCATGTAAATAAACGGTCCTGCGCCTGATTTCTCTCTGGTCGTGTCAGTCAATCTGTCCCATCAGAATAAGAGATTGAAGGAAATAGAGAGTGCACCTGTGTGTAGCGCAAGCACTTGGGCACTAAAAACTAGTCCTGCGCAGTTGGTCGATGTCTGGGCTATTACACTAAATACAAGGTAGGGTAGGTAGAATAGTTCGTTTAATTAAACAAACTATTGTATCTACCCTACAAATAATTATTTGTATGTCAGAGAAACGAAGGACAGATACTCGTAGATGCAATGCGCCAAAATGAATCTAGGTCGTAGGGCTAATGACCTAGGACCTAGGTAAACTATCTGCCTACTCCAAGGATAATAGGAATTCATGCAATCTGAAAAATGTGTTTTTATAAAATTTGCTCGGCAATGGGCTCCAATCTAAATTGGTATCTAAAGTTGAAATATATCTGTGACTGTCAAAATATTAATATTGAAAAATGACAGACGATTTTTACTCTATGGTTTTACACTTTGTACGCTAAGACTTTGGCGCGCTTTTGCACGTTTCCCCAGATTTTCTGTCAATTTTCACCGCCATATTATATAACCGCGGATAAAAATGACAGATAGCGCATAAAACCACCGACTAAAATTAAAAAAGCGGAGAGAATAGATCTCCTGTCCTTCTCCAATGTTTTAGTCTGAAAGTGGTTAGATTTTAATTTTAATTTTACCCGGCAAATCTAGAATCGAGCCCATTATTTGTTTCAGTAATGATTTTTCTAAAATTCAAAAATCTTTTGAAACTAACGGCAAAATTTTGACCACGACAAAATATTTTGTATTGAGAGAAAAATACTTACATGGCGATATACCTACAGTCATGAGTATCTAGATCATAATATACCGGTGGTGTAAGGGACAGCTTCCCGCAAACTGATACTTACTTGTTCAGTCAACGACACTAAACCACTTTCACCAGGAAATTCTTTCAGGCAGCGATTTTTTTTTAATTGTCTGATAAGTTTTGTATGGAATAGTCTGTTTTTGTTTATTTCATGAAAGAATTTCCTGGTGAGTTGTTCAGACTTATTGACTGAGCAACCCCTATCAGTTTGTCGGATACGGATACTGTCCTTAACGCCCCGTATTTATCCATTTGCTGACTTCTACATGCCCGGGAGGAAATTCAGCTGGAACATTCTATGTTTTTCTATCGCTACCGGTCCAGTATGGCTGTTAATGAATGATTCACCTGACCTTGTGGTGAGGTACTGGAGGGGTGGGGGTTCGATCCCAAGGTCGACAAACACGCCTAGTCGGTTCGTTCATTCATGGCCATGTGTTTGCTAAGTGGTTTCTAATGTTTTTTGATGTGGCAGCATTATGCAACATTCTCTTCCATGCTGGCCTGGGAGCAAGAGAAAAACATAGAATGTGCCAGCTGCATTTCCACCCGGGCATGCTGTATAAACCAGCTAAGGGAATCGAGGGTTTCAGTTTATTGCAATTTAGGTGATGGGCTGACAACCTGTCACTATAGCAATATACCTATAAATCTATCTTAAATAACCCTCAAAACTTTGTCAGACGTGGCGGAACGACCTTTGTTTAGGTCGTTTACGCTCTGCCTACCCCATTAGGGATAAAGGCGTGATTATATGTATGTATGTATAATCTAATCTTCTTCTTAGCGAGTGCGGATTCTCAAGTCAAACTATCCGATAAAACCTGGCTTCAGAGTTTCCAAACCGCCTAGTAGCACAGCTATTAAGTCTCTGACATGGTTTCAGTGACGACCACTATCAAAGACAGTTTGACCGGGACCGACAGCTTGTGCCATCCGAAGCATAGAATCATTTTTCTTATCGGACAATCAGGTGATTCAGCCTGCAATGTCCTAACCAAACTGGGGAAAACCTCACAAAGTGATAAGTTGACAAATATCATCTTTGTGCTTCCCCCTGGGAATCGAACCCTGGACCTCCGGATCGTAAGCCCATGGTTCTGACTTAGTATAGTCTAATGGAAAGTGTAAAGGCATTTTGACCTTTGTGTTGACTGTGAGAGATAACGAAACGGATCGGTTCGTCGTTTGTTAACCACTGTTTCGTCTTCATTTCGACTCATCAGATGCGGAAGTGTCTGCATTACAGTTTGCTTCGCTCTTGTGAGATCATGCTTAACGGCTGTTCCTAAAGAGCAGGATTCCGTTCCGATCCAAACAACCTAAGCTCACAAGAGCGAAGCATTTGCAAATAGTCTAATGGATTTCATACATACATACATACAATCACGCCTATATCCCTAATGGGGTAGGCAGAGCTTAAACGACCTAAATAAAGATCGTTCCGCCACTTGTGACAAAGTTTTGAGGGTTATTTAAGGTAGATTTGTATATTGCTGTAGTAAATTACAATATACTGAAACCCTCGGTTCCCTTAGCTGGCCTTTACAGCATGCCCGGGAGGAAATGCATCTGGCACATTATATGTTTTTCTTTCGCTCCCAGTCCAACATGGAAGAATGGATTTCATCATATCCAATACCTATAATTGCCTTATAGCATGATGGGTCCCGTTATCAATCGATGCGATGACATTGCGAGGTATCTTCGTGGAACAATCAATACTTGATAGATAGGGCCACTAAGAAAGCGGAATAAAATAATCTAATTTAGAGTAAAGGCACTTTAGCCTTTGTGGTGAATGTGAAGCTGTGACTCCTGCTCTGAAAGATTACACGAAATAGGTAGAGAGGTAACTGCCTCCGTGGTCTAGTGGCTAGTGCCATGGACTCCCTATCCGGAGGTCCTGGGTTCGATTCCCAGGGGGGAAACACAAAGTTGATATTTGAGAATTTATCACTTTGTGATTTTTCCCCTAGTTTGGTTAGGACATTGCAGGCTGAATCACCTGATTGTCCGAAAAAGGAAAAGATTTCGTGTTTCGGAGGGCACGTTAAGCCGTCGGGCCCGGTCGCTGTCTTTGAAAGTTGTCGTTACTCAAACCATGTCAGAGGCCTGATAGTTATGCTACTAGGCGGTTTAAAAAACTCTGACACCAGGGTTCATCGGGTCGATAGACTCGATACCCACTCGACAGAAGAAGAAGAAAAAGAAGGTAGAGAGGGGAAGGGTTTCTCAAATATTTCCCTTCCCCTTCTCTGCCCCGCGGGGGTAAGTTTTGGTGCGCTGGAGTCACGGCTTGAGAGGAAACGAAACGAATCTGTTCGTTGTTTACTGATCACTGTTTCGCCTTCATTTCGACTTGAATCAGGAGTCGTATTTTTGAACCGCTCGTATCCGAATTCGCATACGAAAAAGCAACATTCGCATACGAAATCCCAAAATTACTATTTTTGAATACTCATACGTATGCGACTCTGCAACGAGTGATCCAAACCACTCGTTTTCTTTTCTACTACTCGAAACCTAAGTAGTCTATGATCATGACATGGGACACTTTAACTTTTTAATTTACTTGAATTTACGTTCCGTTTCTCTGCGATTCATTTCCTGTTTTTCAAATCAATGATTTTTGTTAGTGGTAGTGGTGGTATAGTAGGTGTATTTCTGCATAGAACGAAAAAAAAATGGGATTAGACTTTATTGGCAACACAGATTTCTACTGCTTCAAAAATACGTAAAATCGTGAGTGATAGAATTTGATTTCGTGCACGAATGATTTACGTATGCGTTTTCAGTTTTCATACGAGCGGTTCAGAAATACGACTCCAGATGCGGACGCTTCCACGCTCTAGACATTCCATTATCTCGATAAGGATACACGTGGCAAAGGGCCCTCCTTGCGGGGAGGACCACTCTGCGGAGATCATGCTTAACGGCTGTTCCTAAAGAGTTGGATTTCGTTCCGATACAAACAAGCTTAACTCACAAGAGCGAAGCGCTTGCAATATTACAAATTCTTGTTTAGTGGCCTTACAGCAAGCCATTATTCATCGATGAAGCTGAAAATAGCCTCCGTGATTGAATATTGATTAGATGAGTCTGTATTGTCCCTTGAATTTATACATACATACATATAACCACGCCTGTATCCTGAACGGGGTAGGCAGAGCGTACACGACTTAAACAAAGGTTGTTCCGCCACGTCTGACAAAGTTTAGAGGGTCATTAAACATAGGTTTGTAGGTATATTGCTTAAATTTATAATAAGCTGATATTATGGTAATATTCCTCCCACCGATTTTAGGTGATGGCGGCGGAGATCCCAGAGATCGGCCAACTGCACAGGACTAGTTTTTAGTGCCCACGTGTTTGCGCTACACACAGATGCACTCTCTATTCCTTCAATCTCTTATTCTGATGGGACAGATTGACGAATACGACCAGAGATAAATCAGGCGCAGTACCGACTATTTACATACCCATCCGACCGCATGGGTCATTTAATTTTGGGACAATCAGGTGATCAGCCTGCAATGTCCTAACCAAACTAAAAACAACAACACCAAGTCATTGTCCCCCGCCGGAAATCGAACCTGGGATCTTCGGATCGAGAGACCATGGCTCAGACCGCTAGACCACGGAGGCAGTCATGATATTACGAACTTGACGATGATAAGAATGAATTTTTACGAGGCAAAATCACGAAGCAATAATATCGAGTCAACTGCCTCCGTGTTGTAGTGGGCTCCCGATCTGGAGGTGTTGGATTTGATTCCCACGTAAGGAAATATAATAAAGTGCGTTAATTTTCCCATATGTGAGGAATAAAAAGGGACTCGGGGGTTACAGTGTATTGTAATTTAGGCGACGGGCTGACAACCTGTCACTACACATTAGCAATACACATTACAATCTAAAATATCCCTCAATTTTTGTCAGACGCGGCGAAAGCGCCTTTTACGAGGCGTTTAACGCTCTGCCTACCCCGTAAGGGATAAAGGCGTGATTTTATGTATGTATGTATGTGAGGAATAATATATGACAGATCACTGCAAACTGGTAGGTTTCCTATACCTCTACCTACAAATCTATCTTAAATAGCCCTCAAAACTTTGTCAGACGTGGCGGAACGACCTTTGTTTAAGTCGTTTACGCTCTGCCTACCCTATTAGGGATAGAGGCGTGATTATATGTATATATGTATGTATAAAATATTTTCTTCCATGCTGGACTGGGAGAGATAGAAAAACATAGAATGTTCCAGCTGCCCTTCCTCCCGGGCATGCTGTTGAAGTCAGCAAAAGGGACTCGAGGGTTACAGTGTATTGTACTTTAGGCGATGGGCTGACAACCTGTCACTATAGCAATACATATTACAATCTAAAATTGCCCTCAATTTTTGTCAGACGTGGCGAAAGCGCCTTTTACGAGGCGTTAAACGCTCTGCCTACCCCATTAGGGATAAAGGCGTGATTATATGTATATATGTATGTATCCATGCTATTCTGGAATATCGCCCAGTGGTCCAAGGTTTTTAAGTTATTGCGCAATCACTTTATAGTTGCTTCTAGATTTTGATTCTAGATTTTATTGGAGATACTCGTACCGACATTCGAATTATTTTATACCAGCGACCCGCCCCGGCTTCGCACGGAAATTATCAGTGTTTCTCTACTATATTATGCATGTATTATATCCATTAAAAGGAAACGCATCAAAATCCGTTGCGTAGTTTTAAAGATTTATGCATACATTACATAGAGATATAGGGACAGAGAAAGCGACTTTGTTTTATACTATGTAGTGATAATATGAAAGAAAGTAAATAATAAATTCGTTTCTGGCGGGACTCGAACCTGCGTCTTTGGAATGCTGATCCATCACTCTACCAACTGAGCTACAGAAACTGTAGCGGGAGTGACGAATTTATCATAGTCTTTCTTATTCACACGTCATTTCTTTCTTTCATATTATATGAAAGAAAAATAGCACTCTGAGTGCTATAATTCTCAAAATCAAATTATTGTAATGATTCCATTACTAGTAATCGAATGTTCATTCATCATTGGACTGAAAAATTTCTTCGGAATGATTTCGATTCATTCGGGTATTTATTTCTTTCGATTATTCATGAACTTTATGAATATCGAATGAATCATTCGAATTATCATGCGGATATCAAAGTGTCAAGTTGACTTTATTAAAAGCGTAAAAGTTATTTTATTACTAAATGAAGATCACACGCGGCGGGCGGTGTTGTGTCATTTTCACTCTCCATGAAGAAAACTATCGTAAAGAGTCGAAACGTAGAGGTCTAACACCTCCGTTAAACAAACAAGTGAGTAGTCGTTAATTTATCAGTGTAAAAAAATATTTCTATGTGCGCTCCTCAGGTATTTTGATTTTATTGTTCTCAGGTTGTAGTGCACATTTATTTTTGGTAATTTGCTTTTCATTCGATTAATCGTTTTGATTCGAATGTTTTTTTTTTCATTCGAATATTTCGAATAGTCATTTTCCATAATCGAAGTATCGTACAAGGACGAATTAAGTTTAGTTAGTAACTACGTAACCAAGTATTGTTTAAGGAAAATAAACCTATTCCTACATAACTGGTATCGTACAAGGACGAATTATGTTTAGTTAGTAACTAGTTACGTAGCTCCGGTTTCGTAGGCGGCGTAGCTCCGGTTTCGTAGGCGGCCGAAGGGAATTATTCAAATGACGAGCTATTCGAATGAATCATTCATTTTGATTCGCCCATCTCTATTCTAGATATAAAGGCTGTCCAACGCGATCTGTGATCGCAATTCACAATTCGACGCGGTAACGCGGCAAGTGTGATGGGCACTTTTGTGCCGAGGGGGACACGGGGCGGGTCATTTGAGTGACCTTTAGATTTAATATTTTAATTTTATTACATACATACATATAATCACGCCTTATCCCTGATGGGGTAGGCAGAGCGTAAACGACCTAAACAAAGGTCGTTCCACCACAGCTGACAGTTTTGAGAGTTATTTAAGATATATATGTATGTAGGTATATTGCTGTAGTGACAGGTTTGCAGCCCATAGATTCGATTCACTCAGTCCAGCATGGAAGAAATTAAATTTCGCATAGTATATTGTACTACCGGATGTAAGGGACAGCGTCCCGCAAACTGATAGAGATTGCTCAGTCAAGGAAACTGAACAACGGGCCCCGGTAAATTATTTCGGGAGATGAGTAAAAAAATTGTCCGGCCCATACAAAATGACCGCCTCAATCACACAATATGCAGTATGGAGAACCATATTGTTTTGTCACTTCCTGAAAAAAAAAACCTGTTGATAGTTATTCAGTTACGTTGACTGAGCAAGTCATCAGTTTGCGGGACGCTGTCTCTTACAGCCCGTATATTGTCTACTCATGACATGACATCACGCTAACAAATCAGAGGTTTCTCTGAGTCAGACAGCAGTAAAAATCCGTGGTCTAGTGGTTTAAGCCATGGGCTCACTACCATAGAGGTCTTGGGTTCGATTCCTGAACACAAAGTTGATATTTCTTAATTTATCACCTTGTGAGACAACGCAGGGTAAATCATTTGATTGTCTGAAAGAATTAGGGACTGTGCTTCGGAGGGCACGTTAAGCCGTCGGTCCCGGTCTTTGGTAGTGGGAGGTACATACTCGTTCGTAGTCACTTGTTTAAGTTATTACGCGACTGTCAAGGAATGTTTATTTAATTTATTTTATTTTAAATATCGCGACAAGCTTTTATAGGTATTATGTAAATTGTGTATGTGTTGTAAACTGACAAGTCATAACCCTGTAGACGACAGATGGCGCTACATCAAGAAACACAAGTTCTGAAACGCGGTATCGAAGTTTTCTCAGCGATCTGCAGATATACAAGTTCCAAACTTGTCCGTTTGGACTTAGATCACAACACCCGACCAGGAAGGAAGCCTACCCTTTCCCGACCAACATGACTAAGTCAATTGGATACAACAATTTACTTCTAAAACATACATACATATAATCACGCCTATATCCCTACTGGGGTAGGCACTGCGTAAATTACTTAAACAAAGGTCGCTCCGCCACGTCTGACAAAGTTTTGAGGGTTATTTAAGATAGATTTGTAGGTTTGCACACTATATTTGTAAATAACATTTCTTTTGTGTTTATGCAATATATATTGCTGCAGTGACAGGTTGTCAGCCCATCGCCTAAATTGCAATATACAGAAACCCTCGGATTCCTGAGCTGGCTTTTACAGCATGCCCGGGAGGAATTGCAGCCGGCACATTCTATGTTTTTCTCTCGCCAGTCCAGAATGGAAGAAATTGCTTCTAAAACCAGACTTATAGTATCCTCGAACCAGGGGATTTAACTGTATGGTTTGAGAAAGCCCGATGGTGTAGTGGATAGGTCCACCGCCTCCTAAGCAGGAGGTCGTGGTTCAAATCCTACCACGTACCAATGTGTTTTTCGGTTTTCGAATTTCATGTGTATGTTTATTCGGTGTTTTTTCCGTGCTTCGGAAGGCACCTTAAACCTTTGGTCCCGGATAATATCGTTTAATACCATAGATATTAGTCGTTAAGCCATGACAGAGGCCAATGCTGCATTGGCGACTTGAAAACTCTGACCTAATCTAGGATTGGGTCTGGTTTCCCTTCTGGGTTGCGGAGGTCAGATGGCAGTCGCTCTGTCTAAAAACCAGTGCCCTCGTTAAATCCCCTAGATTAGGTAGCCGACCCCGTGAGATACGGGATAAGGCTAGCGAGATAATGATGATGGTTTGTTTGTTGCAGGAGCTCCCGAAGTATGAACCACCAGCGTCGATGCCGCCGGTGTCCAGTACACTCTACCTCTCCTCCTGCTCCGTCGACGTCGCTACAACTACCCAGGCTGACGAGGTATGTCACTGCCGTGGTCGGTATGTCACTGCCGTGGTCGGTATGTCACTGCCGTGGTCGGTATGTCACTGCCGTGGTCGGTATGTCACTGCCGTGGTCGGTATGTCACTGCCGTGGTCGGTATGTCACTGCCGTGGTCGGTATGTCACTGCCGTGGTCGGTATATAACTGCCGTGGTCGGTATGTCACTACCGTGGTCGATTAGACACAGAAGTGGTTGATATGCCACCCTCTATCTCTCCTCCTGCTCCTTCGACGTCGCTATAACTACACAGGCTAACGAGGTATGTCACTGCCGTGGTCTTTATGTCACTTACCTGGTCGATATGTCACTACCGTGGTCGATATGTCACTAACCTGGTCGCTATGCCACTACCGTGGTCGATTGGTCACAGAAGTGATTGATATGCCACCCTCTACCTCTCCTCCTGCCCCGTCGACGTCGCTACAACTACGCAGCCTAACGAGGTAAATCTCTACCGTGGTCGATTTGTCACAGCCCTGGTTGATATGCCACCCACCACCGTGGTCCTCCTGTTCCGTCGAAGTCGCTGCAATTACCCAGGCTAACGAGGTAAGTCATTACCGTGGTCGCTATATCACTACCGAGGCTGATTTGTCACTACCGTGGTCGGTATGTCACTACCTTCGTCGATTTGTCACAGCCCTGGTTGATATGTCACCCACCACCGTGGTCCTCCTGCTCCGTCGACGTCGCTATAACTACCCAGGCTAACGAGGTAAGTCACTGCCGTAGCTGATTTGTCACAACCTCGGACAATATATCACCAACCTGGTTGATTTGTCACAGCCGTAGTTGATATGTCACCCACCACCGTGGTCCTCCTGTTCCGTTAAAGTTGCTCCAACTACCCAGGCTAACGAGGTAAGTCACTACCATGATCGCTATGTCAAAACCATGATCGCTTTGTCACTACCGTGGTCGATTTGTCACAGCCGTGGTTGATTTGTCACAGCCGTGGTTGATATGCCATCCACCACTGTGGTCCTCCTGTTCCGTCGAAGTCGCTACAATTACTTACGTAGTCGCTGCCACTACCGTGGTGATTTGTCACAACCGTGGACAATATATCACCAACCTGGTCGATGTGTCATCACTCATCACCGTCGATTTATTACAGAAGTGGTTGATATGCCACCCTCTACCTCTCCTCCTGCTCCGTCGACGTCGCTACAACCACAGAAGAGTAAAAGCTACAACGCTCAAATCAGTGGCTACAACTACCCAGGCTAACGAGGTAACTACCGTCACTACCGTGGTCGGTATGTCACTACCGTGGTCGATTTGTCGCAGCCCTAATTGACATGCCACCCACCACTGCGGTCCTCCTGTTCCGTCGAAGTCGCTACAACTACCCAGGCTAATGAGGTAAATCACTACCGTGATGGCTATATCATTACCGTGGTCGATTTGTCACGACTTTGATGTGCGGTTGATATTCCACCCACCACTGTGATCCTTCTGCTCCAACGTCGCTACAACTAACGAGGTATGTCATTACCGTGGACAATCGAAGTTTTACTACAAATTAATTCAGTAACTTTATAATAATAAGATTATGAGAGTGTGCGCCCCGTGAATATTTGCAGATTATTTTGTATGTTGCATCCTCTATTTTCATCCACAGACGTGTATGTCACCGGAGAAGGCAGGGTCCTTCCAGTCGGTTGTGTCAGCCCCGCCGGAGCCTCGCGAGCGACCCTCCAGCCTGCAGATAGAATTGCCTCTAGCTTCGGTGAGTTTAGTACTGTGTTGCATTCATAGATGGCGGTGTTAGTTCATTGTATGTCATCTGAGAAAGCAGGGTCTCTCCAGTCGGTTGTGTCAGCCCCGCCGGAGCCCCGCGAGCGACCCTCCAGCCTGCAGATAGAATTGCCTCTAGCTTCGGTGAGTTTAGTACTGTGTTGCATTCATAGATGGCGGTGTTACTTCATTATATATCATCTGAGAAAGCAGGGTCTCTCCAGTTGGTTGTGTCAGCCCTGTAGAGCCCCGCGAGCGACCCTCCAGCCTGCAGATAGAATTGCCTCTAGCTTCGGTGAGTTTAGTACTGTGTTGCATTCATAGATGGCGGTGTTAGTTCATTGCATGTCATCTGAGAAAGCAGGGTCTCTCCAGTCGGTCGTGTCAGCCCCGCCGGAGCCCCGCGAGCGACCCTCCAGCCTGCAGATAGAATTGCCTCTAGCTTCGGTGAGTTTAGTACTGTGTTGCATTCATAGATGGCGGTGTTAGTTCATTGCATGTCATCTGAGAAAGCAGGGTCTCTCCAGTCGGTCGTGTCAGCCCCGCCGGAGCCCCGCGAGCGACCCTCCAGCCTGCAGATAGAATTGCCTCTAGCTTCGGTGAGTTTAGTACTGTGTTGCATTCATAGATGGCGGTGTTAGTTCATTGCATGTCATCTGAGAAAGCAGGGTCTCTCCAGTCGGTCGTGTCAGCCCCGCCGGAGCCTCGCGAGCGACCCTCCAGCCTGCAGATAGAATTGCCTCTAGCTTCGGTGAGTTTAGTACTGTGTTGCATTCATAGATGGCGGTGTTAGTTCATTATATGTCATCTGAGAAAGCAGGGTCTCTCCAGTCGGTTGTGTCAGCCCCGCCGGAGCCTCGCGAGCGACCCTCCAGCCTGCAGATAGAATTGCCTCTAGCTTCGGTGAGTTTAGTACTGTGTTGCATTCATAGATGGCGGTGTTAGTTCATTGTTTGTTACTTGAGAAGGCAGGATATCTCCAGTCGGTCGCGTCAGCCCCGCCGGAGCCTCGCGAGCGACCCTCCAGCCTGCAGATAGAATTGCCTCTAGCTTCGGTGAGTTCAGTACTGTGTTGCATTCATAGATGGCGGTGTTAGTTCATTGTTTGTTACTTGAGAAGGCAGGATATCTCCAGTCGGTCGCGTCAGCCCCACCGGAGCCTCGCGAGCGACCCTCCAGACTGCAGATAGAATTGCCTCTAGCTTCGGTGAGTTCAGTACTGTGTTGCATTCATAGATGGCGGTGTTAGTTCATTGTTTGTTACTTGAGAAGGCAGGATATCTCCAGTCGGTCGCGTCAGCCCCACCGGAGCCTCGCGAGCGACCCTCCAGACTGCAGATAGAATTGCCTCTAGCTTCGGTGAGTTTAGTACTGTTTTGCATTCATAGATGGCGGTGTTAGTTCATTATATGTCTCCTGAGCAAGGGTATCTCCAGTAGGTCGTGTCAGCCCCGCCAGAATCCCGCGAACGACACTCCAGCCTGCAGATAGAATTGCCTCTAGCTTCGGTGAGTGTACTTTATTGCTCTAGTGACAGGTTGTCAGCTCATCGCCTAAATTACAATGTACTGAACCCTTAGCTGGTTTTTACAGCATGCGTCAACATATTCTCTCCCAGGCCTACGGGAAATAATCTTCTTTCATACTTGAAAGAAGATTATTTAATTTAAGATTATGTGAGTAAGTCTGTCATGGCGGAGCGATATTTGTTTGGGTCGTTTGCGCTCTGCCTAACCCATTAAGGATAAAGGCGGGATTATATGTAATAATCTTAAATACTTCTAAAACCTAATGCGTTTTTTGCAACAGCAAGTAGGCGCGTACCTGTCAGCGATGTCGCCGACGGAGCAGGAGGAAGATTCCCTGCTGACGCTCTCGTCGGTGACAGCGCGACCTCTGTTGGCCGCTTCCAGAAAGCTTCGGCCACCGCCTGATAGCAGCGCTGAGTAAGTATCCTACTGCCTGCGCCAATTCCGCATGGAACTTTATTAAGGGGCTTCCCGGGCTAAAAGGGCGCCCTCATCAGTCAAAAAATCATAGTCTTTTCCAAACTCTCACGGTTATCATAATAATAATGATAAAGACGGGAAATTTACCATGGTTTTATCGTAGTTTTATAATTTAAATATCGGACACTAATACAAAAATGGAAATCCACGGTAAATTTCCCGTCTTTAATCATCAAAAAATCATAATGCACTGAAAACACAATCAATCGAAAATCACGTAGATCTGATTGAGGTTAAAGCAATGAAGGTCATTTAGAACCTCATAAA
Organism: Scrobipalpa costella; assembly: GCA_949820665.1. Lineage (NCBI taxonomy): Eukaryota > Metazoa > Arthropoda > Insecta > Lepidoptera > Gelechiidae > Scrobipalpa > Scrobipalpa costella. The sequence continues at coordinate 7,447,308 of OX463322.1, read as the reverse complement.
GTTGTAACCTACAGTTCGTTGTAGTTACAGATAGAAAATTTGCGTAAAACGGCCTCCTGTAGCACTTTTGCTATCTGTAACTGTAGTAAACACTGAATTATTAATTTATAATGCTTAAAATAAACTTCAGTACCTTCACTTCAATCTGATCTACCGGATTTTCGATTAATTTCGCTTTTAGTGAGTAATGATTTTTTGATTGCTGAGGGCGCTGGCGTGCACAGGAGACCACACTAGGACGTTGCAGCAGCGGAGCGGCGCAACACTGCACGACAAATGATTCTTTGTATGAAAATGTATGAGAGGTACCGCACTGAAGCAGCACAGGAGCTGCAGCGGAGCGGCGCGACACTTAAGTTAATACGTTTTGTCAGTTTTGTCGCGCAGTGTTGCGCTGCTGCAACGTCGTGCCGCGCCGCGACTCTCCGGTCTGCTGCAGCTACGCCATAGTGCGGTCTATCATTGGTGATCAAAATGAGTAGGAGAATAATTGTGGAAAATCTGAAATATCTTTCGATACAACAGCCCGCCGCGCTCATAAGTAATCTATGATTTAGTTTAGGTGGGTAGTTCTCCTTTACGAAAATGCTTTGACAGAATTTATTATCACTATTACATAAAAACTGATTTATTTTTAAAATATAATTAATTGACCCACATCCAAAAAGCTATAATATTATTCACAGTTAAATGCTTGTAGCTGTAAAATTATTCTAATGTAATGTTTTATCGCGGAACATACTCGTGTCATTTCCGTCAATCAGGAGAACGACTTAGGGTCGGATCGATTAAATTTTTTTAATTTGTCTTCCTTTGGAAATGAAAATACTGGCGCTGAACTAAGCCATTTTATTTTAAAATTACAGTAGCACAGCGCCCCCTGACGGTGGTTACGGCTGGGTGGTGGTGCTGGGCGCGTTTATGGTGCAGTTCTGGGTGGCGGGGCTGTTCAAGTCCTATGGAGTGTTGTATGTGGAGATCATGGAGACGTTTCCTGATTCATCAGAGTCAGTTGCTAGCTGGATACCGGCTGCTCTTTCTACGCTATGTCTCGCGTTAGGTAAGTTCCTTTTAACTGTCTCCGCGGTTTAGTGGTCAGAGCCATGGGTTCGATTCCCAGGGGGAAACACAAAGTTGATATTTGTCAATTTATCCCTTTTACGAGTTTTTTTTTTAAAATTTATTATTTATTTATTAGTTACAAAAATATGTTGGGTTTGGACAATGCAGGCGAATTCACCTGATTATCTGGAAAAAAAGATTCTGATCTTCGGAGGGCACGTTAAGCCGTCGGTCCCGGTCGCTGTCTTTGATAGTGGTCGATAGACAAACCATGTCAGAGGCCTATTAGCTGTGGTACTAGGCGGTTTAAAAACTTTGATTCTAGATTATCGGGTGGATTGACTCGATACCCACACGACAGGAGAAGAATTTTCTTTTCTTTCACCCACAGGTTGCCTGGAAGAACTTGCTACCTTAGCAATAAGGCCGCATGATGTACTTGTCTTTTGTTGTTATCTGTTGTGGTGTATGATTTGTTTTCTTGCGTGCAATAAAGCATTTTTATCTTATCTTGGTAATTTACGCTCTGCCTACCCCATCAGGGATAAAGGCGTGATTATGTTCGTATATACAATACAATACAATACAAAATTCTTTATTGCACAAAGAAACACATACAACAGAAATAAAAAGGAACAAACGTGACAGTACAATATAGGCGGCAACCTTTGGGTATAGAAATATATAATTTGTTTCTTTTTCCTTTCAGCGCCTCTATCATCAGCTCTTTGTGAGAAGTACTCCTGTCGTCTGGTGGTCTTCATTGGAGGGCTGTTCTGCGCGACCGGACTGGCTCTCAGTTTCCTCAGCACACAACTGTTTCATCTGCTGCTCAGTTTTGGAGTTATGACTGGTAAGTAGTCCTTCCAATGTATGTTGTTTTAGCAATAAGGCCGCCTATATTGTACTGTCACGTTTGTTCCTTTTTATTTCTGTTGTATGTGTTTCTTTGTATTGTATTGTATGTTACCCGAATACCGTATCCATCTGCAGGGCAAAGGAATCCCTCCCCTTTAGATTTACTTTTATAAATTATTATTATTATTAACATTAAGCTCTCCTCTCACCAAAGGTCCAGCTGAAAATCATCGCTGTGGTCCAGAGCCACAGCTTTTTGCTGAGCTGACCGCCTTTTATGCGCCTACAAATTTGTCTTTTTATAGCTAAGTTCTTTGTTTAATGTATGTTTTTGATTTGTTTTTTTAATTTAATTTAATTGTTTTTTATGTCCTTGTGATTTGTATTGGTGCTAAATAAATGTTTTATCTATCTATCTATCCAACCGATCTGCGCGGGACTAGATTTTAGTGCCCAAGTGTTTGCGCTACACACACTATGTTCCTTCAATCTCTTATTCTGATGGAACAGATTGAATGACACGACCAGAGAGAAAACAGGTGCAGGACCGACTATTTACGTGACCATCCGACAGCATGGAATATCTTTCTTCTCGGACAAACAGATGATCAGCCTACACTGACCTAACCAAACTAGAAACAACAAAGTCATTGTCTCCCGCCAGGAATCGAACGCCGGGTCATGAGCCCATGGCACAGATCGCTAAACCACGGAGGCTGTTCGTCTGTAATAAAGCCTCAAATGTCTTTGAATATTGATGTTACAAAAGTGAGAGAGATGACAAACTCCAAAAAAAGCTTCTTCTTCATCTTAGCTAAATTCAAGTCAAATCGATAAACCCTGGTGTCAGAGTTTTTTGAAACGGCCATTATATTAGCAGAGCTACTAGGCCTCTGACATGGATTGACCGCTGTCAAAGCCTTCGACCGGGACAGACGGCTTAACGTACCCTCCGAAGCACGGAATCCATTTACTTTTCAGACAATCAGGTGATTTCGTCTGCAATGTCCTAACCAGAGTGGGGAAAACGGCACAAGGTGATAAATTGACAAATATCAACGTTGTGATCCTGGGAATTGAACCCAGGACCTCCGGATAGTGAAGCCATGGCTCTGATCGGTAGACCAAGGTGTTAATGAATGCATCTTTTCAGGTATTGGCGGTGGTCTGTCGACGACTCCTGGGATTGTCATCGTTTCGCAGTACTTTGATAAACATAGGTACGTATTTTTTAGTTTATTTGCTTCTTCCGTGCTAGCCTTTGAGCAAGAGAAAAACAGAATGTGCCAGCTGCATCCCCACGCCGCAACATGACACGCTGTAAAAACCAGCTAAGGGATTCGAGGGTTTCAATACTGTAATTTAAGCAATGGGCTGACAACCAACAATTTATAGAAACTAAGTATTTACATCATAATCGTCTGTAATAACCCTCAAACTTGTCAGACGTGGCGGAGCAACCATTGTTTAGGTAGTTTTCGCTCTGTCTACCCCATTAGAGATAAATTCGTGGCTTTACGTATCTATTTTTTAGTTTATTTGCGATGGGACAGTTCTTGATTCTAGAGGACAGCGTCGACAATGGAGCGAGTTCTCTTAGATCTAACGTCTGATCGTGTTAGGCCCTTGTAAACCATGTCACCACTTATGATTGTCCCGCCATTTACCGGGTGGTGTGAAACTACCCACGAAAATGGTCAATTTTCCCCAAAAAAATATATACATACATACATAAAAAAGGCCCTCTTTCCTTAGTTTTTTTATGAAAAGGTTAGGTTTCCGTCCTAAAGTTTGGTTAGCAATTTTATTTACTCCCTGTAAACCTAAGTAAGTATAAACGTAGCAAAAGAAGACCTAATTATTTACGTATTTCAGAGCTCTTGCCAACGGTATTTGCGTGAGCGGCACAGCGGCTGGTAGCTTCGTGTTCCCGATGCTGATTGAGAAACTCGTTGGCTCCTACGGGCTGCATGGAACTGTGTTGCTACTGGGTAAATTCTTCTTCCTTAAAATATGAGAATAACTTAAAGATGAAGCCATTGAAGATTTTAGTAAAGGGCCTGGCATAAAATCAATTTTTTTGCGGCCACTGATGAAACAACAGCGTCCCGCAAACTGATAGGGGTCAGTCTATGATACTGAACAACTTCCACCAGGATTTTTTTAGAAGTGAAAAAAAATATGGTTTGTTCATACAAAATGTTCACATGGATCGGACATTTTGTATGAAAAATCCAAAAGACCTCCTGGTTTAATTTCATATGGAATTTATTCTGATACGAAATGGCGATGGGCTGGCAACCTGTAATTACAATACACATTACAATCTAAAATCAAAATCAGACGTGATGAAAGCGCCTCTTACGAGGAAGTTTACGCTCTGCCTACCCCGTAAGGGATAAAGGTCATTTTATGTTTGTATGTATGTATTCCACAGGCGGCGGAATGCTACACGTGTGCGTGGCCGCGTGTCTGTACCGCCCGCCGCCATCTTGTCGAGAGAGAAGTGCCACGCCAGCCACCACTACCACTGAAAATAGTACGCTGTTAAACGATCTACAGACTGGTAGGTACATTGTGGGGGTACCCACAACATTGGTACCGGTTCCTTGGGTTCACAACTTAAATAAATCTTGACTTAAATTGTTGCCGTCCCTTTCTGTTCTCTCACGATAGAAAATGACAGGTATACACTTGTCATTTTCTTCTTCTGTCGAGTGGGTATCGAGTCTATCGACCCGATGAACCCTGGTGTCAGAGTTTTTAAACCGCCTAGTTGCACAACTATTAGGCCTCTGACATGGTTTGAGTAACGACCACTATCAAAGACAGCGACCGGGATCGGCGGCTTAATGTGCCCTCCGAAGCACGAAATCTTTTTTTCTTTTCGGACAAGCAGGTGATTCAGCCTGCAATGTCCTAACCAAACTGGGGAAAAATTCACAAAGTGATAAATTCTCAAATATCAACTTTGTGTTTCCCCCCCGGGAATCGAACCCAGGACCTCCGGATCGGGAGTCCATGGCACTAGCCACTAGACCACGGAGGCAGTGATAATGATAGAATGATAGAAAATGACAGGTATAGACTTGTCACATTCATTTCGTACACTTTCAATGATCTGCTTTCTTGAAGCTTTCTTAAATTACCAGCGACATCTCTTAGCTAGTGGCGTTACTACCTATATTTTTATTGCAGGCAAAACGGAAACCGGCTCTATGAAAGACAAGGACAACCGTCTCCTGCATCTTTTCCAGATGGACAATGAGCTGACTCTCAACCAGAAAAACATTCTTATGAATGAGGATCGGAAAAACAATTTCATTACTGAGATCATACATCCCAGCCTCATTGAGGTGAGTGTGATTCATCTCCCTAGCCTTATCCCGTATTTCACAGGGTCCTACCTAATCTAGGAGATTGAACGAGGGTCTAGTTTTCACACAGAGCGATTGCCATCTGACCTCCACAAGCCAGAAGGGAAACCAAATCCAATCCTATATTAGGCTAAAGTTTTCAAGCCACCACTTAGCACTGGCCTCTGACATGGCTTAACGACCAATATATATATATATATATATATATATATATTATTAAACTAAAGTACATTTTTATAACTAATATCTACTCGCCAAACTTAAAAGTTTTATGTCGAGATACGCCTTAATGTAATTTCTTACACCTACCTTAAATTAACAGCATGCTTATAAAAATATATGTATATATATATACCTACGGTATTAAACGATATTAACCGGGACCAACGGCTTAGCGTGCCTTCCGAAGCACGAAAAAAGCGCCGAATAAACGTACATATGAAATTCGAAAACCGATAGACACATTGGTACGTGTTGGGATTCGAACCACAACCTAATTGTGTATAAAAATTAGTGTTCTCCCTTCCCGTCCCGTCCCATCCATCACTCCCGTCCTTCTATTCCTATAGTTCCGTTGCCTGGAACACAGAAGTAGGTAGAATAGGAATAGGTAGACACAAGCAAATCAGTGTTTTGCTAAACAGGGCAAAACGTTTATGCTGAGCTATAGCCCTTTTGGTTTACTGCGACACACACAACCATTTGTTTGTTTTGTATTTATCGTCTATGTTTGTCTTTTTAATTTGATGTTTGTTTTATGTTTCTTTAAATGTTTACTTTTGTCTTTATAAAATAAATAAATTTATTATCTATCTATCTATCTATCAAAGGAGAGTTTCCAAATAATCCAACCATTCACATTTCTGAGGCATCATCAGGAGATAGACCATCCAATGCAGATAGCAGTGGACAAGTGAGTTGATCTCCTGAAGTTATGTTGCCCCGTGGAGAGGCTAAACGCGTTGAGTAGATTCGGTGGTAGTGGTGCAAGTACCATTGCCTGTGCATGTGCATTTATTTGCGATGTACTTTCTTCCATGCTGGACTGGGAGCGAGAAAAAAACATGTAATGTGCCAGCTGCATTCGCTTCAGGGCAGGCTGTAAAAAATAGCTAAGGAATCCAAGGGTTTTTGTATATTGCAATTTAGGCGATAAGCTGACAACCTGTGTCTACAGCAATACACGTACACATCTATCTTAAATGACATTAAAAATGTTGTCAGACGTGGCGGAGCAAACTTCGTTAAGGTCGTTTACGCTCTGCCTACCCCATTAGGGATAAAGGCGTGATTATACTAGGTTTAAGGGACAGCGTCTCGCAAACTGATAGGGGTTGCTCAGTCAACGAAACTGAAGTGAACGATGATTTCATGAGATGAAAATGAAATTCGATATTTCCATACAAAATTACCATCTCGATCAGACAATTTGTGTGGAAAAGCTAAATTTCTTTTCACTTCCTGTAAAAAAAACTGCTGACAGTTATTCAGTTACGTTGACTGAGCAACCCGTATGTCCCTTACACCCCGTATGTATGTATGTATTTTTTTTGGATGTAGCTAAATTAATTATGTTTATTTTTGGCAGGTGGCAGTGAGGCCTCCACTTCATCATCAAAATTCTGACTCCGAGGATTCTGAAGTCCTGGATGTGTTAGGGGTTGTTGGTGAGTTTTTAATTTTACAGCTGTGTTCTTCTATATCTGACCTCCACAACCTAGAAGGGAAACCAGACCCGATCCTAGTAATCTAGGTTTTTGCCAGGTTAGTGGCCAACCCAACTGAGAGTTTTCAAGCAGCCAATGCAACCATCGGCTTAACGTGCCTTCCAAAGCGCGGAAACGCTCGAGTTGCTATACCACTACAGATCACCCAGCCATGACCACGCCAATATTTGTTTGACTTTCGTGTTTGGAATGAATAATGGCTAATGAAAATGACTTACCACTTGACTCACAAGCGCTTTCCAACGCTAATTTTTCCTTAAAAAACTGAAATTGGTACGTGACTATTAGTGTACAGGCACTTTGGCCTTATTGATGACTGTTAGAGAAAACGAAACGGATCGGTTCGTCGTTTGTTGACCACTGACGGTAATAGCCAGACTGAGCTACATTTTTTATACATGATCCAGACGGTAGGCTAATATCGTGACCATGAGTGCATCTGGAGCGGGCGTTTCCATTCTACGTAGTTTTATTTATTCTTATGCCACTGTTTGTCTTCATTTCGACTCATCAAATGCGGAATCTACCTATTTATAATAATGCCTAACTATTTATAATAATATTTTCAGGCCTGCCGCGTGAAGTGGCCAAGCTACGTCTGCGACCGACCAGGTCCTCGTCTATCCTTCACTCTGTCGAGGACTTGTCCACAGACAGTACTTGTGTATACAAGGCTAGCAGAAGAAAGATCAGCAGGTTAGTGCTAGACCCTCATTAAGCAAAAAAAAATAGCCTGCATTGTACTAACAAAGGAAAAATCACATAAAATTATAAATTGAGAAATATCTGATTTGTGTTCCCCCGGCATCGGATCTCCGGATCCAAAGCTGAAATATATATTTGCGTTAAGGGTTGAACTATATAATTATGTACGAGCGGAACCCAACTATCTACTTCCTATCCTTTTCTGACACTCGATACCGTCGTGGGAGCGTAATCAACTAGGTGAAAGGCAGCACTGCCAAAAGCACAGGCGGATTAAGCCTGACAAGTGCTGCAAAATCTGGTCGAAGTCCAGGTTTAAAATGCTATTCTGTTTTTCAGATCCATGTACATAAAACCGCCACTAGCTCCACTTCGGATACAAAACAATCTGTCAGAACCTGTCATTAAACAGCCCGGCATGGAACTTAACATCCAGAAGGAGGTAGAAGTGAAACAGAAAAAAGGATGCATAGAGAAGGTGTCTAGGTAAGAAAAGAGAGCTATAACCAACTATCTTTATATACAATACAAGATACTTTATTGCACAAAGAAACACAAATACATACAACAGAAAAGTAAGGAACAAAACAGTACAATATAGGCGGCCTTATTGCTAAAGCAGCAATTTCTACCAGGCAACCTTTGGATATTATTAAGTTCATCTTAATACTTAAACAATATAAATACTACTAAATAAATACATAACTAAAATAAACTAATATATGTATATTTACAATAAACTAAAACATATTATGCTAATGGGAGATAGGATAAATAACTAATTATTATTCTCTAAGAAGAACTTTCTTGTTCGCTCTTTAAATGTCTCAATAGACGGTGCTTGTCGAACATTTTCGGGAAGGGAATTCCACAATTTGACTGCTCTGACCGTGAAAGATTTTCCGTAGAAGTCCGTTTTGTGGGAGGGTAAGTTTAAAATTAAAGTTTTATATAGAACTTGTCCACATAAAATGCATAGTCCAATCTCGCCAGGTGAAGTTAAAAAGTGCAAAAAATTAAGAAAAGATTTGAAGTGGAAACTGTAACAAATATATTTTTAGAATAGTATTGAAAATACCTGACTGACTCTACCGCTAAAGGAAATTGCAGGTTCTTATATAATATCGGCTGTTAGAAGTCCAATAATGAGAATATTTACGTTATTTTAAACAAAAGAAAAAGTTACATAGCGTGCAGTGCCATTTTTTTTACAAAAAAATAGAGGACATTCTCAGTTCAAGCGCATACCATTCGGCGTTACAAACGGTGTAGCTGTATTTCATGAACAAACAATGGCTTAACGTGCTCACCGAAGTAAAGAACAGAGGATTGGGTCATTGAGCGAGAAAATATCACAAAGTGAGTTAAGTTAGTTATGTGGTTGGTATAGGTGACAATTGTGTTCTTTGTAGTCCTCTGTGAGAATCGAACCCCCTGTTGGCTCCTAGAGCAGCCCAGCTATCGGTGAATGTTGAGTTGATTCAGACTGTTCTTGTCCTAACCACACTGGGGAAAATTTCACAAAGTGATAAATTGACAAATATCCCCCCTGGGAATCGAACCCAAGACGGATCGTGAGCTCATGGCTCTGACTACTAGACCACGGAGGCAGTTATGAGATATGAGGAGTGATGATATTGATGATTGTCATTTCTTCTTTGCAGATATCTGGACGTGTCCCTTCTCAAGTCATGGCGGTTTGGGTTGCTGTGTGCCTCTGTGGCGCTCATGTCTTGTGGCTCACCTTATGCTTTATATTACTTGCCAGCTTATACCGTCGCGGTGGGACATAGTAAGAGCGCTGCAGGTAAAATCAATTTTATAAAATTTCAAAATCAGTTTTAGAATAAAGGTATTTCTATTAGAAGAAGAAGGTTTTTTCTATTAGATATGACAACATAATGAAATAGTAGTTTTAGTAATTCAACTAATTTGCCATTTTTGAATGTGTTTCTGGATAAAAAGACTTTGTTTACCTTTATTCTAAAACTGAGTTTGAAATACTATAGAGGCATTTTTTTTGGCTGTGTGATGACGGATGGGAAAAGGCTTTAACTAGTTTGGAAGTTGTTTATATACAGATCGCTGAGAAAACTTCGATACCGCGTTTCAGGACTGTTGTTTCTTGGTGTGGCGTCATCTATGTGCGCTACAATTTCAATGTTTCACTAAAATAATTACTACATTACGTTACGCGAGTAACGCGAGTGAAGCGAAGCGAGCACGAAATATTTGGAAAAACTAATCATTACACGAGACTAGACGAGAGTAGCTAGCGGTATTTTATTTTTGAATTATTACGTTAAATTATTTTTAATATTTTCCAGGTCGCCTTGTAGCCATAAGTGCAGTGCTGGACTTGATAGGCCGGTTGGGGCTCGGCTGGCTTTGTGACCTGCATCTGTTCTGCAGAAGAAAGGCTTACATCGTCAGGTAATTACCAGAAAGTATATAGTTATGAGGTAAGGACAATACTTGCTTCAGTAATTATTTCACCACCTAAGTAGTAAAATTGTTAAGCTATTGTCTCATCAAGTGGCTTTCCGAGTCAAGTCAAGTCAAGTCGAGAAAACTACTCGATGAACCCTGGAGTTGTTAAACTATTAGTAATAGGTCACAGGCCTCTGACATGGTTTATGTAGGTAACCATGAGAAGACAGCGAGCGGGATGATTGACTAACTGGAGAAAATCACACAAAGGGACAAATATCAAATCGAACTCACAACCTCCGAATCCCATAGCCCAGACACACTACACCACTTCTTGACCATATTCATGACTAAAGAAAGAAAAGGGTTTTTGCTTAGCTACCTAAGGCTCGTATTTATAAAGCGGTATCAAACGTGAGAGCAATATTAAGTATGGATTTGACAAGCCAGTTTGTACTGAAATTACATTTTTGATACAAACTCAAACTCTCTGTCACTCATGAGAGCTGATTATAAATACGGCCCTGAGTATCTTTACTTCTGTTTCCAGTATTCTGGTGGCCGGTGTAGCAGTTCTAACACTGCCCAGTCTGTCATCTTGGTGGGCGTTAGCAGTTGCTTCAGGTAAGATTTTGGTGTATAATAATTTATTTGTATCAGATAGCAGTAGAAATATTGTTAGTAGAAAAGCTTAACGTAATCGATAGTTAGTATACAGGCTGTAAAAAAAAGTACTGCGTTCCTTTAAACCACGTAATGTATTAGTGATATGTATAAAACACACATCAAATAAAATATTTATTAAATTCATTAAACAGAAAGGAGTAGCCCTATCTTTACGGCACGCACACTAAGGCACGGCGGTGTGGCCGGGTGGGCGCGGGGTGCGGTATGGCTCGGGGCGGCGCGGCTGCGTGTACATGTGACGAACGCGGTTGTGTGCGTTCCGTAGGGATGCGCAACTAGTTTTGGTTTTACGAATAATTATTTAATGCGTGTTTTGTTTTGTATATCACTAATACATTACGTGGTTTTAAGGAACGCAGAACTTTTTTTTACACCTGTATAGTTAGTTGGTATAATAATATCATGCTTTGGTAGGCCTATACCTATCCTCCTACACATGTCTAAGATTAGGTCAGACTGCACTAGAACTTCCACGCTGGACTGGGAGAGATAGAAAAACATAGAATGTTCCAGCTGCCCTTCCTCCCGGGCATGCTGTAGAAGACAGCAAAAGGGACTCGAGGGTTGCAGTGTATTGTGATTTAGGCGATGGGCTGACAACCTGTCACTACACATTAGCAATACACATTACAATCTAAAATTGCCCTCAATTTTTGTCAGACGCGGCGAAAGCGCCTTTTACGAGGCGTTTAACGCTCTGCCTACCCCGTAAGGGATAAAGGCGTGATTTTATGTATGTATGTATGTATGCACTAGAACGTAGCTGCAGCGGCGCGGCGCGGCACTGCGAAGCAAATTATTCTTGGTATGACAATGTATGAAATATACCGCATTGCAGCGGAGCGGCGATCTGCAGCTACGTTCTAGTGGGGTCAGACCTCAAAAACTGGCTTGCCGCCGGACAGAACCGTGACAGCAGCGTCTGATCAGTCTTACAACACCCGGTGACATTCCGTCAAATAAAAAATAAGTAATTAGTCTTTTTCAAACTCTCACGGTTATCAGAAAAATTGCCGTTGGTGGCCGTTATTCGCAATTTTTCTTCCTGTTACTACAACGAGCTATGAATCGCTAATTTATAAGGTTCTAAATTATCTTAATTACCATAACTTTGGACTTTGAATGATCTTAATTTACATAATTGGGACTGGTTTCCCTTCTGGGTTGCGGAGGTCAGATGGCAGTCGCTCTGTGTAAAAACCAGTACCCTCATTCAATCTCCTAGATTAGGTGGCCAACCCCGTGAGATACGGGATAAGGCTAGGGAGATAAGGGAGATGATGATGACCATAACTTGATTCTGTTGGACCGGTTCTTCGATTCACTGCGTTTTTAGTGAAATAAGTTTTTTTATTAATATAATAAATTATTAGCTAGTATCGTCACCTTCATAATTATAATGTCCATAACAATTTTTCTTACTGACTGTTTGTATGTCGATTGTCGTTCCGTGAACATAACGCATGAAACTGCGTTCAAATATCAGACACTCATACTAAAAAAGGAACACCGCGGTAAATTTACCGTTCATAATCATAATAAAATTAAAGAATTCGTCTTGAACAATACTTACTGACTTTTCTCTTCCTTCCAGCGGCGTACGGCCTATGTCTGGGTTGCTGGTTTCTGCTAGTGCCAGTATTGTTAGCTGATGCGTTCGGAACTGCTCGCATCGCTTCATCTTACGGGCTAGTGCGGATGTTCCAGAGTATAGCTGCTGTTTCTGTTCCACCAACTGCTGGTAAGCTGTTCTTACGAAATTAATCGTAATTTTCCATGGTTCACCGTAGTTTTTCGTGGTCTCTTTGTGATCAAGACGCATGTTAGTGCGTTAAAATATCGATCACTCATTGTATAAAAGAAATGTCCAGAATACAGGAAGAATTGGGAAGACAAATCGAACGTGAACGAATCAATTTGTATATATATATTAAAATGGCTACAGAGACATCTGTGTTTTATTCATAGAACTTAATATAGTGCTTAGATTGCTAGTCAACCAACTGATGAGGTGATACATCAGAAACATGATAGGTGGCGTTGTGGTATTGATTTATGGCTTATGTCTTATGACACTCATACAAAAATAGAAAACCACGGTAAATTTTTATTTGTTGCGGAAAACAAGAACGACCCAATAAAATCCACTTAAAGCTTCCTATAAGTTAGTAGCCGATAGATGGCGCCACATCAAGTAAAACAAGTTCTGAAACGCGCTATCGACGTTTTCTCGACGATCTGCTGATATAAAATTCGTAAAGTTGAGTTATCGATACAAACGTGTTTTACGGCCCATAAACTGTTTTTTCTTTGCAACTTAGCAGAGGTTCAAATTTCGGAACCGCAGACTGTAACCACACCCTAACAGAAAACATACTTTCTTTGTCCCCAGGTTTACTCCGCGACGTAACTGGCGGCTACTCATGGTGTTTCTACGGCATGGGCTCATGTATGGTGCTAGGTTCGATTCCCGTCATCGCATTCCATATCACCACCAAAAATGAGGACGAAGAGTCTACGACTGATTGAACGAGGTTCAAAATTGTGAAGAAGTAAGCTTTGAGATATTGAAAGAAAGAAGATTTTGAAGAGAAAAAGGCAGTGTACTGCTTGGCAAAAAGAAACCAGATGTTACTTTAAAAAAAAATAAGTATAAAAAGTTTTAATATGGCAACATTAGAGATTGTTTGTATCTATGCTCAAAAGGACTAAGTTCCAGAGCCGTAAAACAAGATATAAAAAAAATATTGTATCTATGTTTGTATCTGAGACCATAAAGTAATACAATGGTAGTAATTCGTAGTTGCAAAAATCACGATTTAACTAAAATAAGTATACCTTTCTTTTTCTATCATGAGAGAATACTAAAGGTCGGCAAAAATGTAGCCAAGCTAGTTACGTCTAGCTTTCTACGAATTTGGTAGCAATATACTAACTGACACTCATGCAAAGAAGTTGTATAAATGTTAGTTCCTTTCCTCAACTTTATTGCCAAAGTTTTACCAAAAAATATGTACTACTTACTTAGTTATTTTTAGGTGAAACATGAAACGAACTATGACTTTCCCATGAAGTCAGAGATTGTAAAATTACCGAAAAATTCTACTTGCCTTTCAAATCATTTGGCGTTAGTAAAAACCTGTGGTAAAAACATTAGAATTTCATCACTACATAGTATAAAACAAAGTCGCTTTCTCTGTCCCTATATCCCTATGTATGCATAAATATTTAAAACTACGCAACGGATTTTGATGCGGTTAAATTTAATGGATAGAGTGTTTCAAGAGGAAGGTTTATATGTATAATACATGCATAATATAGTAGAGAAACACTGATAATTTCCATGCGAAGCCGGGGCGGGTCGTTAGTAATGAATAATGCATTTAAAAATGTAATCTAACTCAGTTCAAATGTATTTGGCTAATAAATCAAATTATAATAATAAACTGCCTACGTGGCTAAGTGGTCTGAGCCTTGGGCTCACGATCCGGAGGTCCTGGGTTCGATTCCCAGGGGGGAGTCCACAAATTTGATATTTATCTGTTTATCACTTTGTGAGATTTTACCCAGTTTGGTTAGGACAATACAGGCTGAATCCACCTGATTGTCTGGAAGAAAATGTATTCCTTATGGTCCTCTGGACCTTGTAGCAAATAATGCGATAAGATAAATAAATGAAATTTCGGGCATCATGTTTTTACATACGCTAACAATACATACAACATTACATAAGAAAGATCTAGGAATGACAAGTATAAAATGATTTTATGAATAAAAAAAAAACATTAGTATTTTCATTTTTAAGTCAACGTAAATGTTCATAATATTTGGATCTGTTCTTCTTTTTTGAAAACAATGTAATGAATAAGTAGGTACATCATAACATAAGTATTATTTAATTAATTGATCAATTTAATTTATTTTAATTTAATTTATTATAAAATTAAACTTAATCGAATTATATATGGACAAATTATTGCTAACATAACTGTAATGTAAATTGGTCTGAAATAAAACATTTTTTTTTTAGGGGAAATGAAAATGTAAATCGCCTTACTGTCTAAACCATAAAGTATGAATTAGTAGAAATATAATCATTCTTTAAGCTTATAAGTAATTAAATTTTAGTTCTTTAAAAACAAAAAATATAAGGAATGTATTTGTATAAATATTTTTTGAATGAGTTTTTAATTCACTTATACTTTTATTTGTTTATCATAGTCAAAATTATGGAAAACTACATACATACATATAATCACGCCTTTATCCCTAATGGGGTAGGCAGAGCGTAAACGACCTAAATAAAGGACGTTTCGCCTCGTCTGACAAAGTTTTGAGGGTTATTTAAGATAGATTTGTAGGTATATTGCTGAAGTGACAGGTTGTCAGCCCATCGCCTAAATTGCAATATACTGAAACCCTCAGATCCCTTAGCTGGTTTTTACAGCATGCTCGGGAGGAATTGCAGCTGGCACATTCTATGTTTTTCTCTCGCTCCCAGGCACGGAAGGATTTTTTTTTTTAAATTAATTTTAGTATTTTTTTTATTTATTAATTTTGCTTAAAAGCATGAAAATAAAGCTTACTAGGTAAGCATGCTTAGTTTACCGGATGTAAAGGACAGCGTCCCGCAAACTGATAGAGATTGCTCAGGCAACGAAACTAAACAACTATCACCAGGAAATTCATTCAGGAGATCAAAAAAGACAAAGTTTTCAAACAAAATAACCACTTCGATCGAACAATTTGTATGAAAAATCTTTTCTTTTTCATACATACATACATAATCACGCCTTTATCCCTAATGGGGTAGGCAGAGCGTTAATGACCTAAACAAAGGTCATTCCGCCACGACTGACAAAGTTTTTTTGAGGGTTATTTAAGATAGATTGTAGATATATTGCTGTAGTGACAGGTTGTCAGCCCATCGCCTAAATTACAATATATTTAAACCCTCGGATCCCATAGCTGGTTTTTACAGCATGCCCGGGAGGAAAAGCAGCTGGCACATTCTATGTTTTTCTCTCGCTCCCAGGCCAACATGGAAGAAAATCTTTTCTTTTTCACTTCCTGAAAAAAAAACCTGGTGGCAGTTGTTCAGTGTCATTGACTGAGCAACCCGTTTCAGTTTGCGGGACACTGTCCCTTACACCCCGTATAATAACATTAAAAAAAATGTAATTAGGGTGCCGATAAACCCATCAGTTAAAAAAAACTCACTAAAAACGCAATGAATCTAAAATCCGATCCAACAGACTCAAGTAATAGTTAATTTTGAACTGCCTTGCTTGTGAACTGCCTCCGTGGTCTAGTGGTCAGAGCCATGGCCTTACGATCCGGAGGTCCTGGGTTCGATTCCCAGGGGGGGGGTTCAAAATTGATATTTGTCAATTTATTAGTTTGTGAGGTTTCCCCAGTTTGGTTAGGACGTTGCAGGCAGAATCACCGGATTGTCCGAAAAGAAAAAGGATTCCGTGCTTCGGAGGGCACGTTAAGCTAGATAGTGGTCGTTACTCAAAACTATGTCAGAGGCCTAATACCTGCGCTACCAAGCGGTTTGAAAACTCTGACCAGGGTTTATCGGGTCGTTGTTCGACTTGAGAATCCATTTGCAAAGAAGAATTTAGAACCTTATAAATTAGCGATTCATAGATCCGTGTACTTACTAACAGGTAGCAAAATTGCTGTTGGTGGCCGTTTATCGCGACTTTTCTACCTGTTACTACTTGAGTCTGTTGGATCGGATTTTCGATTCAATGTGTTTTTTGTGAGTTATGGTTTTTTTTTGTCAAATATTTTGTAACTATAGGGTTAAGTAATATATACCGGGTGTAAGGGACAGCCTTCCACAACCAAAAACACAAAAACTATTTGCATAGCAGCAATTTTTTTTAATTTCCAGAAAGAATTTCCTGGTAAATGTTGTTCAGTTTCGTTGACTGAACAAACCCAATCAGTTTGCGGGACGCTGTCCCTTACACCCCGTTTAGTATTCTCATTGACCAAGATATTTATATTTAAAATACATACTGATAATATATAGGTAGGTGTTGTATTATCTAAATGGAACTTCACTCCGTGGTTTAATGGTCAGAGTCATGGGCTTACGATACGGAGGCCCTGGGTTCGATTCCCGGGGTAGAACACAGAGTTGATATTTGTCAATTTATCACTTTGTGAGGTTCCCCAGTTTGGTTAGGACACTGCAGGCTGAATTACCTTTTTGTCCGAAAAGAAAAAGGATTCCGTGCTTCGGAGGGCACGTTAAGCCGTCAGTCCTGGTTGTAGTCTTTAGTGGTCGTTAGTCAAAACCATGTCAGAGGCTAGCTGAGCTACTAGGGAACTCTGACACCAGGGTTCATCGCGTCGTTGTTCGACTCGAGAATCCACTCGCTAAGAAGATCCAAAATGGTTTAGAAGTAATGTATCGCATTGATTTGAAATCAGAACTCTGGTAAAAGGTTCATAACGCAAGGAACCTGTGGAAGAAGAAAGTATGTGTAAGGGACAGCGTCCCGCAAACTGATGGGGATTGCTCAGTCAACGAAACTGAACAACTATCATCAGGAAATTGTTTCAAAAAATATTGCTTACAAATTGTCTGATCATTTTGTATTTTCCTGGTGAATGTTGTTCAGTATCGTTGACTGAGCAACCCCTATCAGTTTGCAGGACTGGACAGGACAGGACTGTCTCTTACACCCGGTATAATAAATAATAAAATATAGGAATAAAAATATATCGATGTGATCCTTATGTATTCAGTGTTAGACGGTGGAGTAATATTTTTTGATTAAGTACCTATAAGGGCAAACGTATTGGAGTCGATTCAAACGCATACACAACGTTACTAAAATAAGTCTGTAACTGTCATTTTCTGTCGTATCGTGAACTTCTCTCTTCTCTCGTGAAGTTTACTGCCAGTATTTTTATCTTGTCAGTTGGAATTCATTTAAGGTGACGATACTAGCCAAGTGGCGCACCAGTAAAAAAAACACAATTCACTATAAACTCAACAGAACAACGGAAAAGCCGGTCCAACAGAATCAAGGTATAGTAATTAAGATAATTAAAAACCTTACAAATTAGCGATTCATAGTTTGTTGTAGTAACAGGAAAAAAAATTGGCTACAACGTTAATTTTTCTTCCTGTTACTACAACGAGCTATGAATTGCTAATTTATAAGGTTCTAAATTATCTTAATTACTATAACTTGATTCTGTTGGACCGGTGTTTCGATTCACTGCGTGTTTATTGAATTATGATTTATTTACTAATAGGGGCGCCACTTGGTTGGTATCGACTTAAGTAAAAAAAAAAAATTGTGTTCATTCGCAAGGTTTTTTCTTTGACCCAAAGGTTGCCTGGAAGAAATTGCTACCTTAGCAATAAGCCCGCTTATGTTGTACTTGTTTTTTGTTGTGTTGTATGATTTGTATTCTTACGTGCAATAAAGTA
Source organism: Scrobipalpa costella (assembly GCA_949820665.1). Lineage (NCBI taxonomy): Eukaryota > Metazoa > Arthropoda > Insecta > Lepidoptera > Gelechiidae > Scrobipalpa > Scrobipalpa costella. Next base: position 7,429,003 of record OX463322.1, on the reverse strand, counting down.
TTTTTATGTTATGTTATGTTTATTCAGTGGTGGGTTGATTGATACTATATATACTCGATAAACTGTAAGATGGTGGTAGCTGTGACAGATGCAATTCGTATGGATTTTAGATACATTTTCTTTTGTTTTCCTTCTGAATGGCAACTGTTGCAGCTACCATCCTTAATTTTACAGAGTAGAGTTGATGAGAATGTGGCTATTAGGATGGGATGAGGATTTATTACGACTAAAGTTAGAGGATACGGATGAATAATAAAGAGGGTTAATTTTTTTATTTTTTTTTCTAAATCGGATTAATTTATTCATAATTAACTACACATTCACAGTATTCACACGTATTTAAAAAATCATTAATCAAATTCGTCATTAAATATTTCTTTTGATATAATATTTTCATGTCATAATTAAATCTAAAATTGAATTAGGTAACATAATTTTTCTTTTTAAGTAAATAAATGTGTTGAATTTGTTCTTTACATCCTGTTTTAAAAAAAAAATAATTGTCGATAGGCGCGGTCACACTTGCTATGCGCGACACAAAATCCTCATACACGTCCTCTTAATCTTAGAGATATTTTGACCCTATGTTATGTTGATGCGGATAGCGGATGAGGGTATGTAAAAATTCCGGATCATCCGCATTATGAGGATGGGAATGTGGAATCCTCATCAACCCTATTACAGATTATAGTTAGCGTCAAAAATAATGCCATCGCTACACATTTTTTTTCACTTTAACTACCCTCAAAATTACCTAGGTTAGGTCAATAATGTCAAAGATATCTATTGTATGCTAAGCTGTGTAATAAGTTGAAGAGAGAGACACGGGTTTTGGAAGTATTTACTATTAAGGATGTGTTCATCTATTTACAGGATTTTTTCCTTCTTCGTATTCGAAAAAAGGCTGATATAGATGCTGATTAGCACATCTTAATTTGGTCCTGTCATTGTTGAATTACAAGGAGCAAACTGTGGTTCGTCGGTGGCAACACCAAATTTAAATGAATTGTGTTCAAAATAGGATCATTTTCATGAAATATTTATGTTTAGCGGAAATCGCAAGTAATTCTCCATTAATATAATAATTTATAATAAGTATCCAAGCTTTGTAATACAAAGTTTACATGCTTAGTTAGAATTATGATATTATGGGTATAAAATAGAAAATTACTTGCGATTTCCGCTAAAAGTAAAATATTAATAAAATAGTTTATTATTTGGACACAATTAATTTATTACTATTGAGGGCGCCACCTATGCTCTGAAACCACCTTAAGGAAAAAAACAAAAGCTGATTTTAGGCAAGGAGACGTTAAACGCGATTATTACGCAAAATGAGATGACATGCATTTCGTCACTTGTCACTTTAGAATCAGCTGTTGATTTGACTTTTTTGTAAAAAATAAAAATTGACAGGTTTAAACTTAGATAAGTTAAGTGGCGTGCGTACGACAAAATCGATCCCATATCAGCCATTTTTCGAGGGATCTTATTAATTAATTGTAAATCAAATTAAACTTGTTGAAATGATTATACAATGGTTTTGAGTGTCCGTACACAAGGAACCTTTAAAAAAGGTACAAGAAACAAGTACGTATTTAAAAAAGGTACCTACAAATAACAAGTACGTATTTAAAAAAGTAACAAGTACGTATTTAAAAAAGTAACAAGTACGTATTTAAAAAAAGGTACAAGTGCGTATTTTTTAAGGTTTCTTGTTATATGTATGAAATGTGTTCGTGTATGGTCAATAATGATTTATGTGTAAATTTGTATGGAATACTATTTGGCTTCAAAAGTCGAGGCGCTTCGTGTAAGCTTGACCAGAATGTAAATGTTTTTGTATGGTAAGTGTCAAATAATACTTAAAAAAACTTCAACAAAATTAATTTAAGGCTTCTACACACTAGATTGTACGGAACAGTGTGAATAAGCCATTATGTCCTTTGTTTTGAGTAGGAATAAAAAAAACGCTGTTTATATCAACATTGCATCAGTGTAATAAAATTAAAGGGATTGTAAAAATTAATAAACCCAATAAAATAAAATGAACTTTAAAAAGTTCCAGTATTATTTGCTTTACGTAACTGAAAATAATGTTTATTTATTTAGAATTTCAAAATGTATAATTTAGCAATGTGACCTTCTAAACTAATTATAATCTAAAATTAATTTGGAAAGTTTGGTAAAATACTTTGCGTCAATGTTACTGGGTGTAAGGGACAGCGTCCCGCAAACGACAATAAACAACTTCCACCAGGAAATCCTTTCAGGAATGGAAAAAAAATGGCTTTTCCATACAAAATGTTCACCTCAATCAGACAATTTGTATGGAAAAGCCAATATTATTATAACACTTCCTAAAAAAAAAGCTTGGTGGAAGTTGTTCAGTGTCGTTGACTGAGCAACCCCTATCAGATTGCGGGACGCTGTCCCTTACACCCGGTTTAGACTCAGGTACATAAATATGATACTATCAAATGCAAAATTAATTGCTTTTAATAGTGTGATATGCGCCTTAACTAATATATCATGTACTATTATTATATTCGATATTTAAAAATCGAACAAGAAGAAATAAAACATAGTATACATCCGGATGTTTTTTATTTAACTACAAAAATAACAGCCAAAAACAATAATAATTATGATTTACTATCACCAACAAAATTTTACTAATGTAAGTGTTAGAGAAATAACGCAAAACATTCTACAAGTTTTGGAAAAATATATATATTTTTTATTACTATTAAGGTGACACGATTCTAGTCAAGTAAGCCCTAGTAAGCATTAGTAAAAAAAACATGATTCACTAAAAACGCAGTGAATCGAAAAACCAGTTCAACAGAATCAAGGAATAGTAATTAAGATAATTTAGAGCAATAGGAACAGGAAGAAAAAATGCCGTTGCTGGCAGCTTTTCGCAATTTTTCTTCCTGTTACTACAAAGAACTATGAATCGCAAATTTATAAAGTTGTAAATTATCTTAATTACTCTAACTTGATTCTGTTGGACCGGTTTTTCGATCACCTTCCATGCTGGCCTGGGAGCGAGAGAAAAACATAGAATGTGCCAGCTGCATTTCCTCCCGGGCAATCTGTAAAAATCAGCTGGGGGATCCGAGGGTTTCAGTATATTGTAATTTAGGCGATGGGCTGACAACCTGTCACTACAGCAATATACATACAAGTCTATCTTGAATAACCCTCAGCACTGTGTCAGACGTGGCGGAACGACCTTTGTTAGGTCATTTGCGCTCTGCCTACCCCATTAGGGATAAAGGCGTGACTATATGTATGTATGTATGTATGGTTTTTCGATTTTTTATCGATTCACTGCGTTTTTGGTGGATTATGACTTTTCTACGGGTGGTATGGTACCTTAAGTAGATAAATATTTTGTGTTATTCCGCCGACATTATTTAGTATATCCCTAAATGTTTAAATAATTTAAAGCTTTACAATTTTTTATTAAAATTTTAATGCATTTTACAATGTTCCCTTTTTGATAATAAATTAATTTAAAATAAATATGTGAAGCTAGATCTAGGTATTTGAGATACAAAAATAGTTAGGTAGATATCTAGGGTAAGGACTGCGAGACGATATAATATATAGAATAGTATATAAACTTGAATTTAAGGGGTTTATATTTTGAGGAATATACAGGGTGTGAATGTGCGTGCCATTGCTTAGGGGGTGTTTGAGTAACGCAAAAGGAGCCTATATAAAAAAAAAAATAGTCGGTAGATATTTATAATGATTATCAGAGCTGCGTCTGGCCGCAACACTATAACCGACACCGCGTGACGTGCGATAAGGCGAGAACGTAGCTATCAACCAGTGATAGCGAATCGCGCGGGCTCGGTTATAGCGGTGCGGCCAGACGCAGCTCTGTGAATTATTATAAATACCTACTGCTGAATACAATTCTTTAAAAAACCAGATGGTATTTTTTATGAGCTCCTTTTACGTTACTAAAACAGATCATAAGCTACGGCACGCTAATAAATTAACACCTTGTATTTAAAAATAAATTAATTGTTTTTCCTCATGTCAACCGTGTCTACACGACAATAACAATAAAAAAAAGTAAGATCGCATTTTTTTGTATGTTAGGAATTAGCTATAATAACTTCATAGTTACTTACAGATATATTTTGACCAAACAAAAAAAAAACACGTAAATTTCAAAATTTATCTCTTTAGTCCCTTTCCAAGTTCTTGTGTTTTAACATCGCAAAAGTTACTTCGTAGAGTGTCCCTTACGCAAAAGTCTCTTTCGCGTAATGTCCCTTTTGATAAATTAACGAGTACTCACTTGTTTGTTTAACGGACGTGTTAGACCTCTACGTTTCGACTCATTACGAGTCTTCTTCATAGAGAGTGAAAATCACACAACACCACCCGCCGTGTGTGATCTTCGGCTGTCATTCGAAAATGAATAACACTTGTTCGTCAAATGTCCTATATTTAATTTAGTTCAAATAGTAAGCAGCTACAGAAAGAGCTTAGAATTTTTTCAAAGGGACATTATGCGAAAGAGAAATTATGAGAAAGGGACATACTGCGAAGTAGCGCAATGTATGTCAATATCTTCACACTTCTGCTGTCACGCCTTCAGTTTTGTCGTCGTGTTTCTGACAGCAGGCCTTCCGCCGCCCCTTCCCAGCTAAGGGGCGGTCTTTCTCGTCCCAAACCACGACGCCGTCGCAGAGGCAAATGCGTTTGGGATTCTGGAATATTCCCGCTGATCGGGCGATTATACCGCACGCCACTCTGGAAACGGAAAAGCATATACGTATATACATACATATAATCACGCATTTATCCCTAATGGGGTAGGCAGAGCGTAAACAAACTAAGCAAAGGTTATTCCGCCACGTCTGACAAAGTTTTGAAGGTTGTTTAAGTTAGATTTGCCCATCGCCTAAATTGCAATGAACTTTTTTTTTTATTTATTAAACTAAAGGTAAGTACATTTTTATAACTTATATCTACTCGCCAAACTTAAAATTTTGATGGCAAGATACCGCCTGAATGTAATTTCTTATAAAAAAAAACAAAATATGATAATTTAATAAAAAAAAATCTTCCATGCTGGCCTGGGAGCGAAAGAAAAACTTAGAATGTGCCAGCTGCAATTCCTCCCGGGCATGCTGTAAAAACCAGCTAAGGGATCCGAGGGTTTCAGTATATTGCAATTTAGGCGATGGGCTGACAATCTGTCACTACAGCAATATACCTAAAAATCCATCATAAATCAATATATATCATAAATAACCCTCAAAACTTTGTCAGACGTGGCGGAACGACCTTTGTTTAGATTGTTTACGCTCTGCCTACCCCATTAGGGATAAAGGCGTGATTATATGTATGTATAAAAAAAATTGAAATAAAAAGATAACATTGCTCAATGACTTTCAACTAGAAGTGAGTCCCTTAATTTTGATTTTAATACACTTATTCTACTTAACTTAGGTTTAGTTCGTAATATTTGAAGCTGGTTAAATATTTTTGGTACTAGATATTTTGACGCCCTTTCTCCATAATAGTTTACTGATTTTGGTATTACTACTGAAACCCTCAGATTCATTAGCTGGTTTTTACAGCATGCCCGGGAGGAAATGCAGCTTTCACTTTCTATGTTTTTCTCTCGCTCCCAGCCCAGCATGGAAGCAAATACATATATGTTACGCATAATCCCCCAAATCTCTTATTGGCCGGAATAATGGGACATTTCGCGTATTGACAAATACAAACAGCACAATCCCCGAAATGTCCGCCAATTTATTTACGGCCAATGAGTCATCTCCATCTCCCTAGCCTTATCCCGTATCTTACGGGGTCGGCTACCTAATCCAGGGGATTGAACGAGGGTACTGGTTTTTACACAGAGCGACTGCCATCTGACCTCCGCAATCCAGAAGGAAAACCAGACCCAATCCTAAGATTCCAGAGAAAATCCTAGATTAGGTCAGAGTTTTCAAGCCGCCAATGCTTAGCACTGGCCTCTGATATGGCTTAACGACTAATATCTACGGTATTAAACGATATTAACCGGGACCAACGGCTTAACGTGCCTTCCGAAGCACGGCCAATGACTGTTGTAGAACAATCATTCCGCGAACTGGCAAACACCTAACGGCCAACTGCCGGGTGTAAGGGACAGTTTAACGCAAACTGATAGGAGCTGCTCAGGTCATAAAACTGAACAACGTTGACCAGGTTTCTTTTTTTTTTTTTAATATATAAAGGCGAGCATTTGTCCGCCATCTCACCTGGTGGAAAGTGACGATGCGGACTATGTTGAAGCATACTCACCTATGTAGTGCCTATTCACTCTCGCCTTGAAAAGGCCCAGGTTATATTGTTCCGGAAACAGATCCGCCGGCAGGGAGTTCCACTCCTTAGCCGTTCGCATTAAGAATGTGGAAGCGAACCGCTTCGTGCGAATTTGTGGTATATCCACGACATAAGGGTGGAACCCCTGTCCACGCCTCGTGCTCCGGAGATGAATGATCATCGACGAGTACTTACTACGCGGCATTTCGCGGATTGTGCCAATGAGCGATTTCTTACATACATACATAAAATCACGCCTTTATCCCTTACGGGGTAGGCAGAGCGTTAAACGCCTCGTAAAAGGCGCTTTCGCCGCGTCTGACAATAATTGAGGGTAATTTTAGATTGTAATGTGTATTGGCATAGTGACAGGTTGTCAGCCCATCGCCTAAATTACAATACACTGTAACCCTCGAGTCCCTTTTGCTGTCTTCTACAGCATGCCCGGGAGGAAGGGCAGCTGGAACATTCTATGTTTTTCTATCTCTCCCAGTCCAGCATGGAAGTACGTAAGTGGTAAGCGATTTCTTGGTAATTATATATATCACGCCGAGCTTCGGAGGGCACGTTAAGCCGTCTGTCCCAGTCACTGTCTGTCACTGCATGCCAAAGGCCTAATAGCTGTGCTATTAATAATATAGTAGTAGTATATAGTCCATCATAATAGAGAGGGAGAGCCCGATGGTGTAGTGGATAGGGCCGCTGCCTCCTGAGCGGGGGGCCGTGGTTCGAATCCCACCACGTACCAATGTGTTTTTCGGTTTTCGAATTTCATATGTACGTTTATTCGGCGCTTTTTCCGTGCTTCGGAAGGCACGTTAAGCCGTTGGTCCCGGTTAATATCGTTTAATACCGTAGATATTAGTCGTTAAGCCATATCTGATGCCAGTGCTAAGCATTGGCGGCTTGAAAACTCTGACCTAATCTAGGATTGGGTCTGGTTTCCCTTCTGGGTTGCGGAGGTCAGATGGCAGTCGCTCTGTGTAAAAATCAGTACCCTCGTTCAATCCCCTAGATTAGGAAGCCGACCCCGTGAGATACGGGATAAGGCTAAGGAGATGATGAGTAGTAGTAGTCCATCACCCTCTACCAATTTGAACAGTAGGTATGCCCGGGAAGAGTAGCAGCTGGAGCGTTCTATGTTTTCTATCGCTTCCAGACGTAGTAGTAGTAGTTGTTGACGTTTTGTCTACCCCGTGAGGGATACAGGCGTGACTGTATGCAATACACAAACATACACTGGCTCACACATACACAGACGCACAAACTCACACAGACACTCATGCACATTCACTCTCACTCACCCACATTCTCAAACACCTCATCTCTCTCTCTCTCTTTCACACAAACACATACCTACACACACGCACGCACACACATACTTCTTCTTCTGTCGAGTGGGTATCGAGTCTATCGACCTGATTAACCCTGTTGTCAGAGTTTTTAAACCGCCTAGTAGCACAACTATCAGGCCTCTGACATGGTTTGAGTAACGACCACTATCAAAGACAGCGACCGGGACCGACGGCTTAACGTGCCCTCCGAAGCACGAAATCTTCTTCTTTTTCGGACAATCAGGTGATTCAGCCTGCAATGTCGTAACTAAACTGGGGAAAAATTCACAAAGTGGTAAATTCTCAAATATCAACTTGGTGTTTCCCCCCTGGGAATCGAACCCAGAACCTCCGGATCAGGAGTCCATGGCACTAGCCACTAGACCACGGAGGCAGTTACACATACTTACACTCTCTCATTCTCATACACGCCAAGCAATTTTTTACACTTTTCAAAACGAAATGAGTTTCAGTCCTTACGGGTTGCCACTGTCGCCGTCAACCTTCGATGCAGTTGAACACCCTTTGCCGAGATCGTCCGATTTCTCAGTGACCGCCACTGAGCGCCCGATGATGTCTGATACCTGCAAATCAAAGATTGGGGTGTAAGGGACAGCGTTTCGCAAACTAATAGGGGGTTGCTCAGTCAACAACTACACCAGGAATTTTTTTCAGTGAAATAAAAATTAGCCCTTTCCATAAAAATTGTCTGATCGAGGATTTCCATTTTGTATGGAAAAGCAAATTTTTATTTTCACTTCAGAAGTTGTTCAGTGCCGTTGACTGAGCAACCCCTATCAGTTTGAGGTACGCTGTCCCTTACACCCGGTATAATCACGCCTTTATATCTACGAGCGATTTTGGATTCGGTTCGTATCCATAAAATTTCCATACAAAACGGATACGGATGGGTGCGCAAGCTGTCATACATTTACCAGGAAGGCCAATACGGATCAGAAAATATTCGGATACGGATTCGGACCAGTGCAAAAGCGCCCTAATGGGGTAGGCAGAGCGTAAACGACCTAAACGAAGGTCATTCCGCCACGATTAACAAAGTTTTGAAGGTTGTTTAAGATAGATCTGTATATTGCTGTAGTGACAGGTTGTCAGCCCATCGCCTAAATTACAATAAACTGAAACCCTCGGATCCCTTAGCTGGTTTTACAGCATGCCCGGGAGGAAATGCAGCTGGCATATTCTTTGTTTTTCTCTCGCTTCCAGGCCGGTATGGAAGATATTTCCAATTTGTTTTAATACTTTTAGTTATTACCTATCTTAACTAACCCTCAAAACTCTGTCAGACGCGGCGTTGTTAAAATCATTTACGCTCTGCCTATGAGGCATAAAGGCGTGATTATATGTATTAGTTATTACCTTAAGGCAGTTGTCAATAAGCCTGAAAGTCGCACGTCCTGTCTCGTCGGCGCATATATTGCCTAGATCTCCAGCGTGTCTGCTATCCTCAGGGTCATGAGGGCCACCATGAGGGGACCCGCGGGGGTTATAGTGTTCACCTAGAGATAGGCAACCCTGGGAAATAAGGATTTTTAATATAGATACGTAGTTAGACCAAGTAAAAGGAAAAAGTAAATGCTAAGGATATCTGGATACGTTTATTCAAAGGTTGCCTGGCAGAAGATACAGAAAAAAAAAAATGATTGCCCTATAAAACAAATAACATTTCAGACATAACCTAACTTAAAACTATCAAATCAGGCAAAAGGGAGTGACTCAGCTTTATGCATGCGTAGAGTCGATGCACGACAATACGCAGCGCAGAAATTACTACCCTAGCAATAAGGCCGCCTAATTGTACTCTGTTTGTTTTGTAATGTTTCTTCCTGTACAATGTGTTGTTAATGTGCAATAAAGAATATTTGTATTGTATTAATATTAAAGAATTTCCCAATGAAAGAAAAATGGAAGTTGCTCCACCGACAAGACCTTATACCCCCCTCCCCTTTCCATCTCCGGAGCACGAGGCGTGGACAGGGGTTCCACCCTTATGTCGTGGATATACCACAAATTCGCACGAAGCGGTTCGCTTCCACATTCTTAATGCGAACGGCTAAGGAGTGGAACTCCCTGCCGGCGGATCTGTTTCCGGAACAATATAACCTGGGCCTTTTCAAGGCGAGAGTGAATAGGCACTACATAGGTGAGTATGCTTCAACATAGTCCGCATCGTCACTTTCCACCAGGTGAGATGGCGGACAAATGCTCGCCTATATATATTAAAAAAAAAAAAATAGCCTAGCTCTTAAGTGAAAGAAGATAATTTAGTTACATCATCCCGTATCTCACGGGATTGGCTACCTAATCCCCTAGACAATATAGGGTGTTAGGGACAGCGTCCCGCTAACTGATAGGTTGCTCAGACAACGACACTCAACAACTGTCAGTAGGATTTTTTCTCAGGAAGTGAAAAAACAACAATATTTTCTATACAAACTGGGAAATTCGAAATTCGAGGTGATCAAATTTTGTTTTTACATCTCCTGAAAGAATATCCTGGTAAAACTTGTTCAATTTCGTTAACTGCTCAGAAAATTGTCCTATCCGTTTGCGGGACGCTGTCCCTTACACCCGGTATATTAAACGAGGGTACTGGTTTTTATTTTTACACAGAGTGACTGCTATCTGACCTCCCAGAAGGGAAACCAGACCGAGTGCTAGATTAGGTCAGAGTTTTCAAGCCGCCTCTGACATGGCTTAACGACTAATATCCACGGTATTGAAGGATATTAACCGGGACCAACGGCTTAACGCCCGTTCCGAAACACTGAAAAAGCGCCGAATAAACGTACATACGAAATTCGAAAACCGAAAAACGTATTGGTACGTGGTGGGATTCGAACCACGACCTCGCGCTCAGGAGGCATTCACTACACCATCGGTCTCGAAACAGATCCGCAGGCGTTTTAAATATTTTTAAGAATTAGGTACCTTGCTGGAGAAGAGCCCGATGGTGTAGTGGATATGGCCGCGGACTCCTGAGCGGGAAGTCATGGTTCGAATCCCACCACGTACCAATGTGTTTTTCGGTTTCCGAATTTCATATGTACGTTTATTCGGTGCTTCGGAAGGCACGTTAAGCCGTTGGTCCCGGTTAATATCGTTTAAAACCGTAGATATTAGTCGTTAAGCCATATCAGAGGCCAGTGCTAAGCATTAGCGGCTTGAAAACTGATCTAATCTAGGATTGGGTCTGGTTTCCCTTCTGGGTTGCGGAGGTCAGATGACAGTCGCTCTGTGTGAAAACCAGTACCCTCGTTGAATCCCCTAGATTAGGAAGCCGACCCCGTGAAATACGGAATCGGCTAGGGAGTCGATGAGGTACCTTGCTGAGATCTCCAGTGGCTCGCACGTGTAACCCGTGCTGTCCCGGTGTTAGCCCGTCAATACTGCCGTCAGCTAGCAAAGGCCCGTTTTCAGCCTGTTGGAACCTGATCACGCCCATCACCTGGCCGCCACTGCACGAGTGGTTGGACACCATAGCCACGGCTGACTGTTGTTCTGTACATACATACGGGGTGTAAGGGACAGCGTCCCGCAAACTGATAGAGGTTGCTTACTGAGCATCTGTCACTGCAGCAATATACCTACAAATCTATCCTAAATAACCCTCAAAACTTTGTCAGACGTGGCGGAACCAGCTTTGTTTAGGTTGTTAACACTGCCTACCTCATAGGGGATAAAGGCGTGATTACACGGGGTGTAGAGACAGCGTCCCGCAAACTGATAGGGGTTGCTCAGTCAACGACATTGAACAACTTCCACTAGGACACTTTTTCAGGGAGTGAAAAAAAATGACCACCTCGATCAGACAATATATACGGAAAAGCCAATTGTTTTTTTCACTTCCTGAAAGAGTTTCCTGGTGGAAGTTGTTCAGTGTCGTTGACTGAACAATCTAGCAGTTTACTGGACGCTGTTTCTACACCCGTATAATCACGCCTTTATTCCCAATGAGGTAGGCAGAGCGTAAACGACCTAATGAAAGGTCGTTCCGCCACATCTGACAAAGTATTGAGGGTTATTTAAGATAGATTTGTTACCTACAAACTAGTCAGGTTGAATTGTGTTAGGTTAAAACGAGTTAGGTTGAAGCAGTTAGGTTGAAACAAGTGAGGTTGAAACGAGTTAGGTTGAAGCAGTTAGGTTGAAACTAGTCAGTTTGAAACAAGTGAGGTTGAAACGAGTTAGGTTGAAGCAGTTAGTTTGAATTATGTTAGTTAGGTTGAAACTAGTCAGGTTGAATTGTGTTAGGTTGAAGCAAGTTAGGTTGATTCTGACAACCTGTCACTACAGCGTATCACTCTCAAGGAGGGGTGAAGATGCTGGTGGATTCTATGTCCTACCTCCGAATCCCTGCAGCACCGCTCGCTTGCCCGACGTCCTTTGCACCATGTCAACTACAACTGTGCTAGGCAGAGTTGTCTCCACCATAACAGCGCCATCTTTGAACAGCGCCTGCGGATTTACAAGATTACATAACATTCTTTCAAGTGAGCCCGATGGTGTAACGAATAGGGCCGCTGCCTCCTGAGCGGGAAGTCGTAGTTCGAACCCCACCACGTACCAATGTGTTTTTCGGTTTTCGAATTTTATATGTACGTCTATTTGGTGCTTTTTCCGTGCTTCGGAAGGCACGTTAAGCCGTTGGTCCCGGTTCAGATTTCTAATTTTACTTATTGTTGTTCCGTGTTTTCCTCTTCTTTCATCCCCACTAGGTTGGCTGGAAGAGATCTCTTATGGTGATAAACTCGCCTGTTGTGTCCTAGTTTTAAGTTCAACTGTATGTGTAATTTATTTTATACAATAAAGAATATATACAATATTGTTTATTATCGAAGATATTAGTCATTATGCCATGTCAGAGGCCAGTGCTAAGAATTGGCGGCTTAAAAACTCTGGCCTAATCTAGTATTGGGTCTGGTTTCCTTTCTGGTCAGATGGCAGTAATACATACATACATATAATCACGCCTTTATCCCGAATGGGGTAGGCAAAGCGTAAACGACCTAAGAAAAGGTCGTTCCGCCACGTCTGACAAGTTTTGAGGGCTATTTTAGACTGAAATGTGTATCGCTATAGTGACAGGTTGTCAGCCTATCGCCTAAATTGCAATACACTGAAGCCCTTGAATCCCTTAGCTGATTTTTACAGCATGCCCGGGAGGAAAAGCAGCTGGCACATTCTATGTTTTTCTTTCGCTCCCAGTCCAGCATAGAAGCAAGATGGCAATCGCTCTGTGTAAAAACAGTTCAATGACCTATATTTGGTAGTCGCCCCCGTGAGATACACGATAAGGCTAGGGAGATGATGATAACATTCTTACAATGAAATTATTACAACAATAGTTAAGTGTTTCCATATAGCCACTAGAATAAGTGTGTGCCTTTCACGTAATTTTATTAAAAACACATTTTCAAAATTAAATTGGCTATAAAATGGGAACTTTGTGGTTTTCTATTTTTGGGTGAGCATTTGATATTTTGGTACAGTTTCATACATCATGATCGTGGAGCGAGACACAGTTATGATAACCGTGAGAGTTTTAAAAAGACATTTCAAAAATAAATTATATGTATTGGGAAATTAGACAAATTACAAAAACTATTATTTCATTGCGTTTTCATATCTAATAGCTAAATCTTATTGTAGCATCATAATCTTCGCTTAAAGGACTTGACATATTGTTTACCTTATAACAAACAGCAAAATATAACTTAGTCAGAAACATTGTGTTTTGCTGTTCCATAATTCAAATTTGTATTGCTTTTCCACCACTATTAAAGATAGCGACCAGGAACAACGACTTAACGTGCCCTCTGCAGCACGGAATCATTTTTCTTTTGTCACAATCAGGTGATTTAGTCTGCAATGTCTTAACCAAACTGGGGAAAAATGGAAAATCTCACAAATTGATACATTGTCAACATAGTGTCACCCTGCGAATCAAACCCAGGACCTCTGGATCGTGAGCTGACCTAGACCGCTAGACCACGGAGGCAGTTCCAGTGCAGCATGACACATATGACTTACCTGTCTGACTTGGTCCTGACTCTTGAGTTCATTCAGGACATTCTCTACTAACTTGGTGTCTGGTTGTGGACCCAGGTCCAGTAAGATCTCCAACTAGATTAAAAAATAAAATATAAAAGATAAATGTCATATACCGGGTGTAAGGGACAGCGTCCGGCAAACTAATAGGGGTTGCTCAGTCAACAACACTGAACAACTTTCACCAGGAAATTCTTTCAGGAAGAGAAAAAATATTTCTTTTAAACACAAATTGTCTGATTGAGGTGGACATTTTGTATTATAAAAGCATTTTTATTTTCACTTCCTAAAAGAATTTGCCGGTGGAAGTTGTTCAGTGTCGTTGACTGAGCAACGCCTATTAGTTTGCAGGACTTTGTCCCTTACACTTTTACTTCATATACTGATATTAGGATAGTCGAAAATGCTCGGACCTCTTAAGATGATGGTACTAGCCAATTGATGCCCCAATTAGTAAAAAAAATAAGTTAATAATTCACTAAAAACACAGTGAGTCGAAAAACCTGTCCAACAGAATCAAGTTAAAGTAATTGAGATAATTTAGAACCTTATAACTTATTGATTGTAGTAACAGGAAGAATAATTGCAGTTGGTGGCCGTTATTCGCATCGTCACCTTAACAAATCCTGGACAATTGCTAGAAGAGATAAAAGAAGCAAACCCCCCCACTAGTGCACAACTCTGTCAGGGTTGAAACTTAGAGAGGGATAATGGGAAATAAGTGAAAACCATTAAAAGAATAACCTCTTGTATAAATTTTCTGGTCGAGGTCGATGGGATTTCTGGTGGCTTCCAACTACCCAAAAAATAGGAAATTAGCAAAAATTTGTTTTGTTTTTATTTATTAAACTAAAGGTAAGTACATTTTTATAACTTATATCTACTCGGCAAACTTAAAAGTTTGATGGCGAGATACGTCTGAATGTAATTTCTTAGACCTATCTTTAATTTACAGCATGCTTATAAAATAAATAAATATGATAATCTAATAAAAAATAAAATAGAGAATTAAATTAAAAGATAACATTGCTCACTGATACATGTAAGTTTTAAAATTTGTAAGCATGTTATGTTGTTTTAAGTTAATTAAGTTTTGAGATCAAGGAAGAATGTGCAGACAAACCTTTTTATGGTTTAATGGTACTTGTAATCACGCCTTCATTCCAAATGGTGTAGGCAAAGTTATTCTGCCATGTTTGTCAACGTTTTGAGGGTTATTTAAGATAGATTTGTATGTATATTACTGTAGTGACCGGTTGTCAGCCCTTCACCTAAATTGCAATATACTAAAACCCTCGGAGCCCGTAGCTGGTTATAGCAAGTCCGGGAGGAAATGCAGCTGGCACATTCTATGTTTTTCTCTCGCTCCCAGTCCAACATGGAAGAAGAACTTTAATATAATCAGTGAATTGCGCAATATTGTGACTATTATGTACTTACGCTGCTTCAAGGTGCTAGGCAAATGATAAACATTTAAAACATGTAAATTAATTTAACATGATAGATAACTTGCGAACTACTGCAATTTTGCGATTTAAATGCATAAAACTCACTTACCTTTGCAGGTATCATGTTCTTTGAATATCGGCACTTTAAATGATTTTGTTATATTTGGTTAGAATGCAACTTTTGAAGATTTTTTAGTATTTTTCTAGAATGAAAACAAAATCGGCATGCGATTCAGGTGATAAGATTTTGACATTTGACAAGCGTTTGCAAAGATAGCTATAGGGATTTTAGAGGATTTCTAAACGAAGAACGAAACGCAAATGTCATTTGGCGTGCTTTTTTATCGTTACTATTGTATTTAGCGCTGCAAGAAATGAAAAGACGCTCTACAAATAATCGTGTCGTTATCCTTTTCTAATACATCGTTGAGCATTCCAACTGTTTTTAAAAACCACATTTTATTTGTGTACTTGATCTTACGAATGTGTGTCGCACTTTATCTTTAAAATTTATTCACAATATTGCTAAAAATGACGAAAGTCGCTGACAATGTGAACCCACATATCTACGAAAAGGAATCGGAGCGAAAGATAAGCTGTGGAGATTTAGACGAGGATGTTGTGGACGATTTTGACGAGCGAGAAGTTTTCGACATGATTCGAAACATTAATGATCCTGAACATCCTTTGACCCTGGAAGAGCTACGAGTGGTGGAAGAGAAGAATATTGTAGTGAACAATCAGGAGAACACAGTAACAGTGCATTTCACGCCGACTATACCACACTGTAGTATGGCAACTTTGATAGGTTAGTATACACTCATACATACATATAATCACGCCTTTATCCCTAATGGGGTAGGCGGAGCGTAAACTACCTAAACAAAGGTTATTTCGCCACGTCTGCTAAAGTTTTGAGGGTTATTTAAGATATGTAGGTATATTGCTGTAGTGACAGGTTGTCAGCCCATGGCCTAAATTGCAATATACAGAAATCTACGGATCCGAGCTATGCTGATATTTACAGCATGCTCGGTAGTAAATGCAGCTGGCGCATTCTACATTTTTCTCTCGCTGCCAGTCCAGCATGGAAGTGATTAGTTTACTTAATGCAAACTTTTTTAGTACCTTCTTGTTGGTTTAGCCAATGGTGATCTCTGGCAACCCCTTAAGGAATACAGGTGTGGCTGTATTGTATATATATTTAAGTAGATTTAATATTTAATATGGTGTAATTAATGTGTGCTAAAGATTTTGACTATTTTCAAAATTTTCAGGTCTATCAATCCGTGTCCAGTTGCTGCGAGCGCTGCCTGCGAGGTTCAAAGTGACGGTCCGTGTTTCGGAAGGCACGCATCAGTCGGAGCATGCGGTGAACAAACAACTAGCGGACAAGGAGAGAGTAGCAGCCGCTTTGGAGAATAAGAATTTGGTGCAGATTATTAACCAGTGTGTGGCAGCTGCGTAATCTAAAAGTCTAGACTATTTGATTAAGTTATAGGGAACTTCGCAAAAATATGTCACAAAATGTCCCGTTTCGCAAAATGTAGCTTAGAGTTAACATTTTTATTTTTTCCGCTCTAAATTTTTAACGAGGCTTCAGTCATCTGGTGACTATGCCAGTCTCATGGTATCTTTCATATTATTTTAAAATATATATATTTAACAAGATAGGGTCAGAAAACAGTACAACGCAACTGCTCTGCTGGATAGCGGGTCTGAGGGTTAACTTTTACTAACATAACTTCTTACTGGGAATTGTGTGAAATGGTTCCAACATCAGGAGCTGATCACCCGTCTGCGTGCAACGCAGCCGTCCCACCAAGAAATAGAACATAACTTCTTCCAAATTTCTGTTTTTTCAGTAGTTGAACACTATTTAAACTAAATCGATCAATATTAAAAATGGGGCATTTTGCGAAAAGGAACATTATGCGAAAGAGACGTTCTGCGAAGTAACACTGTAGATGTTGTAACTATTGAATAATGGAAATTGTTAGATCTTTATGTAGAAAATAGTTGGAAGTTATTGTAAAGAAGCTAGTAAATGCCTAATTTATACCTTTGCCAAGAGAATTTCATAAATCAAGCATTAAGGACGATCATCATCTAAGCTTACTTCCATGCTGGTCTGGGAGCGAGAGAAAAACATAGAATGTGCCAGCTGCATTTCCTCCCGGGCATGCTGTAATATCCAGCTAAGGGATCCGAGGGTTTCAGTATATTGTAATTTAGGCAATTGGCTGACAACCTGTCACTACAGCAATATACCTAGAATTATATCTTAATTAACCCTCAAAACTTTGTCAGATGTGGCGGAGCGACCTTTGTTTGGGTCGTTTGCGCTCTGCCTACCCCATTGGGGGTAATGGCGTGATTATGTGTGTTTGTATCATCTAAGCTTACAAAATCGTAGTCATATTATATGAAATTCTACAGTCTACGTATGATCATGGGGCTTGTTCCTCATATTTTGTTTATAGGTTATTGACATACCAGGAGTAATGAAATAGCTACATAATTTAGGGTGTGATTCTAGCCATGAAACTGAACAACTTTCCCCAAGGAACGTAGGTTGCAATATGAAAAAAAAATTGGCGTTTCAAACAGTTCCCATACAAATTGATTCGAGCCGCTTACATGATTTGTATGGAAGAGCCAATGTTTTTTTATGTACCGAGAATCACGCCCTAAAAATTACTAGCAATTTTTCAAATTTACTCCCAGTATTGATATGATAATATATGGGGTTATAAGTAATTAGATAAACAACTATTTTAATATGTTTATTCTTATTCTATAGTAGTACATTTTGTGATAATATGATAATAAATAAGTAATATTTGTTCAATTTATACTAGTTTTACTTAGAATTAGCTGCCTTTGCATCGCTCTTCAAATCTTCGTAGGAGGTTTGGTTCTACAAACAAAGGAAGTACATAGTTTAGAGGATTTTTACATACATACATACTATCACGCCTGTATCCCTAATGGGTTAGGCAGAGCGTGAACAACCCAAACAAAGGTCGTTCCGCCACGTCTGACAAGTTTTGAGGGTGGTTTAAGATAGAACTGGATATTGCTGTAGTGACAGGTTGTCAGCCCATCGCCTAAATTACAATATACCCTCGAATCCCTTAGCTGGTTTTTACAGCATGCCCGGGAGGAGATGCAGCTGGCACATTCTACGTTCTTCTGTCGCTCCCAGTCCAACATGGAAGCTCAAAGAGTATTTTTAGCACACACAATGCTATTTTAACGGAAGGCTATGATAAATTCGTCACTCCCACTACCGTTTCGGTAGCTTAGTGGTAGAGCGATGGACCGGCATTCCGGAGACGCAGGTTCGAGCCCTGCCCGAAACGAATTTATTATTTTCTTTCTTTCATATTATATAAAAGCTGAAATCAGGTTTATTTCTTCCATGCTGGACTGGGAAACATAGATCTAGAAAAACAGAGCTTCCATGCTGGACTGGGAGCGATAGAATAACGTAGAATGTGCTAGCTGCATCTCGTCCCGGGCATGCTGTAAAAACCAGCTAAGGGATTCGAGGGTATATTGTAATTTAGGCGATGGGCTGACAACCTGTCACTACAGCAATATACAGTTCTATTTTAACCCTCAAAACTTGTCAGACGTGGCGGAACGACCTCTGTTTGGGTCGTTGACGCTCTGCCTACCCCATTAGGGATACAGGCGTGATAGTATGTATGTATGTATGTAGATTGTTCCAGCTGCCCTTCCTTCTGGGCATGCTGTATAAGTCAGCAAAAAGGATTCGAGGGTTACAATGGAAGTATTATAATTTAGGCGATGGGATGACAACCTGTCACTACAGCAATAACACAATCTAAAATTGCCCTCAATTTTTGTCAGACGTGGCGAAAGCGTAAGCCTTGCATACCTCGTAAGGAATAAAGGCGTCACTGTCACTGTTTAAGTGTTGCCAGTTGTAATATTTTAATGCCAGTTTTAGACGATTTCGAAAGTCATAGCTGAGGTACCATAAAGAAGGTCTTATAGGTAGTTCATAAGTCCTCTTTCTCTGTCTTTCTCGCGTCCCGCAAACTGATACGGGTTGTCAAAGAAACTGAACAACTTTTACCAGGAAACTATCAGGACATGAAAAGAACTACCACTCCATACAAAACGACCACCTCGGTCCGACAGTTTTTTCATTTCCTTCCAGAATTTCCTTGTGAGCTTCGTTGTTCAGTGTCGTTGACTGAACAACCCCTATCATTCAGACGCTGTATTACACCTGATAGATCTAATTAACTTACGCTCCACATGTCCTCGTCCCAATCTGGGAACTTTTTCTTAAAGACCTCCGGCTCCCGATCCTGCTTCACGCCAACAACCAGGATGCTGTTCCAGGAACGCTCCAGTCCGTCATCCTTCAGGTAATCCTGGGAGAAAATATAATTACATACATACATACATATAATCACGTCTTTATCCCTAATGGGGTAGGCAGAGCGTAAACGACCCAAACAAAGGTCGTTCCGCCACGTCTGACAAAGTTTTGAGGGTTATTTAAGATAGATTTGTAAGTATATTGCTATAGTGACAGGTTGTCAGCCCATCGCCTAAATTACAATATACTGAAACCCTCGGATCCCTTAGCTGGTTTTTACAGCATGCCCGGGAGGAAATGCAGCTGGCACATTCTATGTTTTTCTCTCGCTCCCAGGCCAGCATGGAAGAAAAAAAATTATAAATAGTTAATTAATGTTATTATAATGAAATGTTATGATGTAATATAATATAATCACTACATAGTATAAAACAAAGTCGCTTTCTCTGTCCCTATATCCCTATGTATGCTTAGATCTTTAAAACTACGCAACGGATTTTGATGCGGTTTCTTTTAACCTTTTCAGCGCCAAAGTCTGATATATCAGACATTTAAGTTTCGGGCCCTCGCCGCCAAAGTCGATTATATCAGACAAATAAATCTTACCAATCTAACTCTATTTTTTCTTATCGTTATAGTACCTGACGACATATTCATAACATTTTCAGACAGTTTATACTTTGGTTTATCAAAAATAACAATTTCACAATGTATTATAATGTTATTTTAATAAGAAATAATTAAAAACAAAACCGTGTTTATTAGCTAAATCCGACTCTTTTTTTACTTCAACACTCAGCGCCAATGTCTGATATATCAGACATTAATCAGACATTAGTGATGTTACATTACAATGTTACTACCAAAACCAGAAATCTGGAACTATAAGTGTTAACTACAAAGAAACATCTAAGAAAGTAAAAATTGTACGGGTATTTGTTTTGGGCATAAAACTTTTTAGTGTGACGTAATTTTACCACAGAAAATGCATTTATTTTCGAATGATGTTTTGCATCGCATCCAGTTAATAGCATGGTATGCCACAACACTATAGAGACACGATCATGCATCAGTCTTGTACGCCAACGTCTGATATATCAGACTCGGAAGTGACGTCAGAGGCGATAGATGTTTCTAGAACTATCTATTTAGTGCTGTACAATGACGGTAGGAGTTATCGATAAATGATGGAAGTACCTTGCAAAATCATGTTATTTAGTGGGTTACCATCTTTGCGTTGCTGTGTTGATATAATCAAAATAACAAAATCAGTTAAAACACTAACTTAATTCAGTTCCCTGCCTACCCCCTAAGCACAGGGACGTGATTATTTGTATCCTTAGCTTTTGCCTATGTAACACTTAGTTCAAATGAAAAAGTCTTATCAAACACGATTAAACATCACTAACTAAATTCAGTTCCCTGTCTACTACCTATCCCCTAAGTACGGTGGCGTGATTGTACATAGCCTTTATCTTCTCCAGCTTCACCATACCAAATTTCATAAAAATCCGTTTAGCCCTTTAGGTGTGAATGAAATCACTAACTAAATTCAGTTCCCTGCCTACTACCTACCCCCTATGTACGGTGTTGTGATTATATATTACCTATGTCCGTCTCCAGGTTACTATCTATCATCATACCAAATTGTATCAAAATCCTTTCAGCCGTTTAATCCTGAAAAAGCAACAAACAAACAAACAGCGCGACAGAAAGACAGAGTTACTTTCGCTTTTATAATATTAGTATGGAAGTATGGATTTTTAAATCTATAATTAAATCAATAAGTTAAAAGTAACTCTTTCGTAAGCTATCGAAGTTTATGACCGGAAGTTGACACATCACTAACACTCGCCGAAAACTCATATTAAGCGTACGCCACTGTCTGATATATCAGACACGTAGTGATGCAATTAATATCATCATTACTTGTGCGATTTTTCACTGTATTAATACGCCACTGACATTTCAATACATTTTAGAATGTTTCGAGGAGTAAAGCATAATAAAATAAATCCTATGAACTTAAAAATAACTATAGATATATTTTTAAAATGATTTATTTATTACAAATTAATAAAATCGATACTCAATATCGCCAACACTAGTAAATCAACCACGTTTATTGTCGTGGCGTGTGGTGAACGTTTTTGACGAAAACTCTTGGCGTGGAAAGGGTTAATGGATAGAGTGATTCAAGAGGAGAATACATGCATAATATAGTAGAGAAACACTGATGATTTCCGTGCGAAGCCGGGTCGCTAGTTTAATATAATATAATGTTATTCTTCCATGCTGGACTGGGAGTGAGAGAAAAACATAGAATGTGCCAGCTGCATTTCCTCCCGGGCATGCTGTAAAAACCAGCTAAGGGTTCCGAGGGTTTCTGTATATTGCAATTTAGGCGATAGCCTGACAACCTGTCACTACAGCAATATACTTTCAAATCTATCTTAACCTTTTTACCGCTACAGTCGGGTATAGCCGACAACCCGCGACTTGCCGTCAGCGCCACGGTCGGCTACAGGCGACAAAATGTAGTTAAAAAGTTAATGTTAAACAGCCCTCAAAACTTTGTCAGTAGTGGGGGAACGGCCTGTTTTTTTTAGGGTGTTTACGCTCTGCCTACCCCATTAGGGATAACGGCGTGATTATATGTATGTATTAATTAATAGTCCTCCGACCGATTTTCGGCGATGGCAGCTAATCTCAACTGCGCAGGACTAGTTTTTGGTGCCTAAGTGTTTGCGCTACACACAGGTGCACTCTCTATTCCTTCAATCTCTTATTCTGATGGTACAGACTGACTGACACGACCAGAGAGAAATCAGGCGCGGGACTGACTATTTACATGCCCATCCGACAGCATGGATCATCTTACTTTACGGACAATCAGGTCATGAGCTTGCAATGCCCTTCTTCTTTGCGAGTCGATGGAAATAAAAATAAAATATTTTAAACCGTTTTGGACCAGTGCGAAGCCACGAGCACGGCTTCATCGGTGCAATGCCCTAACCAAATTAGAAACAACAACACAAAGTCATTGCCCCCCCACCGGGCATCGAACGCGGGACCTCCGGGTCGAGAGCCCATGGCTCAGACCGCTAGACCACGGTGGTGGAAAACTGTTATTATAATGAGTGCCCTACGAATTATGGTAAGAAGCTAAGAAGTAATATCATTGTTTTTATTTATTTTTAAATTTTATTTTAAGTAGGAACACATCATCTTTTGTTTCTGACTTGCTAACCTTGATAATATCAGTCCTAGCTTTCTTCACTCTTTCAGGAATGCTGGCTCCCTCCCACATGTAGATCTCCTCGCCCACATCCAAGATATAGACGCCATCTTCTGATAGCTCCTGAAAAAAGAACAAAAGAAAAGTGTCAGTTTCTTCATCTTGATTTTTCTCTTCATGGTGACAGTGACAGCGTATATGAATGAATGAATGAATGAATTCATCGCACAATAAATCATTCATTCATTCATTCATATACGGAGTGTAAGGGACAGCGTCCCGCAAACTGATACCACGAACTGATAACGATAGGGTTTTGTGCAAAGTTCGTCTGGGGACGTCCTACCCTCTTGCTTATTTCTGCTTCCAAGCAGAAGTGTTCGCACTTCTGTGTTTTAAGAGAGCCAGTGAAATTACTGGCATAAGAGACATTCCAACTTAGATCTCATGGTGTGCAACGCACTCGGATCTAGTTTTTCGGCGCTTTTTCCGTGCTTCTGAACCGACTGACCTAATCTAGGATTGAGTCTGGTTTCCCTTCTGGGTTGCGGAGGTCAGATGGCAGTCGCTCTGTGTAAAAACCAGTACCCTCGATCAATCCCCCGGATTAGGTAGCCGCCGCGTGAGATATGGGATAAGGCTAGGGAGATGATATCGTAGATTATACTAATATGTTTTACTACCTCACTCGCACTCCCAATAACTACCTTAGGACCAAGCAAGACAGGTATATTTTAACATACCAGAGGTTTCTCGCCTTTCTAGATGGAGAAATCTCTTATATTAAGGTGCTGATGTTCTGACGACCCCGTTAGGGTTAAAGGCGTGACTGTGGTTAGGTTTACCATACATACATACATATAATCACGCCTTTATCCCCAATGGGGTAGGCAGAGCGTAAACGACCTAAACAAAGGTCGTTCCGCCACGTCTGACAAAGTTTTGAGAGTTATGTAAGATAGGTTTATAGGTATATTGTTGTAGTGACAGGTTGTCAGCCCATCGCCTTAATTACAATATACAGAAACCCTCGGATCCCTTAGCTGGTTTTTACAGCATGCCCGGGAGGATATGCAGCTGGCCCATTCTATGTTTTTCTTTCGCTCCCAGGCCAGCGTGGAAGTAAGGTTAGGTTTACCTGCTGGGTAAAATCGGCCAATTCCTCAATCTTGATTTTTCCTTTGACGGTGACAGTGACAGCGGATAAGGAAGGCGGGGTGGTGACGCGTCGGCTGGCAGCTGCCTTCCATCCGGAGTTATCATCTTTCTCATCCGGGGCTCCTCCTGAAATTACGGTGAGAAGTCGGAATTTTAATAAGGTATAGATAGAAAGATAATAAATTTATTTCTTTTAAAAAGACACACACATACAATCACTACATAGTATAAAACAAAGTAGCTTTCTCCGTCCCTATATCCCTATGTATGCATCAATCTTTAAAACTACGCAACGGATTTTGATGCGGTTTCTTTTAATGGATAGAGTGTTTCACGAGAAAGGTTTAATACTTGCATAATATAGTAGAGAAACACTGATAATTTTCGTGCGAAGCCGGGGCGGGTCGCTAGTTTGTTATATAAAAAGGAGATAAAAGTGAACAGTCTAATAAACAAAAATACATCATACTTATTGAAAAACAATCATACACATTACATAACATAACATAAAAATACTTTATTGCACGTAAGAATACAAATCATACAACACAACAGATAACAACAAAAAATAAAGTACAACATAGGCGGCCTTATTGCTAAGTTAGCAATTTCTTCCAGGCAACCTACACGATAAATACAAAACAAACAAAAGGTTGTGTGTGTCCCAGTAAACCAAAAGGGCAATAGCTCAGTATAAACGTTGCCCTGTTGAGCATAATACAGATTTTCAGATACTACCCTCAGAGAGTAACGGGCGCATGCAAAACAACAATAAAATTGTATAATAATCCTCCCATGCGATGGCGACCAATCTCAGAGGTCACCCAACTGCGTAGGACTAGTTTTTAGTGCCAAAGTGTTTGCGCTATACAAAGGTGCACTCTTTTTTTCTTCAATCTCTTATTCTGATGGGACAGATTGACTGACACGACCAGAGAGAAATCAGGCGCAGGACCGACTATTCACATGCCCATCCGACAGCATGGAGCATCTTACTTTTTGGAGAGTCAGGTGATCAACCTGCTACATCCTAACCAAACTTTGAAACAACAACACAAAGTCATTGTCTCCTTTAACTAAATCTTGACTAAAATTATTGCCCTCTTTTACTGTTCTCTCATAATATATATATATATTCTTTATTGTATTAAAAATGTACACATACAGTTGAACTTAAAACTAGGACACAACAGGCGAGCTTATCTTTGTAAGAGATCTCTTCCAGCCAACCTAGTGGGGATGAAAAAAGGGAAAAACACGGGAACAGATACAATAACTAAAATTATAAAATCTGATAAATTATAGTAATACTAATACATATATAACAATAATAGAAAAAACTAATACATAACAAAATAATATATAAGATATATACGTATATTATGATAGATAAATATATATATATATATATATATATGAATATAATACATATTATTAACATCAGAGCGAGGTCATAAAATGCTCTTTGAGTCTCTTTTTAAAAGAGAAAACTGAAGGACTGTCTTGAAGTGGTTTAGGAAGTTTATTCCATAATGACATAATGACAGGTATAGACTTATTTTAGTTAAGTCGTGATTTTTGCAACTACGAATTGGTACCAATGTGACTGAAATAACCCTCAAACTTTTTTGATGTAGCGGAACGACATTGACGCTCTACCTGCCTCATTAGGGATGTAGGCGTGATTTTTATATGTAGGTATAAAAAATCATACCTAACTTCCATGCTGGACTGAGAGTGGGAGAAAAACATAGAATGTGCCAGCTGCATTTCCTCCTAGGCATGCTGTAAAAACCAGCTAAGGTATTCGAAGGTTACATACAGTATATTGCAATTTAAGCGATGGGCTGATAACCTGTCACTATAGCAATATATAGATTTATCTGGAATAACCCTTAAAACTTGTCAGACATGGCGAAATTACTTTTGTTTAGGTCATTGACACTCTACCTGCCCCATTAGGGATAAAGGTGTGTTTTATATATATTATTGATTGCATAATTTTTCCATGCTGGACTGGGAGCGAGAGAAAAACATAGAATGTGCCAGCTGCATTTCCTCCCGGGCATGCTGTAAAAACCAGCTAAGGGATCTGAGGGTTTCAGTATATTGCAATTTAGGCGATGGGCTGACAACCTGTCACTACAGCAATATACGTACAAATCCATCTTGAATAACCCTCAAAACTTGTCAGACGTGGCGGAACGAACTTAGTTTAGGTCGTTTACGCTCTGCCTACCCCATTAGGGATAAAGGCGTGATTATATGTATGTATGTATGTATAATTTTTCATACATTGGTTGAATCTTAAAATCATACATAATACATACATAAAATCACGCCTTTATCCCTTACGGGGTAGGCAGAGCGATAAACGCCTCGTAAAAGGCGGTTTCACCACGTCTGACAAAAATTGAGGGCAATTTTAGATTGAAAAGTCTTAAAATCTTAAAATCAAAGTGCGAAATTATCTCTATAAGAGATCTCTTTCAGGCAAACTATTGGGGATGGAAGATGGAACTTCTTCATTTACCTAGGTATCGTAGGTATAGAATTATAACTATATTAACTATATCTACTTATACTTATATTATCTATACTTATATTATACTTCCATGCTGGCCTGGGAGCGAGAGAAAAACATAGAATGTGCCAGCTGCATTTCCTCCCGGGCATGCTGTAAGAACCAGCTAAGGGATCTGAGGGTTTCAGTATATTGCAATTTAGGCGATGGGCTGACACCGTGTCACTACAGCGATATACTTACAAATCCATCTTGAATAACCCTCAAAACTTTGTCAGACGTGGCGGAACGACCTTTGTTTGGGTCGTTTACGCTCTGCCTATCCCATTAGGGTAAAGGCTTGATTATATGTATGTATGTATGTATATTATCCATAATATAAGTATAGATATAGTTACTTGGTTTTATAGTTTTAGTCATAGTATATTAGTAGCGTTAGGTTAGCAAGAGTAAGTACTAGATTTAAGTAGCTCATATTTTAATAGTATTGTTACCTTTTAGACTTAAATTTGTGTAGTTATTAGTTATACCTATATATAAGAGTTTTGTTATTTAAGAGCACTTGTGTATGTTGAGTAAAAAAAATGGTATGAAAACCAGCGCTGCAGCTTTAAACTGCAGCATACGCTGAGTTGGGTACCCTTTTCAGTATCCATGTTTTAGCTTCCATGCTGGACTGGGAGCGAGAGAAAAACATAGAATGTGCCAGCTGCATTTCCTCCCCGGCATGCTGTAAAAACCAGCTAAGGGATCCGAGGGTTTCAGTATATTGTGATTTAGGCGATGTGCTGACAACCTGTCACTACAGCAATATACCCACAAATCTATCTTAACCCTCAAAACTTTGTCAGACGTGGCAGAACGACCTTTGTTTAGGTCGTTTACGCTCTGCCTACCCCACTAGGGATAAAGGCGTGACTATATGTATGTATGTATGTATTTTTTATGTCTTTCTTTTAGAAAACCATACCTAACGGTTCCCAGAACTCGTCGGGCTCTTCTCCTTGGTTGATCTGAACTATTTCCTTCGAGTCTCCAACTGCTAGCTTCACGAAGGCCAAAGCCGCTTCCTCTTCTTTAGGGCTTGACTCCTGGAAAATATATAATATGAGATTTGAGATTTTCTATCCAGGCTGATAATACATGATAATTTTCTTCCATGCTGGCCTGGGAGCGAGAGAAAAACATAGAATGTGCCAGCTGCATTTCCTCCCGGGCATGTTGTAAAAACCAGCTAAGGGATCCGAGGGTTTCAGTATATTGGAATTCAGGTGATGTGCTGACAACCTGTCACTACAGCAATATACCTACAAATCTTTCATAAATAACCCTCAATACTTTGTCAGATGTGGCGGAACGACATTTGTTTAGGTCGTTTACGCTCTGCCTGCCCCATTAGGGATTAAGGCGTGATTATAGATAGATAGATAAAACCTTTATTTCATTTCCAACACGACATACCATAACAAATATGTTTATACTATAATTCAAATTAAATTTATTAATGCTTAATGAAATGTTTGCATGCTCTTATGTTTTTTGCATTGGAAATAAACGGCTTAATTATTATTATTATTATATCATAAAAAAGAAAAAAAATTATACAGTTAAATGATTATCATATATGTATGTATTTTTTCTTCCATGCTGGACTGGGAGAGATAGAGAAACATAGAATGTTCCAGCTGCCCTTCCTCCCGGGCATGCTGTTGAAGTCAGCAAAAGGGACTCGAGGGTTACATTGTATTGTAATTTGGGCGATGGGCTGACAACCTGTCACTACAGCAATATACCTACAAATCTATCTTAAGTAACCCTTAAAACTTTGTCAGACGTGGCGGAACGACATTTGTTTAGGTCGTTTACGCTCTGCCTACCCCATTAGGGATAAAGGCGTGATTTTATGTATGTATGTATCTTATATATGGAAGCTTACCTTCCCATTCCTGACATACACGGTGTCCTTGGTCTCCAACACGAAGACATAATCGTCCACCAACTCTTCGGCCTTCTCAGGAACCTGGGTGGCTTTCATGTCCACGTTCAGCTCAATTCCCTCCACCTGGGTAGAAATTGGTTGGAAAATCGTTTTTTTTTTTTTAATATTTGATAGGCAATCATTTGTCCGCCATCTCACGTGATGGTAAGTGATGATGTAGACTATGATGGAGCATGATTGCCTAGAAAATGCCTGTTCACTCTCGCCTTGAAAAGGCCCAGGTTATAACGTTCCGGAAATAGATCCGCAGGCAGGGAGTTCCACACTTTGGCCGTTCGCATTAAAAATGTAGAAACGTACCGCTTTGTGCGAAAACTTGGAATGTCGACAACGTCGTTATTTATTTACTGTTTATTGTACACAAGTAGCATGAGAAAGACAATACAGAAGGAATACCGACACAACAGGTACAGCTTATTTCTACTAAGAAATTCCTTCCAGCTGACCTACGGAAGTGAGACTTAAAATGAGAGGCAAATTAGGCGTGCACAAATAAAGCATAATATTAAAATAATACCAGAAAATTATAAATTACATAAATAACTAAATTAAAATAATTATATAAATACTTAAAATCATAATAATTATACGATTCGTATGCGTGTTAAGAGAAGTCTTAACCTGCACCTTTCAATACAAAAGGAGATAACAGTTTTCACCCCGTAATTATAGTCCGATTCCATTTAAAAAATATATATGTAGATCCATTCTTCCATGCTGGACTGGGAGTGATGGAAAAACATAGAATGTGCCAGCTGCATCACTTCCAGAGCATGCTGTAAAAACCAGCTAATGGATTCGAGGGTTATAGTATACTGCAATTTTAGGCGATGGGCTGACAACCTGTCACTAAAGCAATATACGTCATGATCATCTGTAATAATCCTCAAAACTTGTCAGACGTGGCGGAACGACCTTTGCTTAGGTCGTTAACGCTCTGCCTACCCCATTAGGGATAAAGGCGTGATTATATGTATGTATGTATGTATATGTAGATATACGTTAAAAGTAGGTAAGTTATTATCATCACAACATAGTATAAAACAAAGTCGCTTTCTCTGTCCCTATATCCCTATGTATAATATAATATAATACAACTAATGCTTAGCACTGGCCTCTGATTTGGCTTAACGACTAATGTCTAGGGTATTGAACGATATTAACCGGTACCAACGGCTTAACGTGCTTTCCGAAGCACGAAAAAAGCACCAATTAAACGTACATATGAAATTCGTAAACCGAAAAACACATTGGTACATGTTGGGATTCGAACCACGACCTCCCGCTCAGGAGGCAGCGGCCCTATCCACTACACCATCGGGCTCTCATCGGGCTTGCGTATTTATTAATTTTAACTCACTCTGAAGAGGCGGACGCTGTCATCTTCATAGGAACCGTTGAAGTTTTCAGGCTTGCCCTGGCTGCCAAGAAGAATTGCTAAGCCACCTGGAAAAAACATGCGTACATACATTATAATCACGCCTTCTTCCCTAATGGGGTAGGTAGAGCGTAAACGTCCTAAACAAAGGTCGTTCCGCCACGTCATGAGGGTTATTTAAGACAGATTTGTAGGTATATTGCTGTAGTGACAGGTTGTCAGCCTATCGCTTAAATTGCAATATATAGAAACCCTCGGATCCCTTAGCTGGTTATTACAGCATGCCCGGGAGGAGGTGCAGCTGGCACATTATATGTTTTTCTATCGCTCCCAGTCCAGCATGGAAGAAACAACGGCAGAATTTAAAATAAATTAATCGTTTATTCATTCTTGAATGGCATTTACATTTCACAAAGAGAAAAAACATATAATGTGCCAGCTGCACCTTCTCCCTCCCCCTCCAAAATGAAAAAAAAATAGTGTTCGGTGGTTTGAAATACATATGTTGTAGCATGTTTTGATAATTCGAATCTTCACGAAAATCGTAGGGATTTTGTGAAAACACTGATAATTAGACAGTGGTGAATCTATTGTCAAATCTTGCTGAAAATAGTTAGTTTTTTTGCGAAAAGCTTATCGTTCTAGTAACATTTGAAATTCATAACATTCGGTAGGAACTTGGATCTTACCTTAAAATGCTGAGCAGATTTTTGGGCTCTTTCCCCTGAGACGCTAGTACCTCTGTGGTATCTTTGTATTTGTAGGTGAACGATTAGTATTTTAGATGAACAATTAGAATTTTAGGTGAACGTTTAGTACTGTAGGTGAACATGTTTAGTGCGACGTTTTAGAATTTTTAGTGCGACATGATTAGGTAAACATTAAGTTTAATAGATGAACCATCAGTAAATTCAGTGAACCTGT
Source organism: Scrobipalpa costella (assembly GCA_949820665.1). Taxonomy (NCBI): domain Eukaryota; kingdom Metazoa; phylum Arthropoda; class Insecta; order Lepidoptera; family Gelechiidae; genus Scrobipalpa; species Scrobipalpa costella. The sequence goes on along the minus strand of OX463322.1, from coordinate 7,398,226 downwards.
TTAGGTGAACAATTAGTTTAATAGTGCGACAGTTAAAGATTTCCTTTTCTTACCTACTTCTTTTCCTTTTTCTCTATATTTTCCTTCCTTACATATTTCTTTTTTGAAACTTGATATCTTTCTTCCTTTCATTATATTTAAATTATAACTTGGATCTTACCTTTGAAGATGCTGAGCAGATGTTTGGGCTCTTTCCCCTGAGACCCTATTACCACTGTGGTATCTTTGTATTGCTCGTCTTCCATTTCCTCGGCCAGCTGGACTGCTTTAGCCTTCTTGTCTTCTTCTGCATTTGCACCCTGGAATTAGTATTTTTGTGTAAGTTTTTTTAAATATGTTATGCTACTTACAAGAACACACATGCTTGCATCGATCGACTTCTGTTTGCTTTGTTTTATCTTGTTTTTTATTTTCATTTACCTATTAATTTCTGACCTGTGTTTACTAATGTATGTTAATCAATGCAGAAGAGCGGCATCTCATGGCACAGGCTAATCTAAGATTAAAAGGAGGTTCCAATCACTATTGTTTTAATTGTAACACTTTTATTGAAATAAACATTTTTTTTAACTAATGTTTAAAATAATACTTTTTATTCTGTCGTGTGGGTTCGAGTCGACCCAATGAACCCTGGTGTCAGAGTTTTTAAACCGTCTAATAGCACAGCTAATAGGCCTTTGACATGTTTTGTGTAACGACCACTATCAAAGACAGCGACCGGGATCGACGGCTTAACGTACCCTCCGAAGTGCCTGATTCAGCCTGTAATGTCCTACCCTAACTGGGGAAAATCTCACAAAGTGATAAATTGACAAATATCATCTGATTGTCTGAAAGAAAAAACATTCCGTGGTTCGGCGGGCACATGAAGCCGCTGCTTTTTGATGGTGGTCGTTACACAAACCATGTCAGAGCTATTAGCTGTACCATTACGTGGTTTAAAATCTCTGAAATGAGGGTCTACCGGGTCGGTCGATTCGAAACCCACTCGTCAATAAGAAAAGAATAGTAACTCACAGTCCAGATATAGATGACAGTTTCGTTCCCCCCCTCGCCCCTCTCGCTCGGGTATTGGTACTGAAGGACGTAAACCTCATTGGAGTACAGGAATGAGGTTTCCAAGGTTTCGTTCTCATCGTCGACTCTGTAGTTAAAACATAGAATCACGCCTTTATCCCTAATGGGGTAGGCAGAGCGAAAACACCTATAGTATTTCCAACTTAGTTTAAGAATAAAAGTTTCATATCTTTTGATCGAAGATCTTGTTTCTAAAATAAGTTTAGCTATTAGATATGACAACATAATGAAATAGTAGTTTTATTAATTTAACTAATTTGCCAGCACATATAATATAATCACGCCGTTATCCCTAATGGGATAGGCAGAGCGTAAAGGACCTAACAAAGGTCGTTCCGCCACGTCTGACTAATTTTGAGGGTTAATTAAGATACATTTGTAGGTATATTGCTATAGTGACAGGTTGTCAGCCCATCGCCTAAATTACAATATATTTAAACCCTCGGATCCCTTAGCTGGTTTTTACAGCATGCCCGGGAGGAGATGCAGCTGGCACATTCTATGTTTTTCTCTCGCTCCCAGGCCAGCATGGAAGTAAAAAAATATAATTTATTGTTGAAATGTGTTTTTAAATAAAAAGACATGAAACTTTGTTTGCCTTTATTTTAAAATTCTGCCACATCTAGCCAAGCAGTTTTATAACTACACAAGGCTTGACTACTCCAAATTACTTTAAAATTAAAATCAATTATGATATCGCCTCACTTTTTCTGAAAGTTCCATGCTGGACTGGGAGCGAGAGAAAAACATATAACGTGCCAGCTGCATTTCCTCCCGGGCATGCTGTAAAAGCCAGCTAAGGGAACCGAGGGTTTCAGTATATTGTAATTTAGGCGATGGGCTGACAACCTGTCACTACAGCAATATACAAATCTACCTTAAATAACCCTCAAAACTTTGTCACACGTGGCAGAACGATCTTTGTTTAGGTCGTTTAAGCTCTGCCTACCCCATTAGGGATATAGGCGTGATTGTATGTATGTATGTTTTCTGAAAGTCGCAGGTTCAAACCAAGCCCGCGGCGAATTTTTAATTTACATACATACATATAATCACGCCTTTATCTCTAATGGGGTAGGCAGAGCGTCAACAACCTAAACAAAGGTCGTACCGCCACGTCTGACAAAGTTTTAAGGGTTATTTAAGATAGATTTGTAGTATGTGTGTATATTGCTGTAGTGACAGGATGTCAGCCCATCGCCTTAATTGCAATATACAGGAACCCTCGGACCCCTTAGCTGGTTTCAACAGCATTCTCGAGACGAAATGCAGCTGGCACATTTTATGTTTTTCTCTCGCTCCCAGGCCAGAATGGAAGCTCATATTTATTCAAATCTATCTGGAATAACCCTCAAAATTTTACACATGTAGCGGAACGACCTTTGTTTAGGACGTTTACGCTCTGTCTACCCCATTAGGGATAAAAACGTGATTATTAAAATACATATATTTATTACCTGGTGATGATCAGCTCGCCAGATCCTTCATCAGGCATATACCCTCTAGCTGTGGCACTCTTTCCAATCTTGTAGGCGCTTGCTGCAGCCTCATCAGCGTCTGATGAGAAGTAGCCTGCATCTGTAATAATAATGAAATAATGAATAATGTAGAAAGCCACCGATGAAGCCGTAAGCGTGGCTGACCACTGGTCCAAAAATGTTTAGCTTTATTTATTTATTCCATCGACACAAAAAGAAGAAGAAGAGTGAATAATTTATGAAGAATTTTATTTATTTAACAATTTATTGTACACAAAAAACATCATAAACACAGGACATAAAAAACAAAGACACAACAGGCACTGCTTATTTCTAAAAAGAAATTTCTTACAGCAGACCTACAGAAGTGATAATTTTAAAGATACGCGGATAAAACGTGCACAAAATTTAAACAATATCAATAAGATAATACTACTGTAAAATAATTATATAATGTAAATCTTTTACATAAATATTAACAAGAAATAAATAAATACTTTCAATTATATACATAATTAAAAATAAATAAATACTTATAGCTATTTATATACAAATATATACATAAATATATACCCTAAACACGGATTACTTTGACAGGGAAAGATAATGCTCTTTAACTCGTCTTTTGAAGACAGCGATAGACGAGCTATCACGAACTGTCGGTGGAAGAGAGTTCCATAATCTGACTGCATGAACAGTAAAGGAATAGGAATAGAAATCGGTTCGGTGGGAGGGGATGGAAAGAAGAGTCCTGACGTTTGAACGACAGGGCTTATCCAAGGGACGTGAGAATGTAAAACGCTCACGGAGATAGGGAGGGGAAGAAGGATTGTAGAGGACATTATAAAGGGTACAAAGGATATGAGTATTCCTGCGGAAGCGGATTGGGAGCCACTTGAGTTGGGAACGAAATTGAGAGACATGGTCGTATTTCTTCAGTCCAAAGATGAAGCGTATACACAGATTTTGAAGTCGCTCAAGTTTATTTAATAGCTCCTCTGTGGCGTCCAGATAGCAAGTGTCGGCGTAATCTAAAATAGGGAGAAGTAAAGTTTGAGAGAGCGAAATTTTAGTAGTTAGGGGTAAGAAATTTTGAAGGCGTTTAAGTGAGTGGAAAGAGAAATGTATCTTTTTACTGACTTCATTAACGTGCGACGTCCATGAAAAGTTCGCGTCCAATACAACGCCCAGATTTTTAGCCGTTTTTGAAAGAGAAATAGGTGTACCATTGTAAAGAACGGAAGTCGTAGTCCTATCTATTTGGTTACACATATATGAACTACCAACAATCATAGCCTGCGATTTTTTGGGATTAACCAAAAGTCCAAAGGACTTAGCCCAATCAGCAATACGATTAAGATCGGCATTGATTTCCTCAACAGCACGATCAATATAAGAGATGTTAAAGTGACGGTAAAGTTGTAGGTCGTCTGCATAGAGATGGAAGTTTGAGGAAATAACTGACGTAACAGTGTTGATGAAAATTGAAAAAAGAAGAGGAGAGAGTACGCCACCCTGCGGCACACCTGCAGCAAGATCACACCAATCCGAGCAAAGCTCATCAGAGCGGATCCGCTGCGAGCGGCCACGAAGGTAAGAATCAAACCAAGCTACAGCTGATGATGAAATGTTAAAGGAGCGAAGAATAGTGAGAAGTACATCAAAGTCTACGGAGTTGAAGGCACTGCTAAAATCTAGCAGAATCAGGATTGTTACTAACTTGTTTTCCATTGCAAAACGGATGTCATCAGTGACTTTTAGAAGTGCCGTAACAGTACTGTGACCAGGACGAAAACCTGATTGAAATTGTGATAGTAGACTATTAGATGTAATAAAAGTAGCTAACTGCTTGTGGACAATGTGTTCAAGGACTTTGGAAAGGAACGGTAAAATAGAGATAGGTCGGAAATCGGAAAAGGCGGAGGGGTTGGACGTTTTAGGCAGAGGAATGACGTCAGCTCGTTTCCAGGCTGATGGGAAGGAGCTCGTTACCAAGGAATGGTTGAATATATGAGTAAGGATAGATAAGAGCTCGGGAAGAATGAGGGAGATCATACGGGATGACAGGTTGTCATTGCCCACAGCGGTTGAAGTTATAGATAGAACATGCTTTTTAACATCATCCTCAGAGACCACAGTGAAACAAAAGGAAGAGAACGCTCGCAACGGTTGGCTGCAAAGAAGAGATATTGTTTTAGATTTTACAACATCGTCTAAGGTCGTAGGTGGAGAAGAAAAATGACAGTTAAGTGCATTTAGATCTACGGAACCATTAGACGATGTTGCGATTTTTCCAATGCCAAGCGTTTTTAGGAACTGCCACACTTGTGTAGAACTACAATCTTCGATGGACTTGTGAATGTGGCGTCTTTTGGCATCTCTACACAAACGACTACAGTGATTTCTTAAGAACTTAAACCGGGCCAAGTTCCGGTCAGTTTGGAATCTCCTATACCTTATTTTAGCCCTATCGCGCTTAGCCATCATGTTTTTAATGTCAGTGGTTAGCCAAGGAGCAGGCGTATGTCTAACTTTGACCTTTTTAACAGGTGCATGAATGTCGTACAATTTCAGAATAGCCTGTTGTAACTCCAGAACCTTTAAATCAATGTCGTCAGTAGCGAGCACAGGAGTCCAATCTATATAGGATACATCTCGCCTTAAAGCCTCCAAATCTATACCCCGAAAACTGCGTAAGTGAAGAAATTTAGATTTACGCCTGGGAGGACGAATCTTGAAAGATAAATAGATAAGATCATGATGGGAGAAGCTAGCTGGAAATTGGCCATGGGTGACAATTTTCTCCATAGATGATGTGATCATGATATCTAAAAGAGAGGGAGTGAGATTTGGAACGTGATGCGTAGCAGAAAGGGGAAGAATGTGAAGATTGACCGCGGACAAGAGGGATTGGAGTTTATGAGTACGATAATCATTTTTAATTAAGCAGGTATTAAAGTCACCAAGCAAAAGCGTATGGTCGTAACTTGGGCTATAAGTGCACAATAGGTTTTCAAGTGAGCTAAAATAATCGATCCGCTTATTCGGGCTATACAACACACCAAGCAGCATTTTTTTATGATGAAGAGTAATTTCTACGAAAAGGTGTTCAGCAGAGTGTGAGTAAGCACTAGGTGATGCACTGATAACCTTGTGCACTATATCGGCACGTAAATAGATGGCAACTCCCCCATATCCCTTGCCGGTACGGTCATTGCGTATAAGTTTGAAACCAGGTAACGGAAATTGGTAAGAAGAAAGAGAGGGTTTGAGAAGAGTTTCTGAAATGAGAATAGCATCTACAGGGGTACCGCTAAAGGACGCCACGAAATCAGAATAGTGACCAGGAACACTCTGGGCATTAATATGAACAACGTTGAAGTTGTTCGGGAATTTTGAGAAGGATGCCTTTAACTGTTCATGAACAGAGAGCGCAGAGGGCTTAGCAGAAGGTAGCGAGCAGTCGTTATCTCTGTCACTATCACTGTCTGCGCTAAGAAAGTTATCAGATGAAGAACAAGAGAAGAAACTATCGTTAATATCTGCCAATTTATCCATGAATTTTAGAGAAACTATCTGACTTTACTCAGAGAGAGCCCGCTGGTGTAGTGGATGGGGCCGCTGCCTCCTGAGCGGGAGGTCGTGGTTTGAATCCCACCACGTACCAATGTGTTTTTCGATTTTAGAATTTCTAAATATAATGTACGTTTATTAGGTGCTTTTTCGTGCTTCGGAAGGCACGTTAAGTTTTCCGTCACGGTCGCTGTATTTGATAGTGGTTGTTACACAAACCATGTCATGTGGCTGTCTCCGTGGTCTAGCGGTCTGAGCCATGGGTTCTCGAGCCTGAGGTCCCGGGTTCGATTCCCGGCGGTGGACAATGACTGTGTGTTGTTGTTTCTAGTTTGGTTAGGACGTTGCAGGCTGATTACCTGATTGTCCGGAAAGTAAGATTCTTGTTCTTCTTCTTCTGTCGAGTGGGTATCGAGTCTATCGGCCCGATGAACCTTGGTGTCAGAGTTTTAAAACCGCCTAGTAGCACAACTATCAGGCCTCTGATATGGTTTGAGTAACGACCACTATCAAAGACAGCGACCGGGACCGACGGCTTAACGTGCCCTCCGAAGCACGAAATATTCTTCTTTTAGGACAATCTGGTGATTCAGCCTGCAATGTCCTAACCAAACTGGGGAAAAAATCACAAAATGATAAATTCTCAAATTTCAACTTTGTGTTTCCCCCCTGGGAATTAGACCGTCCTGGGTTCTCCGGATCGGGAGTCCATGGCACTAGCCACTAGACCACGGAGGCAGTTGAACAAAGTAAGATGATCCATGCTGTCGGATGGGCAAATAAATAGTCGGTCCTGCGCCTGATTTCTCTCTGTGTCAGTCTGTCCCATCAGAATAAGAGATTGAAGGAATAGAGAGTGCACCTGTGTGTAGCGCAAACACTTGGGCATTACAAACTGCGCACTTGACTGATCTCTGGAAGATTGGCCGCCATCACCTCACCGAAAATCGGTGGGACGACGATTTTTGTTTTCATGGTTATTCTTACCAGATTCGGAGGTGAAGCCAGCTGAAGTCACGCTGTCCCATTGGTGAAAGTATTGCTGGAAGTTCCGACTCTCCACGCCTTCTGACACTTTGGTCACATTTATCTGGAAAATATACATACATACATACATATATTCACGCCTGTATCCCTAATGGGGTAGGCAGAGCGTAAACGACCTGAACAAAGGTGTCCCGCCACGTCTGACAAAGTTTTGAGGGTTTTAAGATATAATTCTAGGTATATTGCTGTAGTGACAGGTTGTCAGCCCATCGCCTAAATTACAATATACTGAAACCCTCGGATTCCTTAGCTGGATTTTACAGCATGCCCGGGAGGAAATGCAGCTGGCACATTCTATGTTTTTCTCTCGCTCCCAGGCCAGCATGGAAGTAAATCTGGAAAATATGCACACGTATATTAACTTACATGCTGGACTGGGAGCGAAAGAAAAACATGAGATATGCCAGCTGCATCTCCTCCCGGGCAAGCTAAGGGAATCGAGGATTTCAGTGTAGGTATTGCAATTTAGGCGATGGGCAGACAACCTGTCATTATAGCGATACACATCACTACATAGTTTAAAACAAAGTTGCTTTCTCTGTATCTATATCCCTATGTATGCATAAATCTTTAAAACTACGCAACGGATTTTGATGCGGTTTCTTTTAATGGATAGAGTGATTCAAAAGGAAGGTTCATATGTATAGTACATGCATAATATAGTAGAAAAACACTGATAATTTCCGTGCGAAGCCGGGGCTGGTCGCTAGTTTCATTCCAAAATAATTTGTTAAAGGCCGCCGTTTTCGAGTTATTCATAAAAAGTCCAAACGGACTTCCACTATCAGTAGGCACCTACTTTTAAGGATAGACTGTACTAGGACGTATCTGCAGCGGAGCGGCACGATGCTGCGCGGCATTGCGCGACAAGTGATTCTTTGTATGAAAATGTATAAGAGGTGCCGCACTGAAGCAGCACTGAAGATGAAACGAAGCGGCGCGGCGCATCACGGCGCGGCAATGTCAGCATATACATTTTGACAGATTTTGTCGCGCAGTGTTGTGCCGCTGCAGTGCCGCGCCGCGCCGCTCCGCTCCAGCTACGTCATAGCATAAGAATAAATAAAACTACGGTCATAGTGCGGTCTAACCTTTTACTCGTAGTTGCTATACCTCGCTCAATCCTGACGGGGTACTGAAGTATTTACCTATATTTCCTCTAAATGCGACGGTAACTTTTATGTCTGTTACTTTTGTCCATTTGCTAACTCTAATAAGTAGACAAAAATGACAAATCTAAATAAATATAAACAACTAAAGGCAGCAACTCACAGGCGTCACTTACTGCGCGCAAGATTGCGCTCAACACGCTGTCAATGCTTTTTGCATTGCCTACAACACACATACGTCACCTTACAAACTACGCGCGGCAAGCGATGAAGTCGGCGCATCTTTCTCCAGTACGCGCGCGTAGAGCGTAAGGTGACGCATGTGTATTGTAGACAATGCAAAAAGCATTGGCAGCGTGTTGAGTGCAACCTAGCGAGCAGTAAGTGACGCCTGTGTGTTGCTGCCCTAAGAAATGTTTTAGTTTGCCGTCTGTCAGGAGGGATTGAGCGCGGTATAACCGGGGCAGGTGGCCAGTTCTGGCCATCTTAAAACCAGTTTTGGACTCTTGATATTTTAGTTCATTTATAAAAAAGTTTAACTATTCAAGTAGATTTTTATAGCGCGGTATAAATCTCTCACTCACCCATTTGGGATATTCCTTCATCTCCAGATATAGCTCTATGATTCCGTAGTAGGCCTTCCTGATTTCAGGCTCCACATCCTTGCCCAGCCAGATGTACAGGCCGGAGTCAGGGGTATCTAGGATGTACACCTCCTGGGGAAAGATTGACCTTGATCATAAGTCAGGTGAAGTTCGCACTGAACAAGTATGACGAAATGAGTCAAATAAACAGTCTATTTCCAATAGGGACCCGTCATGTATGACACGACAGAAGAAGAAGACTGCCCCTTCTTCTTCTTTTTTCTTTAAGGTTTCAGTATTGTAAATTAGGGCGATGGGCTAACAACCTGTCACTACAGCAATATACCTACAAATCTATCTTAAATAACCCTCAAAACTATGTAAGACGTGGCGGAACAACCTTTGTTTAGGTCGTTTACACTCTGCCTTACCCATGATTATATGTTTGTATGTATAAAGTTAAATCAATAATATAATATAAGAGAGCCCGATGGTGTAGTGGATAGGGCCGCTGCCTCCTGAGCGGGAAGTCGTGGTTCGAATTCCACCACGTACCAATGTGTTTTTCCGTTTTCGAATTTCATATGAACGTTTATTCGGCGCTTTTTCAGTGCTTCGGTTAATATCGTTTAATACCTTAGATGTTAGTCGTTAAGCCATATCAGAGGCCAGTGCTAAGCATTGGCGGCTTGAAAACTCTGACCTAGTCTAGGATTAGGTCTGGTTTCCCTTCTTGGTTGCGGAGGTCAGATGACAGTCGCTCTGTGTAAAAACCAGTACCCTCGTTCAATCCCCTAGATTAGGTAGCCGACCCCGTGAGATACGGGATAAGGCTAGGAAGAAGATGTATAAAGTTAAATCAATATCTACGACTTACACTTGACGACAAGTGCTTCTGCCTGAAGGGTTTGCTGAGGGCCACCGGCTCGATCACGTCTTCCTCCAGGTCAACCAGGATCTTGTAGAGGTATACCGCAGTTGAGCTGTCTCTAGCGTACGTCTGTAACAGAAATGTGAGATAGAGATAAATTTATTAATAATTGTAAATTACAAGTCAAAAATTATAAGCACTTAAGTATATCACATTAATAATCATTTAAATTGTATTGCATTCATTATCATTAAAAATAATAAAATCATTATAACTATAGAATGCCTGTTCGACAAGCCAACGCTTAAGCCGTGATTTAAAGCTATTTAAGCTTGGTGCCTGCTTGCTTGGTGACCAGTCAGGTTTGCTAGGAAGTAAGGGCGGATCTAGGTTTCACAAGTATGTACTTCTAAGTATGTAGGTGCTGTGATAACTGATGAAACCTCTACAGTACAATAATACAGTATTCAAAAATAGTGATTTTGGGATTTCGTTTGCGAATGTTGATTTTTCGTATGCGAATTCGGATACGAGCGGTACATAAATACGATTCCTGAAGTTTGGCGCACACACGGGTGTGCGCTCGACATTTGACGGGTAACTGCCTCCGTGGTCTAGTGGCTAATGCCATGGGCTCCCGATCCGGAGGTCCTGGGTTCGATTCCCAGGGGGTAACAAAGTTGATATTTGAAAATTTATCACTTTGTAAATTTTTCCCCAGTTTGGGTAGGACATTGCAGACTGAATCACCTGATTGTCCGAAAAAAAGAAAAAGATTTCGTGCTTCGCAGGGCACGTTAAGCCGTTGGTCCCGATCGCTGTCTTTGATAGTGGTCGTTACTCAAACCATGGCGGTTTAAAACTCTGACACCAGGGTTCATCGGGTCCATAGACTCGATACCCACTCGACAGAAGAAGAAGATTTGACGGGTTAAGGTACTCACGTTGCTAGAAGTATCATCCTCAAGTTCATCTAAAGAACCGGAACCAAGGGCTTCGAAGAAAGCGTTCAAGTCTTCACTTGATGAAAATTCATCTGCAAATAAGAACGGAAATACGTCTTTTCACGAACTGGTTAAAAGATAATATGAATTAAGGATGATGTGATGTTATACTGCATTCGAATATGTCTGTTTCTGACCATTACACAAACCATAGCAGTATTTTCTGTGTTCTATGACACGAATCTCCAGGAGTTGAGTATACTCGATAGAATATCAGAGTTCCTTTGGCCATTCATATGGGCCTGTATAGCTGCCAGTTTTTTTTACATATATACACACACATATAATTACGCCTTTATCCGTAATGGGGTAGACAGAGCGTAAACGACCTAATTAAAGGTATACACTTCTGTAGTGACAGCATTCAGCCCATCGCCTAAATTATAATATACTGAAACCCTCGGATCCCTTAGCTGGTATTTAGAGCATGCCCGGAAGGAATAGCAGTTGGCACATTCTATGTTTTTCTGTTTCTCCCAGGCCAGCATGGGATTGTTAATCCAGTGGATGTTACTTAAAAGATGGGCCCTTACCATTATGGTCTTCGTCTCTTAGCTTATGTGCAACGGTGATAATCTTTCTGCGGTGGGTAGCCTTAACTCATAGACATATATGCAGATCGCTGAGAAAACATCGATAGCGCGTTTCAGGACTGTTGTTTCCTAATGTAGCGCTATCTATGTGCGCTACAAGAGTATCAGCGTTCGTTTCGCCATTCGTTTGAGCCTGTATAGGTTGGCAATCCTGCGGATGTTAGTTAAAAGATGAGTTTTTCCTTACCAATGATCTCGATGGAAGCTCTGCCATTATGGTCTTCGTCTCTCAGCTTATTTGCGACGCTGATAATCTTTCTGCGGTGGGTAGCCTTAGCCCCTTCCGGAACCAGTATGAAGATGTCATGTTCCACCTCCAGGATGAAGCAGTTGTCACGGGTGAGGGATGATGCTTCGGCTGGGACCTGGTGTTAGACATTGCGTTAGAGGTGGATAAGGTCAGATCACACTAGGGCGTAGCTGCAGCGGCGCGGCAAAAACTGTCAAGATGTATGAACACTGCAGCTATAGTGCCGGTTCAGTGCGGTATATCTCATCATACATTTTAATAGAAAGAGTCATGTCGCGCATTGCTGCGCCGTGCCGCGTCCTAGTGCGATGAAGCAGTAAAGTGACCAACTTTCTAAAAATTGAACAATTTTAACAAACAAACCGAAGACTGTTTTTTGAGACTCAACCTTACCGATGGCGAAGACCCAATTACTCGTGCAATTAATGCTGCCAATGCAAGTCGAGCCACACTCAACCAATGCTCTTCCAGCAACCGCGCACCCCGCCGGCGGGGTCGCGGCGGCCCTCCTATGCTCCCCATGGGAGATACCGACACGCACGTATCGGGTAGATTCTCTCCGATAAGGAATTCCCAAGGCAACGCCATAAGCCGAGGTTCGAGCCCTAGTGGGTAGGCCCTTAGGTAGTTGTCATTTGCATATAAGTGTGTATATTGCGTGTAGCAACTCTTCGCCTTTAGTCCGGTGACGCATTATATACGCTTTGTAGTATGGTTCAATGCAAATAGGTCCAATAAAAAAAATTAAGACTCAAACCTCCTCAATCCTCATATTATCACAGCCTGATAACTTCAACAGCCTCTTTTCAGCTCCAGCATTGGTTTCTACCTCGTTGAACCCAGACTCATTGCCGCCTTCCAGGTAGCGCACAGCTGTAAACAATACTTACATATAATCACGCCTTTATCCCTAATGGGGTAGGCAGAGCGTAAACTTCCTAATCCTCATATTATCACAGCCTGATAACTTCAACAGCCTCTTTTCAGCTCCAGCATTGATTTCTACCTCGTTGAACCCAGACTCATTGCCGCCTTCCAGGTAGCGCACAGCTGTAAACAATACTTACATATAATCACGCCTTTATCCCTAATGGGGTAGGCAGAGCGTAATCGACCCAAACAAAGGTCGTTCCGCCACGTCTAACAAAGTTTTGAGGGTTATTTAAGATAGATTTGTACGTATATTGCTGTAGTGATAGGTTGTCGGCCCAACGCCTAAATTTCAATACACTAAATTTCTCGAATCCCTTAGCTGGTTAGGACATTGAAGGATTAATCACCTGATTATAAGGAAGAAATAAGATTCCTTGCAAAAAAATTGCACGATAATCCCTCGGTCCCGGTCGCTGTCTTTGACAGTAGTTGTTACACAAAATCATATCAGGGGCGGAGAGGCCTTCGAGCTATGGTATTAGGTGGTTTAAAAACTCTGACACCAGGGTTCAACGGGTCGATCAACTCGATACCCACACGACTGAAGAAGACGAAGGGTTCTAAATACAGATGAACAAAAAATATACGTTTAGTCTAAGTAGAAAGAAGAAATAGAATAATAATAGTCCTCCCAACAGATTTTCGGTGACCAACAATCTGCGCGGAACTTGTTTTTAGTGCTCAAAGTAGTGCACAACACAGAAGTATATTCTCTATTCCTTCAATCTCTTATTCTGATGGGACAGACTGACTGACACGACCAGAGGGAAATCCGGCGCAGGACCGACTATTTACATGCCCATCCGACAGCATGGATCATCTTACTTTTCGGGCAATCAGCCTGCAATGTCTACTGAAAAAGTGGAACCTCACCAGGTTTGAAGTAGCCAAGGAACTGCCCGCTCTCATGACCCTGGACCTCCCTGTGGTGCACCGCCTTGCCGGCCAGCATGTCATCCAGGGTCACTGTGAGGATTGCTGCGGAGCCCTGCTTGTCTTGCGAGGACTTGGAGCCCAGCCAGAAGTGGGCATCGTAGGACAGGGTAGATGAGTTGTCACCGGTTGTCTGGATATATTATAAAAGTTGTTATTTCAGCGCTGCACAAGAAATCTACATACATATAATCAAATAGAGCGTAAATGACCTAAACATAGGCACGTTCCGCCACGTCTGACATAGGTATTTATGATAGACTTGTAGGTATATTGATGTAGTGACAGGTAGTCAGCCTAGCGTCTAAATAGCAATATACAGAAACCCTCGGATCCTTTAGCTGGTTTTTACAGGCCGCTGGCACATTCTATGTTTTTCTCTCGCTCCCAGGCCAGCATGGAAGTTAATGGAGACACCATACTGTTTAAAACCTGTTTGTTATGCCCAAATAAAATATTTATTTATTTATTTATCTGTCGATGTATGACGAAAATGAAAAATTTCGTAAGAGTGTCCAGGGTGCTTGAATGTAAACGACTAATTTCGCCGGAGCATTTGAATGCACGATAGCTCAGTTGGTTTAGAGCCGCGGCACATTTCGCCGAAAGTCACGGGTTCAAATTCCTCCTGTGCGAAATTTTTGGTTTCTATATTGAGCTGATGATGATGGATGAGTCTAAACTTACCTTGAGCACTATGTAGGCGTCTCCATTGTAGAACTTTCCATGCATCGGCTTCCCAACTTCTACGGGCTCGAATTTCTGAAAATATAAAATAATCTATATCTATACTTCTATACTTATCTTATCTTTAACATCGACAATAATTACAAAGAGTCAATACAATTATTCACGTTTTATTACATTTCGATTTCAATGGATAGAGTGATTCAAGACGAAGATTTATATGTATAATACATGCATAATATAGTAGAGAAACACTGATGATTTCCGTGCGAAGCCGGGGCAGGTCGCTAGTAATTTTAAAAAGAGGAAAGATTTGTATATGTGTGAATTTGTGTGTTTGTGTGTGTATGTTTGTGTGTGTCTATATATATTTGGAATAAACTCAAAAAATGTAATGCAATTTAGGAAATGATGGATAGGACAATGTTTTCACCATTGTGTAATGTTTCGCATAATCCCTAAGATTTTCGCAAAGATTAGAATTATTATAATAATAATTCTTTATCAAAAGGCAAAATACCCAAAATTTAATAAATACATAAGTAAAATAGGTATTATAAGATAAAATATTAAAAATACAAAATAACATTACTTAAAAAAAAGGACTTTCCCGTACAAAATTACCATCTCGATCAGACAGTTTGTATGAAACTTTTTTTATATCCTGAAAGAATTTCCTGATGACAGTTGTTAAATTTTGTTAACTGAGCAACCCCTATTTGTTTGCGGGACGCTGTCTCTTACACCCAGTACATATTAAATTAACTATTCAATTTTTTTCCTACTTACATAAAATCACGCCTTTATCCCTTACGGGGTAGGCAGAGCGTTAAACGCTTCGTAAAAGGCGCTTTAACGCTTTTTTTCCTGGATAACTTTAAATATTTTTAAACAGCCGTCAGTAGGCAAAGGTTGTCTTATCACTGAAAGCGATCTATACCAGACAACCTGAAACCAAAATACTCACATCGATAGTCCAGATCTTGACTCCTGGTTCACCCCCAGCGTCAACAAAGGCCTGATGCTCCATGTTTGATGGAATTCACTGACTCACTGATCAAAATACACCAGAAATGTACTAAACAGTTTCTTTATCACAATGGGTTCAATTCTAGATTTGTCGGCTAAAACTAAAATTAAAATCTATGTGTCACTTTCAGGCTTAAAACATTGAAAAAGGACAGGAGATCTATTCTCTCCGGTTTTTGATTTATAGTCGGTGGTTTTATGCGTTATCTCTCATTTTAATCCGCCATCATTGTTTATTGTTTAATACAGTGTATAGTTATACAGGTTAAACGTAAAAAATACTATACAAGGAACTCTTAATTACTCATCATCTTCCTAGCCTTTTTCCGTATGTGTCCGGGTCGGCTACCTAACCTAGGTGATTGAACGAGGGTACTAGTTTTTACACAGAGCGACTGCCATCTGACCCCTGCAACCCAGAAGGGTAACCAGACCCAATCCTAGATCAGGTCAGAGTTTTCAAGCCGCCAATGCTCAGCACTGGCCTCTGTCATGGCTTAACGACTAATATCTACGGTATTAAACGATATTAACCGGGACCAACGGCTTAACGTGCCTTCCGAAGCACGGAAAAAGCGCCGAATAAACGTACATATGAAATTCGAAAACCGAAAAACACATTGGTACGTGGTGGGATTCGAACCACGGCCCCCCGCTCAGGAGGCAGCGGCCCTATCCACTACACCATCGGGCTCGTCTCTCTCTTAATTACTAACATAATATAAGTATTAATATATAAACATTTTATGCATTAACATTCTTAACATAATGAGATCATCATATGATATGGCGGATAAAATTGACAGAAATACTGGGGAAACGTGCAAAAGCGCGTCAAAATCTAGCCGACAAAGTGTAAAACCATAGAGAATCTGTCTGAGCACCTGTCCTTTTTCAATTTTATTATTTTGAAAGTGACACATAGATTTTAGTTTTAGCCGGTGGAATTTAGAATCGAGCCCAATGACTCACTGCTTTAGTATAGGTTTATTATGATAAAATATATGCTGATAAGGGATATACCAGGTGTGATAGATAGCCTATCTTTTATCTAGATTAAATAGGTTTTTTTTTGCTGGACTGGAGGCGTGGCGTTATGTTACTTATGTAGAGTGGGTTACGTGTCTATCAAACCAATGGACCATGGTGTCAGAGTTTTCTAACCGTCTAGTAGCACAGCTATTAGGCCTCTGACATAGTTTTGAGTAACGAAGCACGGAATTTAACATGTTTGTTGCACTGACCCACGTCAATTTATTTTATTCCCCTGTTTCCTATTGCCTGGTTGCCTGGAAGATATTGCTACATTAGCAATAAGGCCGCCAATTGTACTACTTCTCTTTTTAGCAATTTGTAATTTCTGTGTTTTTGTGCGATAAAGTATATTGTATTGTATTGTAATCTTTTTTCTTTTCGGACAATGAGGTGATTTAGTCTGCAATATCCTAATCAAACTTGGGAACACCTCACAAAATGATAAATTGACAAATACCAAACTTTGTGTTTCCCCCCTCTGGGAAACGAACCCAAGATCTCCGGATCGTAAGCCCATCGCCCTGACCACTAGACCACGGAGGCAGTTAAAGTACATTTTGAGTGACCCCGTTCTATTGTCAGTTCTGTCTCTATCACTACTGAACTAAACTAGAGTCAACCAATATCAGTTTGCAGGACGCTGTCCCTTACACCCGATATACATACATATAGTCACGCCTTTATCCCTAATGACGTCGGCAGAGCGTAAACGAACTATACAAAAGGTCGTTCCGCCACGTCTGACAAAGTTATGAGGGTTATTTAAGATTGATTTGTACACTCGGTATATTTTATATTATAACTATGGCATCCCTCCGCATAATATTTGCAGATAAATTTTTGTAGATGTAATCGTCATCATCTCCCTAGCTTTAACCCGTATCTCTCGGAGTCGGCTACCTAATCTGGGTGATTGAACGAGGGTACTGGTTTTACACAGAGCGACTGCCATCTGACCTCTGCAACCCAGAAAACCAGACCCCATCCTAGATTAGGTCAAAGCTGTCAAGCCGCCAATGCTTAGCACTGGCCTCTGATCTTTTGCAGATGTACATACATACATACATATAATCACGCCTTTATCCCTAATGGGGTAGGCAGAGCGCAAACGACCCAAACAAAGGTCGTAACGCCACGTCTGACAAAGTTTTGAGGGTTATTTAAGATAGAATTCTAGGTATATTGCTGTAGTGACAGGTTGTCAGCCCATCGCCTAAACTACAATACACTGAAACCCTCGGATCCCTTAGCTGGATCTTACAGCATGCCCGGGAGGAAATGCAGCTGGCACATTCTATGTTTTTCTTTCGCTCCCACTCCAGCATGGAAGTAAGATATAAAATATAAGATATAATAGATAAGAAGTTTTCTAGATGTAGTAATCTATTATCATCATAAATTTTAGCTATGCTCTTGTCTGGGGTAGGCAGAGCGTTAAACGCCTCGTAAAAGGCGCTTTCGCCGCGTCTGACAAAAATTGAGGGCAATTTTAGATTGTAATGTGTATTGCTAATGTGTAGTGATAGGTTGTCAGCCCATCGCCTAAATTACAATACACTGTAACCCTCGAGTCCCTTTTGCTGTCTTCTACAGCATGGGAGGAAGGGCAGCTGGAACATTTCATTTCTTTGATTTGGTCTATTTAAGCTCTTCTAGGTGTACCTCTCCCTCTCTCCCTTCAACCCTTTCTCCCAATACAGTCTTTAGTAGTAGGTACTCCCACCGGGAGGGATGTAAGAGTGGATACTCTTTACTCTTTTGTAGGAATGGCTGAAATTACTGCCATTCCATTTTTGAATCTTTTTCGATATTGACTGGAGCCTGACGACAGGCTGCCACTCATTCTTGTTCTGATCGAAGTTGGAGTAGGTTGTTATAATTATAAAATATACTACATATGAAAATCTGGTAGTTTCTATGAGATAAAATAAGCGCTTCACCCCCTCGGACGCTACGGTACTGTCGTAATAGATATCCCAGCATTTTCCCCCTTCTATTTTCAAACGTGGCAGGACGACCTTTGTTTAGGTCGTTTACTCTCTGCTTACCAATTAGGGATAAAGGCGTGATTATATGTATGTATGTATTTTCAATAACGTTCAATATATTCCTCTTCTGTTTAACAAGTTGAAATACTTCCTCATTTGTTATTTCTCTGACCAGCTTATTCGGTCCATCCCACGCCAACATCACATCTCGAATGCCTTAAGTTTTTCCCTGTCCTTCTGTGTCATTGTCCAAGTTTCACAGCCATATAACGCCACGCCCCAGACGTACACCTCAATAAGGCCCGTATCTATAATCAATACTTGAGACAGACAGCCAGTTTGAGTTGATATCAGAAATGTCATTTCAGTGGAAAGTGGCCTGTCAAATCCATACTTAATATGGCTCTCAATTTTGAGATAGCTTTATCAATACAAGCCTAGGTTTCTTGCGGAAACGAGTTGATATTTTATCTTTCATTAGCTGTAAATATTAAATAAATGGTTTAAAAGAAAAATGTAGAGTCAGAATGCATTTATTAACTTAATTAGGACCCTATATATTTCCACAAAAAACAAGACTTATCAAACATCGCTATTTGTCGAAGGTAAACACGCGATTTGCTTTTAGGGCACCTAACTTGATGTTTATCTATTTTAGGAAATATCGTAAATCGATCGAATGTGTGTGTTCCAATCGATATTTACTGGCTTAAGTACACCTCTATTATTTAAGAAAAACACGATTTCACTCATAGCCCCCACTAGGATTCCCTGTATCGGGGTGCCATGGACATACACAGAAACAACCACAAAACTTTCTTGGAATATAATTCATACATAAATATAATCACGCCTTTATCTCTAATGGGGTAGGCAGAGCGTAAACGACCTAAACAAAGGTCGTTCCGCCACGTCTGACGAAGTTTTGTAGGTATATTGCTGTAGTGACAGGTTGTCAGCACACCGCCTGAATTACAATATACTGACCGCGGATCCCTTAGCTGGTTTTTACAGCATGCCCGGGAGGAAATGCAGCTTTCACATTCTATGTTTTCCTCTCGCTCCTAGACTCATCATCTCCCTAGCCTTATCCCGTATCTCACGGGGTCGGCTTCCTAATCTAGGGGATTGAACGAGGGTACTGGTTTTTACACAGAGCGACTGCCACCTGACCTCCGCAACCCAGAAGGGAAACCAGACCCAATCCTAGATTAGGTCAGAGTTTTCAAGCCGCCAATGCTTAGCACTGGCCTCTGATATGGCTTAACGACTAATATCTACGGTATTAAACGATATTAACCGGGACCAACGGCTTAACGTGCTTTCCGAAGCACGGAAGCTCCTAGACTATCATGTGTTTATCTATTTATAAAATATGTCATTTTGCATCTCTATTGTTTCCTGGAATATAATTCAGGCAATCAAATTACTTATATACCTCAAACATACATCACCAGATTACAATCATATCGACTTGATAATAATTTAATTCGATTATCAGGCATAGGAACAATTAGGTTAGAGTAGCAACACACCTGTGGTATGTTCAGTCGATCAGTATAAGATTTGAACTATTTGTTCAAGTGTGGATGGACATTCTTCCATGCTGGACTGGGAGCGAGAGAAAAACATAGAATGTGCCAGCTGCATTTCCTCCCGGGCATGCTGTAAAAACCAGCTAAGGGATCCGAGGGATTTTGTATATTGCCATTTAGTCGATCGGCTGACAACCTGTCACTACAGCAATATACCTACAAATCTATCTTAAATAACCCTCAAAACTTTGTCACACGTGGCGGAATGACCTTTGTTTAATTCGTTTGCGTACCCCATTAGGGATAAAGGCGTGATTATATGTATGTAGGTGTAATAATAATACTTATTAAAGGGTGATAGTGGTACTGTTAACAAGAGCCCGATGATGTAGTGGATAGTGCCGCTGCCTCCTGAGCGGGAGGTCGTGGTTCGAATCCCACCACGTACCAACATGTTTTTCGGTTTTCGAATTTTATATGTATGTTTATTCGGCGCTTTTCCGTGCTTCGGAAGGCACGTTTAGCCGTTTTTCGGTTAATATCGTTAAGTACCGTAGATAATAGTCGTTAAACCAAGTCAAAGGCCAGTGCTAAGCATTGGCGGCTTGAAAACTCTGACCTAATCTAGGATTGGGTCTGGTTTTCCTTCTGGGTTGCGGAGGTCAGATGGCAGTCGCTCTGTGTAAAAACCAGTACCCTCATTAAATCCCCTGGATTAAGTAGCCGACCCCGTAAGATACGGGATAAGGCTAGGGAGATGAGTGGTACTGTTAACCTGACAGTGTGTAACTGAACGCCTCGCAGGTGTGTTGCTGCCCTTAAGAGTCGCCCAGAGTTAGGAAATCCCATACAAACGTAGTTCCTTACTCATTTTAAAAGGTAAGACCGAACTTCACCGCGACTTTGTACACGTCATCATATTCATATTTGGTTATTGCATTCATACAATACAATACAATATCCTTTATTGCACAAAAACACAGAAAATACAAATTGCTAAAAAGAAAAGTAGTACAATTGGCGGCCTTATTGCTAATGTAGCAATATCTTCCAGGCAACCAGGCAATACATACATACATATAATCGCTATCCCTAATGGGGTAAGCAGAGCGTAAACAACCTAACAAAGGTTGTTCCGCTACGTCTGACAAATTTATAGGGTTATTTAAGATAGATTTGTAGGTATATTGCTGTAGTGACAGGTTGTCAACCCATCGCCTAAATTACAATATACTGAAACCCTTGGATCCCTTAGCTGGTTTTTACAGCATGCCCGGGAGGAGATGCAGCAGGCACATTCTATGTTTTTCTCTCGCTCCCAGGCCAGCATGGAAGTGAACCAGGCAATAGGAAAGAGATTATATTCATATGGTAGATACAGTTGTTATTCTTAGCATAGATAGTACAGCATATGATACCCTTTATTTGTGAGATACGAGGGTATAGCATGAGAGGGCACTTATTATTTACGGTCCGTGACAGTCCTTCTGTCGCTGTCTTTAAAAAGAGAGTAAGAGAGCATTACCTTTCACTTTCCGTATAGTATTAGTATGTATATATATATGTATTTTTATAAATGTATTTATATTATATTCATGTATATTGTTATTATGATTTTAAGTATATATATAATTAGTTATTTATGTAATTCATAATTTTTTGGTATTATTTTAATATTATTCTTTATTTGTGCACGCCTAATTTGTCTCTCATTTTAAGTCTCACTTCCGTAGGTAAGCTGGAAGAAATTTCTTAGTAGAAATAAGCTGTACCTGTTGTGTCGTTATTCCTTGTGTATTGTCTTTCTCATGTTACTTGTGTACAATAAACAGTAAATAAATAAATAAATTTACATCATACAGTTTAGAAAGTAACTTATATTAACTAATTTATTCTTAATTATATTATTCAGAGACTCATATAATCACTACATAGTATAAAACAAAGTCGCTTTCTCTGTCCCTATATCCCTATGTATGCATAAATCTTTAAAACTACGCAACAGATTTTGATGCGGTTTCTTTTAATGGATAGAGTGATTCAAGAGGAAGGTTTGTATGTAATACATGCATAATATAGTAGAGAAACACTGATAGTTTTCGTGCGAAGCCGGGGCGGGTCGCTTGTATTATAATATAATCAAATCCAGCTTATCTGTTTATAATTAGGTTTCTTTGGAAAATATCGGCCACAAACAAAATGATGTAGGAAATACGATTATGCGTGAAAATTACCTGAAATTCAATTTAGTTAAAAAAAAAAACAAAATTATCATACAATTCATAAAATCTTAATTACTAAAAAAATACTACAAATAAAAAACGCATCTCCATGCATTGCCCTCCAACGCATCTCCATGAGCTAAAGTGCCCAATAGGCTGGCAGCATTCCCCCTTTGAATAGCAATGTTCAATCTTTGAGCGAGGTAGCTGCCAGACCTGGAGTCGCCTGAAGTCTATCTTATTTTGTATAAACATAGATATGTTGCATTTGATTATTGATCATCTCCCTAGCCTTATCCCGTATCTCAAGGGGTCGGCTACCTAATCTAGGGGGATTGAACGAGAGTACTGGTTTATACACAGAGCGACTGCCATCTGACCTCCGCAACCCAGAAGGAAAACCAGACCCAAACCTAGATAGGCATTGGCCCCTGACATGGCTTAACGACTGATATCTACGGTTATTTTATTTTATTAACCGGGACCAACGGCTTAACGTGCATTCCGAAGCAAGGAAAAAGCGCCGAATAAACGTACATATGAAATTCGAAAACCGAAAACACATTGGTACGTGGTGGGATTCGAACCACGACCTCCCCGCTCAGGAGGCAGAGGTCCTATCCACTACACCATTGGGCTCTCCATATATGTTGCATATGATTATGAGTACAAAATTTGGTAATGTTTGGTCTAACAATTTAAAAATTAAAACGTAACTACCGTTTGCGTGGGAATTGATTTCCGTGGCAGCCTTAATCCTTGTGTTTCAAGGTCTTATAACATTTACTACAGATTAAAAAAGACACATCAATTAATTGAAAATACTTTAATTAATTGGTTTATAAATTATAGAGATGCTACAAACAATACAAAGAAACTAATGAAGTGGAAAAATATGTTGATTATCAACTTGTTACCATCGTCTTCTGGATGAGCAATCTGGAAAAAAAACATTGATACATACATATAATCACGCCTTTATGATGATATAGGCAGAGCGTAAACGACCTGAATAAAAGTCGTTCCGCCACGTCTAACAAAGTTTTGAGGGTTACTTAAGATAGATTTGTGACAGGTTGTCAGCCTATTGCCTAAATTGCAATATACTGAAACCCTCGGATCCCTTAGCTGGTTTTTACAGCATGCCCGGGACGAGATGCAGCTGGCACATCCTTTGTTTTTCTCTCGCTGTCAGTCCAGCATGGAAGAACAACACAAAGTTATTGTCCCCCGCCAGAAATCGAACCCGGGACCTCCGGGTCGTGAGCCCATAGACCGCTAGACCACGGAAGCAGTTCTTTGTAGGGATACCATGTAGTAAAAATGGACATACAATTTTAGGGCAGTGGATGTCTTCAATAGTAGTGTCGAAATTTTTAGTACGTCGACTGTTCGTTGAGTTGGTTTGGTTCATTCGCTTGTCTCTGTAAAAGTATGAAATGTTATACCTACACTGCGTTTAAAAATACAGCATCTCTTAAACTGATAGGGGTTGGTCAGTCAACTAAGTAAAAAAAGAATTGGTTGATCACGGCGGTAATTTTGTATGAGGGCGCCAACGCTCGCGGTAAGGCTTCTTAAAAAATTATACATACATACATATAATCACGCCTATATCCCTAATGGGGTAGGCAGAGCGTAAACGACCTAAACAAAGGCCGTTCCGCCGCGTCTGACAGTCTTGAGAGCCATTCAAGAAAGATTTGTACGTATATTGCTGTAGTGACAGGTTGTCAGCCCATCGCCTAAATTACAATATATTGAAACCCTCAGATTCCTTAGCCGGTTTTTACAGCATGCTCGGGAGGAAATGCAGCTGGCACATTCTATGTTTTTCTCCCACTCCCAGTCCGGCATGGAAGAAGTTTGAATAATTGAATATTGATTCGGCACTTTTGGCTGAGTATAAGCCGTTTTGCATAGTGATACTAGGGACTAATAAGAATGATTTCACCAGTTTCACCCAACGAATAAACCAATATAATTCAAGATGGCGGACCTTTCCAAAATGGCAGCTATGCATTTAAAAAAAAATGTAGTTTCCAAACGGCTTTACCGATTTTAGTGATTGAGATGTCAATCAATTGGCATTGATACTTTAATTAAACAAACAAATTAAACATCGGTAAATAATAAAGATGGCTGCCAAATATATACAAAAAAAAACATTTAAGTATTCAGTATTATTATTTTTTCAACGTTAAATAAAACCAAGCTTTAACCAATAGTATGGTCACGTTGTTTTCTTTAAAAATAATTGTGGTAACCACAAAATAAAACAATAATCTTGACCATCCGATGTCAAGATTAAAAATGTCACAAATGAAAAATGACAAAATTGATAAATATCAGAAATGCCAATGAAAAATGACAAATTAAAAAGTGTAAGAAAAAATGAGAACCTCAACTATGAAATATGTAAACAAAAATAAGAAATTTCAAAAAATTTAAAATGACGATATATTTTGTCACGCGCGTACATAAGTACACGCACTCATTATATTTTACATAATTTTTTATTAAAAAAAAACATTAATAAAGTTTAGGAATTTATAAGTGATGATGGTAAATTCTGATTCTTATTAAATAAGGTCAAGTTAGGCTGGTCACCGAGCCTAACTATATTGGGGATCAATGTGGAACATTCTAGAACACTCTCGAACATTTGGATACATCTCACATCATTACGAAACATTCCAGAGGCCCTCGAATGTTTTGGAATGTTCGATAACACTCCAGATCACTGTGAAATATACTGGAACACTCTCGAATGGTGCCGAATGTTCTAAAACTACCCAGATAATTGTAGAATATTCTAGAACACTCTCGAATGTTCGAAAAATCTCGAGTGATAATTATTGACACGTAACCAGAGGTAACGTGACGACAGAGCAGTTGACAAAGAGTTTTGAATTTCAGCTTTCACAGTATTTATGTACAAAACATCCCAAACCCAAAATGAAAGATCAAATCGAAAGATCACAATTTTATTGAGAACAAAAATTTGCTGGCTATAACTAATATAAATACCAAATCGATGTTGAAATTATACAAAAAATACATTACTATAAAACCAAACCATCTTCAAATTCTAGAAATTGTAAGCTATTAGGGTGCAGACAATCCAGAGAAGACCAGTGACGATGATGCTCGCTGCTCCATTCACGGCAGGTTTCTGAAACAATGTGGCATTGTTTTTAAAATATTCTTAAGTAGCGAACAGTGGCGCTACGGTGGCGACACAAATTTTAAATTAATACATATATACACACATATAATCTCGCCTTTATCCCTAATGGGGTAGGCAGAGCGTTAACGACCTACACAAAGGTCATTCCGCCATGTCTGACAAAGTTTGGAGGGTTATTTAAGATAGATTTGTAGGTATATTGCTGTAGTGACAAGTTGTCAGCCCATCGCCTAAATTACAATATACTGAAACAATAGCATGCTCGGGAGGAAATGCAGCCGGCACATTCTATGTTTTTCTTTCGCTCCTAGTCCAACATGGAAGAATTTTATTTTGATTTTATGTGCCTGAAATACAAATAATTTTATAAAAAAAATACGTTTCGCGAGAATTGCACACCGAATAAGCCCCTGACATAGCTTGTGTGACCACTATTAAAGATACGACCGGGACCGACGGCTCAGCGTTCGCTCCGAAGCATTGTCCTAACCAAGCTGGGGGAAAATCTCACAGTTTTAAAACAAATTTTAACTCTGTGTTCTCCTGAGCATCGATCCCAAGGCCTCCGGACCGGATGTTTAGGGGTTCTGGGCGCTGCTGGTGATCATGTTCATCTTCTTCTTAGCGAGAGGATTCTCGAGACAAACGACCCGATTAACCATGGTGTCAGAGTTTTTCAAACCACCTAGTAGAACTGCTATTAGACCTCAGACGTGGTTTGAATAACGACCACTATCAAAGATAACGACCGAGACCGACGGCTTAACGTACCATCCGAAGCACGTAATCCTTTTACTTTTCGGACAATCAGGTGATTCAGCCTGCAATGTCCTAACTGGATAACACCTCACAAAGTGACAAATATTAACACTTTGTTTCCCCCCCTGGGAATCGAAACCAGGACCTCCGGATCTTAAGCCCTTGGCTCTGACTACTAGATCACGCAGGCTGTTATCATGTTGATGATCTGATAAAATGGCTAGAGTAACCTTGTTATCAGTGTTAGGGCGGTCCCTGTCATCCAGTCTGGTGACACTCTTTGCGCAGGAGATGTCGTCAATAGATGTCCTGAAACGCTCTACCTCTCTCTTATTGTTCAGGTCCGGTTGAAACTTGAAGTTGCTCCTGAAATAATTGAGGAATTATGTTTTTATACCGGGTGTAAGGGACAGCGTCCCGCAAACTGATAGGGGTTGCTCAGACAACGACACTGAACAACTTCCATCAGGAAATTCTTCTCCATACAAAATGTTCCCCTCGATCAGACAATTTGTATGGAAAATGCAGTTTTTTTTCTCTTCCTGAAAGAATTTCCTGGTTGAAGTTGTTCAGTGTCGTTGACTGAGCATCCCCTATCAGTTTGCGGGACGCTGTCCCTTACACCTAGTAGATGCATTTTGTGCTCATAAAAGCGACCGCTAGAAAGCGAAACATTTTTAAGCCTCTAATCTAAAGAATTCCGAATAATTATAAAAGTTAGCATACCTTATGTATTTTAGTCTTGCATCAAAATTGATCAACTATTTAAACACTTTTTTATTCTTTAGTTTATCACATTTCCGTTGCAACAAAACCGTACGTTTTATAAAAATAAGAAAAGTCTCAAATATTAGTTGAACAATTTCGACGCAAGATATAAATACAAAATGGCTGACAAAAATATTTGGATTTTAGAAAAATATCGACGCATTACTTTGGCGCTGCAATTTAAACGATAAAGATTCGATTCCCGATTGCGTCGAAGTTTTTCAACTTTGAGCAACTAATTAGGTAGCGGTAAAATAAAAACGTAAAAGATATTAATGGACTCGATTCTTGATTTGCCGGTTAAAACTAAAATTAAAATCTATTTGTCATCTTCAGACTTAAAACATTAGAAAAGGACAGGAGGATTCTTCCCGGTTTTTATTTAAAGTCGGTGGTTTTATGCGTTATCTGTCATTATTATCCGACGTCATATGATATGGCGGAAAAAAATGACAGAAATACTGGGAGAACGTGCAAAAGCGCGTCAAAATCTAGCGGACAAAGCGTAAAACCATAGAGTATAAATAAATCGCCTGTCCTTTATCAATTTTATTATTTTGAAAGTGACAAATATATTTTAATTTTAGGTTGAGCCGGTTGAATCTAGAATTAAACCCAATGTTCTGTAAAAATTAGGACTCCTTCTTCTGTCGAGTGGGTATCGAGTCTATCGACCAGATGAACCCTGGTGTCAGAGTTTTTAAACCGCCTAGTAGCACAACTATCAAAGACAGCGACCGGGACCGACGGCTTAACGTGCCCTCCGAAGCACGAAACTTAATTACTTATTCGAAAGAAAATTTGGACTTACCCAGCACGAAGGACTGGCTTAACCGTGGCGTTCGTCTGGGTTTTTGGGTCGTCAGAACTATCCTTGTATTCTGAAAAATATAATTAAGTACTAGACTTTGGTACGTTCACATGAAAAGATATACCATCTATCCCTTTTCAGCTTTGTTGGTATAGGTAAGTAGGTTTCAGCTTAGTTTGCACAACCTAGGTTGTACGACCTCAGTGGTCTAGAGGTCTGAGCCATGGGTTTACGATCTGGAGGTACTGGGTTCCATTTCCTGGGTCCCCATAATTGTCAATTTATCACTTAGTGAGGTTTTTCGTAGTTTTGTTAGATATTGCAGACTGAATCATCTGATTGTCCGAAAAAAGGACTGGAAGGATTCCGTGCTTCAGAAGGCACGTTAATCAGTCGGTCCCGGTCGGTGTCTTTGATAGTGGTCGTTACTCAAACTATATCAGAGGCCTAATAGCTGTGCTACTAGGCGGTTTGAAACCTTTGACATCTGGGTTTATGACGGGGGAAGAAGTTGTAAACATGTAGCAAATTAAAACTTATTATTAGCATGAGTGCAGAATGTACCTTACTCTTTTATTTTTCATATAATAAAATAATAAAAGTTAATTCTGATTTCAGATCTATTTTTTAAATATTTTTTTGCGGGAATTGAAAGATAATAGGTATCTGTGTTATTTCCCCATACAACTATTCCATAGGGCAGCAACGTTTAGTGAGTACACTGAAGTTTGTTCATCTCATATGTCATCAAATCCATAAGGGGGTGTAGCATTTTTCTATAGAGCCTGGCACATTGAATGACGACCCTTATTTAAAATAAAAAATAACATCGCAAATAGAAATTAAAAATATTTGCAGTAATTTTTAGGTTAAGCGTCACATTATCGAGATATTTTAAATCAAATATACCGGAATTTCGATAAATCAATTTTAAGGTTAGACCGCACTATGACCTACAGCGGAGCGGCGCGACAAAAATTAACAAAATGTATGAACTGAAATTGCCGCGCCGTGCCACTGCAGCTCCAGTGCTGCTTCAGTGCAGTACATCTCATATATTTTCATACAAAGAATCATTTGTCGCGCAGTGCTACGTCCTAGTGTGGTCTAACCTTTAAGGCTCCTTTGTATTTTTATTGATGTTGCGTAATACGCTTTCTAGCAAAAGTATTGAACTTACTGTTGCTGAAAAGAAATTGAAATTGTTCTTGGAGATAATTCACGTCCGACTAATTTTTCGAAAACACAATAAAAATAGTGTCATTATATTAAAAAAAATCATAAAGTCAGGTTTTCGAAACACTTATAACAGGTTTTAATGAATAAGCCAACCGAACTACTACCTAAAAGTTTTTTTTTAAACATAAAACATTCTAAACTTGATCCGTCGCACATATATTTTTTTATATCTATGTAATTTTCATTCATAATTTAAATAATTTGTCATTTGTCGCTTACGTTTTTAATTCCGAGCGACTTCGAATCTACTCTCTTCTTCTAACGCGCTGCAACCGTCAGTGACGTGAAAGTGACAGAGACAGTGAAAAGTGTTTCACTTCAGCCCGTCGCGAAAGTTGGTTAGGCCTACCTCCTTAAAAGGCCCTACAAACTTGACACTGGCGGAATCATCACGGAAACGCCAAACAACTAAAAGTTGAAGTTAGGCCTCTTAAAGTGAAAATGGGCTCGATTCTAGATTTGCCAGCTAAAACTTAAATTAAAATGTTTTATTAATATTTTAAATTAAATTATTTGTCACTTTCAGATTAAAAACATTGGGAAAGGACACGAGCTCTATTCTCTCCGGTTTTTGACTTATAGTCGCTGGTTTTATGCGTGATCTATAATTTTTTTCCGCCGTTATATGATATAGCGGATAAGATTGACAGAAAAAATGAGAAAACGTGCAAAAGAGCGTCATAATCTAACGGACGAAGTAAAAATCCATAGAGTATAAATCGCCTGTCTTTATTCAATTTTATTATTTTGAAAGTGACAGATAGATTTTAATTTTAGTTTTAGCCGGTGGAATCTAGAATCGAGCCCAGTATCTCAGTAATGTGACGCTTTAGACAAAAATCGCCAAGTATATTTTAGGTTTGTATTTATGTGTAGAATCGATAAATTTAGGTCTAATCGTGCGCCGATTTTTTTTGTAAATGATTCATCATCTCCCTAACCTTATCCCGTATTTCACGGGGTCGGCTTCCATCTGACCTCCGCAACCCAGAAGGGAAACCAGACCCAATTCTAGATTAGGACAGAGTTTTCAAGCTGCCCATGCTTAGCACTGGCCTCTGATATGGCTTAAATACTAATATCTACGGTATTAAACGATATTAGCCGGGACCAACGGCTTAACGTGCCTTCCGAAGCACAGAAAAAGCACCGAATAAACGTACATATGAAATTCGAAAACCGAAAATACATTGGTACGTGGTGGGATTCGAACCACGACCTCCCGCTCAGGAGGCAGCGGCCCTATCCACAACACCATCGGGCTCTCATTTTTTTTGTAAATGATTGCTTGGTTGACTTCATTTACTACATACATACATAAAATCACGCCTTTATCCCTTACGGGGTAGGCAGAGCGTTAAACGCCTCGTAAAGGGCGCTTTCGCCGCGTCTGACAAAAATTGAGGGCAATTTTAGATTGTAATGTGTATTGCTAATGTGTAGTGACAGGTTGTCAGCCCATCGCCTAAATTACAATACACTGTAACCCTCGAGTCCCTTTTGCTGTCTTCTACAGTATGCCTGGGAGGAAGGGCAGCTGGAACATTCTATGTTTTTCTACCTCTCCCAGTCCAGCATGGAAGAATCTCCCAGTCCAGCATGGAAGAAATTCATTTACTGATTTTTGTATAAGGGTATATTCACACTATGCCAAAAAGGTTACATCCCCTTTGGGAGTTTTTTTTTACCAGCGTTATCCTTGTAGATCTCAGACAGTTCTTTCTCTATCCTGGCGTCTTCCTCATCGTTCACGTCCATCTCTTTTGCCTTGCGACGAGTCTCCACCTGTCGATCAGATTTTCATTTACACTTTTGGTTGTGATACATATATAAATATACATACATAAATCACGCCTTTATCCCTTACGGGGTAGGCAGAGCGTTTTAAAAGGCGCTTTCGCCACGTCTGACAAAAATTGAGGGCAATTTTAGATTGTAATATGTATTGCTTTAGTGACAGGTTGTCAGCCCATCGCCTAAATTACAATACACTGTAACCCTCGAGTCCCTTTTGCTGACTTCAACAGCATTCCCGGGAGGAAGGGCAGCTGGAACATTCTATGTTTTTCTATCTCTCCCAGTCCAGCATGGAAGAAATATAAATATAACCACGCCTTTATCCCTAATAGGTAGGCAAACGACCTAAACAAAGGTGTTCCGCCAAGTCTGTCGTTTTGAGGGTTGTTTATGATAGGTTTGATAGGTTGTTGTTTTGATATTGCTGTAGTGACAGGTTGTCAGCCTGAAACCCTCGGATCCCTTAGCATGTATTTACGGCATGCCCGGGAGGAAATGCAGCTGGCACATACGATGTTTTTCTGTCAGTCCCAGTCCAGCATGGAAGAAAAATATTGGTTGTGGTATTTTGATCTCAAGTTCCTTACTCTACCACAGATAATATAATACTATACTAGTACAGATGCCTAATGTCATACAACAAAACTGGTCCGCCATAAGTCGGGCCGAGTGACGGGCCGCAAGATTTTAGTACAATCTGACGCAACGGTACAACGTGACAGACCACGGCGGGAAGTGTTTGGTCATAATATTTTGCCGTGATCACAGATGGCCCCACGTAGGTACAATGCACGTTCGAAGTACGTAATTTTCTACTAGACTACTAGATGGCGGTAAGAGAGAAGTGAACGCTGCGCCAGAGCACAGATATTAGCAGTTTTAATCTGTAATTTGTAAGAGATTGAATAATGAAACTTATCTTATGTACTGTCAGCAAAGGCTATTGCAGGGCAGGTCCGTTCGAAACGGATGAGAGTGTTTCAGGAAATTATGTATGAATTTTAATGTGGTTTAGTATATTTATTGCAGTAAGTGAATCGTGCAAATAAGCGAGATTTTATTAAAGTTTATCAATAATTTCCTGAAATGATCTCTTTCGTTTCGAGCGGGCCTGACCAGATGTCTCCTCTGCTGACTACGTACAATCATATTAGGTGCTATCATTTATAAATTTAATAAACTGCTTTACACGATTGTTACTTTTACTTTTTTTCACCTGGTCTCCTTCCACTTATCACTATTTTGAGCCTCTATTTTTATTTATCAAGATGGTTCTTATTAATAGAATAGAAATGGGCCTTAAATACACTTTAAAAGTAATAAATTGAACAGTAGTATGACAGTAAAATATTTACCTTAAAAAGTAAAAGAAAGAAAAACTAATACTAAATAAATGTTTCTAACTAAAAGGAAATCGTATTTTCAATCAACGATCGGACTCGATCCGGATAATCACAGCGCTGAAACCCGACCAACTAACCAACGCGCCATCCCGCCGGCGAACTGAGATGCGAATAAAAGCTACCCATGAAGTTGTTATGGTTCATCAATGAGTATATTTTTTTTAATAGTAACGTAAACAACAAGTAGAATATCGACATAATTAGCAGGAAAATATATATATGATTTCTTCATTAATTCGTTTAGGAGAAATAAGATCTAAAAAACATACATATAAGTATGTAATTTTTACAAATTTCGGAATCAACGGAGCGGATTCGCATTTACCCATTCATACGTTGACCGGCAACGTTGCGCGCGGGCCCGCACTGAATGGCAACGACGCCACTTGCGGAGCCAACGCTGCACAGTGGGTCAAAAATTGAGATTCATAGAATTAGGAATAAACCAAGTTTCGGAATTTTGCTTACAACTTTCAGAAGACAATCTATAGGTAAACTTAATAAAATTAACGACAAGTATCTCAAAGCAACTAAAACTTAAACTTAAGTATGTTTCATTAGGTTAATTTTAATTTAATAAAAATATATTTATCACTAGGGATAGAGGCGTGACTATATGTATGTATGTATATTTATCACTATTTAACATAAATATCTTTGACATTTTAAGAACACATCGAAGTAAAAGGTGTTACCAAGCAAGGTTTAAGAATCGATATGATTTGTTTTAGGCAGCAGGCAATCATGTCTTTTCATTACAGCTACAATTTACTCGAAATATGTTTTAATTAAAATATGTATTCTTTTAAAGATTCTTAAATAATTAATAATATAAAAATAGCTCTTATAGATAGTGAGAGAAAAAAAGTAAGTTAATCTAATATTTATATTCTTTATGTTAGTTAAATCTAGTCTACGCCGAATCGTGGCCATGTCAATGTTTTGTACATACATACATCACGCCTTTGTTCTTAATGGGGTAGGCAGATCGTAAACAACCTAAACAAAGGTCGTTCCGCCACGTCGGACAAAGTTTTGAGGGTTATTTAAGACAGGTTGTCAGCCTATCGCCTAAATTGTAATATACTGAAACCCTCGGATCCCTTAGCTGGTTTTTTTCAGCATGCCCGGGAGGAAATACATCTGGCACATTCTATGTTTTTCTCTCGCTTACAGGCCAGCATGGAAGAAGATCGTGAATGATTTGTTGTTGGTAAATTAAACAAATATAGAAACAGTTTTCCTGCTGATCGTAAGAAAAATACATACTATCCATACTCTATACAAATATTATAAAATCCGAAAGTAGCTCCGTCTATCTGTTTGTTTGTTGTTCTTTCACGCCTTAAATTCTGAACGCATTTTGATGAAATGTGGTGGCATGGTGATAGATGAAACGGACAAAGGCAATTTTTTACCGTAGGATAAGATCTTATTCCCTCGGGAAATATTTTCATACGGCATTTAGGGTATAGGGCAACACTTTATGTATCGATTGACTATGACCATGACATTATAACGCTATGGCTGATAACCAGTGATCGGAATTGGTAGAGTATATTTACCTAAACTTCTAAGAACAGAAGCGGAAAATGGAGACTTCCTTACTACGTAAACTTTTTGCGGGACATCACATAAGTAAGCAAGAAATATACTTTGCACAATGGTTTTTAATTCTATGGACAAATACAAGGTAAAAATATACTTGGTGATATTTGGCTACAGTGTCACATTGCCTAGATATTTTAAATTCAAGATTTTCTTACTTTATAGCTTTAAAACTGCTGTGTGTAGGAAAAAAATATTGAGGAAAAAATTACGCAAATTAGGTGTCAACATCGTACGAGCTACAGAAACTAAGATATTTACGAAAAATTGTTTTATTTTTACATTTGACCTTGAATAGCTTATATTCCTGGTTGGTTTTTTTAAGGCACCATTTCGTACGCCGAAATAAATCTGTGAAAGGTCCTGGATTCGATTAAGATAAACCGATGCTTTTAATAAGTTCCCCTTAGTCAAACATTGATAACAACGCCGTAAAGAGTATGATATAAAACACACAAAGTAATTTTAATTGTTAGAAGGCTTGCACTGATAGTAATATGCTTTTAAATAAGTGCTGTTTATTCACAAATAAACAAAAACTTCGTAAACAAAGCGATTAAATAGAACTACACAAAAGAAGCTCAAATGTCAAAAGGCTTGCACTAATTATTTTTACCTGAAAAGTGATTCCAGGTAAAAAAAAACACTGAAAAAACACGTGCTGTAAATGAATGGCATTTGTTTCCGAATTTCGAACCGTCAACTTTGCAAGATAAAATCAAATGCAAATAAAGCAAGTCATAAAATAATCGAACAATAGGAAATGAGGCTTGAATTTATGCATTTCTGTATTATACGTGACTATACGCCACATAATAGAACTAGTAGAGGAATAGTAGGCCCTTTTTGACCGGTTATCTATGGCCAAACGACCAAATCGCAATCTTTAGATCAATGTGTCTTGGTAATGTAATATTTTGTTTTATATTTATTTCATGTTCAAACGTCACACGGTTGATCGTACGCCAGCCAACTTGAACCAAATCTCAGTTAAATATCGGCAAAATATTTAGTATGCCAGATACAATCATACCTCTTTCGAAATATGAATTTTGTTTTTTGTAGTTTTTAATGATAAAAATTCAATTTGTTTTTTGTAACTTAAGGTATAAATCAAAGAACCAATAAAAATTAAAATAAAGCTTATTTTTATTAAAGTAGACAATTATTCATGTAATGCAGTCCAAAAAACCTGATCACGTAAGGTACATCGTAAACGCGAAAAATTTTACTTAAAAAATAATATATTTTATATGTCGTCAATGTCTTCGTCTTCAGTGACAGAATCTGAAGATACTGACGAAATATTGCTTTCTTGCAGGGATTTGAAGTAGATGAGCATTATTTTTTCTATATTTTCCGGTTTAAGTCCTTTTTACACTTAAAATCCACTAATAGGTGTAAAAGGACCTTTCAACATCTGCAGATGTAAGAGGAGCATATTTAAAAAATACTTCGTCATCTACTTCGATTCCCTTTACAATTTTTTCACTTATTGTTGTAATAAAATCGTAGTCCGGAATTCTGTTTAAAACTTTTTCAAATTTATTTTGAATTATCTGATTTGTTGACCAGCTTAAAACATAACTAACATCGTCCATAATATGAAAACGGTCAGATATCGTTAAAACGGGTTTTCGAAAATATCTTGGTTTCTATAACTCCAACGATGTTGACACCTATAAAGAAATTATAGAACACAAATTACGCGAAAATTCTTTCCCTTAAATTTTTTTCCTACACACAGCCGTTTTAAAGCTATAAAGTAAGAGAATCTTTAATTCAAAATATCTAGGCAATGTGACACTGTAGCCGAAAATCACCAAGTATATTTTTAGTTTGTATTTGTCCATAGAATTAAATGCCATGGTTCAAAGTATATTTCTAGCTTACTTATGTGATGTCCCGAAAAAGTTTTAGTAGTAAGGAAGTCTCCATTTTCCTCTCTTCTTTTTAGAAGTTTAGGTAAATATACTCTACCTATTCCGATCACTGCTGATAACATTTCCTCCCAGCCGAATTTCCTCCCGGGCATGCTGGAAAAACCAGCTGAGCAATCCGAGGGTTTCAGTATATTGCAATTCAGGCGATGAGCTGGCAACCTGTCACTACATGAAACTGCCTAAAAATTAAAATCTATCTTTAAATAATCCTCAAAACTTTGTCAGACATGTCGGAACGACCTTTGTTTAGGTCGTTTACGCTTTGCATACCCCATTAGGCGTGATAAAGTCGTGATTATATATGTGTATATTATATATGTGTATACATAGCAACAGGCTAACCGTTAACGCAGAGAAATACTTTATTTCCGCGAGAAAATTCATTTAATCGCGGGTGAAAACGCGGGGCGGAAAGCAAGTGAGTTTTATAAATTAGATACAATATTCATACTTTAATTTTTGTTTTATTGTTTTTTTCATAATTCAATGTGCGAGGGTCTCTAAAAGTAAAGTCATAACACATAAACGGCAACCGCTCGATGTAGGTATATTAATTTCATCTGTGGATCGATAATTGTACCAGTGACATCTATTGGTGAATGGTTGGTACTACCTGTATGTGTTTAGGGTTTGAGCGAAAGTCGAAAAACTTCATATCCTTGACACTCCTGTGTGGGTGTCGCTAGAGTAGCCGCTGAAAAGAAACTTTTAATCTAAAACTTTTTAAAAATGAGCATATTATACGATTCTTAATGCTCAGGGTAATCAGAATTATTTATTAAACAATATATTTGCTGGCTTTAGAAACAAAAAACTTGCTTTATGTAAACTTTTATTTAGAATGACCTGCCCGTCTTACCCGTAGCGCCATCTGCTGATATTTTTTAGAAGCTATTTACTGTTCTTCGGAGTGAGACCCCATGACTCTACTTACATGCGAGCCGAAGGACGGTTTTGCACTGTTTCGTATTCGGTTTGTATCTGAATCGTGTCCGTGAAATATCCATACAAAACGGATATGCACTGCGCAAACTGTCATACATTTACTAGGAAGGCCAATTCGGATTAGAAAATATTCGGATACAGATTCGGATCAGTGCAAAAGCACCCTGTCGATACTAACACAACATACATTTTTCGTTTTTTTTCAACTATATCCCAATTTATATAAATAAATGCTATAATGAACTTTTTATATAGTTATATGATATATCTATAGGTAGGTACCTATCTTTGCAAGGGCTTTGCTCTTGTGAGCTTAGCCTGTTTGGATCGGAACGGAAACCAACTCTTAGCAGTCGATAGGCATGATCTCCGTAAGGTGGTTCTCCCCGCTAGGGGGC
Source organism: Scrobipalpa costella (assembly GCA_949820665.1). Lineage (NCBI taxonomy): Eukaryota > Metazoa > Arthropoda > Insecta > Lepidoptera > Gelechiidae > Scrobipalpa > Scrobipalpa costella. The sequence continues at coordinate 7,361,417 of OX463322.1, read as the reverse complement.
CTTTTCTACTATTCTACTTGTATTTCTTCCATGCTGGCCTGGGAGCGAAAGAAAAACATAGAATGTGCCAGCTGCTTTTCCTCCCGGGCATGCTGTAAAAACCAGGGTATCCGGGGGTTTCAGTATATTGCAATTTAGGCAATGGGCTGACAACCTGTCACTACAACAATATACTTACAAATCTATCTTGAATAACCCTCAAAACTTTGTCAGATGTGGCGAAACGACCTTTGTTTAGGTCTGTTACGCTCTGCCTACCCCATTAGGGATAAAGGCGTGATAATATGTATGTATGTATCTCTGTCCAGATAATGCGATTGTCAAGAGTGGAAGGCTCTATGTCCTTTCTGATGAACAAGAGCGCCAGAAGTTTGCAATAGCAAAGCACTTGCAAACCCACTGTCAACTGTCTGTCTGAAGAGTCGAATCTAAACTGAAACAGTGGTTAACAAAGAACCGATGCGTTTCGTGTTCTCGACAGAGATACAAGTGGGAAAGGGCCTCCTTGTGGGGAGGACCAGTCTGCGGAGATCATGCCTAACGGCTGCTTCTTAAGAGTTGGATTTCGTTTCGATCCAAACAAGCTAAGCTCACAAGAGCAAAGCTCTTACAAACCAGCAGAAGAAACCTTCCTTCTTGATGGGTGACCATATTGAGGCAGCAGCTGCTGCATTCGACTTCTGACGAAGAAAAAGCAGAGAAGAATGTGTTAGTTACCTTCTTGGCCAATGTCTTGGTGACAGGCATGATTGTAGCAGCAATGGACATTGAAGCAGCTGCTGCTGCCGCTGGATTCTACTACTGACGCAGAAAAAGCAGAGAAGAATGTGTAAGTTACCTTATTCGCCACTTTCTTGGTGACAGGCATGATTGTAGCAGCAATGGACATTGAGGCAGCTGCTCCTGCCGCTGGATTCTACTACTGACGAAGAAAAAGCAGAGAAGACTGTGTTAGTTACCTTTTTGGCCTCTTTCTTGGTGACAGGTATGATGGTAGCAGCAATGGCGCTGTCGGTTTGTTGTCATCATCAGCTTCGGCTAAAGAAAAAGCAGAGAAGTATGTGTTAGTTACCTTCTTGACCTCTTTCTTGGTGACTGGCATGATTGTAGCAGCAATGGACGCCGTCGGCTTGTCGTCATCATCAGCTTCGGCTGAAGGCTCTTCTTCCAACTCAGGTGGAAGTTCTAGAAGTATATAGAAATGAGTTCCAATTGAATTTCATAAAAACACATTTTAAGGTTACGATACTAGCCAAGTTTTTTACTAATGCAAAAACAACATATATGTATAAAACATCATCATCATCATCTCCCTAGCCTTATCCCGTATCTCACGGGGTCGGCTACCTAATCTAGAGGATTAAACGAGGGTACTGGTATTTACACAGAGCGACTGTCACCTGACCTCCGCAACCCAGAAGGGAAACCAGACCCAATCCTAGATTAGGTACGAGTTTTCAAGCCGCCAATGATTAGCACTGGCCTCTGAAATGGCTTAACGACTAATATCTACGGTATTAAACGATATTAACCGAGACCAACGGCTTAACGTGCCTTCCGAAGCACAGAAAAAGCGCCGAATAAACGTACATATGAAATTCAAAAAACAGATATATAGATATAAAACATATGTATGTAAAAAACATCATAATTAACTAAAAATGCAGTAAAGCGAAAAACCGGTCCAACAGGATCAAGTTATAGTAATTAAGATGGTTTTGAACCTTATAAATTAGGGATTCATAGCTCGTTGTAGTAACAGGAAGAAAAATTGCGAATAACGGCCATCAACGGCGAATTTTCTTCATCAGCAATCAATCTTACGGCTTCAGACCATCAAACCAGATAAATACATAAATCACGCCTTTACCCCTAATGGGGTTGGCAGAGCATCAATGACCTAAACAAAGGTCGTTCCGCTACGTCTGACCATGTCATGTTAGTTGTGCTACTAGGCGGTTTAAAAAACTCTGACACTAGGGTTCATCGGGTCGACAGACTCGATACCCACTAGACAGAAGAAGAAGAACGTCTGACAAGTTTTGAGAGTTGTTTAAGATAGATCTGTATATTGCTGTAGTGACAGGTTGTCAGCCTATCACCCAAATTACAATAAACTGAAACTATCGAATCCCTTAGCTGATTTTTACAGCATGTCCGGGAGGAGGTGCAGCTGGAATGTATGTCTTTCTATCGTTCCCAGTCCAGCATGGAATAAGCCACGAAGGTAGTAAAACCACTATCGTTTAGAATAATACTACATACATACATAAATCACGCCTTTATCCCTTACGGGTTAGGCAGAGCGTTTAACGCGTCGTAAAAGGCGCTTTCGCCACGTCTGACAAAAATTGAGGGCAAATTTAGATTGTAATATGTATTGCTATAGTGACAGGTTGTCAGCCCATCGCCTAAATTACAATACACTGTAACCCTCGAGTCCCTTTTGCTGACTTCAACAGCATGCCCGGAAGGAAGGGCAGCTGGAACATTCTATGTTTTTCTATCTCTCCCAGTCCAGCATGGAAGTAATAATACTGAACTGTATTTAACCATCCTTCATCCTTCTTCCATCATCATTCCTTCCATGCTGGACTGGGAGAGATAGAAAAACATAGAATGTTCCAGCTGCCCTTCCTTCCGGGCATGCTGTTGAAGTCAGCAAAAGGGACTCGAGGGTTACAGTGTATTGTAATTTAGGCGATGGGCTGACAACCTGTCACTATAGCAATACATATTACAATCTAAATTTGCCCTCAATTTTTGTCAGACGTGGCGAAAGCGCCTTTTACGAGGCGTTAAACGCTCTGCCTACCCCGTAAGGGATAAAGGCGTGATTTATGTATGTTATGTATGTATTTAAGTAGCAGTCTTTGCCGTTTACCTTTAACTGGGGTTCCAATCTCTATGACTTCCTGGCCCATAGATTCCGTCAGAGCCTTAACATTATTCTTGCAGTAAACACAGTAGAACACGGCGAAAACCACGAAAATACTCAGAAAACGCATTTTTGAACAATTTTGGCTACATGGAAAGGGTATTTTGTTTTATGTAGCCGACTAGATTTTGTTCAGTTTTTGAACTCTCAAGGTTGCCATTAGGAAGGATTGATTTTATGTTGTGGCTTTTCTAAGGCCCGTATGTATAATCAGCTCTCGAGTCTGACATCTAGTTTGAGTTCGAATCAGAAATGTAATTTCAGTACAAAACGACCTGACAGACCCAAACTTAATTAACAGATTCAATCTTGAAATCGCTTTTAGAGCCCGATGGTGTAGTGGATAGGGCCGCTGCCTCCTGAGCGGGAGGTCGTGGTTCGAATCCCACCACGTACCAATGTGTTTTTCGGTTTTCGAATTTCATATGTACGTTTATTCGGTGCTTTTTCCGTGCTTCGGAAGGCACGTTAAGCCGTTGGTCCCGGTTAATATCGTTTAATACCGTAGATATTAGTCGTTAAGCCATATCAGAGGCCAGTGCTAAGCATTAGCGGCTTGAAAACTCTGACCTAATCTAGGATTGGGTCTGGTTTCCCTTCTGGGTTGCGGAGGTCAGATGGCAGTCGTTCTGTGTAAAAACCAGTACCCTCGTTCAATCCCCTAGATTAGGAAGCCGACCCCGTGAGATACGGGATAAGGCTAGGAGATGAGATGAATCTTGAAATCGCTTTGTAAATACGAGCCTTACTAGGAGATGATGAACTGAACATCTTTTATTTTTATTTTAATTAACAAAGTTTCAAAATAAAATAAAATAAAATTTACCTTCCATACAAAGTTCATCAGGTCGTATCATAGCATAGAGCACGTCACATTTAGTATGGAAAGCCATATTTTTCGTTTTTTGACCTTTAATCCTTAGAAAAAAGGAAAGTTGTTCAGTTTCATGGTCGAAAAAGAAAATAGAATTGACCTTCCATACAAAATGCATGCTGATATCGCAGAGCATGTCACATTTAGTATGGAAAGCTATTTTTTTTTACCTTTGTTTCTTCCATGCTAGACTGGGAGCGAGAGAAAAACATTGAATGTGCCAGCTGTATTTCCTCCCGGACATGCTGTAAAATCCAGCTAAAGGATCCGATTTCAGATTCAGATCCGATCCGGTTTCAGTATATTGTAATTTAGGCGAAGAGCTGACAACCTGTCACTACAGCAATATACCTACAAATCTGTCTTAAACAAAATAACCCTCAAAACTTTGTCAGACGTGGCGGAACGACCTTTGTGTAGGTAGTTTACGCTCTGCCTACCCCATTAGGGATTGCGTGATTGTATGTATATAATTTCTAAACATTCTCTTTAGACAGCTGAGTAGCAGATAAATAATGGCGCTACCCAGTTAGAGAAATGGGGCCACAGTAATCCATGCCAACAGCTCTATCAGTTTGAACTAAACCGGTGGTTGGATCGGACCTTCTAGTTAACTTTTACCTTTGGATTTGCTGAACTATTAAAGTAAGTGTTTTTCATGTGACAACTACCTTTGTGCTGTAGCGGACTTTCCCAGTTTATTTAGGACAATTTCTTTGTGTGCTAGAGTGCCCGATGGTGTAGTGGATAGGGCCGCTGCCTCCTGAGCGGGAGGTCGTGGTTCTCCAGTTTTCGATTTTCATATGTACGTTTATCCGGCGCTTTTTCCGTGATTCGGAATTCACGTTAAACAAGCCGTTGGTCCCGGTTAATATCGTTTAAAACCGTAGATACATACATATGTATCCCATTAGGGATAATCACGCCTTTATCCCTAATGGGGTAGGCAGAGCATGAACGCCCTAAACAAGAGTTATTCCGCCATGTCTGACAAAGTTTTGAGGGTTATTTAAGATGGATTTGTAGGTAGGTATATTGCTCTAGTGACAGGTAGTCAGCCCATCGCCTAAATTACAATGTACTGAAACTCTCGGATCCCTTAGCTGGCTTTTACAGCATGCTCGGGAGGAAATGCAGCTGGCACATTCTATGTTTTTCTCTCGCTCCCAGGCCAGCATGGCAGAAAGTTGAACTGATGATAATTTGAATTCCGAAATATTTTCGATTTTTTTCATACGTGTTTTATTCCTCAACCGCAGAGATACCCATCTCTGCGGTTACAAAATACGTTTTCAGACTTAGATAGTTATGTTCTTGTACTTCAATAGTAACGAATGTTTCTAATTCTGATTTAAAAAAGAAGAATTGTGATTTGACTTGAATAGTATTATGTTCTCTAGTGGTCTATCTAAGGCTTAACTGCCGCCGTGGTTTAGCGGTCTGAGCCTCTCGACCCCCCCAGGTTGGATTCCCAGCGGGGGACAATGACTTTGTGTTGTTGTTTCTAGTTTTGTTAGGACATTGCAGGCTGATAACCTGATTGTCCGAAACGTGAGATGATCCATGCTGTCGGATGGGCATGTATAGTCGGTCCTGCGCCTGATTTATCTCTGGTCGTGTCAGTCAATCTGTCCCATCAGAATAAGAGATTAAAGGAAATAGAGAGTGCACCTGTGTGTAGCGCAAACACTTGGGCACTAAAAACTAGTTCTGTATAGTGGGCCGATCTCTGGGAGTCTGGCCTCCATCACCAAAAACCGGTGGTATTATCTAAGGATCTCGTCCCCAAGGCTGAGGGTCCGAATAACACAGGGTAGATATATTCACTGCCAAAAATCTCCAGTTTTGTATTGTGCTGTATTATTTTGGCAGTGTATTTATTACCAAGGTTCTTCATTATTTTAGACACTACCATATTTAAGTTTTATTGGCTATCTCCGTGGTCTAGTGGCTAGTGCCATGGACTTCCGATCTGGAGGTCGTGGGTTTGATTCCCAGGGGGGAACACACAAAGTTGATATTTGAGAATTTATCACTTTGTGATTTGTTCCCCAGTTTGGTTAGGACATTGCAGGCTGAATCACCTGATGGTCCGAAAAGAAAAAGATTTCGTGCTTCGCAGGGCACGTTAAGCCGTCGGTCCCGGTTGCTGTCTTTGATAGTGGTCGTTATTCAAACCATGTCAGAGGCATGATAGTTGTGCTACTAGAAGGTTTAACAAAAAAAAACTCTGACACCAGGGTTCATCGGGTCGGTAGACTCGATACCCACTCGAAAGAAGAAGAAGAATTCAATCTGTCCCATCAGAATAAGGGATTGAAAAAATAAGAGTGCACCTGTGTGTATCGCAAACACTTGGGCACTAAAAACTAGTCCTGCATAGTTGGCCAATCTCTGGGAGACTGGCCGCGACTGAAGGCTGAGGGTCCGAATGATGTAGATATATTCACAGGAGATTTTGTATTGTGTTGTATTTTGCATTTCTTCCATGCTGACCTGGGAGCGAGAGAAAAACATAGAATGTGCCAGCTGCATTTCCTCCCGGACATGCTGTAAAAAACAGCTAAGGGATCTGAGGGTTTCAGTATATTGTAATTTAGGCGATGGGCTGACAACCTGTCACTACAGCAATATACCTACAAATCGATCTTAAAATAACCCTCAAAACTTTGTCAGACGTGGCGGAACGACCTTTGTTTAGGTCGTTTACGCTCTGCCTACCCCATTAGGGATAAAGGCGTGATTATAAATATGTATGTATGTATTTTGTATTATTTCATTATTTCAAGGTTCTTTATCATCACACACCACATTCAAGTTTTATTTACTAATCGATTACAAATTATAATTTCTACCACCAGATGGAGCTGGATGTCCGTCTATCGAGGTCTGGAGACGAACCCTGGGGGTTTAGACTCATTGGAGGAGTTGACTTCAACATGCCACTTACAGTTGTCAAGGTAAATGATATCCCTATTAATTACATACTTTTCTTTTAATTAGAAATTGGTATGCTCTTGATCTTGACTCTAGGCTACTCCGATTCATATTTATTTATTATTTATTTAACAGTTTATTGTACACAATAAAATACAAAGAACATATACATATAAAACAAAGACACAATAGTCTCAGCTTATTTATTCATAGCATGTATCAGAAATCCGAGGGTTTCAGTATATTGTAATTTAGGCGATGGGCTGACAACCTGTCACTACAGCAATATACGTACAAATCTTTCTTGAATGGCTCTCAAGACTTTGTCAGACGTGGCGGAACGGCCTTTGTTTAAGTCGTTTACGCTCTGCCTACCCCATTAGGGATATAGGCGTGATTACATGTATGTATGTATGTATGTAAGTATCAGAAAAAAAAAATTGCCGTTAGTGGCCGTTATTCGCAATTTTTCTTCCTGTTACTACAACGAGCTATGAATCGCTTATTTATAAGGTTCTTAATTATTATAATCACTATAACTCAATTTCGTTAGACCGGTATTTCGATTCACTGCGTTTTAAGTGAATTATTATTTTTCTAATAATAGGGGCGCCACTTGGCTAGTATCGTCGCCTTAGATGCAAGTAGCAACTGCCTACTGGCGCCCACTAGGGCTCGAACCTCGGCTTATGGCATTGCCTTGGGAATTCCTTATCGGAAAGAATCTACCCGAAACGTGCCGGTATCGCCCAAAGTGGGCGCGGTTGCTGGAAGAGCTTGAGTTGATTGTGGCTAGATTGGGTTGGCAGCATTAATTGTGAGAGTAATTGGGTCTTCGCCGTCGGTAAGGTACAAGGTCAGGGATGACAGTGACAGAGTCAACGATGGAGCGTGCTGGGTGGTCTTGAGCCAGACGGCCCCCTGCGGAGCCTTTCACCAACTTTTTCGACACCTTTCAGTTTTCGGTACGCTGTCCCTTACAATCGGTATATTATGGTACCTAAACGAGTAAGATTATTTTAGAAATCATAAATCTCAGGGGAATATTTCTTTTCACATGGCCGAAATCTGAAAACTATCAAAAAAATTACTTTCATGCTGACCTGGGAGCGAAAGAAAACATAGAATTGTGCCAGCTGCATTTCTTCCCGGGCATGCTGTAAAAACCAGCTAAGAGACCCGAGGGTTTCAGCTTATTGTAATTTAGGCGACGGGACGACGGCGACAACCTGTCACTACAGGAATAATTTGTAGGTAACAATTATATTTTAAATAATCCTCAAAACTTTGTCAAACGAGGCGGAACGACCTATGGTTAGGTCGTGTACGCTCTGCCTACCCCATTAGGGATAAAGGCGTGATTATATGTATGTATCAAAATTTTTGCCGAGTTTAACTGTAACTTCCATGCTTCCATGCCTAGGAGCGAGAGAAAAAACTTAGAATGAGCCAGCTGCATTTCCTCCTTGCAATGTGCAATCACTTGGCAGGCGGTGTAGTGTGACTTTCTTCTCTCCTGATGAAGATCCTCGCATAGGATCGAAACGTCGAGGGCTAACCTTTCTTTCAATACAAACAAGTATGCCGATCAGTTTTCATTATGAATAACACCTGTTTATCGTTTAGTGTTTAACTGCCTTCGTGGTCTAGTGGTTAGACCCATGGGCTTACGATCCAGAGGTCCTGGGTTCGATTCCCAGGGGGGAAACACAAAATTTATATTTGTCAATGTATCACTTTGTGAGGTTTTCCCAGTTTGGTTAGTACATTGCAGGCTGAATCACCTGATTTTCCGAAAAGAAAAAAGATTCCGAGCTTCGGAGGGCACGTTAAGCCGTCGGTTGCTGTCTTTGATAGTGGTTACTCAAACCATGTCAGAGGCCTGTTAGCTGTGCTACTAGGCGGTCTGAAAACTCTGACACCAGGATTTATCGTGCCATTCGACTCGAGAATCCACTCGCTAAGAAGTTAAAATATAATCAAACCAAGATTGCATATCGATTCGGCAAGTTGAAGCGCTTTTGGCAGTCAGTTGCAAACTGGGAACCGAACCCATGACCTCTTAAGATACGACACAGCTGCACCTCATGACGTCGTTGATCTGACATTGACAACTGTCAATAGTATAAATACATTTACCATTGGCACGCCGCGTCGGTTGAGACATTGGCCACCAAACTATAACGATTGTTGGACAGCTGCCTATGCGCAATTCTTAATGACAATTAAAGACTATCGATCGATACATACATACATACATATAATCACGCCTTTATCCGTAATGGGGTATGCAGAGCGTAAACGACCTAAACAAAGGTCGCTCCGCCACGTTTGACAAAGTTTTGAGGGTTATTAAAGATAGATTTGAATGTATATAGCTATAGTGACAGGTTGTCAGCCCATCGCCTAAATTGCAATATACTGAAACCCTCGGATCCCTTAGCTGATATTTACAGCATGCCCGGGAGGAAATGCAGCTGGCACATTCTATGTTTTTCTCTCGCTCCCAGTCCAGCTTGGAAGTAAATAGATACATATACATATAATCACGCCTTTATTCCTAATGGGGTAGGCAGAGCGTAAACTACCTAATCCTCATATTGTCACAGCCTGATAACTTCAACAGCCTCTTTTCAGCTCCAGCATTGGTTTCTACCTCGTTGAACCCAGACTCATTGCCGCCTTCCAGATAGCGCACCGCTGTAAACAATACACACATATAATCACGACTTTATCCCTAATGGGGTAGGCAGAGCGTAAACGACCTAAGCAAAGGTCGTTCCGCAACATCTGACAAAGTTTTGAGGATTATTTTAGATATATTTGCAGGTATATTGCTGTAGAAGCTTGTCAGTCCATCGCCTAAATTACAATATACTGAAACCCTCGGATCCCTTAGCTGGTTTTTACAGCATGCTCGGGAGGAAATGCAGCTGGCACATACATTTTATCACTCCCGTAATATAAGTTTTTTTTATCAATAGACCTCCTTTTTGGTGTTGGCACCTTAACTCCCAGAGATCAGCCAACTCCGCGGGGCTGGTTTTTAGTGCCCACGTGTTTGCGCTACACACAGGTGCTTCTATTCCTTAATAGGTTTTGAAAATTCATTCATCAGTCTGTTACTGTTACAGGCTTGGCATCTTAAATTCAAATAATTTCACATAAATCGCCTCTAAAATTTTCGTACTTCAAGCCTTTGAAATTCGTATGAAAATTTACATACATACATACATATAATCACGCCTTTATCCCTAATGGGGTAGGCAGAGTTTAAACGACCTTAAACTAAGGTCGTTTCGCCATTATTAAAGATAGATTTGTAGCAATATTGCTGTAATGACACGTTGTCAGCCCATCGCCTAAATTGCAATTCATTGAAACCCGCGGATTCCTTAATTGGTTTTTACAGCATGCCCGGGAGGAAATGCAGCTGGCACATACTATGTTTTTCTCTCGCTCCCAGTCCAGTATTATAGCAATACGGTCTCTTACTTCTCTCTCGAACATATCAGATGTTACGTGTAGTTTCGAACACACCCCTTTATGAAATCGTTAACGCTTTGCCTGCCTACCCCTTAAAGACTACAGGCGTAACTAACTATACTAGGTGTAACAGCTTAACGCAAACTGATAGGTGTTGTTCTTTTTCTATGCTGGACTGGGAGCGAAAGATATTTCCATGCTGGAATGGGAGCGAAAGAAAAACATAGAATGTACCAGCTGCATTTTCTCCCGGACATGCTGTAAAAACCAATTAAGGAATCCGAAGGTTTCAGTATATCGCAATTTAGGCGATGGGCTGAGAACCTGTCACTACAGCAATATACCTACAAATCCATCTTAAATAACCCTCAAAACTTTTTCAGACATGGCGCAACGAACTTTGTTTAGTTCGTTTACGCTCTGTCTACCCCATTACGGATAAAGGCGTGATATATTATGTATGTATGTATGTTAGAACAGAAATTAAATTGACCAAGAAATCACCGAGATACATACATACATATAATGACACCTTTATCCCTAATGGGGTAGGCAGAGCGATAACGACCTATATTGCTGTAGTGAAAGGTTGTTAGCCCATCGCCTAAATTACAATATACAGACACCCTCGGATCCCTTAGCTGGTTTATACAGCATGCCCAAAAGGAAAAGCAGCTGGTACGTTCTAAGTTTTTCTCTCGCTTCCAGCTCAGCATGAAAGATACATCATTATAAAGCTAGTCTATCTATCTCTCTCTTCGAAACGAAATTTTGTATGGAAGTAGAATGGCGCTGCTATCATGTGACGTCATGACATGACAGTTCAGATTTCTCTTTTTAAACAACGACTTTTAAGCATTATAACTTGTAAACTAATGAGATTATGCGAAAAAAATCACATTATATTTGTATGGTGACAACAATTCTTACTGATAATTAATTATACAAGTAAACAAAAAAAACAAAATACCAATTGCGTAGAATATAAAGTGAGCTTAAAAAAATTAAATTGTTATCGATCTGAAACGATTTTTCAAATCGTAAAATGTTGTATATAAGAACTATAATTTTCAAATACATATTCAATGATACCCCACTCGACATAGTTCATCGACTTAAATATTTTCCATTTTCACAAAATGGCGTCTAATTTTCTCCATTTTGATTGTGTGTTAAAATAATAACTGCAGTGACACTTGCATGGTTAAGACAAATCAATTGATGTAAGAATTATTAAAATCGGCCCACGTGTTTGGTCTCTAGAGCGCCACAGAGGATCAAACATACATACTTACTTACATACATAACTGGTGTAAGGGACAGCGTCCCGCAAACTGATAGGGATTACTCAGTCAATGAAATTGAACAACTATAAAAATGTTTTTTTTTTCAGAAAGTTAAAAAAATATTTGGATTTCCATACAAACTGTCAAATTGAGGTGGTCATTTTGTATGGAAAAGCCAATTTTTATTTTCACACTCTGAAAGAGTTTCTTGGTGGAAGTTGTTCAATATCGTTGACTGAAAAACCCCTATCAGTTTGCGGGACGCTGTCACTTACAACCGGTAGATAGGCTGATAAACACAGTACCCTCCTTTGCGTTGCGCAGTTGGTTAAAAAGAAGACATTGATCTCCATTCCAGGTGGTACCGGGTTCCCCAGCTGACGCAGCAGGTCTCCGCAACGGCGACACGGTGGCTCACATCGACGGCGCTGACGCCAGCGTCATGGCTCACGAGGACTCGAAGAAGGTGCTGGCTGCTGTAGGAAACGATCTTCAACTTGGTGTGGTGCGGTAAGTAGATAAACAACTGCCTCCGCGTTCAAGTCATCATCATCACCATCGTATGGCGTTTCCAAAAATGCGACTTTAAAATTTGATGTCGGAGTCAGCAATTTCTTCCATGCTGGACTGGGAGAGATAGAAAAACATAGAATGTTCCAGCTGCCCATGCTGTAGAAGACAGCAAAAGGGACTCGAGGGTTACAGTGTATTGTAATTTAGGCGATGGGCTGACAACCTGTCACTACACATTAGCAATACACATTACAATCTAAAATTGCCCTCAATTTTTGTCAGACGTGGCGAAAGCGCCTTTTACGAGGCGTTTAACGCTCTGCCTACCCCGTAAGGGATAAAGACGTGATTTTATGTATGTATGAGTTAGCAATCCATTGCTTTGCCTCCGATGTTAGCTGGCGTAGCCCCTCGAATCCGCTGCTGAACTTTCGTGTAGGGCAGTCCTCCACGATGTGCTGGATGGTCTGCACTGAACTCCACAGTCGCAGTTAGGAGACTCTGCGATGCCCCACTTGTGCAGATGGTAGTTGGACCTTGCAACTCCAGTTCTGATTCGGTTGTTGAGGACCACACCAGCCTAAGTGGTCAAGTGTTCAGAGCCATGGGCTCACGATTCGGAGGTCCTGGGCTCGATTCCCAGGAGGAATACATGAAATTGATATTTGTCAATTTATCACTTTGTGGGGTTTTCCCCAGTTAGGTTTGGACATTGCAGGCTAAATCACCTGATTGTCCAAATCAGAGGGACGGAGGGGCGGAGGGACAGGATGTTTTGGGAGGATCAAAACCAGGACAGAAACGGGAGGGCAGTCACTCTACCATAACGTTCAGGATAAAATCTCAGAACCCCCGGACGACACTCAAATAAAATGGATTTATTTTCGCGGACACTCAAGGAATTAGTAGATTTTATTTACGCATGCGAAGCGAGCGCGATTTTAAACAAACTCGGATCAGTTTGTATATGAGTATATGAGCGCGATATTTTTATTATAAATGCGAAGTAACTCTGTCTGTCTGTCTTTTTGTCTGTCTGTCTGTCTTTCTGTATGTTTGTCTGTCTGTCTGTTTGTTTGTTGCTCTTTCACGCCTAAACCGCTTAACGTATTTGATGAAATTTGGTATGGTGATAGATGGTAGCCCGGAGACGGACATAGGCTATATATAACAACGCCACCGTACTTAGGGGGTAGGTAGTAGGCAGGGAACTGAATTTAGATTGTGATTTATTTCACGCCTAAACGGCAGAACGGATTTTGATGAAATTTGGTAAGATGGTAATCTAGAGACAAACATGGGCTATATATAATCACGCCACCGTACTTATAGGGTAGGTATTAGGCACGGGACTGAATTAATTTAGTGATTTTTTATCGTTTTTGATGGGACTTTTTATTAAACTAAGTGTTACATACACAAAAGCTAAGGATACAAATAATTACGCCCCTGTGCTAAGGGGGTAGGCAGGGAACTGAATTTAGTTAGACTTTTAACGGACTTTTTTTCAACTGAGTGCTACAAAGACACAAACTAAAGATATAAATAATCACGCCACCGTACTAATTTTAATAGGATTTTTTTCAGTTTACTGAGTGAAACCTCTATTTTCGATATCATCACGCTATCGTAAGTAGTAGGCAGGGAACAAAAAAAAATAGTGTTTGAACCGATTATGACGGAACCTTTTTTATTTAATTCTGTGTTACCGGGACTAATTTAGAATACATTTCATCAAGCTTCTTTACTTGAGGCAGTCAGAATTAAGAGTGCTATGAAGTGCATTATGCTACATACATACATATAATCACGCCTTTATCCCTAATGGGGTAGGCAGAGCGTAAACGACCTAAACAAAGGTCGTTCCGCCACGTCTGACAAAGTTTAGAGGGTCATCCAAGATAGATCTGTAGGAATATTGCTGTAGTGACAGGTTGTCAGCCCATCGCCTAAATTACAATATACTGAATCCCTCGGATCCCTTAGCTGGTTTTTACAGCATGCCCGGGAGGAAATGCAGCTGGCACATTCTATGTTTTTCTTTCGCTCCCAGTCCAGCATGGAAGAAAGCATTATGCTATATTCTTAAAATGTTGGCAGCAATTTAATTCATAATGTGTGTTGTGTATTAATAATCTGTGAAACTTTTAAACACGTGCACTGGAGCGACATAAGTTTCAGGATGTACGGAAGGAAAGGAAACAGAGGCGACCGGAGCAACTTATGGACAGGAGGAATGGATGGGAGGACTGGACAGACATGATGACTGTTTGGGGACGCGTGTGAAGGGTAGGACGAAGGGAACGTGGTAGGTGAGAAACGACAAGATGGGGTTTGACCCTTCTTTCACAACCCCTTTTGTCACGTTTTCAGACCAGACCCACAAGACGCTGCAGATAATCACGGGTGGATGAAGGAGAAAAAAGAACTTCGCAGACGAAGTCGCGGGTAAAAGCTAGTAGCAAAATAAATGCATTACCGACGTGGGCGAACTAGGGAGACATTTTAGGAAAAGTATGTTACGCGATAGAGCGCGAGTGGAATGGAGACTTCACTGTTTAATGTTTGTGAAGGTAAATTCTTATATGTGTATTGCGAAATTAATCGTTTTTTAATCAGTATCGAAAGTGCGAAACCGTCCATAAATTAAAATAGGTGGTGACATTGAAGTAGATGGATTGAGCGATGCCAATATCTAATTAAGACCAGTCAATACAATCTAAATGTGTCCAACCTGTCATAGCTCGTCCATCTTCCTCCTGCCCTGAATTCTGTACCTAAGAGGTCAAACAGCCAAATCGTCTTCACACTTTTTATTTCATTTAAGATCTTTATCGCGACGCACGAACTGTACCTTTAAGTTTTCTTTTTAAGTCTTTTGGTTGGTCGAAATGAAGTTTTATCTGGTCTACAAAGATAAGTGAGTGTCTGAATAAATACAGAGTTGAGGAGCTATTATAAATATAGTGACCAGAGGTTGTGATCAATGTGGAAAAATTTGTGATGTGATGAATTAAAATAACATCAAAATTGGTTCAGTGGCCAAATAGGAAGTATACAATGGGCTCGATTCTAGATTCGCCGGCTAAAAGAAAAATTTTAATCTATTCGTCACTTTCAGACTAAAACATTGGAAAACGACAGGAGACTATTCTCTCCGGTTTTTGATTTATAGTTGGTGGTTTTATGCGTTATCATAAAATTATACAGAAATACTGGGGAAACGTGCAAAAGCGCGTCTAAATCTAGCGGACAAAGTGTAACACCATAGAGTATAAATTACCTGGCCTTTTAAAATTTTATTATTTTGAAAGTGATAGTTAGATTTTAAATTTAGTTTTAGCCGGCAAATCTGGAATCGGGCCCATTGTTTCAATTTGGATGAAATTTTAATCGAAATTAGTTCAGTGGTAATGTGAATGTGGAAATGAGTTCTGAAGATATTCCGGAAGTTACATTGCTCGCAATAGTTATTTCAAGATATTATACTCAGGATTATATTGGAAATGTAACTATAAGTTTGTTTTGTATGCTTATAAAGTTCTGGCTTGGTTTTATTGCTGAAATTACATTGCTTTGCTTTCACAAACATCTTTTGATATCTAGATTTGCTTGTGCATCATCTATTTCTCTTTTAATCTTCGGATATATTTAAATAGTAATAGTTGTACGTAGTATTATAGTTACTCTGTGGTAATAGGTACCAATACCAAAGAAAGCTTTCCAAAAACTATGATGATACCCAGTACTTATCATACCTAATTGTGATCTAGGTAAGATCACAATAATGTCAATATTTTAAATTTCTATAAAAACAATAAATTAATTAAAATGAAACATCTTCATTGTGTCATATTTACTCTAGAAAATTAATAACATGTCAAATAATTTAAAATAATTAACTTAATGAACAAAAAATAATATTACAATTAAAATTATTTTATCCAACGCGCCGCACCGAGGTACCCAAGACGCTGGGTACATTATATACTAGATATATATGTAGGTATATACTAAATGTAGCGAAAGGGTCTCTAATTTTTATTTGGGTCACGGTTGTTCTGAGATGTAATTGTTTGTTTGAGGTTAGGGCATAAACAGATATCTCGAAAAAAAACACCGGTTCAGTAACATTGCTTATCTTTAAACAATTTGAATAACTAGCGACTTCCATTAATTTCTTCCATGCTGGCCTGGGAGCGAGAGAAAAACATAGAATGTGCCAGCTGCATTTCCTCCCGGGCATACTGTTAAAAATCAGCTAAGGGATCCGAGGGATTCAGTATATAGTAATTTAGGCGATAGGCTGATAACCTGTCACTACAGCAATATACCTACAAAACTATCTTAAATAACCCTCAAAACTTTATCAGATGTGGCGGAACGACCTTTGTTAAGGTCGTTTCGGCTTTTTCTACCCCATTAGCGATAAAGGCGTGATTATATGTATGTTCCATTTATTTTGTATTTTCGTCCACAGCGGCCTCTACGACCCGGTGCTAGACGATTACGACCCGATTTACGAGCCGGTAGACCAGGACGATTTCGACCAACCATCGCAGCCGACTGAGGTACCTGATGACCTTGACCTAACCCTGACCTTGCCCGAGTTCGCGCAAAGGACCCCCGATGGCCTCTTCAAGCCCCTACCCGACCTGGTTAATGGTCAGAAGTCTGATTCTAGGTCGCTAACCGCTTCACCTTTTGTACTCCCAACGAAACCTTATAGACCTTTCTCGACTGAACCTCTTCCTGAAATCCCTCCTGTGGAACAACCTATAATCCTTAATCCGAACTTTCAAGATGAATTTGGCAAACTCAAAGATTTCGAAGAGTTTTTACCTAAAACGAGGTTTAAGCTACCGATCTCTGAGCAATACGATCCGGATGGTACGAAACAAATGGTGAAATTAGGTGCTTTGAGGGCTAAAGATGTGACTACAAATGATTTTTTGACGGCAACTACTGAAAGCAAAGTAGTGACGGAACAAACAATGGTTAAAAAGGATTTTGAAATGAAGGATCAAATCATGACAAAACAGGAAGTAAAGTTTATGGAACAAATAAAAAAAGATATAGATTTGGAAACAATTGAAAAGACAGCCATTTCTGTCGTTGATGATAGCATTGAAAAAGCTATGGCAGTAGCTGAAGAAATAAAGACAGAAATTGATATTGAATTGAGTGAATCTTCTGAATCTGAAACAACCCAATTAAAATCTAGTAAAAAATCTTTAAAAGTTACTAAGTCTACAACAGAAGCAAGTGAATTAGAAAGCACAGTAAAGGAAGAAAAAACAAAAATAAAACTAAAAGAAAAATCTGTGAAAGAAGTAACGGAATTGGTTGACTTGATAGATAAAACCACAGAAGAAATTGTAAAACAGAAAGAACATACAGTTGAACAGAAAGTAAGTCACGTAGATGAAGCTGAAACTTTTACTGACAGTAAGCAATCAGAGCAAAAAATTATTAAAACAGATAAACTTATTTCTGACGAAATAGAAAGCAAAGTTTCCTATAAAAAGGAAGATTTTAAAGAATCTCAGGCCTTTGATAAAAAAGAGACTCAACAAAAAATATCAACCGCTGAAGCAGTTAGTCTTAAGGAAAGACATGAAACTTTAGATCAAACTCAAACAGAATCTAGTAAAGATATCAGAAGTGACACTAAGTATTCCACGTCTAAATTACTCTCAGAACAAAGAGCATATACTATTGGTTTACAAACTATCCCCAATATTAGAGGTACTGTGCATTCATCTTATCATTACGACTTGTTGTTGAAAACTTTCTTCATTCACTTGACCGATGTAATGGTAGCTTTATCTAGATTTATCCTGGCAGAACCTGTTCTATCTAAGCCACCAGAACAAGAAGTGAGCACAAAATCATCTGAAAGGCGCGAAATGCGCGGAGAGACTGTCTCCAAAGCAAAAGAAACAATTAGTTTTGAGAAACAAGATAAAGAAATTAAAACTGCAAAAGAAGACACAGGCTCAAGAGCAGCTGTTCAGCAAGAAGAAACTACTTTAGTGTCTCAGAAGCTAGTACCTCCTGCTAAAAAAGAAAGGGTTGTTGGAAAAATATTACAAAAAGCTCACGAAATCAAAGAACACGATAAACAAGAAACAATAAGATTAACAGAAAAAAAAGAAAGTCTGATTCACGAAAAAAAATATGAAACCGATATTAAACGTGAAGATGACAAAATACACACAGAGGAAATTATTAGGAGACGTGAACTTTCTGGTTTAAAAATGGCACAGCTGACGGAGAAGAAACCAGAAGAACTGATGCTAAACATGGAGAATGTCTTAACTGAGTTTGAAAGCAAATCAAGTAATGAAGATATTGAAATAGTTCGTGAAAGAAGATCTAAAAGCCGTAGCGCAGCTGCTACGCCCGTGGATATGATGCAGAAAGAAATATCTGAACATACGGCAACAAGTGAAATGTCAAGCATTATGACCGAATCCAAGACGTCTAGAATGACAGAATCTGGGTACGAGACAACAGATTATGACTCATCAGAAGGTGCTAAAACATACATAGCAATAGTTCAATCCCATGTGTATACTAATAAAGATGCCATTTTCGAGGCAGCTAGGCGTCAAAGTCTTGAGGAGTCAGTAGTTAAAAAGTCTTCTGAATCGGTAAGTATTGAAAAAAATGCAGAAAAAAGCTTAGAAACAAGTGAAAAGGCAGTACAAGCTGTCGTTGATACCTCCACAAAAATGGTTTCTGCTGCGAAAGAGGATAAATTAGAAATATCGGAGAAGAAAGAAGAAAAAGTCAGAGAGGTTATTCAAGAAGTGCATAAAGCAGAAGAAAAAAATAAGACCGAGGACATCAAAGTTGAGAAGGTTCAAGATCTAGTGATTCAAGAAATAACTGAACCAGTTGTATCTGACTTCAAGTCAACCTTTACTCAAGATTACATTGTCACTGAAGCAAAAGAAGAAATCGAAACATCAAAGTCTGAGTATATAAGTGAACACAAGGAAAAACTTACTATCATTGAAGAAACATCTGCTACACAAGAGGAAGTGATTTCATTCAAAGAAGAAGCAAAATCAGTAGCTACCGAAAAAATATCCACGATCAAAGATGAGAGTAGTTCTTTCGATAAGGTTACTGCTGTTAAACAAGAGTCAGTCATCATAGAAGATAAGAAAGAAGAAGCTATTTCTGTCCAAGAAACAATAGCTGTAGACTTAGTTAAGGAAGATATTAAAGTTACAGCCGTCAAAGAAGAAGTGGTTGCTATTAAAGAAGATATTAAGGCTTTAAAAGAAGAAGTAGCTGCGAAACGAGAAACAGTGAAGAAATCTGTCCCCGTCAGACATAAATTTGTTGCAATAAAAAAGAACGACGAATCCGCTGCACTCAAAATATCAAAAGAACAAATTGTTAAGAAAGAGAAAACTACAGTAGAAAAAGAACAACACGAAGATATTTCTCTGAAAAAAGTTGAAATTAACGAATTTGAGCGTAAGTCACAATTTGATCAAGAATCTACATTTGTTGCAAAGTCAGTCGACCAGGAATCAACATTTGTGGCAAAATCAGTTGACCAAGAATCAACTTTTGTAGCCAAATCGGTAACCCAGGAATCAACAGTTACTACCAAATCGTTAGATCAAGAAACAGTTTCTGTCACAAAATCTGCTGACACCAGAGCAGCGCTTAAGCTTTCACTAGATACTGATTACGATAAAAAGAAAATTGAGCCCCCATACGTGTATGAAGAAGGTGACCTTATTAAGACACCAACACCATCTACAGTACCACCTACACCACTCACTGATGAATATGTATTTAAACTTGTAACAAAACTGCCAAAACGTGAAGGTCTACCGGATATTCCGCGAGATTGTACACCATCTGATGACGAAGATGAAGATCCTCATATAGTTAAGAAAGGTCTTGTTCCTGTTGTAGAAGCTAATATTGAAGAACCGAAAATATTTGACCCTCCCTTGCCAACTCCACCAACAACTCCCCAGTCCCCTACGTCTAAAACTCTAGGATTGAAAGGTGGAGCTCCTTTAAATTCTATGTCCTCTATGTCTAGAAAAAAACCATTTTACTTTAAGCCGGGTCTACGCGGTGGTAGTCCTATGTTTCCTATGTTCCCTTTTTCTTCTAAAACTCCGAATTACGTTAAACCCGGTCTACGTGGTGGTGCTGATCGTGATTTAAATCAGGTATTAGTTGTAACAATATTTATTATTACTATTTTTTTATATGTGCATGAAGGTTTGAAAATGGAGGACACAAAAATTATAAAAATAATGGCAGCTACTATAACGATGGAGGTAAGGCCCTTAAGACAAAGAATAAGATTAAAAATCAAACATTCTGGGCAGATTGAGCACAATTAGGGTATTTACAACCAAATGGCATTACTTTACAAAAATATTATGACTAAATATTACCGTTCACTTTGTTTAGGATCATGACTTAACATAGGCATTATCATCATGTTATGTTTTTTATGTTTTTTTTTTCTAGTTTTTACACGATGGATAAGTTCATCATTATTTTAACAAATTCCTAACAAATATCTATCGCGTAAAGACACACGTAATAACATTCTTAAAACCTTGATATACAGGAGGAAATCAAAGAAATCGAACTGAAGTCTTCTTTGCTTGCATCTGCTATTGACGAAACTATCAAAAGCATAGAAGAATACAAAGAAGAAGTCGGCATCAAACAATCAGTCAGCAACTCTTCAACAGAAGTGAAAACTGAAGAAAATGTCCAAAACGGTGTAATGTACAATGGTTACGCTAAAGTAGTAGAAACCAAAGTGTTTAGCAATGCTGTTTTGGAGAAGTCTTCCGATCATGAATCTAAGAATGTAGTTGAAATTGAAACTGTAAAAGCAAATTATACTAACGGAGAACAGAATCTACATTTGACTAATGGTGTTTGTGAGAAACCTGTAGAAGCATTAAAACCTATGATTGAATCTCAGCCAGAAAGCACAGTACAAATGAATGGATTGCCACCTGTTGCTATAATGGAAAATATTCAAATAATTCCTAAAGATAAATCAACTACTGAAGATAAGACTGTCACAGTTTTAACAGACACTGAAATTAAAGAAGCATCTCCAGATATAGAAGAAAACAAACATGTTGTTTTTGTAGAAGATAGACCGGAATCTATCACTGCAGACAATGGAATAAAAGAAGTAATTCCAGTTGTAGAAGAAAAGAAACACGTTGTGATTGTAGAAGAGAAAAGAGATCCAATGGAAGGTTACCGACCCGTGCCGTTTGATCCTGAAGATTTGAACGCTCAGCGCGAAAGAAGAGCTGCGTTGGGGATAAAAATACCGGTAAGGCTTTATACACATTGATATATAGTGCCACATACATATACCATCTTTCAATTGAATTTACATGTGTTTTGCTGCTTCGAAAATCAAATTTCTTTAAAATTTTAAATAGAAATCAAATTTATGGGCAACAAAATACGTTGGTATGTTTTGAAAAGTTCAATTTAAATAAGGTATACTTACAAATGTTAATGGATGTAGGATAGGTTTGGATTACTCAAAAAAAATACTAAGAAGTATTTAAAATCTGAGACTCGAAATAAATCATCTAAATAGATTGCTTTCCCAAAATCATCCTGTTCTTTGATAATAAAATTGTACTATGAGTGCAAAACTTGTAAAACGTGAATTGTATGAAGATAATAGATAATCAAAATTTGCGCAAGTTCAAAAACATATAAAAAGAATCTCATGGCACTGTAGTAAAAAAATATATGTCAAAATTTCTTACATTTCCAGTACCTCACACCAAGTCAGGAAAGGGAGTTATATAGAACTACAAGTGGGGAAATTATTGGAACCCATCAAGGAATCGTTGATGGGTTAGAAGAGGCCGTTGTGGATGCTGATATGGCCAGTATGTATTATGTTGTATTTTAATGGTAGGAATATTGTAGCTCGGATTAGTATTCTAGTATTTTTTTTAAATACAAGAATACTATTACAATGGAATAATTTGACAAACATATAATAATGATAATTATCAATAATACCACTTTCAGAAAATACCTACTGAGGAGGACTTTTGTACATATGCATTTTATGATTACAAATTGTGTTGCGTATTTTTTGCAGAAGAAATAGGAAAACCTGGAATAACAGAGCAAAAAATAGCAGAACTGATTTCTGGAGAAGCAGAAATGTTAAGAGAAGCCCATGTCATGGGGTGAGTCAATAGTATTTAGCTAAATATTTCATCAATTGATCATTTATTTATCATTGTTTTTCATTCGCTGTTTCAAGATTTTTCAGGTCAATAGATTCAGCTCTCATTTGTGTTTCGGGTCATCTCGTCACGTCACTTAATTATTAAGAAACATGAATATTATCTTTAAATTATATCTTTAATAGAATCAAATCTTTTACAATTTATTAAATTAGAATGTATCTTTGATCATTACTACCCTTAGTTATTGTGTATGTAAATCAGCATCAACATATACGTTTTCAACTGCATTTTCAACCATTTTATCTTCATTCATTATAGTACGCTATTCACTTACAACAATTTCAACATTAATTTTATACCATCTACATTGTTATTTAAAAAGTAAACATTTTAGGTACATATATCACGAATTTGAAACATTTTACTGCTTCATCCCATCATATTATTCATCACTATGTGTAAAAAAACAAAGCTCGCTTCACAATCGAATCCATTTTTGTATTCTTCGGGCTAAGGAGAAACGTTGAAAGTAAGTTTTCAAATAATAGATATTAAACTTGAACTTTTACTAAGTGTTTTGTAGACTACTATGGGGTCATATCCCTTCATATAGATACAAGCGAAATTTTCCTTTTGAAAAATTGATTGATAAAGTACTTAAAAACAATATACACTAACACGAACTCTTTTCCTTTCTCACAAACCAAAAACATAATGGTGGAAAATGCAGTCTGTCTCGAGTTTTGAAATCACACATGCATCGGGACGGGGATGATTCCAGCATCGACTTCAAGAAGATCAAGCCTATAGTGGAGTCTCTGAAAGACTCAGAAGTACTGAAAGCATTGAACGAGGAGTTACTGAGAGACGCAGAAGAGAGGAAAAAGAAGGAGGCGAAGAAGGAAGCGTGGACGACCTTCTTGCAGAAACCGAAACGGCCAGTCCCGAAATCGAAGTTTGGATACTATGTGGAAGAAGAGGAAACAGTGGTAAGCTTTTACTTTATTATAAATAATAAGTATACCTACCTACTTTACTACTGTCAATGCATGTATACTTTGCTTCTGTTGTCAAAAAGATTTGATGTGGTATGGAATTCTATAAATCACATATTATGCTGATATTGTATTTGGGCCTCTTCTTAACTAGGAAAGTCACGGTCTTGATCATGGTCCAAATCAAAACAGACTCAAGAATTTGAACTAAGTTATGTGTACCTTATCTTGTTTCAATATGTCTTCCTTCTTCCGACAGCTGTCTTGTAAATCAATAAAATGTCTGTCTACTTTGATCTTCAATCTTTTCAGAGTTACATCATCAATCTGTCTTTGTTTTGTCAAGTTGTGTAGTTGTATTCTAACTTTATTTTGCGGAAGTCTTCCTTTGGCACTTGAGTTTAATTCTCTGCATCGCTTAACTGTTTAATATTTCTATCTTAATCGATATCTTGCTTGTGTAACATTGTTTCATTCGTTATAATTAATTTTCTACTCTGTGATTTTATAGTCTTTCTTTAGCCAAGTCTCTTTGATATTAAATATAAATTAATCGACTTTAACAGTGAAACGAGATCGACTTTTTAATTTTATATCTGCTTACATAACTTCTCAGTTGTTATAATAATATTCTGTGATGTATTTCTTGACGGCTATTTTGATTCTCGTTTCTATATTGACAGTTGATGTCGCAACTTCTTTGCTATTAATGTCTATGATCGACACACCTTTGGCACCAACTCAACAATTAATGTGAAGGTAAATTTGTTTGTATTAATTGTACTTTGCTACAAAATATGTGGTTGAAATATCTTTGTGTCTCTACTTTGGTCGTTTGGAGAATCGATGGGTCCCGATGGACTCTGGTGTCAAAGATTTTAAGCGTGGTTTAATAGACCACTGACTGGTTTAGTTTATGACAATGATAATGAATGCCTACCAAGACATAGGGCCTGCAGTGTCTTAATCCTCTCCAAACTGATAACATCACTCCGAAATGTAGACTGTGTTCTCTCCGCTAGCTTTGACTACTTCATAGTTAAAAATTACATACATGTAATCACGCCTTTATCCCTAATGGGGTAGGCAGAGCGTGAACGACCTAAACAAAGGTCGTTCCGCCACGTCTGACAAAGTTTTGAGGGTAATTTAAGATAGATTTGTAGATGTTTTGCTGTAGTGACAGGTTCTCAGCCCATCGCCTAAATTGCAATATAATGAAACCCTCGGATCCCTCAGCTGGTTCTTACAGCTTGCCCGGGAGGAAATGCAGCTGGCACATTATTTTTTTCTCGCTCCCAGTCCAGCATGCAGCATCAAAAATCACAATTACCATTTATAAGGAAATGTTGTTTTTTTTTGTTCCCGACACCTTTGCCAAATATACCCGGTTACACCTGAACGACCTTGGCATTGGCATCAATTCAATATCAGCTAAACAAGGCAATGGGTTTCCGATCCGTCTGCCAATTCCGGAATGTTTTTAGTATTACGCGCCTTTTCAAACTGTGCGGAGGTGTTTGATTTAATTTGACAGTTTGGTAATACATATTTACTTTTTCTTCTTTTTTACATTTCTCTGTGTGCTTTTACCTGTCGATACAACCAGTGATATTTTATTGTTATTTTTTCCTTTTGCATCTTTTGTAATATTTCTTACTGTAAGCTAGAGATACAGCCAGTGACATATTGATTGTTTTTGTTTGAAATTCTGGTAATATAATCTTTTTCTTCTTCTGCGTACCTAAGGTCGTGGGTTTAAATACCTCGCGTGCGTTTTTTTTGTACCTATATGTATATATAGATGATTTGTTTGTTCTTATTTGGCAGTTTGATGATGTATTTTTTTTTCTTTTTAATAAGCCAGCCAGTTCTTGATACCTAAGTTTGAATCAATATTATGGAGTCAAAATTAATTCGTATAAATGACCCGAATACTACAAATTTCAATAGAATTTGCCTCACCACAGTAAACACAATGTTTAACTGTTTCGAAATTTGAACTTCTCCCAATTTTGGTGAAGGTGTTACTTATATTCAGACAGGTGTTAAGTGGGTTTTAATTATTACTAGGCTCGATTCTGGATACCACCCGCTAAACCTAAGATTAAAATCTATCTGTCACTAACGGAGTAAAAACATTGGAAAAGGACAGGAGATCTATTCTCTCCGGTTTTTGATGTATAGTCGGTGGTTTTATGCGTTATCTGTCATTTTATCCGCCGTCATATGATATGGCGGATAAAAGTTACATGAATATTGGAGAAACGTGCAAAAGCGCGTCAAAACATTGGTGGAAACCTAGCGGACAAAGTGTAAAACCGTAGAGTATAAATCGTCTGTTCTTATTCAATTTTATTATTGTGAAACTGATAGATAGATTTTAATTTTAGATTTAGCCGGTGGAATCTAGAATCGAGCCGAATACCTAATTATTTTATGTTGTTTTTTTTTCAGCCTGCATATAAACCGAAAATAGTGAAACAGCCTAAACCTAAAGTAGCCCCTGATTATAAACCTAAGGTAATAGTTGTTTGTTGATCAAAATGTTACAGTTTAAATTATAGTAACTTCGACAGGATTGTTATTAATAACAATAAAAAAATCTTAGCACGAAAGCTAGTAATTTATTTTCCTTAACCGTCCCAATTTAAAGCCTATATATAGTACCTAAATATAAATATATTACAAAAAATAGTATTCGGTTAAAACATGTAAATATAGAATCCAAAAACTTTAACTATTAATAAACTTTAAAGGTAAGACCGCACTAAGCGTAGCTGCAGCGGACCGGCGCATCGCGGTGTGGAACGGCACTGCGCGACAAATGCAGTAAAGCAGCACTGAAGCTGTAGCGGAGCGGTGCCGTGATTCCCGGCGCGGCAATGTCAGTTTATACATTTTGGCAGATTTTGTCGCGCAGTGTAGCGCCGCAGCAGTGCCGTGTCACGACGCGCCGCTCCGCTCCGCTGCAGCTACGTCATAGTGCGATCTTACCTTAAGTGTCAAATTTTAAATACTGCATAGCCAAGTAGAGTAGTCATATCAAAATTTAAGTTTTTCTCATTATAATAAGAAAACCTTAAATTGATTATATCATATCATATCGATATGATCATGATCAACCTTTTACTCAAAAAGTTCATATTTCTTTTGGAATTAGAATTAATCTTATAGAATTTTTCATCAACGTATTTGTGTCCACTTCATGAAACATTTTGTGGAAATCCATAGCTCCATAGCATAACTTACCTTTTAAAAGTGATGATGCATTTTCCTAACACCTGATCTGTTTCCGGAACAATATAACCTGGGCCTTTTCAAGGCGAGAGTGAATAGGCACTACATAGGTGAGTATGCTTCAACATAGTCCGCATCGTCACTTTCCACCAGATGAGATGGCGGACAAATGCTCGCCTATATACATAAAAAAAAAAAAAAAAAAAAAACCTTATTCTATTATTGTGTTTCTTAGAAAATTGAATTCTGTACAAAAAACCACAACGCCATATAAATATCCATTGACACATACATTTCTCATCCATCGTTAGAATTTCAACACCGGTCTGCTGCCGTGGGAAGAAAGGGCATTGCGGGAGCCTACTCCTCCGCCAGTGGAACCTGAGGATCCTATCCTCATTCCTGAGGAAGCTCCGGAGATATTAGAAGCTATAGACCCACTGCCAGAGAGTGAAGTGCCTGACCTTGAAGATTCTGGTGAGAAACTAATTATTATTTTTCCATCCTGGAATGGGAGCGATACAATTCATATATTTGGAATGTTTCTCTTCTTAGACATAATGCAGGAATCAGTAAAGTAAGATACGGGTTACGGTAAAGCTATTTAGGCGCATAAATATTGACCCAGCACAACATTTTGTGGCGAAGGTCACTCGACCAAGATGTCAAAGCGTATATGCGTTTTTTAGAAATAAGCTGTGCCTGTCGTGTCTTTGTTTTATATGTATATGTCCTTTGTATTTTATTGTGTACAATAAACTGTTAAATAAATAAATAAATCCAACCCATTGCTGAAATACTTTTACTTATGGGACAGAATCACCTCCATATTTTGCTACTCGTTGTCTCATAGAGATCGCCAATAGATATGGAAGTCAATTTTCTCAGGCTTCCTAGAATAAAAAAAAAACATTCTTACTTACTAACATGTTCATCTGAACTCTGCCTACGCCGTAAAGGTAAATAAAGGCATGATTAAAACATGTAATGTATCTTCAGGTATACCACTGCCCCCACCACCAGAGCCAAAAGATCCTTCTCCACCTCCAGAAGAAACAACAGACGATCATCAAGAAGAGTTAGACTTAGAAGCGGTGATAGAAGAGACTGAGAAGATAGTAGAAGAGAAGTTGGTAGAAGAAATGGAAGGCGGGAATATTGCTGAGCAAATCATGTCCAGTGTGCAGAATATGGTCGGTGAGTACAACTCTTATCTTCTTCTTCTTATCCTATCTTATTTAGCCTACATCATCCCACAACTCTTATATTCCTCGTATATCCTGGCCCTTTGTGACTCTTACGTCCCAATCATCCATTTTGTCCCTGTTGTCGCTCTTGTCAATATTTTTCGTTCGATCCCCCTCATCCCTTGCATCTTTTGGGCCCTTCACATCAATAGTGCCTCCCCTCATCCCTTTCATCCCTTGTAACTCTAGCGTCCCTTGCATCCCTTGCCAATCTTACATCCCTTGCGTTCTTTGTAGTCCTTGCATCCCTTACAACTGCGTTCCTTGTAGCACTTGCATCCTTTATGTCCCTTGCTCCCATCGCGTCTCTCGTATTGTACCTACACTTCTTCTAACTTCTCAATTTTCAGATCCGAATGCACCCTTAGAGCAGCAGCTAGCTCAAATGCGTGCGCAGCTAGCCGCTCTAGCGCAGCTGCCGGGCGTGATCCAGCAATCTCTAGAGTTGGTTACAAGGCAGCTGGCAATGATGGGTCAAGCGGTAAGATTTACGTTCTCTATAACAACTTTGTCAGATATGGCGGTACGACCTTTGTTTGGATCGTTTGTGCTCTGCCTACCAGTCTCTCATTAGGGATAGAGGCATGGTTATATGTATGTATGACGATCTAAAAAACAGCCAGTCACTTATATTTTCGCCGCCCAGGATGTGTGCCGCGGTAGCTTAATTGGCTATAAGCGTTGGGACGGTATTCCAAGGGTGCAGGTTCAAATTCTGTATATCGAATCCAGTTTATTGCACATCGGCTTTTGGTAAAATACACTTGTATCTTCGACAGAAATAACGTTTACAAAGCTAATATTAACGTCCCTTACTGTATTATATTGTTTTACTGTACAACCCCTTGAGATGGTCGCAGCTGGCAATGATGGCGGGGTTAAATTAAGTTGACTAATCATTGGAAAGATGTGGCTGTAAGAATCATAGCAAGTGTTGTTTTTAATGTTTATAACCTTTTTAGGTAATTTTAAGGTTTTTTTTACAGGATTGCACCCAAAAGACTCCTGCCATCCAAGAGATGGGGGAGGCTGACATGACGCCGGCTGCCGTGGAAGAAACTGAAGGTAGGACTTTTTGATTAATTCACATACTAAATTGACAGTCCTCTGTCGGATATGGGTCTCTTATATTTAAACGTTTCAAAAGCATTTTAAGTCAAATAAGCATTTTGAGTTGGTTTGCCAAGATATTTACCTCCACCATCAAACCCGTGTTGAATGAATTGCATATATTCTTGTCCCTGTAGCATGCCGCTGCGCGATAGCGACTATATAGCATCTATCTGTCAAATCTCCATACAATCTCGCAGATAGAATATATCTATCACATCTGATGTGATAAAAGATTCCTTTCCCGGTATTATCGCGGCTTCATACTACGGGGGCTGGTCACTCGATTGTCGCTAATTTGCTTCCACATTCAGGTGCATTTTTTTAAGGGGATCCCCGGTGCACGCCAGCGCCCTCATCAGTAAAAACAATACAATTAATCGAAAATCCGGTAAAACAGATTGAAATATAGGTACTGAAGTTTAATGGAAGCTTTATAAATTAATAATTCCAGATAGCATAAGTGCTAAAAGTGGCCGTTTTTCGTTTTTTTTATCTGTTACTACAACAAACTATAAGTTGCTACTTTATGAGGTTCCTAATGACCTTCATTGCTTTAACCTTAATCTGATCTACCGGATTTTCGATTGATTGTGTTTTCAGTAAACTATGATATATTGATTGATGAGGGCGCCACTTAGCCCAGGAGAGCACTTTCATGTAAAAACTCAAGTTGTCTGTGTCTATACAGATTTTTCAAAGGCGTTCTACTGTGTTGGCCACTCTGTGCTTTTAGCAAAGTTGCAACACCTAGGGATTGAAGGTAATCTTCACTGATGGTTCATATCTTACCTAGAAAATTGATCACAACTAGTTCCATTTAACGGTTTCATTTACGGAAAAGAGAACGGCTCCGTGGTTTAGTGATCTGAGCTATGGGTTCCCGATCCAGAGGTCCTGGGTTTGATTCCCAGCGGGTGAAGTCAAATCACTTTGTGAGATTTGCTCTTGTTTGGTTAGGACATAGCAGGATAATCACCTGATTGTCCGAAAATAAATAATAGGATTCCGTGCTTCGGAGGGCACTTAAAGACGGGCGCTCTCTTTGATAGTAGTCTTTACACAAACCATGTCAAAGGCCTAAAGCTGTGCAATTAAGCAGTTTAAAAACTCTGACACCAGGGTTCAGCGGATCGATAGATAAACCCACACGACAGAAGAAGAAATGAAATTAAATGAAATGATATTTATTTGCTTGAAAATATGGTACAATAGATGTCAATCAAAATTTATCAGAATCACATAAGTTCGTCATTTTCGTGACATGCAAATATTAGTAAAACCTTACAATAGGTACTATTATGTTAACAATGTAATAATATATAAATGCCCATTAGAAATTAGGAAATATTAAGTCTTCAATTAAAAGGTTTATTATCATTTTACAATTTGTCCGTATTTCAATATTAAATCTGTCATCATCAATATTTAATGTCAAAAATGTTTACTAACACACAACTATTACAATAAAAATAATAACATTAATAATATATGAATACTGCTATTAATTTTTTTATTTATACTTGTAGTCATAAAACTCCTTAAGATTGTAAAAACATCTATCACACAGCCAGTTGAATATATTTTTTTTAAATATCGGAAAAGGTAAGCTTTTTATTTTCTTCTGATAAAGCATTGTAAATTCTTACTACCATTCTAGAGCAGTTTTTATCAAATAAGGCGCCTTTACCGCGTGGTAGAACCAGACTATTTGGATACCTAGTGTTGAATTTTGTAATTTGCTTTTTGGATTTGAATAAATGTAAGTTCTTCTTAACAAAACAGGCAGCTTCGAATATGTATAAAGATGGCAAAACTAGTATTCTTAATTTACGAAACAGTGGACGACAAGAATCGAGAGGTGCAGCATTGCACATCGCCCTAATACATCGTTTTTGAATAACAAACGCATCATACAAATTTCCGGAGTTACCCCAGAGCACTAAGCCATAACGTAAAACAGACGCAGCATAGCCGTGATAGGCCATAAGGGCTGTATCAATGCCTGATATGGAACGGATTCTATATAAGGCATAGACGAATCTACTTAATCGGCTGCACACATTTTTAATATGAGGGGCCCATGTAAAATGCTCATTAAGAGTTATACCTAGGAAGGTGGCTTCTGGAACCTCCGTTAAATTCATATTATTACATTTTATGTCAACATTTAAAAAGAAGATTAAACGGTTTTGAATCTGTCCCCCTTACCGTCGACGTTAGGTCTTAAATCGAGCCACCTTTATCAAAGATCAGTCAATTCTTTCTGTTCATTGTTTCTAGTTTCATTTTTTAATTTTATAAAGTTTTTATACCAGGTGTAAGGGAAAGCGTCCCGCAAATTGAAACGAGTTGCTCAGTCAACGACACTGAACATCTTTTACCAGGAAATTTCTTGAGAAAGTAAAAAAAAATGGCTTTTCCATACAAAATGTCTTATTGAGGTGAAAATTTTGTACGGAAAAGCCTATTTTAATTTTCTGAAAGAATTTCTTGGTGGATGTTGTTCAGTATCGTTGACTGAGCAACCCCTATCAGTTTGCGGGACGCTATCCTTTACACCCGGTATGTTCGCTATCCACTGCGCAAGGTATCCTTTTATGTATATTTTACACCAGTTTCAGAAGACGGCATAACAAAGATAGAAGAGATGCCATCTGAAGGGCCAGAAGTAAAGCCTGAACCGGTGGAACCAGCAGCTCCGACCTTCACTCCGGAGGAGGTGGAGAGGATGAAGAGGGAGGAGCAGCTCATGCTAGAAGAACAGAGGAAGATGGAGAAGCAGAAGAAGGTAGGTTTGATGGATTGAGTTTCTGTAATCTTGCGGCTTGGCCACGGAACACGTTTGCATCCATTATTTTATTGTACTTCCATGCTGGCCTGGGAGCGAGAGAAAAACATAGAATGACCCGCTGCTATTCCTCGCGGGCATGCTGTAAAAACCAGCTAAGGATTCGAGGGTTTCAGTATATTGCAATTTAGGCGATGGGTTGTCAACCTGTCACTACAGCAATATACCTAAATCTTAAATAACTCTCAAAACCTCATCAGACGTGACGAAACGACCTTTGTTAAGGTCGTTTACACTCTGCCTACCCCATTAGGAATAAAGGCGTGATTATATGTATTTTATTGTATCGGGTCTTAGGCGTCTTAGCACGGTTTTTTTAGATAGGTTATTTAAATACCAATCACTAGCCGGGCAATTCTCAATCGAAACGTCAGGCAAAGGTATTTACCTCTTAATGTCTATGTAAAAAAACCGTCCAAGAGCCTAAAACTCGATAATATAAAATAATATGTACGTACAAAGTGCGAAAAACAAACGTTTGTATCCCTTAAGGGGTTGGCAAAGCTTCAATGATTAGCTCTCGCCTAAATTATTTTCACACTATTTGCCACATATTTGTGTAAGGGACAGCGTCCCGCAAACTGATAGGGGTTGCTCAGTCAACGAAACTGAACAACTTTCACCAGAAAATTCTTCCTGGAGATGAAAATAGAAAATTTACTTTCCCAAACAAAATGACTACCTCGTTCAGCCAATTTATATTGAAAACCAATTTTCTTTATCACTTCCTGAAAAAGGCCCTGGTGATAGTTGTTCAGTTACGTTGTCTGACCAACCCCTATCAGTTTGCAGGACGCTGTCCCTTACACCCCGTATGCCTATAAGAGATTTATTTGGAACATTCTTTTTTACTGCTCCCAGCCCAGCTGGACAAGAACGTTTTGCGACTGATATAATTTATATTATATTACTTTCTAACTGATAAAACGCAAATTTTCGATGCGGTGTTCCATTGTCAGGCCGTTGGGGATGAAATTCTTAAATTAATAACCAGCTTAGATTGAACCCGAACGTGGTGTGACCATTTTAGCTACGCTTATAAGATCTGATGAAGACAGCTAAAAATATTGCTTATTCAATTTAAATTTTAAGCAAGGTGATACAAAAAAGAATTATGGGAAATACCTGAAAAGTCTCCTTCACTTAACATACGAATAAATACCTACAGTATCTTTGTAACATCTTGCAAACTTATGTGCTTTATAAATGACATATATTAAAATACAAAAAATATATAATTGGTTTTTGTATAGGGCTAGGCCCAGCATCAGGTTGTCTGTATTTCAGGATTATCGAACTGTTATCACAGATTACTTGAATGTCCATGTAAGTACTTTTTGTAGGACATCAGGTCATTCATTATAGTAAAGGTGTTTTTTATTGTTACGGTTTAAAATTTTGAATAACAAACAGATTAAGAATTTTAATTTTGAAAAGAGCTTATTCTCGATTGTTTGATCATAGTTGCTAATTAATTTACAATATAATTTAATTAATTAATAATTTAGTCCGCATTTCATTTAAAATAAGTATAGGATAATTTCTAAACATCTAGGAACTAATGGAACAAACTCGCATCGAATACGAGTCCCGTCAAGTGAAGCAGCATCCCACCCCACGCGTGGGCAACCCACTGCCTGACCCACGCGTGGGCTCTCCGGCGCCTCGCAAACCCCAGCCCGTGTTTGGTCCGGCCGCGCCGTGGGAAAGGCCCGTTGTCCTTCCTGGAGGACGTAAATGGCGGACGCCGAAGGATGCGTACAACGACGCGTTTATTGCCGAAACACTGCAAGCGCAAGCTGAACTTATTGCCGGAAAAACAATGGGGTAATTCTATGTAGTAGATTATAACTTATTTTAAGGTATTGGAGTTTCATGCAATTTATAAATCTTTAATTATAGAATAATGAAGTTTTCAGATCTGTTGAAGTCGCTTCACATTATTCGGTATTCTTAATATTCAGTAGGTATGACATTTCTAATACATGATTTGGACATATATATAAAACCCATGTCATGGTTATTTAAAATAAATGGTAAATATTATAACTAAAGGGAAAGGTCACTCAAATAACCCGCCCCGTGTCGCCCCCGGCACAAAGGTGCCCATTTAAAATTGCATTAATCTCCAATTTATCAAAAAATTGCAATAGTATACTTATTATGTTATTACTTATTTTGCAAATGTTGTAGTTCTAGACTTTGAATTTTGTACTCAAAAGAATTTTCGAAATCATTTTTATCATTATCGTTTTTTCAATCAGATAAAATATTGACGTATCTTTGCTCTCATTATTCATTTTCAAATCATTTCTAGGTGGAAATACGAAAGCGATCTACTTCCATACGATCAGAGGTTCGTCATTTTCATTTCAATACATTAAAAATATTATAATGTATATAAATACAACTTCTGTGGTCTCTTTACTGTATGAATTTTGGCCCGCCTCATTTCTCATTTCTGAACACAATAAGTTATAGGTGTTGTGCGGAACACGTGCAGTATAAACAGTCTGATATGTATGACAGTAAAGAAATCATAATCATATACTAGAACCATAATTTTACTTTGCGCAATTTCAATTAGGTCTTTTCAAGGTAACCTGAATAGTTTCAAAAGCTCCATCAGATGGCTGTAGCTGTACATGAAATGTTAAAGTTTTGGGTACGTTCACACGATCGTCATGCAATATAAATATTTTTTTACGTGAAATTAAGATAGAAGAACTAGCGCAAGATACCAAAGAAAAGAACAGTTTCTTATTTTTTTACGTTTTTCCCATAAAACATTTAAAAAATCATACGTTGTAAATTGTATACTGAGCCGTCTAAACGCAGCCCTAATCAAACAGACATAAGCATGACATTGACAGCTCATCTTTTGACAAGCCAACTATCGACAATATAGAGAATCTTATCACTTTGTCATTCTGAAAAGCCCTAATTCAACATGGGCTCCATGTAAAATAGATATGATTGTAGTGAGTTTAGTCTATAGTTTATCAATTTTCATTGTGATGAAGTTACGAATAATATAAAATCAAGTAGGTCTCTACTTTCAATTTAGTCAAACTCTGTTTTAATTACCAATCTACTGCCCTACATAAAGTACATAGAAACTAACTCCTGCAGGCCTATGATGCGACTTCGTTTTGTCTACACATCATCTCTTTCGTTGCGCACTTCACAACAAAAAATGACAGGCATTGTTCATAGTCAAGTATGCAACACGTGAACACAAATTCAAGTCTACAGTGCGCATCATAGCCTTGCCGATCGTCAGTCAGGAAGCTAGATTACATGCAAGAGTAAAGTAATAAATAAAAAAAGCAATTTATTTTAAATCAATAGAATTATTACGTCTTTTAAATAAAATTACTCGTAGCTTCAAACATTTATTCACTGTGTATCTCATATAATGTGCTTCTTGCTAATTTTATGTGACTTTGTAATGCTTTTAGCTATTTCAGCGCATTCGTAATTAATTGTTATTTTGTGTCTATGTTCATTTTTGTGTTTTTTGCAGGAAATATCGGCTTTGTTTTGAGATAAATAAAAGAACTGTATAAATCTTTTTACGTGAAATTTTAGTATTATTACAATTTATATTTTTTTTTATTTCTTTGTATAGTATGAAACGTCAAAATCATAAGTCGCTACTAGCTTACAAAACTTCAAAATTTACATCTATCGTTTATTTTTTATTCGTTTATTGTATATAAATTCGGTTCTTTTATTAATTACAAAAGCATATCGCTACAATTCATTTGTTAAAATCATACCATGTAGTAGGACCGCTTATATGTGAATTATTAACAATTAAACAGTTGTTAAATTAGCGATACAAATATACTTAAATTGATCTCTATTGACAACTAACTTAACAATGGTAATGAAATTGAAGTAAATAAAGAACTATACTCCTTAAAACCACATCCTGGTAATAATCTCTTCTACAATTTAAAAAAATATTTTTATGGAGAAGGATCTATTTTCTTTTACAGTAACATTTTGTTTTTAGTTTTTTAACATTACCATTTGTAGGATACAAGTAGAATATGTTATTTAAATAAATTAAGTGTTTTTTTACATTATGTATAAGCGGTCCAACTATAGTTTGTGCTCGTCACTAAATGCGTGCCTGTCTCGTTTGTTGCATGTCCTGTCGATGGCAGATCGAGGTCTGGAACGAAATTTGGCCGTGGGGAAATAGCAAATCATATAATAGGAAGTACCGGTACGTAGTCTATTTGCTTATTACTTATTGGTGAAGAATTCTGGCAGCCTGGCTTCTTGAGCTAAAAAAAATATATGTCCTTTTAAAAGGACATTGGGCACTAAATAAAAAATATGTATAATGATTAATGATTTAACCGTTCCAGAGAATCGAACTGTCACTTAGTGGATTTCCATACTCTACGAGATAACTTTATTGTAGAGTATGATAAGTTGATTGAAGTGAGTTTGTCATTGAGTGATTTGGATCATTACATGTGTTTAAGTCAATATAATGAAGAATATTTGACTTTGGAAAGATTTGTTGTGATGTTTTATATTGCAGTTACTTCTCATTCCAGCAGGGCTATGATGCGTACTGTAGACTTCATTTTGTCTACAGATTATGTTTTTCGTTGCGAACTTCACATCGGAAAATGGCAGGCATTAATCAGAGTGAAGTGTGCAACGCACGAAGACAAATCTAAATCTACAGTGCGCACCATAGCCTTACAGGCATAGATTATTTTACACAATAACATAATTTAAAATATTAAGTCACATGCTTGGAATATCCAAACATATATTTTTTTATTTACATCTTCAGATACTTAAGGGTCGTATTTAAGCTCTGGCTCTCTCGTATCTGAGCTCAGCTCTCATGAGTTACAGCGAGTTAGAGTTCGTATCAAAGATGTCATTTCAGCACAACCTGGCCTGTCAAATCCATAATTAATATTGCTCTCAAGTTTGATAGGCTTAAGGCTCGTATTTATAAAGCGATCTCAAGATTGAGAACAATGTTAAGTATAGATTTGACAAACCGTTTTGTATTGAAATGACATTTCTGATACAAACTCAAACTCCCTATCACTCTTGAGAGCTGATTATAATCACGGCCTATGTCACATGCTCATGGAACAACCAAACATATATTATTTTATTTACATCTTCAAATACATAAGCATATCCAAAAAAAAACTTGATTCGCCTTCACTTTCATTTCTGTGCTGCTCTTTCTACATTTCACGACTAAATTAAAAAAGACAAATGCAGTAATACATAACACAATGATGCGTGTTTCAGGGCACCACTTTGCAACAAAATACTCAAGATCTTACTAAATAAAGAGGTGTAACATACCAGGTGTAAGGGACAGCGTCCCACAAACTGAAAGGGGTTACTTAGTCAACAACACTGAACAATTTCCAGCAGGAAATTTGTTTAGGAAAAAAAAATGGCTTTTCCATACAAAATATACACTTCCTGAAAAAAAAAACCTGCTGGTAGTTGTTTAGTGTCGTTGACTGAGCAACCCCCAGTTTGCGTGACGCTGTCCCTTACACCTCCTATTACCTTGTGATTTTTAGAAGTGTGTTTGTTCTCTGTTTATTCCGTAAGGGATACATGCATTTATTTAAATGGCTTCTTAAAATAAATGTCGATGGTTAATTTTATGGTCTTTAATAGTTTTTTTTCCAAACAGCAACACACTCTAATATTACAGGGATTTTGTAACACCTTACACATTATAAAAAAGTACTACGTTCCTTTAAACCACGTAAAGTATTAGTGATATACAACATTAACTACATGCTTAATACAATAAATAAAAATATTCAAGATAAAATTTTATTAAATTCGTAAAACAGAAACAAGTAGGCCAAACGTAGTCATGCACACTACGGGTGGAGGGCGTTGGCGCGGACGGGTGGGCGCGGAGCACGGGACAGTGACGAACGCCGTAATGTGTGTGACTACAGTTGGCTCACTTGTTTCAGTTTGACGAATTAAATAAACTTTGAATATTTTCCTTTTTTTATTTATTGTGTGTTTTGTCTTGTATATCATTAATACAATACGTGGGTTAAAGGAACGCAGTACTTTTTTTACATCCTGTATAGTATTTTTATCCCACAACTGCCGCTCGGCCATACATACTTGTGGTTTGCCCATGTGTGCGTGCGAACTTATGCACACTAAGGCCAGCTACACACAGGCGTCACTTACTTACTGCGCGCAAGGTTGCGCTCAACGCGCTGTTAATGCTTTTAGCATGACCTACAACACATGCGTTACCTTACGCTTTACACGCGCGTAGCGATGAACTCTACGTCGGGGCAACCATCTGCCAGTACGCGCGCGTAGAGCATAAGATGACGCATGCGTGTCGTAGACAATGCAAGAATCATCGTGTTGAGCGAAACCTTGCGCGCAGGAAGTGACGCCAATGTATAGCTGCCCGTAATGTGCATAAGTTTGCACGCACTAAGTAAAAATCTAGCCAATCTAATTATCCGTGATTTCGCAATATCCCCAGATATTTCGCGAAAATTCGAATCGTCAAATGACGATAAAGACAATGTGCTGGTACATACATTTACACACACACAAGTATGGCAAAACGGCAGTCGTAAGATAAACATACTATACAAGTTTAGTTAACATTTTTTTTCGTATTTAGAGTGAACTTCATGAAATACGAAAAGCCACCCGTATCGCTCGAACACCTAAAGGACTCGGACACGTACAAGATGGTCCACAACATGGAAACCCAGACGCAGCCAAAGCGCGTCGAGATGCTGACACCGGTGATAGCTGAGTGCGACTATCGGGAGGTGTGTACTTCTCCTGAGACCCTTTGTCCTTTTTATAGGACATAAAGAAGTATTAGAATACGCAGCCGAAGCGCGTCGAGATGCTGACACCGGTGATAGCTGAGTGCGACTATCGGGAGGTGTGTACTTCTCCTGAGACCCTTTGTCCTTTTTATAGTACACTAGCGACCCGCCCCGGCTTAGCACGGAAATTATCAGTGTTTCTCCACAATATTATGCAAGTATTATATATAAACCTTCCTCTTGAATCACTATCCATTTAAAGAAACCGCATCAAAATCCGTTGCGTAGTTTTAAAGATTTATGCATACATAGGGATATAGGGACAGAAAAAGCGACTTTGTTTTATACTATGTAGTGATGATAAAGAAGTCCTATATAATACGCAACCAAAACGCGTCGAGATGCTGACTCCGGTGATAGCTGAGTGCGACTATCGGGAGGTGTGTACTTCTCTTAAGACCCACTGTCCTTTTTATAGAACATAAGTGAATTTGCGACGTAAAATCATAGAAGAAGCCTTGATTCGATAGATCTGACACCAGGGTTCGACGGGTCATTCGACTCGAGAATCCACTCGCTAAGAAGAAGAATGATGGGGGAATTGGGATTCTTCCATGCTGTCCTGGGACCGAGAAAAAACATAGAATGTACCAGCTGCATTTCCTACCGGGCATGCTGTAAAAACCAGCTAAGGGAACCGAGGGTTTCAGTATATTAAAATTTAGGCAATGGGCTGACAACCTGTCTCTATAGTAATATACATACAAATCTATCTTAAGGAACCCTTAAAACTTTGTCAGACGTGGCAAAACGACCTTTGTTAAGGTCTAAAAGGATTAAGGCGTGATTATATGTATCACTACATAGTATAAAACAAAGTCGCTTTCTCTGTCCCTATATCCCTATGTATGCATAAATCTTTAAAACTACGCATTGGATTTTGATGCGGTTTCTTTTAATGGATAGAGTGTTTATCTGTTTCAAGAGGAAGGTTTATATATATAATACTTGCATAATATTGTGGAGAGACACTGATAATTTCCGTGCGAAGCCGGGGCGGGTCGCTAGTGTATGTATAATTTTTGAATTGGAAAACTAGATGCTAATATTGTTTTAAATTTCTTCCATGCTAGACTGGGAGTGAGAGAAAAACATAGAATGTGCCAGCTGCATTTCCTCCCGGGCATGCTGTAAAAATCAGCTAAGGGATCCGAGGGTTTCAGTATATTGCAATATAGGCGATGGGCTGACAACCCGTCACTACAGCAATATACCTGCAAATCTATCATAAATAATCCTCAAAACTTTGTCAGAAGTGGCGGAACGACCTTTGTTTAGGTGGTTTACGCTCTGCCTACCCCATTAGGGATAATGGCGTGACTATATGTATGTATGTAAATTTCCAGAAATGTCGCTCAATGACGCCGTGCTCCGAACGCCGTGCTACGATGCAGCCCTAAAGTTACTGTCACGAAACACTTCATACTTTTATATTTGTTATCATCACTGTAATATAACTATTTATTTGTATCTGTAGTTATTCAATAAAATTATTTGAATTATATTAACTATTGTTTTTTTTACATGGTCAGACTCTTATTACCACTTCTGCGTAGCGTTTTCCCGGCCAGATACTGGGGCCCGCTTTTCGGCTTTTACTCCACTTTATTTTTTCATTTTAAATATTGATGAAAATGCTAACCAAATTCAAACCATGCTATCTACGTGTTTATATTAATCCTCATCCAAATAAATTATTTTATGGTCAAGACCATTTAACTACCTATAAAAATGTTTTTAAATTATTTAATTTGGACTTTCCATTCAAAAGATATTACGAATTAAAAAATTCAAACAGTAAACAAAACCGCCATAGCACCGCGCCGTGGCCGTTGTTAGCGATGCAGTCTGAAAAGCGCGCCGGGCATCGCGGCGGGCGGGGTGGAGTATAGGTAGATACATTTTTAGTTGAAAGTTATCAACGTTTAATTTAGACTGTATATATTTTATTCGACTCTGCTTTTATTCTAATTACTTAAAAAAAAAATATTGTCTACCCCGTGCGAAGCCGGGACGGGCTGCTAGTTAGGGATAAAGGCGTGATTATATAATAATA
Organism: Scrobipalpa costella; assembly: GCA_949820665.1. NCBI lineage: Eukaryota > Metazoa > Arthropoda > Insecta > Lepidoptera > Gelechiidae > Scrobipalpa > Scrobipalpa costella. Next base: position 7,320,747 of record OX463322.1, on the reverse strand, counting down.
AATAATAATGCCCGGTCTTCGGCATCCGCTGGTGTGAGATCGTTTTCTTCAATATCCGCTTTAACGACGTCAAACCAGCGCTTCTATGGTCTGCCGCGTGATCTAAAGCCCTGGACAGTGAGCTCACGGGCGCAATAAATAACATTTTAAACAAACAGTCCTTTTTGGCTGTTTGGGTCAATTCACACCATAAAGCGACGCGATACAACGCGGCGTTCTTTTGATGAGCGTGACATATTATAACTTTATTTAAGATGTAAAAACATTTCTTTCATACTGGCCTGGGATCGAGAGAAAAACATAGAATGTGCCAGCTGCATTTCCTCCCGGGCATGCTGTAAAACCAGCAAAGGGATCCAAGGGTTTCAATATATTGTAATTTAGGCGATGGGCTGACACTAAAGCAAAATACCTACAAATCTATCTTAAATAACCATCAAAACTTTGTCAGACGCGGCGGAACGACCTTTGTTTAGGTCGTTTACGCTCTGCCTACCCCATTAGGGATAAAAGCGTGATTATAAGTATGTATGTATGTAAAAACATTTTCATTTGGCGTCTGCGCCGCGTGGTGCAGCCTGTCCAATGGTACAACTAGTCAGATGTACCATTGGACAGTACAATTTATGGTATAATTTACAACTAAATGTCCCAATTGTACCATTGATGTACCATACGTACCCTAATTGTAGCAAATTGTCCTAGTTGTACCATTCATAAAAATAAAAACAAACAGATACACTTTTGTATAAATACAAACTATATAGAGATGTTTAACAATTAAGAGCTTTTATTACAATACAATACAATACGAAATTCCTAATTGCACAAAGAAATACATACAACAGAAATAAAAAGGAACAAACGTCACAGTACAATATAGGCGACCTTATTGCTGAAGCAGCAATTTCTACCAGGCAACCTTTATTAAATGTAGATCTCGTCATGGTACAACTGGGACAATTAGCTACAATTAGGTCCCCAACTTGCGACTCGTTACAAACGAAGACCTAGGCATGTCCTTACCGACGGCGATGACCAAATTACTCTTGCGTTTAATGCTGCCAATATTAGTCGAGCCACACTCTGTACAAGCTTTTCCAGCAACCGTGCACCCAGCCGGCGGGGTCGCGGAGGTCCCTCCTTTGCTCCCCACTTTGGGGTTTACCGGCACGTACCGGGCAGATTCTCTCCGATAAGGAGTTCCCAAGGCAACGCCATAAGCCGAGGTTCGAGCCCTAGTGGGCGCCCTTAGGCAGTTGCCATTTCATTAAGGGTGTAGATTGCGTGTAGCAACTCCCCGCCTTAGCCCGGTGACGCATTATATACACTTTGTAATATTTTGCAAACAGGTCCATTCAAAAAAAAGAAGAAAAGATACAATTAGGGACTAATGGTACCATCAATGATACAATCAGGTCATTTTATTGTAAATTGTACCATCAATGGTACAATTGGTCTGGCGGGAGACTTGATACAAGAAGACGTGCGTGATGCGTCTTCCAGCAGATTCTCTTCGCGTCGCTTCCAGATGTACATACATACATATAATCACGCCTTTATCCCTAATGGGGTAGGCAGAGCGTAAACGACCTAAACAAAGGTCGTTTCGCCACGTCTGACAAAGATTTGAGGGTTATTTAAGTTCAATTTGTAGGTATATTGCTGTAGTGACAGGTTGTCAGCCCATCGCCTAAATTGCAATATACTGAACCCTCGGATCCCTTAGCTGGTTTTTACAGCATGCTTAGGAGGAAATGCAGCTGTCACATTCTATGTTTTTCTCTCTCTTCCAGTCCAGCATGGAAGTGTTTCCCTCTCTCCCAGTCCAGCATGGAAGTGTTTTTCTCTCTCCCAGTCCAGCATGGAAGTGTTTTCTCTCTCTTCCAGTCCAGATGTGAACTGACTATAAAGATGTGAATACTGGACTTAGAGCGAGAGAAAAAAATAGGATGTGCAAGCTGCATTTCCTCCCAGGCCTGCTGTAAAAACCAGCTAAGGGATCCGAGGGTTTCAGTATATTATAATTTAGACGATGGGCTGACAACTTGTCCCTACAGCAATATACGTAAAGATCTGTGTATATATTCATTAAATCAAATTATTTGAATAACTCTCAAATTTGTGTATAACCAATAACTTTTGACTAAACTTAAAACCTTTTTAGTATTCTAAACTCAGTTTTAGAAAAAGAGGTAAACATAGTTTCATGTATTTAAATCGAAGAACTTGTTTGGGCTGACAACCTGTCACTACACATTAGCAATACACATTACAATCTAAAATTGCCCTCAATTTTTGTCAGACGCGGCGAAAGCGCCTTTTACGAGGCGTTTAACGCTCTGCCTACCCCGTAAGGGATAAAGGCGTGATTTTATGTATGTATGTATTGTTTCTAAAATAAGTTTTAGCTATCACAACATAATGAAATAGTAATTTTAGTAATAAAACTAATTTGCGTACACGCATCATTTATTTTTGAAATGTGTTTTTAAAATAAAAAGACACGAAGCTTTGTTTACCTTTATTCTATACTTCTTCTTCTTCTTTCTTATCGGTCCCTCAGTACTGAGGATCGTGACCATTAGCAAGGTTCCTCCAACTCCAGCGGCAGCTGGCAAAATGGGTTGCGTCTTGCTTTCTTTATTGCATCCGACCAACGCATGGGCGTACTGCCACGAGCTCGCGTACCCTCCACTTGGCCAGTAATTATGAACTTCTCCAGGCTGCGTTCAGGCGATCGCATTATGTGCCCGAAGAAAGTTAAGCTTTTCTTTTTACAAGTATCTAGGAGACGGCTTTTGATGTTTAGCTCCTGCAGAATGGACTCGTTAGTTCTAAAGTCGGTCCAGGGTGTTCTTAACAACTTCCTCCAACACCACGTTATTCTATAACTGAGTTGGAAATACTATCTATAGGCTTTATTTTATCAGTAATATAAAATAAAAAGGAAGAATAAAATAAAAAGTAAGAGAGCCCGATAGTGTAGCGGATAGGGCCGCTGCCTCCTGAGCGGGAGGTCGTGGTTCGAATCCCACCACTTACCAATGTGTTTTTCGGTTTTCGAATTTTATATGAACAGTTTCGGCGCTTTATCCGTGCTTCGGAAGGCACGTTAAACCGTTGGTCCCGGTTAATATCGTTTAATACCGTAGATTAGTCGTTAAGCCATATCGGAGACCAGTGCTAAGCATTGGCAGCTTGAAAACACTGACCTAATCTATGATTGGGTCTGGTTTCTCTTCTGGGTTGCGGAGGTCAGATGGCAATCGCTCTTTGTAAAAACCAGTACTCTCGTTCAATCACCTGCATTAGGTAACCGACCCCGTGAGATACGGGATAAGGCTAGGGAGATGATGGGAGATGATACAAAATAAAAACGAAGTTTATATCTTTGGTGGGTGTTTTTATTTTGTGCGTCAGATCCAATACATCAATACAAAAATACAAAATCAATGTTATGCTTGAAACAAGGACAAGTAACCAATTGCAATTGTTTTCCACATACTAACTCTTTCTTAACAATTACTATACTTTTCAATACGCTATTTGCGGCGCGCGCCGCCGCATACCTAATTAGTGCTATTTGCCTACTAGTCAAATCAGCAACTTTTTACGAAATGTCAAAACCTCTTTTTTTAATGTAGTGGGTTATGCGTCACCCGCCAGTAAATATTGACTAACCGTGACTTTGGCAGAATCATCGTCTAAAAACGATGGAAGCCAATACCATTAAAAAAAATAAAAATGATGAATGAGATCCACAGTATTTTTAGCCATCCGTTTTATGTATATTTAGAGTGAACTTCATGAAATACGAAAAGCCACCCGTTTCGCTCGAACACCTAAAGGACTCGGACACGTACAAGATGGTCCACAACATGGAAACCCAGACGCAGCCGAGGCGCGTCGAGATGCTGACACCGGTGATAGCTGAGTGCGACTATCGGGAGGTGTGTACTTCTCCTAAGACCCTTTGTCCTTTTTATAGTACACTAGCCCGCCCCGGCTTAGCACGGAAATTATCAGTGTTTCTCCACAATATTATGCAAGTATTATATATAAACCTTCCTCTTAAATCACTATCCATTTAAAGAAACCGCATCAAAATCCGTTGCGTAGTTTTAAAGATTTATGCATACATAGGGATATAGGGACAGAAAAAGCGACTTTGTTTTATACTATGTAGTGATGATAAAGAAGTCCTATATAATACGCAGCCGAAGCGCGTCGAGATGCTGACACCGGTGATAGCTGAGTGCGACTATCGGGAGGTGTGTACTTCTCCTGAGACCCTTTGTCCTTTTTATAGGACATAAATAAGTATTAGAATACGCAGCCGAAGCGCGTCGAGATGCTGACACCGGTGATAGCTGAGTGCGACTATCGGGAGGTGTGTACTTCTCCTGAGACCCTTTGTCCTTTTTATAGGACATAAATAAGTATTAGAATACGCAGCCGAAGCGCGTCGAGATGCTGACACCGGTGATAGCTGAGTGCGACTATCGGGAGGTGTGTACTTCTCCTGAGACCGTTTGTCCTTTTTATAGGACATAAAGAAGTATTAGAATACGCAGCCGAAGCGCGTCGAGATGCTGACACCGGTGATAGCTGAGTGCGACTATCGGGAGGTGTGTACTTCTCCTGAGACCCTTTGTCCTTTTTATAGGACATAAAGAAGTATTAGAATACGCAGCCGAAGCGCGTCGAGATGCTGACACCGGTGATAGCTGAGTGCGACTATCGGGAGGTGTGTACTTCTCCTGAGACCCTTTGTCCTTTTTATAGGACATAAAGAAGTATTAGAATACGCAGCCGAACCGCGTCGAGATGCTGACACTGGTGATAGCTGAGTGTGACTATCGGGAGGTGTGTACTTATCTTAAGACCCACTGTCCTTTTTATAGGACATAAGTGAATTTGCGACGTAAAGTCTTAGAAGATGCCTTGATTCGATAGATCTGACACCAGGGTTCAACGGGTCATTCGACTCGAGAATCCACTCGCTAAGAAGAAGAAGAATGATGGGGGAATTGGGATTCTTCCATGCTGTCCTGGGACCGAGAAAAAACATAGAATGTACCAGCTGCATTTCCTACCGGGCATGCTGTAAAAACCAGCTAAGGGAACCGAGGGTTTCAGTATATTAAAATTTAGGCAATGGGCTGACAACCTGTCAGTATAGTAATATACATACAAAGCTATCTTAAGTAACCCTCAAAACTTTGTCAGACGTGGCAAAACGACCTTTGTTAAGGTCTAAAAGGATTAAGGCGTGATTATATGTACTCGTAGTATAAAACAAAGTCGCTTTCTCTGTCCCTATATCCCTATGTATGCATAAATGTTTAAATCCAATGCGTAGTCATTGGATTTTGATGCGGTTTCTTTTAATGGATAGAGTGTTTATCTGTTTCAAAAGGTTTTATATATATATAATACTTGCATAATATTGTGGAGAAACACTGATAATTTCCGTGCGAAGCCGGGACGGGTCGCTAGTGTATGTATAATTTGTGAATTGGAAAACTACATACATACATATAATCACGTCTTTATCCCTAATGGGGTAGGCAGAGCGTAAACGACCTAAGCAAAGGTCGTTCCGCCACGTCTGACAAGTTTTGAGGGTTATTACAGATGATCATGACGTATATTGCTATAGTGACAGGTTGTCAGCCCATCGCCTAAAATTGTAATATACTATAACCTTCGAATCCATTAGCTGGTTTTTACAGCATGCTCTGGAGGTGATGCAGCTGGCACATTCTATGTTTTTCTATCACTCCCAGTCCGGCATGGAAGAAAACTAGAAAAACTAGATGTTAATATTGTTTTAAATTTCCAGAAATGTCGCTCAATGACGCCGTGCTCGGAACGCCGTGCTACGATGCAGCCTTAAAGTTACTGTCACGAAACACTTCATACTTTTATATTTGTTATCATCACTGTAATATAACTATTTATTTGTATCTGTAGTTATTCAATAAAATTATTTGAATCATATTAATTATTGTTTTTTTACATGGTCAGACTCTTTTCTTTCTTCCATGCTGGCCTGGGAGCGAGAGAAAAACATAGAATGTGCTAGCTGCATTTCCTCCCGGGCATGCTGTAAAAACCAGCTAAGGGATCCGAGGGTTTCAGTATATTGTAATTTAGGCGATGGGCTGACAACCTGTCACTACAGCAATATACTTACAAATCTATCTTAAATAACCCTCAAAACTTTGTCAGACGTGGCGGAACGACCTTTGTTTGGGTCGTTTACGCTCTGCTTACCCCATTAGGGATAAAGGCGATTATATGTATGTATGTATGTATGTATGTCAGACTCTTATTACCACTTGTGCGTAGCGTTTACCCGGCCTGATACTGGGGCCCGCTTTTCGGCTTTTACTCCACTTTACCCCATTAGGGATAAAGGCGTGATTATATAATAATAATAAATAATAATGCCCGGTCTTCGGCATCCGCTGATCTGAGATAGTTTTCTTCACTATCCGCTTTAACGACGTCAAGCCAGCGCTTCTTTGGTCTGCCGCGTCATCTAAAGCCCTGGACAGTGAGCTCACGGGCGCAATAAATAACATTTTAAACAAACAGTCCTTTTTGGCTGTTTGGGTCAATTCACACCATAAAGCGACGCGATACAACGCGGCGTTTTTTTGATGAGCGTGACATATTATAACTTTATTTAAGATGTAAAAACATTTCTTCCATGCTGGCCTGGGATCGGGAGAAAAACATAGAATGTGCCAGCTGCATTTCCTCCCGGGCATGCTGTAAAACCAGCAAAGGGATCCAAGGGTTTCAATATATTGTAATTTAGGCGATGGGCTGACACTAAAGCAAAATACCTACAAATCTATCTTAAATAACCATCAAAACTTTGTCAGACGCGGCGGAACGACCTTTGTTTAGGTCGTTTACGCTCTGCCTACCCCATCAGGGATAAAAGCGTGATTATAAGTATGTATGTATGTAAAAACATTTTCATTTGGCGTCTGCGCCGCGTGGTGCAGCCTGTCCAATGGTACAACTAGTCAGATGTACCATTGGACAGTACAATTTACAACTAAATGTCCCAATTGTACCATTGATGTACCATACGTACCCTAATTGTAGCAAATTGTCCTAGTTGTACCATTCATAAAAATAAAAACAAACAGATACACTTTTGTATAAATACAAACTATATAGAGATGTTTAACAATTAAGAGTTTTTATTACAATACAATACAATACGAAATTCCTAATTGCACAAAGAAACACATACAACAGAAATAAAAAGGAACAAACGTCACAGTACAATATAGGCGGCCTTATTGCTGAAGCAGCAATTTCTACCAGGCAACCTTTATTAAATGTAGATCTCGTCATGGTACAACTGGGACAATTCGCTACAATTAGGTCCCCAACCTGCGACTCGTTACAAACGAAGACCTAGGCATGTCCTTACCGACGGCGATGACCAAATTACCCTTGCGTTTAATGCTGCCAATATCAGTCGAGCCACACTCTGCACAAGCTCTTCCAGCAACCGCGCACCCCGCCGGCGGGGTCGCGGAGGTCCCTCCTCTGCTCCCCACTTTGGGGTTTACCGGCACGTACCGGGCAGATTCTCTCCGTTAAGGAGTCCCCAAGGCAACGCCATAAGCCGAGGTTCGAGCCCTAGTGGGCGCCCTTAGGCAGTTGCCATTTCATTAAGGGTGTAGATTGCGTGTAGCAACTCCCCGCCTTAGCCCGGTGACGCATTATATACACTTTGTAGTATTTTGCAAACAGGCCCATTTAAAAAAAAAAAAGCTACAATTAGGGACCAATGGTACCATAGGGTCATTTTGTTGTAAATTGTTACATCAATGGTACTGTCCAATGGTACAATTGGTCTGGCGGGAGTCTTGATACAAGAAGACGTGCGTGATGCGTCTTCCAGCAGATTCTCGTCGCGTCGCTTCCAGATGTACATACATACATATAATCACGCCTTTATCCCTAATGGGGTAGGCAGAGTGTAAACGACCTAAACAAAGGTCGTTTCGCCACGTCTGACAAAGATTTGAGGGTTATTTAAGTTCAATTTGTAGGTATATTGCTGTAGTGACAGGTTTTCAGCCCATCGCCTTAATTACAATACACTGTAACCCTCGAATCCCTTTTGCTGACTTCTACAGCATGCCCGGGAGGAAGGGCAACTGGAACATTCTACGAGTATGTTTTTCTTTCTCTCCCAGTCCAGTATGGAAGATTATTAGATATCACAACATAATGAAATAGTAGTTTTAGTAATATAACTAATTTGCGTACACGCATCATTTATTTTTGAAATGTGTTTTTATAATAAAAAGACATGAAACTTTGATTACCTTTATTCTATGACTGAGTTGGAAATACTCATCATCATCTCTCTAGCCTTATCCCGTTTCTCACGGGGTCGGCTACTAGTTGGAAATACTATAGGCTTTATTTTATCAGTGATACAAAGTCAAATCACCGGTCAAAATTAATATAAAAACGCCTAAACGATCGTACATATACATACATATAATGACGCCTTTATCCCTAATGGGGTAAGCAGAGCGTATGCGCCACGTGTAACAAAGTTTTGAGGGTTATTCAAGATAGATTTGTAGGTATATTGCTGTGGTGACAGGTTGTCAGCCCATCGCCTAAATTACAATATACTGAAACCCTCGGATCCCTTAGCTGGTTTTTACAGCATGCCCGGGAGAAAATGCAGCTGGCACATTCTATGTTTTTCTCTCGCTCCCAGGCCAGCATGGAACAAAAACAAATGATGCGTGTAACGATCGACACGACAAGAAGAAGAAAAGGAAGAATAAAATAAAAGGGAATAGAGCCTGATAGTGTAGTGGATAGGGCCGCTGCCTCCTGAGTGGGAGGTCGTGGTTCAAATCCCACCACACGGTTTTCGAATTTCATATGTACGGTTATTCGGCGCTTTTTCCGTGCTTCGGAAAGCACGTTAAACCGTTGGTCCCGGTTAATATCGTTTAATACCGTTGATATTAGTCGTTAAGCCATATCGGAGGCCAGTGCTAAGCATTGGCGGCTTGAAAACACTGACCTAATCTATGATTGGGTCTGGTTTCTCTTCTGGGTTGCGGAGGTCAGATGGCAATCGCTCTTTGTAAAAACCAGTACCCTCGTTCAATCCCCTGGATTAGGTAGCTGACCCCGTGAGATACGGGATAAGGCTAGGGAGATGATACAAAATAAAAACGAAGTTTATATCTTTGGTGGGTGTTTTTATTTTGTGCGTCAGATCCAAAACATCAATACAAAAATACAAAATCAATGTTAAACATACATACACACATACATATAATCAATGATATGCTTGAAACAAGGACAAGTAACCTATTGCAATTATTTTCCACATACTAACTCTTTCTTAGCAATTATATTAATTTCAAATCCTATACGTTTCAATACGCTATTTGCCTACTAGTCAAATCAACAACTTAGAAAAAAAAATAATGAAATGTCAAAAACGCTTTTTTGTATGAAAGTACAATACAATACAATACAAGATACTTTATTGCACAAAGAAACACAAATACATACAGCAGAAAAATTAGTGGGTTGCCAGTGAATATTGACTAATGATGAATTTTAAATGATCGATGAGATCCACAGTATTTTTAGCCATCAGTTTGAAGTATAAACGTATTGTTTTTTTTTAGCCACTCAGTCAACATGCCTTTTGATAAGCCACGTAACATTAAGGCTCGTATTTTTGAAGCGATGTCAAATTTCAGAGCAATATTAAGTATGGATTTGACAGGCCAGTTTGTACTGCAATGACATTTCTGATCTGATCTCAAACTCGCTGTCACTCTTGAGAGCTGATTATAATTATGGCCCTAAATTTCTTCAAGGAAAGAAGATAGTAGTAGATAGTTGTGCTACTAGGCGGTTTAAAAACTCTGACACCAGGGTTCATCGGGTCGATAGACTCGATACCCACTCGACAGAAGAAGAAGATAGTAATTTTCACTTTGTCCCTGTTTGAAGCTTAAAGGCGATTTGGCACCGGTCCGAATCCCTATCCAAATATTTTCTGATCGGAATTGGCCTTCCTAGTAAATGTGTACAGCTTGCGCACACATTTATATCCGTTTTATATGGAAATTTCACGAACGCGGATCGGATGGATACAAACCGAATAGGGAGCAATGCAAAACCGCCCTAACTTGACATAAAAGTTACAAATACGTATAAAATTAAGAATTTCTGTTTAATCTTGCCAGTTGTCAAAGAAGGCTTTGAAGGCAGTAGGTTCCATGCCTTCGGGAACTTTTGATACGTGCACCTGTAAACAAATGAAAGAAATTAGTACAATCGCAGAATATACGGAGTGTAAGGGACAGCGTCCCCACTGAATGATAGGGGTTCCTCAGTCAGCGAAACTGGACAAATTTTTTTTTTTGGTAATTTTCACACAAAATTGTATTTTCGGTCTTATTTTACATACATACATACATATAATCACGCCTTATCCCTAATGGGGTAGGCAGAGCGTAAAAGACCCAAACAAAGGTCGTTCCGCCACGTCTGACAAAGTTTTGAGGGTTATTTAAGATAGATTTGTAAGTATATTGCTGTAGTGACAGGTTGTCAGCCCATCGCCTAAATTACAATATACTGAAACCTTCGGATCCATTAGCTAGTTTTTACAGCATGCCCGGGAGGAAATGCAGCTGGCACATTCTATGTTTTTCTCTCGCTCCCAGGCCAGCATGGAAGAAACATGGTCTTAATTTGTCTTATTTTGTTTATGCTTAATATTTTCAAACCAAACCTAATTAGAACCGGGACAACCTGTTATTTGCTATCCGTATCATGAAAGTGTAACTAACTACTGTAATTTATTTGTAAGCTGTTGGTTGTCTGAATATCAATAAATAAAATATCAATAAATAAATAGAAGCATATATATGATGCATTAGGCCATCATGTGTACCTACGGAGTTTGATTATGTTTGGTTATATTGTTTAAGAATAAAAGATAAACTAAGTTTGTATGGATACTAGCCAAGTGGCGCCACCATTAGCAAAAATAAACATAATTCATTAAAACGCAATGAATAGAAAAACCGGTCTTACAGGATCAAGTTATGGTAATTAAGATAATTTAGAGCCTTATAAATTAGCGATTCATAGTTAGTTGTAGTAACAAGAAGAAAAATTGCGAATAACGGCTACCAACGGCAATTTTTTCCTGTTTCTGCAACAAGCTAAGAATCGGTAATTTATAAGGTTGTAAATTATCTTAATTACTATAACTTGATTCAGTTGGACCGGTTTTCGCATTCACTGCGTTTTTAGTGAATTATGTTTGTTTGTGGAAAGGTGGAGCACAACTTTATAATAGCTTACCCTCAAATATTAGAAACATAGAATCCTTTACTATTTTTAAGAAAAGGCTTGCTCATTATATTAAAAATAAAATTAAGTAATGTTCAAACTTTAATGTTATGGAGATGTCATTGATAATATTATTATGATGGTCTAATGTTTAAGTGCCTAGGCGAAGAAAACTGCTACCTAGTTATACTGCAAGTTTTTTTAAAATTGAAATTGACTTTTACCTGCAGAATACGAACGGTTATGTTAATTTCTTCCATGCTGGACTGGGAGCGAAAGAAAAACATAGAATGTGCCAGCTGCATTTCCTCCCGGGCATGCTGTAAAAACCACCTAAGGTATCCGAGGGATTCAGTATATTGTAATTTAGGCGATGGGTTGACAACCTGTTACTAAAGCAATACATATTACAATCTAAAATTGCTCTCAATTTTTGTCAGACGTGGCGAAAGCGCCTTTTACGAGGCGTTAAACGCTCTGCCTACCCCGTAAGGGATAAAGGCGTGATTTATGTATGTATGTATGTTAATTTTAAGTTATAGTCTTGTTCTCATGTAAGTGACTTGTAATTAGGTATTTTATGAGAATAAAGTTTCTTTAAACCTAAACCTTGTACTAATGGGGGCGCCACCAGTATCGTCACCTTAACGCCTCCATATTAAGCAGCTCTCCTAGCGCCCCTACGCATGTTCATTAAGTATCGAGTCGTATTAAACCTTCATTAAGGCCCAAATCAAACCAGAGGAGGGGCCGGCAGCGGCGCGATGAGGCCGGAAGAGACCACCGCGGCAAGCTCGCGTCGCCGTGCGGCGGATTATACAACGTATAACAGAAAGGGTATATGTACCGGAAAGAATATGAACCATCCCTTAAAACTGAAAAAAAAAACAACTGCTCGCGTCACCACGCAGCACCGGACGCACGTCACAACCAGAGGACGCGCGGCGACCCGAGCAGTCGCGCGTTCTTTTCAATTTTTTCAAACGATTCTAGTATTTAAAAGTATGTAGACAAAGTTTTATATTATGCAACACTGAAAGTACTCGCTCCGCTGCCGTCCGCTGCTATTCCAGTTGGAGATTTTAATGCTTACCCAGGACGGTAAGTTGTTTTGTTTGAGATACTGCTTTGCTTTGTGCATTGCTTCTGCCTTTTCCTGAAAATATAATAATAATATTATATTCAATTCCTGCTGTTTATGTTTAATCCCAGAGACCTTCGTGTCACTTTCATGCTGGCCTGGGAGCAAGAGAAAAATATAGAAAGTGACAGCTGCATTTCCTCTCGGGCATGCAGTTAAGGGATCCGAGGGTTTCAGTATATTGTAATTAAGGCGATGGGCCGACAACATTTCCCTACAGCAATATTCCTACAATTTTATCTTAAATAACCCTCAAAACTTTGTCAGCCGTGTCCGAATGATCTTTATTTAGGTCGTTTACGCTCTGCCTACCCCAAGGGATAAAGGCATGATTTTATGTATGTCTGTAAAAGGGCTAAAACTAACAACTGAATTTGTCCCACAAGAACGTCGGCACAGAGAGAGACCGAGGAACCGGCGTGATGACCTGGTCGCCTACGACCCGAGCTGGTCTGTAACCGCCATGGACCGTGTACTCTGGAAAGAGAGTGGGGAGGCCTTTGCCCAGCAGTGGGACAGTTTAGGCTGATATAATAATAAATAGAGAAAAGGATAGAACGACCGTGGCGCTAGACCTTAATGATTAAAAGACTGCTGGGTAGGCCTTTTCCCAGCAGTGAGATTAAATAGAAATAAAACCGCCGGCTAGTGTCAAATTACTACTATTAAAGTTGTATAAAAGGGCCTCTACATGTTGGCTTCGGCCCAACACACGCCTCCCAAAAGACTCTGTAGTTCCGAGATTTGGTAGAACACACATATAATAATAATAATATTAAGTATACTTCCATGCTGGATTGGGAGCGAGAGAAAAACATAGAATGTGCCAGCTGCATTTCCCCCCAGGCATGCTGTAAAAACCAGCTAAGGGATCCAACGGTTTCTGTATATTGTAATTTAGGCGATAGGCTTACAACCTGTCACTATAGCAATATACCTACAAATCTATCTAAAACAACTCTCAAAACATTGTCAAACGTGGCGTAGCGACCTTTGTTTCGATCGGTTACGCTCTGCCTACCCCATTAGGGATAAAGGCGTGATTATATGTATGTATATATGTAATATTAAGTAAATAGAAGTTACCTTTTCAGTGGACTGCCTGCCTACCCATACATAGATGCCGGTTCTGCCAAGGTCTAGGATGTAGCATTCCTGAAAATATAATATTTTTTATAGTAATGTATGTGTAAGTATTTTATGGATCTAAGGGTCGTATTTATGAAGCGATATCAAACTTGAGAGCAATATTAAGTATGGATTTGACAGGTCAGTTTGTACTGAAATTACATTTCTGATACAAACTCAAATTCGCTGTCTTGAGAGCTGATTACAAATACGGCCCTAAGATCTAGGATTGGGTCTGGTTTCCCTTCTGGGTTGCGGAGGTCAGATGGCAGTACTAGATTAGTTAGTCAACCCCGTGAGATACAGTATAACACTATGTGTATGTTATGATTTTGTCGTGTGTTTTTTTTCGACAAACAACGACCCGATGAACCCTGGTGTCGGAGTTTTCACACCGCTTAGTAGCGCAGCTATTAGGCCTCTGACATGGTTTTGAGTAACGACCACTGTCAAAGACTGCAATCGGGACCTACGGATTAACTTGCCCTCCGAAGCACGGAATCCTTTTTCTTTTCGGACAATCAGATTATTCAGCCTGCAATGTCCTAACCAAACTGGGGAAAACCTCACAAATATCAACTTTGTGACTTTGTCCGTGGGAATCGAACCCAGGACTTGCCTGTAGCTGATGATGATGATGTTATGATTATGATAGTTGAAGACTTTGTCCTGAATTCTTTCAGGATGAGAAAAAAATGGCTTTTCCATACAAATTGTTCACTTCAAACAGACATTTTGTATGGAAAAGCCATTTTTTTATTACTGAAAAAAAACCTGCTGATAGTAGTTCAGTGTCGTTAACTGAGCAACCCCCATCAGTTTGCGGGACGCTGTCCCTTACACCTAGTATTGTAATTTAGGCGAGGGGCTGACAACCTGTCACTACAGCAATATACCTACAAATCTATCTTAAGGGTTATAAAGCTTAGTCAGACGTGGCGGAATGACCTTTATTTAGATCGTTTACGCTCTGACTACCCCGTTAAAGATAAAGGCGTGATTATATACATTTGTATGTATGTATAATGGTGTTAGTATGTACAACTGATTGCATGACTTGAATATCCCTATAGTATGATTGATGGCGAAAGCGCTTTTTACTAGGCGTTTAACGCTCTGCCTACCCCGCAAGGGATAAAGGCGTGATTTTATGTATGTATGTATGTATGATTGATACCTACAATCTAAATAAAAAATATTCATCTATCTACTACCCCCTAAGTAATTAAACTATTTAAACTTAAGTGAGACATTCTAAATAAAAATAATAATAACGGGCACTCACTTTGAAATATAAGTCGCGTACTTCATGACTTGTTTTGTGTCATCAGGTTGAACCTACGCACTCAACCTGATGAGGGGACTCCAAAGAGAGCACTCTCTCTCCGTTAGTAAAATTTGTATTTTCTGTAAGTAATTATTTACTTACAGAAACTTTTTCTTCCATGCTGGACTGGAAGAGATAGAAAAACATAGAATGTTCCAGCTGCCCTTCCTCCCGGGCATCCTGTAGAAGTCAGCAAAAGGGATTCGAGGGTTACAGTGTATTGTAATTTAGGCGATGGGCTGACAACCTGTCACTACAGCAATACAAATCATTGCAATCTAAAATTTGCCCTCAATTTTTGTCAGACGTGGCGAAAGCGCCTTTTAGGAGGCGTTTTACGTTCTGCCTACCCCATAAGGGATAAAGGCGTGATTTTATGTATGTATGTACTTCATGACATGTTTTGTGTCATCAGGTTGAACCTACGCACTCAACCTGATGAGGGGACTCCAAAGAGAGTGCCCGTTAATAAAATTTGTATTTTCTGTAAGTATTTATTTACTTACAGAAACTTTTTCTTCCATGCTGGACTGGGAGAGATAGAAAAGCATAGAATATTCCAGCTGCCCTTCCTCCCGGGCATGCTGTAGAAGTCAGCAAAAGGGATTCGAGGGTTATAGTGTATTGTAATTTAGGCGATGGGCTGACAACCTGTCACTACAGCAATACAAATCATTGCAATCTAAAATTTGCCCTCAATTTTTTTCAAACGTGGCGAAAGCGCTTATTACGAGGCGTTTTACGCTCTGCCTACCCCGTAAGGGATAAAGGCGTGATTTTATGTATGTATGTATGTAATTATTTACAAATTATGTTAACTTTGTGACAGCTTTTCTAAACATACCTATTCTCCGGTCTTGGCAAGAAAATCAATGTGAATATAAGTATAGAATCATGGACGAACATAATCTATTAAATTTCAATAGGATTTTAAAGGCTTCTTTCATGCTGGACTGGGAGCGAAAGAAAAACATAGAATGTGCCAGCTGCATTTCCTCCCAGGCATGCTGTAAAAACCAGCTATGGGATCCGAGGGTTTCTGTATATTGCAATTTAGGCGATGGGCTGACAACCTGTCACTACAGCAATTTACCTACAAATCTATCTAAATAACCCTTAAAACATTGTCAGACGTGGCGGAACAACCTTTGTTTAGGTCGTTCAAGCTCTGCCTACCCCATTAGGGATAAAGGCGTGATTATATGTATTTATGTATGTATTTTAAAGGCTAGTAGTATGTAAATTTGACAGGACATTTAATGGGAAATTATTTGAATTTAAGATGCCAAGTCTGTAACAGTGTGTAACAGAATGATGTAATGTCCTTTTAAGGCGTATCCCATTGGCTGATGACCATGTATGATGATATGGAACCATCGCCCGTAATGCCTTAGAATATCGTTCAAATCAGCGCGCGCTGCGTCCATATGGCCGCGTCAAAAATGTGCGAAAGACGCACAAAAAAGCTAATTCCATAAAAACTACGAGTCGGATTAAAAAAAACGCTAAGTTGCGATTTGAGATACTCATAATTCGGATTTTTATCGAAAAAATCCCGTGAAAGCGCTCTTATTGTTTAGATGGAATATCGAATTTACTGATAAAACAGCTTTATTTTCATATTTTTTTAGCATACTTATTTATACACTAGAATATTTTGAAATATTGCAATTGCAGGCCATGAACTAATTTCTTCGATATTTTTTTTTTTAGAATTTCCTAATGATTCCTTTAGGCGAAATAAGCTCTTTAAACAACCATTTGCCGTAAGGAATCACTTAAAGGCAATATAAAATTATTTTAAAAAGCCTATAACTGCACCAGGAAATTTAATAGCTTATGTTTCATGAAATCTGTTCCGCCAAGCAGCAGGGATCCGAGGGTTTCTGTATATTGCAATTTAGGCGATGGGCTGATAACCAATGGGCAAAATACCTAAATCTATCTTAAATAACCCTCAAAACTTTATCAGACGTGGCGGAACGACCTTTATTAAGGTCGTTTACGCTTTGTCCACGCCATTAGGGATAAAGCAGTGATTATATGTATCTTCCATGCTGGCCTGGGAGCGAGAGAAAATCATAGAATGTGCCAGCTGCATTTCCTCCCGGACATGCTGTAAAAACCAGATAAGGGATCCAAGGGTTCCAGTATATTATAATTTAGGCGATGGGCTGACACCCTGTCACTACAGCAATATACCTACAAATCTATCTTAAATAACCCTCAAAACTTTGTCAGACGTGGTGGGACAACCTTTGTTTATGTCGTTTACGCTCTGCCTACCCCATTAGGGATAAAGGCGTGATTATATGTATGTATGTTACTTCCGTATTTAAAAAAAAATATGCTAAATGATATTACAATACCCATTCGTTTTTTCTAGCTTTGAATTGTTTCTGTACGTAACACTAGTGTCTAGTGGTCAGAGCCATGGGCTCAATCCGAAGGTCCTGGGTTTGATTCCCAGGGGAGAACACAAAGGTGATATTTGTCAATTTATCACTTTGTGAGATTTTCCCCAGTATGGTTAGGATATTGCAGGCCGAATCACCTGATTATCCAAAAAGAAAAAGGATTCCGTGCTTCAGAGGGAACGTTAAGCCGTCGGTCCCGGTCGCTGTCTGATATCGTTACTCAAACCAGATCAGAGGCCTGATAGTTGTGCTACTAGGCGGTTTCAAAACTCTGACACCAGGGTTCATCGAGTCGAGAATCCACTCGCTAAAAAGACTAGTGTTCAGCTGGGGAGTATGACACATCCATTTATCCTCGATTAACTTATCAGTCCTACCTCTGGTTTGAGCTGCGATTGCGTGTACGGTTTGGGTAGTGGTGTGATCTTCAAGCTGCCAGTTCGGTCTGATACCTCACTCAAATTCGGCTCGACCGCGTGTTCGAACTCCTGAAAAGATATATTAGTTAGGGCCGTATTTATAATCAGTTCTCATGAGTGACAGCGAGTTTGGGGTCGTATCAGAAATCTCATTTCAGTACAATATCCATGCTTAATATTGGTCTCAAGTTGGAGATTGCTATATTGAATACGAGCCTTAGTGTTTTTATGAGTTTTCTTTCTTGCTGGACAGGAAGCGGGATAAAAACATAGAACGTGCTAGCTGCACTTCCTCCCGGGCATGCTGTAAAAACCAGCTAAGGGATCCGAGGGTTTAAGTATATTGTTCTTTAGGCGATGGGCTGAGAATATCTGTCTTGTCTTGTCTAGCCGTTAATGTCCCAATGTCACAATATCTGTCACTACATCAATATACTTAACTACAAATCTATCTTAAATATCCCTCAAAACTTTGTCAGATGCTCAGCCTACCACATTTATCCCTAGATAAAGGCGTGATTATATGTTTGTATGTATTTTTATGTCAAATGGTGATTATCAAGTTTATAACATAAAACTATGTTACGTATCATCAAAAATCTGTTAACCTAAACATATTGCAATAATACCTAATATCAAAAATCTTTGTCACCTTTTAATGCGAATAAGTATTTATTTCTTCTTGATATTTTAATCCAATAACCCATAACGGAGTAGAGGCAGTTTATTCTTTCTTTACAAAATGTACAAGATGAAAACAGTTGATGCTTTGCCTACTCCGTAAGAGTAATAAGTATGACTCTTTTTTTTGAGGATCTTTGGCACTCACAATGCTATTTCAATTCATATAATAAAGGTAGGACCGTACTATGACGTAGCTGCAGCGAAGCGCGAAAAATTATTCTTTGTATGAAAATGTATGAGAGGTGCGGCACTGAAGCAGCACTGACGCTGCAGCGGAGCGGCGCGGCGATTCACGACATTTATTTGCTGTTGCAGTGCCGTGCCGCGCTTTGCGGCTCCGCTCCGCTGCAGCTACGCCATAGTGCGGAAGAAAATCATAAATTCGCCTCAGGCAGAACTCGATTGGACCGGCATTCGAGTCCTGCCGAGGCGAATTTATTATTTTCTTTCTTTCATATTATACCAGGTGTAAAGAACAGCGTCCCGCAAACTGATAGGGGTTGCTCAGTCAACGACACTGAACAACTATCAGGTTATTTTTTTCAGGAAGTGATTTTTCCATACAAAATGATCGACGTCGATCAGACAGTTTGTATTGAAAACCCATTTTTTTTTCACTTCCTAAAAGAAAATCTGTTTCTTTGACTGAGCAAGCCCTTTCAGTTTGCGGGACGCTGTCCCTTACACCTTGTATGAAGTATGAGTTTGTTTGTATGTGTGTACCTCATCATCACCACCCTCGTCTGCGTCAGGAACTGAAGCGCGATCACCACCACCCAGCGCTGAGAAGAACTGCTCGAAATCATGCTCGCTCGAATACGGGTCTGGAATTAAGGCTCATAATTATAAAGTGATCTCAAGACTGAGAGCAATATTAAGTTTGGAATTGACAAGCCACATTGTACTGAAATCACATTTCTGATACGAACACAAACAAGCTCTTCCATGCTGGACTGGGACACTACAGCAATATACGTACAAATCTTTCTTGAATGGCCTTCAAGACTTTGTCAGACGCGGCGTCACGGCCTTTGTTTAGGTCGTTTACGCTCTGCCTACCCCATTAGGGATAAAGGCGTGATTATATGTATGTATGTACACAAACAAGCTGTCAGTCTCAAGTAATGTTTACCATTACGGGCCTAAAGTTCTTATCAGACTTTTGATAATGCCATCTGGATGGAAGAGATCAGGAAGACTCGCACAAACCGAGGGCTCGTATTTATAAAGCGATCTCACGCTTGAGAGCAATATTAAACTGTTCTGATCTGATACGAACTCAAACTCGCTGTCAGTTATAAAATAACACTAGCGACCCGCCCCGGCTTCGCACGTTTCTCTACAATATTATGCATGTATTATACATATAAACCTTCCTCTTGAATCACTCTATTCATTTAAAGAAATCGTATCTAAATCCGTTGCGCAGTTTTAAAGATCTAATCATACATAGGGATATAGGGACAAAGAAAGCGACTTTGTTTTATACTATGTAGTGATAACATAAAAATACTTTATTGCACGTAAGAATACAAATCATACAGCACAACAGACAATAACAAAAGACAAGTACAACATAGGCGGCCTTATTGCTAAGGTAGCAATTTCTTCCAGACAACCTTTGGGTGAAAGAAAATGCGTAGCGTTATGCGGGATAGTGCGAACCTTGACTACGTTTATATACTCAATAAGTATCCTAAATACATTTAAAGTTCTTTATCAGAATTTTGATAATGCCATCTCGATGAAATAGTTCAGGAAGACTCGCACATACCTCGTATTTATAAAGCGATCTCACGATTGAGAGCAATATTAAGTATGGACTTGACACGCCATTATGTACTGAAATAACATTTCTGATACGAACTCAAACTAGCTGTCAGTCGCAAATGCTGATTATAAATACGGGTCTAGGTGTCTGTAGACCAGGGGTGGTGATTGTGAAAAACAAAATAACACACTAGATAATATAATTAAAACACAGTAGGTAATCACTACGAGTACATAGCATAAAACAAAGTCGCTTTCTCTGTCCCTATATATATTATGTATGCATAAATCTTTAAAACTACGCAACGGATTTTGATGCGGTTTCTTTAAATGGATAGAGTCATTCAAGAGGAAAGTTTATATGTATAATACATGCATAATATAGTAGAGAAACACTGATAATTTCCGTGCGAAGCCGGGGCGGGTCGCTAGTTACTAACGCGCTCTTTTAAAACTGCAATAGCGGGTGCCCGCTTGAGTCACAGATGAAGTAAAATACATACATACCTACCAGTGGCGACAAGTGCAATTATATCGAGGGTAAGCCAAAACAAAACAAACTTTTAAGTACTTCATCGTTTCAACGTATTTCCGGATTTGGTGGAGCTGGAATTCTTGAAAGGGAAGCCGACGGGAATCGGCTTGTATGGACCCTTCGCCACTGATACCTACTTATTATTTCCGTTACACTGGGAAACATGCGCGCGCCAAACCCGCTAAGCGTACGCTCAATGTGGCCCACAATCCGGCGCGGAGTGTGACGTATGTCGGACTGGGGAAGGGAGGTGAATGTTCATTCTGTATGTAGTACTATTAAAACTCTGACACCAGGGTTCATCGGGTCGATAGACTCGATACCCACTCGACAGAAGAAGACTATTATATATTCTGTGGTCACGGCTTAACATCATCATCTCCCTAGCCTTATCCCGTATCTTACGGGGACGGCTACCTAATCTAGGGGATTAAACGAGGGTACTGGTTTTTACACAGAGCGACTGCCATCTGACCTCCGCAACCCAGAAGGGAAACCAGACCCAATCCTAGATTAGGTCAGAGTTTTCAAGCCGCCAATGCTTAGCACTGGCCTCTGATATGGCTTAACGACTAATATCTACGGTATTAAACGATATTAACCGGGTCCAACGGCTTAACGTGCCTTCCGAAGCACGGAAAAAGCGCCGAATAAACGTACATATGAAATTCGAAAACCGAAAAACACATTGGTACGTGGTGGGATTCGAACCACGACCTCCCGCTTAGGAGGCAGCGGCCCTATCCACTACACCATCGGGCTCTCTAACAGATGAAGAAAATAACATAAACAAGGACCTACCGATAATCTCAACGTTTCCTCTTCCATTATGGTCCTGATCTCTGATAGTATTGGCCACGGATATGGCCTTCATCTTCTCCATCTGGCCTGCCTGCTCGCCCACGAACAGGAAGATGGTGTGGTCCACGTCCAGGATGAAGCAGTCGCCTTTGTTCAGGGAGGCCAAAGCTGGTTCCACCTGGAATTACGATACGTTTACACACACACATACATACATACATACTATCACGCCTGTATCAATAATGGGGTAGGCAGAGCGTGAACAACCCAAACAAAGGTCGTTCCGCCACGTTTACAGGTTTTAAAAAAATTAGAAATGGGTTTGCTTTTGACTCTAGAGTCAGGTAACTGCCTCCGTGGTCTAGTGATCAGAGCCATGGGCTTACGATCCGGAGGTCCTGGGTTTGATTCCTAGGGGGGGGGACAAAGTTGATGTTTTGTGAGGTTTTCCCCAGTTTGGTTAGGACATTGCAGGCAGAATCACCTTATTGTCCGAAAAGAAAAAAGATGCCGTGTTTCGGAGGGTACGTTAAGCCCCGATAGTGGTCGTTACTCAAACCATGTCAGAGGCCTAATAGCTATGCTACTAGGCGGTTTGAAAATTCTGACACCAGGTTTCATTGGGTCGTTGTTCGACTTGAGAATCCACTCACTAAGAAGAAGACTAGGTCAGGGATGACCGTGACAGAGTAGACGATGGAGCGAGCTCACTCAGAAGATGCCTGTTATGGCACTGGCAATCTCACGCACCGACGAAACACAACAAGCTGTTTGGCGCCGGACTTCGGTGAGAGCCAGGCGGAGCCTACCACCGCTTTGTAGGGATCGTTCAGCCGGACTTGATTGTTGCTGATGCCCGGTGTGGACCACTAGGAGTTACATTCCATCCCATCCCCGGTTATGTTTTAGCGCAGCAATACACAGGCGTCGCTTACTGCGCGCAAGGTTGCGCTCAACACGCTGTCGATGCTTTTAGTTGTGTTGTGTCGGTAGCTTAGTTGGTAGAGTAATGGGCCGGCATTCCAGAGACGCAAGTTCGATTTCTACCAGAAACTAATTTATTATTTTCTTTTTCTTATATTATATGAGATGAATATAATCACTATAATTTAACTGCCTCCGTGGTCTAGTGGCTAGTGCCATGGATTCCTGATCCGGAGGTCCTGGGTTTGATTCCCAGGGGGGAAACACAAAGTTGATATTTGAGAATTTATCACTTTGTGAATTTTTCCCCAGTTTGATTAGGACATTGCAGGCTGAATCACCTGATTGTCCGAAAAAGAAAAAGATTTCGTGCTTCGGAGGGCATGTTAAGGCGTCGGTCCCGGTCGCCTGATAGTTCTGCTACTAGGCGGTTTAAAAACTCTGACACCAGGGTTCATCGGGTCGATAGACTCGATACCCACTCGACAGAAGAAGAAGAAGAATATAATCACCTGTCGCACTCTGACGTGCTTCTTGCCCTTGATCTGGAAGAGGCGTTTCTCTGCACCAGCGTTGATCTCCACATGGCTGAACCCTGACGCGTGCCCGCCATCCATGTAGCGGATAGCTGGAACCAAAATACCCTGATCTCTTAAATAACCTTAGACACCTTTAAATAAAAGACTTTAATACTGAATACCCCAATTATTATTACTTTTTACTTCCCTGAATGTGCCAGCAGCATCTCCTCCCGGGAATGCTGTAAAAACCAGCTAAGGGGTTCGAGGGTTTCAGTATATTGTAGTTTAGGCGATGGGCTGGCAACATGTTACTACAGCAAAATACCTACAAATCTATCTTAAATAACCCTCAAAACTTTGTCAGACATGGCGGAACGACCTTTGCTTAGGTCGTTTACGCTCTGCCTGCCCCACTAAGGACAAAGGCGTGATTATATGTATTTATGTAATAATTCTTTTGGGTACATAACATTTCTTTATTACCTATGATTTTTTAATATTTTTTTTGCTATGCGGGATGGGATATGTGCGATGGTAAACTTCAAGCGACGAAAAGACATTGAGAGTAATTTGTTATTATTTCAGTGCTCCCAGAAGGATTGCAATGATCTGACCTAAACTGCTTATTCTTTAAAATTAGCCAGATACTTGACTTGGTTTATGAAAAAGTCTTCCTCTTCTGTCGAGTGCCTATCGAGTCTATCGACCCGATGAACCCTGGTGTCAGAGATTTTTAAACCGCCTAGTAGCACAACTATCAGGCTTCTGACATGGTTTGAGTAACGACCACTATCAAAGACAGCGACCGGGACCGACGGCTTAACGTGCCCTCTGAAGCACGAAATCTTTTTCTTTTCGGAAAATCAGGTGATTCAGCCTGCAATGTCCTAACCAAACTGGGGAAAAATTCACAAAGTGATAAATTCTCAAATATCAGCTTTGTGTTTCCTCCCTGGGAATCGAACCCAGGACCTCCGGATCGGGAGTCCATGGCACTAGACCACGGAGGCAGTATGAAGCAGTACGTGAAATAAAAACATTTTTTAACTTTTTTTGTCTTCTTATGGCTGTATTTCGAGCTGACAAAAAACCCGACGAACCCTATATCAGAGTTTATAACCCTACCTGGTTGGAAGTAGCTCATGAACTGTTTGCTCTCATATCCCTGGACTTCTCTGTGTTGTATGGCGGCTCCGAGGAACTTGCCGTCGTCAAGGTTGACAGTCAAAATGGCCGCCGCACCAGCCTCGTCCTGTGAAGTCTTGGAGCCCAGCCAAAAGTGTATGTCCCAAGCCATGCGGGACTTTACGTCTGTTGTCTGGAAATTGTAACAATACAGGATGTAAGCACAGAGTAACTAAGGGCCGTATTTATAATCAGCTCTCAGGAGTGACAGTGAGTTTGAGTTAGGTTTAAAGAAATTTTATTCTCATAAAAGACCTAATTACAAGTCACTTACATGAGAACAAGACTATAACTTAAAATTAACATGATCGTTCGTATTCTGCAGGTAAAAGTCAATTCCAATAAAAAACTTGAGTTCGTATCAGAAATGTCATTTCAGTAGAAACTTGCCTGTCCAATCCATACTTAATACTGCTCTCAAGTTTGATATCGCTCCATAAATATGAGCCTAATAATACTAACGTACAAGTGTAAGCTTCTTTTTTTTGCTTATTTACTTGCTCAACAAAACTAAACAATTTGCAAAGGGAAAATCTTTCAAGAAATGAAAAAATAGGATCTCCTCTGACCATATATACAAGATATTTTTGGGAAAGCCAAAATTTTCTTCATTTAGAAGAAAACTTTGCAAAACTACACTCTAATCTACACTCCGTATTTGCAATTACGGATAACGCCTCTTTCGTAGTAAAAAGCGTTAGCTTGTAGTATGTCTGCTTATCTATCTGTTCTTTGCCCAGCAGTGGGACATATAACGGCTGTATAAGATAATATCTGTTCTATAATTTCTTCCATGCTGGACTGGGAGAGATAGAAAAACATAGAATGTTCCAGCTGCCCTTCCTCCCGGGCATGCTGTAGAAGTCAGCAAAAGGGACTCGAGGGTTACAGTGTATTGTAATTTAGGCGATGGGCTGACAACCTGTCACTACACATTAGCAATACACATTACAATCTAAAATTGCCCTCAAATTTTGTCAGACGCGGCGAAAGCGCCTTTTACGAGGCGTTTAACGCTCTGCCTACCCCGTAAGGGATAAAGGCGTGATTTTATGTATGTATGTATGTATGTATAAAAAATAAATATCTACCTTTAGGACAATGTACGAGTCTCCTGAGTAGAAGTTGCCATATTGGTTTTTCGGGACCGGCACGGGGTTGAAGTCCTGCAAAGGAACCCAACAAAGAAATCAGTACAGGGCACAAAACATATAATCACGCCTTTATCCCTAGTGGGGTAGGCAGAGCGTAAACGATCTAAGCAAAGGTCGTTCCGCCACGTCTGACAAAGTTTTGAGGGTAAATAACCTAAGATAGAATTCTAGGTATATTGCTGTAGTGACAGGTTGTCAGCCCATCGCCTAAATTACAATATACTGAAACCCTCGGATCCCTTAGCTGGATCTTACAGCATGCCCGGGAGGAAATGCAGCTGGCAGATTCTATGATTTTCTCTCGCTCCCAGAGCAGCATGGAAGTAATAAGTACAGGGCACAAAACTATTATACTAATCAACAAAAGCATGATAACAAATAATCAAATATTTATAATAAGTTCATATCAAACTCATTAGTAATGGCATAGAAACAAGTAACACAATTATTATTTATTTATTGTATGGCATTATTTTAAGGCGCACTTACTGCAAAATCAACAACTTGCGTAAAACTACCTCCAAAATTTATTTATTTTTGTTCTTATTTTTATTTTATGATCTTGGACGTTTTTTTTATGTTTGTCTTTTTGTTAATAATTTACATTTTACCCTTTAAAAGGTCATATGTTGTGATTACAAACTTGTTAAAAAAAACTGTACATATTCTACCAATATATAAGCACGCCATCTGTAAACTGGTGTTGGCGGAAAAACAGCGTTGCAATGAGCTTTATGGTTTACTGCAACATTATGCTGAGCCAAAACCATTTCTTAGATAGTAAGTAACTGTTAAGTTTTGTATTGTTTTTATGTAGTTAATTATGGTTTGTTCTTATTATTTCTTCCATGCTGGACTGGGAGCGAAAGAAAAACATAAAATGTGCTAGCTGCATTTCCTCCCGGGCAAGCTGTAAAAACCAGCTAAGGGATCCGAGGGTTTCAGTATATTGCAATTTAGGCGATGGGCTGACAACCTGTCACTACAGCAATATACCTACAAATCAATCCTAAATAACCCTCATAACTTTGTCAGACGTGGCGGAACGACCTTTGTTTAGGTCGTTTACGCTCTGCCTACCCCATTAGGGATGGGGGCGTGACTATATGTATATATGTACATGCTCATAATTAGTCGAATTTGTAAAAGACCCTATTCAGAAAAAATAACTTCTATTGGATTTTTTTTAGGCTAACTAATAGAATGGCTGACAGAGGCAGCAAATAGAGACGCCTGGAGTGATAAAGGGGAGGCCTTTGCCCAGCAGTGGGACGATTTATAGGCTACAAAAAAAACTAACTAACTTCCATGCTGGACTGGGAGCGAGAGAAAAACATAGAATGTACCAGCTGCATTTCCTCCCGGGCATGCTGTATAAACCAGCTAAGGGAATCGAGGGTTTCAGTATATTGTGATTGGCGATGGGCTGACAACCTGTCACTATAGCAATATACCTATAAATCTATCTAAAATAACCCTCAAAACTTTATCAGACGTGGCGGAACGACCATTGTTTAGGTCGTTTACGCTCTGCCTACCCCATTATATGTATGTATGTATGTAAAAAAAAACTAATAGAAAGGCTTAACTGCCTAAGTGGTCCAGTCCAATGATCTGATCTTTGAGCTATCGTGGAATTGGGATTAGGAAATGTTACCAGATTCATTAATTTCACATACATACATATAATGGGGTAGGCAGAGCGTAAACGACCTAAACAATGGTCGTTCCGCCACGTCTGATAAAGTTTTGAGGGTTATTTTAGATAGATTTATAGGTATATTGCTATAGTGACAGGTTGTCAGCCCATCGCCAATCACAATATACTGAAACCCTCGATTCCCTTAGCTGGTTTATACAGCATGCCCGGGAGGAAATGCAGCTGGTACATTCTATGTTTTTCTCTCGCTCCCAGTCCAGCATGGAAGTTAGTTAGTTTTTTTTGTAGCCTATAAATCGTCCCACTGCTGGGCAAAGGCCTCCCCTTTATCACTCCAGGCGTCTCTATTTGCTGCCTCTGTCAGCCATTCTATTAGTTAGCCTAAAAAAAATCCAATAGAAGTTATTTTTTCTGAATAGGGTCTTTTACAAATTCGACTAAATATGAGCATGTATGAAGAGATTAATGAATGTGGATGAAGCGAAAGAATTATGTAAGGATCGTAGCAAATGGAAAGATGTGGTGTCTGCCTACCCCTCCGGGAAAGAGGCGTGATTATATGTATGTACTAAATAAGCGACTAGTGACCTTTCAAATCGAGTTCAAAACTATACGTGAC
Source organism: Scrobipalpa costella (assembly GCA_949820665.1). Classification (NCBI taxonomy): domain Eukaryota; kingdom Metazoa; phylum Arthropoda; class Insecta; order Lepidoptera; family Gelechiidae; genus Scrobipalpa; species Scrobipalpa costella. The sequence continues at coordinate 7,293,068 of OX463322.1, read as the reverse complement.
AGACAATAGCCCTAACAAATAGTCCATCACAAAAGAAGTAGGTAGGCTATATAATCAGCCGTCAGTTCCATTCGGTCACGGATGATTTATTTCTTCCATGCTGGTCTTCATTCATTCATTCATTCAAATGGACTCAAGGGTGTATTGTATTTTAGGCGATGGGCTGACAACCTGTCACTATAGCAATACAAATTACAATCTAAAATTGCCCAAAAACGTTCTGCCTACCCCGTAAGGGATATGGGCGGGATTTTATGTATATATGTATGATTTATTATAGGGCCGATTTTAGACTAGCAACTGGTCTAGACCTTAAGTTTGTGACACGGTGAGGAGAGACAAGTATGTAAAGTTAGTAATATACATACATATACCTTAATTTTCCTAATGGGGTAGGCAAAGCGTAAACGACCTATACAAAGGTTATTCCGCCACGTCTGACAAAGTTTTGAGGGTTATTTAAAATAGATTTGTAGGTATATTGCTGCAGTAACAGGTTGTCAGCCCATCGCCTAAGTCGCAATATACAGAAACCCTCGGATTCCTTAGCTGGTTTCTACAGCATGCCCGGGAGGAAATGCAGCTGGCACATTGTTTGTGTTTCTCTCGTTCCCAGTCCAGCATGGAAGAATATAGTCAATATAGTTACCTCAATTCTCCAAATCTCGATTCCCTCCTTCTCACCACAGCTCTGAAACGCTTCATGTAGTTCGGGCATGGTTGACTATCTGGAAAGAAGATCATCATCATCATCATCATTCGCTTGCCCTTATCCCATTTACTTGGGGTCGGCGCAGTACGTTTTCTTCTTCCATTCATCCCTGTCAGCCGTCAGTTCAACACTCACACCTGTTTTAGACATATCATCTTTCACGCAGTCCATCCATAAAGAAAATAATTTATTATGAGGCAAAATTCTATTTTTGCTTCCATCCTGGACTGGGAGCGACAGAAGAACGTAGAATGTGCCAGCTGCATCTCCTCCCGGGCATGCTGTAAAAACCAGCTAAGGGATTCGAGAGTATATTGTAATTTAGGCGATGGGCTGACAACCTGTCACTACAGCAATATCCAGTTCTATCTTAAACAACCCTCTAAACATGTCAGACGTGGCGGAACGACCTTTGTTTGGGTTTTTCACGCTCTGCCTACCCCATTAGGGAAACAGGCGTGATAGTATGTATGTATGTATGTAGAATTCTATATCTTCTTCTTCTTAGCGAGTGGATTCTCGAGTCGAACGACCCGATGAACCCTGGTGTCAGAGTTTTCAAACCGCCTAGTAGCACAGCTTTTTAGCCGCTGACGTGGTTTAAATAACGACCACTACCAAAGACAGCGACCGGCACCGACGGCTTAACGTGCCCTCCGAAGCACGGAATCTTTTTTCTTTTCAGACAATCAGGTGATTCAGAAAGAGGAAAACCTCACAAAGTGATAAATTGACAAATATCAACTTTCTGTTTCCCCCCTGGGAATCGAATCCAGGACCACCGGATCAGGAGCCCATGGCTCAGACCACTAGACCACGGAGGCAGTTGAGGTAAAATACATTTCAAGGATCACGTTAGAATTGGAAGTAGGTACGAAATAGGAAGTAAAAATTTTTGCAAATAAAAAAATAATTATATATATTGCACAATGCACATAACCTGACTAACTGTAGTAACCGTAACAACATAAACAAAATGTGATCAAAATCATGTATAATGCTGCCGTTATACATGATTTTGATCCAATCTAAGGGTCGTATTTATGAAGCGTATATATCAATATAATAATATTTCTTCCATGCTGGACTGGGAGAGATAGAAAAACATAGAATGTTCCAGCTGCCCTTCCCGGGCATGCTGTAGAAGTCAGCAAAAGGGACTCGAGGGTGTATTGTAATTTAGGCGATGGGCTGACAACCTGTCACTATAGCAATACATATTACAATCTAAAATTGCCCTAAATTTTTGTCGGACGTGGCGAAGCGTTAAACGCTCTGCCTACCCCGTAAGGGATAAAGGCGTGATTTATGTATGTATGTATATATCAAACTTGAGAGCAATATTAAGTATGGATTTGACAGGCCAGTTTGTACTGTAATGACATTTCTGATACGAACTCAAACTCGCTGTCACTCATGACAGCTGATTAGAAATGCGGCCCTTAGTAAGAAAGTAAAAACACTTTATTGTACACAAAAAGCAAGAAACGTCTAAATAAACTTAAATTAATGTGCACAAAGGCGGTCTTATCGCTGGAAGCGATCTCTTCCAGACAACCTTTTGGGTAGAGGAGAATGTAAAGGGAAGAGAGTAGTGCTGAAGTATAGGAAATATTTAAATACTTTTAATACAACAAAAAAAAATGAAAATAAGAAAAACTAAAAACTAAAATAAATATATGCATATCTTTAGAGGTATATACGTTTATGCAATATAAAATTAATGTAATAGTATTCATAAAATACATACACAATAATATGGTAATATAAATGCATGTAACAATACAAATAAATATATATAAATACATATCAGTATATATTTATGTATAATATATAACTTGAAAGGACACAAATTACTAGCAAACTGATTTAGACTTAAACAGATAAAACCGGTGCACCTTTATTTTAAAGGTATCAAGTGAAGTGCAGTGACGAATTTTCGAATTTCTAACCTATCTATCTATCGATCTAACCTAACCTAACCTATTTATTTATTTACTTACAATCTACAAATGTGTTTCCTGTGGTTTTGAAGGGACCGTTCTAACAGAAGCCGTTTTCCCGCTTTCAGGCACTACTCAAAATCAGGACTTTCCCCTTTTTCCAGGCCTAATAGTTGTGCTACTAGGCGGTTTAAAAACTCTGACAACAGGGTTCATCGGGTCCATAGACTCGATACCAACTCGACAGAAGAAGAAGACTAAGATTCAACGTTTCCATTTCTACCAACTATTAAACTATCAATATCACTACATAGTATAAAGCAAAGTCGCTTTCTCTGTTCCTATATCCCTATGTATGCATAAATCTTTAAAACTAGGCAACGGATTTTGATGCGGTTTCTTTCAATGGATAGAGTGATTCAAGAGGAAGGTTTATATGTATAATTCATGCATAATATAGTAGAGAAACACAATAAATGTACAAATTCAAAAATCTAACTTACATTTATCTAACCAAACAGTCGCCTTCTCCCGTCTAACACCGCCTCACAACTAAAACTAAATAAAAACTAACCTACACAATTCGCATAGTACCAACAACATGGAGATTTAATAATCGGTGTGGTATTTTTGAATCACTCGAACTCCAATGCCAATACGAAAGAGCAACTTTCGCATGCGATTTTCATACAATTTCCTTACGAATGTAAAGGGAGTCTACATATAATCACGCTTTTATAACTATTGCGGTAGGCAGAGCATAAACGACCTTAACAAAGGGCGCTTCGCCACGTCTGACAAAGGTGTAGGTATATTGCTGTCGTGACAGGTTGTCAGTCCATCGCCTAAATTACAATATACTGAAACCCTCGTATCCCTAAGCTGGTTTTTACAGCATGCCCGGGAGGAAATGCAGCTGGCACATTCTATGTTTTTCTCTCGCTCCCAGTCCAGCATGGAAGAAAAGTCTCCAGCGCATGAACAAAACAGCCCCCGCGGGGTAGAGGGGAAGGGTATCTCAAATATTTCCCTTTTCTTCTCGGCCCCGCGGGGGTATTTGTCACAGCTTTAGTCTTTCGAATCCTCATTATAATTCAAGAATAGAATAGAATAGAAAACATTTATTATGCATGACGTCACAAACACAACACAGTAAATACATTTTTAAACAAGAACAGAACAAACGAGAGTGAAATAAAATAATAATATAAAGAGTAACTATTATCTAATCTAAAGGTCTTAAAAATAAACAATTAATGCTACCGGAATTTGCGTGTCGCGACGTCACAATTAAAGGACCCACTCAGCTTATGCCGCGATCTTGTGAGACCGCGAATTCGAGCGATTCAAAAATACGACGCCTGGACTAAAGTGGTTAGCTTTGAAATAATTCACACGTTTTTATGCATAGTACATTGCGCGTCCTTCATGCATAACTTGTGTTTGTAGGTCTGGATTAGGCAGAGTATCAAAGGTCTAATAAAACAGCTTTGGTTAGGTATCGTGGGCATAGAATTACGCACACAATTACATACACAATTTTCTACCAGGCAACCTTTGGGTAAACTAAATAAAATTTTAAGGAAAAGTGGAAGATAAAAAAAAACTTTGGTACCTAAAGAGAAGTAAATAAAGTAAAAATAAATGCGATACAAAAATTGTCGCCGAGTATATAATATAAATTATAGTGCAGTGATTTTCAAACTTTTTTACTTCGAGACCTCCTTGTTTACTAAAATATGACTTCCTCCGTGGTCTTGTGGCTAGTGGCATGGACTCCCGATCTGGAGGTCCTGGGTTCGATCCCCAGGGGGGAAACACAAAGTTGATATTTGAGAATTTATCATTCTGTGATTTTTTCCCAAGTTGGTTAGGACATTGTAGGCTCAATCACCTGATTGTCCGAAAAGAAAAAGATTTCGTGCTTCGGAGGGCACGTTAAGCCGTCGGTCCCGGTCGCTGTCTTTGATAGTGGTCGTTACTGAAACCATGTCAGAGGCCTGATAGTTGTGCTACTAGGCGGTTTAAAAACTCTGACACCAGGGTTCATCGGGTCCACAGACTCGATACCCACTCGACAGAAGAAGATCGGGTCCATAGACTCGATACCCACTCGACAAAAGAAGATCGGGTCCATAGACTCGATACCCACTCGACAGAAGAAGATCGGGTCCATAGACTCGATACCCACTCGACAGAAGAAGATCGGGTCCATAGACTCGATACCCACTCGACAGAAGAAGATCGGGTCCATAGACTCGATACCCACTCGACAGAAGAAGATCGGGTCCATAGACTCGATACCCACTCGACAGAAGAAGATCGGGTCCATAGACTCGATACCCACTCGACAGAAGAAGATCGGGTCCATAGACTCGATACCCACTCGACAGAAGAAGATCGGGTCCATAGACTCGATACCCACTCGACAGAAGAAGATCGGGTCCATAGACTCGATACCCACTCGACAGAAGAAGATCGGGTCCATAGACTCGATACCCACTCGACAGAAGAAGATCGGGTCCATAGACTCGATACCCACTCGACAGAAGAAGAAGAAGACTAATATTTGTGGCGACCCCCTAGCTCATAAGTTTTTCGTATTTTGCTTCGCTCGGTCGGTAAAAGTCTCTGAATACACATTTATTTCCATCAAATGTTTGAAGTTAGTTAAAAATATAAATATCAACAATCAGCGAGGGAAGCCCACGGGATACAAAGGACAGCATTCCACAAACTGATAGGGCTTAGTTAACAACACTAAACAACTTCCACCAGGAAATTCTTTCAGAAAGCGAAAAAATAAAAAAAATTCCATACAAATTGTCTGATCGAGGTGGACATTTCGTATGAAAAAGACAGTTTTTATCTTCACTTCCTGAATGAATTTCTTGGTGGAAGTTGTTCAGTATCGTTGACTGAGCAACCCCTATCAGTTTGCGAGACGCTGCCCCTCACACCCAGTATGCTTTTTAGTAACCGGAATTGATAAATGGATAGGCAAAAATAATTTTCTTCCACGCTGGACTGGGAGCGAGAGAAAAACATAGAATGTGCCAGCTGCATTTCCTCCCGGGCATGCTGTAAAAACCAGCTAAGGGATCTGAGGGTTTTAGAATATTGCAATTTAGGCGATGGGCTGACAACCTGTCACTACAGCAATATACGTACAAAACCATTTTGAATAACCCTCAAAACTTTGTCAGACGTGGCGGAACGACCTTTGGTTAGGTCGTTTACGCTCTGCCTACCCCATTAGGGATAAAGGCGTGATTATATGTATGTATGTAAAAATAATTAGCCGATTAATCTATCACGCGACCCGACCGTAGCGAGCACGAATATTCAAGAAATAAGACAAATCATTTTAATTTCACATTTTGTAGCACTTCATCTACAGTTATTGTTTTTTTTTATCTTTCGGTCTCAACTTCTAAATCGTAAACATTAATTATTATATTGTTTAAAACTTTTTGTAACCTACCTAAATTCTGCTTTTAATATGTTAAACTTCGTAACTGGCTAGATTAGTTTATAACATTTGTAATGTAATTTAAGAATATGTGCTGCGAAGTTTACAATAAAGACAAAATTAAATAAATAAATTATGTGAAAAATTGCGCAGTTAATGGACAGTCATATCAAAAACAAAATCATTGTTAGACCTACAAACATTAGACTTTTTACTCGCAGATCGTCGAGACCCCCCGCGACCCTACCCCCCTAAGCAAGCTTTCACCCACAGATTGAAAGACACTGATATAGTATGTACGTGTTAGTGTTGGCAGTGGAACTGGTTCCATAATTAAGCATGATAATAGTATCCTTATCGAGAAAGGGATAATATTATCGTACTCGGATTTAGGTCACAATTATTTTGTTTGTACTGGAATAGGTTTCCTTTAGACTTTCGACTGACTCAGATATGCATACACACATATTCACGCCTTTATCCCTAATGGGGTAGGCAGAGCGTAAATGACCTAAACAAAGGCCGTTCCGCCACATCTGACAAAGTTTTGAGGGTTATATTGCTGTAGTGAAAGGTTGTAAGCCCATCGCCTAAATTGCAACATACAGAAACCCTCGGATCCCTTAGCTGGTTTTTACAGCAAGCCTGGGAGGAAATACAGCCTACACATTATATGTTTTTCTCTCGCTTCCAGGCCAGCATGGAATAAATAACAACATGAATACATACATTTATATACATAATTCGCGCCTTTATCCCTGGTAGGGCAGACAGAGCGTCATCGACCTAAATGAAGGTCGTTCCGCTACGTCAGAGATAATTGACGTTGAATTTGTACATCCTCACTTTTGATGTCTTATAAGGATTCGATTCCTTTAAAATCCTTTCATGCTGGCCTGGGAGCGAGAGAAAAACATATAATGAGCCGGCTGCATTTCGAAACTTTACAAGTAGGTATGTTTGGAAAGGAATTATGTACATACATACATACATATAATCACGCCTTTATCCCTAATGGGGTAGGCAGAGCGGAAACGACCTAAACAAAGGTCGTTCCGCCACGTCTGACAAAGTTTTGAGGGTTGTTTAAGATAGATTTGTAGGTATATTGCTGTAGTGACAGGTTGTCAGCCTGTCGCCTAAATTGCAATATACAGAAACCCTCGGATCCCTTAGCTGGTTTTTACAGCATGCCCGGGAGGAAATGCAGCTGGCACATTCGATGTTTTTCTCTCGCTCCCAGTCCAGCATGGAAGTAAAAGGAATTATGTCCTAGTACATAATAAGTTCTTAGGAACGTACATCGAAATAATCGTCTGTTTTGCTATATAAAATGTATCAGGCGTGTTTTTCTTCCATTTGGGGATTTGCCATACTCACTATCCTTTGGCGGGTAAATTTGCGAACGCAGTGCAAGATGTTAGGTTCATTCAGGCATCTGACATGGTTTTGAGTAACGACCGCTATCGAAGACAGCGACCGGGACCGACGGCTTAACGTGCCCTCCGAAACACGAAATCTTTTTCTTTTCGGACAATCAACAAGGTGATTCAGCCTGCAATGTCCTAACCAAACTGGGGAAAAATTCACAAAGTGATAAATTCTCAAATATCAACTTTGTGTTTCCCCCCAGGGAATCGAACCCAGGACCTCCGGATCGGGAGCCCGTGGCTCAGATCACTAGACCATAGAGGCACTGCACTGTGGGTTACAAACAGGAAAACTAAATGTAAACAAAAACAATCCAAGTAGGTAATTCCAAGTAATTAACGGGAAATGTGTGTGGTAACTACTAATAAAGGTAAGTCCAGGAAAAATGGCAAACATTCGTCATATAATCACATACATATAACCACGCCTTTATCCCTAATGGGGTAGGCAGAATGTAAACAACCTAAACAAAGGTCGTTCCGTCACGTCTGACAAAGTTATGAGGGCCATTTAAGATAGATTTATAGGTACATTGCTGTAGTGACAGGTTGTCAGCCCATCGCCTAAATTGCAATATACTGAAACCCTCGTCATATAATCACGCCTTTTAGAAATTGCGAATAAAGGTCACCAACGGCAATTTTTCTTCCTGTTACTACAACGAGCTATGAGTCGCTAATTTATAAGTTTCAATTAAGAACAATTTAGGTTCAATTTATTCGCAGGGATCTCTTCTGGGGCCTTTATTGTTCGTTATATTTATCAACGATGTTATTTCTTGTTTCCGCCATTCTAGGGTGCTTTTGTTTGCGGATGATATGAAGATTTTTAAGAAAATAACTAATGTTGCTGATTCTCATAGACTACAGGAAGATCTTGACCGTTTTTCCTCGTATTGTCTGCAAAATAAGCTAGATTTAAATATATCAAAGTGTTTTTATATCTGTTTTACCCGGAAAACGCTCGTTATTAATTATGCTTATAATTTGAATAACCAAAATATAACTAAAGTAGATTCTATTAGGGATTTAGGAGTCATATTTGATTCAAAATTAATATTTGATAAACAAATTGAAAGTATTGTAGCAAAATCTACTAAAGCCCTTGGTTTTCTTATGCGAACATGTTCGAGCTTCTCTAATATAAAAGCTATAAAGATTATATACTGTTCGTTTGTACGCAGCGATTTGGAGTATGCATCACAATTGTGGAATCCCAACTATAATATTTATAACTTACGCATTGAAGGTATACAGAGGAGATTTCTCCGGTACCTTGACTACAAAACTCGACAGCGCTCTGATGATTACAAACACCGTTGCACTCGATACCACTTCCTTCCATTAAATGTCAGGCGAACTATAAGCGATATCTGTTTCCTAGTTAACATTGCGAATGGCACCATGGACACTCCGGAACTCCTCGCGCGCATCGCCTTGCGGACTAACCAGCTCGGACTGAGACTACGTCCTGTATTGTCTATTCCTACTGCCAGTACTAACTACCGTAAGAATTCGTTCTTAATTCGTGCTCCAACCAAATTTAATGAACTTTCTCATGATGTTGACCTGTTTTGCACCAGCATTACCACCATAAAGCGATTAATGACTCTAAGTTATTTCAATCCATTGTGATCTTAAGTACGTACCTACCTAATATTGTATTCACTGTTTTATTTACTTAAAGTTTTAAACTTACTTCCACTTCTGTGTATGTTTTGTTTGTTTTGTTCTTATGTAATATTCTATTTGTGGAGATTTGTTAATAGCATTAGAATATCTATCTTATTTCTATATTGTACACATTTGTCTGTAAATCTTCCTAATAAAATAAAATAAAATAAATAAAATAGTAACAGGAAGAAAATTTGCCGTTGGTGACAGTTATTCGCAATTTCTTAAAGGCGTGATTATATGTAGGGACAGCGTCCCGCAAACTGATAGGGGTTGCTCAGTCAACGACGCTGAACAACTATCAGACGGTTTTTTTTTCAGAAAGTAAGAAAAAAGGCTTTTCCATACAAAATGTTTACCTCGATCAGACAATTTGTATGAAAAAGCTATTTTTCTTACTTCTTGAATAAAAATTTTGCTGATAGTTGTTCAGTGTCGTTGACTGAGCCACTCCTATCGGTTTGCAAGACGCTGTCCCTTACACCTGGTATTTTTTATTAAGTTATTGTAAATACCGTATTGTATACTCATACCGATAAAATATTTATAAATAAATAACGCAATATAATATTCGGTTTAAATTAATGTAAAACCTTCATAAATTAGGTTACCATTATTTTTATGCGTTAAAATTTTCTTTCTCTGATTCAGTGTCATTTTTGTCCCGATGTAGCATCCATTTACCCTGGAATTACCCTACAAATACAAAATAAAAACACTATATTAATCAATATTATTATTATATTCTTCCATGCTGAACTGGGAGCGAGAGAAAAACATAGAATGTGCCAGCTGCATTTCCTCCCGGGCATGCTGTAAAAACCAGCTAAGGGATCTGAGGGTTTCAGTATATTGCAATTTAGGCGATGGGCTGACAACCTGTCAGTACAGCAATATACATACAAATCCATCTTGAATAACCCTCAAAACTTTGTCAGACGTGGCGGAACGACTTTTGTTTAGGTCGTTTACGTTCTACCTACCCCATTAGGGATAAAGGTGTGATTATATGTATGTATGTATGTATATTAATCAAAATAAAAAGTACTCAACGTAATTGTAAAGCCGTGACTAAACGTACCCCCGCGGGGTAGAGAGGGGAAGGCAAATGTTTAAGAAACCCTTCCCCCCTGCCCCGCAGGGGTATGTTTTGTGTTTTGTTTATGGCTGGGTGTTTGCTTGTGATTCTTGGAATCTCGCCGATTTTGTTTTGATTACTAATCTGACTTTTGACATGACTATCTCTAAAGTGTTGGTCTATTCTGCTATGCAAATTCTTGGTCAATGGTAAATTAGTTGGTCTTTTGTTCCATGATGGACGTTTGACTCGAGAATCCACTCAAGATGAAGGAAAATCTATATAACTATGTTTAAATTATTATTCTTCCATCTTCATCTGTCGAGTGGGTATCGAGTCTATCGACCCGATGAACCCTGGTGTCAAGAGTTTTTAAACCGCCTAGTAGCACAACTATCAGGCCTCTGACATGGTTTGAGTAACGACCACTATCAAAGACAGCGACCGGGACCGACGGCTTAACGTGCCCTCCGAAGCACGAAATCTTTTTCTTTTTCGGACAATCAGGTGATTCAGCCTGCAATGTCCTAACCAAACTGAGGAAAAATTCACAAAGTGATAAATTCTCAAATATCAACTTTGTGTTTCCCCCCTGGGAATCAAACGCAGGACCTCCGGATCAGGAGTCCATGGCACTAGCCACTAGACCACGGAGGCAGTTAAATACAGTTAATTCTTCCATGCATGCCTGGGAGCGAGAGAAAACCATAGAATGTGCCAGCTGCATTTCCTTCCGGGTATGCTGTAGAAATCAGCCAAACTATCGGAGGGCTTCTGTAAATTGCAATTTAGACGATAGGCTGACAACCTGTCACTACAGCAATATACACTACAGCAACCTGTCACTACTGTCATTTTGCGGAAGGTTTCCTTACCCGGTATAATAATATTAATATATCATTTATTTCAGATTATTACAATCCATACAGTCAATTATAGATTTCTGAAAAAAAATATTCTAGGTTTAAAGTATAATAATCATTTAATTTGATAATGTTGAAGTAAAAGTATAGCTTAACTAGATCTCAGTTCTATTTTATATAAGTTTTATAACTGCGTTGATTATTAATTTTATTATTGGATAAGAAATAACCTGTTTAATTATTATAAATAAATAAATAATAAATAAACCTGAATTTGGAAATTTTCATTGAAATTGTCAATACACGATAAAAACACCTTTAAAAATTACTTAAATTTTATTTCTTGTTTCCGAGTGACATTTTAACTTCGTGCTTCGGAAGGTACGTTAAGCCGTTAGTCCCGGTTAATATCGTTTATTATCGTTAGCTACGTTTATTCATGTCAGAGGCCAGTGCCAAGCATTGGCGGCTTGAATACTCTGACCTAATCTAGGACTGAGTCTGGTTTCCCTTCTGTGTTGCGTAGGTCAGATGGCAGGCGCTCTGTGTAAAAACCAGTACCCTCGTTTCATACACCTAGATTATGTAGCCTACACTGTGAGATACAGGCCCTGTGAGATACAAAACTAGGCAGAAGATACATTCATACATATATAATCACGCCTTTATCCCTAATGAGGTAGGCAGAGCGTAAAAAACCTAAACAAATTCGTTCCGCCACGTCTGACAAAGTTTTGAGGGTGAATTAAGACATATTTGTAGCTGTATCTTGCTGTAATGACAGGTTGTCAGCCTATCGCCTAAATTGCAATATACAGAAACCGTCGGATACCTTAGCTGGTTTTTAAAGCATGCTCAGGAGGAATTCTATGTATTTCTCTCGCTCCCAGTCCAGCATGGAGGTATAGTAGGGAGATGATGGTAAGTGATATTTTTAATAAGGCCCGAGTTATACCGTTCCCGCCCGCGCCTGCCAATTTAATTAAGTTGCAGAATAGACCTACTACAAAACTTACTGACAGATAGCGTTTGACCCTGTTGTACTGTTGATGACAACACGTTGTGGTAAAGGTGCGGCCTCATGGGTAATGGGTTCGATTTCTGTACATTATATTAAAAAATACAAGCTATATATTTTCAAAGTTTGATACTGAACAACATTGCCCAAGGAACTTAGGTCGAACTATGAACAAAATTGCCCACTCGTACAAAACACCTATTCGTGACGAAAATAGAATTAAAAAAATGTTTTTTTACTACTACTTAAAGTCTTGACTTAAAGGTAAACATTACTTGAGAATGGCAGCTAGTTTGAGTTTGTATCAGAAATGTAATTTCAGTATAATTTGGCCTGTCAAATCCGTACTTCATATCGCTCTCAATCTTGTGATCGTTTTATAAATACGACCCATATTATTTGAGATTTATTTCTTCCATGCTGGCCTGGGAGCGAGAGAAAAACATAGAATGTTCCAGTTGCATTTCCTCCCGGGCATGCTGTAAAAACCAGCTAAGGGATCCGAGGGTTTCAGTATATTGGAATTTAGGCGATGGGCTGACAACCTGTCACTACAGCAATGTACTTGCAAATCTATCTTAAATAACCCTCAAAACTTTGTCAGACGTGGCGGAACGACCTTTGTTTGGGTCGTTTACGCTCTGCCTACATACATACATATAATCACGCCTTTATCCCTAATGGGGTAGGCAGAGCGTACATGACCTAAACAAAGGTAGTTCCGCCACGTCTGACAAAGTTTTGAGGGTTGTTGGTAACCGCTTCGGGTGGGGATTTACACGTGACCCCGACCTTCGGTGCAAATGCGGAGTTGACCCACAAACCATGGCCCATCTAATATCGTGCTCTATGTGCCCACCACCTGTACGAGAGAGCAATTGATGCAAGCCACAGCAGATGCGGTGAGAGTTGCCGACTACTGGGCTAGACAAATTTGAGATGGGGTTTGACTTGCCGTCGACTCGATAGAAGAAGAAGAAGAGGGTTGTTTAAGATAGATTTGTAGGTATATTGCTGTAGTGACAGGTTGTCAGCCTGTCGCCTAAATTGCAATATACAGAATACCTCGGATGGAAATGCAGCTGGCACATTCTATGTTTTTCTCTCGCTCCCTGTCCAGCATGGAAGTTTGACTCAAACTGGTCGGAAACTGCCAAAGATCGGGAAGCGAGGAAGAAGAAAGGGGAGGCCTTTGCCCAGCAGTGGGACAGCTTAGGCTAGTATAATAAATAGGTGCGCTTTCATTTTCTAAAAGCTTACCATAAATATTTACTCTGCATATGCTTTTTTTGTGGTATTTTATACGGGTCTTTTAGTCGGTAGACATCTTAACCGGGTTCTTCCGGCCAAACATCAGTTTTGTCCAATTAATTACCATGTTCATAATTACTATCTTCCATGCTGGCCAGGGAGCGAGAGGAAAGCATTGAATGTGCCAGCTGCATTTCCTCCCGGGAATGACGTAAAAACCAGCTAAGGGATCCGAGGGTTTTAGTACATTGTACTTTAGGCGATTGGCTGACAACATGTTCTACAGCAATATACCTACAAATCTACCTTAAATAACCCTCAAAACTTTGTCAAACGTGGCGAGGCGACCTTTGTTTAGGTCGTTTACGCTCTGCCTACCCCATTAAGGATAAAGGCGTTATTATATGTATGTATGTCTATAATTACTTATAACGCGACCTTACATTACACTATACAACGCTACGATTAGCTTTTATAAGACCCCAGTTGGCCTTACCGCGCAGAATCGTGCGCAGGTCTTCACACAAAGAAAGAATCGTTCTATTTTTAAATATCGCGACCGGTTTTTTTGTGCTAAAAGGAGTAGAAAGTGAAAAATGTAAGTTTTTGTTTTGGTTTTTGTTCGTATTCGTTGAAAGAAAGTGTACCATAAGATTTGGAGGTTAGAATTATGTCCACCATTGAAAATGGAAGGTGTAATAATAAGAAATCGTTTGTTTATGTCCTAGAATCACGAAGAAAGAACTAGGTCTATGTTTATTACTGACTAGTCTACAAATCCGCATGGTTTAAGAAAATATATATATGTTTTTCGTGTTCTTTTGTCAAATAGAAAGTACAAAAAGGAAATTAAAAACATGATTTTAATGACTCGGGTCAAAGCACTGTTTGTTTTAGATTGCTATTGGTACCAATTCGTAGTTGCAAAAATCACGACTTAAGTAATATTAGTCTATCAGTTAGTTAGTGTCCTAAGAGAACAGAAAGGGACGCTAATATTTAATTCCTTAGGTACGAATAGATAGCAAGAGATTAAAAGTATATTTAAGGCTCGTATTTATAAAGCTATCTCAATATTGAAAGCAGTATTAAGTTAGGGTTCAACAGTTTATTTTGTATTGAAATGACATTTCTGATATGACTAACAACCTCAACAAACTCACTGTCAATTCATGTGCTGTTTATAAATATGGGTCTTAAAGTCGGCGATTCACTTCGTTTTGTAAATTGCCTACGATCACCAGTTATATTTATTACATTACTAGGCTAAATATGAGCTAGACTTGCTATGATGTCATGTCACTTAATTTACCTTAATTAACATAAACATTCATGTACTTTTACTTTATTACACACACACACACACACACATAATCACGCCTTTATCCCTAATGGGGTAGGCAGAGCGTAAACGACCCAAACAAAGGTCGTTCCGCCACGTCTGACAAAGTTTTGAGGGTTATTTAAGATAGATTTGTAAGTATATTGCTGTGTGTAGTGACAGGTTGTCAGCCCATCGCCTAAATTACAATATACTGAAACCCTCGGATCCCTTAGCTGGTTTTTACAGCATGCCCGGGAGGAAATGCAGCTGGCACATTCTTTGTTTTTCTCTCGCTCCCAGGCCAGCATGGAAGTAGAGTAAGTAGTTTTACTTTATTTTATATACATATTTAGTTTCGGATCACTTAACTATGCTTTAGCTATTATTACAATAACATTTTAGGAGTCCATGGCAAACATAAAACATAGGTTATGTTTTATAAAAAAAAAACATTATTTTGGGTAGGATTGTAACCCTACCCTGTAATACATACATATAATCACCGCCTTTATCCATAAGGGGGTAGGCAGAGCGTAAACGACCTAAACAAAGGTCGTTCCGCCACGTCTGACAAAGTTTTGAGGGTTATTTCAGATAGATTTGTACATATATTGCTGTAGTGACAGGTTGGTAGCCCATCGCCTAAATTACACTATACTAAAACCCTCGGAACCCTTAGCTGGTTTTTACAGCATGCCCGGGAGGAAATGCAGCTGGAACATTATTTGTATTCTTCCGTTCCCAGTGAAGA
Source organism: Scrobipalpa costella (assembly GCA_949820665.1). Classification (NCBI taxonomy): domain Eukaryota; kingdom Metazoa; phylum Arthropoda; class Insecta; order Lepidoptera; family Gelechiidae; genus Scrobipalpa; species Scrobipalpa costella. The sequence continues at coordinate 7,277,552 of OX463322.1, read as the reverse complement.
AGGATCCTATGGAAGATGGGCTGTCAACCCGTCACTATAGCAAGATACGTAATCATCTGTAATAAATAACCCTTAAAACTTATCAGACGTGGCGAAACGACCTTTGTTTAGGTCGTTTGTGCTCTGCCTACCTCATTAAGGATAAATGCCTGAGTACGTGTGTGTGTGTAAAATCTAATATAAAGGTTAAAGTTATAAGGAAATAAGAATATGGTCTAGGTAACACATTGAGGAAAATGAAAACCAAGATAATACTACAACTACAAAATTTTAAGCCTATTTATAGTATAAAAGATATTTAAACTTAAGTGAGACATACTAAATAAAGATTTTAATAACGGGCGGGGTGCGGTCGGCTATACAATTCCGCATCCGACACGCTCAACCTGATGAGGGGACTCCGAATGTCCCGAAACATGTCGTAAAGTACGCGACTTATATTCCAAAGTGAGTGCCCGTTAATAAAATCTTTAGTATAAAAGATCTTTGAATCAAATTAATATAAATGCTACTCACATTCAAATTTTAGTTTTGTATGTTAATGAATGAATTTTTGGTCTTTACCACATACAAATTCTTTCATGGTGGACTGGGAGCGAGAAAAAAACATAGAATGTGCCAGCTGCATTTCCTCCCGGGCATGCAGTAAAAACCAGCTATGGGATCCGAGGGTTACTATATATTGCTATTTAGGGGATGGGCTGACAACCTGTCGCTACAGCAATATACCTACAAATCTATCTTAAATAATCCTCAAAACTTTGTCAGACGTGGCGGAGCGAGGCGACCTTTGTTTAGATCGTTTACGCTCTGCCTACCCCATTAGGGATGAAAGCGTGATTATATGTATGTATGTTATTAACTTATTACATACTGGACTGGGAGAGAAAGAAAAACATAGAATGTTCCAGTTGCCCTTCCTCCCGGGCATGCTGTAGAAGTCAGCAAAAGGGAAAAAAAGGGATTCGAGGGTATTGTAATTTAGGCGATGGGCTGACAACCTGTCACTACAGCAATACACTTTACAATCTAAAATTGCCCTCAATTTATGTCAGACGTGGCGAAAGCGCCTTTTAGGAGGCGTTTTACGTTCTACCTACCCCGTAAGGGATAAAGGCGTGATTTTATGTATGTATGTATGTTATTATAGGCCTTTGCCAAAGATGGCTATGAGGATTATCAGCAGAACCAGCTGCTTAACATACACTCCAAAGCACGAAAAGAAATTATCTTGACAGACAATTAATCATAATAAAGGGTGTAAGGGACAGCGTCCCGCAAACTGGGAGTTGCTCAGTCAATGAAACTGAACAACATACGCCAGGTTTTTCTTTTTTCAGGAAATGAATAAAAATAAATACTTTTCCATACAAAATAACCACTTCGATGGGACAATTTGTATTAAAAAACAAAATAAAATAAATTGCCTCAAAGGATTTTCTGGTGATAGTTGTTCAGTTTCGTTGACTGAGAAATTCCTATCAGTATGCGGGACGCTGTCCCTTACACCCCGTATACGTATTGTCAAATGCATTATCCTAACCAACCTTGAAACAATCTCAAAATTTTATAATATTAAATTTGTGTAGGTACCTGTTTGCAACATAATTATTAATTACATAAGTAATGAACGTGTGAAAAAATCGACAAAACAAAACGCGGTCTCACAACTGTTAGACAAAAGTAGTTAATTGTGAATTGTAATAATACTTACGAATTTAGATTATCAGCACAGACACAATACAAGTCAAAGGTTATGTTGGTCTACCTACTGCTTATGACTTTATGAGGGCAGCAACACACAGGCGTCACTAAGGCTCGTATTTACAAAGCGATCTGAAGGTTGAGAGCAATATTAAGTTTAGATTTGACAGGTCGTTTTGTACTGAAATGTCATTTTTGATGCGAATTCAAACTCGCTGTCAGTCTCAAGTCCTGTTTTTATCAATACGTGTCTTGCGCGCAAGGTTGGGCTCAATATGCTGTCAATGCTTGTGCATTGCCTACAACACACATGCGTCATCTTACGCTGTACGCGCGCGTACTGGCAGAGGAATGCGCCGACGTAGAGTTCATTACTACGCATGTGCATACATACATATAATCATGCCTTTATCCCTAATGGCCACCCCATTAGAGAGACGCAGAGCGTAAACGACCTTAACAAAAGTCGTTCCGCCACGTCTGACAAAGTTTTTAAATTTAAGATAGATTTGTAGGTGTATTGCTGTAGTGACAGGTTGTCAGCCCATCGCCAATCACAATATACTGAAACCCTCGGATCTCTTAGCTGGTTGTTACAGCATGCTTGGGACGAGATGCAGCTCGCACATTCTATGTTTTTCTCTCGCTCCCAGGCCAGCATGGAAGTTGCAGGACGCATGTGTGTTGTAGAAAATGGGCGTTTTTCGACTAGACGGCACGGCACCGTATAATCTTTGAAAATTAATAAAATTGATGCCGCCGTGATGACGATATCAGGGCGCACAGATAAACCTATATACAGGTTTTTGTTGCGTTCCTTATGTTAATCGCTGTGTAGAATTTTTAAAAATGTAATAAATAAATAAATAAAATATGGAACGTTTTTCCACTTGCCGGCACAGCAACGGCATGGCATTGATTCCCACCGGTACCGTCATCCAAACTGCATGTATTTTCTATTCGTACGAAGCATGCGCTTAGATTGGAACTAGGTGGACGTTGCCGTCTAGTGGAAAAACAGAGCCACGGCATCGTGACGGCACCGTCGCCGTGCCGTGTAATGGAAGACGCGTCAAAAAACATTGACAGCGTGTTGAGCGCAACCTTGCGCGCAGTAAGTGACGCCTGTGTGTTGCTGTCCTAAGTTGGAAAACTTAACTAAGCAAGCGTAGGTACATAAAAACTTAAATATCTACACGAGTAGGCAACTGAAAACTGGATTTTCCCTTGGGAAATATGGGAATAATTCATTTTTAGGGCAGACTGACCATGCGAGTCTGAGAGCTAACACTGAATACATACATACAAATAATCACGCCTTTATCCCTAATGTAAACAACCTGAACAATGTCATTCCGCCACGTATGACAAAGTTTTGAGGGTTATTTATGTTTTTTTTTAGGTATATTGCTGTAGTGACAGGTTGTCAACCCATCGCCTGAATTGAAATATACAGAAACCTTTGGATTCTTTAGCTGGTTTTACAGCATGCCCGGGCAGAAAAGCAGCTGGAACATACTATGTTTTTCTCTAGCTCCCAGGCCAGCATGGAAGTAAGAAATTTAGAATATTAAGGAAAGAAATCGCCCTATGCGACTGCTTTTTATTTCTTTCATAATATTATGATATAAAATAGCTGTGACTGGTAGTTAGCTTATTTATTTAGGGAAGGTTAAGTGTATTCATAAACCTTGACTTCAATTAATTAAGTCAATTCCCCAGGGCCCATAAACGAACCCAAATTTAATTTGAGCAGTCCTAATCCAAGGAACATACATACATACATATAATCACACCTTTATCCCTAATGGGGTAGGCAGAGCGTAAACAACCTGAACAATGTCATTCCGCCACGTCTGACAGTTATGAGGGTTATTTATGATAGATTTCTAGGTTATTGCTATAGTGACTAATTGTCAGCCCATCGCCTAAATTGCAATATACTGAAACCCTCGTATCCCTTAGCTGGTTTTGACAACATGCCTAGAAGGAAATGCATCTGGCACATTCTATTAATTTCTCTCGCTCCCAGGCCACTAGACCGGCCATTGTAATAATTAGCAAATCATACGATGATTCATAATTATATTACTAAGCTTGAGGTTTTGTGTTTGTCTGTATGTTTATTATTGTGTGAATTGATGACATAATGCCTTGTTTAGCAAGATTCATGGTCATGGGTAAGTGACCTATTAACTAAAAAAACCGGACATGGCAATTCGGATCGCACAAGTTTCCAAGCCAAGACTTTATTAAAAATAAAAGTGACTAAATGTCACCTGTCATTTTCTCTGTATTTCCATGCTGGACTTAGAGCGTTAGAACAACATCGAATTTGCCAGATGCATTTCCTCCCGGGCATGCTGTAAAAACCAGCTAAGGGATCCAAGGGTTTCAATATATTGCGATTTTGGCGATAGCCTGACAACTTATCACTACAGCAATATACCTACAACTCTGCCGGATTCGTTTGGGCCACTCTTGTACTCCAGTTCATCTTGCTAAAATTAGGGTGCGAGATAACTCGCTTTGTGAGTGTGGGATTGACATAGGTGACCTTGATCATTTATTTTTTAGTTGCCCTCGTCTTTTATGTTCTCTGTACGATGTGTTGCCATCTGACTTCCCGCGCCCTACTCATATGAAGTGTATTTTATCTCTTTTTGACTCTCCCTCTTTTGTTGAATTATTAGCCAAATTTATTTTATATAATAAGATTAAACTGTAATATATTATATTTCTAACTTTATAAATATATACTTTTATTTATTGCTATGTAAATTTTGCTTATATTCTATCTTAATGTTGAATATATTTCTTCTTATATATTTATTAGTAAGTATATTGTTTGTGTTGTTTTATGTTTGTATTGTTTTGTTCTAGGTGTGGTGTGTTCAACTCCTGTTGATTTTGTCATCGTGTCGTCAATATTTGTTTTTTTTTTTTTTTTTTTCTCTCCTACCCCATCGTGTAATATCTTCATTTACGTGATGTTGGCGGAATTGTGACAACACAAAAGCCATATAACCTAAGAATTGAATTGAATTGAATATACCTACAAATCTATCTTAAACAACCCTCAAAACTTTGTTTAAGTCGTTTACGCTCTGCCTACCCATTAGGGATAAAGGCGTGATGCCCCCGCCCTTTAGGTTATTTTGTGCTCAAGTATCCTCAGGATGTAATACCATTATACGTATAAAAGGTGTAAGGGACAGCGTCCCGCAAACTGATAGGCGCTTCTCTGTCAACGGACACCGATTAACAACCACCAGGAATATTCTACTGGGAAAGATAACAAAAATGGCTTTTCCATACAAAATGTCCACCTCGATTAGACAATTTGTATTGATAAGCCAAAGTCTTTCTTTCACTTCCGGAAAGAATTTCCTTTTGGAAGTTGTTCAGTGTCGTTGACTGAACATCTCCTATCACTTTGCGGAACGCTGACTCTTACACCCGGTATATATTTTGTGCCTTAGGTGCACCAGAGATCAAAACCCTAACTTAGGCCAATTTTCTTGTTACAGAATGAAGGCGACCATTATATGCGCGTTGGCGCTCATAGCCTGCGCGTGCGCACGCACGGCAACCAGAGCGCCTGCTGTTTCTGCGCACATCACCTCTCTTACTGACAAGGTAGGTCTTGACTAGCGATGCAAATTACGTAATTTTACCGAATACGCCGGTAAAAAACGGGAAATTTACGGTCATTTATATAGATTACGGTAATATTACCGACGAATATGACGTTTCAAGAGGAACTTCTATGAAGTGAAAACTCGATGAGAATAATTGTTAAGTGTTTAGAAAACTTGTTCAGTTTTAGGATAAGGTGCTAAGATTAGATAAAAGTGGTTCAGTTTCAGAAAAGTTGTTCAGTTTTAAATTAAGTTGTTCCATTTTGAGAAAACTTGTTCAGTTTGAGAGAATTTGTTCAATGTGAGAAAAGTTGTTCAGTTTAACGTAGCCACTAGGTATCATACCCAGGGTAAATATCTATGTCTGTAAACACAATGCTGCTGCCCTATTATTTATGTAGCCCTGTAATACGTCTTTTACTGAATCTTACCGTAACGAAGTAGTGTACGGTAAAATAAAATATTTTACGGTAAATTACGTTTTTTACCGTCGTTTACCGGGGCTATTTTAGCGCTTCACATCTCTAACTTGAGAGAGCTTAGAGTGCTAACTTACGACCCGAAAAACCCTGGTGTCAGAGTTTTAAACTGCCCAATTGCATAACGCAGCGAATAGGTCTCCCCTTGTGTTTCGAGCACTATCTAAGACTATCTATGACCAAAATCGAAGGCTTAACGCACCCTCCGAAGCACGAAAAATATTCTTAAAAATTGTAAACCATCTTATCTTATGTAAAGGCCTCTCTCCTCTCCCTCCATGACTCCCTATTTTGCGCCTCTTCCGGCCAAACCATCATCTTATGTAAATAATAAGATAGGAAATAATTCAAGATTATAAAGATCTTCCATGCTGGAATTGAACTTGGATCTTAAGGTGATTCCTAACGGCAAATGGTGGTTTTAAGAGCTTATTTCTCCTAAAAAAAATAACTAAAATTTCTAAAAAAATATACGTCTAAGAAATTAGTTCATGGCCTGCAATTGCAACATTTAAACATATTCTAGTTCATAAATAAGTAAGTATGCTAAAAAAAATTGGAAGTAAGGCTGTTTTCATCAGTAAATGTGATATTCCTTCTAAACTATTATGAAATGAAATGAAATGAAATGAAATGCGTTTATTTGCTAGAATATAGTGCAAGGATAGGTGTTACAAAGTAGGTTTTGAGTCTCATATATTCCATCGATTTCGATATGCAAATATTTTTTAGTGTTTGCCACTAAAGTATTCGTTCACCGAATAAAAACATTTTGATAAAAGCCATTCAGTAATATTTTTCTTAAATAATGTGAAGGAACTGCAATCTTTAATGTGTCTGGGCAAATGATTGTAAACTCGGATAGCCATACAAAATGAATTCTGTCTTACCAATTCAACCCTAGAATATGGTTGATATAACATGTCTCTATGCCTAGTGGATCTGACACAAACATCACCTTGTTTTTTAAAATAACTAGGATGTTCCCTCACAAAAATACAAATCTGTTGTATATACAGGCATGGCACTGGCAAAACTTTTATGCTTTTAAAAAGTGGTACACATGAATCCAAGTAATGAGCTCTGCATACTGCTCGTATACACTTCTTTTGGACTAAGAGGGTTCTTTCAGCTTCAACTGAATTTCCCCACAAAATAAGACCGTATCTTAATACGGAAGACACAAATCCATGATAAGCCATAAGGGCTATTTCTGACGATGCAGTGCGGCTCAGTCTTATTAAAACAAATACAAATTTATTAATTTTTTGACATACACCAGAAATATGACCTTTCCAATTACATAATTTGTCTAGAGTCAAACCCAAAAAATTTACCATACTTACTTCATTAATAATGTCATCATTGTATTTAATTGTCAAAGGAATATCATTAAATTTGCATGTCCGAAATTGCATAAAATTTGATTTATTAACATTAATTCTTAAATTATTTTCTCTAAGCCAATTATTTATTTTTGTCAAAGCAATATTGATGTCATTATTAAAGGAAGCTAGATTTTTACACTTAACTATTAGAGTGGTGTCATCTGCAAACATAATACATCTATGCGTTATGCTTTTTGGTAGGTCATTTATATACAAAATAAATAACAAGGGCCCCAAGATGCTCCCTTGAGGAACACCGAATTTATTAATCTTGGTCGATGATTGATACGTACACAATTGACTTTTACTGTCAAATTGTTGTATTTCGGTATACTGGGTTCTATTTGCTAAATAGCTATCTAGCCAACTATATGCGTTGCCCCTTACGCCATACTTATATATTTTTTGAAGCAAACATCTGTGATCAACAAAGTCAAAAGCCTTGCTCATGTCAAGGTATACAGCTACGGCTGGTGTCTTTGCACTAATGGAATCTGTGGCTTCTTTTATCAAGTTAAAACAAGCAAGTGTTGTTGATCTTTTCCTTCGGAACCCATACTGATCTTCATGCAAAATGCAATGTTTATTTAAAAACTCAAGAAGTCTGTTATGCATAATTCTCTCAAAAATCTTCGAAACAATAGGCACAAGAACTATTGGCCTATAATTTCCCATATTGGCTCTGTCATCTTTTTTAAATAGAGGCTTTACAATTGATTGTTTAAGCAGTACAGGAAACCGGCCTTGCTCAAACGACAGGTTTATTATATAGGCCAGGGGCTTACAAATTAACGGGGCACAAAGTTTTAAAACTTTAGTGCTTATACCGTCACAACCAACCGCGCTACTATTTTTTAACGAAGCTATGACTCTGAACACTTCAGTTTCATTTGTAGGAGCTAAGAAGATAGTGCTTAGATTCATGTCTATGTTACTTAAATCAATTTTATTTTTACCGTCTGGATTGTTTGTCAGATTAATATAATAGTCATTAAAAAGTTCTGCAATAAATTTAGGATCTGTAAAATTATGACCGTTATGTTCTATTTTATTTATATTGTGTACATTTCGGTCATGACCCGCGCCATTCACAATATCCCACGAAGCCTTACACTTATTTTTGGAATGCAAAATTTTCTTTTTATTATGTGTCTTTTGGGCTGTCGAAATACATCTTCTTAACAGTTTAGAATAAGAAGTATAGCAGTTTTTGTTAATGGTCTTATCGACGCCTGATTTAAGGTACTTCAAGTAGAGATTTCTTTTTATACAGCAAGATTTTTTTATCCCTTTGGTAAGCCATAGAGCCTTCCTAGAATTTGTTTTTATTTTGACACGTATACGTGGGAAACAAAGATTATAAAAAAGTGTTATTAATTCATGAAACTCTGAATACGCGTCATTTGTATCTTTCTGACGTAGAGTATCTGTGAAAGACAGTGCTGATAAACACTTATAGAATTTATGCAAATTATCTTTGTTATAATCCCGTCTCTCGACAAAGAAATCTTTAAACATACTTTTATATTTGACCTTAAATGTAACTAATTGCGCAGTCTCGTGGTCAGAGAGCGCAGATACGTAGACCTCCGGATTAATATTGCGAATATTACTTGCAATCTGGTCAAGACACGCTAAACCTCTAGTGGGCTCTTCGATATGGGGAATCATATTATTATGAGAAAGAATATTCAACAATCTTCTCACTCTAGTGGATTTACTTCTGACATCAAAATTCCAATCACCGCAAACTATTATTTTTCGTGTGCTCCGTTTTTGCGTTAAACGATGTAACAAAGTTTCGAGTTTATTGAGAAACGTTTCTTCATAAATTGATAATGGAACACGGTAGATGTTAACTATAATAAGTCCAAGTTCCTCGATCTCAACACCGCAACACTCAAAAGCATGCGAACAACATAACTCATAACAAAGTACAAGAGGGACGCAATTTAAATGATTCCTAACAAGTATGCAAGAACCACCCCTTTTTCCCCTTTCTCGGGAGTAAAAATGCCCTAACTTAAAATTGGGCAGTTTCAAATTGCATTCCTCGCCTCTTAAAATGAAAGTTTCTGTGTAGCATTGAATATCTACGGTTTTACCTTTTCTTGATAAGTCATCTAAAGTAAATACAATTAAATCAGTTTTATTTAAAATACCCTGTATGTTTTGGTGAAATACAGTAATTTTTTCATCACTATTTTGAACGAAAAAACGATAACTCTTTCTCTGTCTTTTCACAGTTTGTAGCATTAGTAAACAGCTTGTCATTTTCAAACTGGATGTATGAGCCTAGAATATCATCGACCAACACTTTTAAATCGGTAAAAATTCTTCGCAATCCCCTGTTATTTAATTTGCCGTTACGTACAGAAAACATGGTTTCAGAATAATCGAGATTCCTATTGCTGTCCATCACATAAGCATATTTATGAATTAAATTGTCATTGTAAATTAAATTATTAAATAATGTCACTCGCTCATTGAATAAAGTTGAATACAGATCTTGTCTGTAAGTCGGTACACAAATAATAACATTAGTATGTTGAACTTTCATAAGCCTGTTCCTAATAATATTAACTAAATTGTTATAATTATTAGTAGTATTAAAATCAGATTCGCCTATAATGACAATGCAGAAATCATTCAAAGAAAAATGTTTAAGTTTCATATCTATGTCAGCAAGCAGGTGTTCAACTCCTACATTAGGAGTTACGTAATGACATATCTCCGCAGTATGGAATGTCGACTTTGCCGAAGCTAATAATTTATTTTGGTTGTTACTGCTGATTAAACACAGTTTAGCTGTAGAGCATGGTTCTGAACCTGAAGTGCAGGATAAGTAACTGTTATTTTTCTTTTGTTTCTCGTTGATCAAAACATGATCTTCGTTTTCATCCCTTGGCGAATTAGTGGCCTTCCCCGTAGATTTGTTTCGTGGTGTGATTTTTGTTTGTAGCTTGGATGTAGAGGGAGAGCGACTGTGGTCTAAGTTTTTTGCCAGATGATTAGACTGTGATTTCTGTTCCTTGGAAGGTTGTTCGAGTTGATATATGACTTGATTTTGTTCTTCAAGCTTTTTTTGCAGACAGTTAATTTCAGCATTTTGTTTAGAAATGACGTTTCTAGCTTCTAATAATTGATTTTGTAGTATTTCCAGCGTAGGTGAGCTTGAGCCACTATTATTTTTCAAAACAGAGTCGGTCTTGGATGTAGAAACATCTTCAATGTCATCATTGTCTAAATAACTAAAAGAATTTTCTGTTTGAACGTTAATAACGTATTTGTCCCGCTGTGTAACGAAATTCAGAGGACTTTTTTCTGGTGGGGTGGAGGAGTGAGATGGCTTAAACAAAGATTTATTTTCCTCCTGAGGACTCGTTAATAATGCACTCCTCACATCTCGATGTGTCATATTTGTAAGCTCTACCTGCCTACTAGGTAGTGGTCTAAGTTTTGTCTTCATTTTAGGTGTTGGAGTCTTGACATCTTTCTTACAACTATCACACCTCCATGCGTCACGACGTGATTTTTCCATTAAAATGTACCTTTTTTTGGATACATTTGAGCAGTCATCCACACACAAACAGGATTTGCAGAGCGAGCAACACAAGAAGTTATTCCGTTTTACTACATTTTTGCATTTCTTGCATTTTAATACTGTAGGAACCATGGTTTTTATTACCTTTGATTGGCTGTATAAAGTCTGACCTGATCACTATAAGCTCTAATCATATGTGTGCTGCCACCTTGCGGTTGTTTGTGGATATTCTTGTCTTAAGCCGCTTGAGCTAAATAAAGTTCTGTGTAGATGTCAATGTGTCAATGTATTGTATCAGTGAATTAATCCTAGATGTCTCGTTTCTTTTTGCAGATTGATCAATAAATGCAAATAAAAATTTCTCAAACTTTTTTGTGTTTATATTGGGGATCGAACTCTGTTCTCCACAATCTTCAATATGCGCAAAAATGACTTGGCGCAATAGACCACTACGACACGGGAGTCGATGTTCAGTCCGGCGAAATATAGGATCTGGTGTCAATATAGTTGTGTAGTGGACGTTCACGTGGGACAGCTGACTGATTGTTGTTGTGATGTCAGGTGATTTTGTATTATGTTATAGAGTCCAAAGGTCACTTTAAGTTTGAATTAAGTTAAGTTTAAATTATTAGGACTAAGCGCTTTCACGGTTCCGTCGGGAAAATATCCGTATTATACCGAATTATCTTAAATCGCAACATAGCTTTTTTAAATCCATACATACATACATATAATCACGCCTTTATCACTAATGGGGTAGGCAGAGCATAAACGACCTTAAAAAAGGTCGTTCTGCCACGTCTGACAAAATTTTGAGGGTTATTTAAGATAGATTTGTAGGTATATTGCTGTAGTGACGGGTTGTCAGCTCATCGCCTAAATTGGAATACACTAAAACCCACGGATCCCTTAGCTGGTTTTTACAGCATGCCCGGGAGGAAATGCAGCTGGCACATTCTATGTTTTTCTTTCGCTCCCAGTCCAGCTTGGAAGAAAATTTTAAATCCGACTCGTAGTTTTTTATGGAATTTACTCTTTTGTGCGTATTCCGCACATTTTTGACGCGGCCACAGACGTAACCGCCACGCCGTAGCGCGCGCTGATTTGAACTATGTTCTAAGGCATTACGGGCGATGGTTGCATATCTTGAAATCTACCTGCGCATCTGCCGTTGAGATACACCTTAACGAGCTATAGACCTTGAGGGAGCAGTCTAGAGGTCATTGTCAAAATCCGGATTTATTTGTAGCGCACATAGATGTCGCCACATCAAGATACAACAGTCCTAAAACGCGGTATCGAAGTTTGCTCGGCGAACTGCATATATACAACTTCCGAACTAATCCAGTTGGACTCCGGTCCCCTGGTCCCCTGGTCACAACACCCGACCAGGCGGGTAATTACCCTTTTCCCATCTGTCATCACTCGGCCAACTGGCCTCTCAAGGATATGCTCCTAAAATACCATTATACGAATTCTGGACTAACATACATACATACATACATATATAATCACGCCTTTATCCCTAATGGGGTAGGCAGAGCGTACACGATCTAAACAAAGGTCGTTCCGCCACGTCTGACAAAGTTTTGAGGGTTGTTTAAGATAGATTTGTAGGTATATTGCTGTAGTGACAGGTTGTCAGCCTGTCGCCTAAATTGCAATATACAGAAACCCTCGGATCCCTTATCTGGACTAACCTTTGAATAAATTATGCTGTATTCATATGGATATAGTTGGATCACCATGACAAGGTCCGTATTAATAGGTCTTTTTAGGCTGTTACTGTAAATTTACATTATATGAATATTGCGCATTTTGTTCAGTTTTCAACATGGTTCTAAAATTTCATATCCTAATATAATGTAGTAAGAACGTCATGTAAGAATTTCATATGTTAATAAATTAATAATTAATAGCACATGAGACTGACAGCTAGATTAAGTTCGTATTAAAATGTCATTTCCCTACAATATGATCTGTCAAATCCGAACTTATTATTGCTCTTAATCTTGAGATCGCATTATAAATACGAGCTTAATGTTGTAGGATGATTTGATAAGGAGAATCTTCTCGAAATATCTAGGGATTTTACGAAAACACGGATAATTAGACAATGGTAAAACCATTGTCAAATGTTACTGGGAAAAGTCACAGGTTTTTTATCCTTCCCACTGATTGGCTAGATATTTACTTAGGGTAGCAACACACAGGCGTCACTCAATACGCTGTCAATGCTTTTTGCATTACCTACAACACACATGCGTCACCTTACGCTTTACGCGAGCGTAGCGATGATCACCACTGAGCATATAATCACTACGTCGGCGCATCTTTCTGCCAGTACGCGCATGATAATATAAATAATAAATATAATGTAGATAATACATGTAGGATGAGGGGCCGGCACGGAGGCAAGGAAACACTCTTTAACTTAAAATATACTTCTTTATTCAGGTTTCACTTCTTGAAATAACCTCACCATCCGTCGCCTTGGCCAGCCTATCCAGACTCAACTGCCATTCTCATGCGCTCACTCTTTCACACCCGTACAACGTAACTCTATCATCATCTCTTTCACACATCTTCGTCTAAAAACTATAATCTTCATCGTTCGGAAACAGATCATTCACCATAGAGATCCAATCCCACATACATAATATATTTTAATGAGAAGAACAGTTACCTACGTTTAACATGTTTTCTGTCCCCATACACTGATTTTTCATTACGTAATGTGAAATGTCCCACACTTAAAAAAATATATAATTAATTCACATCATCCTTATAATTATTAGTTGTTGTATTGCTGTGTGTAAGTATAATTAATTAATGCGATTTGTACTTTGATTGATATTATATTATCCGTGCTTCGGAAGGCACGTTAAGCCGTTGGTCCCGGTTAATATCGTTTAATACCGTAGATATTAGTCGTTAAGCCATATCAGAGGCTAGTGCTAAGCATTGGCGGCTTGAAAACTCTTGACATAATCTAGGATTGGGTCTGGTTTCCCTTCTGGGTTGCGGAGGTCAGATGGCAGTCGCTCTGTGTAAAAATCAGTACCCTCGTTCAATCCCCTAGATTAGGAAGCTGACCCCGTGAGACACGGGATAACGCTAAGGAGATGATGATGATGACTTTGATTGATATTTGCGACAAATGCCATCTATTTTATCTTAAATTTTCATCCCACGAGTGTATCATTCCTATGCCCCGTACGGCATAGCGTGCCCACTGCAGCGAAACGGTCACCCATCACTGGGTTGTGTGTTGCCAGAGAATGTTTTGTTGTTGAATGCGAGTATATTGACATTGGAAATGTCTTTTTCCATGATGGACTGGGAGCGAGAGAAAAACAAAGAATGCGCCAGCTGCCTTTCCTTCCGGGCATACTGTGAAAACCAGCTAAGAGATCGGAGAGTTTCTGTATATTGCAATTTAGGCTGGTAACCTGTCACTACAGCAATATACCTACAAATCTATCTTAAATACCCCTTAAAACTTTGTCAAACGTGGCGGAAAGACCTTTGTTTAGGTCGTTTACGCTCTGCCTACTCCATTAGGGATAAAGGCGTGATTATATGTATGTATGTATGAAAAGTATTTACAACGTAAGCTACGGTTTCATGAAAATGTACCATCCCCTTTTATTTCGGAGATGTGTGAAGGTCTGATATTCGAAAAGGCACAAAAAGACGCATATTCACGAGAGCTGCAAAGCGCAATAAGTATCGAGAGATTTTTTTTTTTGGAAAATAATTAAAACAATGAGAAAATCATCTCTGCACAATTTAGTTTGCTACAATTTGAACCTAAAACAAAGACGATTTAAGTGTTTCGGTTTGCCCTGTAGTGTAACCTCCAAATATAGGGTGTAAGTGGAATAGCTTCCCGCAAACTGATAGGGGTTGCTTAGTTTGCGAAATTGAACAACTTTCAGTAAGGTTCCTTGTTATTTCCCTCCTACCATCGGCAATCTAGACGCACCGCAGGATACCATTCATACCTGGTTGATATTCCACCAATACGGACTAACTAAGCGCTTTCAAAACTCATTCTTAATGCGCACGGCAAAAGAGTGGAACTCACTACCCGCGTCTGTGTTTGCGAATGCATTCAACCCCCAACACTTCAAAGTTAGAGTGAACAGGCATCAATCGTCGACTCCATCTCAGTCGCTCCTGACCTAGACTGGAGTCAAAAGCAAACCCATTACGAATGAAAAAAATATGTATTCTCAGGAAATTAAATTATTACTATTTGTATTTCCCCATACAAAATTACCACTTAAGTCGGACAAATTTGTTCATTTAGTAGCATTTTTTTCAAATATCAAAATGTTATACGGCCATAATTTCCAAAAAAAAAAAGCTGAAACTTGGGGGAAACTTAATTCCAGACACAACTTTTTTTTAATTACATTTACGAGTTATTTTTTTTATAACTATGTCTGTAACTTTGACTTGCTGGTTACAGCAACACTGGTGCATTCTACTATCTCAGACTCCGTCAGTTTTCGCGCGATTTATTAGAGAGTAGCTGGCAAGAGAGATTTTTAAAGTGACGTCAGTGATAAAGTTGTTCAGTTTGAAGTAAATGATGTAGTTTCTCAAATATGATGTCTGCATAGTTTAAATTAAGTTCTTATCAATTCATAGAACTTACTTAAAGTTTCAAGAACTGGAGCAAGTAAGTTTGTCATGTATTTTAAGAATTCAGTTGTTTAGATCAGTGTATATGTCGTAGAATGATTTGATATTTCGAATCTTCGCAGAAATCCTAGGGCTATTACGAAAACACGGATGGTCAGACAATAGTGAAAACATTATCAATCATCATTTTCAATCTTCCATGCTGGACTGGGAGCGAGAGAAGAACTTGAGAATGTGCCAGCTGCATTTCTTCCCAGGCGAGCTGCAAAAACCAGCTAAGGGATCCGAGGGTTTCAGTATATTGCAATTTAGGCGATGGGCTGTCAGCCACCTGTCACTAAAGCATTAAACAAATCTATCTTAAATATTCCTCAAAACTTTGTCAGACGTGGCGGAACGACCTATGTTTCGGTCTTTTTCGCTCTGCCTACCCCATTAGGGATATAGGCGTGACTATATGTATGTATTTCATATAATCATTTTGTTAGTTTTATTCAATGGCGTCATCGTCTTAGTTGTGTTAAATTAATGTGTGAGTGAACTAAATATTCAATCATAGTTTATCCAAATCATAATAAACGTAGCAATATTGTTTATTTTGCGGTTGTTTATATTACAACAGTTATGCCAACACTATAGTCTTCCAAATTTGAAAAGTAAACAAACAAACACTATTTTATAGATCTAGAGCGTGAAAATGACTCAATGTTGAGTAACAAAATGAGTCTTCGTAAATGAAATGTTTATTATAATTATAAAATACTAGCGACCCACCCTGGCTTCGCACGGAATTCATCAATGTTTCTCTACTATATTATGCATGTATTATACAAATAAACCTTCCCCTTGAATTACTCTATCCATTAAAAGAAACCGCACCAAAATCCGTTGCGTAGTTTTAAAGATTTATGCATACATAGGGACAGAGAAAGCGACTTTGTTTTATACTATGTAGTGATGCATTCGAAATATTTTGATTTGTTTGAGAATCAATGGGCTCGATTCTAGATTTGCCTGCTGAAACTTAAATTAAAATCTATTTGTCAATTTCAGACTAAAAACATTGGAAAAGGACAGGAGATCTATTCTCTTCGGTTTTTGATTTATAATTGGTGGTTTCATGTTACTTTTATCCGCCATTTTAATTCCTCTCTCTTCCATGCTGGACTGGGAGCGAGAGAAAAGCATAGAATGTGCCAGCTACATTTCCTCCCGGGCATGCTGTAAAAACCAGCTAAGGGATTCGAGGGTTTCAGTATATTGCAATTTAGGCGATGGGCTGACAACCTGTCACTACAGCAATATACCTACAAATCTATCTTAAATAACCTTCAAAACTTTGTCAGACGTTGCGGAACGACCTCTGTTTAAGTCGTTTACGCTCGGCCTACCCCATTAGGGATAAACGCGTGATTATAGTATGTATGTATTATTTTGAAAGTTACGGATAGATTTTAATTTTAGTTTTAGCCGGTGGCATCTAGAATCGAGCCTATTGTTTATTTTCCAGTTGTTTATATTACAACCGTTATGCCAACACTATTGCAAACGATAGTCTTCCAAATTTGAAAAGTAAACAAATAAACACTATCTCATAGATATAGAGCGTGAAAATGACTCAATGTTGAGTAACAAAATGAGTCTTCGTAAACGAAATGTTTATTTATAAAATATGCATGAAATGTTTTGTTCTGTTTGTGCATCAATCTACAATGTAGTCTGTCTGCTAAATATAATATTTTGTGGCAAAGAAGATACAGTAAATTAATCTCCTTCGGTTGTTTTTACTGTCATAGTTTTTTGACATAGTTTTGCGTACCTCTTGTACTACACTTCCTAAAAATTTTATTAAGAGTAAGTAATTTCCATCACCCACTCTTAAAGTTTTCAGACCATCTATAGCCTCTGACATGGTTTGGGTAGTGATCATTATGTCCTAACCAAACTTTTTTATTATTATTAGAAAGACACTAGGCCCTGGTCAGGGATAACCGTGACAGACTCTACGATGGAGCGAGCTCACCCAGAAGATGCCTGTTATGGCACTGGCAATCTCAGGCAACGACAGAACACAGCATGCTGTTTGGCGCCGGACTCCGATGGTCGGGTGGGCGCCAGCCAGGCGGCCCCTTGCGGAGCCTACCTACCACTGCTTTGTTCGGATCGTTCAGTCAGTCTTATTCACAGGCAAGCCTGTGTTGCCGTTCCCAGGGTGGATGACTAGGATGTAGATGCCATCCCACTCCAAACTGGGGAAAACTTTCTGTTTCCCCTTGGGAATCGAACCCAGGTCAGCAGTAGTGGTTGGACCACTAGACCACAAAGGCAGTTAAAATTAACGGATGTTGGATACAATACTTGACTGCTTTACCTCCTACCCGATTTTAATGTTAAATTCGATAACGACCATAGAATACCATTATGTTGAACAATAGAAACACTAAACTAATAAGAATAATAACTGTTCACCAAAGAGATTATAATCATAAAAACAGAACACTAAATTGGTATTTAAAAATAATAAAATTCACCTTTTTCTGGGTTCCAAATTTAAATTTCCGCGAATTTATTTATCAGTCACTCGCGAACGCGTCTTTCCCGCGAGATTTTCGGCGCGACACTGACTTAGTTCATCGCTGCGTTTCGCTAGATTTGTGAAAGACGAAAATACGACATGATTATTAGACCAAAGAAAAAACTAGTCGGACGGCAGAGTAAATTAAATAGAGCATATGACAAATATCGCAGATCGAAAAGAAAACACTGCACAGAGACACAAACTTTACGGTTCGTTATTTGCTAGGTTTCTCTTTATAGCCACAAAGACACTGACATTCCCGTACATACACCATACGTCCAGCAAGTTCATTCTTTGATCCAAATAGGGCCTATAGTCCCCAAGTTAGATTGAACAGGCATCTTCTGGGTGAGCCAGTCGCTCACGACCTAGACCTTTTAAAAGCAGGATAAAACATGATATTTCTTCCACGCTGGACTGGGAGCGAAAGAAAAACATAGAATGTTCTAGCTGCATTTCCTCCCGGGCAAGCTGTAAAAACCAGCTAAGGGATTAGAGGGTTTCAGTATATTGCAATTTAGGCGATGGGCTGACAACGTGTCACTACAGCAATATACCTACAAATATATCCTAAACAACCCTCAAAACTTTGTCAGACGTGGCGGAACGACCTTTGTTTAGGTCGTTTACGCTCTGCATACCCCATTAGGGATAAAGGCGTGATTATATGTATATGTATGTATAAAACATGACAATGTAAAATAACCATTAGATAAGCACGTACAGGAAAATCTAAAGTATGTACAATTGTAAATGCCTAAAATCAACTGAAGATAAAATCATAATCTAAAAATAATAAAACTTTAGCGCTACTTTAAATTCACGTCCTCAAACTGGACCATTTATTATGAACTATTTTTGCAAAAGACATTTGAAATGAACTAGGGGCCAATCCGTAAGGTTAAGGTGACTTTTGTTTTATTCTTTTAAAGATTTATTATGTCTTTGTTGCTAGGTAGTATATATTTTAAGCTTTTAAATGCCTTATTTTATAAGCAAAATCACGCTTTGGTCCATTGCAGAGTAGACAAATTATCTGCGACGTAGTAATTCTGCTTTTGCCAATATGACATACCTAAAATTGGTATCCTATTTATTGCCATAGCTTTTCTGTGTGAAATACTTTAGGTATTTATTATTATGTCTAGTATACATACTTAGTTCTTTCTTTTGACGACCCGTGCAGCCTAGTTGGCAGTGTACTTGCCTGCTACGCAGAGGGTCCCGGGTTCGATTCTCGGCCAGGGCAGACATTTGAATGATGAGTTTAAATGTCTGTTTCTGGGTCTGGGTGTTCTTTGTGGTTGTTTCTGTGTATGTCCATGGCACCCCGATACAGGAAATACTAGTGGGGACTATGAGTGTGATACATACATACATATAATCACGCCTTTATCCCTAATGGGGTAGGCAGAGCGTAAACAACCTAAACAAAGGTCGTTCCACCACGTCTGACAAAGTTTTGAGGGTTATTCAAGATGGATTTTTACGTATATTGCTGTAGTGACAGGTTGTCAGTCCATCGCCTAAATTGCAATATACTAAAACCCTCAGCTCCCTTAACTGGTTTTTACAGCATGCCCGGGAGGAAATGCAGCTGGCACATTCTATGTTTTTCTCTCGCTCCCAGTCCAGCATGGAAGAAATGAGTGAATGAGTGTGATGGTGTTTTGTTTTTTTGTTTTTTTGTTTGTTTTGCGTAATCTATAACGGCAGGGTAATTTCTTCAGCTTCCTTGCACATGGAATACGGACATTAAAATATACATAGGGACTCAAAATAAGTTATCCTTACGGAGTAGGCAGAGCGGCTATAATTTAAATAAATCGAAGTCATCCACTGCCTAAATTGTAAACAACACCACCTTCTTAATATAAATGCATACCTATCTAAATGTTCTTTACCACCGTATAAATTATTTAACGCAATTTTCTTGGATCCATGATATTTTATAGTGCAAATCACTACATAGTATAAAACAAAGTCGCTTTCCCTATATCCCCATGTATGCATAAATCTTTAAAACTACGCAACGGATTTAGATGCGGTTTTAATGGATAGAGTGATTCAAGATGAAGGTTTATATGTATAATACATGCATAATATAGTAGAGAAACACTGATAATTTCCGTGCGAAGCCGGGGTGGGTCGCTAGTGCACTAATAAATGTCTCTTATAATGCAGTTGTTCACTATAAAATATCCTGCATCAAGTATGAATAGCATTTAAGCTGTCACTCATAAGCATTGATTATAAATACGGCCCTATTTATAATCAATGCTTATGAGTGACAGCGAGTTTGACTTCGTATCAGAAATGTCATTTCAGTATAAACTGAACTGTCAAATCTATACTTAATATTGCTCTCAAGTTTGAGATCGCTTCATAATTACGAGCCTTAATAAGGGCACTAACGTACACTATTAAATATTTTGGATCAAATATAAACAGCATTTCTAAAGTCTTTTATAAGAACATTTACACTTTATAATAGCATTTAAACATACTCTTATAATAGTCTCTATAAATGCTATTCATACTTGTTACAGAATATTTTATTGTGTAAATCACTACATAGTATAAAACAAAGTTGCTTTCTCTGTCCCTATATCCCTATGTATGCTTAGATCTTTAAAACTACGCAACGGATTTTGATGCGGTTTCTTTTTATGGAAAGAGTGATTTAAGAGGAAGGTTTATATGTATAATACATGCATAATATAGTAGAGAAACACGGATAATTTCCGTGCGAAGCCGGGGCGGGTCGCCAGTGTTTTTATAAAAGTTTATATAAATCCTATTTGTAATTGATACAAGATATTATAAAGTGTATTATTAGGTAATAGTGTCTATAAATGCTTTTTTTTCTTATAAAAGTATTTATATCTAAATACTATTTCTTCCATGCTGGACTGGGAGAGATAGAAAAACATAGAATGTTCCAGCTGCCCTTCCTCCCGGGAATGCTGTAGAAGTCAGCAAATGGGTTCGATTCGAGGGTTACAGTGTATTGTAATTTAGGCGATGGGCTGACAACCTGTCACTATAGCAATACACATTACAATCTAAAATTGCCCTCAATTTTTGTCAGACGTGGCGAAAGCGCCTTTTACGAGACGTTTGACGCTCTGCCTACCCCGTAAGGGATAGAGGCGTGATTTTATGTATGTATGTATGTATGTACTATTTATAATGGTTCAAGATATTATCAAGTGTAAGACATCCAAAAGCGAATACTTCCTAAACATAAGTGATTGATACCACTGCATTCATACATGAAGTCACGTCTTTATCCCTTACGGGGTAGGCAGAGCGTAAAACGCCCCGAAAAAGCGCCTTCGCCACGTCTGTCAAAATGTGAGGATTTTTTTTGATTGTAATGTGTATCGCTGTAGTGACAGGTTGTCAGCACATTGACTAAATTACAATACACCGTCAGACCCCTTAGGTGGTTTATACAGCATGCTCGGGAGGAGATGCAGCTGGCACATTCTATGTTTTTCTATCGCTCTAAGTCCACCCATTCCAGTATTCCATTGGTACTATATACGAGTAAAGTCCGAGAGTCTAATTTTGATCTAAATGCATCAACACACAAACGCAATTAAAGTCTATCTGGTTAAGATCAAATACTGAACGAAGATTAGATGTGGTTTGATCTAGACTTTATCTTCTCGAGCAGCAAATTCTACATACATACATACATGTAATCACGCCTTTATAACTAATGGGGTAGGCAGAGCGGGAACGACCTAAACAAAGATTGTTCTGCCGCGTTTGACAAAGTTTTGAGGGTTATGTAAGATAGATTTATAGGTGTATTGCTTTAGTGACAGGTTGTCAGACCATCGCCTAAATTTCAATACAATGAAACCCTCGGATCCCTTAGCTGGTTTTTACAGCATGCTCGGGAGGAAATGCAGCTGGCACTTTCTATGTATTTTTTTGCTCCCAGGCCAGCATGGAAGAAATAAATAAAGTAATAATTAAAACGCCCTACAACGTATTCCATACTGGACTGAGAGTGCGAGAGAAACATAGAATGTGCCAGCTGCATTTCCTCCCAAACATGCTGTAAAAACCAGCTAAGGGATCCGAGGGTTTCATTGTATTGAAATTTAGGCGATGGTCTGACAACCTGTCACTAAAGCAATACACCCGAGGGTTTCGGTATATTTTGATTTAGTCGATGGGCTGACAACCTGTCACTACAGCAATATACCTACAAACCTGTATTATAGAACCCTCGAAACTTGTCAGACGTGGCGGAACGACCTTTATTTAGGTAGTTTACACTCTGCCTAACCCGTTAGGGACAAAGGCGTGATTATATGTATATATGTGTAGGATCTAGCTCAGGAGGCCTAGTACCAGTATCAGACATCAGGGTGGGCAGATTGGGTGCAGGAAATGAGAAATTCAAGTACAATCACAGGATCACTTTATTTTGAGTAAGTACAGAGTTAACTTTCACTAGCGACGGTAAGTACGCGATGACAGTTCCTTGAGCGTGTGCTCGTAACAGATGCCTTCTTTTGAATGCCCTGCCAAGATTTTCCCGAGCCCCGCCAAGACTCTGTCGTAGCGCGCGATCGGGTGACGTGACACGTCCAGCTTCATGATTGGTTCGCTGGTAGTTCTTCAAGCCACCGCCGAGGGCGCACCTGCGCACTATTCCGCTGTTAACGGAAGTATCAGCATGATGTCCGTGCTCATGACTATGCTCGTCTCCGACACGGCCATCCTGCTGTGACCACGTCCTCGTGGTTATTCTGTAACAATAGAAAATACAGCACAGTATGTCGTTCGGCTATTCTGACATAATAAAAGGAATCGTTTCCTACTTTCAAAAATAAATTCCAAAATAAATTTGATCTTTACTCTACATTCTAAACTATTTACAACATGAATTTACAACTTTACTGGGATCAATTTACAGCTCTATAAAATTTATTTACAATGTTCTACTGTGAAGACGTATTTACACCAAACAATCATTGTCAGCAAAATAAATTCCAGAGGCATCAAAAATTAATCAAATTATCTTACAATGATCCATTACATTTCGTCCTTATCTGGTTAATCAAATATTATGCACGCACGTCCAGTCCAGGACCGTGCCGAGCCACACATGGACTCTATGGTCTATGATAAGACTCGACCTCCTTCTAGTCTTACCCGCGGGCCGCGTACCCACGGACTACTGTGTGAAACACAGTAGATACCGACTTCTATCGAGCTACGACTACGGAATAAGCACTAGCATGGTCAAAAATCAATCTTTTAGTTACTTAAACCAGATAGGACTACTCTACGTTTATTTAGAAATTTTCTAAAACAACTTGTGCCTCTGGCATTTTTCGCAATCTATCATGTGCATACTTGTATCGGCGTTTACTATTTAACGCTTGCAAAAGATACCTATCCCCGTCTAATAGCTCTACTATCTGGAAAGGTCCTTTGAACTTAGGATCTAATTTTGTTTGATTTCGTTCTTCGTTCTCTATCAAAACAAAGTCACCATTTGAAAACTTGTTTAGCTTTGCCTTCGTCCTATCAAATCGTTCTTTATTATACTGTGCACTTTTCTCAATATTTACAGACGCTTCAGTTCTTATTTCGGTAAGATCAATTGATGATTCAACATCTTCCGCCATAAGGTCTAGTGGACGCGCTAGCTTGCCTATCATAAGTTCAAGAGGGCTAGCTTGAGTTACGCGATTTTTCGTACAATTGAGAGCTAATTGCACCTCGCCTAAAGAATCCTGCCACGATTTTTCATCATTCAACTCTACCGCTGTGAGCATCGCCTTAAGAACCGACATCACTCTCTCTACCTGTCCGTTAGCTCGAGACGAACCTGTTGCTATAAGATGCAGCTCTATATTCTTACTCTCGCAGAATTCTCTAAACTCCTTACTTGCAAAGTTACGACCCTGATCCGCTATAATGCGGGCTGGAGAACCAAATAGAGCAACACTATTCTTGACAGCCTGAATACTACTTACCGTATCTATTTTAGAAGTGTGAGAAAGTAAAACATATTTCGTAAACGCGTCAATGATCACAAAAGCATACTCTTTTGTATCATTTTTGCCGCTTAGCTTTCCCGTGATATCAATATGCACGGTGTGCCATGGAACTGTTACCTTGGGTATAGGGTGTAGCTCTGCCTGTTGTTTTCCAGAGTGTGATTTGGCCACCTTGCAGGTCACGCAGTTATCTACAAACTTACGCACGAATCGTGACATACCTTCAAACCAGTAGTAGTCATACAACTTGTCGAGAGTTTTCTCCCAACCAAGATGCACGAGTGACTCGTGAACGTTGTTTACGACTGACCATCGCATAGCTCGTGGCACTATTGGAATGCATTTAGTTTTACTCTTGCGCTGAACTTTTCTGTGAAGCAATCCTTTACGTACCTCATACGTTCTAGCTACATCGTCGGTGAGTTTCCCTTCACTGATATCAGTTTTGATCTTTTGAATCTCTTCGTCCCGTTGTTGCTCAGCAAGGAGCCAATTGTCGGACAGATGAGCGATATCAACGCGCTTCTGGTCGACTCTCACTGTAGAGTCCCTTATAGCCGGCAGAGGGTTGCGAGATAGGAAGTCAGCATGTGACATGTACTTACCAGGTCGATAGATCACGTCAAAATCAAACGATTGCAAGAAAGCCCACCATCTCTGGACTCTTGGGGCAAGGTCTACCTTTTTATAAGCCGACTTCAGCGAGTTGCAGTCTGTGACAACAGTAAACTTCCGTCCGTGTAGATATTGTCGAAAGTGTTTGATAGAGTTTACTACAGCAAGTGTCTCCAGTTCATACGAATGATATCGTGACTCGGCTGGAGACGTGCGCTTGCTGTAGTAGGCCACTACATAACGTTTGTTATCAACTACCTGCATTAAAATACCACCGTAACCTTCTGTGCTTGCATCAGTGTGAAGCTCGACTGGATACTGGGGATCGAAGATCATGAGAACAGGTTCGCTAGTAAGTATTGTGATTACCTTTTGTCTTATCTCCTCGTGCTTTGCTGTCCAGTTGAATGGAGACTTGCTTGACGTGAGTCTGTGAAGGGGGCTCATAAGGCTGGCGAAGTTAGGCACAAACTGGCGAAAATATGATGCTAGACCTATGAACTGCCTAAGCTGCGAAACAGTGTTAGGTTGTGGAAGCGATGACAATGCTTCGATCTTACGCTTGTTGGGTTTAACCTTTCCAGCCTCGACTTCATATCCTAAGAACTCAATACGAGTCTTTAAAAAAGAGCATTTTTTCACATTTAGGGAGAACCCAGCTTGCGTAAGTTTTTCAAGAACAACCTTAAGCCTTTCTAAACCCTCTTCTACGCTTTTTGACATTATTAAAACGTCATCAACATATACCACGACGTAGGTATATACTAGCTCACCTAAAGCCTTTACAATTGCTCTTTGGAAGACTGAGACAGCACTACGTAAGCCAAAAGGCATGGTCAAAAATTCGTACTGACCCTCTGCTGTAATAAAAGCTGTACGCTCGATTGACTCTGCATTGACAGGAATTAAATGGAAACCACTTGCACAATTTAATTTTGTAAAATAGTTGGCACCATGAAGTCGCGTAATCTGATCAGATATTAAAGGTAATGGATACCTATCAGGTACTGTGTTTCTATTTAACTCCCTATAGTCAATACACATCCTATAAGATCCATCATGTTTTTTTACTAAGAGGGCTGGACTGGCAAACGGCGAGAAACTAGGCCTAATTATGTTTGCCGCTAAAAGCTCATTAACTCTGTCACGTAAAACTTTACGTTCTTCCTCAGAAAATCTGTACGGGGCCCTTTGTACAGTGCGATTTGGGTCGAGCAACCTGATTTGCAGTTCACCGGTCGTAACACGCGTAGTAGGCATACCTGATATAAAATAGTTCGAATACTGGTTCATAATATCGAAAATTTTCACCCTATCATCAAAACTGACGTCAGTATCGATTGCCGACATATCAAGTTGCAAATTATCTACCTTGACGGTATTTACAAAACGTTTACGCACTAAATGAAACTCCGTGTCCGTCATGTACATTGAAAAACGTCTCAGAATTTCGCGGCCTATTATGATGTCATTAAGTAAACACGAGTCAGGCAAAACGTGAAACAAGATTTCAATCGGGTAATTATCAATTACCGTTTGACACAATAACTGTTCCGTACAGAAAATACTAGATTGACCTATTCCGGTTAACATCACAACGTCATTTAATGTTTCCCCATTAAATTTTGAAGCTACTTGTTCTTTTATCAAAGAACATTCGGAACCAGAATCAAAGTGACATAAATACGACTCACCGTTATGATTTAAGGTCCCACGCGGTGGGTCGGCCACACATAGGTTGACGTGGCGCACGGTATGCCCCGCTGACGGAGCTGTAGCCGCCGCACCGGCCCCGCTGCCCGCGCCGCCGCCGCGCTGACAACGACTCGCGATGTGGCCCGGTTCGCCGCATTTGTAGCAAACAATGGTCCTCGCTGGAGATTGCCGGCTTGATGACGATGCCGCTGAAGTGTTATTGAATGTTGACGATTGTTTAGGTTTCACGTGCTGATCTTTTCCTTTCGAGCGGCATTCATAGTGCCGGTGTCCAGTCTTGCCACAATGGTAACATTTCATGTAAGTGGGCGCAATTTTGGGGCGTTTCATGTCTGTTGATTCAGTTTGTGACGAATCTAGTTTTCTTTTGAACGAAAACGCCTGCAGTTCTTGTTGCAAACGGTGGCGCGATGCTATATCCGTAGTAAACGCCAGGCGCTGTAGTCTTCGATCATGTTGAGCGATGTGAGCCAGTACCACAGAAACGGCGATTTGCTCTTTTGATACGTCTTTCCATTGATTCATTAATAATGAAATAAGTCGACTTGCATATGCAGCCAGCGATTCATTATCATTAGGTTTGCCACTAATTAGGTTAATGAGGGTACCTGTGTTAGTTTCGGCACTGCTAAATCGAACGGTAAAAAGTTGCTTGAAGTCTGACCATGTCATGCCGTTGTAAGCCACTTGTGACAGCCATGTTGAAGCAGAGTTTTTGAGCGCCTTGCTGAGAGCGACGACTAGACTGCTGCCTTCCAGGGGGTGATCGGCGAGACATATTTCGACGGTTGCACACCATGACCTCGCGTCTGCTTGAGGGTCGTCCGGGGAAAATTGAGGTAGACTGAAGCTGGTGTTTTGGGTGCTGCTGGGTGGTTTAAGCACCTCAATCAATGCTCGCATCTGCTGATTTTGTATCTCGAAGAAATGCAGCCATTCTTGATTTCCGGCCGCCGACGACGTTTCACGATGTGATTTCTCATTTTCCCGCTCAGACCCCACTTCTGATGTAGGATCTAGCTCAGGAGGCCTAGTACCAGTATCAGACATCAGGGTGGGCAGATTGGGTGCAGGAAATGAGAAATTCAAGTACAATCACAGGATCACTTTAATTTGAGTAAGTACAGAGTTAACTTTCACTAGCGACGGTAAGTACGCGATGACAGTTCCTTGAGCGTGTGCTCGTAACAGATGCCTTCTTTTGAATGCCCTGCCAAGATTTTCCCGAGCCCCGCCAAGACTCTGTCGTAGCGCGCGATCGGGTGACGTGACACGTCCAGCTTCATGATTGGTTCGCTGGTAGTTCTTCAAGCCACCGCCGAGGGCGCACCTGCGCACTATTCCGCTGTTAACGGAAGTATCAGCATGATGTCCGTGCTCATGACTATGCTCGTCTCCGACATATGTATAAAAAGTCACCCTTTATGAATGCCCACAGCGATCTATTTCTGCCAGGTCCCGCTCCTACCAGTGCGGATGACGTCATGCGGGGATCGTAAACATTCGTGCTGTTTCCAGGAATATTCGGTTTATAGCTTGAAGATTTATAGGTTTTATGGCTACAGTATCCATCTAATGATATGTTTTAAATATCGCAAAAAATAGAATCTACCTAACATATTCTAAAAAAAACTTGACTGGTCTATATGTCGCAGGAAAATTACGAAACCAGGGATTTCGCAAAATCCCGTAAGAAGACATAATCGATTGATCACTACGGCTTCTTACTGAAAATGTTCAAATATTTGTAGTTTTTAAGAAAATTGTTGAACCAAATTGTAAATTATCTAAATAATAGAAGAAAAAAACATTTGAATGATAAAAAAAACTTATTGTTTTTTTAAGTTTTTGTCAAAAGAAACATATTCGGACCATTTAATTTCTCATTTTTTCATATGAATCCTAGATTAGGTCAGAGTTTACAAGCCGCCAATGCTCAGCACTGGCCTCTGACATGGCTTAACGACTAATATCTACTGTATTAAACGATATTAACCGGGACCAACGGCTTAACGTGCTTTCCGAAGCACGGTAAAAGCGCCAAATAATCGCACATATGAAAGTCGAAAACCGAAAAACACATTGGTACGTGGTTGGATTCGAAACACGACCTCCCGCTCAGGAGGCAGCGGCCCTATCCACTACACCATCAGGCTCTAGTAAGTATATAGTAACAACTAGCGACCCGCCCCGGCTTCGCCCAAAAAAATATCAGTGTTTCTCTACCTTATTATGCATGTATCATACATATAAACCTTTCTCTTGAATCACTCTATCCATTAAAAGAAACCGCATCAAAATCCGCTGCGTAGTTTTAAAGATCATACATAGGGATATAGGGACAGAGAAAGCGAGTTTGTTTTATACTATGTAGTAAAGTAATAAAACATGCAGAATGTCTGATGCCCACCACACCCCTGGATCAATAGCAGAAGGTCGCTATGACGTATACTGAAGGACAACTAATAACCCTCTGAATAAGTGTTGTGTAGCAGTGGGCTCGATTGTAGATTCCACCAGCTAAAACTAAAATTTAGCTGGGCTGACAACCTATCACTACAGCAATATACGTATAAATCTATCTTAAAAAGCCCTTAAAACTTTGTCAAACGTGGCGAAACGACCTTTGGTCGTTTACGCTCTGCCTACCCCATTAGGGATAAAGGCGTGATTATATGTATGTATGTATGTATGTATAACATAAAAATACGTTGTTGCACGTAAGAACACAAATCATACAACACAACAGATAACAACAAAAACCAGAACAACATAGGCGGCCTTATTGCTAAGGTAGCAATTTCTTCCAGGCAACCTTTGGGTGATAGAAAAATGCGTAGCGGTAAGCAATCAAACTCACTATTTACCAAGGTCTTTCTGCATATTCACGGTTGAATGAATTTAAACAATCAAAGAGAAGGACGAAATATGAAAGGACAGTTACGAATATTTAGTGCCAAAAGACTGAATGATTCAGCCTGCATTGTCCTAATCAAACTAGGGATAGTATCTCAAGACCGGATAATCCGTTATCAAACTACCTACCCCCAGGCTATGTTCTTTTATCATACATACATACATATAATCACGCCTTTATCCCTAATGGGGTAGGCAGAGCGTAAACGACCAAAACAAATGTCGTTCCGCCACGTCTGACATAGTTTTGAGGGTTATTCCAGATGGATTTGTAAGTATATCGCTGTAGTGACAGGTTGTCAGCCCATCGCCTAAATTGCAATATACTGAAACCCTCAGATCCCTTAGCTGGTTCTTACAGCATGCCCGGGAAGAAATGCAGCTGGCACATTCTATGTTTTTCTCTCGCTCCCAGTCCAGCTTGGAAGTAGTAGTTCTTTTATCGATAGTCGATAATGTGTCTGATATCACTACCCTACACAATAAGGGGTGAATTTGGGTTATCGTCGGCTATCAAGACCAATTCAGTAATGGAATAGAAGAATAGATAAACCTAACCTTTATTCCATGCTGGACTGGGAGCGAGAGAAAAACATAGATTATGCTAGCTGCATTTCCTCCCGGGCATGTTGTAAAACCCAGCTAAGGGATCCGATGGGTTTCAACCTGTCACTACAGCAATATACCTAGAAATCCATCTTAAATATCCCTTAAAACTTTGTCATGCTGTTGAAGTCAGCAAAAGGGACTCGAGGGTTATAGTGTATTGTAATTTAGGCGATGGACTGACAACCTGTCACTAAAGCAATACATATTACAATCTAAAATTGCCCTCAATTTTTGTCAGACGTGGCGAAAGCGCCTTTTACGAGGCGTTTAACGCTCTGCCTACCCCGTAAGGGATAAAGGCGTGATTTATGTATGTACGTAAAACTTTGTCAGACGTGGCAGAACGACCTTTGATTAGGTCGTTGACGCTCTGTCTCGCTCATTAGGGATATAGGTGCGATAGTATATTATATGTATATGCAAATTCTTTCTGAGTTATCTATCGGCGTGGGCTGGGCGCATGGGGTGCAAGTGCAAGAGAGACGCACGGTTTCCTTTGTTAAGGGTTTTTTTTTTTTTTCTTTTTAAATATATATAGGCGAGCATTTGTCCGCCATCTCACCTGGTGGAAAGTGACGATGCTATTCACTCTCGCCTTGAAAAGGCCCAGGTTATATTGTTCCGGAAACAGATCCACCGGCAGGGAATTCCACTCCTTAGCCGTTCGCATTAAGAATGTGGAAGCGAACCGCTTCGTGCAAATTTGTGGTATATCCACGACATAAGGGTGGAACCCCTGTCCACGCCTCGTGCTCCGGAGATGGAAAGGGGAGGGGGGTATAAGGTCATGAAGTGCTAACGCGCACTCCCCGAAATGTATCCTGTAAAATACCGACATGCACGCCACTCTGCGACGGTGCTCAAGGTTCTGTAGTTTTGCCTCAACCAGTGCTGAGTCTCCAATGAGCTTCTTAAGCTCATTTGGAAGCACGTTTGGATTAACCAGCGCAGGAACTTGGAGTAAACAAGTTGTTGTTGATCAATTAGATTGACTTGCGTTTGCGAACCATTCTCCCACTCAAATTATATTTTATTGTTATAAGTTTATAACGCAAAATTATTTTAATTTTATTTATTATTTTAAGTATGTGTCGTATTTAAAAAAATAGTGTTCACTTTTTAGAAAATATGAACATGTTATGTTGTTTTTAAGTTAGTTAAGTTTTTTGTTCTGATTTTTTTTAGATTAAGGAGGAATGTGCCAAGACAAACCTTTTTAAGGTTTATTGGTACTAAGAATTTGATGTCTGTAGAATCTTTTATATGTGAAATAAAATAAATAATAATAAATTAATGTATACATGTAGTAAATACCGTTGTATATTAACTCCAACACGCAATATGGGACTTATCTTTCAAGAGTTCGCTATGAAACACTCCATATACTACATTAACATGCCACTTGAAGGGCCCTGATGGATTCCTGTTTATTTAAACTCAATAGTAGTTTTATACATATACATAAATAATGGCTGGATAGTTCTCCTTGCCGGAAATGATTTGACGGAATTTATTATCACTTTTACAAAAAAACTATTTTTTTTTTACAAATATAATTAAGTGACCCACATCCAAATAGCTATATATTATTAACATTTAAAAGCTTGAAGCTGTAAAATTATTCTCATGTCATGTTTATCAATATTTTATCCTGAAACATACTCGTGTCATTTTCGTCAATTAGTTAAACTACCCGCCTATATCCACAGAGTATCGATTGATATGTTGCAGGATTATGATAAAATCGGGGTTCTGATAAAAAAACAAGCAATTTGATTTTGATCAAGTCCGTGATTTGACACAGACTTTTAAACCTAATGACCATAATACAGAGAAAAGTCTCGGACTTTGTCAAAGACAGGTTTTGGATAAAAAAAACTAGTATTTGTCAAAGTCCGGGTTGGTTTTTTGGTTTTTCTCGTACTGGCAGAGGGAGACGACGTAGTGTTCCTCGCTACGCCTGCGTAGAGCATATAAGGTGACGCATGTGTGTTATAGACAATGCAAAAAGCATTGACAGCGTGTTGAGCGCAACATTACGCGCAGTAAGTGACGCCTGTGTGTTGCTGCATTTATGCTGGACTGACAATAATAAAAATGAATTCTTCTTCTGTCGAGTGGGTATCAAGTCTATCGACCCGATGAACACTGGTGTCAGAGTTTTTAAACCGCCTAGTAGTACAACTATCAGGCCTCTGACAAGGTTTGAGTAACGACCACTATCAAAGACAGCGACCGGGACCGACGGCTAAACGTGCCCTCCGAAGCACGAAATCTTTTTCTTTTTCGGACAATATGGTGATTCAGCCTGCAATGTCCTAACCAAATTGGGGAAAAAATCACAACGTGATAAATTCTCAAATATCAACTTTGTGTTTCCCCCCTGGGAATCGAACCCAGGACCTCCGGATCAGGAGTCCATGGCACTAGCCACTAGACCACGGAGGCAGTTACAAATGAATGCTTCGGCTATTTCTCTTCTTAGGAATATGTATGTGTACTAAGAAAAGGGAGCTAGTATTTAATTTAGGCGATGGGCTGACAGATTACTCATTACTACAGCGACACATTATCTCCCTAGTATTATCCCATATCTCACTCGGTGTACCTTATCAATAACTAGCGACCCGCCCCGGCTTCGCACGGAAATTGTCAGTGTTTCCCTACTATATTATGCATGTATTTTCATATAAACTTCTCTTGAATCACTCCATCCATTAAAAGAAACCGCATTAAAATCCGTTGCGTAGTTTTAAAGATTTATGCATACATAGAGATATAGGTACAGAGAAAGCGACTTTGTTTTATACTATGTAGTGATTATGGTATTAAACGAGGGTACTGGTTTTTAAACAGAGCGACTGCCATCTGATCTCCGCATCCTAGAAGCGATACCAGATCCAATCCTAGATGAGGCCAGAGTTTTAAAAGAAAGTCAATGCTTAGCACTAGCCTCTGACATGGGTTAACGACTAATATCTACGGTATTAAACGATATTAATCGGGACCAACGGCTTAATGTGCCTTCCGAACCACAAAAAAAGAGCCGAATAATACTATATCTTCTTACTTGTCAGACAATCAGATGATGCATTGTCCTAATCAGACAAACGACTAAATTGCGAATCTTCCATGCTGCACTGAGAACGAGAGGAAAACAATAGAATGTGCCAGCTGCATTTCCTCCCGGGCGTGCTGAAAAAAATAGCTCAAGGATCCGAGGGTTTCACAACTTATATATTGCAATTTAGGCGATGAGCTGACAACGTGTCACTACAGCAATATACCTACAAATCTATCTTAAAGTACCCTCAACACTTTGTCAGACGTGGCGGAGCAACCTTTGTTTAGGTCGTTTACGCTCTGCTTACACCATTAGGGATAAAGGCGTGACTATGTGTATGTATGTATGACTAAATTGTGACTGTTTGTTTGTTCGCAGGACGCTCGCACGAAGGGAATGACGCACCCGGCGTTCGCCAACGCGGGAAAACAGGCCGGCATTGAGATTTGGAGAATTGAAGTAAGTATATATACGTATCATCTCCCGAGCCTAATCCCGTATCTCACGGGGTCGGCTACTAAATCTAGGGGATTGAATGAGGGTACTGGTATTTACACAGAGCGACTGCCATATGACCTCCGCAACCCAGAAGGGAAACCAGACCCAGTCCTAGATTAGGACAGAGTTTTCAAGCCGCCAATGCTTAGCACTGGCTTCTGACATGGCTTAACGACTAATATCTACGGTTTTAAACGATATTAACCGGGACCAACGGCTTATCGTGCCTTCCGAAGCATGGAAGTAAGTATATATACGTATATATGTTTGTAATTAACAATTAAAATACAACGTTTAACAGGAAGGGTATATGCATCGAGAAATGTGTGAATCTACACATGAAACTGAACGACTTTCCCTAAGGAACATGGGTCGAAATACGAAAAAAGAAATTTGACTTCCCATACCAAAATACGTCTTCTTCCATGCTGGACTGGGAGAGATAGAAAAACATAGAATGTTTCAGCTGCCCTTCCTCCCGGGCATGCTGTAGAAGTCAGCAAAAGGGACTCGAGGGTTACAGTGTATTGTAATTTAGGCGATGGCCTGCAACCTGTCACTATAGCAATACACATTACAATCTAAAATTGCCCTCAATTTTTGTCAGACGTGGCGAAAGCGCCTTTTACGAGGAGTTTGATGCTCTGCCTACCCCGTAAAGGATAAAGGCGTGATTTTATGTATGTATGTATGTACCAAAATACGCTATCAGATGATGCATTTTGTATGGAAGGTTTTTTTTGTGTCGTTGTTCGACCTATGTTCCTTAGGTTGTTAAGTTTCACATTTCTAGATGCATGTACCCTTTCTGGTACATGTTTTATATGAATTGTTAATTACAAACATTTTTTTTTTAACTAGTCTTATTCGGATATCAATTAAGACAAAACGAATATCACCAACGACAAGATATTTCGTAAAAATACAGACTATATCCAGTAAGATTTGATATTTGTTTCACCATTGTCTAATTATCTGTGTTTTCAAAAAAATCCTAGGAATTTCGTGAAGATTCGAATTATCAAATAATCCTGCGACATATGTATAGTTCGCATTAACAACGTGTTTTGCGGCCCATAAACTGATTTTTCTTTGCAACTTTGTAGTAGTTCAAGTTTCGGAGCCGCAGACGATAAATCTTTTTACAAACATATGTTTGCGGTTGATTTTCTTTAATGTTTTAAAGCAAAAACAGGTTATAGGCCGCAAAACAAGTTGGTATTATTTAGGTTGTTATAACAACTTTTTTTGCGCCTGCAAATCATACGAAATTATATTACATTTATATGTATAACAAATACCTACCTAGTTTAAATCTAGCCCTAATCCCACAATTTGATTGCTGATTGGAAGTCATAACTTCCTCTGTTTCTACGGGTTATTTCTGAAATAGATTTAACACATACATTTCAAAGTGTTTTGAAAACAGTAGGTATTATTGGAGGTAGTAGGTACATATTACTTGAGAGGTCGAAAATAAAGCAATGTCTTATCCCGTATCTCACGGGGTTGGCTACCTAATTGGATTGAACGAGGGTACTGGTTTTTACACATAGCGACTACCATCAGACCTCCGCAACCCAGAAGGGAAACCAGACCCAATCCTAGATTAGGACAGAGTTTTCAAGCCGCCAATGCTTAGCACTGGCCTCTGACATGGCTCAACGACTAATATCTACGGTATTAAACGATGTTAACCGGGACCAACGGCTTACCTTGGTGCCTTCCGAAGCACGGAAAAAGCGCCGAAAAAACGTACATATGAAATTCAAAAAACGAAAAACATATTGGTACGTGGTGGGATTCGAACCACGACCTCCCGCTCACTACACCATCGGGCTCTCTCTGGTCGAGTAAATTTTGTGTGTACTTAAAAACTCCGTGTAGCGGTCGGTATCGGTAATTGTTATTATAGTAGTTTTGTTTAATTGCTGGCCGCAGCGGACTCGAGGTTCGAAATGAGTGAATGTACGGTTTGAATTCTTTAAATAATAAAGCCATTTCTAAACAATTTTAAAGTAATTGAGCATATTGGTCACAAGTCAAAAACACCCACGAAAAATTAAGCATATAAAAACGAAATAGTCCTACACCGTTCAAAAAGTTAGTATAAAATCATGGCCCTCATTTTTGCTTTGCCGTAATCGGGTAAAAATAAGCACATTACTTACCTAGGTCTAAGATGAATCACTATCAGAAAACAAAACCTGAATATTACAGCACAGCAGTGGAGAAGGGTCCATACAAGCCGATTCCCGTCGGCGTCCCTTTCAAGAATTCCACCATCCCCAAATCCGGAATTACGTCGAAATCATCATCATCTCCCTAGCCTTATCCTGTATTTCACGGGGTCGGCTACCTAATCTAGGGGATTGAACGAGGGTACTGGTTTTTACACAGAGCGACTGCCATCTGACCTCCGCAACCCAGAAGGGAAACCAGACCCAATCCTAGATTAGGTCAGAGTTTTCAAGCCGCCAATGCTTAGCACTGGCCTCTGAAATGGCTTAACGACTAATATCTACGGTATTAAACGATATTAACCGGGACCAACGGCTTAACGTGCCTTCCGAAGCACGGAAAAAGCGCCGAATAAACGTACATATGAAATTCGAAAACCGAAAAACATATTGGTACGTGGTGGGATTCGAACCACGACCTCCCGCTCAGGAGGCAGCCGCCCTATCCACTACACCATCGGGCTCTCTAAAAAAAAATAAATTACGAATTACGTCGAAATAAAGTAAATAAATGTTCATTTACTTGCTTTGGCTTACCCTTGATAAAATTTCGCGCCTCGCCACTGCAACACAGCTCTTAATTTTAATAAAGTCAGTAAAAAAAATTGTTCACTAGATACTACAGAGAGGCGCGATTCTTTGACTAAAACTGTTTAGCTAGTTTGTGTACACACATGACTAAATGATTCAGACACAGTTACATCATCAATTGCAAAGTTTTGATTTACATTGCTTGTTCACGGTGTTCTAAGAAATTAGTCCCTTTACCCAACTGCCTCCGTAGTCTAGTGGTCAGAGCCGATCCGGAGGTCCTGGGTTCGATTCCCAGGGGGAACACTAAGTTGATATTCGTCAATTGATCACTTTGTGAGATTTTCCCCAGTTTGGTGAGGCTGAATCACCTGTTTATCTGAAAAGTAAAAGGATTCCGTGCTTAAAAGGGCACGTTTAGCCGTCGGTCCCGGTCGCTGTCTTTGATAGAGGTCGTGTCAGATGCGTAATAGCTGTGCTAATAGGCGGTTTGAAAACTCTGACACCAGGGTTCTTCGGGTCGTTGTTCGACTCGAGAATCCACTCGCTAAGAAGAAGAAGAAGTCCCTTTTCAGCCAAGCTATTCTGAAATAAAAGTAGTCTGTACCATGTTGGAATACGCATTGGTACCAATGGTACCAACTATACTTACATACATATAATCACGCCTTTATCCCTAATAGGGTAAGCAGAGCGTAAACGATCAAAACAAGGGTACCAACTATGCAACTACGAATTACCAATAGTAAGTACCAATTCGTAGTTGCCAAAATCACGACTGTTAAGTATTAGTTATAAATAATAATACAAGTCTATACCTGTCATTTTCTGCCATGAGAGAACAGAAAGGGACGCCTATAATCTGCAAATCGCTAGTAATTTAATACCGTAGCATAGAATATATAATAGTACTACATACGGTAGGTAGGGCATCTTTTATACAATAAAGGCAATTAAGATATCAGTATTGCAAACATATAACAAAGAAATAGCTCTCTATTATTTTTAATTTTGGAACCTTAAGTGTTAATGCTCTTCAAAACTATAGAAACCAAAAATTTGCGCAGAAGGTATTCAAACCCACGACCTTTGACGTACCAACGTGCCGCTGCCCTAACCGCTGAGCCACCGCGCTTGGTTCAATTCAAACGTTCTAAGAACCAAGAATTTTCGCCGGAGTGATCGAATGCGCGGTGGCACGGTATGCCGAAGGTCATGTGTTCGAATCCCTCGTGCGCAAATTTTTAGTTTCTAGCTTTATTAAGAATTACCCGCAATGTATTGCATAGTGAGTACGCGATGTTACTTAGATAGATTAACGGTGGTGTGAACTGAATGGTTGAGTAGCTGATAACAGACATTCCTTATCAGGACTTGTTAAGGCATCAATTTGTATGCATTCCGCTTCATGTAATACAGAGTTTGAGTGTTCAGTATTCTTCCATGCTGGCCTGGGAGCGAGAGAAAAACATAGAATGTGCCAGCGGCATGCTGTAAAAACCAGCTAAGGGATCCGAGGGTTT
The DNA here is from genome assembly GCA_949820665.1 of Scrobipalpa costella. Lineage (NCBI taxonomy): Eukaryota > Metazoa > Arthropoda > Insecta > Lepidoptera > Gelechiidae > Scrobipalpa > Scrobipalpa costella. The sequence goes on along the minus strand of OX463322.1, from coordinate 7,239,821 downwards.
CAGTATATTGTAATTTAGGCGATGGACTGACAACCTGTCACTACAGCAATATACTTACAAATCTATCTTAAATAACCCTCAAAACTTTGTCAGACGTGGCGGAACGATCTTTGTTTGGGTCGTTTACGCTCTGCCTACCCCATTAGGGATAAAGGCGTGATTATATGTATGTATGTATGAGTTTTCAGTATAAATAAGTACCTAAGGCCCGTATTTATAATCAGCTCTCGAGTCTGACATGTAGTTTGAGTTCGCATCAAAAATGTAATTTTAGTACAAAACGATCTGTCAAATCCACACTTAACACTGCTCTCAATCATCAGATCGCTTTATAAATACGACTTTTAGTGCGCGCAAGGATGCGCTCAACTCGCTGTCAATGCTTTTTGTATTGCCTACAACACACATGCGTCACCTTACGCTCTACGCGCGCACTTCTGGCAGATGGATGCGCCGACGTAGAGTTTATCGCTACGCACGCGTAGACCGTAAGGTGACGCGTGTATTGTAAGCAATGCAAAAAGCATTGACAGCGTGTTGAGCGCAACTTTGCGCGCAGAATGTGACGCCTGTGTTGCTGCCCTTCACTACATAGTATAAAACAAAGTCGCTTTCTCTGTCCCTACATCCCTATGTATGCTTAGATCTTTAAAACTACGCAACGGATTTTGATGCGGTTTCTTTTAACAGATAGAGAGATTCAAGACAAAGGTTTATATGTATAACACATGCATAATATAGAAGAGAAACACTGATAATTTCCGTGCGAAGCCGGGGCGGGTCGCTAGTATGTCATATGTTAAGCACAATGGCCGACATCACTCATTAGCCGGGAAAGGGGTCATTTCGCGGATTGGCAAATGCCAACGCACAATTCCTGAAATGTCCTTTGGCAAATGAGCTTCGTAAACCAACCGTTCCGCCGACTGGCACACACCAAATGATCCCGCCAGTCCAGCTTATCGGAAATACAAGAAAATTCTCTTTTTTTGCACACATACATATAGTCTCGCCTTTATCCTGATGGATCACCCTAATGGGGTAGGCAGAGCGTAAACAGCATAAACAAAGTGCGACTGACATAGTTTTGAGGGCAATTTAAGATAGTTTTGTAGGTATATTGCTGTATTGACAGGTTGTCAGCCCATCGCCTAAATTACAATATACTGTAACCCTCGAATCCCTTTTACTGACTTCTACAGCATGCCCGGGAGGAAGGGAGCTGGAACATTTTATGTTTTCCTATCTCTCCCAGTCCAGCATGTCTCGCCTTTATCCTGATGATGATCCCTAATGGGGTAGGCAGAGCGTAAACAGCCTAAACAAAAAGCGTCTGACATAGTTTTGAGGGTTATCAAATATCAACTTTGTGTTTCCCCCTTGAGAATCGAACCCCGGACCTCCGGAGCGGGAGTCCATGGCACTAGCCACTAGACCACGGAGGCAGTTACATTAATTACATTAATTATGTGGGATGTGGTATTTTTACGTCACTGGGTCACTGTAGCGTGGTTTTTTCGTTTTTTTTGCTCGTGATTTATGAGCACGATAGTGAATCGACCAAGTTTGCGCATGAGTTGAGACGACAGAGCATAGAATCTATACAAAGTCTTAGGGTCGTATTTATAAAACGATCTGAAGATTGAGAGCAATCTTAAGTGTGGATTTGACAGATCATTTTGTTTTGAAATTACATTTCTGATACAAACTCAAACCCGCTGTCACTCTTGAGAGCTGATTATAATTACGGGCCTTAAATCAGTTGCATACTTTAACTTGGGTGTGTTTTATTACATACATACATACATATAATCACGCCTTTATCCCTAATGGGGTAGGCAGAGCGTAAACGACCTAAACAAAGGTCGTCCCGCCACGACTGACAAAGTTTTGAGGGTTATTTAAGACAGAATTCTAGGTATATTGCTGTATTGACAGGTTGTCAGCCCATCGCCTAAATTACAATATACTGTAACCCTCGAATCCCTTTTACTGACTTCTACAGCATGCCCGGGAGGAAGGGAGCTGGAACATTTTATGTTTTCCTATCTCTCCCAGTCCAGCATGTCTCGCCTTTATCCTGATGATGATCCCTAATGGGGTAGGCAGAGCGTAAACAGCCTAAACAAAAAGCGTCTGACATAGTTTTGAGGGTTATTTAAGATAGATTTGCAGCTTTTGTCAGCCCATCGCCTAAATTACAATATACTGAAACCCTCGGATCCCTTAGCTGGTTTTTACAGCATGCCCGGGAGGTAATGCAGATGGCACATTCTATGTTTTTCTCTCGCTCTCAGGCCAGCATGTAAGAATTTGAATTCTTTCAAAATTATGATAAACGATCAAAAGAAAGAGAATTTATAAATATTTACACACAGATGTCATTTTGATAAACCTGTATTTTGGGTTTGGCTTTGTGCCAGCCCACCACCCAAGATCAATAACTAGTTTTTCGTCTCGCGGCTTTACCCGAGAGGCATGTTGACTGGGTGGCTATAAAAATTGTAAACGTTTATACTCAAAACTGACGGCTAAAATAGTGTGGTAAAATATCCGCCAGCGAATTTAATGGACGGTAGCTTATCCGCAATAAAAGTCACTGAATTCTGGGTAATTTCATATTAATTTCTCGTGTTCCATCGACACGCTATGAAGATTTATTTTTTAAATGCACTATAAAATTTAATATATTCTAAACGTATATTCTATTCTAATAATCGAGTTAAAAATATTTATATTATTGATTTGAGTAATACAGTATTTAGCAAGGAGTGACGTCATAACTCGCTATTTTCATACAAAAGAAAGCAATTCTGACATTTCGTATAAAGTTGCTGATTTGACTAGTAGGAAGCTACCTAGATAATTTACTTACCTTTTTTTCTTTATTTATTAAACTAAAGGTAAGTACATTTTTATAACTTATATCTACTCGCCAAACTTAAAAGTTTGATGGCGAGATACGCCTGAATGTAATTTACCTATTTAGGCGTGAAAAGTAGCTTATTTAAATCTATAAAAATCAAAAGAATCTACTCGATTTTTATAAGTTTTCATCGTATTTTTTCAAACAGTCAAAATTACAAACATACGCTATTTTTTCTTTTGTGGTATAGGAAACATGTGGTCTGTATCAACACAACTAGATGTTAATTTTCTTAATTGTTTATTTAGTTGAGATTTATTATCTTTTGAAAGAAAATATGTTGTAATAGAAGCTGTCAACATTAATTAAGGTGGTTCTTCTTCTTCTGTCGAGTGGGTATCGAGTCTATCGACCCGATGAACCCTGGTGTCAGAGTGTTTTTTAAACCGCCTAGTAGCACAACTAACAGGCCTCTAACATGGTTTGAGTAACGACCACTATCAAAGACAGCGACCGGGACCGTCGGCTTAACGTGCCCTCCGAAGCACGAAATCTTTTTTTTTTTCGTGCAATCAGGTGATTCAGCCTGCAATGTCGTAACCAAACTAGGGAAAAATTCACAAAGTGATAAATTCTAAAATATCAACTTTGTGTTTCCCCCCTGGGAATCGAACCCAGGACCTCCGGATCGGGAGTCCATGGCACTAGCCACTAGACCACGGAGGCAGTTAACTAACTTAATTAAGGTGGTGATACTAGCCAAGTGACGCCCCAATTATAAAAAAAAACATAATTAATTAAAAACGCAGTGAATCGAAAAACCGGTCCAACAGAATTAAGTCATAGTAATTAAGATAATTTAGAACGTTATAAATTAGCGATTCATAGCTCGTTGTAGTAACAGGACCAAAAGTGGCCGTTGGTGGCCGTTATTCACAATTTTTCTTTCTGTTACTACAACGAACTATGAATCGCTAATTTATAAGGTTCCAAATTATCTTAATTTATATAATTTTCATTCTTTTGGACGGGTTTTAGATTCACTGCGTTTTTAATTAATTATGTATTTTTTGCCAAGGCGCCACTTGGCTTGCAATGTCACCTGAGTAACTATATCCTAGAATTTAAAGATTTGTTCTTGTTTTAGGACTTCGAACCTGTCCCAGTGCCAGCCAAGGACTACGGAAAGTTCTACAAAGGAGACTCTTACATAATACTCAAGGTAATTAATTAATCAGAATAAAAATTAGCGATAAAAGGAAAATATCATGAGAAGCAAGGGCGTTCTAATTCTAAATGCATACATATAGTCACGCTTTTATCCCTAATGGGGTAGGCAGAGCATAAACAAACTAAACAAAGGTTGTTTCGCCACGACACTGACAAAGTTTTGAGGGTTATTTTAAGATAGATTTGTAGCTATATTGTTGTAGTGACAGGTTATCGCTTAAATTGCAATATATTGAAACCCTCGGATCCCTTAGCTGGTTTTTACATCATACTCTGGAGGAAATGCAGCTGGCACATTCTATGTTTTTCTCTTGCTCCCAGTCCAGCATGGAAGTTATAATTCTAATGTAAGCTTAACAAATTCTTCCGGAACACAACTATTAAAAATTTTACTTACAACGATTCATCATCATCTCCCTAGCCTTATCCCGTATCTCACGGGGTGCGGCTACCTAATCTGGGTGATTGACTGTATTCTGACCTCCGTAACTCAGAAGGGAAACCAGACCCAAACCCAGATAAGCCTTTTTCCAGGTTAGTGCCCAGCTGTCAGAGTTTTCAAGCCGCCAATGCTTAGCACTGGCCTCTAGCATGGTTTAATGACTTATATCTACAATATACTATTCGAACGATTCATTTAGGGGTTTCCCTTATCAGTTAAAATATCATTACTAACTGAAAACGTAGTAATTCGAAAATCCGGTAAATCAAATCTAAGAATAGGTACTGACTGAAGTTGATTTTAAGCAATATTAATAATTCAGTGTACACGGCACTTACAGATAGCAAAAGTGCTTAATGTGACCGTTTTTTGCATATTTTCTGTAACTACAACAAACTATAAGTTGCAACTTTATGAGGTTCTAAATGACCTTCATTATTTTAACCTCAATCTGATCTACCGGATTTTAGATTGATTGTGTTTTCAGTTAATTATGATTTTTTGACTGCTGAGGGCGCCGCTTAACCCAGAAGATTTTCGATCAATACGTATTCATTCACGAAACAGCAGGGGGGAATAGAACAATACCCTCTTTCTTTTGATTTAAATTAGGTTATAAGAGAAGTTGCTGCCATGCATTCCTGGGAGCGAGAGAAAAACATAGAATGTGCCAGCTGTATTTCCTCCCAGGCATGCTGTAAAAACTAGCTAAGGGATCCGAGGGTTTCAGTATATTGTTATTTAGGCGATGGGCTGACAACCTGTCAGTACAGCAACAAACCTCCAAATATATATTAAATAAATAACCCTCAAAACTTTGTCAGACGCGGCGGAACGACCTTTGTTTAGGTTGTTTACGCTCTGCCTACCCCATTAGGGATAAAGGCGTGATTATATGGATGTATGTATGTAGAAAAGAAGTGTCAACTTTCGTATTTTATGTTTCGCTTCTCCCTCTTTCAGACAAATGCTGACAAGAAGAACAATCTGTCCTGGGATATCCACTATTGGATCGGATCTGAATCTTCGCAGGACGAATCTGGAGCAGCCGCCATTTTAACTGTCGGCCTTGATGACAAGTGAATATCCCAATCAAGCCCGTAATTATAAACAGCACATGAGACTGACAGCTTGAGATTGAGAGCCCAATGGTGTAGTGGATAGGGCCGCTGCCACCTGAGCGGGAGGTCGCGGTTCCCACCAAGTACCAATGTGTTTTTCCGTTTTTGAATTTCATATGTACGTTTATTCGGTACTTTTTCCGTGCTTCGGAAGGCACGTTAAGCCGTTGGTCCCGGTTAATATCGTTTAATACCGTAGATATTAGTCGTTAAGCCATATCAGTCTGAGTTTGAGTCTGTATCAGAAATGTAATTTCAGTACAAAAGGACCTGTCAAATGCATACTTAAAATTGCTCTCAATCTTGAGATCGCTTTGTAAATACGAGCTTTAGTTTACTTTTGAAATCTTCCGCGGAATGTTTATTGCTATATACCTTGCTTGGTTGTTGGACCTTCCTGCAGGGCTATGATGCGCACTGTACATATACATACATACATATAATCACGCCTTTATCCCAAATGGGGTAGGCAGAGCGTAAACGACCTAAACAAAGCTCGTTCCGCCACGTCTGACAAAGTTTTGAGGGTTATTTAAGATAGATTTATAGGTATATTGCTATAGTGACAGGTTGTCAGCCCATCGCCTAAATTGCAATATACTAAAACCCTCGATTCCCCTAGCTGGTTTATACAGCATGCCCGGGAGGAAATGCAGCTGGCACATACTATGTTTTTCTCTCGCTCCCAGTCCAGCATGGAAGTGTTTCTCTCGCTCCCAGTCCAGCATGGAAGTGTTTCTCTCGCTCCCAGTTCAGCATGGAAGTGTTTCTCTCGCTCCCAGTCCAGCATGGAAGTGTTTCTCTCGCTCCCAGTTCAGCATGGAAGTGTTTCTCTCGCTCCCAGTTCAGCATGGAAGTGTTTCTCTCGCTCCCAGTCCAGCATGGAAGTGTTTCTCTCGCTCCCAGTCCAGCATGGAAGTGTTTCTCTCGCTCCCAGTCCAGCATGGAAGTGTTTCTCTCGCTCCCAGTCCAGCATGGAAGTGTTTCTCTCGCTCCCAGTCCAGCATGGAAGTGTATCTCTCGCTCCCAGTCCAGCATGGAAGTGTATCTCTCGCTCCCAGTCCAGCATGGAAGTGTATCTCTCGCTCCCAGTCCAGCATGGAAGTGTTTCTCTCGCTCCCAGTCCAGCATGGAAGTGTTTCTCTCGCTCCCAGTCCAGCATGGAAGTGTTTCTCTCGCTCCCAGTCCAGCATGGAAGTGTTTCTCTCGCTCCCAGTCCAGCATGGAAGTGTTTCTCTCGCTCCCAGTCCAGCATGGAAGTGTTTCTCTCGCTCCCAGTCCAGCATGGAAGCGCACTGTAGACTTCGTTTTATCTTCACAATTATCTCTTTCGTTGCGCACTGCACAACGGAAAGTGGCCGGCATCTTCTTCCTAGCGAGTGGATTCCCCGATGAACCCTGGTGTCAGAGTATTGAAACCGCCTAGTACGAGTAGCACAGCTAATAGGCCTCTGGCATGGTTTGAGTAACGACCACTACGGAATCTTTTTTCTTTTCGGACAATCAGGTGATTCAGCCTGCAATGTCCTAACCAAACTGGAAAAAAACCTCACAAAGTGATAAATTGACAAATATCAACTTTGTGTTTCCCCCATGGAAATCGAACCCAGGACCTCAGGATCGTAAGCCCAAGGCTCTAACCACAGGCAGGCATTAATCATAGTGAAGTATGTATCACGTATGGACAAATCTAAGTTTACAGTGCGCACCATAGCAGGTTTTATATGCATTCACTGCCTCCGTGGTCTATCGGTCTGAGCCATGGGCTTTCGACCCGGAGGTCCCGGGTTCGATTCCCGGCGGGGGAATGACTTTGTGTTGTTGTTTCTAGTTTGGTTAGGACATTGCAGGCTGATCACCTGATTGTCCGAAAAGTAAGATGATCCATGCCGTCGGATGGGCATGTAAATAGTCGGTCCTGCGCCTGAATTCTCTATGGTCGTGTCAGTCAGTCTGTCCCATCAGAATAAGAGATTGAGGGAACAGAGAGTGCACCTGTGTGTAGCGCAAACACTTGGGCACTAGAAACAAGTCCTGCGCATTTGGCCCATCTCCGGGAGATTGGCCGCCATCACCGAAAATCGGTGGGAGGACTATTATTATTATATTCATTCACAGGGACTAGGTACTGCTGCTCATTGTCTTGATTAACCCTTTTAATTAGAATATCTGGACACGCAGTGAATCGAAAAACCGGTCCAACAGAATCAAGTTATAGTAAATACTAGCTGTGCCTCTGACTTCGTACGCTCGGTTTGTATGTTGTGTATGGTACTTTCTCAATATTAGAATGCTTTTCGTGATTATTTCTAACCTAGGCTGGACACCGGGTAATAAAAAACTCAGTCAAATAAAAAGTTCCTTTAAGATCAGTTAAAAAAGATCAGAGTTCAATTTCCTGCCTATCCCCTAAGTCAGGTGGCGTGATTATTTGTATCGTAAATTTGATTTAAAATAATTTTCAGTCGAATAAAAAAAGTTCCATAAAATCGGTTAAGAAACAGCCCAATTTCAATTTCCTGCCTACCCCCTAAGTCAGGTAGCGTGATTTTAGGTATCCTAAGATGCAATCCGGATAACACACAGTTGAACAAAAAAGTCTCATCGAAATCGGTTCAGTAGTTTTGGCGTGATGTGGTAACATACAGACAGACAGACAAAAACGGCTAAGGAGTGGAACTCCCTGCCGGCGGATCTGTTTCCGGAACAATATAACCTGGGCCTTTTCAAGGCGAGAGTGAATAGGCACTACATAGGTGAGTATGCTTCAACATAGTCCGTGAGATGGCGGACAAATGCTCGCCTATATATATTAAAAAAAAAAAAAAAAAAAGACAGACAGACAAAAATTATAAAAGAAAAAAGTTTTGTTCTAAATATTGTTAATAATGCCTGCTGCAGTTATTATTTTGTAAAAAATATTTAATGTACAGACGCGACCCTTCTAGAGATTTATTATATGTATAGATTAGACATTTAGAAGGACAGGGACGCGGCAAACAAACACGTTCGTCAAATGCACACTGCACTGTTTGATTTTATAGCTGTGACGTCATAGTGGCGATGCAGCGCTCTCAACTTACATCTACCCTACGCACACATACATAACAGTAATTAATATAGTTTAGATCCATATTCTTCCATGCTGGACTGGGAGAGATAGAAAAACATAGAATGTTCCAGTTGCCCTTCCTCCCGGGCATGCTGTTAAAGTCAGCAAAAGGGACTCGAGGGTTACATTGTATTGTAATTTAGGCGATGGGCTGACAACCTGTCACTAAAGCAATACATATTACAATCTAAAATAGTCCCCTTATTTTTTGTCAGACGTGGCGAAAGCGCCTTTTACGAGGCGTAAAACGCTCTGCCTACCCCGTAAGGGATAAAGGCGTGATTTATGTATGTATGTATGTAGATCCATATAAATTAGCGATTCATAGTTCGTTGTAGTAACAGGAAGAAAAATTGCCGTTGGTGCCCGTTATTAGCAATTTTTCTTCCGGTTAGTATGAATCGCTAATTTATAAGGATTTAAATTATCATAATTATTATAACTTGATAATGTTGGACCGGTTTTTCGATTCACTGTTTTTTTTAGTGAATTATGATTTTATTACTAATATAGTGGGGGCGCCACTTGACTAGTAACGTCACCTTAACGTATATTTTGTATGATACGGGTTTTATCATTACTGTAAAATGTTTTTATACAGCGATTTCAACATTGACATACATACATATAATCACGCCTTTATCCCTAATGGGGTAGGCAGAGCGTAAACGACCTAAACAAAGGTCGTTCCGCCACGTCTGACAAAGTTTTGAGGGTTATTTTAGATAGATTTGTACGTATATAGCTGTAGTGACAGGTTGTCAGCCCATCGCCTAAATTGCAATATACTGAAACCCTCGAATCCCTTGGCTGGTTTTTACAGCATGCTCGGGAGGAAATGCAGCTGGCACATTCTATGTTTTTCTCAACATTCTGTCAACATTGACAGCAGTATTAAGTACGGACGTATAACGTACTAAAATGTATTTTCTGATACGAACTCAAACTCGCTGTCAGTTTTAACTGATTATGAATACAGGCCTTAGTCAGACACGTGGTCCTACAGTTGTTATTTCTAGACGAAATTCCCAATTTAATAACTCTTCCTGTCTTCCTGCAGATTCAATGGAGCAGCGATCCAGCACCGGGAGACCATGGGATATGAGAGTAGCCAGTTCGCAGGATACTTTAAACCTGGTAAGCACCATCAGGCGATGATGATTTAGGCGATGGGCTGACAACCTGTCACTATAGCAATACACTTTTCAATCTAAAATTGCCCTCAATTTTTGTCAGACGTGGCCAAAGCGCCTTTTACGAGTCGTTTAACGCTCTGCCTACCCCGTACGGGATAAAGGCGTGATTTTATGTATGTAAGCACCATCAGAAGCTAGTCTTAACTATTTCCAACTCAGGTTTAGAATACAGGTAAACAAAGTTATATACAAGTCTATATTGAATAACCCTCAGAACTGTGTCAGACGTGGCGGAACGACCTTTGTTAGGTCGTTTGCGCTCTGCCTACCCCATTAGGGATAAAGGCGTGACTACATGTATGTATGTAAACAAAGTTTTATGTATTTTAATCGTAGATCTTGTTTATAAAATAAGTTTTAGCTATTAGATATGACCACATAATGAAATAGTAGTTTTAGTAATTTAACTAATTTGCCAACATGTATCTTTTATTTTTGAATTGTATTTTTTAATAAAATGACATGATAACTTTGTTTACCTTTATTCTAAAACTAAGTTGAAAATACATACTATAGTCTAGAGTCTTACCACTGGGCTCGATTCGAGATACCACCGGCTAAAGTTTAAATTAATATTTATCTGTCACATTCAAAATAATAAAATTGAATAGGGACGGGCGATTATAATCGATCGAATTAACATACATACATACATATGTTGACCCCTTTATCCCTAACGAGGTAGGCAGAGCGTAAACGAATAAACATCAAATTATTTTCGTTAATTTTCGTAAAATATCTATTTTCTTAGAAGAAGGTTTTCTTATTATTAATGTTGACAGCTTCTACTGCGGGGCTCGATTCTTGATACCACCGGCTAAAACTAAAATTAAAATCTATCTGTCACATTCAAAACATTAAAATTGAAAAAGGACAGGCGATGGTTTTAAACTTTGTCCGCTACATTTTGACGTTTCTGCATGTTTCCCCAGTATTTCTGTTAATTGTATCCGCCATATCATATGACGGCGGATAAAAATGACAGACAACGCATAAAACCACCGACTTGAAAAACTAGATCTTCTGTCCTTTTCCAATGATTTTAGTCTGAAATTGACAGATAGATTTAAATTTTAGGTTTAGCCGGTTGAATCTAGAATTAAGCCCACTGTCCTTCGATTAAGTAATAGATTTTTTTATAATGGCGGCCAGTCTCCCAGAGATCGTCCAACTGCGCAGGACTAGTTTTTAGTGCCCAAGTGTTTGCGCTACACAAAGGTGCACTCTCTATTCTTTTATTCTGATGGGACAAATTGACTGACACGGTCAGAGCGAAATCAGGCGCAGGACCGACTATTAACATGCCCATCCGACAGCAAGGATCATCTTACTTTACGGTTTTTTTTTGGGTTATCAGGTGATCAGCCTGCAATATCGTAACCAAACTAGAAAAATTAACACAAAGTCATTGTCCCATTCCGGGAATCGAACCCAGATCTCCGGATCGAGAGCCAACGGCTCAAACCGCTAGACCACGGAGGCAGTTGGCAATTATCCGCAATTGGCAATGGCAATTATCCTATTGAAGCAGTACGTAGGTTATGTAATTGCTTTTCTAATGGAAGGAACAAAATACATACATATAATCACGCCTTTATCCCTAATCGGGTAGGCAGACTGTTAACGACCTAAACAAAGGTCGTTCCGCCATGTCTGACAAAGTTTTAAGGGTTATTTAAGATAGATTTGTAGGTGTATTGCTGTAGTGACAGGTTATCAGCCCATCGCCTAAATTGCAATATACAGAAACCCTCGGATCCCTTACCTGATTTTTACAGCATGCCCGGGAAATGCACCTGGCACATTCTATGTTTTTCTCTTGCTCATAGTCCAGCATGGAAGAAACAAAGTGAATAAACAAAGTCAAACTGATAAATAAGAAGATTCCCGACTTCCATGCTGGACTGGGAGCAAAAGAAAAGCATAATATTTTCCATTTGGTTTTTTCTCCCGGGCATGCTGTAAAAACCAGCAAAGGGATTCGATGGTTGTATTATACTTTAGGCGATGAGCTGGCCACCTGTCACTATCACTACATATGTGCAAAACTTGATAGACGTGGGGGAACGAACTTTATTTAGGTTGTAGGTCGTTGACGCTCTGCCTACCCCATTATGGATCATCATCATTCGCTTGCCCTTATCCCATTTACTTGGGGTCGGCGCAGTACGTTTTCTTCTTGCATTCATCCCTGTCAGCCGTCAGTTCAACACTCACACCTGTTTTAGACATATCATCTTTCACGCAGTCCATCCATCTTTTCTTTGGATCATCATCTCCCTAGCCTTATCCCGTATCTCACGGGGTCGGCTTCCTAATCTAGGGGATTGAACGAGGGTACTGGTTTTTACACAGAGCGACTGCCATCTGACCTCCGCAACCCAGAAGGGAAACCAGACCCAATCCTAGATTAGGTCAGAGTTTTCAAGCCGCCAATGCTTAGCACTGGCCTCTGATATGGCTTAACGACTAATATCTACGGTATTAAACGATATTAACCGGGACCAACGACATCTTTTCGTTGGATAAAGGCGTAATTTAATGTATGAATATATATATATTTTTATTGCAGCGATTCGCTACCTGGACGGTGGCCACGCGTCTGGCTTCAACCACGTCACGACCAACGCTGGGGCTGAGAAACGCCTTTTCCAGATCAAAGGGAAGAGAAACGTCCGTGTTAGACAGGTTGGTTCTAGAAGGTTCTAACTACTCCTAGAAGTACTTTTTTATGGCCTGGATGCGAGTCCTTTGAGTCAAACTAGAAATACTTATCAAGGATGGAATGTAAGGGACAGCTTTTCAAAAAGTGATACAGCAGATAACACCTTTCGCGTAAAAAACTTTTATTGCGAAAATTTACTGATTGAGTTGGTCTTGTAGGGATTTTCTCTGTAAAAGTTGTTCAGTTTCGTTGACTGACCATAGTTGGTGGTAAGTTTGCGGGAAGCTGTCCCTTACACCCTTTCTGTATGTACCACGTCACCACCAACCCTGAAGCAGAGAAACGGCTCTTCCAGGGTAAGGGGAAGAACGACCGCGTTAGACATTTTGGTTCTAGAAGTTTCTACATTAATAATCACGCCTTTATCCCTAATGGGGTAGGCAGAGCGTAAACGACCTAAACAAAGGTCGTTCTCCCATGTCTGACAAAGTTTTGAGGGTTGTTTAAGATTGATTTGTAGGTAAACTGCTTTCTTCTTCTTCTTGTCGTGTCGATCGTTTAGGCGATTTTAATATAAATTTTGACCAGTACTCTGCCAAACGAACCGCGACGTCAGTGGCGTTGTACAGGTCTTCTTGCGTGCAAGATGAAGGGCAATCTGTGCCGTATTTGTAATCAGCTCTCATGAGTGACAGCGAGCTTGAGTTCGTATCAGAAATGTCATTTCAGTACAAACTGGCCTGTCAAATCCATACTTAATATTGCTCTCAAGATTGATATCGCTACAAAAATACATACATACATATATACATAAAATCACGCCTTTATCCCTTACGGGGTAGGCAGAGCGTTAAACGCCTCGTAAAAGGCGCTTTCGCCGCGTCTGACAAAAATTGAGGGCAATTTTAGATTGTAATGTGTATTGCTAATGTGTAGTGACAGGTTATCAGCCCATCGCCTAAATTACAATACACTGCAACCCTCGAGTCCCTTTTGCTGTCTTCTACAGCATGCCCGGGAGGAAGGGCAGCTGGAACATTCTATGTTTTTCTATCTCTCCCAGTCCAGCATGGAAGAAATACAAAAATACGACTCTACATATATGTATTTTTGTAAAAAAATTGCTGACCATGGTCTAAATCCAAAATTTGCTATTTCTAGGATATACGTATAAACCTAAATCTACATGAAATTAAACAACTCTCCCCAGGGAACACAGGTCGAAGTATAAAAAATAAATCATCTAGAAGTTTTTAGTTTTTTCTAGTTCTTTCTATAGCCACACTATGGCCCATAATTATAAACAGCACTTCAGACTGACAGCTAGTTTGATTTCGTATCAGAAACGTCATTTCATTACAATGTGGCAGCTTCCATGCGTGCCAGCTGCATAACCTCCCGGGTAATTTAGGCGATGGACTGACAACCTGTCACTACAGTAATATACAGTTCTATCTTAAACAACCCTCAAAACTTGTCAAACGTGGCGGAAAGACTTTTGTTTGGGTCGTTGACGCTCTGCCTATCCCATTATTGATAAAGGCGTGATTATATATTTATGTATGATTCATGCTTTTTTTACTTTCAGGTGGACCCAGTGATTTCTTCAATGAACAAAGGAGATGTCTTCATCTTAGACAAAGACCAGGATATTTTAGTATTCGTCGGAGATAAAGCCAAGAATGTGGAGAAGCTGAAGGCTATATCGGTGGCCAATCAGATCAGGGATCAGGATCATAACGGGCGCGGGAGGGTGGAAATCATTGGTAAGTTTGTGTGTGTGTGAGTATGTGTGTAAGTGTAAGAATATGTGTGTTTGCACTATTATACGTCTGTACGGTTTATTTATTACATACACCGCACATTGGCAATACCTATAGGTTTTGCTTACGTTGCGACCTGCTTGTCGCGACGTTCATTTTTACATATTTTACTTTAGAGTGCATTACGACGTCATAGCGAGAAGTCACCATATATTATATCTGTAACACTTTATCAACTGATTAAAAACTTTAACTTTAACTTATGTGTGTGATATTTCTACGCGCTCTCATCAACTATAACTAAATCAAGAACTATCTAAAACTTAATAACTAGAATAAATGTGCAAACTGTACATTTAAATGGTCCTTCGAGCCTAGAAAAGGATTTTGGTGTGTTTGTGTCTCTTTAGCGATAGCGAATCGGTTGGCCGGCCTCCCAGAAGCGGGTCTCACCGGCTTAATTGAGAAGGCGCACATATCGTTTTGGAGTACAGACTCGCTGAATACCTTACAGTGACCATTTCAAGGTTCTACACGGAAGATAAACGCTACGTGAAGATATCTTAGAGGAAGCTGCGGAAACTTCGCGGAATCCAGGTCCTGAACCAACGCCACGCTCTACACTGAATACGTGTCATTAACTAACTAACTACTTAATTGAACTTACTGGTACGTACCTAAAAAACTATTCAACATGAACGAACTACAGCTTCAAGAGCAACGCTTTGAAAGCATCAAGAATCTTTGCAGTAATTATAACAAAGATTCTCTATCAAGAAAAACTATTTCCTACTTGAAGCTACGGTTGGAGTCGCTACAACAACAGTGGGATGACTTTGACCAGAGAGACAAGGTTCTACGGGAAACTTTTGAAGACAAAACAATCAAATATTTCCAGGACGATGTCTATGAAAAACTTAAACAAACTTATGAGAAAACTAAATCTAACATGGAAGCTTTACAAGCTCAACTTATGGAAGATGTGAAAAATGTAATTTTCGACTTGAGTGGCATGATTGACGACACCACCGATGATCAACTGGAAAAACTGATAACTAAGCAGGAATGCAACTTTAAGGCACTCGATCGTGTGATGTCAAAAATTCACGAGGAAGTGTTAACTGAACGATGGGAGTTCGAGGATCAACTGTCCATCCTGAAATCGAAGTGGGAAGCGGTCGACAAGCTCCACTGGGAACTAGAAGCTAACTTGAAGGGAACTAACACGAAATACAATAACATGTTCCTTGAAATCGAAGATAAGTACGATGCGCTCAGGAAGAAACTCAGCAACAAAATGTGGGCATCCGCCCATTACTCTCAATCTATACCGAGAATGGAAATCCCAGAGTTTTCCGGCAACTACATGCAATGGACTTCATTTAAAGATCTTTTCCTAGAGTCTGTTCATCACAATCCAATGGTCAACACCGCGCAAAAAATGCAACTATTGAAAACTAAACTGCGCGGGGAAGCTGAGCGATTGGTGAAACATTTAACTATTAACGCTGACAACTATAAAGCATGCTGGGAGATACTGACTCAAAGGTACGACAATCAACGCCTTCAGTTCACCTCTCTGCTAAACGTCATGTTGGACTTACCTATCATACAAGAGCCTGACGCTTTCAACCTGAAAAAAATGCATGATGTTATACAGGAGGTTCTAAATGGGCTCTCAAACATCGGCGTGGACACAAACGCGGCAAGCCCGATTGTTGCGCATTTAATGTCACTGAAACTTGACGCTACCTCATTTGATTACTACATCAAAGAAGCTGCAGATCCCAGAGCATTACCGAACATTTCTGAACTTCTATATTTCTTGGAGAACAAGTTTATGGCCTACGAAGTACGAAGAGGAACTAAAAAAGGAAATACTGCGGAAAAGAAGCTAACTAGTACCAACAATCAACCTACGAAGCAATTTCCCTACCAACAGAAGAATTTTGCCAAGAAACCTAACTTCGAACTCAACAAAACATTTCCAAAAACGTATCATACTGTACAAACAAAACATCAATGCCCGAACTGCAATGGGGATCACGTGTTGATGCAATGTCCCAAGTTTTTGCAATTGAACACGTTGCAGCGTAACAACGCAGTTGCAAAATTACAAGTCTGCAAAAATTGTCTGTTCAGCCACGGAAATGCACAATGTTCGTCAATTAAATCATGCAAAGAATGTAATATGAACCATCATACATTATTACACAACTTTAATAAACCTTTGCCGCCGTCGAGCAACGAAAGGCCTCCGATTTCCAACGGCGGTCAAAACCGAAGCTCCAATCACCTGGCGAATGACGACATGGGAGGAATGCTGACGACAATACAACTGAACGTTCAATCTATTGACGGAACATATGTTACACTGAGAGCTCTTTTGGATAATGGATCTCAAGTGAATTTAGTATCAGAAAAAACTGTACAACTACTTAGACTACCGAGGCAAAACTTCGAAGCTTCTGTCTCTGGAATAGGAAAAGTGTCTAAAGACTGCAATGGACTACTAAAGTTGACCTGCAAATCAATGTACTCACACTACCAATTCGAAACAGAGGCATTAATAATGAAAACACTAACTAACAATCTACCAAACACAACCTTTGAAAAACAAAACTGGCCGCACTTGGAAAATTTGAAACTTGCCGATCCTGACTACAATATTTCGCGTCCCATTGACTTGTTACTGGGCCGTACTGTTTACTCAAGAATAATGATGAAAGGTGTATTTGAATCTGACGAGCAATGCCCTCTACTTGCTCAACAAACGCGCTTAGGGTGGATCTTAAGCGGCGGAGAAGAACAGTCTTTTAATTGCCACGTGACACTAGTGGACCTCAACGAGATGACGAAATTTTGGGAAATAGAGGACATAGCCCAGAATAGCAACGAATTAACTAGCGACGACCAGTGTGAAGTTTTTTATGCTAATACTGTACGCAGGGAATCGGATGGAAAATACACAGTAAAAATGCCGCTGATTCCGGATGCTGCAGAGAAATTGGGTAATTCCAAATCCATCGCAATTGCCCAATTTTTACAACAAGAAAAAAGATTTCAACGTCAAAAGAAACTAGCAGCAATGTATAAAGAATTTATTCATGAATATATTGAACTGGGGCATATGAAACCAGCGTCTCGAGTTACAGACTCGACACTAGAATGTTTCTTAAGTCACCACGGCATTTTGAGGGAACAATCTGATACTACTAAACTAAGGGTTGTTGTCAATCCAGCCCAACCAACTTCAAGCGGGTATAGCTTGAACAGCGTGCAATTGAAGGGTCCAAATTTACTTAACGACATCCAAAGCTTGATATTGAAATGGAGAACTTACAAATATGCAGTAACTGCGGACATTGAGAAGATGTTCAGATGTATTTGGATCGCAGAAGATCAGCAGCCACTACAGAAGATAATCTGGCGTGATAGCCCATCGGAAAGACTGAAAGAGTTTCAATTATGCACAATTTCCTATGGTCAGAAATGTGCACCCTGGCTAGCTTTAAGAACTCTTAAACAGCTAGCTATGGACGAAAAAGATCAATTTCCAGCCGCCACCGAAGTATTACTTAACGAGTTCTATGTTGATGACTTAATCAGCGGCCACAATGACCTTGAAGCAGCTAAAAAACTTCAACAGTCACTCATAAAACTACTGAGCAGCGCTGGCATGAATCTGCGAAAATGGAACGGTAATCATCCAGATTTATTGCAAAACTTAGACAAAGATCAAATTTCCACTAAAGCAACTTATCATTTCAAAAATGAACAAACTACAACTATGCTCGGACTTGGATGGAATCCCAAAGTTGACAAATTCATGTTCAACTGGAACCTGGAAGAAAAATGTAAACAGCTAACTAAGCGAAATCTACTCTCCGAAATCTCCAAGCTCTATGACCCACTGGGGTGGTTGGCACCGGTCATTGTGTCAGCAAAACTTATCTTCCAAAAAGTATGGTCCACCAAGCTAGGGTGGAATGACCTGCTACCAATTGAAATTCAAAAAGAGTGGCTGAAATTAAGATCTGAACTACCAGAAGTTAAAAATATTTCATTCAACCGATGGATCGGCGCCGACGGCACGCAAGATATTGAGTTACTAGGCTTCTGCGATGCGAGCGAAAAAGCTTACGCTTGCGTCGTATATAGCCGAGTGACAAACAAAGTAGGTCAACTCATTGTCACCCTTCTCGCCGCCAAAACAAAAGTTGCACCAATATCTGAAAAAACAACTTTACCAAGACTAGAACTAAACGGAGCTCAACTTTTATCGCAACTGATTGATAAAGCCAAGAAGGCGCTATCATGTTACAACATAACTGTACAAGCATGGTGTGATTCCCAAGTTGTGTTAGCTTGGATACAGGGCGACAAAACTCGATGGGAACAGTACGTGACGAACAGAGTAGAAAAAATAAGAAGCGTCATACCAGCGGAAAACTGGCATTACATCAAGTCGGACGAGAATCCTGCTGACTGCGCGTCACGTGGCCTCCACCCAAGAAAACTTGTGAGCTACAACTTATGGTGGAAAGGTCCTAGTTTTTTGCAATCAACTAACAAAGAAAAGCCATCGAAAAACCCAAAATGCCTATTTACGACCAGTATAGGTAAGACGAGCCCAACTAAAACTCAAAAAAATACTCAAGAAAAAGATGGAATCTTCATAAATGAATTATTGCTAAGGCATAGTTCATTGACTCGCATTGCACGCGTCACGGCATGGATATTGTCATTTATTTCCAATGCGCGCAATAAGGTGAAACGCGACACTGACTACCTAACAGCTGACGAACTCCAAGCCTCAATGCGACACATAATAAAACGTGTACAGCAAACTGATTTTGAGACCGAATACAAACAACTAATAAAAAAGGAATTTATTTCGGCAAAAAGCAAGATCTACAAACTATCTCCCTATTTGGATGAACATGGAATCATGAAGGTCAGTGGACGATTATCTAACTCAGATCTGTCGCCGGAGATGAAACATCCAATCATCTTATCTGCAAAAGGCCGATTAACTCAACTGATAATAGAACAAGCACATCTAGAAACATTGCATGGAGGAGCACGACTTACTTTGGCTCACATTCGGCAGCGATTCTGGATCGTCAGTGGAAATAGGGTCGTCAAGTCATACCTACGTCACTGCGTGCGCTGTCACCGCTTCAAACCAGTCGATGCACATCAATTTATGGCTGATCTGCCGAGACAAAGAACTACACCATCTCGCAGCTTTACCCATAGTGGAGTCGATTTTACGGGGAACGTCGACGTCAAGCTCAATAAGGGAAAGGGTGTAAAAATTACCAAGGGGTACGTTGCTATCTTCGTGTGCATGGCCACCAAGGCTGTGCATATAGAGATCGTATCCGATCTATCAACGGAAGCGTTTCTAGCGGCATTCAAAAGAATGTGTGCCAGACGAGGAACACCCAAACACGTTTATTCTGACTGCGGCACAAACTTCATCGGAGCCTCACGGAAACTACGTCACGAGTTCGAAGAATTCAAGCAAGAACTATCACCGGATTTTTTTACTGAGATAGCAAAAATGGAGGTGACGTGGCATTTCAACGCACCCGCGTGGCCGTCAGCTGGTGGTCTGTGGGAAGCCGCGGTCAAAGCTATGAAATATCATCTGCGACGTGTTTTGGGAAATCAAAAACTCACATTTGAGGAATTTTCAACTTTGCTGTGTCAAATAGAGGCCTGTTTAAACTCCAGACCACTGTGTCCATTGACTGAAAATCCAGATGAGTTCTACAACTGTCTCACTCCGGGTCATTTTCTAGTCGGCAGCCCTATGATGTCATTGCCACTATCTGATTACACTGATGTCAGAACAATCGACTTGAGGAAGCGCTGGTATTTAACTGAACATATGTTTCAACGATTTTGGAAAACCTGGTCCAATGATTACCTGAGCCAGCTGCAAACACGCTGTAAATGGAACAGACCAACACCAAACATCAAAGAAGGCGACGTAGTCCTGATAAAGGAAGAAAATCTCCCTCCTGGAAAGTGGGCACTGGGCCGAATACTGGAGTTACATCCAGGAACCGACGGTTTTGTACGAGTGACAACTATCAAAACTGCAACAGGGATAACCAAACGCCCACTGGTCAAACTCTCACCGCTTCCTAAACTAACTGAAATTGAACCTGAAACGGAAAACTTACCTGAAACAAGCTCCAAAAACCATGGAAGAATTAAAAAGGACATATCATCTGCAAAAGTAAATAAAACTCTACTAAGTTTGTTTACTATTCTTATCATGTTCACTGGAGTACAACTTAGTGCCGCCGCCGCTGCTGTGACATCACGGGTTCATGTTACAACGTTTGAGCCGCACCGTCCAGTCTACTACGACACACTCGGCAGAATAAAAATGATACACGACGAGTGGACTCTAATAATGTACTACAATTTGACAAACTACTGGACAGGAGTTGACAAAATTAAAACTTACCTTGAACAAGTGAACTCACTATGCATGGTAATAGACCCGAGATACTGTAATATTACAGTAAACCAGCTACGTCATGAAATGGAGACAATCGACCACTACAACAACATACTGCTTGCTCCACACAAGCATCTTGGCAACCGGAAACGAAGAGGTTTAATCAACGGGATTGGAACATTAGCTAACGAGTTATTTGGAATCTTAGACAACAACTTTGCTGAAAAATATCAGAATGATATTCGATCCATTCAAGACAACGAAAGTTATCTATTAGACCTCGTCCGGAACCAAACTACAATTGTTGAACTAGAAAACGAAGCACTGAAAAAGAATGAAGAAAGTATCAAACAACAACTTACCTTTATGGATGACTTTGTGAAACAAACTGATGCCAACCTAGAAAAGATTGAAACTCACTTGGAAGTAGTGATGGCAACAAGTTATTTCAACTCAGCATCGTTGGGAGCATACCTGTTAATTAACAACTTACGAAAAGTACAAGAAATACTTTTCAACACCCTCACCAATGTCTACAGAGGACACATTGACATACAACTCATATCACCTGTCAACTTAATCAACCAGTTAAACTTCATAGCTGGACAAATTCCGAAATCAGTATCTCTACCTATAGATAGCGTCAGAGATGACATCAAGGACGTCTACAAATTGTTATACGTGAAAGCACGTGTGACATCGAGCTTTTTCCTCTTTGAAATACATATTCCACTGATCAAAGATGAAGATTTTATCTTATATCAAGTTTTGCCTATCCCAGTAAAAACGGAAGAAGGAACAACCATCATCCAGTTATCTTCAAACTACATCGCAGTTGACCTGAAAGAGAGCATATACATAACCCTAACTAAGGAAGATATGCAGTTTTGCACGCAACTAAGAGAAGACAATTTTATTTGTAACAAAAATCTACCAATTCTTAAGTTGCATACAGATAACGCCTCGTGTGAAGCAAAACTACTCGGTCACTACTCCACGTCACCGTGTTTCTTGAAAAATACAACGTGCAAGGACGGATGGATAGAGTTACACGCGCCGAACAGCTGGCTTGTGACATGTTGCAATACTTGCAATTTGCGTACGATTTGCGATGACGACATCACTACACACGTCATGACGTCGTCGGGGATCATAACATTAGAACAAGGATGCGTGCTGCAATCAAAAGATATGACAATCTACGCTCACAACATATATAACAGCAATATGAAGATGGATATAGAATTTGGTCTACCCAACATAAACCCATCTATCAACAAGATAGTGAATCTTACGTATCATAAGATGCCACCAACTATCGTACCTGTACGCTCCGATTTAGAAATGGCAGAAATTGGCAAACGATTGTCTATACAGAAAGCTCACGAGAACAATCTGCCGTCATCAATTTCGAGCCATGATGTCCATCATTACGTAACGATCTACAGTTTGATGGGTACAGCTATTGTAGTTGCAATCATATGGATTGTCAAGAAGCGATGTGCAACTCGGACTGAGACACATAATATAGCTACAACAGCAGAACCGCGTGTGGAATTTGTGGAAATGCAGACCATGCATTCAGCTCCTGGGTCTCGCCGGGAAGAGTCAGCTAACGCCCCGGTTCGCAAGAAGGCTGCGCCTGGACGACGCAAGATCGATGCGTCTTCCACTAACGTTGCGTTTAAACTAGATGACTTAATTTAGATTTTTACTTGCTATGTACTGGGACTTCTTTCTATTTCTTTTAATCTTAGTTTTGTTTACCCTTTTGTTTTGGGGTGGTCAACATGTACGGTTTATTTATTACATACACCGCACATTGGCAATACCTATAGGTTTTGCTTACGTTGCGACCTGCTTGTCGCGACGTTCATTTTTACATATTTTACTTTAGAGTGCATTACGACGTCATAGCGAGAAGTCACCATATATTATATCTGTAACACTTTATCAACTGATTAAAAACTTTAACTTTAACTTATGTGTGTGATATTTCTACGCGCTCTCATCAACTATAACTAAATCAAGAACTATCTAAAACTTAATAACTAGAATAAATGTGCAAACTGTACAACGTCGTTAAGAAGCCAAAAGAAAACTACTTTTTTCCCTTTTATAGAAACTTTTGTGTGTGTGTGTGTGTGTGTGTGTGTGTGTGTGTGTGTGTGTGTGTGTATGAGTGCGTGTGTTTGTGTGAGTGTGAGTGTGTTTGTGAGTGTGCCTCGTACATAAAAGTGACTAAGTTCTCTGCTTGCAGACCAATACTCGAGCGAGGTGGACGTCCAGAAGTTCTTCACGGCTCTTGGTTCTGGCAACAAACAGCTGGTCCCTGATGAGAGTGCCGGTGGTGATGACCAGGTAAATTAAATAAAAGCGTGTGTGCCGAGCACACGTGTTAGAAGTGAAACTTCTTTGAAAGCCGTGAAAATTTCACTCTCAACGCACCTAAACAAGTTTCACTTCAAAAACAAACAAACCGCCTAGTAGCACAGCTATTAGGCCTCTGCCACGGTTGGAGTAACGACCACTATCAAAGACAGCGACCGAGACCGACGACTTAACGTGCCCTCCGAAGCACGAAAACGTTTTTTTTTCGGACAATCAGGTAATGCAGCCTGCAATGTCCTCATCAAACTGGGGAAAACCTCACAAATGGATAAATTGTAAAATATCAACTTTGTAAAAATCCAATTGTGTTCTAAAAATCCGCCAGATGGCGCAACATAGTTACATCGTCTCCGCGTTTAATTAATTCTTAAAAATATGTCATGTAAATGTTAAGTTACAAAAACAATCACAAACTATCAACAGTCTATTAGTAAACGTGTGACAGTGTTAGTGGTGTTTTTGACTCGCAAATATTAAAAATATTGACAACATAAAGTGCCAGTGCTATAAAATCAAATTCTCTGAAAATAGCCTAATTTATATTTAATATTATCGAATTTGAGTGTAATTATTGTTAAATCTAAGAAAAAACTGTTAAAAGTGTTAGTGCAACAGTGTAAAATTTTAAATTTAACATTGTAACGAACTCTTAACAAAAGCAACGACTGGTGAAACGTGAGGCTGTATTTTGATCAGTCTCCAAGTTGCAAGTTTGGTGTTAAGGCTAGACTGACTACTTTTTTTGACCTACAAACTTCTCAAAGCAGTGGGATCAAAACCAAGCAAGGACTTTGGTGCCTTTTCCTTTGTATATATAGAGGATTTTTTTGGATACTAGCAATATTATGATTTATAAATCACTATTGATATAAAAAAAGAAAAAACACTGCTGTTCGTCACAGAACATTATTTGCAAAATTCACACACGTTTTGATTTACCGCCATCTGTGGAGAAGCTGCTGAACTATTACGTTTTAGTTCCCCTAAATCACGCTAGAGGGCGACTGACGTAATTTTATTGCTGTGTTTTTTTCATAAACCATTGGCTGCCTACTAAATTTCTCGCATATTTTTCATCAAACAATGGCGAATAGACTTGTATCGTGTGACAAATGTAAAGCGAAACAGAGGACAAGAGACTGTTTGTCATGCACCATATGTAAGCAGTACCTATGTGCAAACATTAACTGTGCAAGAGTACCCGAAAAAGTATTCGCTATCATGGAAAAGGAAAAAGTAAATAAATGGGTATGTCGTCAATGTAAAAACCACCAAAACAAGCAGAAAGAGAAAGTTCACTCGCACACACCGACTATGGGACAAGTAAAACAAACAGCAAAACATCCTTTCCCGATTGAACCAAATATTGTCATCGTGAAACCAACGTCTTCGGATCCTCAGATTACTGATATAAGCGCAGAGTCTACCGCATCGCCCAATATAAATGAAAGTGTAATTTCTACCTCTGCGAACGAGTTGCCGTGTGCTCTACAAAAGCTAGAATACCAGTCTACAGCGGTAGGAACTAGTACACCAACTCACATCATGGCTCCTGAACGTGTTACTATTAACCAGATTAACGTGTCTACGTCTAATTCTTTCGAGGGCTTAGACTCTGAAACTCTATTAGACGATCTCACCCAAGACAAGCATATATCAAAACGAAACACTCTACATGAAAGTTGCCCAGATTTATTCGGCAGAAAAGATCACAGCTCAGACGAGTTATTAATCAAAATGAATGAATTAGAGAATAACTTGAAAATTTCGGATAAATTATATAGAGACTTACTGATGGAAAATGGCGATTTAAAACAACAGATTGAAGGTTACAAACGGAATGTTGAAAAATTAACTCGGATATGTAAATCAACGTCCAAAAAACAAAAAATATCGAACAACTTGCCGTGTTCTATGCAAACTCTAAGTTTCAGCTTATCTACCGAGAAGGAGGAAAAAAAGAATAAGGCAAATTCATCAGCCGTTCCCTCATCGAGCTCACCAACTATCTCCCATCAACCATATGTATTAGAGAAAAACATCGATGACTCAGACGACAATTTCTCAGACAGGTACAATGAAAATGATAGAGCTCAGGGGCTTGGTGATAATGAAAAAAATATCGAAAATATTAGCATACTCTCTCACGGCGCACATGAATCGGCATCGACAGCATTAACAAGGGTATGCATTATAAGTAGTAACAACAGAAATCAAATATTAAAAACGGCGCACAGGTCATTTAAAAATTACAGTATATGTCATTACATTAAAACTAACGGAGGTGCGGAACAACTACTAAAAGATATAGAGCTTAAGGTACAAGATTTTACCTTGTCAGACTACTGCATTTTATTATTAGGTGAACATGACTTTAATAAATCGCAGAATCTTAATATGCTTATAAATCATATTAAAGTAAAGTTACAAACTCTTTGTCACACAAATATTATATTATGTGTACCAAACTATAAATGTACGATAAATATGAATATATTCAATAAAAGAGTTGAAATTTTCAATGAGCTGTTATACAGAGACAATATGTCTAACAAGTATGCCTATGTTTTGGATACTAATAAAAATGTAAAATATTCGTATGAGATGTTCACGAAATATGGCGGATTATTAAAGCAAAACGGACTTAATAAAATATTTGATGACCTGTCTGATTTAGTTAATCAAATTGACCGATATAACAGTCGCAATAATGATACGTTTTTTCGTGAATGATTCAGTGAATATAAACAAAAAACCTACAAAAGTTCATTCATGCTCTCAAAATAAAACTATGAATCTAAATTGTAATAATAATAATGTTAGTCTTAAACAGACTTGTAAAAATAAATCTAAATTAACAATATGTCTACACAATGTACAGGGTCTAAATAACAAAACCCGAAAACTAGAAGTTTTACTAAAATGTGAACTGGATTGTGATATTTTAGCATTAAATGAACATTTTTTATCAGAAAAAGAGCTAAAATGTATAAATATAGAGAACTTTAATTTAATATCTTGTTACTGTAGAACCAAAATGATTCACGGTGGATCTTGCATTTATACGAAAAGTAACGTAAAATGTAAAGAGATTGTTAACTTAACCACTATTTCGGTAGAGCAAGTTTGTGAGATATCTGCGATCGAACTATTGGATTATGACATAGATGTAATATGTATCTACAGATCATGTTTGACTAAACTGGATGACTTTGTTGTAGTTTTAGAACGTCTGCTTGATAAACAAAACGAGAATTGTAGGAAGACGATTGTGATTGGGGACACCAATGTTGACATGGTATGTGATATGAATAGTGATCAAAAGAAATTAAGAGACGCCTTATCGGCCCGTGATTATAGCATTGAAGTAGATTTCTGTACTAGAATTTATGGGCAGTCGGCTACCTGCATCGATCACTGTTATACAAACTTAACAGCTGGTACCATACATACAGCACCCGTGTTTACCGGTATTGGTGATCATCACGCTGTACTATGTGAAGTAGGCTGTATACCAATAACACAACAGCCAGTCACGAGATTAGGTAGAAAATATACTGCTGCTAATAGAAATAATTTCATTGCGTCTATTGAATGTGAGGATTGGCTTGACATTTTAAAACAAGATGTAGATATACAGGAATTCGCTAGAATAATTATTCAAATAATTGCGTATAAGGTTGATATCTGTTTTCCTATCAAAAGATTAGACTGTAAGAGCAATAAGAGCTCATGGGTTTCAGGTGAAATTATAAGCAATAAAGTATTTTTACATGAAATTATTGCAATATCTGAAAAATTCCCCAATTTTCCGTACTTGGAGGATATGATTCAAAACGTTTCATTAAGGTATGATAAATTAATAAAAGATAAACGATCAGAATATTACTGTAATATGATAATTAACTCGGATAACGCAAGCAAAACATTATGGAGAGTAGTAAACGATGAAAGAGGAAAAAAAACACAAAAATCAACCGATTACTCTGAGGTGATAATGAATGATAACGGAATACCGTTTGTATCTAAGCAGCACTTGGTGAACTCTGTGAATAATAAGTTTATAAGTGCAAGCTCTACATGTGGCGCGCCGCCGGCGGATATTCAAGCCGCCTGTTCTGCACTGTCTGTAGCCCGCGCTCACACGAATAAGTCACTGCGATTGGTTCCATTTACACCTCTTGAGGTGCACGCAATCTTTACTAAACGCATAACCTGCAAGCCGACGAAAGACATCTACAACATATCCGTAGACCTATTACGTACAGCAGCTGCACCATTAAGCGGAGTACTGGCTGAACTTTATAATAGATGTCTACAACAAGGCGTCTATCCTCTCCCATTTAAGAAAATAAAGGTATCACCATTATATAAGGGAAAAGGGAAACGAGAGGACATGAGTAGTTATAGACCCATATCTATAATTCCAGGAGTAGCAAAAGGTTTTGAGAATGGGCTTAGTGACAGATTAATAGATTTCCTTGATGCAAATGAATCGTTATCCAAGCAGCAATTTGCATACCGTAAAGGTCGCTCTACCACTTCCCTTACTCGTGAAGTGATAAGGCACATCTTAGATGCTAGAGAAGAAAAGCAACAGGTCGCAGTTCTTTTTTGTGATCTATCAAAGGCCTTTGATGTCGCCGATCATCGTGTGTTAAAGGCTAAAATGCAACGATACGGGATCAATGGACCATCTCTAACGTTGCTCGTGGACTTCTTGAAAGATCGATCTCAGGTAGTGGTGGCTGAAGGGGGAAGAATACGGTCTGAACCTTTACAAAATACTGAGGGGGTGCCACAGGGTTCATCTCTGTCTAATATACTGTTCTCGCTCCTACTAAACGATCTGCCGGAAGCCATTGAAGAAGGACAAATATTTATGTACGCGGATGATGTTGCAGCGGTAGTGAAAGGCAAATCAATTGATGCTTTAGAAGATAGATTAAATATTGTCGCGGTAAAGATATCCGAGTGGTTTGGAATGAATGGGTTAATTTTAAATCACTCCAAGACCAACTTCATGCACTTTAGTCTGTCAGGCAAGAAATATAGACCTTTGAATGTTGTAATGGCAGGAAGTAACTTAGAGCAGGTCGATCATGCAATTTTTTTGGGTTTCCACGTGGACCGAGTGCTGTCTTGGGAGTCACATATAGACAAGCTCTGTTGTAGGCTGGGTAGTGCTTGTTTCGCTCTTAAACGGCTTTCGTCAACTTTGCCTCCTGACATGGTAAGAACTTGTTACTTCGCAACTGTGCATTCGCTCTTACAGTATGGAGTGGAGTTTTGGGGGCGTGCAGCCGATTGGGAGCGCGCCTTCAGAATGCAGAAACGTGCTGTGAGGGCGATTGCGAGGATACCGCAGGACATTTCTGCTAAGCCATGGTTTAAGAAATACAGGATAATGACGCTCCCAGCTATAGTTATTTTTCAAACAGCAGTTTATGCCAGAGAAATTTTGGATACTTATCCAAAACAAGGGGAAAACCATTCTCATAATACGCGAAACAAGCACAAGTTAGCCCTAGTTCAGAAATCTTTGGTCAAGTCGGCAAAGTTGATCCATACTATGGGTCCAGCAGTCTACAATCGTCTTCCAGCTAATGTTATGAATGCACCCTCTATGTACTCATTCAAGTCGCGCCTTAAGCACTGGCTTATAGAGCAGGAAATTTATAGTTATGATCAGTGGATCATAAACAACAAAGACTGAAATGATGATTAATTACACTATTGCTTGTCATAGAAATTATTTTTATTGTATTTTTTTAGTTAGGTATTGAATTATTTCTATTGCAAAATTTGACGTGTTATTTGAAATGCTTATCTTAAAACTATATTTTATGAGTATTATTTTGTATTAAATTTGATATGTAATTTGAATTATGACCTGTAATGGAATTATTATTAATAAATTATGTCTTATGTCTTATGTCTTATGTCTTATGTAATTGATCCTAGGACCTCCGGATTAGGAACACATTACTCAGACCAATAAAACACGGAGGTTGTTATCCAGTAGTTTATAGGAGTTGAAATTACCACACACAGGTAGAACGCCAGGGTTAACAACGTCCACGTTCATTGCACGAACTTAACGCGCATTAAGGGACGCCTGTGTGTTACTTCAATGTAATGTAACGTGGAAGCGTTGCGTAGCGTACTATGAGATCCCGAATTTTGCCACTATTTGTCGAGATGGCATAGTGGTTTGTATAGTCGCCTGGCACACACCAGAGCCATGGTTCAAGCCCTGCCGGGATTCATCGAGATTTCGTATACGTTTTTTATAGTATTTTGTGACGTTATCATGTTAAACTATCGTTTATAAACCGATTTTATAGAAAGCCATTATTTGTTCGTATTTCCAGCAATTTGAACGCAGCGAAGAGCAATCAGTGACGTTATCAGAGATCTCTGACAGCACTGGCAGCATCAAGATCACGCCACTCAGCAAACCATACATCCAGGCACAGTTGAAGCCTCAAGAGGTTTACATTCTGGACACAGTCAGTGGAAGCATCTATGTGTGGGTTGGGAAACAATCTACTGAAAAGGTAATTTATACATCAAGCTACTATACATCAAACACACACACACACACAAAACAAAAAAACATATACCTATTATCGTTAAAATCAAAATGACACACACACACACATATACACTCAATATTACACAAAGTTAAATTACTCATAAAACCATAGAACCAAGCTCAGCTCAAACAAACCCCAAGAGGTCTACATACTGGACACAGTCAGTGGAAGCATCTATGTGTGAGTTGGGAAGCAATCCGCTGACAAGGTATGAGTAACACATTGATATACATATAATCACGCCTTTATCCCTAATGGGGTAGGCAGAGCGTAAACGATCTAAACAAACATCGTCGCTACGTCTGACAAAGTTTAAGGGTTTGTTAAGATAGCTTTGTACGTATATTGCTGACAGGTTGTCGGCCCATCGCTTAAATTATGATATACTACCCTCAAATCCCTTAGCTGGGTTTTACAGCATGCTCGGGAGCAAATGCAGCTGGCACATTCTACGTTTTTGTCTCGCTCCCAGTCTAGCATAAACAATCATTCTTTAAATTACAGGAGAAGTCCGAAGCGATGTCAAAGGCCCAACAATACCTGACCGCCAAGAAGTACCCATCGTGGGTGCACGTGGCTCGTATTCCTCAAGGCACGGAGCCGGCCGTGTTCAAACAATACTTCAGCACGTGGCGCGACGTCGGCATGTCTCATTCACGCATCGTACGCTCTTTAAGCGGTAAGGCGCATTAGTTCACTATTAAAACTAGTTTGTTCACCTTGGAAATTCATTTGTTCACCCTCCAGATATTATTTTCAGTCTTGAGACTAATTTTTTAATACTCGAGACCATTGTTCACCCTCAAGGTTCATTCATTGTAAATTTAAAACTCGTTTATTGACACTCAATTCGCTTTAAATACCGGTTGTGGGTCCACGTGGCTCGTATCCCACAAGGCACGGAGCCGGCCGTGTACAAACAATACTTCAGCACGTGACGCGACATTGGTATGTCTCATTTGCGCACCGTACGTTCTGTCAGCAGTCAGACTCATTAGTTCACTATTAAAATAATATTCTATTTCTAAGACTCATATTTAAATTATATCAAT
The DNA here is from genome assembly GCA_949820665.1 of Scrobipalpa costella. Lineage (NCBI taxonomy): Eukaryota > Metazoa > Arthropoda > Insecta > Lepidoptera > Gelechiidae > Scrobipalpa > Scrobipalpa costella. Next base: position 7,208,903 of record OX463322.1, on the reverse strand, counting down.
ATCGTTTGTCCTCAGATAACTCATTGTATGCAAGCGATGATTCCCTGGGCCCTCGCACCAAAATCACTCCTCGCCTGTACTCCGTCGCCCTAACTAGTGACAACCAGGTCATCTACTATGAAACTGACTTCGCACAGAGCGTTAGTATCGTATTATTCTGTTAACACACATATTCTCACACTTAAACACACACACACATACACTCTCCACTCTCTCACACAAACACACACTTTATGCAAGTGATGATTCCCTGGGCCTTCGCATTAGGTTCACTCCTCGCCTTTACTCCGTCGCCCTAACTAGTGACAACCAGGTCATCTACTATGAAAAGGACTTCGCACAGAGCGTAAGTATCGTAGTATTTTGTTAACACACATATTCTCTCACTTACACACACACATACATACACACCCTCACACACACTCTCTCACGCAAACACACACACTCATAAATACACACACACAAACACACACTTTATGCAAGTGATGATTCCCTGGGCCTTCGCATTAGGTTCACTCCTCGCCTTTACTCCGTCGCCCTAACTAGTGACAACCAGGTCATCTACTATGAAAAGGACTTCGCACAGAGCGTAAGTATCGTAGTATTCTGTTAACACACATATTCTCACACTTAAACACACACACACATACACACACTCACACACATACACACACTCTCTCACGCAAACACACACACTCATAAATACACACACACACACACACACACACACACACACACACACACACTTTATGCAAGTGATGATTCCCTGGGAAGGGCATTAGGTTCACTCCTCGCCTTTACTCCGTCGCCCTAACTAGTGACAACCAGGTCATCTACTATGAAAAGGACTTCGCACAGAGCGTAAGTATCATAGTATTTTATTAACACACATATTCTCTCACTTACACACACACATACATACATACATACACACACACACAGACACACACACACGCACACAGTCCAAGACAGTGTCCGTAATCAATGGCTTAACGTGCCTTCCGAAGCACGGAATCTTTCACGGAATTAATCTTGATACCTTTCTTGACCTACGGATCGGGAGGCTCAGACCACTAAAACACGGAGGCAGTTATTATGGTCAAAGCACCTTATACAGGGTGTAACAGAAAGGGCATATGACCCCATCCTAATTAATAAATTAAATTTTCGATGTGAGAAACATTCCCCAAGTACAAAGGTCGAAAAACAAAATTGCTTTTCCATATTAAATCCGTGATCATCTGATTCATTTTAAATTGAATTTTAGCAAATTATTTTACTTAATCGTAATTCAATTTTTTTTTTCCAGGAGTTGCAGTCAGACGAAACTCATATAGTAGACACGGGTGACGAGATTTTCGTTTGGTTAGGAGATGAAACTACCGACAAACTACGTAAATCTGCAACCAACATCGCTCAGGTAATATTTAGATGTGGTAACATTAGAAGCAGATGTAGTAACATCTTTAGTAGATGTAGAAACATCATTAGAAGTTTTAGACCCGTATTGATAAACAGCATTTGAGATTGACAGTTAATTTTAGTTAGAAATGTCATTTCAGTACAATGTTAACTGTCAAATCCATACTTAATAATGCTATCAATCTTGCCTTAGTAAGATTAGTCGCAAATGTGGTGAAGCGATTTTCGTGTGGGTGAGAGATAAAACGACTGAGAAACTTCGCAAATCTGTTACCAACATTGCTCAGGTAATATTTAGATGTGGTAACATTAGAAACATTAGCAGTTTTAGTAACATTAGTAGCAGATGTGGTGAAGAGATTTTTGTTTGGTTAGGAGATGAAACGACAAACAAAGTATGCAAATGTTCAACCAACATTGTTTAGGTAATATCAATAGCTATAGAAGTGTCAACATCATTAGCAGCTGTAGTAACATCATTTGCAGTTTTAGTAATATTAGTAGCAGATGTGATGAAGAGATTTTCGTGTGAGTGAGAGAAGAAACTATTGACAAACTTATTTTATCTGATACTAACAATGCTCAGCTTATATTTAGATGGTAACATATAAGAACCAGATTTAGTAACAACAGTAGCAAATGAAGTAACAACATGAACCGATGTAGTAACTTCATTAGCAGTTTTAGTAACATTAGTAGCAGAAGTGGTGAGGAGATTTTTGTCTAGGTGAGAGATGAAACGACTGACAAACTTCGCAAATCTGCAACCAACATTGCTCAGGTAATATCAATAGGTATAGAAGTGGTAACATTATTGAGAGCCCGATGGTGTAGTAGGAGAGCCCGATGGTGTAGTGGATAGGAGAGCCCGATGGTGTAGTGGATAGGGCCGCTGCCTCCTGAGCGGGAGGTATTGGTTCGAATCCCACCACGTACCAATATGTTTTTCGGCTTTCGAATTTCATATGTACGTTTATTCGGTGCTTTTTCCGTGCTTCGGAAGGCACGTTAAGCCGTTGGTCCCGGTTAATATCGTTTAATACCGTAGATGTTAGTCGTTACGCCATATCAGAGGCCAGTGCAAAGCATTGGCGGCTTGAAAACTCTGACCTAATCTAGGATTGGGTCTGGTTTCCCTTCTGGGTTGCGGAGGTCAGATGGCAGTCGCTCTGTGTAAAAACCAGTACCCTTGTTCAATCCCCTAGATAAGGAAGCCGACGGATACGGGATAAGGCTAGGGAGATGATGAGAAGTGGTAACATTAGAAGCAGATGTAGTAACAACATTAGCAGTTTTAGTTGCATATGTGGTGAAGAGATTTTCGTGTGAGTGAGAAATGAAACGACTGACAATTTATCTAAACTAAACTATCTATGTTTTTTTGTCACTCCCAGGACAGCATGGAAGTAGAAATTAATCTAAGTTTTTTTTACCCAGGCGTACCTGTCCCGCTTCGACACGGATCGTGTAGTGACGGTGACCAAACAGGGCCTCGAACCTGATACTCTCATCGCACTGTTCGAGGAATGGGACTCTAACATGTGGCAGGTAAACAATGTTTATAGTACCTTCATAATTAAATACAATAACAGTAAGTTATTTTGATGTTTGACTCCTGTGATAGGAAAGTGGAGAAAAAAAAGAACGAACGAATTTTGGAGACTTTAATGCCGGCCTTACTTACAGACACGTTCCTCCGTGTTGGCTTGAGAGTGAGAGAAAAATATAAAATGTGCCAGCTGCATTTCATGGCGTGCTGTAAACAGTGTCACAGTTTTTAAACAGCCTAGTAGCACAACTATCAGGCCTCTGACATGGTTTGAGTAACGACCACTATCGAAGACAGCGACCGGGACCGGCGGCTAAGCGATCCGAGGGTTTCATTATATTGCAAATTAGGCGATGGGCTGACAACCTATCACTACAGCAATATACCTACAAATCTATCTTAAATAACCCTCAAAACTTTGTCAGATTTCTTCCATGCTGGACAGGTACGAGAGAAATATATAGAATGTGCCAGCTGCATTTCCTCCCGGGCATGCTGTAGAAACCAGCTAAGGGATCCGAGAGTTTCTGTATATTGCAATTTAGGCGATGGGCTGACAACCTGTCACTACAGCAATACTCAAAACTTTGTCAGACGTGGCGAACGACCTTTTGATTAAGTCGTTTACGCTGTGCCTACCCCATTAGGGATAAAGGCGTGATTATATGTATGTACTTTGTCAGATGTGCCGGAACGACCTTTGTTTAGGTCGTTTACGCTCTGCCTACCCCATTAGGGATAAAAGTGGCGATCTTTTTTTATATACTTTTGAGGATTTTAGCACTCACAATTATATTTTATTTCATAATATATAAAAGAAAGGAAATAAGGTCATTCCATAGACGCAGGTTCGAGTCCTGCCAGAAACGAATTTATTTTCTTTCTTTCATATTATATGAAACTAGCGACCGCCCCGGCTTCGCACGGAAATTATCAGTGTTTTTCTACTATATTATGCATGTATTATACATATAACCCTTCCTCTTGAATGCCTCTATCTTTAAAAAGAAACCGCATCAAAATCCGTTAAGTAGTTTCAAAGATATATGCATACATAGGGATATAGGGACAGAGAAAGCGACTTTGTTTTATACTATGTAGTGATGATGAAATGGCGATCTGTCCACTGAATCCGTATAGATAAAAGTATGATATATAGCATCCCACAAACTGATAGGGGTTGCTCAGCCAACAACACTGAACAACTTCATCAGGAAATTCTTTCAAGAAGAGTTTTTTTTACTTTTCCTTACAAAATGTTCACATCAATCAGACAATTTGTATGGAAAAGCGTATATAATTTAATAATATTTGTAAAAAAACGTTTTTCCTCACTGGAAAAAAATCCTGATGGATGTTGTTCAGTGTCGTTGACTAAGCAACCCTAATCAGTTTGTGGCATGCTGTCTCTTACACCCGGTATATCTACTTACTAAAAAAAAAAAAAAGTAAATACATACATACATATAATCACGCCTTTATCCCTAATGGAGTAGGCATAGCGCAAACGACCCAAACAAAGGTCGCACCGCCACGTCTGACAAGGTTTCGCGGGTTCTTTAAGATAGATTTGTAGGTATATCGCTGTAGTGACAGATCGTCAGCCCATCGCCTAAATTACAATACACTGAAACCGTCGGATCTCTTAGCTGGTTTTTACAGCATGCCCGGGAGGAAACGCAGTTGACACATTCTATGTTTTTCTTTCGCTCCCAGTCCAACATTGAAAGTGAATACCTTACCCAAATTTACCTACAGACAAACTAGCTAATACTATGGTAAAAGATGAAATGAAAAAAGAAGTTGCAACTGATAAAGAATGAATTTTGAAGGAAATAAATGCGTCTTCTATCACAAGTATCCCGGGTATGCTGTAAAAACCAGCTAAGGGATCCGAGGGATTCAGTGTATTGCAATTTAGGCGATGGGCTGACAACCTGTCACTACAGCAAAATACCTACGAATATATCTTAAATAACCCTCAAAACTTTGTCAGACGTGGCGGAACGACCTTTGTTTTGGTCGTTTACGCTCTGCCTACCCCATTAGGGATAAAGGCGTGATTATATGTATGTATGTATGTTCTATCACAAGACATAAAAATCAGTCTTTTGCGTTAGCTCTTCTTCTTCTTTCTTTAAATTTAAGAGCAGGGCTCTTGTCTGTGAAGTAATCGCCATTCGGATCGAGTTAGCTAGTTAGTATTTATAATCAGCTCTCATGAGTGACAGTGAGTTTGAGTTCGTATCAGAAGTGTAATTTCGGTACAAACTGACCTGTCAAATCCATACTTACTATTGATCTCAAGTTTGATATCGGTTCAAAAATACGAACCTAATTTATAAAAGTTGAGAGCAGTATTAAGTATGGATTTGTCAGGTCATTACGTACTGAAATGACATTTCTGAGACGAACTCAAAACTCGCAGTTTCAAGTGCGGATTGTACGGGACTAAGAGTCATAATTTCTACATCTTCGAAGAAATGAGGGACGCGAGAAATTAATGGTTCTGAGTGCCAATAAATTTATGAGTCTTTGAGGCCAGACCGCACAAGGACGTAGCTGCAGTGGCGTGGTGCCGTACGTTACGGCGCGGCGTGGAACACCGCGGCGAGGTAGTCCGCGGCGAGGCACACCGCGGCGAGGCAGTCCGCGGCGAGGCAGTCCGCGGCGTGGCACACCGCGGCGCGGCCCGGCGCGACACTGCACGACAAATGATTCTTTGAATGTAAATGTATGAGATGTACCGCTCTGCATTGGCACTGTGACTGCAGCGGAGTGGCGCGGCGATTCACGGCGCGGCAATGTCAGTTCATACATTCTGACAGTTCTTGCCGCGCCGTGTCACGCCGCGCCGCTGCAGTGCCGTGCCGTGCCATGCCGCGCCGCTGCGCTACAGCTACGTCCTAATGCGATCTGACCTTTATGATTAACAAAATAATGTTGACGTCTCATCATCATCTCCCTAGCCTTATCCCGTATCTTACGGGGTCGGCTACCTAATCCAGGGGATTGAACGAGGGTACTGGTTTTTACACAGAGCGACTGCCATCTGACCTCCGCAACCCAGAAGGGACCAATCCGCAACCAGACCCAATCCTAGATTAGGTCAGAGTTTTTCAAGCCGCCAATGCTTAGCACTGGCCTCTGATATGGCTTAACGACTAATATCTACGGTATCAAACGATATCAACCGGGACCAACGGCTTAACTCTGTGGTTGACTTAATCCAAAAGAGTGTCGATGGAAGACAAAATGAGTCGCGGGGAAAAACAAATGAGTCTCGGTTAGAACAAATTAAGTCTAAAGATCCCGATATAGCCTAAGTGGTGCCCCCATCAGTTAAATAATCAGCCCTGAGACTGACAGCGAGTTTGGGTTCGTATAAAAAATTTCATTACAGTACAAGACGGTCTGTCAAATCCATACTTAATATCGCTCTCAAGTTTGAGATCGCTTTATAAATACGAGCCTTAAAACACAAAGAATCGAAAATCCGATCGAACAGACTCAAGTAATAGTTATATTAACAACTAGCCACCCGCCCCGGCTTCGCACGGAAATTATCAGTGTTTCTCTACTATATTATGTATGTATTATACATATAAACCTTCCTCTTGAATCACTCTATCCATTAAAAGAAAGCGTATCAAAATCCGTTGCGTAGTTTAAAAGATTTATGCATACATAGGGATATAGGGACAGAGAAAGCGACTTTGTTTTATACTACGAGTATGTAGTGATTTACAACCTTATAATTATAAATTAGCGATTCTTAGTTCGTTGTAGTAACAGGTAAGTAGAAAAGTTGCGCTAAACGGCCACCAACAGCAATTTTTCTACTCGTTACTACAACGAACTAAGAATCGCTAATTTATAAGGTGCAAAATTATTTTTGGAAGTATTACTTGAATTTGTTGGACCGCATTTTTGATTCATTGTGATTTCAGTGAGTTATGAGCTTTTAACTGATGCCATGATAGCCACTTATGCTATATCAGAACTAAATAATGAAATTTCTCATGCTGGACTGGGAGCGACAGAAAAACATAGAATGTGCCAGCTGTTTTTCCTCCCGGGCACGCTGTTAAAACCAGGTAAGAAATCCGAAGGTTTCAGTATATTGTAATTTAGGCGATGGGCTCACAACCTGTCACTACAGCAATACCTACAAATCTATCTTAAATAACCTTCAAAACTTTGTCACACGTGGTGGAACGACATTATTTGTTTAGGTCGTTTCCGCTCTGCCTACTCCATTAGAGATAAAGACGTAATAATATGATGATGATGATGATTTTGTAACTGATCTTCTTCTTCTTACCGCGTGAATTCTTGGGTCGAACGACCCAATGAACCCTGGTGTCAGAGTTTTTAAACCGCCTAGTAAGACAGCTATTGGGCCTCTGACGTGGTGTGAATAACGACCACTATCAAAGACGGTGACCGGGACCGACGACTTAATGTGCCCTCCGTAGCACGGAATCCTTTTTCTTTTCGGACTATCAGGTGATTCAGCTTGCAATGTCCTAACCAAACTATGGAAAACCTCACAAAGTGATAAATTGATATCAAGTTTGTGTTCCCCCCCTGGGAATCGAACCCAGGACCTCCGGATCGTAAGCCCATGGCTCTGACCCCTAGACCACGGAGGCAGTTAAACTGATGATTTAACAGATGGGGGCGCCACTTATTTTCCGATATAGCCGGAACTACATAATGATTTTTGAGGGAAAACAATGGAAACTCGAGGAAAAATAATAATACATGTATATAGATATATACATATAATCACGCCTTAATCCCTAAAGGGGTAGGCATAGCGTAAACGACCTAAAAAAAAGTTGTTCCGCCACGTCTGACAAAGTTTTGAGGGTTATTGAAGATATATTTTGTAGGTATATTGCTGTAGTGATAGCTTGTCAGCCCATCGCCTAAATTGCAATATACTGAAACCCTCGGATCCCTTAGCTGGCTTTTACAGCATGCTCGGGAGGAAATGCAGCTGGCAAATGTATGTTTTTCTCACGCTCCCAGGCCAGCATGGAAGAAAAAGAACATAAATATAATTATAGAAATCAAACATTTCACATTCACCCGAGTGGATCGAACCTGGATCCACGGCGATGCGTGCCTTTGCTATAACGACTTGTATTTTATTATTTACAGAAACAGAAAGCTTACGAGCAAGACAGAGAACGAGAGTTGGCTGAGAACGAGATAGACGTTGACAAATAAAAAAAGTCATATAATAAAAAAAAACATGAAATGTATAGAGACATTTTTTTTTTTTTGCGTGGCCATAGCTCAGGGCCTCAGGGGGGGTTTTAAAAACAAAACGAAATAAAAATTTAGACCCCACCATACAAATTTTCTTATTAAAGTGGTAATTAATCTTGTATGTATAGGAAAGTCATTTTTTAGTATGCTTTTTTCACATATTTTTTATGGGACTATTTCTTTATTAATATAAAAATACCCTCTGAGCTTATAGCACGCAAAAAAATAACACCCTGTATAAGGGGTGTAAGAGACAGCGTCCCGCAAACTGATAGGGGTTGCTCAGCCAATGAAATTGAACTACTCTGTAACAAGGATATTTTTTTAGGAAATGAAAATAAAATGTTTTGTATACAAATTGTCTGATAGAGTTGATCATTTAGTATGGAAAAGTAAATAGAAAACATATCCTGATAAAAAAATCCTGGTGAAAATTGTTCAGTTTCGTTGACTGAGCAACCCCTATCAGTTTGCGGGACGCTGTCTCTTACACCCTGTATAAATCGTGTATATCAGTGAATTTCTTCCCAAATACTTAATCTTATGATAAGTGAAAATAAAGTATCAGATTATTTTATACTTAACTTAAAATTTTTACTCATATTTATGAAAAATCAAACTACTTCTTGTGATAAGTAAAAATAAATTATCAGATCATTTTATACTTAACTTTAAACTTTTTACTCATATTTATGAAAAAACACACTTTTTGATACTGATGTTTTCAAACAACATATAAAATAAGATAAGGCACAAATAGCAATACTCTGACTTGAAATAATAAATACTATGCTTTACAATTTGTTTTATTAAGTTTTTCAACGTTTTGTGGGTAGTAGGAAACAAGTAAAAAAGAAAACATTCAAACACTTTCAATATTGCAATAACTATATTTTTGAGTCTATAAAAGTCTAATCGTCAAACACAATAAACTCTATTTTCTATTAAATGAAAACTAAGACACGGCAGTGCCGCCTGAAAAAAAGTTAAAAACTATTTTTGAGTCTATACAATTTCTGACATTAATTTTGTTTTACTACAATAATTTTGATAATACATCTAACACAATGAATGCAAAATATCAGACATGTTATAAGTTTAAACGAACGTACTGAATTTGAAAGGTACTAAGAAACTACATACGGTTTTGAAATAATTCAAATATGGTCAAAAAATTACACTCCAAAATAGTCTTTACCTATTTGTAACATTATTAGTGCACTGTAAATCCAAAAATAATAAATGTCAAGCAGTTTTGAGAAAATAAAATCCATGTTAAATCAAATTGAAAAACATTATTATTTTGTCAAAAAAAGGTACTTCTTTCAAATTAAATTCTTTAACTACTTTCACGAACAAACGATTTTCCCAAAGACTTCCAAAAACATACAAAATGCCTGAGTTAAATAAGTTGAAATTTTGTTTTGCGCTTTAATTTTACTTTTTTGCTTTACTGCTTTGATATTTCACTTTGCATTAATCTGAGTCTATGTGGATGGAAACTCAACTAATAATTTCAAAATACTACTACTACTAACTACATTAAGAAGGAACTTTGAAAATGCTCTTTCAGTGGGACCTTTTTAATCGCTATAAATGCTTGTTTAATTCTCAATTTCTAACTCTAATATAAACATGTATTTAACATCTTTGCCTGATTGTCTACTTTTGTGCTATACAAATTCAGAATTATTAATCATTGCTATCAATAGACTATAACGGTACCAATGTAAATTGAAGCAAAAAAATCATGAAAAATATAGCCAAAGATGTTAAATTGAATGTTAAAAATAAAAACTAAGTTAAACTATATCAATAATCCTCCAAACATAAAGCAGTCGTTGTTTTTAAAAGAAACACCTTAAGTATTTAACATTAATTTCATAAACGCGGTGTTCAGTAAAAACCATTCAAACAGAAAAAATACCTAAATTTAAATTAAATGAAAACTAAGTAATAAAACAGATAGATTTTGATGTGGCACAGAAATGACTAAACTTTGACAAATATATCCTACAAAATCAAGAATAAATAGTTTTGAGCGAATCTCTCGGGCAAACTGTGTTTTTAAACCTGGTAATTTATAAAAAAAGTAATTTCAATTTCATACATAATGAACAAAAAATCATCTACGAAAACTTTGATTTCAGCAAATTGAAAAGCTAATACTTTTAATCCAAAAAAATATTCACTGGTATGTATCATGAAAGCTGTAAATTGGTACAATTTACTACTCTGTTCATGGATCATAAAGTTTGAACTAACTGGACACAGCCCGAGAGAGATTATCTACAAAAACAAAAAATACTAAAGTACTGAGTTCAATGCTTCCTAGGCAACATATGGAAGTGATAGGTATCTTTAGGTAAGGCAACACAGGCTATTTTCTGTTTGAGATCTTCAGGGCTAACTGCCGCCACATCAAATTCTTGGATAATATTCGCGAACATTACAAACGACATAGTTGTGACCATGGTCTGGCCTATGCAGGTTCTTTTGCCAATGCTGAAGGGCAAGAAATGAGGAATATTTCTCTTTACCGAGTAAACTTCTTTTTCGACCTCTTTCGTCTTGTCAATCGGACCTGTTCTCTCTTCATCGGACTCCATGCCGGAGTCACATTGGGATTTGCGTCTGATTCTCAGCTTGCTGCGCTCTAAGAATCTTGTCGGATCGAATTTCTCGGGGCTTTCCCAATATTTGTCTGAAGTGTTCAACTCGTAGTTGTTTATGAACACGATAGTACCTTTTTCCACACCATAACCTGCTACAGCTGCATTTTCAGTTGCCACGTGCGGAACGATAGGAGAAGAAGCGTATCGCAAGCATTCTAGCACAGTCGCTTCAGTGTACGGCAGACTGTTTCTATCAAGAAGAGATACAGCTCGCTTTCCTTTGGTAACGCTGTCGATTTCATTTTTAATTTTTCTCGCTACTTCAGGATCTCTGGCTACAGCCGTCAAACAAAGCATGACCAAGTTACCAACAGAGGAATGACCGCCAAGGAAGTCTTCAAGCATGAAGATGATTGTGTTCCTGTCGACTGTAGGATCATCACGGAGAACTCTGAGCAGACCATCCAGGAAATCCTTTTCAGGCCCATCAGTTTCCAGATTCGTCTCCCTCTGCTCGACGATTCTTGACAGGATGAAGGAACGAATATCTTGAGACCATCCTGAGAGTTTGTCCATGTGTTTCTTGTAGAACGGCGCTAACCAAGGCAGAAAGTCAACGGCGTATCCCTGGTTGATCTCCCAGAAGATTTCGTCGAAGTGGTCGACGACTTTCTTGAATTCTGCGTCGGTGTCGGGGTCAAAGCGGACATTGCACATGTAATGACTGAACATGTTCATAGCTGTGGTCATGAGGAAGGGTTTCAGGTTCACGCTGGCATCGGACTGGCGAGTCACCTAGAATAGAAGAGAACGAATATAAATTAAAAATCTATTAATAAGTGAATCCATTGGTTTGATTCAATTAGCTCAAAATCACGCCTTCATCCCTAACGCAGCAGCAAAAACGACCTAAACAGTCAATAAAGTCTATTAACGAACCGCGCAGCCTAGTTGGCAGTGTACCTGCCTCCTACGCAGAGGGTCCCGGGTTCGATTCTCGGCCGGGGCAGCCATTTTAATGTTGAGTTTAAATGTATGTTTCTGGGTCTGGGTGTTCTTTGTGGTCGTTTCTGTGTATGTCCATAGCACCCCGATACAGGGAATCCTAGTGGGGACTATGAGTGTGATCATATTTTTTTTAAACACTATACGTTTGCTTTATCGTCGACTCTGTTCATTACTATGGCCATGATATGAGTGAAGACAAGATTAGTTCAACTTGACAGAAGCGCCTCTTTGACCCATCGTAGCTTGAAAAGTCCTAAATTTGAATTTAATTCAAATCAACGCACCTGTTTGAGGGTCTGTATGAGCTCGATGGCCTCGAAGGTGGCGACGCTGCCGATCCTGGCGAAGTTATCTGTATGCTGCTTGGGGCCGCAGTGGCGACGAGCCAAGTTCCTTCTTCTCTCCTGAAGGTTGGACCAGTCGCAGAGCGCTAACGCTAGAAAGAAGGAAAAGGGTTGGTTATTTTACTATTTTAAACACACGCCATTTGTGTGGCAACTTTTTGGGCTGAGAAAATTTGATTCGCCGCGACACGCAAAGAAGAAGAACACACCATGTCGATTGAAACATAGTCGAAATGACGTGATAAAAGGTAATTGCTATATTTTACCTAAATACGTACCGCGAGATGTCAAATTGTATAATTTGTGAATATAGTCGCGAGTTCGAAAAGTTATAAAGGTTGGTTAGTTGTTGTGTTTTGCCAATTGTTTGGAGGAATTGGTTAAAATAGATTTAATTGGTAGGTGCAAAATAATAATAATAGTAAGTATAGTTTACAACGATGCAAGAATAAACTTGGGAAAAAAAGTACTTATCTCAAGATTGAGAGCAATATTAAGTGTGGATTTGGCAAGCCATTTTGTACTGAAATGTCATTTCTGATACGAACTCAAACTGGCGGTCAATATTAAGTGCGGATTATAATTACGGGCCTAAACCCTCCCAAACCGAACCGTACCTAATAAATTTTTAATAAAAAAAGTTTAAGATCTTGCAGGGAGGACAACATTTATAAAACTCTTTTATTATATTTCTTTGTCAATAATAAATGAGGACTTGGAACGAGAGAAAAACATAGAAAGTACCCGCTGCAATTCCTCCCGGGCATGCTGTAAAATCCAGCCAAGGGATCCGAGGGTTTCAGTATATTGTAATTTAGGCGATGGACCGACAACCTGTCACTACAGCAATATACCTAGAATTCTGTCTTAAATAACCCTCAAAACTTTGTCAGTCGTGGCGGGACGACCTTTGTTTAGGTCGTTTACGCTCTGCCTACCCCATTAGGAATAAAGGCGTGATTATATGTATGTGCGTATGTAATAAAACACACCCAAGTTAAAGTGTGCAACTGATTTAAGGCCCGTAATTATAATCAGCTCTCAAGAGTGACAGCGGGTTTGAGTTTGTATCAGAAATGTAATTTCAAAACAAAATGATCTGTCAAATCCACACTTAAGATTGCTCTCAATCTTCAGATCGCTTTATAAATACGACCCTAAGACTTTGTATAGATTCTATGTTCTGTCGTCTCAACTCATGCGCAAACTTGGTCGATTCACTATCGTGCTCATAAATCACGAGCAAAAAAAACGAAAAAACCACGCTACAGTGACCCAGTGACGTAAAAATACCACATCCCACATAATTAATGTAATTAATGTAACTGCCTCCGTGGTCTAGTGGCTAGTGCCATGGACTCCCGCTCCGGAGGTCCGGGGTTCGATTCCCAGGGGGGGAACACAAAGATGATATTTGAGAATTTATCACTTTATGATTTTTTCCCCAGTTTGGTTAGGACATTGCAGGCTGAATCACCTGATTGTCCGAAAAAGAAAAATATTTCGTGCTTCGGAGGAGACGTTAAGCCGTCGGTCCCGGTCGCTGTCTTTGATAGTGGTCGTTGCGCAAACCATGTCAGAGGCCTGATATATGTGCTACTAGGCGGTTTAAAAACTCTGACACCACTCGACAGAACAAGAAGATTAATGTAATTATTGTGTAAAAATGGACACAGTTGCATTCGAGAAAAAGTCAAGAGCAATTGATGCGGTTAATCAATGCGCATTTAATTGATTTTGTATGTAATGTGTGTTTGTATGGCGTGTAATATTGCATTATTCCATGCTGGAGTGGGAGCGAAAGAAAAACATAAAATGTTGCAAATATCAAAATAAATTCAATATCAATATAAACCTTCCATGCTGGACTGGGAGCATGTTCCTGCTGCCCTTCGTCCCGGGCATGCTGTAGAAGTCAGCAAAAGGGATGTGAGGGTTACAGTGTATTGTAATTTAGGCGACGGGCTGACAACCTGTCACTATAGTAATACACATTTCAATCTAAAATTGCCCTCAATTTTTGTCAGACGTTGCGAAAGCGCCTTTTACGAGGTGTTTAACGCTCTGCCTACCCCGTAAGGGATAAAGACGTGATTTTATGTATGTATGTATGTATCAAAATAAAATATACTAAATATCAGCTAAGGGTTCGGAATGTTATGTTTATATAGGTTCTAGGTTATATGTACAATCTTGTCCCCGTATTTACAGGTTGGCTGGAAGAGATCTCTTTATAGAGATAAGCTCACCTCTGTGAACTAAATTTAAGATTGTTTATTTATTGTAATTTTTTTGTACTCAATAAAGAATATAATGTTTCGGTATATTGCAATTTAGGCGATTGGCTGACAACCTGTCACTACAGTTATTTACATACAAATCTATATTAAATCAAATTCCTCTCGAAACTTTATCAGACGTGGCGGAACGACCTTTATTTAGGTCGTTTCTGCTTACCCCATTAGGGATAAAGGCTTTGGATTATATGTTAGTTTGTATTTTTAATTGGCTTTTGAGGCTATGCCTACTTCGTGACTTTGATACTGGCGTGACTTTGATGTATAAATTAGTGAGTGTTACTTAGTAGGCCATCGTTAACCTTAAAAAATATGTTAATAGAATGTACCAGAGCGTGTAGGAATAACATATGTGCATACGGATATACTTGCAATCTCAATGCAACATAAACTGCGTCCGTGGTCTAGTGGTTTGAGAAATGGGATTCCCGGGGACGCAAAATTGATATTTCTTAATTTCGACTTTGCGTCACTTTGTGAGATTTTCCCCAGGTTGGTTAGGACAATGCAGGCCGAATCACCTGACTGTCCGGAAGACAAAAGATTCGGTGCTTAAGCCGTTCGGACCTGGTCGCTGTCTTTGATAGCGGTCGTTAGACAAACCATGCCAGAGTTATAATTTTGTATGTAAGAGGTTTTTAATTTATTTTTTACTAGCGACCCGTTCCGGCTTCGCACGGAAATTATCAGTGTTACTCTACTATATTATGCATGTATTATACATATAAACCTTCCTCTTGAATCACTCTATCTATTAAAAGAAACCGCATCGAAATCCGTTGCGTAGTTTTAAAGATTTATGCATACATAGGGATATAGGGACAGAGAAAGCGACTTTGTTTTATACTATGTAGCGATGTACATAAAGCTGTGTGTATAATTCAACTTGAAAAACAACATTTGCGTTTGTTATATATCCAAAATTAGGGAAACAAGAATATTTTGCATACAAGTCACGCCTTGTCCTTTAGAGGATAGGCAGAGCGTAAAACAGGCGATTTACAAGGCAGTAAAAGGCGTTTTTTGCCACGATAACAAGATTTGAGTATTATTTCCATAGATTCGGGGTGTAAGGGACCCATACAAAATGAGTACCTCGAACTGTTTATATAGAAAAGCATTTTTTTTTTATTCTTGAAATGATTGTCTAGTTGTTCAGTGTCGTTGACTGAACAACCCCTATCAGTTTGCTGGACGCTGTCCCTTACACCCTTTATATATATTCTCTGGTTAATTCAAAAAGTACTAGCTGTCTGTATTGCTAAAGTGATATCTAATTTATAATAAACCTATGCTCGGGAGGGGAAGCAGCTGGCACATTCTATGTCTTTCGATAGCTCCCAGTCCAGCATAGAATATTATAGCTGTAAAACTCAGTCAAAAATACGCACTTGACAATTCTTCTGTCGAGTGGGTATCGAGTCTATCGACCCGATGAACCCTGGTGTCAGAGTTTTTAAACCGCCTAGTAGCACAAGCATCGGACATGGTTTGAGTAACGACCACTATCAAAGACAGCGACCAGGACCGACGGCTTAACGTGCCCTCCGAAGCACGAAAATGTTTTTCCTTTATCTTTTAATCTTTTACTTGACAATAAAACTAGGTTAACAAATCAGCCAAGTCGATTGCCCAATTTTTTGCCAACCGCGCAGAAATAAACGTGAATTGAATATTTTAAAAATCTACTTCCGTCATTGTAACATGATCCGCACATGCGTAGCTTCGGTATCAACATTTTCTTATGTTTTGATAATACTTGACATACATTTTTGGGCTGACTCTATATATTTTAGAAATTGCGTTCTTAGGAGCAAAATGTGTGAGTAATATTATGGGAAAATTTATGCGTTTATAATGGGCTCGATTCTAGATTTGCCGGCTAAAACTAAAATTTAAATCTATTTGTCACTTTCAGACTAAAAACATTGGAAAAGGAGAGGACATCTAAATGTGCCAGCTGCATTTCCTCCCGGGCATGCTGTAAAAACCAACTAAGGGATCTGAGGGTTTTAGTATATTGTAATTTAGGCGATGGGCTGACAACCTATCACTACATCGTTTACGCTCTGCCTACCCCATTAGGGATAAAGGCGTGACTGTATGTATGTATGTATCTGATGATATCGCAAATAAAATTGACAGAAATACTGGGGAAACGTGCAAATGCGCATCAAAATCTAGCGGACAAACTGTAAAACTATAGAGTATAAATCGCCTGTCCCTTTTCATACACATACATATAATCACATATAATCACGCCTTTATCCCTAATGGGGTAGGCAGAGCGTAAACGACCTAAACAAAGGTCGTTCCGCCACGTCTGACAAAGTTTTGAGGGTTATTTAAGATATATTCGAAGGTATATTGCTGAAGTGACAGGTTGTTAGCCCATCGCCTAAATTGCAATACACTGAATCCCTCGGATCCCTTAGCTGGTTTTTACAGCATACCCGGGAGGAAATGCAGCTGGCACATTCTATGTTTTTCTCTCGCTCCCAGGCCAGCATGGAAGTTCATACACATACATACATATAATAACGCCTTTATCCCTTGTAGGGTAGGCAGAGCGTATATAATAACGCCTTTATCCCTTGTAGGGTAGGCAGAGCGTAAACAACCTAAACAAAGGCCGTTCCGCCACGTCTGAAAAAGTTTTGAGGATTATTTAAGATAGATTTGTAGGCATATTGCTGTAGTGACAGGTTGTCAGCAGTTTTTGTGACACCCGGTATTTCAATATGACCTATTTTTTTCTACGTGTATCTCCTAAACTGTATTATGGCTGCCTAATTAGGTGCTATGAATTTAAATTACAGAAATGATCTGAGGCTGTGGTCTAAGTGACAAAATACTATCTGGACCCTTGATATCTGGATCTGCCAAGTCGAGCTGGCGGGCATGGCCATACCAACCTTTTCCCGAACCACTTCAAAGCACTTTTGACCCCTTAGCTTTTCATGAAGGGCGATAATCCAATCAAGATACCATTACAAATTCTAGTATTTAAATAAACTAGGCATCAAAAATTAAAAATTGAACAACGTATTTAATTTTTCAGGATAAAATAAAATACTTACTTTCACTCAAAGTAATAACTTTGTACGGACGAGTAATTTTATTTTTAATTTCCTGAAATATTATCTTTGTAAAAGTTGTTTAGTTTCAATGACTGACCAACCCCTTTCCATTCATACATACATACATATATTCACGCCTGTATCCCTAATGGGGTAGGCAGAGCGTAAACGACCTAAACAAAGGTGTCCCGCCACGTCTGACAAAGTTTTGAGGGTAATTTAAGATAGAATTCTAGGTATATTGCTGTAGTGACAGGTTGTCAGCCCATCGCCTAAATTACAATATACTGAAACCCTCGGATCCCTTAGCTGGATTTTACAGCATGCCCGGGAGGAGATGCAGCTGGCACATTCTATGTTTTCCTCTTACTCCCAGACCAGCATGGAAGTAATTCCATTCAGCTGTCCCTTACACCCGGTAATTCTTGATTATATCATGACCATTGACTAAAAAGACCTAAAAAAGGAAAGACAGAAGTATTTGTGGACTTCCTATAAACTCTTCTTCCATGCTGGCCTGGGAGCATGAGAAAAACATAGAATGTGCCAGCTGCATCTCCTCCCGGGCATGCTGTAAAAACCAGCTACGGGATCCGAGGGTTTCAGTATATTGTAATTTAGACGATGGGCTGACAACCTGTCACTACAGTAATACACATTACAATCTATAATTTTCCTCAATTTTTGTCAGACGTAGCGAAAACGCCTTTCACGAGGAGTTTTACGCTCTGCCTACCCCGTAAGGGATAAAGGCGTGACTTTATGTATGTATGTTCTTTCTTTAAACTTACACCATACTGCTACCTGACACTTTAAACGATGAATGTACTAGCGCAGGCGCCGGTGCATCGTCTTTTTATTGCAATTAATAAATATCAAATTTGATATCAGGTAGTTGACTCAGAAACTAGATATCATTTTATAACCCACCTAGAGAGTCACCTTGACCCGTAGTTATTAACCGACAAGGCTTAATAATAAGGGGTTGGTAAAAAACCTATTTACTGGGAGCAACAGAAAAACATAGAACGTGCCAGCTGCATTTCCTCCCGGGCATGCTTCCATGCTTCCAGCTAAGAGATCTGAGGGTTTTTATATATTGCAATTTAGGCGATGGGCTGACAGCCTGTCACTATAGCAATATACGTAAAAATCTAATTTCAGTAATCCTCAAAACTTTATCAGACGTAGCGAAACGACCTTTGTTTAGGTCGTACACGCTCTGCTTACCCTATTAGGGATAAAGGCGTGATTATATGTATGTATGTATGTTATTTTACTATCCCAAAATGAGAATAAAATTATTTTCACGAGTTGTCCGTCTATTTATTTATTTACTGTTCATTGTACACAAGTAACACGAGAAAGACAATACACAAGGAATAACGACACAACAGGTACAGCTTATTTCTACTAAGAAATTTCTTCCAGCTGACCTACGGAAGTGAGACTTAAAATGAGAGGCAAATTAGGAGTCAATACTCAATCTTATCTGAAATGCTCCTCAAAAAGGGATGTAACATTTTTGTATGAAGCCTGGAATACTGTGATTGGCGACCCTTAGGTATTTATAAACAAAACATCGCGGTTCAAGATCAAACCTAAACCATTCGATTCTACAAACAAATAGAAATCAAAACTACTTAATATGGTTTTTGGCTAAAACGTCACATTACCGAGATATTTTAAATCAAATATATCGGAAATTCACTTTGAAAGTGAAAATATCTCAGTAGTGTGACGCTTCAGACAAAAATCACCAAGTACCCATATTTTTTTTTCTGACAATTGTTTTATAAGTTTGACATAATCAATTTAAAAATATCTGTTAATATTGACTGTAAAATTTAAAGTATGTACTTAGGTAATTTATTTCAGTGTTAAGCACAGTGTTAATTAGGTGCAAACCTGTTATGACTGTGTACTTGAATGTGTAATTTATGAATAAATGAAATTAAATGAAAATTAAATTTTAGGTTTGTTTTTTTTACGTGTAGAATCGAATAGTTTAGGTCAAATCATGCGCCAAAAGATTTTTGTAAAATATGAGGGTCGCCATTGGCACACTATGGCAAAAAGGTTACATACATATAATCACGCCTTTATCCCTAATGGGGTAGGCAGAGCGTAAACGACCCAAACAAAGGCCGTTCCCCCGCGTCTGACAAAGTCTTGAGGGCCATTCAAGAAAGATTTGTACGTATATTGCTATAGTGACAGGTTGTCAGCCCATCGCCTAAATTACAATATACTGAAAACC
Source organism: Scrobipalpa costella (assembly GCA_949820665.1). Lineage (NCBI taxonomy): Eukaryota > Metazoa > Arthropoda > Insecta > Lepidoptera > Gelechiidae > Scrobipalpa > Scrobipalpa costella. Next base: position 7,189,048 of record OX463322.1, on the reverse strand, counting down.
CCAAATCCCTTAGCTGGTTTTTACAGCATGCTCGGGAGGAAATGCAGCTGGCACGTTCTATGTCTTTCTCTCACTCCCAGTCCAGCATGGGAGATGTTATATTCCCTTTATAAACGGGGTAGCTATAAGAAATTCATTAAAAAATAGTGTCATTCATACTCTAGCTAGCCCGTAAGTACTATAGGCATGATAATGCTAACGTCATGCATTTTTATAATAAGCTGATTTTGGTCAACGAAATTTCGTTTGATACCATAACTTATAAAAAGGCAAAGTATTTTGATCTGACTAAAATATGTTACCAATTTAATTAGGAAAAATTAAACTCAATAACATAGAAAGGTAATATCTCGTTTGATAAACTTGCCCTTTGTACTACCGTGCACTATCCTACGGGACGATAGGAATAAAAAATAAACCTTAATTTTTATTGAAATCAGTAATAGAATCTAAGGTTATTTCTAATCCGCACTTGAGTATCGTATCAGAAATGTCTTATCAAATCCATACCTTATGTTGCTGTCAATCTTGAAATAGCTTTAAAAATACTAGCCTAAGACCCTTTATGTAAGAAAGCACACAGTATCTTAATATGCATGTGCATTTTTAATAATAAAAAAGCTGTATACGAAATGATAGTTGTCGGCTAAAAACAGGCCTGGACGGGCGTACCGCGCGGACTTATATTTTATTCAATCTAGTAAGTGGCCAGGACTAAATAACATAGGATTTGTTTTTAAAGATACGTTTTTTTTTTAATCTGTGGTGAAGTGTGCAAAGAAAAGTTTTAATTCATTGTGACGCTCGAACTTTTAAAAAATAAAAATGTGAGTGATTGCTGGCAGCATGGAAAGGTAAGTTTTTATTTAAAGACACAAAAAAAATATATTTTTAAGAATGTATAAAGTTTCAAAGAAATTAAAGCCGGAAAAATAACTAAATAAAAATATTTTAAATTAAATTAACATAAAATAAAGCTCTACTCTTTTCTAAAATAAAATAAATTAAATAATAAAATAGGTTGTGTTTTAATTTAATATTAACGTGCAGATATTAACTAAAATAATGAATAGAAGTTGATTTTATTAACAAGATACAAAATTTAAAATAATTACAAAGGAAATAAAGAAATACTCACAATTATTCCTGTCTCCAGCGAAGAGCTTATGGAACCGCAGGAAGTCTGGTCGTCCACCGAAGAACTTTCCATTCTGGTTAAGCACCTCTCTAATCAGATCCAAGTTGTTCACCACCAGGCATTTCGTGGAGCCAAGAGTTACGCTGAAGATGTCTCCATACTCTTTAGCTAGCTCCGTAAACGCCTGGAAGGGTGACTCGTGCTTTCCGAGGAGGTGAAGACTTCCGACGACAGGTAAAGGAAAAGGTCCAGGCGCTTGAGACAAGACTATGGATTTTTCTCCATTGTATTTGGATGATTTTTTCACGGTGGTCTTTTTGCTTTGGAAGTAGAAATAGGCGAAAACGGCAATAGCAACGAAGAGTAAGGCACTCATATTTGTTTCTTTTAAAAAAAGATTTTTTGTTGAGTGTTTACGCAACGCTGTGCGCGGTTTGGCGCGAGAGTGTGGCACTGCGCCGGTTGCGATGCGTGTGCGCTTATATAGCCGCCATTTTGGATTAGCATATTGATCTGGAGCCTGGGACAGGAGGCTGGAGGAGCTTCGCTGGAAATTGGGCTACGTTACCGGGAACGGAACATTATAGATACATCTTTGAAGTCTCTATATTTCTGGCAACGCAGTGCTACTTTATGTTATCATGTTTACATAGGTAGGTAAATAATACAACTTTATATTGCACCTTTGCCTCTTACGGAGTAGGCAGAACGTTAACGGCTTAACAAAAAATTAAAAATGTTTGACATAGTTTAAGTAGCTTTGTAAACGCTGTAAATATGTGTTTTTAATAACTGCCTCCGTGGTCTTGTGATCAGAGCCATAGGCTTAAGATCCGGAGGTCCTGGGTTCAATTCCCAGGGGGGAACACAAAAGTTGATATTTGTCAATTTATCACTTTGTGAGGTTTTCCCCAGTTTGGTTAAAACATTGCAAGCTGTATCACCTGTCTTAAGAGAAAAAGGATTCCGGGCTTCGGAGGGCACGTTAAGCCGTCGGTCCCGGTCGCTGTCTTTGATTGTGGTCGTTACTCAAACTATGTCATAGGCCTAATAGCTGTGCTACTAGGTGGTTTGAAAAATTTGGCACCAAGGTTCATCGAGTTGTTCGACTCGAGAATACACTCGCTAAGTCGAAGATCAGGTGTTTTAATCTGACATATCGTTAGGTATATAACCGCCATTTTGGATTAGCATATTGATCTGGAACGTGGTGGCTAAAGGCAGAAGCTTCGCTGTAAATTTAGCTAGATGACCAAGGTGTTTGTAGGCACTAAACAGCCACCTAGAATGACACTTTTTAATGGCCCAGTAAAATGAAATGTTTGCTTATTGAAGAGTTTAGAATTACTTTAGTAAGTTGTACAGGGTGACTACGAAGACATTCATCAAAAATTCAAGAGATTTTTTTTTGGATTATATAAGATTAGAATTAAAAATCATTATATGTATGTATGTAGAATGAAAAAGAGAAATACATAAAAATATTTTAAAAAAAACATTAAAACGGTCCCTACACTAGCTTTTGTGCAAACCTCACGCCACACGATCATAAACTTGGCATTAATTTTCACATTTTAGTTTTTGGCGGGATCTACGTATATATTTCTGGCATTCACAGTGGTATTTTATGTTTTTACATACGCTTTTATAGTCACGCCTTTATCCCATATGATGTAGATAAAGCGTGTACGGCTTGGGAGAGGTCGAGGACGCGACGCGACGTAGCGCGCTCTTCTAAACGGTGTGATACAAAACGGGGTGTAAGGGACACCGTCCTGCAAACTGATAGGGGATGCTCAATCAACGAAACTGAACAACTATCAGCACGACTTTATTTAAGAAATTGTAAAGAATGTTTTGATTTCCCATACAAATTGACAGATTGAGGTAGTAATTTTGTATGGAATGTCATATTTTTTTTCATCTACTGAAAGAATTTCCCAGTCAAAGTTGTTGTCTCCCAGTTTCGTTGCTAGAGCATTTACTATTAGTTAGCGGGACGCTGTCCCTTACACCCGGTCATCATCATCCTAGCCTTATCCCGTATTTCTCGGGGTCGGCTACCTAATCTAGGTGATTGAACGAGGGTACTGGTTTTTACACAGAGCGACTGCCATCTGACCTCCGCAACCCAGAAGGGAAACCAGACCCAATCCTAGATTAGGTCAGAGTTTTCAAGCCGCCAAAGCTTAGCACTGGCCTCTGATATAACTTAATGACTAATATCTACGGTATTAAACGTTATTAACCGGGACCAACGGCTTAACGTGCCTTCCGAAGCACGGAAAAAGCGCCGAATAAACGTACATATGAAATTCGAAAATCGAAAAACACATTGGTACGTGGTGGGGTTCGAACCACGACCTCCCGCTTAGGAGGCAGCGGCCCTATCCACTACACCATCGGGCTCCTACAGCCGGTATATAACTTTATTTACTATGCAAAAAGATGTAGTGCTAAGTGCTACAGCATTATGCTGAATGGCTACCCTTTATAGCATTATTGATTACATACATACATACATACATGCAATCACGCCACGACAAAGTTTTAAGGGCCATTCAAGAAAGATTTGTAGGTATATTGCTGTAGTGACAGGTTGTCAGCCCATCGCCTAAATTGCAATATTCTGAAACCCTCAGATCCCTTAGCTGGTTTTTACAGCATGCCCGGGGGGAAATGCAGCTGGCACATTCTATGTTTTTGTCTCGCTCCCAGTCCAGCGTGGAAGAAATAAATTGATTAAACTAAAAAAAATATTCTTCCGTGCTTGTCTGGGCGTGAAAGAAAAACATAAGATGTGCCAGCTGCATTTCATCCGAGCATGCTATGAAAACCAGCTAAGGGATCTGAGGGTTTCATTATATTGCAATTTAGGCGATGGGCTGACAACCTGTCACTACAGCAATATACCTACAAATCTATCTTAAATAACCCTCAACACTTTGTCAAACGTGCCGGAACGACCTTTGTTTAGTTCGTTTACGCTCTGCCTACCCGATTAGGGATAAAGGCGTGATTATATGTATGTATGTTACATTTGTGTTGATTTTTATGCAATAAACGTTTATATATCTAGGTTATCTTTTTCTCCGTGTCCAGCATTTAAATTAGAGTGCAATTTCTGAGAGTTCTGTTTAATGTATTAACATGCAAAGTCACGCCTTTATCCCTTGCCTACTCTAGGCAGAGCATCAACGGATTAACAAAAACCGTTTTACAGTACGTCGCCGACAAATGGTTAGGAAAATTTAGAGCCGCCATGTTAAATTTGTATTTATAGTTAGGAATAAATTAAGGAATAACCATTTGAATAATCTATATTATGTCAATTGTAGGCTTAGTAGGTAGATATATCGGTTTAATTTATAGTCCGATTTTTTAACGGAACCCTACGTACGGGTGTGCTTAACATGCTCTTGCCCAGTTTTTTTTAATAATCGAATACATGGATCGAATCTATTTCAGCCTCAAACCGCACAGAATCTAATTTATCTGCCATAAAAATATTGTAAACAAATAGCATACATACATATAATCACGCCTGTATACCTAATGGGGTAGGCAGAGCGTAAACGACCTAAACAAAGGCCGTTCCGCCGCGTCTGACAAAGTTTTAAGGGCCATTCAAGAAAGATTTGTAGGTATATTGCTGTAGTGACAGGTTGTCAGCCCATCGCCTAAAATACAATATACTGAAACCTTCAGATCCCTTAGCTGGTTTTTACAGCATGCTCGGGAGGAAATGCAGCTGGCACATTCTATGTTTTTCTCTCGCTCCCAGGCCAGCATGGAAGATCACAAAAACAAATAGCCACGCAAAATAAAAATTCTTTGTCGGTAACAAATACCAAATAAGATTATACTATCCTTATAATCAAAGACGCTGGCCATTAATTCTGTTTTTTTTTTACTAAAAAGCCATTTAACAATTTTAGAAAAAAATATGGTTGCTTTTTAAAAAGATTTTATGGCGTTCAAAACAGCTTTTTTCAGCGCTTTCAGCCAGCTTATTGTAAACAAGGCATACACTTCCACCAAAGAGATTACATTCCTTTAAAGCCAGTCACTACCTCAAGAATTTACTTATATTATTTCCAACTCAGATTTAAAATAAAGGTAAATAAAGTTTCGTGTATTTTCATCCAAAAAAATATTTCAAAAATAAATGATGCAAAGTACTTAGTTAAATTACTAAAATTACTGTTCCATTATGTCGGCATGCCTAATAGGTAAAACATATTTCAAAAAAAAGATTTTCGATTAAAAGACATGAAACTTTGTTTAATAAATATAATATAATAAATCTGAGTTGGCAATACTATAGATAAAGAACACAGACAAATAATATAAGTAAATTAAAAAGTCTGTTGGTAGTCTTATTGGTAGGTACTACAATGCCCGGGAAGAGGAACAGCTGGTATATTCTATGTTTTTTGTCCCAGTAAGTCGTTTTCAGATTATTTTGATGTCCCCACGTGCAGGTTTCAGACGTTAAAAAAACATAATAAATACAATAAAATACGACGCGGTTCGCAATGAACGTGAGCGGGGCGCTGTAGTATAAATAGTCTTTCAACCGATTAACGATGATGGCGGACACTCTAATAGAGATCAGCCAACTGCGAAGGACTAGTTTTTAGTGCCCAAGTGATTTCTTCCATGCTGGCCTGGGAGCGAGAGAAAAACATAGAATGTGCCAGCTGCATTTCCTCCCGGGTATGCTGTATAAACCAGCTAAGGGATCGGAGGGTTTCCGTATATTGTAATTTAGGCGATGGGCTGACAACCTGTCACTACAGCAATATACTTACAAATCTATCTTAAATAACCCTCAAAACTTTGTCAGACTTGGCGGAACGACCTTTGTTTAGGTTGTTTACGCTCTGCCTACCCTACAAGGGATAAAGGCGTTATTAAATGTATGTATTTACTACATGGACTGAACTGGGGACTTCCATGCTGGACTGGGAGCGAAAGAAAAACTTAGAATGTTTCAGCTGCATTTCCTCCCGGGCATGCTGTAAAAACCAGCTAAGGGATCGGAGGGTTTCAGTATATTGTAATTTAGGCGATGGGCTGACAACCTGTCACTACAGCAATATACTTACAAATCTATCTTAAATAACCCTCAAAACTTTGTCAGACGTGGCGGAACGACCTTTGTTTAGGTCGTTTACGCTCTGCCTACCCCATTAGGGATAAAGGCGTTATTAAATGTATGTATGTACTACATAGCTGTAGCATAAATAGTCTTTCCACCGATTAACAGGACTAGTTTTTAGTGCCCAAGTGTTTGCGCTACACACAGGTGCACTCTCTATTCCTTCAATCTCTTATTCTGATGGGACAGATTGACTGACACGACCAGAGAGAAATCAGGCGCAGGACCGACTATTTACTTGCCCATCCGACAATATGGAGCATCTTACTTTTTGGACTATCAGGTGATCAGCCTGCAATGTCCTAACCAAACTAGAAAAAAAACAGAAAGTCATTGTGTCAAAGTCAATCGAACCCGGGTCCTCCGGGTCGACAGCCCAAGGCTCAGTCCGATAGACCTCGGAGGCAGTTTAAAGGCGAACTGTCAAATCAATTTTATATTCTTGCCAGGATTTAAAAATATCTGTCATAGAGAAAAATAGAGACAGAACAAGAGAACGACTTATGCAGTTCCTATAAACCCTTCTCTCCCCCCTCCCTAGCCTTATCCCGTATCTCACAGGGTCGGCTTCCTAATCTAGGGGATTGAACGAGGGTACTGGTTTTTACACAGAGCGACTGCCACCTGACCTCCGCAACCCAGAAGGGAAACAAGACCCAATCCTAGATTAGGTCAGAGTTTTCAAGCCGCCAATGCTTAGCACTGGCCTCTGATATGGCTTAACGACTAATATCTACTGTATTAAACGATATTAACCGGGACCAACAGCTTAACGTGCCTTCCGAAGCACAGAAAAAGCACCGAATAAACGTACATATGAAATTCGAAAACCGAAAAACACATTGGTACGTGGTGGGATTTGAACCACGACCTACCGCTTAGGAGGCAGCGGCCCTATCCACTACACCATCGGGCTCTAAGCTCTATAAGCCCTTCTCTATGGTACCTCTATGACAGGTATTTTGAATTCCTGGCAGGGCTATAAATCTCACGTTTATTTAAACACGATCGTTCTCATAGCCCCCACGAGGATTCCCTATAATGGGGTGCCCTGAACATACAAAGAAACAACCACAAAGAACACCCAGACCCAGAAACAGACATTTAAACTCATCATTAAAATGTCTGCCCGGCCGGGATTCCAACCCAGGACCCTCTGCGTAGCAGGCAGGTTAACTGCCAACTAGGCTGCGTGGGTCGTCACGCAGAAGATGGCGGCGTTAGTACACATTTTCATACATACATACATATAATCACGCCTTTGTCCCTAATTGGGTAGGCAGGGCGTAATCGACCTAAACAAAGGTCGTTCCGCCACGTCAGACAAAGTTCTGATTATATTGGGCTGTAGTGACGCCTAAATTATGATATACTGAAACCCTCTGATACCTTAGCTGGTTTTTACCGCACGCCCGGGAGGAAATGCACCTGGCACATTCTATGTTTTTCCTTCGTGCCCAGGCCAGGCCAGTACATATTTCCGCCACGTACATTTGAAGCGTGGTCGCATAGTAGATGAAAATCATCTGAAGGTGACCCCTGTTTTGAGGCAAGCCTCGGATTTTATTCATCGATTCTCTGATTGCATGCATAAACGCACGAAAGACGTCAGTCGAAAGTTCAAGTAACAGGACTCCTCCTTTTTTAATAAATACGGGACAGGATTAGATTTTGAAGTCTAGATTTTATTTGTAAAACTAGCTTTTCGCCTGCGGGTCACCCATACGTACATATAATCACGCCTTAATGGGGTAGGCAGAGCGTAAACAACCTAAACAAAGGTTTGAGGGTTAGCAGGGGTTTAAGATAGATTTGTAGGTATATTGCTGTAGGGACAGGTTGTCAGCCCATCGCTTAAATTACAATAAATTATTATTTAACAGTTTATTGTACACACAGAACAACACGAGAGATTCAGACACAGAGGAAGAAAATGCAGCTGGCACATTCTATGTTTTTCTCTCGCTCCCAGGCCAGCATGGAAGCATGATTCTTCTTCTTAAGTTTTTCCTTGTGATTAAATGAAGTATTTTCAACTGTAGCGATATTTCGGTCTAAAATTGCCCTCAATATTCGTCGGTCGTGGTGGCTTTTGCTAGGCGTTTTACACTCTGCCTACTCCCACAGAAATAAAGGTGTGACTTTATACGTTACATACGTATAAAGTGCTTCCGTGGTCTAGCGGTCTGAGCCATGGGCTCTCGACCTGGAGGTCCCGGGTTCGATTCCCGGCGGGGGACAATGACTTTGTGTTGTTGTTTCTAGTTTGGTTAGGACATTGCAGGCTGATCACCTGATTGTCCGAAAAGTAAGATGATCCATGCCGTCGGATGAGCATGTAAATAGTCGGTCCTGCGCCTGAATTCTCTCTGGTCGTGTCAGTCAGTCTGTCCCATCAGAATAAGAGATTGAGGAAACAGAGAGTGCACCTGTGTGTAGCGCAAACACTTGGGCACCAAAAACAAGTCCTGCGCAGTTGGCCCATCTCCGGGAGATTAGCCGACATCACCGAAAATCGGTGGGAGTAGGACGTATAAAGTATGTGAAAACTTCCCCAAAGTAACAAGCTCAGCCTAAAGGCTTAGCCGCCAAGCTAGCCGCCCTAGTGACCAGTTATTCACTTTTAGAACAATCAAATTCCGACAATTCTTCTAGCTGGACTGGGAGAGTTAGAAAAACATAGAATGTTCCAGCTGCCCTTCCTCCCGGGCATGCTGTAGAAGACAGCAAAAGGGACTCGAGGGTTACAGTGTATTGTAATTTAGGCGATGGGCTGACAACCTGTCACTAAAGCAATACATATTACAATCTAAAATTGCCCTCAATTTTTGTCAGACGTGGCGAAAGCGCCTTTTACGGGGCGTTAAACGCTCTGCCTACCCCGTAAGGGATAAAGGCGTGATTTGTGTATGTAAATTCCGACCTATATGGTTCTAGTCACAATGAATTTAAAAATATTTGTGTTGACTTTGTTAATAGAAATTACCCGACTGGCAAGGAAGGGTTATTTCGGAAAAATAATTTATAATGTTATTAAGTCCCGAAAGAGAGCCCGATGGTGTAGTGGATAGGGCCACTGCCTCCTGAGCGGGAGGTCGTGGTTCGAATGCCACCACGTACCAATGTGTTTTTCCGTTTTCGAATTTCATATGTACGTTTATTCGGCGCTTTTTCCGTGCTTCAGAAAGTACGTTAAGCCGTTGGTCCCGGTTAATATCGTTTAATACTGTAGATATTAGTCGTTAAGCTATATCATAGGGCAGTGCTAAGCATTGGCGGCTTGAAAACTCTGACCTAATCTAGGATTGGGTCTGGTTTCCCTTCTGGTTTGCGGAGGTCAGATGGCAGTCGCTCTGTGTACCAAGACCCTCGTTCAATCCCCTAAATTAGGTAGCCATCATCATCTCCCTAGCCTTATCCCGTATCTTACGGGGACGGCTACCTAATCCAGGGGATTGAACGAGGGTACTGGTTTTACTACCTAGATTAGGTAGCCGACCCGGGATATACGGGATAAGGCTAGGGAGATGATGATGTACTATATTAATACAGTTATATTTTTAATATTGTATGAACTGAACTAATGTTATAGTGCTTTGGCTACAGCCGTAAACTATAAATCACTACATAGTATAAAAGAAAGTCGCTTTCTCTGTCCCTATATCCCTACTTCCATGCTGGACTGGGAGCGAAAGAAAAACATAGAATTTGCCAGCTGCTTTTCCTCTCGGGCATGCTGTAAAATTCAGCTGAGGGAGCCGGGTTTCAGTATATTGTAATTTAGGCGATAGGCTGACAACCTGTCACTGCAGCAATATACCCACAAATCTATCTTAAACAACCCTCAAAACTTGTTAGACGTGGCGAAACGACCTTTGTCTGGGTCGTTTACGCTCTGCCCACCCCATTAGGGATACAGGCGTGATAGAATGTATGTATATCCCTATGTATACGTGAATCTTTAAAACTACGCAACGGATTTCGATGCGGTTTCTTTTAATGGATAGAGTGCTTCAAGAGCAAGGCTTATATATAATTTTTGCATAATATTGTGGAGAAACACTGATAATTTCCGTGCGAAGCCGGGTCGGGTCGCTAGTAATTAAATAAATTGAAATTATCCGCGTTCCAGAAAGCCTATTCGTCCAAAATAGACAATAACAACGTTTCCACTAAAAATGGTGGCATCATACTTGCTAATTCCCTGACGTACAGAACGAGCTTTCCTGAATTTGATAACGCAGTTTTGCAAAATGGCGATTGTCAAGGTGGGGGATTTCCAGAAAGAACTATAGAAACAATGTGTCAATATATTTTGGGCGAAATCAAAAAGGTGCAGATAAGCATATCACCCCCTAATGTCCCGTGGGATGTTAAGTACTTCCATGCTGGCCTGGGAGCTAGATAAAAACATAGAATGTGCCAGCTGCTTTTCCTCCCTAGCATGCTGTAGAAACCAGCGAAGGGATGCGAGGGTTTCAGTATATTGTAATTTAGGCGATGGGCTGACAACCTGTCACTACAGCAATACACCTACAAATCCATCTTAAATAACCCTCAAAACTTTGTCAGACGTGGCGTAACGGCCTTTGTTTAGGTCGTTTACGCTCTGCCTACCCCATTAGCGATATGGGCGTGATTATATGTATGTATGTTAAGGAAAGGGCGGATCCAGGACTTTTTTCTGGGGGCACAAGTATGTCTGGGGCAGGGGGCGAGCATAAGTATATACTGTGATAAAACCTCTACAGTACAAAAAGACACCGTTCTGTTGGGGCACGGGGGCACGGGGGCACGCCCTTGGTTTAAGATGACTTGAAACTATCTGTTGAGTTTAAACGAGTTAGGTAGGTATCTATTGAGACCATGTTTTTTTTTTTACCAAACAGGGTAAATTAAGGCTCGTATTTATGAAGCGATATCAAACTTGAGAACAATATTAAGTATGGATTTGACAGGCAGTTGAAAAACACAAAGAAAAATACTGCTTCCTGAATGCATACTTGATATTTATTTCCTACCCAATCTCTTTAAATTAAGAGGGGAGTTTACTGCCTCCGTGGTCTAGTGGTCAGAGCCATGGGCTCACGATCCGGGGGTCCCGGGTTCGATTCAGAGGGCAAACACAAGTTTGATATTTGTGAATTTACTTATCCCTGTTGTGGGATTTTCCATAGTTTGATTAGGACAATGCAGGCTGAATCACCTTCTTCTTCTTCTGTCAAGTCTATGGAAGCGATAGTTTGGAAGCAAAAATATTCTTGTGCTTCGGTGGGCACGTTAACGGCTGTCGGACCCGGTTGCTCTCTTTGATAGTGTTCGTTACATAAACCATGTCAGAGGCCTATTAGCTGTGATATTAGGCGGTTTAAAACCTCTGACACCAGGGTTCATAGGGTTGACTCGATACCAACACGACACCTACCAAACCTATTCCCAATAAAACTTCCACGCTGGACTGGAAGTGAGACAAAAACATAGAATGTGTCAACTGCATTATCTCCTGCTAAGAGGGTTTCAGTATATTGCAATTTAGACGATAGGTTGAGAACCTGTCACTACAGCAACATACGTACAAAGCTATCTTAAATAACATTCAAAACTTTATCAGACGTGGCGAAACGACCTTTGTTTTGATCGTTACGCTCTGCCTACCCCATTCTGGATACATATATACATACTATCACGCCTGTATCCCTAATGGGGTAGGCAGAGCGTCAACGACCCAAATAAAGGTCGTTCCGCCACATCTGACAAGTTTTGAGGGTTAAGATAGAACTGCATATTGCTGTAGTGACAGGTTATCAGCCCAACGCATAAATTACAATATACCCTCGAATCCCTTAGCTGGTTTTTACAGCATGCCCGGGAGGAGATGCAGCTGGCACATTTTATGTTATTCTATCGCTCCCAGTCCATCATGGAAGAAATTCCACCAACCATTCTGGATAAAGGCGAGATTATATGCATGTATGTATTCCCCGATAAGCCCCTCTTTGAACATGGAAATTAATTGTAAGTCAATAATTCTTCTACATCCGGTAAAACAGTTCATTTTACAGCTAACGGTTTAACCCAAAAACACGATTCTAATTTTCCCGTTTCGGATTCCCGAAACACGGATTCTCGAGTGTGTACAGTTATCCAGTAGCTTCCAGAGAAAAAAAAACGGTTAAAAACAATGTTTTAAACATGGCGGGATCTTGAGAAATTGCTTGCTCTACATTCTCGTTCCTAATACCAGTTTTTTTGGGAAAAAAAGAGGAGTATACTTAGAGGGTTGTCAACTTGGGAAAATTATCAAACTTACATACATACAATACATATAGTCACGACTTTATTCCTAATGGGTTAGGCAGAGCGTAAACGGCCTAAACTAAGGTTGTTCCGCCACGTCTGACAAAGTTTTGAAGGTTATTTAAGATAGATGTGTAGGTATATTGCTGTAGTGACAGGTTGTCATCCCATCGCCTAAATTACAATATACTGAACCTTAACTTGTTTTTACAGCATGCCACGGAGGAAATGCAGCTGGCACATTCTATGTTTTTCTCTCGCTCTCAGGCCAACATGGAAGAACGTATCTGTAAATAAGGCCGGCATTAAAGTCTCCACAATTCGTTCGTTCTTTTTTTTCTCCACTTTCCTATCACAGGAGTCAAACGTCAAAATAGCTTACTATATTTTGCCGGTTAAGTCGTACTTCTTACCCCTATGTCTTCGGTTCGTATTCAATTCGTATCCGGACTGGCACCCATTCAATCCACATACGTTTTATATGGATACGAATCAGATACGAACCGAATTCGGTGCCAAGCAGTGCAAAAACGCCCTAACTTCCATTGCGGGAATCCTATCATATCCAGTCCACGTTATACTCTTAAGGCTAATGCTATTGTGTGTAGATTATGTCATCATCATCTCCCTAGCCTTGTCCCGTATCTCATGAGCACGGCTATGTAATCTAGGTGCTTGAACGAGGGTACTGGTTTTAACACTGAGCGACTGCCATCTGACCTCCGCAACCCAGAAGGGAAACCAAACCCAATCCTAGATTAGGTCAGAGTTTACCAGCCACCAATGCTTAGGACTGGCCTCGGACATGGCTTAACGACTACTATCGGTATTAAACGATATTAACCGGATCCATCGGCTTAACGTGCCTTCCGAAGCACAGAAAAATGTGCCGAATAAAAATACATATGAAATTCGAAAACCGAGAAACACATTGGTACGTGGTGGGATTCGAACCACAACCTCCCGCTCTAGAGGCAGCGGCCCTATCCACTACACAATCCGGCTCTTGTGTGTAGATTATGTGATTTAAAAAAAATCGCAGCCCTGCGCTATAAGTGCGAAAGGGACGGGAGATATTGCGTTGAATGACTGCGATCCATTGATAGATTTTCACATCGAACCTGCTTAGATGACGCAACGCTTTGTTTGTTGTTACAACCTACTAAAACTTTCATCAAGGATCTTTTTCGTGGGTTAGTTTTTGTAGTGGATAGGGCCGCTACCTCCTGAGCGGGAGGTCGTGGTTCGAATCCCTAAATCCCTAAACGTACCAATCTGTTTTTCGGTTTTCGAATTTCATATGTACGTTTATTTGGCGCTTTTTTAGTGCTTCGAAAGGCACTTTAAGCCGTTGGTAGATATTAGTCGTTAAGCCATGTCAGAGGCCAGCGCTAAGTATTGGCGCCTTGAAAACTCTGACCTAATCTAGGATTGGGTCTGGTTTCCCTTCTGGATTGCAGAGGTCTGGCGGATTTGTAGGTATATTGCTGTAACGACAGGTTTTCAGCCTATCGCCTAAATTGCAATATACAAAAACCCTCGGATCCCTTAACTGGTTTTTACAAATGAACTAAATAAATTTTACAAAGAAATGCAGCGGGCACATTCTATATTTTTCACTCGCTCCCGCATGTCTAGCATGGAAGGATGAGTAACAAAATTGTAGGAAAACTTGAAAAACTTATTAACATATGCCGATGCGTGGCAACACACTTTACTACATGGTATAACCAAAATAAACATCTAAACAAAGGATTTACTCCCATGCTGGACTGGGAGAAATAGAAAAATAGAATATGCCAGCTGTCTCTCCTCTCGGTATGCTGTAAAAAGCCGCTCAAGGCGAGGGTATCGTAATTTAGGCGATAGGCTGAAAATCTGTCACTACAGCAAAATAACCCTCAAAACTTGTCAGACGTATCGGAACGCTTGGTTGAGGACCGTATATGTAATCAGCTCTCAAGAGTGACAGCTAGATTGAGTTCGTATCAGAAATGTCATTTCAGTACAAACTGGCCTCTCAAATCCATACTTAATATTGCTCTCAAATTAAAGATCGCTTGAAAAATACGAGCTTTAGATACTTGACGCTTTGCCTTCCCCATTACGGATAAATCGTTTTTGTATGTATGTAAACAAAGGAGAATCCAAAACATCAGCATACAATTTATTTCGGCGGTCCTTTGTCTTTGATAATTTATTCTGTCCTCTCAAAAGTGGACCAGGTAAATGGAGCAAGACACTTGTGTCACGCACGCGGGCTTCGCACACGGGCGTTCTAAGCCATTGATTGCCCCATAGAAGAACTCCATACAAAAACAAACTCAAGTGAATGGGCGTTTTTCTACTAGACGCCACGGTGACGGCACGGCGACGGTGCCGTCACGATGCCATGGCTCTATTTTTTCACAGGCAACGTGCCGATAACGTCCACCTATTATAGTATTTCCAACTCATTTTTTGAATAAAGATAACAAAGTTTCATGTCTATTTATTCAAAATCACACACACACACACACACACACACACACATCCCTAATTGGGTAGGCAGAGCGTAAACGACCTAAACAAAAGTCGTTCCGCCACGTTTGACATAGTTTTGAGGGTTATTTAAGATTGATTTGTAGGTATATTGCTGTAGTGATCGGTTGTCAACCTATCGCCTAAAATTGCAATACACTATAACCTTAAAAAACACATTTAAAAAAATTTGATACTTATTGGCAAATTAGTTCGATTACTAAAAGTTATATTTCATTATGTTGGTATATCGAATAGCTAAAATTTATTTTAGAAACAATATCTATTCGATTAAAAGACATGTAACTTTGTTTTTTTGATGTTGTCGGTCCAATCTATATAATAGCCTTCCTAAAAAGGTGAAAAATGCTCCTAACGCACGATTGTACTCACAAAGATACTAGCCAAACTTGCATATTATAATATTAATGACTTCTATGTAACCATAAAACGGATTATTGACCAAGACATTAATGATTAAATATAAATGTAAAATGTACCTAAAATTAATACCACCTGACATGTAAATTATTTTTAAGAATTTATGAAATAAATCTGAATCTGAATCTGAATCTGTTTACCATTATTCTTTTCGTTCCAATCTGAGCAATATACACACGCGCATGCTGCGTACGAATACAAAGCACATGCAGTTGGCAGGCCGGCGACGGCACCGGTGGGAATCAATGCCGTGCCGGAAAGTGAAAAACTCTTTCACTGACTCGTTCATTGATTTTCATAGATTATCTCTTCCACGATACCGTCGATGGTGCCGTGCCGTTGCCGTCGCCGTGTCGTCCAGTCGAAAAACGCCTATTGCCGAGTGGTGCCGATTCGAATAGCACACCTTCAGTCTCTTCTTGAAGATATTTTTATGGTATACAGCGGCAACTCTGTTTAAAAACTCTGACACCAGATCATGGGGTCGGTCGACTCTAAGTGAGAGAAAAACATAGAATTTACCAGCTGCATATCCTCTCGAGCATGCTGTGAAAATCAGCTAAGGGATCCAAGGGATTCTGTATATTGCATAAGGCGAAGGACTGACAACCTGTCACTACAACACTCTACCTACAAATCTATCTTAAATAACCCTCAAAACTTTGTCAGACGTGGTGGAACGACCTTTGTTTAGATCGTTTACGCTCTGCCTACCCTATTAGGGATAAAGGCGTGATTATTTATATGTAAGTATGTATGCCCTTGCCAATCTACCTTTATATTGCAACTTGACAATAAACCCTGGCACCGGGGTTCATCGGGTCGGTCGACCCTAAAAACCCACACGGTACAGCTCACCTGATGGTACGCAGTACCGTAGCCTTACATACGTAGCCGTACATTCTACCTTAGGTCTCAAGGAGTGCGTTGCACACCTTGAGACCTAAGGTGGAATGTCTCTTGTGCCAGTAAGATGAGCCCGATGGTGTAGTGGATAGGGCCGCTGCCTCCTGAGCGGGAGATCGTGGTTCGAATCCCACCACGTAACAATGTGTTTTTCGGTTTTCGAATTACATATGTACGTTTATTCGGCGCTTTTTCCGTGCTTCGGAAGGCACGTTAAGCCGTTGGTCCCGGTTGATATCGTTTGATACCGTAGATATTAGTCGTTAAGCCATATCAGAGGCCAGTGCTAAGCATTGGCGGCTTGAAAAACTCCGACCTAATCTAGGATTGGGTCTGGTTTTCCTTCTGGGTTGCGGAGGACAGATGGCAGTCGCTCTGTGTAAAAACCAGTACCCTCGTTCAATCCCCTGGATTAGGTAGCCGACCCCGTAAGATACGGGATAAGGCTAGGGAGATGATGGAGATGATGATGTCTCTTGTGCCAGTAAATTCACTGGCTCTCTTGCCCTGCAGACTGAAACCCAGAAGTGCGAACACTTCGAAGTAAGCAAGAAGGGGGTGGTACGCCATTTTCTTCCGAACAATCAGGTGATTCAGCCTGCAAAGTCCTAACCAAACTGGGGAAACCTCACACAGCGATAATTTGCCAATATCAACTTTGTGTTCTGGGAATCGAACCCAGATATTTGTGGTGTTCCACGCATGAAGGGTCCAGTTGTCGGCATCTAGTTTTCGAAATATTCGCGTTTTTGTGAATTTAGGTGAAAATATGGCATTTCGTGATTTTGAATGATTAATATTCTACGATTATTTTGCTACGATTTTACACAATCATCACCCATATACAAAACTTCTAAGTGTGTTTTTTTCTAAAGGAAATGTTTAGTGAAAAGGTACCAGATGTCGGTAACATACATACATACATAAAATCACGCCTCTATCCCTTACGGGGTAGGCAGAGCGTCAAACGCCTCGTAAAAGGCGCTTTCGCCACGTCTGACAAAAATTGAGGGCAATTTTAGACTGTAATGTTTATTGCTATAGTGACAGGTTGTCAGCCCATCGCCTAAATTACAATACACTGTAACCCTCGAACCCTTTCGCTGACTTCTACAGCATGCCCGGGAGGAAGGGCAGCATTCTATGGCAAACATTCTATGTTTTTCTTTTCCCAGTCCAGCATGGAAGAAATGTCGGTAATGTTGTCGTTATTTTCGTCTTGGTTTAAAATTTCTATTTTAATACCTCCTATTTGTATAAGTCTACAGCGTGTACAGTCTTGTCCCCGTATATATTGTTATCTCATATTCAGTTTTACAGGTTGGCTGGAAGAGATCTCTTTACAGAGATAAGCTCACCTTTGTGAACTAAATTTAAATTTGTTTATTTTTTTTGTACGCAATAAAGAATATAATACATATAAGTGATGGTAAAAGTAAATTGAATACTTTATTCGATGTGCATTTGTGTGCATTTACTTGTTGAGCGATATTAAGAATTAAGATTTAAGATTTAAATTTGTAAATTTTTCACTTTTTCAGAGTTAGCACGCAACGCTTAGCTAGATCAGCTCCTTTAGAAAAATATGACGCTTATTGACATACCTCCATAAGACCATCATTAAAAAAAACACACCGGAAACGTATAAAAGAACAGTTTTTTGCGTCTTGGTGACCTGATCTGACCCAATTTATTCCATTTCAGAAATCGCCAAAAAACTTGTAGTGATGGGATGAATGAGAACTGTTACATAAGTACTGTTACTCTAAATATTATATCTACAGGCCTGTGATATATTCGAAGTAGGGAACTAAGCTTCTTCCATGCTGGACTGGGAACGATAGAAAAACATAGAATGTACCAGCTGCTATACTCCTCCCGGGCGGCGTAGTGCGTATATAGGAATGCTACTTCAGTACGTTCCCTACTAAATTTTGTTTGAATATTCATATTTCTATTCTGATTCCAATTCAGATTCCGATTCCCGATTCCCGATACCAATTTCAGATTCAAATTCACAATAGAATGGCATTTTTTTGAGAGTTTTGGAGCAGTCACCGGCTGCTGTCACAAGAAATCTAACAACAACCCACTGACGTGGAAACCTTTCAACGTGTTTTTTATTTTTATTTTGTGGGAGGCTTATTATTATATTCTTTATTGCTTTAAAAATTATAAATACAAAGAAATTAAACATCAGGCGAGCTTATCTTTATAAGAGATCTCTTCCAGCCAACCTAATGGGGATAAAAGAAGGCTTCAGCACCCCAAGATATTTTTATACATACATACATAAAATCACGCCTTTATCCCTTACGGGGTAGGCAGAGCGATAAACGCCTCGTAAAAGGCGGTTTCGCCACGTCTGACAAAAATTGAGGGCAATTTTAGATTGAAAAGTGTATTGCTATAGTGACAGGTTGTCAGCCCATCGCCTAAATTATGATACACTGTAACCCTCGAGTCCCTTTTGCTGACTTCTACAGCATGCCCGGGAGGAAGGGCAGCTGGAACATTCTATGTTTTTCTATCTCTCCCAGTCCAGCATGGAAGGAATATTTTTAGGTTTTAATTTTTGAAAATTAAGGCCGTTTTCTCGCAAAATCGTATCTCCGCCATTACTTTGTTGGTGGACGATATTTTCCAACGAAACTTAATTAAAAATATAGATAGTAAGTAGTAGATAATACTAATTAATAGATAAGTTCAATTTAATGACGTGTTTTACTTCCATGCTGGACTGGGAGCGAGAGAAAAACATAGAATGTGCCAGCTGCGTTTCCTCCCAGGCATGCTGTAAAAACCAGCTAAAGGATCCGAAGGTTTCTGTATATTGCAATTTAGGCGACAGGCTGACAACCTGTCACTACAGCAATATACCTACAAATCTATCTTAAACAACCCTCAAAACAATGTCAGACGTGGCGGAACTACCTTTGTTTAGGTCGTGTACGCTCTGCCTACCCCATTAGGGATAAAGGCGTGATTATATGTATGTATGTATGTAATGACGTGTACAAAGTTTGGTGAAGTGCAGTCTTATATGCCGTTTAAAAATGATAACGAAACTACATTTTTGTGGGATTTCGTAGCTCCGACTCTAAAACCTACTTAATCCGCAGGTTTATCTAAATCGACACCAATAAGTACATATAATTACGCTTTGATCCGTATTGGGGTAGGCAGAACGTAAACGAACTAAACAACGATGGCTCCGCCACAACTGACAAAGTTTTGGGAGTTATTTAAGATAGATTTGTAGGTATATTGCTGTCTTTTATAATAATAATAATGATTCCAAGCCGATTTCGGCTACAGCGACTGCTGGACGGACTCAGCAGCTAGCGTCTCGCTGTCTTTTATACTGGACTGGAAACGAGAGAAAAACATTTTTTTTTTTTATTATTTTTTATATTTGATAGGCAATCATTTGTCCGCCATCTCACGTGATGGTAAGTGATGATGTAGACTATGATGGAGCATGATTGCCTAGAAAATGCCTGTTCACTCTCGCCTTGAAAAGGCCCAGGTTATAACGTTCCGGAAATAGATCCGCAGGCAGGGAGTTCCACACTTTGGCCGTTCGCATTAAAAATGTAGAAGCGTACCGCTTTGTGCGAAAACTTGGAATGTCGACAACATAAGGGTGGAATCCCAACCGGCGTCTCGTACCCCGGAGATGGAATGGGGAGGAGGGTATCAGGTCATGAAGCGATGCTGCACATTCTCCGAAATGTATCCTGTAGAACACAGACAAGCAAGCTACTTTGCGACGATGTTCGAGGCTCTGCAGCTTTTCCTCTACCAGTGACGGGTCATAGAATATGCCAGCTGCATTTCCTCCCGGGTGTGCTGTAAAAACCAGCTGAAGGATCCGAAGGTTTTCTGTACGTATGTATACCAGGTATGTAGTACTATTATATATTCTGTGACCAAGTGTAAGAGACAGCGTCCCGCAAACTGATAGGGGTGCTCAGTGAACGACACTGAACAACTATCAGCAGGATTTTTTTCAGGAAGTAAAAACAAATTTGGCTTTTCCATACAAAAGTTCACCTCTGCTCTGTTCTTCCATGCTGGACTGGGAGCGAGAGAAAAACATAGAATGTGCCAGCTGCATTTCCTCCCGGGCATGCTGTAAAAACCAGCTAAGGGATCTGAGGGTTACAGTATATTGCAATTTAGGCGATAGGCTGACAACCCGTCACTACAGCAATATACTTACAAATCTATCTTAAAAAACCCTCAAAACTTTGTCAAACGACCTCTCTTTAGGTCGTTTACGCTCTGCCTACCCCGTTAGGGATAAAGGCGTGATTATATGTATGTATGTTTGTAAGTTCACCTCTATTAGAAAATTTGTATGGACTAGCCAATATTTTTTCAGTTTTAATTTAGGCCACGGGCAGTAAGCCTGTCACTACAGCAATATTAGGTCACTGTTACCGAAAATCTGTGCAGCATCCCTTTCGCGACACGGAAACCGCCCGAAATATAAATAAATAAATATTTATATATGACCTTCTACAGCAGACAACCAAAAAAACTGTGGAATATTTATGGGACTGTATGTGCTACGAGATTTGGCGATATGTGCCGAATATTGCCGAGTTTCAGCATTAATTCGACTTTTTTATATCGTTTCTATGTAAGCAAGATTATTTCTTTGAATAATATTCGTCTATGTGTTAGTATATTAGTTTCTTCCATGCTGGACTGGGAGCGAGAGAAAAACATAGAATGTGCCAGCTGCATTTCCTCCCGGGCATGCTGTAAAAACCAGCTAAGGGATCTGATGGTTTCAGTATATTGTAATTTAGGCGATGAGTTGACAACCTGTCACTACAGCAATATACCTACAAATCTATCTTAAATAACCCTCAAAACTTGGTCAGACGTGGCGAAACGACCTTTATTTAGGTCGTTTACGCTCTGTCTACCCCATTAGGGATAAAGGCGTGATTATATGTATGTATGTATGGACTGGGAGCGAGAGAAACATAGAATGTGCCAGCTGCATTTCCTCCCGGGCATGCTGTAAAAACCAGCTAAGGGATCTGATGGTTTCAGTATATTTTAATTTAGGCGATGGGTTGACAACCTGTCACTACAGCAATATACCTACAAATCTATCTTAAATAACCCTCAAAACTTGGTCAGACGTGGCGAAACGACCTTTATTTAGGTCGTTTACGCTCTGCCTACCCCATTAGGGATAAAGGCGTGATTATATGTATGTATGTATGAGTTAGTATTATTAAAATCAGCGCTCATGAGTGACAGCTAGTTTGAGTTCGTATCAGTAATGTCACTTCAGTACGAACTGGCCTCTCAAATCCATACTTAATATTGCTCTCAAGTTTAAGATCACTTCATAATAACGAGCTTTAAGGCCCATGAATATAAACAGCACTTGAGAATGACAGCTAGTTTGAGTTCGTATCAGTAATGTCATTTAAGTACAATATGACCTGTCAAATCCATGCTTAATTATTGCTCTCAAGTTTGAGATCGCTTCTTAATTACGAGCCTTAGTGTAAAGGCACTTTGGCCTTTGTAATGGCTGTGAGAGATAACGAAACGCATCGGTTCGTCGTTTGTTGACCACTGTTTCGTCTTCATTTCGACTCATCAGATGCGGAAGTGTCCGCATTTGATAGATAAAGCATTTTATTCATATTTCTACAAAACACATATACATTTTGCTAATTTAAAAAGACACATACAAACACATAAATAGAATAGAATAGAAGAATAGAATAGAAGAAATTTATTTGGTAATAAATGTTACAAAAAAAAACATAATTATACTAAACTTAAAACTAAACAAAATTTATACCAAAATGGCTGCCACTCAGCATATTGGATTGGGTTCATCAAACTGGGTTCATCAAACATCGAATTGGGTTCATCAAAGGTTCATCAAATCAAAGTAGTTTACACAATATGCACATGTGTGCTACAGTGATGTGAAAGGGCCAAGGCTCAGTGAATTTTACCCTAAGAGTTTTCCCAAATGGCAACACTGATTCTCAGCCGTCATAGTTGGTTTGCAAGTGCTTCGCTTTTGTGAGCTTAGCTTGTTTAGATCGGAACGTACTAACGATCGCTCAGTATGATCTCCACAGTATTTATTTCGTTTTGCAACTGATCCCATTTAGCGTTGCCAGGCGTCCGGCTTTAGCCGGACATAGTCAGGCTTTTTGATTGCCTGTCCGGCCAAAATAAGCGTCGTCCGGCCTGTCCGGCTTTTGTTAGGCTTTTTAGATTTCAAAATTCGCGCGCATCGAGACCGAATTCGACTCGACTGATTAATAATAAAGTACTTTTAGACTATCCCCTAAAATGCAAAGTGTCCGGCATTTTTACCAAAATGTTAGGACAAAAAAAAATGTTTTTTTTACACGAATATTTAAAATTGTTAAAAATGCAGGATGTTGTCAAACTCACAGCTCTGTCCGGCTTTTCGGTATGAGGACCTGGCAACGCTAATTCCATTAAGTTTTTCCAAACTTCGTCCAAAAATTCCTTTTATTTCGACACCTTTTCCCAATTTTTTTATTGTGGCAATGCGCAAACCGCGTCACGACAAAAAAAAGTAATACATTCATAGGTATGTGTTTCTACCTCTTCAAAAAATAGGCGTAGCTTGAAACATACCTACATGAAATCACGAAATCACGCCTTTATACCTTATGGGATAGGCAGAGCGTAAAACGCTCCGTAAAAGGCGCTTTCGCTTCGTCTAATGAAAATTGAGGACAATTTTAAATTGTAATGTGTATTGCTGTAGTGACAGGTTGTCAGCCCATCGCCTAAATTAAAATACATTGTAAACCCTCCAATCCCTTTTGCTGACTTCTACAGCATGTCCGGAAGGTAGAGCAGCTAGGACATTCTATTATTCTATCTCTCCCAGTCCAGCATGGCAGAAAATTTATGTACTTATGTGAAGCATGACTATGCGCCTTAAGTGGCGGGCAGGGTGACAACGTGGCAGCTACTTTCCAAAGTTTGTTTGATATCGATTCGTAGAGAGTACAACTTCACTAAAATTATAAATATATGTAATCACGCCTTTATCCCATAGGCAGAGCGAAAACGCCACGTTATTTAAGATAGATTTGTAGGTTTATTGCTGTAGTGACAGGTTGTCATACCATCGCCTTGCAAATTGCAATATACTGAATCCCTCGGATCCCTTAGCTGGTTTTTACAGCATGCCCGGGAGGAAATGCATCTGGCATATTCTGTTTTTCTCTCGCTCCCAATCTTCTTCTGCCTAGCGCTTTCCCGGACTGATGCTGGGTCCATTTTCCGGCTTTTTCTACTCCACTTTGCCCGGTCTTCGGCATCCGCTGGTGTGAGATCCATATCCGCGCATACGACGTCAAGCCAGCGCTTCTAAAATGCTTCTTTGGTCTGCCGCGTGATCTAACACCAACGATCTAACGCCTGGTAGAAATTGCTGCTTTAGCAATAAGGCCACTACTGCAATATACCGTCACTATACTGTCACTATAGCAATATACCTACCAATCTATCTTAAACAACCCTGAAAACTTTGTCAGACGTGGCGGACCTACCTTTGTTTAGATCGTGTACGCTCTGCCTACCCCATTAGGGATAAAGGCGTGATTATATGTATGTATGTATGCAATAAGGCCGCCTATATTGTACCGTCACGTTTGTTCCTTTTTATTTCAGTTGTGTGTGTTTCTTTGTGCAATAAAGAATTTTGTATTGTATTGTATCTAGCTCCCAGTCCAGCAAGGAAATTAAAATTATTGCCTTCCCTTGTTTCATATCATGATTGGTGACCATTTTAGTTAAGATTTAGTTAATTTGTGCGCATACGAATTGCACCCATTGTTATTACAGTATGTCATACACTCGTCAGAACTCTTTTAACTGCCTCCGTGGTCCTGGGTTCGATTCCCAGGAAGGGACAAAAAGTTGATACTTGTCAATTTATCACTTTATGAGGTTTTCCCCAGTTTGGGTAGGACATTGCAGGCTAAAAGTAAAAGGCTTCGGTGCTTCGAAGGGCACGTTACGCCATCGGTCCCGTCCGCTGTCTTTGATAGTGGTCGTTACTCAAAACACGAGAGGCTCAATAGCTGTACTACTAGGCGGTTTGAAAAACTCTCACACCAGGGATCATCAGGTCGTTGAGAATGCATTCGCTAAGAAGAATACTCTTTAGAATCTTGCTTTGCACGCTAGCTATTTAGAAAGGAAACACTTATATACATTTTGTAAAATCGTTTGATATTTGTTTGAACTGACCTACTGGAGGAAAACTTCTGAACGGATCCACTTTTAGTATATTTGTAATACTTATCGGCGGCAATTCTTAGCTAACGCTATCACTTTCTTAACTATGACATAAGCAGGACTAGCAAATAAACACATGACTTTGACATTCCTAATTTGGCGTAAGACGCTTTAAATAAGAACTGCGCCTATGCTCACTCTATAGTATGCTCTATTATTTTACGTCTAATTAGCAGACCTATGTCAGATTAGGAATGTCAAAGTCATGTGTTTATTTGTTATTCTGTTCTTATGTCAAAGTCAAAAAGTGACAGCGCTAGCTAAGAATATAATTAGGATTATGTCGCGAGAGTCGACGTTATTATGATATTACTGATTATAAAATGGAGGAGAGCCCGATGGTGTAGTGGATAGGGCCGCTGCCTCTTGAGCGGGAGGTCGTGGGTCGAACCCCACCACGTACCAATGTGTTTTTCGGTTTTCGAATGTCATATGTACGTTTATTCGGTGCTTATTCCGTGCTTCGGAAGGCACGTTAAGCCGTTGGTCCCGGTTAATATCGTTTAATACCGTAGATATTAGTCGTTAAGCCATATCAGAGGCCAGTGCTAAGCATTGGCAGCTTGAAAACTCTGACCTAATCTAGGATTGGATCTGGTTTCCCTTCTGGGTTGCGGAGGTCAGATGGCAGTCGCTCTGTGTAAAAACCAGTACCCTCGTTCAATCCCCTAGATTAGGAAGCCGACCCCGTGAGATACGGGATAAGGCTAGGGAGATGATGACTGATTATAAAATGGAGAATTAGTTGCAATCCTCGCCAAACTTAAAATATTCAAAGAATGCTTGAAGTTCAGACACAATAATTAATTTCATTTTTCTTCTATGCTGGACTGGGAGCAAGAGGTAAACATAGAATGTGCCAGCTGCATTTCCTCCCGGGTATGCTGTAAATACCAGCTAAAGGATCCGAGAGTTTCTGTATATTGCAATTTGGTCGATGGGCTGAAAAAGGTTGTTTCGTCTAAATATATCTTAAATAACCCTCGAAACTTTGTCAGACGTGGCGGAACGACCTTTGTATAGGTCGCGTACACTACGCCTACCCCATTAGGGATAAAGGCGTGATTATATGTACGTATTAATATTAATTTAAAACTGACGGCGCCACCGTAGCGGCTCTGATTGCCCCAGGATTTTATGCATTCGTAATGGAACCTTCTCGATCCTCACCTACTTTTAATTTTCTGTTTCACCAACATTTCTTTTCCTCATTTCGTTTCTCGGAACCGAATCTAGCACACGTTCGTAGTAGCATCCATATTGATGCTTCTACATCTTTCCATGCTGGACTGGGAGCGAGAGAAAAACATAGAATGTGCCATCTGCATTTCTTCCCGGGCATACTGAAAAACCAGCTATGGGATCCGAGGATTTCTGTATATTGCAATTTAGGCGATAAGCTGACAACCTTTCACTACAATATCTTAAATAACCCTCAAAACTTTGTCAGACGAAGGGGAACGACCTTTGTTTCGATCGTTTACGCTTTGCCTACCCCATTAGGGATAAAGGCGTGATTATATGTATGTATGTATATCATGTCATGCGCATGCGTGTCGACGTTGCGTGTGCGCCGATAACATGTTTGCGCGCTGGAGTGTAGGCTGCTTAGATCATTTCTTGTGACGTCATTATTCTTCTTATGTGATGAAATAAATATTTAATCAACATGGAATACTTAACATAACATAACATAAAAATACTTTATTGCACGTAAGAATACAAATCATACAACACAACAGATAACAACAAAAAACAAGTACAACATAGGCGGCCTTATTTCTAAGGTAGCAATTTCTTCCATGCAACCTTTGGGTCAAAGAAAAATGCGTAGCGGTAAGCGAGATATTGCAAATCTAGTAAAATATGTATCCTAAATACATTACATTACATATAATACATAAACTAGGTACAAGCTACTACATAGATATTATACTTATTGAATGGCATATGAATCTACGAAATACAAAAATAAAATTAAAATAAATAATATACATACTTATAAATAAGGGTGCAGCCGCTAAAGGTTTTCTTCACGATCTATCCAGACGTCTCAAGAGGGCTAACAGTTTCTTTGCCCAAAGAATAAGCCTAGCCATTCAGAGAGGCTGTAGCCTACAGATGGCGCCACATCAAGAAACACAAGTTCTGAAACGCGGTATCGAAGTTTTCTCAGCGATCTGCAGAAATACAAGTTCCAAACTTGTCCGGTTGGACTTCGGTCCACTGATCGCAACACCCGATCAAGCGGGTAGCTACCCGACTCTCATCCATCAACACTTAAGCCAATTGGCTTTAACCTTTAACTCCTAAAAGGCAATGATGAAATCCTCCTGGGAACCTTGCCTCGATGTGTCTTGGATGAAATTTTCTATTTATAAAAATGTGAATTGTATAATTGACCCTTGTAATTGTTTCAAAGAAATATAAGTCTAGTGTTAAGTTCCCAGTATGGTGATAGTGAACCGTAAGATTTGTGTATTGCAATTTTATGTAGTACTATTATATATTCTGTGGCGATGGGTCAGAGCCATAGCTCATGATCCGGAGGTCCTGGTGTGGTCCTGAGTTCGAATCCCAGGGGGATCACAAAGTTGATACATACATACTATCACGCCTGTATCCCTAATGGGGTAGGCAGAGCGTAAACTACCCAAACAGAGGTCGTTCCTCCACGTCTGACAAGTTTTACGGATTAAGATAGAACTGTATATTGCTTACTTCCATGCTGGACTGGGAGAGATAGAAAAACATAGAATGTTCCAGCTGCCCTTCCTCCCGGGCATGCTGTTGAAATCAGCAAAAGGGACTCGAGGGTTACAGTGTATTGTAATTTAGGCGATGGGCTGACAACCTGTCACTATAGCAATACATATTACAATCTAAAACTGCCCTAAATTTTTGTCAGACGTGGCGAAAGCGCCTTTTACGAGGCGTTAAACGCTCTGCCTACCCCGTAAGGGATAAAGGCGTGATTTATGTATGTATGTATATTGCTGTAGTGACAGGTTGTCAGCCCATCGCCAAAATTACAATATACCCTCGAATCCCTTAGCTGTTATTTACAGCATGCCCGGGAGGAGATGCAGCTGGCACATTCTACGTTATTCTATCGCTTCCAGTCCAGCATGAAAGTAAGTTGATAGTCAAAGTTGATATTTGTCAATTTATCACTCTGTGAGATGTTCCCCAGTTTGGTTAGGACAATGCAGGCCTCACCTGATTGTCTGAAAAAAAACATTCCTTGCTTTTGTTTCATGCTGGATTGGGAGCGATAGAAAAACATAGAAAGTGCCACCTGCATCTCCTCCCGGGTATGCTGTAAAAACCAGTTAAGAGATCGGAGAGTGTCATTGTACTGTAGTTTAGGCGATCGGCTGACAACCTGTCACTAAGCAATATACAAATGTATCTTAAACAAACGTCAAAACTTGTCAGACGTGGCGAAACGACCTTTGTTTGGGTCGTTAACGCTCTGCGGACCTCATTAGGGATAAGGCCGTGATTTATGTATGTATGTAAATTTTGTTTATTTAACGTTGAGTTGTCGACACCAACTTGTATTGCGGCCCACGCACCGTTTTTCTATACAACTTTAAAGAAAGTCAGCCGCAAGACATATGTTTGTAACAAAGTTATAATTTGCTGTTCCGAGAACCTCTACCGAGTTACGAAGAAAGTACTGATTTTAAGGCCACAAAACACATTATTATCGATAACACATCGTTAAAAAAACGTACTGTATGTATGTATATTTGTTAGCACCCAGTTAGTGTACCATCATCATAGTGTCATCATTTCCCTGGCCTTATCCCGTATCTCACGGGGACGGCTGCCTAATCTAGGTGTTTGAACGAGAGTACTGGTTTCTACACAGAGCAGAAGGGAAACCAGACTCAATCCTAGATTAGGTCAGAGTTTTTAAGCCGCCAATGCACTGGCCTCTGACATGGCTTAACGACTAATATCTACGGTATTAAACGATATTAACCGGGACCAACGGCTTAAGGTGCCTTCCGAAGCACGGAAAAAGCGCCGAATATACGTACATATGAAATTCGAAAACCGAAAAACACATTGGTCGTGGTGGGATTCGAACCACGACCTCCCCGCTCAGGAGGCAGCGGCCCTATCCACTACACCATCAAGCTCTCATCATAGTGTTTAGATACAATATATACAACATGTAACAGAAAGGGTATATGTACCCGAAAGGATATGAACCAGCCCATGAAACTGAACAACTTTCCCAAAGAAACATAGGTTGAAAAACGAAAAAAGAAGTTGGACTCCCCACACTACACACGCTGTCAGCTGATGCATTTTGTATGGAAGGTCAAAGTTTGTTTTTCTTATTTTGACCTATGTTCCTTTGGGAAAGTTGTTCAGTTTCATGGACTGAATCATATCCTTTCCGGTGCATTACCTATACGGTAACAATAATTTTATTCTAACTTATTTATTTCACTGTAAATTTACTTTGTTTTTAATTAATTCAATTTTAATTTACTTTTAATCTAATTAAATTGTTATTATATATATTATTATTGTTGTTAACCTAGGATTAAGTTTTTCAGAAATGTAGATTGACTTTATGGATTGTAATAAACTGAAATAAATGATATATTATTATTATTGTTATATACCCTTTCTGTTACAAGCTGTATATACAAACGAAACGACAAATAATAAAAATGCACTTCTTAAAACTGCATGATTGAACGTTGGCGCCACCGAAACTGATATCATTGCGTGCGCGCACGACTCTGCGTCGAATAACGAATAATCGATTCAAATTATTGAATGTTATTGTACATAATCGATGTAACGAGACGATAACTCATTTTCACGCAGGGAATTTGACTGCACGATACAATTCGCGAAGTGTTCCGATTTGAACTCGGGTTTTTACTTCTGGATCATTTTGTCAAAATATTCAAGCAAAATATGTAACAAACTCAAACGCAAATGTATATAACGCAAAATGTATATGTACAAAGCATATCTTTTTATTACGTTACATTACGACTTCCTTTGCTATCTTCCATGCTGGACTAGGAGCGAAAGAAAAACATAGAAAGTACCAGCTGCATTTTCTCCCGGGCATCCTGTAAAAACCAGCTAAGGGATCCGCGGGTTTCAGTATATTGTAATTTAGGCGATGGGCTGACAACCTGTCACTACAGCATACCCACAAATCTATCTTAAATAACCCTCTAAACTTTGTCAGACGTGGTAGAACCTTTGTTTGGGACATTTACGCTCTGCCTGCCCCATTAGGCATAAAGGCGTTATTGTAAGTATGTATGTAATAGAGAAAAAAAAAACAAGAGTAAAATATACCTATTTTTATTTCTTACCAGATATTTACATACATACATATAATCACGCCTTTATCCCTAATGGTGTAGGCAGAGCATAAACGACCTAAACAAAGGTCGTTCCGCCACGTCTGACAAAGTTTTGAGGGTTATTTAAGATAGATTTGTAGGTATATTACTATAGTGACAGGTTGTCAGGTAACCTAACAGGTCCCGGTCGCTGTCTTTGATTGTGGTCGTTACTCAAACCATGTCATAGGCCTAATAGCTGTGCTACTAGGTGGTTTGAAAACTTTGGCACCAAGGTTCATCGAGTTGTTCGACTCGAGAATACACTCGCTAAGACGAAGATCATACATACATACATACATATAATCACGCCTTTATCCCTAATGGGGTAGGCAGAGCGTAAACGACCTAAGCAAAGGTCGTTCCGCCACGTCTGACAAGTTTTGAGGGTTATTACAGATGATCGTGACGTATATTGCTATAGTGACAGGTTGTCAGCCAATCGCCTAAATTGCAATATACCGACACCCTAGAATCCCTTAGGTGATTTTTACAGCATGCTCGGGAGGAAATGCAGCTGGCACATTCTATGTTTTTCTCTCGCTCCCAGTCCAGCAAGGGAGACATTTAAAGACAGCTAAATGCATAACTCTACCCTCTTCCGCGCCATCTCTTTACTTTATTAACTCTATAATTTCTTGTGTATTTCGATTCTTAAAATAAAAGTAAGGCAAATGAAAATGAAATTATACTTTCTCGGAACAGCATTTCAAGCGTACCAGTACTTCAAAAAAGAGAATTTAACTTTGTTTATTTCGTTCTGCTAAATAATAATGGCGCGACTTATTCCTTTTTTTTCGGTCAGGCGAAGGGTTGTGGCCATACTGCCTTGTTTTTTTAAATAGATTAAGTGTTTTATTCATATTTCTAGAAAACACATGTACATTTTGCAAAATTAAAAAGACAAATACAATAAAACAAACAAAATAAAAAGTAGTTCACACAATATGCACATGTGTGCTGCAGTGATGTGAAAGGGCCAAGGCTCAGCGAATTTTACCCTAAGAGTTTTTCCTAAATGGCAACACTGATTTTATTTTTCTTTATAATTATAGACACCTACACATTTCCATCCCATTACCACAGCTCGGACACTCCTAACTATCATGTCATTTTGGCCACACATCGACAGACGGCATGTTGCACTTGGCATGTGTTTGTGTGCGTGTTATAAGGGTTGACAAAACTTGTTATACCGGTCATAATCATCACTTGATTAATCTGGTTCTTGATTAAACCAACGTTTTAAAGTAGTTCACTGTAACTGAATAGTTAGAATAGATTAGGTTGCATATTTTGTATGAATTTACTTACCGTCTTTCATCACTGTGGAATCTAAAAAAAGTTCCTATTGGAGTCATATCTTGTGGTATAAAGACATCCGTACACGGAACAGTAAATAACCATCTTTGGAACACAAAACTTTATTATTTCCGTTACACTGGGAAACATGCGCGCGCCATGCACGCTAAGCGTACGTTTAATGTGGCCCACAATCCGGCGCGGAGTGTGACGTATGTCGGACTGGGGAAGGGAGGTGAATGTCCATTCTGTATGTAGTACTATTAAATATTCTGTGCCATTACTCTATATTCCATCTACGTATTATCTACATACCTAAGGTAATTTTTGACGTCCCGCATAGCCTAGTCGGCAGTGCTACGCTGAGGACCCCGGGTTCGATTCGCGGCCAGGGCAAACATTTGAATGAAGAATTTAAATGTCTGTTTTTGGGTCTGGGTGTTTTACATGGTTGTTTATATGATTTTGTTTATTTTGGGATGAATATGACGGACGGCGGACAACATCAACCCTTCTGGGTTGCGGAGGTCAGATGGCAGTCGCTCTGTGTAAAAACCAGTACCCTCGTTCAATCCCCTAGATTAGGTAGCCGACCCCGTGAGATACGGGATAAGGCTAGGGAGATGATGATGCTGTGTATGTCCATGGCACCCCGATACAGGGAATCCTAGTTGGTGTGATCGTGTTTTGTTTTTCTGTGTAAAATTTTACATGCTGATCCATCTATAATTTTATTTTCGTTCTGCCATTAAGAACCAGCTAAGGGATCCGAGGGTTTCAGTATATTGTAATTTAGGCGATGGGCTGACAACCTGTCACTACAGCAATATACGTACAAATCTATCTTCAATAACCCTCAAAACTTTGTCAGACGTGGCGGAACGACCTTTGTTTGGGTCGTTTACGCTCTGCCTACCCCAGTAGGGATAAAGGCGTGATTATATGTATGTATGTATGTTCTGTCATTATGTGTGCGCTGCAATTTGATAGATAGGTAGATATATAAATAAACGTAATTAGGTAGGTATCTTCCATGCTGGACTGGAAAAATATAGAATGTGCCAATTTCATTTCCTCCCGGGCATGCTGTAAAAACCAGCTAAATAATCCGATGGTTTCAGTATATTGCAATTTAGGCGATAATCACGCCTTTCATTCACGCTTTTCGGGACAGGTTGTCAGCTCATCGCCTAAATTACATTACATACATATAATCACGCCTTTATCCCTAATGGGGTAGGCAGAGCGTACACGACCTAAACAAAGGTCATCCCGCCACGTCTGACAAAGTTTTGAGGGTAATTTAATATAGATTTGTTGATATATTGCTGTAGTGACAGGTTGTCAGCTCATCGCCTAAATTGCAATATACTGAAACCATCGGATTATTTAGCTGGTTTTTACAGCATGCCCGGGAGGAAATGCAGCTGGCACATTCTATGTTTTTCTCTCGCTCTCAAACCAGCATGGAAGAACACAATTTGTAAGGTTTTTTTTTACTTCCTGAAAAAAAATGCCTGAATGTTGTTCAGTTCCGTTGACTGTACAACCCCTATCAGTTTTCTGGACCTTCCCTTACTCCCCATATATAGGTACGTACAAAGCATCATAACATAACATAACATAAAAATACTTTATTGCACGCAAGAATACAAATCATACAACACAACAGATAACAACAAAAACAAGTACAACATAGGCGGCCTTATTGCTAAGGTAGCGATTTCTTCCAGGCAAACTTTGGGTGAAAGAAAAATGCTTCGTCGTACCTTACCTACTAAAACGAAGTAGGTAGCCTTTTTCTTCGTAGGTAGTATTTGCATCTGATTTCCGCCCACTACACTAGGGCCCGTATCGATAAACAGTACTTGAGACTGACAGCTAGTTTGAGTTTATTTCAGAAATGTCATTTCAGTACAATGTGGCCTGTCAAGTCTATACTTAATATTGCTCTCAATCTTGAGATCGCTTTATAAATACGAGCCTAGGCTACATAATCTGTGCCACTTCTTCTGTCGAGTGGGTATCAAGTCTATCGACCCGATGAAACCTGGTGTCAGAGTTTCTAAACCGCCTAGTAGCACAACTATCAGGCCTCTGACATGGTTTGAGTAACGACCACTATCAAAGACAGCGACCGGAACCGACGGCTTAACGTGCCCTCCGAAGCATGAAATCTTTTTCGTTTCGGACAATCAGGTGACTCAGCCCGCGATGTCCTAACCAAACTGGGGAAAAATTCACAAAGTGATAAATTTACAAATATTAACTTTGTGTTTCTCCCATGGGGATCGAACCCAGGACCTCCGGATCGGGAGTCCATGGCACTAGCCACTAGACTACGGAGGCAGTTAGTCTGTGCCACTGCCACGTGCCTATAAAAAATATATAATATTTAATTACATACATACATTCACTATCACGCCTGTATCCCTAATGGGGTAGGCAGAGCGTGAACAACCCAAACAAAGGTCGTTCCGCCACGTCTGACAAGTTTTGAGGGTTGTTTAAGATAGAACTGGATATTACTGTAGTGACAGGTTGTCAGCCTATCGCCTAAATTACAATATACCCTCGAATCCCTTAGCTGGTTTTTACAGCATGCACGGGAGGAGATGCAGCTGGCACATTCTACGTTATTCTGTCGCTCCCAGTCCAGCAAAGAAGGAAGAATATTTAATTGCATAACAAAATACACTACACAAAATTTCCCTAAAAAAGAAGTAATATGAAATCTAAATCCCGAGAAAGATGGCGATTACTTCACCGACAAGAGCGAAGCTCTAAATTTTATGTTGATAAAAGAAACATAAACATATGTCATGCCTTTATCTCTAATGGGGTAGGCAGAGCGTAAAAGACCTACACAAAGGTCGTTCCGCCACATCTGACAAAGTTTTGATGGTTATTTAATACAGATTTGTAGGTATACTGCTGTAGTGACAGGTTGTCAGCTCATCTCCTAAATTACAATATACTGAAACCGTCGTATCCCTTAGCTGGTTTTTACAGCATGCCCGGAAGGAAATGCACCTGGTACTTTCTATGTTTTACTTCCTCTCCCAGGCCAGCATGGATGCGATATCCAAT
The DNA here is from genome assembly GCA_949820665.1 of Scrobipalpa costella. Lineage (NCBI taxonomy): Eukaryota > Metazoa > Arthropoda > Insecta > Lepidoptera > Gelechiidae > Scrobipalpa > Scrobipalpa costella. Next base: position 7,154,463 of record OX463322.1, on the reverse strand, counting down.
ATAATTGATTTAAATCACTTATCTCGGTAATGTGATTCTTAAGCCAAAAATCACAAAATGTATTTTTGACTTATTTGTGTGTAGAATCGAAAGGTTTATAATAATAATAATAAATCATTTTATTTCAGGCAATATTTACAGTAGTAGTTCTTCCATGCTGGACTGGAAGCGATAGAAAAACATAGAATGTGCCAGCTGCATCTCCTCCCGGGCATGCTGTAAAAACCAGCTAAGGGATTCGAGGGATTCAGTGTATTGTAATTTAGGCGATGGGCTGACAACCTGTCACTACAGCAATACATAGATCTATCTGAAATGTCCCTCAATACTTGTCTGAAGTGGCGCAACGACCTTTGTTTGGGTCGTTGACGCTCTGCCTACCCCATTAGGGATAACGGCGTGAAAATATATATATATATATATATATATATAAATAATATAAACAGAGGCCCATACAATATATACCTTACAGACTAACATACATATTTATAAATACTTAAATACTACTTCGACATATGGACGACGGCAGGAGGTCTGTAGCGTCGAAATACGACCCCCATCGGCCAGAATGCAGAGTTCAGGAGCACGCTCTCTTGGAACTTGAAGACGATATGTTTTGAAAACAACTAAGGGTCGCCGCCGTATGCCAAGCTCCGTACAAAAATATTAGATCCCCTTTTACGTTGCTTTTGGCTGTATAACACTTAACCATAGGAGTGTAAGGGACAGCGTCCCGCAAACTGATAGGGGTTGGTCAGTCAACGAAACTGAATGACTATCAGTTTTTTTTTTAACGAAGTGAGGTTTTGATTTTCTATACAAATTGTCTGATCAAGGTGGTCATTTCGTACGCAAAATTCATTATTCTTTTCCTCTGCTAAAAGAATTTCCTGGTAAAAGTTGTTCAGTTTCGTTGACTGAGCAACCCCTATCAGTTACCGGGACGTTGTCCCTTACACCGGGAGTACCTAAAATAACACCCTGTGTAAGGTAAAAATCTCTTCCATGCTGGACTGGGAGCGAGAGAAAACCATAGAATGTGCCAGCTGCATTACCTCCCGGGCATACTATAAAAGCCAGCTAAGGGATCCGAGGGTTTCTGTATATTGCAATTTAGGCGATGGGCTAACAACCTGTAACTACAGCAATACACCTACAAATCTATCTTAAATAACCCTCAAAACTTTGTCAGATGTGGTGGAATTACCTTTGTATAGGTCGTTTACGCTTTGCCTACCCCATTAGGTATAACGGTGTGATTTTATGTATGTATGTATAAGGTATAAAAGGGAGTTTGGAATATTCCGTATGGTTGCAATGTGTCGATCTATTTCTAGCAATAAACACATGCACAGAAAGGGCCTCGCTCCATTTAAATACTAAACGTCTTATATTGTGGTTGTATCTAAATTATACTATACTGTGCTTCGGAAGGCACGTTAAGCCGTTGGTCCCGGTTAATATCGTTTAATACCGTAGATATTAGTCGTTAAGCCATATCAGAGGTCAGCGCTAATCATTGGCGGATTGAAAACTCTGACCTAAAATCAAGGATTGGGTCTGGTTTCCCTTCTGGGTTGCGGAGGTCAGATGGCAGTCGCTCTGTGTAAAAACCAGTACCCTCGTTCATTCCCCTGGATTAGATAGCCGACCCCGTGAGATATGGGATAAGGCTAGGGACATGATCCACCCCGGCTTCGCACGGAAATCATCATTGTTTCTCTACTATATTATGCATGTATTTATTATACATATAAACCTTTCTCTTGAATCATTCTATCCATTAAAAGAAACCGCATCAAAATCCGTTGCGTAGTTTTAAAGATTTATGCATACATAGGGAAATAGGGACAGAGAAAGCAACTTTTTATTCTATGTAGAGTGATTTCTTGCCTCTAGAAGTCATACGTCCTACCGTCAATGTGCTAGCAAAATTAAATTACACAAGTTTAATTCAATTCAATCTTTTAGGTTATGGCGTTTTATGATTTCGCCAGTATCTAGTTGTTATAAATTTGACTCTGCTTGTAGACGAAAGGCTTCGTGAAAGAACAAGGAGTTTCTTATTAATTAGCTAAGAAATTACACAAGTATTGCATTGCATATTGCTGAATTATTGAATTTTACGTTTCGAATTTTAGTGGCTTTGTTCCTATAACAGTTTAGAAATATCAAATTTAACTAAGCAAATTTTTTAGAATTTTTTTCTTCCATGCTGGCCTGGGAGCGAGAGAAAAACATTGAATGTGCCAGCTGCATTTCCTCCTGGGCATGCTGTAAAAACCAGCTAAGGGATCCAAGGGATTCAGTATATTGTAATTCAGGCGATGGGTTGAGAACCTGCCACTACTTGATATTGATACATACATACATACATAAAATCACGCCTTTATCCCTTACGGGGTAGGCAGAGCGTTAAACGCCTCATAAAAGGCGCTTTCGCCACATCTGACAAAAATTAATATTGATACAACATGTATCAATATAAATTAATATTAATTTATTTTGATACATGTTGCGCAATTATGTTCTAGATTGTCGGGATCGTCCTTTGCTCTGTATAAACTCTCCCAGATAGTGGACACTTGTACGGTATTAACAGCTTACCATGCTCTTGTTGCCTCAATTTTAAGATACGGAGTGATTTTTTGGGGAAATTGCACTGACAGAGAAACTATTTTTAAATGTCAAAAAAGATGCATCCGCTCAATGTTCGGTCTCAAACAGATAGATAGTTGTAAGCCTTACTTTCTTAATTATAGGATATTGTCATTTCCCTGTCTCTATATTTCTTCCATGCTGGCCTGGGAGCGAGAGAAAAACATAGAATGTTCCAGCTGCATTTCCTCCCGGGCATGCTGTAAAAACCAACTAAGGGATCCGAGGGTTTCAGTATATTGTAATTTAGGCGATGGGCTGACAACCTGTCACTACAGCAATATACTTACAAATCTATCTTAAATAACCCTCAAAACTTTGTCAGACGTGGCGGAACGACTTTTGTTTGGGTCGTTTACGCTCTGACTACCCCATCAGGGATAAAGGCGTGATTATATGTATGTATGTATGTATATTTTGGAAATAGCTGTATTTGTTAAACAAAATCCTGCCTTGTTTAAAAATGTAGAAGTTACAACTCGCCATAACCTTCGTCCTCGTGACTTAACTCAAATTTGCAATCAGCAGACCAACACGTCCAATACTGCATTGCTAGCTAAAAGCGTTTTTGGTATGGCTCCAAAAATATATAATAAGATTCCCTTAGATATAAGAAAATGTACTTTGAATGTATTTAAAAGAAAAATTACTGAACTTTTGACAAAAAAATGCTATTACAATACATACATAAAATCACGCCTTTATCCCTTACGGGGTAGGCAGAGCGATAAACGCCTCGTAAAAGGCGCTTTCGCCACGTCTGACAAAAATTGAGGGCAATTTTAGATAGAAAAGTGTATTGCTATAGTGACAGGTTGTCAGCCCATCGCCTAAATTACAATACACTGTCACCCTCGAGTCCCTTTTGCTGACTTCTACAGCATGCCCGGGAGGAAGAGCAGCTGGAACATGCTATGTTTTTCTATCTCTCCCAGTCCAGCATGGAAGATAAGCTATTACAATGTAAATGATTATTTGAATGACACGATAGGTGATTGCAACTAAATATCTATTACTAATATTATATAATCCCTTGACATAAGTTTTTACGATTATTCTGTTTGTTTTTTTAATTTTAATTGTATTATTTTAAACTTGACATTTTTGTAATTATTTATAATTTTCACAATTTATAATTTTTCTTCCATGCTGGACTGGGAGAGATAGAAAAACATAGAATGTTCCAGCTGCCCTTCCTCCCGGGCATGCTGTAGAAGACAGCAAAAGGGACTCGAGGGTTACAATTTATTGTAATTTAGGCGACGGGCTGACAACCTGTCACTACACATTAACAATACACACTACAATCTAAAATTGCCCTCAATTTTTGTCAGACGCGGCGAAAGCGCCTTTTACGAGGCGTTTAACGCTCTGCCTACCCCGTAAGGGATAAAGGCGTGATTTTATGTATGTATGTATGTATGTTATAATTTGTATGTCGCAAGACCAAACATGGAGGACTCTTTAATTAACACTGACATCTGTATTTCAAATTTACTCATGTTTTACAAATAAATTGTCTTTATCTTTATCTATATTTTTAATGATAATCTTCAAAAATTTAAAAAGACCCTTACTGTCTGCTTTACAATCCTCAAATGTCTCAAATATCTTAATTACCCTTGGACTTTGTCATTGTTTGGTCGCCTAAATTTAGTTGTAGGTTTGTTTTAGTTTTAATTTTGTTTGAATTTAAATTAATTTATATTTTGTGTTATAAGACCGCTTCTTTGTAATTTGGTGCATGCCGTGGCAATCTTTAAGTAAGGCTCCACTAAGCATATTATTTAAGTTTGGTTTTTTATCATGAATTGTATGAGTGTGTCCTTGTTGATTGTCCTTAAATAAATCAATAAAACTACAGCAATATACCTACAAATCTATCTTATATAACCCTCAAAACTTTGTGAGACGTGGCGGAACGATCTTTGTTTTGGTCGTTGACGCTCTGCCTACACGATTAGGGAAAAAATGTCAAATAAGGAATAAACATGGAAAAATAGAATAGATTTTTTTTAAAGTTTATTCATGAAACAATACAATACTCAACATACAGCAAGTAGCCTTAACATGGAATGGGTAGGTGGTTCGGGCACAGAAAAATAATAATAGTACCCACGTCCAATAGTATTGGTAGCATAGCAGCATACCATCATATCCCTAGCCTTACGGAGTCCGCTACCTAATCTAGGTGATTAAACGAGGGTACTGGTTTTCACACAGAGCGACTGCCATCTGACCTTCTCAACCCAGAAGGGACACCAGACCCAATCCTAGATTTGGCTTTGGCCAGGTTTGTGACAAAAGCAGCTGTAAGAGTTTTCAAGCCGCCAATGGAATTAGCTTATCGACTAATATCTAGGTTATTAAACGATATTAACGGGGACCAACGGCTTAACGTGCTTTCCGAAGCATTGAAAAAGCGCCGAATGAACGTACATGTGTTTTGTAGACATATGAATAAAACTCTTTATCTATCATATTTACTTATTTAACAGTTATTGTACACAATAAAATACAAAGGACATATACATATAAAACAAAGATATAACAGGCACAGCTTATTTCTAAAAAGGAATCTCTTCCAGCAGACCTAGGCTAGTGAAATAGCATTCTGAGATGCAGACACGACGTGCACAATTATAAATATTGGAAACAATAAATTATAATTTACTTATCACAAAAAAATAGAAACGAACACAATTACTTGAATAATATGCTAAATATTCCTACTAATAAATAATAATTATAAATACTTATAAAATCAATAAACATAATATACTGCTATATATGGGGAGCGTCCAGTAGTATTATTTTGTGGCTGATTAGATATACAGCATCCAGGATTGAGATAAATCTGAAAGCCTGCCAGCGGTCACGTCTCACAGAAATCTGCATACCGGTACATGACTGACCCTTTTGTCAATTGAAACATTCAAGATGGCCGCCGAATTTAAACATTATTCTAAGACAAGCGTGTTTCACTGACGCACACGCGAAATACATATTGTATTTAGGAGGAGGTAAGGTTTGGTGTACACTGCGCGCAAGCAACGTTATTATTCGTTTAACTGGCAACGTGTTGCAGTTGCAACTACAGCTAATGCTGACGAATCTGGTGACACCATTCTGAATATACATACATACATATAACCACGCCTTTATCCCTAATGGGGTAGGCAGGACGTAAACCACTTAAACAAAGGTTCCGCCACGTCTAACAAAGTTTTGAGGGTTATTTAGGTAGATTTTGTAGGTATATTGCAGCAGGTTGTCAGCCCATCGCCTAAATTGCAATATACAGAAACCCCCGGATTCCTTAGCTGGTTTTTAAAGCATGCCCGGGAGGAAATGCAGCTGGCACATTCTATGTTTTTCTCTCGCTCCCAGTCCAGCATGGAAGTAAATCAATTCTGAATATACCTACTGATTCCGATATTAAAATAGCGCTGTCAATTTCTTAACTTTGACATATGAAATTGATCAAAGTAGTCGCGTAAGGTTGACATTACTCTATTGATATACGATTGATTATGAGACGTAAAATAAGCATACATGCACAATACTATTTTTTATAGGTCAACCGTTATTTTTTTTGTCCAGCGGTCAAGTTGAAAACTACAAAATACCCACACATTACTTGACTACAGCGCTGACAGCTGTATCCAAAAATAGCAGTCGATCTGTGAAATTCCTTTTGACATATCTAAGGCGTCATCTTACGTCAGGTGTAGATATGTCAAAGCCAATGTGTTTAATTGCTATCTCTTTCTTAAATGTGAAAGTAGAGAAAGTGACAGCACTATCAAAATTTGTTAAAGATTGGCACCAGAATAGACATTTTTTTTTTCTTATTCACTTATCCACAATCTACACAAGAATCTGTCTCCGGCAGAACGCCTAGCTTCAATAACTTTCAGTTTCGTCTTTTGTAACTACTTATTTAAATGACAATTGGTGGTTTCGATTCGGTGCTGTAACGACTAAACTAAATTAAGTCAATATCTGTCATTTTATGTTACGAGACGACAGAATAGTGCACCGCTGAATCGACACAACTGTGAAAACGTTGCGTTTGAAGTTTCGCAACGTTATTCCCCGGTGTGCCCCGGCCCTAACGATCAAGTGCCGACTGTCGACTAGATGAAAATAGTAACAGTTCTGTATGGTTCTGTAACTGTTCCTTTTATAGCCCAGAAACACCTGGGCGCATATGCCATTCATAAATGCATACATGTAAGTAGGTACTGGCGGCTACTTGACAATTTTAGGATTGCATCGCGTTGATTTCCATGCTGGACTGGGAGCGAGAGAAAAACATAGAGTGTGCCAGCTGTATTTCCTCCCGAGCATGCTGTAAAAACCAGCTAAGGGATCAGAGGGTTTTAGTATATTGTAACTAAGTAAGTAAGTTTTAGTGTATTGGCGATGGGCTGACAACCTGTCACTACAGAACGGAGGGCACGTTAAGCCGTCGGTCCCGGTCGCTGTCTTTGATAGTGGTCGTTACACAAAACCATGTCAGAGGTCTGATAGTTGTGCTACAAGGCGGTTTAAAAACTTTGACACCAGGGTTTATCGGGTCGATAGACGAGTGGGTACTCGACAGAAGAAGAAGAAGCGCTGTCAAAGTGAGGACTTTTTACAAGAAAACTACAATGAAGCAATTTTTTTTTATTTTTGCTTTAGATATTATTTTTTTTGCTAGAATTGACACTCTTGATAGGAACAATCAAGGTATTTTTACAGACTTCATGCAGTTTTGGAACTGGCCGTGAATCACTACATAGTATAAAACAAAGTCGCTTTCTCTGTCCCTATATCCCTATGTATGCATAAATCTATAAAACTACGCAACGGATTTTGATGCGGTTATGCGCTTTTAATGCTGGGCAAAGGCCTCCCCCGCGGTCTTTTACTCATCACGGTCCAATGCATAGAATGATTCAAGAGGAAGGTTTATATGTATAATACATGCATAATATAGTAGAGAAGCACTGATAATTTCCGTGCGAAGCCGGGGCGGGTCGCTAGTATTTAAAATAAAATTGTTGTCAACGCCACAACAAAAAGATGATAAATATTTATTATAAGCCATTAAAAAACAAAAATAAAAGATTACTCGTCTATTTTACAAAAGGCTTTCAAAGCAGATTTTTTCATAGCTTTTTCGGCCTGCGTTAATAATACCATAAGATAAGAAGATAAGAATATACTAAATTGCACAAAAAAGATACAAGATAAAAAGGAAGACTTCCATGCTGGCCTGAAAACATAGAATGTACCAGCTGCATTTCCTCCCGGGCATGCTGTAAAAACCAGCTAAGGGATCTGAGGGTCTTAGTATATTATAATTTAGGTAATGGGCTGACAACCTGTCACTACAGCAATATACTTATAAATCTATCTTAAATAACCCTCAAAACTTTGTCAGACGTGGCGGAACGATCTTGGTTAGCTCGTTTACGCTCTGTCTACCCCATTAGGGATAAAGGCGTGATTATGTGTATGTATGTATAAAAAGGAAAATTAAACAAATAGGCGGCGTTATTGCTAAGCAGCAATTTCTTCCAAGGAACCTCAGTTAAGAGTTTTTACTAATATAAATAGCTCTAATTTGATTTTAATATTTTTTAAATGTGATAGTCACTGTTCTGTCTCACTTGCAACAACTTTAAAAAAAGAACGTTCGATGCGATGTGCTGTTGACGCTCAACCTACCCCATAGGGATACAGACGTAATTGCATCTTTGCATGCAGAGGAATAGAAACTGTCACTACTAATACAAATTTATTTATTTGCCAGAATAGGTACAAATATAACAACTCGAGCGTTTCCGTGCTTCGGAAGGCACGTTAAGCCGTTGGTCCCGGTTAATATAGTCAATAAGCCATGCCAGAGACTATTGCTAAGCATTGTCGGCTTTGACAGCTGGGTTGGCTAATCGATCTCAGATTGGGTCTAGTTTCCCCTTTTGGGTTGCGGAGATCAGATGGCAGTCTGTGTAAAAACCTGTACCCTCGTTCAGTCCCCTAGATAAAGTAGCCGACCCCGTGAGATACGTGATAAGGCGACGGTAGAGATGACACAATACATACAGCAATACATACTCTTAATCTAAGAAAATTACATAATCTGAAAGACCCCCCTTAAAAATTTATCGTGTGTGGCGAAAGTAAGTTGATGCTATGCCTACCCCGTAAGGGATAAGGCGTGACTATATACCACGCCCTTGCACGAGGTCTGCTGGTGGTACATTAGCTATTGTAATATCCTGATGACGTAAATTCAACATGAATCTTGTATTGAATTTGACTACTTGTATACCAAAGATATTTTAAGAAGGATACGTTACGTTCATACTGCGTGCACATTTTAATTGTTCCGCGACACATATACATACATACTTATAACATTGCATATCTAAACAAACGCTGAGTGCGACAGAAAATAGGCTAAGCGTAAGAGTGAAACATAAGAAAGATACGTTACGTTCATACTGCACGCACATTTTAATTGTTCCGCGACACATATACATACATACTTATAACATTGCATATCTGAACAAACGCTGAGTGCGACAGAAAATAGGCTAAGCGTAAGAGTGAAACATAAGAAAGATACGTTACGTTCATACTGCACGCACATTTTAATTGTTCCGCGACACATATACATACATACTTATAACATTGCATATCTGAACAAACGCTGAGTGCGACAGAAAATAGGCAAAGCGTAAGAGTGAAACATAAGAAAGATACGTTACGTTCATACTGCACGCACATTTTAATTGTTCCGCGACACATATACATACATACTTATAACATTGCATATCTAAACAAACGCTGAGTGCGACAGAAAATAGGCAAAGCGTAAGAGTGAATCAGATAGCTATTTGTAATCAGTGCAGCTCGACTGCCTAAAATGGTGACAATTAGCACCATTTGACGGCACGAGTTTCGCGCGTTGGTAACGTATCTACCTATATATAATATCATTGTTGTATACCCGAGGATTCGCCTGCAATACTTACATACATCATGATCTCTCTAGCCTTATATCGTATCTCACGGGGGCGGCTACCTAATCTAGGGGATTGATCGAGGGAACTGGTTTTTACACAGAGCGACTGCCATCTGACCTCCGCAATCTAGAAGGGAAACCAGACCCAATCCTAGATTAGGTTAGTTTTCAAGCCGCCAATGCTTAGCATTGGCCTCTGACATGGCTTACCGGCTGATATCTACGACATTAAACGATATTATCCAGAACCAACGGCTTAACGTGCCTTCCGAAGCACGGAAAAAGCGCCGAATAAACGTACATATGACATTTTAAAACCGAAAAACACATTGGTACGTGGAGGGATTCGAACCACGACCTCCCGCTCAGGAGGCAGCCAGCGGCCCTATCCACTTAAATTGGTGGGGAGATAAAATTAAACATTGCTACCCATATTTACATACATAGATATATTTACGCATACATTTATACCTAATAGGGTAGACAGAGCGTCAAAGACCTAAACTAAGGTCGTTCTGCCACGTCTGACCAGTTTTGAGGCTTATTTCAGATAGATCTGTTATAGCTGTAGTGACAGGTGGACAACCCATCAATGTTTTCACTCAAAAATAAGTCAACATCACAAAACCAAACTATTCCGTCTTCTTACATACATACATATAATCACGCCTTTATCCCTAATGGGGTTAGCAGAGCGTAAACGAGCCAAACAAAGGTCGTTCCGCCACGTCTGACAAAGTTTTGAGGGTTATTTAAGATAGATTTGTAAGTATATTGCTGTAGTGACAGGTTGTCAGCCCATCGCCTAAATTACAATATACAGAAACCCTCTGATCCCTTAGCTGGTTTTTACAGCATGCATGCGGAAGGAAATGCAGCTGGCACATTCTATGTTTTTCTCTCGCTCCCAGGCCAGCATTTCCGTCTTCCTACTTGATATATTCGTACTCAAAATCAGTTTTCGTAATGCATTTATTTATAAAGTGAACGAAGTATTTCTATTCTTCAAAAAATGTTATTATAAGACTTTATTTATGTTTCATAAGATTTTGATTTTTATGTTTCGTCTTTGTTTTTTGCAGTTTGTTGTATAAACACAAATCTAGATTTAAGTAGTTGTTTGGCTGACGAAAGACCAGCGCAGCGCTACAAGCAGTTTACCACGCTGCTTGTAACATATGCTGAGTGAAGACCATTTTTAGTCACAAAATATTATATTTCTTCCATGCTGGCCTGGGAGCGAGAGAAAAACATAGAATGTGCCAGCTGCCCTTCCTCCCGGGCATGCTGTTAAAGTCAGCAAAAGGGACTCGAGGGTTACATTGTATTGTAATTTAGGCGATGGGCTGACAATCTGTCACTAAAGGAATACATATTACAATCTAAAATAGTCCCCTTAATTTTTGTCAGACGTGGCGAAAGCGCCTTTTACGAGGCGTTAAACGCTCTGCCTACCCCGTAAGGGATAAAGGCGTGATTTATGTATGTAAAATATTATATTATTACTTGTTTTCTACCATATTGTAACCTGTTTCGTGTCTAAAATAAATGTATTTTCTTTCTTTCTTTCTTCTAACTATATGATATAGGGCTGTATTTATAATCAGCGCTGATGAGTGACAGCGAGTTTGAGTTCGTATCAGAAACATCATTTCAGAACAAACTGGCTTGTCAAATCCATACTTAATATTGCTCTCAAGTTTGAGATCGCTTCATAATTACGAGCCACAGATAGAGCCATAAACCATAGTGGGCTCGATTCTAGATTTGCCGGCTAAAACTAAAATTAAAATATATTTATCACTTTCAAAATAAAAACAATGGAAAAGGACAGGAGATCTATTCTCTCCGGTTTATGATTTATAGTCAGTAATTTTATGCGTTATCTGTCACTTTTATCTGTCGTCATATGATATGGCGGATAAAATTGACGAAAATACTAAATAAAACGTGTAAGGTACTCGCCAACGATGGACTGCACGCTCCACGCTTCATTTCGTGCAGCGTGCAGTCCAACCGCGACTAGTACCTTTAAAGAGGGTCAAATTCTATCAAGCCATAGAGTATAAATCGTCTCAAAAACCATGTCAGAGGCCTATAGCTGTGCTACTAGGCGGTTTGATAACTCCCGACACCAGGGTTCATCGGGTCGTTTCTCGACTCGAAAATCCACTCGCTAAGAAGAAGAAGAAGAAGATTTCAGTAAGAATTTCCTTGTGATAATTGTTCAATTTCGTTTACCTGTTTGCAAGATCTTGTCCCTTACATCCCGTATACCTACCATTACCCGATATTTCACATTTCTTCTTTTTTCCTGCTCTAATTAATGTTACATAACAACAATAAACAATGGCAAATTACCATAAGATTTATTGGCAACATCGCAAAAAGCACGAAAATATTCCAGCCGGGTGCATTAGAAATGAAAAACAAAAGTAAATCCAGCGGTGCTCAAAGTTACCATGGTGTGATAAGGGGGGAAAATAATAAGTGTAATAAGTAGACACATATAATCACGCCTTTATCCCTAATGGGGTAGGCAGAGCGTAAACGATCTAAGCAAAGGTCTGACAAACGCCACGTCTGACAAAGTTTTAAGGGTTATTTAAGATAGATTTGTTGCCCATCGCCTGAATTGCAATATAACTACTGAAACCCTCGGATCCCTTAATTGGTTTTTACAGCATGCCCATGAGAAAATTTGATTCGCCGCGACACGCAAAGAAGAAGAAGACAGCATGCCCGGTAGGAAATGCAGCTGTCACATTCATAGCTCCCAGTCCAGCTTGGAAGAATAAGGGGAATTTATAAGTGTAATAAAATAAGAGTGTAAAAAAAATTGCTAACCATGCTTCATACTGAACAACTTTAGAGCTATAACATTTGTGTGGGAGAACCAATTTTGTTTTCTTCATATTTTGACTAATGTTCCTTGGGGGAAGTTGTTGAATTTCAGGGGTTAGTTGACACCCTAAGGCAAAGCACAACGACGCGTAGCGCAGATATTGTCTATGTTCCTTCGTTTGAACCACAGAGCAGTTTGTTTGAACAATGAAACTTCTTCTTCTTCTTCTTCTTCGAATCAAAGGTCCAAAATTCAACTATTATGATTAGATTAAGTTAAATCGTCCCTTGCCAGTATTTGGCGACAGCTATTCCGTTATCAGTCGCTAGGTTCAGATCGTCCCCACTGCACGTGACGGGCAACAAAGGACAGGTGATTAGGTGTGGCATGGATTGTGATGGGGCTCCACAGTCGCAGTTTATGTGCGTATTATCGATGAAGCCCCATTTTGCCATATTAACCTCACAGCGGCCAACCTGTGTGCGTAGTCGGTTAAGTGATTTCCATGTTGCCCACTGTAGGTTGTGTCCCTGTGGCAATGACTCTGATGGAGATATAAAACCAGGTGGAGTAGGCCAACGAATTCGCCACTGTTGCTCTCTGGCCTGTTGCGGGTCAATGCCGTCTGAAATTGCATCTGTACACCTCATGAAGCTTCTCCGGCTTTTAAGACGGGCACGAGGCATGGAATAGTTGTGCAGTGGGTGTCGTGTGTCAGTTTCTTGTTTCTGTTTCTCCACTGCACAAGCTATCTCTCGGCGAACGTCGGGTGGAGCAATACCTGCTAGAGGGTACAGCATGTTGAGTGGAGTAGGCCTGAGGCATCCCGTAACTATGCGGCACGTCTCGTTAAGAGCCACGTCGACTTGTTTGGCATGGGTGGAGCGGTGCCACACTGGGCATGCGTATTCACCTGCAGAGAATGAGAGCGAGAGACCTGTTGTTCTGAGAACATGAGGGGCTGCTCCCCAGGCTGATGATGTTAAACGCCGTAACAGGTTGTTCCTTGCGCCGACTTTTTGCTTCGTATTAATGCAGTGCGCCTTGAAGGTTAATGCTCTGTCAAGAGTGATACCCAGGTAACGCGGGTTTGGACAGTGCTCTATGTTGACACCTCGCCACGATAGTTTAAGAGCTCTATTCGCCTCTCGGTTTCGCAGATGGAACGCACATGACTGAGTTTTGGACGGATTGGGCCGAAGGGCATTTTTGTCATAGTACTTGTCAAGTGCGTCCAGTGCAACCTTGAGTGATTTTTCGGTTTCTTCGAAGCTTGGTGTCTGAGCAGTGAGTGCAAGGTCGTCGGCGTAAAGAAAGTGTTTGGTGTTCGATGTTTTTGGCTGGTCGTTAGTGTAAGCATTAAATAATGCAGGAGCCAGCACACTTCCTTGTGGAAGCCCATTTTTTTGGCACCGCCACCTACTTTTGGTATTATTGAGAGTTACCTGAAACCGCCTATTATTCAACATCTCTCTTAGGATATTAACGAAACCCAAATCGTTAGTCATGCAATACACTTTTGTCAATAGTCTTCTGATGTTAACAGTGTCGTACGCTGCTGTTAAGTCGACAAATACGACGCCAGTAATTTTTTGGGTTTCGTATCCATCTTCGATGTGCTGAACAAGATTTAGGGTTTGGCTGGTACATGATTTACCAGGTCGGAATCCAGCTTGGTCGGGTGTAAGTGATTCTTCCAAAACTGGTGTGAGACGATTCAAGAGCAACCTTTCAAATAGCTTAAATGAATGACACAACAACGAGATGGGACGATAGCTTTTTGGGTCTTTCGGGCATTTGCCGGGCTTTAGTAGCGCAATGACTTTAGCTCGTCTCCACAGCTTTGGGATCTTCAAGGTACTAAGACATGAATTATACATTGCCAAAAGCCAAGACACGGCCACTGGTCCCAGTTGTTTTATTTGCTCTGTTGTTATGTCATCCATTCCAGCAGCCTTACCATATTTTAATGATTTTATACAAGTTATTATTTCTAAAAGCTCGAAGGGCTTGCTGAGAGCGTCTGAGTTATCTGTAGCTGAACGGGAGTTAAGTTTATTAGCTCGAGGTAATCTTTGTGAGGGCTTACCATTTAGAAGCAGTTGGTGCGCGACTTGGTTTGCTGTCACTTGGCCGGGATTAGTAGCTTGTGGAGAGTCCCCTGTCAGCTTTTTGATGGTAGACCACGCTTTTTTGCTGTTGTGTGTCATATCGACATTCGAAACAAGCTTCATCCAGCTTTCTCTACGATTATCACCTACCAAACGCATAAGCTCTTCACCAGCCACTAGGGTTTCTTCGGAGAACGGATCTTTCTCGTAGAGTGACTGGTAAAGTGACAGAAACTTGGCAGAGATGTTGTCAAGGCCCGGTATGTATTGCCTTCGGCAGCCTCGAGGAATAAACCTGCAAGAGCTCTTCCAGACAATGTTGACGAACTGTTCATAGTTAGTTGGAATTGGGTCAAGCTTAAGCAGCCTTGAATCGATGTCTTCCGAGTAGAGCAGCCAGTTAGCCTTGGAAAAATTAAAACGGCGTCGAATAGGGACTTTGGTGGGATTAACCGCTGCTCTAACTTGACAAGTGATCGGTCTGTGTTGCGTGTTTGGGATGGGAGCACAAACGCTTTTTTCGCAGAGGGAACTTATGTTGGTACTGGCAAATATTAAGTCAGGGTTGTAGCCCTTTTGCCACCTCCGGCTGTTAAAAGATGCAGGAAGCTTAGTATCATGTATTAAGGCCAGGTTTTCAGCTTCTGCCCATTCTTCCACTGCATCTCCATCGGAGTTAGAAGTAGCGTAGCCCCACGTTGAGCTGTGGCTGTTAAAATCGCCAACGGTGATTTTTACCGGATGGTTATAGAAATTTGATGTATTTGTGAATTTAAATGGTTGATTTGGAGGTTTATAAATGGATGTAATGGTACAATTACCGGTGTCTAAAGTAATGATTTCAATACCATTGTCGGAGATACAAGATACTGATTGGACTGCGAGAGATGACTTAGCAAAGAGTGCACTTCCATGTTTTGCGTGAGGGATTTCTGCGATAAGAGACATTCCTGGGATTTCAGGTCTTATGTGGTTAGTGTCTCTGTGGGTTTCCTGAACACAGAGTACGTCGCACTTTGAATTTTCACAGAATGTCGATAGGATCTTTGCCTTATCTTGAGAAAATCCCTATATATTGATTGAGGAAACGACTAAGGCCGGATGTAAGGAGCCTAGGTCTTGGGTGTTCTGGTTCTGAAAAGAACCGTTTGAGTTTTGGCTCTGAGAAGAGCAGTTTAGGTTTTGGCTCTGAGAAGAGTCGTTTGATTTGGGTAACCGATGGGGTCGCCCATGTGTTCTTTGGATTTTTTGGACCATTGTGATGAAGAGGATCAGTCAGCCTAGCTACTCCGTTATGGTGACTAGCTGCTTCCAGGGTGCGCCGCGGGGAGGCTCCTTTCATGCACCCCAACAATGAAACATAGAAAATATTTGCGCTTCGCGACGTAGCGCGGAGCTCAATGTGCACCGCCTTTATCTTTGATTATACCGGGTTTACACAGGTGTACAAGACGGCGTACCGAAAATTGAAAGGGGTTGTTTTAGTCAATAAAAGTATATTAAGTTTTTATTATGTCTTCCATGCATTATGTGTGCCTGCTGCATTTCCTCCCGGGCATGCTGTAAAAAACAGCTTAGGGATCCGAGGGTTTCAGTATATTGCAATTTAGGCGATGGGCTGACAACCTGTCATTATAGCAATATACGTACAAATCTATCTTAAATAACTCTCAAAATTTTGTCAGACGTGGCGGAACGACCTTTGTTTAGGTCGTTTACGCTCTGCCTACCCCACTACGAATAAAGGCGTGATTATATGTATGTAAGTTTTTATTAAACCATTTTAATGAGCTTTCAGCAAGATTTTTTTTTACGAAATAAAAAAATTACTTTCCATACAAATTGTCTGTTTGAGGTGGTCATTTTGTATGGGAAAGTCTTTGGTGATAGTTGTTCAATTTCGTTGACTGAGCAACCGCTGTCAGTTTTTGTCCTGCGATCAGGGCTTGGTGTTCCTTGTGAAGCATGTATTTATTTTTTTACGATGACCATATCCTGGCCTTGAACCAGCTCTAAAATATAAGGAAAATTATATAAAATTATTAATATTAAGTTACTTCCATGCTAGCTTGGGAGCGATAGTAAAACATAGAATGTGCCAGTTGCTTTTCCTCCCAGGCATGCTGTAAAAATCAGCTAAGGGATCCGAGGGTTTCAGTATATTGTAATTTATTCGATGGGCTAACAACCTGTCACTACAGAAATATACCAACAAATATATCTTAAATAACCCTTAAAACTTTGACATATTTAGTGGAACGACCTCTGTTTAGATCGTTTACGCTCTGCCTACCCCATTAAGGATAAAGGCGTGATTATACGTATGTATTAATATTAAGTTAAAATTGTTACTAACATCTATGGACTAAGATGTCTGAATTTTTTTTTTGTTTATATAATTATAAATCCAAATTATATTGCATTAATTAATAACATTAGAAACATTGATAATAAAATAGCTGAAACTTATTATTAATAGTCACATTTTTCCGTATTAGGTACATTTATCAATACCCAGTGATGATAGAGTCTGATTTAAATATGGAATAAACCGCGACGGGTTAAAAGCCTACTCACGGGTAAAAACCCACGAAATATGTAATAGCTTTCCCTGTAGATAGACTATGACTATAAATATGTAATAGATTCCCTTTCTTCCATGCTGTACTGGGAGCGAAAGAAAAACATAGAATGTGCCAGCTGCATTTCCTCCCGGGCATGCTGTAAAAGTCAGCTAAGGGATTCGAGGGTTTCAGTATATTGCAATGTAGACGATAGGCTGACAACCTGTCACTACTGCAATATACCTACAAATCTATCTTAAATTACCCTCAAAACTTTGTCAGACGTGGCGGGTCGACCATTTATGTATGTAGATAGACATATAAACGGGTGACATTTTAGTTGCATACATTTTAATTACTTTCACGCATGATGGGCTGTATTTAATAAAATACCTGATGTAATCAAGCAGGCACCAAGCTTAAATAGCTTTAAATCACGGCTCAAACGTTGGCTTGTCGAACAGGCATTCTATAGTTATAATGTTTATTAATTTAAATAAATTTAAATGATTATAAATGTGATATACTTAAGTCCTTATAACTTTTGACTTGTAATTTACAATTATGAATAAATTTATCTCTATCTCTATCTCTGGCCTGGGACCGAATAAAATACATTTTATTTGACATCTGCTTTTCTTCCAGGGCATGCAATAAAAACCAGCTAAGGGATCCGAGGGTTTCAGTATATTGCAATTTAGGCGATTGGCTTACAACCTGTCACTGCAGCAATATGCCTAAAAATCAATCTTAAATAACCCTCAAAACTTTGTCAGATATGGCGAGATAGTAAATCGAACCCCCCCATTCTCATTACACATACAGTTTGAGCACCGCTCGGTATGTAAATGCATCACGCAAAGATCGAAATGCAAAATGATTTCTTTCACTCCTCATGAATGCTTATGTGTGTGATAATCGGGTAGGCCAGCGCGGTGTGACCATGGGTGCTGGTTTCCTGCAATTTAGGGATATTTTTATACTTACATTACCGCTTTGCTTCCATGCTGGCCTGGGAGCGAGAGAAAAACATAATTTGCCAGCTGCTTTTCCTCCCGGCCGTGCTGCAAAAACCAGCTAAGGGATCCGAGGGTTTCGGTATATTATAATTTAGGCGATAGGCTGACGACCTGTCACTACTAGCAATATGCAGTACTATCTTAAACAACACTCAAACCTTTACTCCATTAGGGATACAGGCGTGATAGTATGTATGTACTTTACCGACTTGCAAACATTTCAAAAAACGTGACAGCTTTGACGCTCTACCTCTGCCTACACTACATAAAGGTTTCCTTCATTTTCTATGTTCTCTTACACCCAAAGGTTGCCTGGAAAATGAAGCAATAAGGCCGCCTGTATTATCTACATCAGTGGCGAGGGGTGCAATTTTATCTAGGGATTACTTCACAGACAAGAACCCTGCTCTTAAATTTAAAGAAGAAGAGAAGCCAAAGCAAAAAAAAAACATTCAAGTACTTTATACATACATACATACATATAATCACGCCTTTATCCCTTATGGGGTAGGCAGAGCGTAAACGACCCAAACAAAGGTCGTTTCGCCACGTCTGACAAAGATTTAAGAGTTTTTTAAGATAGATTTGTACGTATATTGCTGTAGTGACAGGTTGTCAGCCTATCGCCTAAATTACAATATACTAAACCCTCAGATCCCTTAGCTGGTTTTAACAGCATGCTCGGGAAGAAATGCAGCTGGCACATTCTATGTTTTTCTCTCACTCCCAGGCCAGCATGGAAGTACTTTATAGTCTCGATGTTACTCTTGATTTGGAGGTGGAGTTCTTGAAAGGGAATCCGATGGGGATCAGCTTGTTATGGACCCTTCGCCACTGATCTATATCTATCTATTCCACCTTATGTCAAACGGTGTGCAACGCACTCTGCTTTGTCACTAGGATCTAGTGGGATAGTAGTAGGTGTTATAGGCTACGGTGCTGCTTACCATCAGGTAGGCCGTATGCTTACTTACACCGTAAACTGGGAATGTTGGAAGGGGAAGACCTCGACGAACGTACCGCGATCAAATCGGGGACGTTCTAGGGAAAGGTCAGGTCAGGAGTACCCTAAACCGACGAGCGTGCATGAAAACATTGATGAATGTAGATGAAGCGAAAGAAGTTTGCAAGGATCGTAGCAAATGGAAGGATGTGATCTCTGCCTACCCCTCCGGGAAAGAGGCGTGACGTTATGTATGTATGTATGTATGTATGTACCGTAAACTCAGCGTTATCGTAAATTATTTGATGATTTTACAATAAAGGGAGCAACAATCTACCATATCCAAAACAGCTAATAATGATTCTTGATTTTTTACCTTACCTTTGTTTAGGGGTCCTTCGAATAACTTACTTTTTAATCGATCTTGACTAAAATTATTGGCGTCCCTTTCTGTTCTTACATGACAGTAAATGACAGGTATAGACTTATATTAGTTAAGTCGTGACTTTTGCAACTACAATTTGGTATAGCTCTGCCAGGAATTAAAAAACCTGTCATAGAGAAAAAAAGAGAGAGAATAAGAGAGGGACTTATATAAGCTATTCTCTATGGTATCTGTATGACAGGTATTTTTAATTCCTAGCAGTGTTATACCATTTAATACCAAATGTTGCCGCGAATTTAGGTGAACGAATGTAGATTTGGGCAGTTTTTAAGATAACTTTGGCAAGACTGTTAAGTTTATACATACATACATATAACCACGCCTTTATCCCTAATGGGGTAGGCAGAGCGTACACGACCTAAACAAAGGTCGTTCCGCCACGTCTGACAAACTTTTGAGGGTTGTTTAAGATAGATTTGTAGGTATATTACTATAGTGACAGGTTGTCAGCCTGTCGCCTAAATTGCAATATACAGAAACCCTCGGATCCCTTAGCTGGTTTTTACAGCATGCACGGGAGGAAATGCAGCTGGCACATTCTATGTTTTTCTCTCACTCCTAGTCTAGCATGGAAGTAAAGTTAAGTTTATAAATGGGAGATTTCAATTTCAAAGATGGCCACACCGTATCCCGATCGAAAAATAATGTACATTGCTTAGAAAATCAAAACAACGCTAGCAGGATCGCTGTTTCCATATTGTGTGGATGGTGTTAAGCACAACATCACAATTTTCAAATAAAATTAAACATTTTAAGGGTCTGTTGATGGGTTCTACTCATGCAAGTTATTTTTTTAGGCCCCTAATTATGATCAACTCTCAAGAGTCACAGCGGGTTTGAGTTTGCATCAGAAATGACATTTCAGTACAAAACAGCCTGTCAAATCCAAACTGATTATTGCTCTCAATCTTGAGATCGCTTTATAAATAGCCTAATATACCAATGCCAAGTGTTTCAGTATCTTGTAATTTAGGCGATGGACTGACAACCTGTAACTACAGCAATCTATCTTAAATACTTAAACCTCCAAACTTTGTCAGACGTGGCGGAACGGCATATATTTAGGTCGTTTACGGTCTGCCTACTTCATTAGGGATAAAGGCGTGATTATATGTATGTATGTATTTATTTTGCGCATCATCTGTCGTCGTCAAACGGTAAGTTTTATTTCTCTTGCTTTTAATTTTATTTAATAAAAACACTAGTTTCGATCAAACAAAGATCGAGAGAGATGGAAGAAGGATGGGGAGGCCATTGCCCAGCAGTGGGACAGCATAGGCTAATAATAATATCAATAAAAAACACTGGTTTCGGCACTTTGGCTCAAATAGTAGAATAACATTTAAATATGTGAATTGTTGTAAGTTTCGAACAAATCCAATTTATAAAACTTATTTGCATGAAAAAAATCATAGACAGAGATAGAGATAAATTTATTAATAATTGTAAGTTACAAGTCAAAAATTTTACGCACTTATAAACATTAATAATCCCCTGGATTAGGTAGCCGACCCCGTAAGATACGGGATAAGGCTAGGGAGATGATGATACACATTAATAATCCTTTAAATTGTATTTATTCATTTTGTCATTATCATTAAAATTAATAATATCATTATAGCTATAGAATGCCTGTTCGACAAACCAACGCGTAAGCCGTATAATATACTCCTCTTTTTTATAGAATATACATACATACATACATATAATCACGCCTTTATCCCTAATGGGGTAGGCTGAGCGTAAACGACCCAAACAAAGGTCGTTCCGCCACATCTGACAAAGTTTTGAGGGTTATTTAAGATAGATTTGTAGGCATATTGCTGTAGTGACAGGTTGTCAGCCCATCGCCTAAATTACAATACACTGTTACCCTCGAGTCCCTTTTGCTGACTTCAACAGCATGCCCGGGAGGAAGGGCAGCTGGAAAATTCTATGATTTTCTATCTCTCCGAGTCCAACATGGAAGAAAAGAAAATTGTGAAGCTTTTTATAGAAAATCCTCACAAATCCATGTTTTTTTTTAAAGCGGCGTGGATTCATCTCGTTGAACGCCGTCCCTTGTATAAAATTGATCCGCCATGATAAAACAATTTCAGTATGGGTGCGACATTGGGCGGGTAACATTGGCCGGGATTTTGAGTTTTTTGGCGGCAAAATTGGGGTCAAAAATCAGGAATCCATCTTAGGTAAGTCTTTTCCATTATATAATCACACCTAAGACCCTTGCGGGCAAGCGAGTGATAAACGGCTACAAATATTTTTTTAAATATCCCTCAAAACTTTGTCAGATGTGGCCGACCTTTGTTTAGGTCGTTTACGCTCTACCTACCCCATTAGGGATAAAGGCGTGATTATATGTATGTATGTAATATTTTTCGTTGCATTTGTATGTTTTGTAATTTCAGTACGGACCCAGGCTGTAATGCCCAATTCTCAGTTGATCTCTTAGATTGAAAAACACTGACACAGCTAGCTCTACTGGTTTTTAGAGTTTGCTTGAGCAAAGACACAGCTGGAACATTCTATGTTTTTATAATAAAATAACATTTCTATTCTGGACTGGGAGAAAAAGAAAGATATAGAATGTGCCAGCTGCTTTTCCTCCCGGGCATGCTGTAAAAACCAGTTAAGGGATCCGATGATTACAGTATATTGCAATTTAGGCGATGGGCTGACAACCTGTCACAGCAATATACCTACAAATTGAACTTAAATAACCCTCAAATCTTTGTCAGACGTGGCTGGCGTCGTTTACGCTCTGCCAACCCCATTAGGGATTAAGGCGTGATTATATGTATATAATATGTATATTTCTATGTTAATCCGTACGATAAAATGAAATTTTAAAGTTTTCCTTCCTATTAGCATAGTTACTTAGGGATAAAGGCGTGATTATATGTATGTATGTATGTAGCATAGTTACTTTAAATAAAGTTCCAAATTTTAGGCAAAAGTAGGTATTAAAAAAGAAGGAAATTTAATTTGGCGTTAGACCGCTTTATGACGTAGCTGCAGCGGAGCGTTACTTCCATGCTGGCCCGGAAGTGAGAGAAAAACATAGAATGTGCCAGCTGCTTTTCCTCCCGGGCATGCTGTAAAAACCAGCTAAAAAGCAGCAGTTTCAGTATACTGTAATTTAGGCGATGGGCTGACAACCTGTCACTACAGCAATATACCTAGAAATCTATCTTAAATAACCCTGACAACTTTGTCAGACGTGGCGGAACGACCTTTTGGTCGTTTACGCTCTGCCTACCCCATTGGGAATAAAGGCGTGATTATATGTATATGTATGTATGCAGCGGAGCGGCACGGCGCGACACTGCGCGACAATAACTGTCAAAATGTATGAACTGACATTGCCGCGTCGTGTCGCGCTGCGCCGCTGCGCTACAACTACGTCATAGAGCGGTCTAACCTTTAATAACTAAAACCCTGTGATAGGAAAATATTTTATACATACATACATATAATCACGCCTTTATCCCTAATGGGGTAGGCAGAGCGTAAACGACCTAAACAAACGCCTCGCCAACAAACTGTTTCAGTTTGGCGAGATATTTGTGTATGTTTATGTATGTACCTTTATGTTAAAAACAAATTAAAAAAAATACAGGTCGTTCCGCCGCGATTGACAAAGTTTTGAGGGTTATTTAAGATAGATTTATAATAATTAATTTATAAATATTTTATTCTGGTGGAAAAGAGTAGTTATTAGAAAAGGAGCCTATTTTTCAGAATGATATTTTACTTTTTGTATTTGGGAGAGGACGACCAAAGAAAAGATGAATGGACTGTGTGAAAGATGATATGTTGAAAACAGGTGTGAGTGTTGAACTGACGGCTGACAGGGATGAATGGAAGAAGAAAACAAACTGCGCCGACCCCAAATAATGGGATAAGGGCAAGTGAATGATGTTGATTTAACTTTTTGTATCTTTTTATCAAAACTCATCTAGCCGTTTAGGCGTAAATGTGATTTAACTTTCTAGACCCAAAGGCCACACGTGACATACCTAATTAATTTTACCATAATAATACAGCTTTTTACCATGATAAAATTTAATTCATAAACTATACATGTACTAGCGACCCGCCCCGGCTTCGCACGGAAATTCTCAGTGTTTCTCTACTATAATATGCATGTATTATACATATAAACCTTCCTCTTGAACCACTCTATCCATTAAAAAGTTTTAAAGGTCTAAGCAAACAAAGGGATATAGGGACAGAGAAAGCGATTTTGTTTTATACTATGTAGTGATGCAAAACTATGCACGGTGTAGATCTGGGTCATCTCCCTAGCCATATACTGTATCTCACGGGCTTGGCTACCTAATCTAGGGGATTGAACGAGGGTACTGGTTTTTACACAGGGCTGCCATCTGACCTCCGCAACCCAGAAGGGAAACCAGACCCAATCCTAGATTAGATCAGAGTTATCAAGCCGCCAATGCTTAGCACTGACCTCTGACATGGCTTAACGACTAATATCTACGATACTAATCGATATTAACCGGGACCAATGCCTTAACGTGCCTCCTGAAGCACGTGTTGGTATAAGTTTTATATAATAAATAAGTACTACAAGATTTTTTTATTGTTCCGAAACTTATTTAATTATTATATACGTAGATAACAAACCAAACATAATTTCTCTTTGTAAATTTGTCAATCTTTACGGAAAATCAACTATTTTCATTATTAATTTTATAATATTAGTGTAGAAAAATTAAGTGACCATCCACAAATAAATTCATTATAAATTTAACATACCTTTATATAATGATTTAAGTTATACAAATAAATCAATTTGTAACGTGATTAAAATAGAAGGTACCAAATACCAAACCAAATACTCCAGAAAAGGACCATATTTGCGACAATCAAGAACCTTTTACATAACATAACATATAATCACGCCTTTATCCCTAATGGGGTAGGCATAGCGTAAACGACCCAAACAAAGGTCGTTCCGCCACGTCTGACAAACTTTTGAGGGTTATTTAAGATAGATTTGTAAGTAGATTTGTAAGTATATTGCTGTAGTGACAGGTTGTCAGCCCATCGCCTAAATTACAATATACTGAAACCCTCGGATCCCTTAGCTGGTTTTTACAGCATGCTTGGGAGGAAATGCAGCTGGCACATTCTATGTTTTTCTCTCGCTCCCAGG
This sequence comes from Scrobipalpa costella, assembly GCA_949820665.1. Taxonomy (NCBI): domain Eukaryota; kingdom Metazoa; phylum Arthropoda; class Insecta; order Lepidoptera; family Gelechiidae; genus Scrobipalpa; species Scrobipalpa costella. The sequence goes on along the minus strand of OX463322.1, from coordinate 7,129,675 downwards.
CCAGCATGAAAGAACCTTTTATCAAATACTTTTTGACCCTGTATTTGTTAACGATTATAAAAAAAAACTGAAGTGGGATTGGGCCGGACATGTCGTCTGCATGAGCTCCGAAAAATGGTCTAACGCTGTCACCGAGTGGATCCCGGAGGATGGTCTCCGACGATGAGGAAGACCACGTAGAAGATGCATGAAAAAAAGAACCGAAACTCATACATACATACATAAAATCACGCCTTTATCCCTTACGGAGTAGGCAGAGCGTAAAACGCCTCCTAAAAGGCGCTTTCGCCACGTCTGACATAAATTGAGGGCAATTTTAGATTGTAATGTGTATTGCTGTAGTGACAGGTTGTAAGCCCATCGCCTAAATTACAATACACTGTAACCCTCGAATCCCTTTTGTTGACTTCTACAGCATGCCCGGGAGGAAGGGCAACTGGAACATTCTGTTTTTCTTTCTCTCCCAGTCCAGTATGGAAGATTCTCCCAGTCCAGTATGGAAGATAGACCGAAACTCACTCAGCATATTAAAGCTAGCGTAAATTTGGATAAAAATTAAAACAATGCAAATGTTTTACAGTTTATGCACGTAACTTTCGAATCTTCTTTTTTGTTAACTATTCTTCACTTATTATTTTAGTTTTGCTTTATGTATAGTTTAATATAATATTATGTTTTTGATGTAATATTTTTAATTTCTGTCTCATGTAAGTATATTTAAACCTGAAGATGGCGGGAGGACTTGGATGTTTTCTGTGCACAATGGCCGACAGAGGCTGCAGATAGAGACGCCTGGAGAGATAAAGGGGAGGCATTTGCCCAGCAGTGGGACGACCTATAGGCTATTTAAAAAAAGTTTACTTTTTGTTCACTATAGACAAATTCAATAGGGGGGTCCATAGGACCATAAGTTTGAGAAACCCTGATAATTATTTAAACCCCGGCCCGTAAACAAATAAGGGTTGCTCAGTCAATGAAACTGAACAACTTTCATCAGAAAATTCTTTAAGGATATGAAAAAATAACTTCCCATACAATGTAACCACCTTGATCAGACAATTTGTATGGAAAATCGTTTCTTTAAATCTTGAAAAAAAAACCTGTTGATAGTTGTTCAGTTCCGTTGACTGAGCAACCCCTATCAGTTTGCGGGGCGCTGTCCCTTACACCCCGTATAATGGTGTAGTGGATAGGGCCGCTGCCTCCTGAGCGGGAGGTCGTGGTTCGAATCCCACCACGTACCAATGTGTTTTCGGTTTTCGAATTTCATATGTACGTTTATTCGGCGCTTCGAAAGGCACGTTAAGCCGTTGGTCCCGGTTAATATCATTTAATACCGTACATATTAGTCGTTAAGCCATATCAGAGGCCAGTGCTAAGCATTGGCGACTTGAAAACTCTGACTTAATCAAGGCAGGTGGCAGTCGCTCTGTGTAAAAACCAGTGCCCTCGTTCAATACCCTAGATTAGTTTGTCGACCTCGTGAGATTACAGTTTAAGGCTAGGGAGATGATGATTTCAGAATAAATGTAAACAAAGTTTCATGTCTTTTTATACAAAAGCTCAAAATAAATTATACCTACGTGTTGGCAAATTAAATTACTAAAACTACTATTTCTTCATGTTGTCAAATTTCAATGTGTGAGTATCAAATGTATATGTGTGTGTGTATGTATGACGTGTATCATTGGTCAATGGTTGTAATTTTGACAGTTTCGATCGGTGCACGTTCAGTGAGTCCCGCTAGACAAAAAATCGTACGGTTTAAATTATATACTGGTTCACTGAACGCACCCCTGCTAGTTTTATAACAGGTGTAAAGGACAGCTTCCCAAACTGATAGAAGTTGCTCACTGAACAAATCTCACCCCGAAATTATTTAGGATTTTTTTAAAACCATTGTACCTGATTACAATTATTAATAGAGCCCGATGGTGTAGTGGATAGGGCCGCTGCCTCCTGAGCGGGAGGTCGTGGTTCGAACCCCACCAGTCACCACGTACCAATGTGTTTTTCGGTTTTCGAATTTCATATGTACGTTTATTCGGTGCTTTTTCCGTGCTTCGGAAGGCACGTTAAGCCGTTGGTCCCGGTTAATATCGTTTAATACCGTAGATATTAGTCGTTAAGCCATATCAGAGGCCAGTGCTAAGCATTGGCGGCTTGAAAACTCTGACCTAATCTAGGATTGGGTCTGGTTTCCCTTCTGGGTTGCGGAGGTCAGATGGCAGTCGCTCTGTGTAAAATCCAGTACCCTCGTTCAATCCCCTAGATTAGGAAGCCGACCCCGTGAGATACGGGATAAGGCTAGGGAGATGATGTACCTGATTACAATTAAAGGGAAAATTGAAGGGAAGCGAGGAAGAGGTAGACCGAGACGTAGTTCTTTATATCGATCAAGTGAAGGAAAAAGTAAATGCCAAGTCGTAACAGGATATCAAAGAACTGGCCAATGATAGACAAAAATGGAAGTTGCTCCACCGACAAGAGCCCAGCTCTTAAGTGAAAGAAGATAAAAAAGAATGGCCTTCCCATGCAATCGGTCTGATCTGAGGTGGTCAATTTGTCTTTTATGACGGAGAAGCCAACATTTTTCATCAACTGGTGAAATTTGTTCAGTTTCATTGAGTAAGCTACTCTCAAACCCCGCAAATGAGCAACCTTCTCCTGGAGCACTCCTTTCATTTTTTATTTTTTTTTATTATTAAAAGTGGGTTTGCTCTTGACTCCAGTCTAGATCGGGAACGACTGAGACGGAGTCGACGATGGTGCGAGCTCACCCAGAAGATGCCTGTTCTCTCTAACTTTGAAATGTTGGGGGTTGAAGGCGTTCGGAAACACAGACGCTGGTAGTGAGTTCCACACTTTTGCCGTGCGCATTATAACAGAGTTTTGGAAGCGCTTAGTACGTATTGGTCGCATATCAACCAGGTATGGATGGTATCCTGCGGTGCGTCTAGATGTCCGATGGTAGAAGGGAGCTGGCGGGATAAGGTCGTTACGCTCTTGAGCACACTCACCGAAGTACAGCCTGTAGAAGACCGACAAGCAGGCAACCTTACGGCGATGTTCCAGGCTATAAAACTTGGCTTCTAGCAGTGTTTCGTCACCAATAAGCCTCTTGGCTCTGCGTTCCACCAAATCGAGTGCGGCAAGTTGGTATTTGGCTGAGCCACCCCAGAGGTGACTGCAATACTCCATGCAGGATCGGACTTGTACTTTGTACAGGGTTAAAACCTGACCAGGCGTGAAGTATAAAAAAAAAACAAAAAAAACACGATCACACTCATAGCCCCCACTAGGATTGCCTGTATCGGGGTGCCATGGACATACACAGTAACAACCACAAATAACACCCAGACCCAGAAACAGACATTTAAACTCATCATTCAAATGTCTGCCCCGGCCGAGAATCGAACCCGGAACCCTCTGCGTAGCAGGCAGGTACACTGCCAACTAGGCTGCGCGGGTCGTCAAAGTATCGCTTCACTCTATTCAGGATACCCCTTTCAGTCAGTTTGTCCCTTACACCCGGTGTGTCTATGTCTGTTACTTGTCAGTATCTAGTGATATCTATGTTTGGTTGTCACCTATCACTATTTAAATACACACATCACTACATAGTATAAAACAAAGTCGCTTTCTCTGTCCCTATATCCCTATGTATGTATAAATCTTTAAAACTACGCAACGGATTTTGATGCGGTTTCTTTTAATGGATAGGGTGATTCAAGAGGAAGGTTTATATGTATAGGTGATACATGCATAATATAGTAGAGAAATGATGATAATTTCCGTGCGAATCCGGGGCGGGTCGCTAGTACAATACAAATCTGAATCTGAAATAACCGGAAAAAGTTTTTAGTAAGCCGTTCACTCTCTGCCTACCCCTGAAGGTATTTATGTAAAAACAGGCAAACCCCCTGACCTACTTTCTAGTAATTATTAATATATAACAAAATATGTCTGTTCGGCAAGGTCGACACATGCAACTCGAAATTTGAAACATTCGTGTAATTTGAAGCATTCGTGTAATTCGAAACATGGAAGATGGGAATTTGATTTTGATCATTATTTGTCAAATTTAGAACTCGCAGTGATAGTTTTATGTGTGATAAAAAAACAAAGTTTTTATTTGGGTAGAAAAAAGAAGAAAAAAGTTGATATTTGTCAATTTATTACTTTGTGAGGATTTTCCACAGTTTGGTTAGAACATTGCAATAACCTGATTGTCCGAATAGAAAGGATTTCGTGCTTCGGAGGGTACATTAAGCGGTCGATCCCGGAGTTTGGTTAGAACATTGCAATAACCTGATTGTCCGAATAGAAAGGATTTCGTGCTTCGGAGGGTACATTAAGCGGTCGATCCCGGAGTTTGGTTAGAGCATTGCAATAACCTGATTGTCCGAATAGAAAGGATTTCGTGCTTCGGAGGGTACATTAAGCGGTCGATCCCGGAGTTTGGTTAGTACATTGCAATAACCTGATTGTCCGAATAGAAAGGATTTCGTGCTTCGGAGGGTACATTAAGCGGTCGATCCCGGAGTTTGGTTAGTACATTGCAATAACCTGATTGTCCGAATAGAAAGGATTCCGTGCTTCGCATTAAGCGGTCGGCCCCGGTCGCTGTCTTTGATAGAGGCCTAATAGCTGTGCTACTAGGCGGTTTGAAAATTCTGACACCAAGGTTTATCGGGTCGTTTCACCCTCTAAGAAAAAAGTTTGTCCATCAGATTGGGCTTCGCTTGCGGGACCGTAGTGGTGATCCTCGGGCCGGCTCATACTTGGTCCAACAAGTTTCGTGGCTATTCAACGTGGCAACGCGGCCAGCGCAATGGGCACGTTTGGTCCTAGTACGAGTCGGGACGGGTATTTAGTTTAATGGGATAAAAGTCTTTATTGATGAAAATACTTCCATGCTGGACTGGGAGCGAGATAAAAAACATAGAATGTGCCAGCTGCATTTCTTCCCGGGCATGCTGTAAAAATCAGCTAAGTGATCGGAGGGTTTTCCTTTATTGCAATAAGTTTAATTAAGTAGCTAGTAAGTTTATAAATTTATTAAAATTTTGAATGCTGTTGTGCAAGTCTCCCAGATGAAATATATATTGAAATCGATCACTCAGCAGCATTTGGTCCAGCTTTCATACAAGTTTGGTCATTGTATTTTTACAGAATGTTAATTTAATTGCGTGCCCTAGCTTAGGGGATGTTTCAGTAACGTAAAAGGAGCCCTTATAAAAAAAGCCGACTCAAAAAAACGGTATTTAGTATGATTCCAAGAGCCGCCGCGCTTTAACCGCGCTATATCACTGGTGCTAGCGACTCGCCCGTCGTACGGGGCTGGTTCTCACGCAGGATCGGTTCCCAACCTGCGACTCGTTACAAACGAAGACCTAGGCATGTCCTTACCGACGGCGATGACCAAATTACTCTTGCATTTAATGCTGCCAATACTAGTCGAGCCACACTCGGCACAAGCTGTTCCAGCAACCGCGCTCCAGGGGTCGCGGAGGTCCCTCCTTCGCTCCCCACTATGGGATTTACCGGCACGTACCGGGTAGATTCTCTCTGATAAAGAGTTCCCAAGGCAACGCCATTAGCCGAGGTTCGAGCCCTAGTGGGCGCCCTTAGGCAGTTGCCATTTCATTAAGGGTGTAGATTGCGTGTAGCAACTCCCCGCCTTAGCCCGGTGACGCATTATATACACTTTGTAGTATTTTGCAAACAGGTCCATTAAAAACAAAAAAAGCAGGATCGGTTATAGCGGTGCGGCCAAACGCAGCTCTGGGAATCATTATAAGAATAAGAAGAATCAGAATAATTTATTACGTAAAAATTATGATTTACATGTCATATCTAGTTGCAATATTTAGAACTAAGCTTAAAATATAACGCTACATTTGTTTTCATCATTACAACCAATGATCATGCTTAGCATTCAATCGAAGCCTGTGTTATGACCATTGGATGTTTACATATCATTATAAATACCTACCGACTATTATAATTATTTTAATAGTTACATTATTTTTACAGGCTTCTTTTACGTTACTAAAACACCCCTTAAGCTAAAGCACGCAATTAAATGGGTGTAAAGAATGTATAGCCAGTTCTTCCATGCTGGACTGGGAGCATGATAAAAACATAGAATGTGCCAGCTGCATTACTTCCCGGGCATGCTGTAAAAATCAGCTAAGGGATCCGAGGGTTTCAGTATATTGCAATTTAGCCGATGGGCTGACAACCTGTCGCTACAGCAATATACCTACAAGTCTATCTTCAATAACCCTCAAAACTTTGTCAGACGGGGCGGAACGTATTTGTTTACGTCGTTTGCGCTCTGCCTACCCCATTAGGAATGAAGGTGTGATTATATGTATGTATGTAAAGTCTTTATAACATTTTTTTCTCTTGTTTCAGATGCGGTAATGGCTAACAACTCCGAGAGTGGAAGCCTCGCCTTAATAATGGAATCTCACAAAGCTACTACCCAGTGTGAAACCCCCTTAAATGTAGACTATAAACTGTTTTACATAAAACTAGTTTTTGGACTTATAAGCTGGTTGTATGAAACTATAGTTCATCACAGTTTAGCGATCCAATTAGCTGTGACATCTTTGATAGTTTTGTTTATAATATACAGAAGCTATGTGAATCCAGAAGTTTATACCAAGGTTAGTTAATCTTATGTTGTTTTAAACTACTTTACGAAAAACTGATACAAAACTTCTTCTTCCATGCTGGACTGGGGACGAGAGAAAAATATAGAATGTGCGAGCTGCATTTCCTCCCGGGCATGCTATAAAAACCAGCTAAGGGATCCGGGGGTTTCAGTATATTGAAATTCAGGCGATGGGCTGACAACCTGTCACTACTACAATATACCTAATCTATCATAATTAATCCTCAAAACTTTGTGAGACGTGGCGGAACGACCTATGTTCGGGTCGTTTACTCTGTCGACCCCAGAAAGGATAAAAGCGTGATTATATATACTCGTATGTATGTGTACGACAATACAACTTGTCCTCGTCATTCTGCCTGCCAAACATGGTTGAGTGAGGTGCTTTCATGACGTCATGCAGGACTGGGAGAAACCCATGATGTTATGAAGCAACTCTGTTCTTCTTCTAAATCGTCGCTAAATCGTCATCATCTCCCTAGCCTTAAACCGTACCTTACAGGGTCGGCTCCCTAATCTAGGGGATTGAACTAGAGTACTGGTTTTTACACAGAGCGACTGCCATCTGACCTTCGCAACCCAGAAAGGAAACCGGACCCAATCCTAGATTAGGTCAGAGTTTTCAAGCCACCAATGCTTAGCACTGGCCTCTGATATGGCTCAACAACTAATATCTACGGTATTAAACGATATTAACCGGGACCAACGGCTTTCCGTGCCTTCCGAAGCGCGGAAAAAGCGCCAAATAATCGTACATGAAATTCGAATACCAAAACACAATGGTACGTGATGGGATTCGAACCACGATATCCCGCTCAGGAGGCAGCGGCCCTATCCACTACACCATCGGGCTCAGGTCCGGGAAATGATGCGTTTAAAAACATATTTTCACAGGAACTGACAGACATAGGATTCGACCACATCCCCGCTGGTCCTGATAAAGCGGCGAGGATAGCTCGGGCCCAGTCTTCAAGGAAACTTGGCATCAAAATCCCCCCGCCGTATCCCAACGGGTGGTTCTCCATAGCCGAGAGTAGGGATCTCAAAACTAGTGGAGTTCTTGCTGTTGATGCTTTAGGTAAGTTAATGTTTGAGGCAAAAGGTCTGAGCTTAAGACCTGGAGGTTCAAGGTTCGATACCCGGCGGACGTCAAGTGTTATTGTTTCTAGTTTGGTTAGGACATGGTAGGCTGATCACCTGATTGTCCGAAAAGTAAGAAGATCCAGCTGTCGGATGGGCATGTTAATAGTCGGCCCTACGCCTGATTTCTCTCTGGTGGCGTCAGTCAATCTGTCCCATCAGAATAAGAGTAACACCTGGGCATTAAAACCTAGTTCCGCGCAGTAGGCCCATCTCTGCAAGATTGGCCGCCGTCATTGAAAATCGGTTGGGAGGACTTTAATACTAATTCAGGACTAGGGTTGTGAAGCGGTAAAATTACCGCGGCAAAATACATTAAAAAACACATACATACAGTAAAAAACGGATTTTACCCTAAAATATTATATTTTACCGTAATTTACGATTAAATCACGGTAAAATTTGGTTAAAACGTAGGTGGCAGCAGTAGTGTGTTTTCAGACATCCCTACATACCAAGCCATGCCTTTATCCCTAATACGATAGGCAGAGCGTAATACGCATAGTAAAAGACGTTTCTAATGAGTCTTGAAAAATATTGAGGGCCATTTTAGACTGAATTGAATATAGCGACAGGCTGTCAGCCCATATTTAAATTACAATACACCGTAACTCTCGAATATTTTTGAGTTTCACTTCATAAAAGTTCTTGTAAAAACGTCGTAAGTCACCGGTAATTTTACCGTAAGTTATATAAATGACCGTAAAATACGCCATTCCATGCTCGACTGGGAGAGATAGAAAAACATAGAATGTTCCAGCTGCCCTTCCTCCCGGGCATGCTGTAGAAGTCAGCAAAAGGGACTCGAGGGTTAAAGTGTATTGTAATTTAGGCGATGGGCTGACAACCTGTCACTATAGCAATTCACATTACAATCTAAAATTGCCCTCAATTTTTGTCAGACGTGGCGAAAGCGCCTTTTACGAGGAGTTTGACGCTCTGCCTACCCCGTAAGGGATAAAGGCGTGATTTTATGTATGTATGTATGTAAAATACGCGTATTTTACCGGCTTATTAGGTAAAATTTCGTAATTTTGCATCCTATTCAGGACTCATTTTTATTTTGCTTCTTATCTTTGATCTCTTTTTCAGGCCAGAACCTCTGCGTGTACCGAGGAGAAGATGGCGTAGCTCGTTGCGTGGACGCTTACTGCCCACATCTTGGAGCTCACTTCGCCATTGATGGGACCGTCTGTGGCAACTGCATCGAATGCCCCTTCCATAAGTGGAGGTTTGACGCCGACGGGACTCTAGTTGACATTCCAGGACTTGATACAGGTAAATTATATGCAAAAAAGTGTAAAGAAACGCTTAATTAATCATTTATTTGAAGATTTGTCCCTTTAGGAGCTCATTTCGTGACAGATAAGACAGTCTGTACTACCGCATCGAATGCCCCTTCCATAAGTGGAGGTTTGACGCCGACGGGACTCTAATTGACATTCCAAGACTTGAGATAGGTAAACTATGAGTAGAAATGTAGCACGAAGCGCCTGATTAATCATTTATTTGAAGATATGTCCCTCTCGGAGTTCATTTCGTGACAGATAGGACCGTCTGTGGCAACTGCATCGAATGCTTTCTTAATAAGTGGAGGTTTGACGCCGACGGGACTCTAGTTGATATTCCTGGACTTGAGGAAGGAAAATTAAATGCAGAAATGTGAAACCAATCACAAAAATTCTGTGGGTAGCCGGGTAACCAGTTCGTCAGAGATTACCAACAAATTTTCCTTAGTAAAGAGAGAGTTGGGCCCTCGACCCGGAGGTCTCAGGTTCCATTCCCGGTGGTTAGGACATTGCAGGCTGATCACCTGATTGTCCGAAAAGTCCTAATCCATGCCGTCGGATGGGCATGTAAATAATTGGTCCTGCGTCTGATTTCTCTCTGGTATAGTCAGTCAATTTTTCTTATCAGAATGAGAGATTAAAGGAATAGAGAGTGCCTGCGTTTAGCGTAAACACTTGGGCACTGAAAACTAGTCCTGCGCAGTTGGCTGATCTCTGGAAGATTGGCTTCGGTGGTATTATTAAACTGCCCAACACCAATGAAAAGTCCAGTGGATGGGTAACCAGATTTTCGTCAGAGATTTCCAACGAATTTTCCTTTTGTTAAAGAAGCAGTGTCTGTTGTTGTGTTTTTCTTTGTGTTTATGTTTTTTCATGTCTTTAATTGTGTACAATCAATTGTTAAATAAATAAATATGTTAAATAAATATGTGTTACTTCCACGCTGGACTAGGAGTGATAGAAAAACATACAATGTGCCAGCTGCATCTCCTCCCTGGCATGCTGTAAGAACCAGCTAAGGGATCCGAGGGTTTTAGTATATTGTAATTTAGGCGATGGGCTGACAACCTGTCATTACAGCAATATTACAAATCTGTCTTAAATAACCCTCAAAAATTTGTCAGACATGGCGAAACGATCTTTGTTTAGGTCGTTTACTCTCTGCCTACCCTATTATATGTATAAATATGTTTCAGTGCCAAAAGGAGTGTCAATAAAAACCTGGACGACAGTGGAAGCCGAGGGCTCCATCTGGATCTGGCACGACGCTGAAGGAAGACCACCCTTGTACGAGCTGAAGGAGCCACCAGAAATAGCAACCGGTGGTTTCGGGTACAGGGGCCACAACCTGTTTAATGTCAACTGCCATATACAAGTCAGTAGATCTACCGTATTTATAATTAGCTCTCAAGAGTGGCAGCGAGTTTGAGTTTGTATCAGAAATGTCAGTTCAGTACAAAGTGGCCTGTCAAATGAAAACTTAATAATGCTCTCAATCTTGAGATTGCTTTATAAACTACAATACAATACAATACAAAATTCTTTATTGCCCAAAGAAACACATACAACAGAAATAAAAAGGAACAAACGTGACAGTACAATATAGGCGGCCTTATTGCTAAAGCAGCAATTTCTACCAGGCAACCTTTAAACGACGTATAGGTATAGACCTAGGTCCTATATTTTTACGTAGATTTAGTATAACACAGATTTCCTGATTGCTTAAGGGTCTCAGGGCTGGTGACATCTGTCCATTTCAAACCAATGGCAGAAAGCGCGCTCTGTCCTTATTCTAGCATGGGACTGTTTCAAGCCGATTTCATGTATTTTTACATATATCTGAAAAAGTATTGACAAGTTCTTCATAATTTTACGGTGAATTCCATATAATCTTTCCTGTTTATAAGCTTACTAGCGACCCGCCCCGGCTTCACACGGAAATTATCAGTGTTTCTCTACTATATTATGCATGTATTATACATATAAACCTTCCTTTTGAATCACTCTATCCATTTAAAGAAACCGCATCAAAATCCGTTGCGTAGTTTTAAAGATTTATGCATACATAGGGATATAGGGACAGAGAAAGCGACTTTGTTTTATACTATCATCATCTCCCTAGCCTTATGCCGTATCTCACCGGGTCGGCTACCTAATCTAGGGGATTGAACGAGGGTACTGGTTTTTACACAGAGCGACTGCCATCTGACCTCCGCAACCCAGAAGGGAAACCAAACCCAATCCTAGATTAGGTCAGAGTTTTCAAGCTGCCAATGCTTAGCACTGGCCTCTGATATGGCTTAACGACTAATATGTACGGTATTAAACGATATTAACCGGGACCAACGGCTTAACGTGCCTTCCGAAGCATGGAAAAAGCGCCGAATAAACGTACATATGAAATTCGAAAAACGAAAAACACATTGATACGTGGTGGGATTCGAACCACGACCTCCCGCTCAGGAGGCAGCGGCCCTATCAACTACACCATCGGCCACTTTGTTTTATACTATGTAGTGATAAAAATGGCACAATATTGGAAATGCGGCATTGTGACGGGAGATTTCTATGATATATCCGATGAATTCCTGATGTAATCATAAGTAATATTTCTGAATTATTTCTTTCAACCATGATGTTCTTCATATTTTAGACAACCTAATAATATATCAACTCTTAACTTTTTTTTTATCTTATAAAAGTTGTACAATGCTATTATAAATATATTCTCCAAAACTTCGTAACAGTTTAACGGGAGATCAGTGCACTGCGCAATACAACTTACTTATACTAAAACATTAAAACAAATTGAAATGCCGTAACGTTCCCTCCCTAATGTCCTTCGTCTAGTTCTGATTGTAGTTTGCATTATCCTATCTTCCATTAGTTTATGTATTAGTTTATTATATATTATGTATTGGTTTATTTTATAATATCTATGTAGTAGCTTGTACCTAGTTTATGTATTATATGTAATGTAATGTATTTAGGATATATTTTACTAGGTTTGCACTATCCCGCTTACCGCTACGCATTTTTCTTTCACCCAAACGTTACATACATACATACATATAATCACGCCTTTATCCCTAATGGGGTAGGCAGAGCGTAAACGACCTAAACAAAGGTCGTTCCGCCACGTCTGACAAAGTTTTGACGATTATTCAGAAAAGATTTGTGCGTATATTGCTGTAGTGACAGGTTGTCAGCCCATCACCTAAATAACAATATAGTGGAACCCTCCGATCCCTTAGCTGGTTTTTACAGCATGCCCGGGAGGAGATGCAGCTGGCACATTCTATGATTTTTTCTTACTCCCAGTCCAGCATGGAAGTAACCCAAAGGTTGCCTGGAAGAAATTGCTACCTTAGCAATAAGGCCGCCTATGTTTTACTTGTTTTTTGTTGTTATCTGTTGTGTTGTATGATTTGTATTCTTACGTGCAATAAAGTATTTTTATGTTATGTTTTATGTTAATGTCATTGTCTGATTTTTCAGGAGATCCCCGAGAATGGCGCTGACGTGGCGCACCTCAACGCTGTCCACTCCTCGTCTGTGATGACCAGGGTGGCTGAGAAGTACCCCTGGATGGAGGCGTTCATCGGTAAAATATCTTCCATGCTGGACTGGGAGCAAGTAAAACATAAAATATGCCAGCTGCAATTCCTCCCGGGCATGCTGTAAAAATCAGCTAAGGGATCCGTCGGTTTCTGTTTATTGCAATTTAGGCGATGGAATGACAACCTGTCACTACAGCAATATACCTACAAATCTATCTTAAATAACACTCAAAACTTTGTCAAACCTGGCGGAACAACCTCTGTTTAGGTCGTTTACGCTCATAAAGGCGTGATTGTATGCATGCTGTAAAAAGCAGCTAAGGAATCCGTCGGTTTCTGTTTATTGCAATTTAAGCGATAATGGGCAGACAACCTGTCACTATAGCAAGGCATGTAGGATGAAATTATGATGATGATGATATGAGCATATATTCACGCCTTTATCCCTAATGGGGTGGGCAGAGCGTAAACGACCTAAAGAGAGGTCATTCCGCCATTTCTGAGAGTTTTGAGGGTTATTTAAGATAGATTTGTAGGTATATTGCTGTAGTGACAGGTTGTCAGTCCATCGCCTAAATTGCAATATACCCTCGGATCCCTTAGCTGGTTTCAACAGCATTCCCGGGAGAAAATGCAGCTGGCCTAAAATTGATCTAAAATTCTTCTTTTTCCAAATATGTCTTTCATGCTGGACTGGGAGTGATAGAAAAACATAGAATGTGCCAACTGAATTTCCTCTCGGGCATGCTCTTAAAACCAGCTAAGTGATTCGAGGGTTTCAGTGTATTGCAATTTAGGCGATGGGCTGACAACCTGTCACTATAGCACTCTTACTACCGTAGGTCAGCTGGAAGAGATTTATTTTTAGAGATAAACTTTGTTTGTGTTTTCTGTTTGATCAATTGATCATGAGTGCAATTAACTGTTAAATAAATTAATAAATAAATATAGCAATATACATAATCATCTGTAAAAAAATAACCCTCAAAGCTTGTCAGACGTGACGGAACGAACTTTGTTTTGGTCGTTTTTGCTCTGCCTACCCCATTAGGGATAAAGGCGTGATTATACATGTATGTAGAATCAAAAAGATTCATACAACATACATACTAATCTAGAATTGGGTCTGGTTTCTCTTCTTGGTTGCAGAGGTCAGATGGCAGTCGCTCTGTGTAAAAACCAGTACCCTCGTTCAATCCCCTAGATTAGGTAGCCGCCCCGTGAGATACGGGATAAGGCTAGGGAGATGATGATGATGTAGAATAATGTAGAAAGATATAAAAATATAAGAAACATCTAAACGGTCCGGTTTTTAGATAGTATAACTAACTATGCTGGACTGGGAGTGAGAGAAAAACATAGAATGTGCCAGCTGCATTTCCTCCCGAGCATGTTGTAAAAACCAGCTAAGGGATCTGAGGGTTTCAGTATATTTTAATTTAGGCGATGGGCTGACAACCTGTCACTACAGCAATATACGTACAAATCTTCCTTGAATGGCCCTCAAGACTTTGTCAGACGTGGCGGAAAGGCCTTTGTTTAGGACGTTTACGCTCTGCCTACCCCATTAGGGATAAAGGCGTGATTATATGTATGTAAGTAGAATCAAAAAGATTCATACTAGATTAGTATGTATGTTACATACTAATCTAGGATTGGATCTGGTTTCCCTTCTTGGTTGCAGAGGTCAGGTGGCAGTCGCTCTGTCTAAAAACCAGTACCCTCGTTCAATCCCCTAGATTAGGTAGCCGACCCCGTGAGATGCGGGATAAGGGAGATGATGATGATGTAGTATCAAAAAGAGAAATACATAAAAATATAAGAAACATTTAAACGGTCCGCTTTTAGATAGTATAACTACATTAGTTTTTGTGCAAACCTCACGCCACACATAAGACCGCCTTCCAGCGATAAGACCGCCTTTGTGCACATTAATTTAAGTTTATTTTTGTGTTTCTTGTTTTTTGTGTACAAAAAAGTGTTTTTACTTACTTACACAACCATGAACTTGGCATTTATTTTCACATTTAATTTTTCTTAAGGTTGCCACCACTGGTCAGCGGAGTGGAGTAAAGGTGGCCCGTGTGGAGACCACGAGGCTTCCATCAAGATGACTCAAGTCTACAAGTTTATGAAGATGGAGTTCTTCCACTGTGACGTTCAGGTCACACAGGTAAGAGTTATTCTTCAAGAATTTCTTCAATGCCTGGACTGGGAGCGAGAGAAAAACATAGAATGTGCCGGCTGCATTTCCTCCTGGGCGTGCTGTAGAAACCAACTGGAAGCAAGAGAAAAACATAGAATGTGCCAGCTGCATTTCCTCCTGGGCATGCTGTAGAAACCAGCTAAGGGGTCCGATGGTTTCTGTATATTGCAATTTAGGCGATGGGATGACAACCTGTCACTACAGCAATATACCCACAAATCAATCTTAAATAACCCTCAAAACTTTGTCAGACGTGGCGGATCGACCTTTCGAAAAACATGGAATGTTCCGGCTGCATTTCCTCCTGGGCATGCTGTAGAAACCAGCTAAGGGATCCGAGGGTTTCGATTGATTGATTATTACGCCTTCTTACTGATAATGTTTAGGGTTTTGCCTTTTCACATATTTCACTAGACTCAGTTTCATATGAAAAAAATGTGAAATGACGTAGTCACAATATGTTTCTTTTGATTAATACTTGAAATAACATACCTATAATCACGTCTTTATCCCAAATGGGGTAGGCAGAGCTTAAATAACCAAAGAAAATGTCGTTCCGTCACGTCTGTCAAATGTTGAGGGCAATTTTAGATTGAAATTATATCAGTTAATTTACAATTTAGTTTTGTTAATTATTTATCTATATCAACATTCTTCTAGACTAAGATGAGACTAGTGTAATGACAAATCCCTAAACATGTTTATCAGTAACATCAAGATAAAATCAATCAATAATGATCAATCGATTACGTCTTCTTCCTGAATTTCGTGAAATCTCTGGATTTATTTCCCTGCGATATATACACGGGATACATATAAGGGACAGCGTATCACAATAATAGGGGTTGCTCTATCAACGAAACTGATCAACTATCGGCAAGTTTTTGTTTTAGGAAGAGAAAAAAAATTGCCTTTCTACACAAATTGTTCCACACAAGTTGATTTGATTTGATTTAAGATTTGTTAATAGCATTAAAATATCTATATTATACACATTTGTCTGTAAATCTTCCTAATAAAATAAAATAAAATAAAATAATAAATTAAAATAAAATTGTATGATGGAGGTGGTCACTTTGATTGTTCGGTTTCGTTCAAATCAAATCAAATCAATCTTTATTTGCCAAACCACATGTACAGTTTTTAAATACAGATCTTAAGATAAATGTATAAGTTCCAATGTGTCTTACCGACTATGTCAGTGTACAAATATGCTAAGTTACATTACAAAATCATAACATTCATTAAGTGGTCATGCAAAAAATATATTGAAGTATATAAAAATAAATTGATTTAATAAATTAAACGATTTAAAAAGTTAAATTATATATGTCATTCCATTTGCATTCTCATATACCTAAACCTACTCTATGTAAAAAAAATATATATATATATTTATGTTATATCACAATTTATCTGTCAAATAGTCATTTAGTGTATAATAAGTCTTATCAACCAACAAAGCAAACAACTTTTTCCGAAATAATGTCGAAGGGAGTATTCTGTTGTGGACATCAGAATTAATTTTAAATAGGTGCAAGTTAGATCTGACAAAAACAGACACTTCGTAGATGTATAGCGACGGCAGTGTAAGTAATTTCAACCTTTTAAAATGCGGACGGCAGGTATCTATGGGTTTTAATCCGCAAATTGCTATGATGCACCTTTTTTGTGCCTTAAAAATCATATCTATGTATGTACAGTTCCCCCAAAAAATTATCCCATACTGTAAGATCGATGAGACAAATCCGTGGTAAGCTGCCAGTATAGCTTGCAAATGAGCCGTTTTTTTTAACTTATACAGTGCATAAGCGTATTGTACAAGTCTGTTGCATAGATCATGTCCGTGTGATGCCCAAGATAGATTACTATCTATCATGAGTCCTAGAAATTTTGTAGTTTGTACAATTTCCAGAGGTTTTCCCATGTAATTGATATTTAAATTTGGTTGTGGTGTTCTCTGCCGAAAGTACATAATTTTAGTCTTTTCTAAATTGATTTTCAGATTGTTATTTTTTAACCATAACCATCGTTAACTGAGAAGCCTCTATCAGTTTGCAGGACGCCGTCCCTTACACCCGGTTTAATACTTATTTTTAATATCTATTCCCCAGATAGGCCCAGGTCACGTTCACCTCCGGATGAGCACTCCTTTGGGACCAGTACTGATCCTCCAGTCCGTCACGCCTATAGCGCCTTTGATACAAAGGATCGTACATAGAATGTACACGCCAGCCCACAACGCCATACTGGGAGCGGCTATGAACAGATTGGAGGCTTATCAGGTGAGATTTGTTACGCATTCTGTTTGTACACATAATTTTAATTGTATCGGGTCGAAGAACGGATTGCCCGAGAGAGAGCCCGATGGTGTAGTGGATAAGTCAAAGTCAAAGTCAAATCATTTATTTACAAATAGATTCCAAAGAACACTTTTAGAAAGTCACAAGCAAATCTATTACAAAGAAAATTAAATTATATCTATGTCACAAAAAAACAAATAAAATAAAACTATATCATAATGAAGAAGAAGCATTAGAAACTCGCACTTTGCGCCCCTCCATTCGATAGGGTCGCTGCCTTCTAAGCGAGAGGTCGCTTCACGTACCAATGTGATTTCAGTTTTCGAATTTTATATGTACGTTTATTCAACGCTTTTTCCGTGCTTCGGAGTGCACATTAAGCCGTTGGTCCCGGTTAATATCGTTTAATACCGTAGATATTAGTCGTTTAGCCATATCAGAGGCCAGTGCTATCATTGGCGGCTTGAAAACTCTCTTCTCTTTTTGATTGGGTCTGGTTTCCCTACTGCGATGCGGAGGTCCGATGGCGTTGTAAAAACCAGTACCCTCGTTCAATCACCAACCACCTAGATTAGGTAGCCGCCCGTGAGATACGGGATAAGGATAGGGAGATAATGATGATGGGCGGATCGGTGCTGGTTAACTGATGAAATCAAGAATGCAGCCACCGCCAAGAGGGCTCTATTCATAGAAACTAAAAATCAAAAGGATAATGAAACACTAGCTAACAATTATAGGAAGGTGTGTGACACCTTGAAAAAAGTAGTAATTGCTACCAAGAAAGATAAGAACGAAGCAATAATTTTAAATTCTAAAGATAAGGTACGCTCCTCTTGGTCTTTAATTAATGACAACGTAAATGGGCCTCGAGCCGATATCGTTGCTAATTTTGTAGGTCTCACAGATGGCTTAACCACGGTGCAATCGAACAACGAGGCTGCAAATTTCTTTGGAGACTTTTGGATGAGAACGCTCCGGATGGATGGATCTATTCCAGGTAACGTTTTACCTTTGCCGCCATTTATCGGTAATAGTATATTCGTGAGGGCTCTTAGTCCACACGACATTATTAAATACGTACGTGGATTAAAAAACAAGAAATCTTTTGGCCACGATGGGATACCGTCAAAAGTTATAAAATTCATAATCGAGGTGATCTTGGAGCCTCTCGTGTTTGTAATAAATCTCTCTTTGAGTAAAGGTATCTTTCCTGAAATATTAAAGAAAGCTCACATTAAGCCGATTTTTAAGAAGGGCGATAGTAATGACATCAATAACTACCGTCCAATATCCCTGCTGCCAGTCTTTTCCAAACTTTTCGAGGTAGCCATGGCTGATCAACTGAAGTCATTCCTGTCGTATAATAAAATCTTGGCTAAAGAGCAGTATGGCTTTCAGAAGGGTGTTTCCACTGTTGATGCTTTGTTCGATATTGTGGAATGCATTTCAGGGGCTATGGATGGTGATGAAAACGTCATGGCAGTGCTGTTGGACCTTTCCAGGGCGTTTGATCATGTAAACCATAAAATCCTTTTGAATATACTCGAACGGCTTGGTGTTAGAGGCGTTAATAATAATTGGTTTAGATCTTATCTGGAGGGGCGTAAACAAAGCGTTGTTATCCCTGTGTTTCAGGAAAAATTGGAACTAGTCGAGGATATTGAGTCCGGGGAGTTTTCGGTTGATCGGGGTGTCCCCCAGGGAAGCATTTTAGGTCCCCTTTTATTCCTTATTTACGTAAATCACTTACCTCACGTAGTTAATAATAAAGTAGTTATGTTTGCCGATGACGTTTCGATATTTTTTCCATTTAGAAGGAATAACTATAGTAATTTATCCAATGATATAGGAGACTCCATGCGAAGTGTGGTGCGCTGGTTTGAGGGGCTTGACCTCAAGACTAATGTACATAAAACGAACATGATTCACTTCCGGAATTATAATACAAAGACTGTTAATGTTAGCGTCGATGTAAATGGCAAAAAAACTCAGCTTGTTGCTGACGCTAAATTTCTTGGCATTGTTGCTGATGAGCACCTGAGCTGGAAGGGGCATGTTCAGGTCTTGGAAAGCAGGCTAAGTAGCTTTTGCTTTGCACTAAGAAATCTACGACAGATTGCAACAAAAGAAGCAGCTCTACAGGCCTATTTTGCATTCTTTCAGTCCAGGGTCTCATACGGAATAGCCATCTGGGGAGGATGTGTTGACATTGATGTGCTATTCATCCTTCAGAAGAGATGTATACGCATCATTAACCAGATTAGCTCACCTAGGGAGACATGTCGTAGTTCGTTTAAAGAGCTGGGGCTGGCCACTCTGACAGCGCTCTATGTTGTAGATCTATGCAAAATTGTGAGGCGTTACCCTGAAAAATTTCCCTTACAACAGCATCCAAGGTGTACAAGGTTACAGGAACGATTTCAACATGATGTCGTAGTTCCATCACGCCGCACAGCTACATTTGATAGAAATGTTAAATTTAGGGCGGCCAAAGTTTATAACGCATTGCCGGTTGAGATTAGGATTGCTGAGGGGAATAGGTTTTTCAGAGCATTGAAGAAGTACGTCATCAACCTGTGTCCATATAACCTAACTGAATTTTACAATGGTGTGACTAACGATAGTAATATATGAAAATGTTTTGTCTAGTACATGTTAACAATTTTATTGATTTGATACTAAATTATAATTAAATTAAAATTTCTATCTATAAATTTGACATAATAATGAATTTGATGTGAATTTAATGATTTGTTTAAGAAGATTATTTTATTATCTCAGACTCTATTTTTAGATGAATGTGCCTATTGACTACACCACTAGTGGTAAATTGCATTGTACTTATATTCATATCAACCACCTACTTAACATGTAATTATGGTTAAATAAATGATTTGAATGATTTGAATGGGTTGAAGCACGGTTTGTTTTAGATAGGTATTAAGAGTTAAATTATACAAATACCTTTGCCTGACGTTTCGATTGTGTTACAAATATCGTGGTCGCGAGCGAATGGACTTCACCTAGCTTATTGTCTAGATACATACATACATATAATCACGCCTTTATCCCTAATGGGGTAGGCAGAGCGTAAACGACCCAAACAAAGGTCGTTCCGCCACGTCTGACAAAGTTTTGAGGGTTATTTAAGATAGATTTGTAAGTATATTGCTGTAGTGACAGGTTGTCAGCCCATCGCCTAAATTACAATATACTGAAACCCTCGGATCCCTTAGCTGGTTTTTACAGCATGCCCGGGAGGAAATGCAGCTGGCACATTCTATGTTTTTCTCTCGCTCCCAGTCCAGCATGGAAGAATTGTCTAGATCACTGTGTAATTTAACAGTATGCCTGCGAAGATTAGCAGCTGGTACATTCTTGAATTCCGGTAGTTAGTAGAACGTTTTATGGTAGGATAACTAGGTCCAAGGGGAGGAATTTATTATTATTCTGTTTTTCCATTACAGTTCATGCGAGACATCAATATATGGAACAGCAAACGCTACGTAGGTACACCCATGTACGTGCGACTGGACAAATCTATACGCGCCTTCAGGACCTGGTACCAGCAGTTTTATAGTGAACACAGTCTCAGCTTCACAGACGCCAATAACTCAAAATCTTTGGACTGGTAGACAAGACGAGACTGGACCAGTTTGTGCCCTCAGGTACTACTTAGTACCAACAACTCTTCAGTGAGCATAGTCTGAGTTTCATAGTCAGCACTGAACGAAACTGCGTCATCTTACTCTTACCTATAATCTTACCCAATTATAATAAAATTGTTTCTAATATTTAAAGGTAGTCAAAAAGAGTTTTCAACAACGCCATCTTTTGGATTTAAATTGAACTTTATCTTTCTATGCCATCTGTTAGATCCAGTAAGAACTAATTCAAAGTATGGTGCTAAAATAGTTTTGCTACTCGAATACAGATGGCGCTGTAAGATTGTTTTAATATATGTGGTGGTGTAGTACTTTCCTCTAAAAACACCTTATTTCATTCTTTTATTTAATCGCTCTCCAACCAACCACAGATATGAAAAATATTGATTACGACTCGCATCAAAATCATAAAACATTTAAAAATATACTTACATACATACATATAATCACGCCTTTATCCTAAATGGGGTAGGCAGAGCGTAAATGACCTAAACAAAGGTCGTCCCGCCACGACTGACATAGTTTTGAGGGTAAAAATATATATTATTTGATACAGTTCCAGGCAAACATCTTGAACCCTGCTCAAACTTCTTTCAAACGTTTTTAGATTTAAATTATCTCCGTCTACGCCATTATTAAATTAGCTCAAGATATTTGCCGGTCACTTTCGGTTGAAGTTATGTAAAAAGTTCCTATGTAGATATTATGCTAAGGTAGTAGTTTTCGCATTAAGTTATGATTATGAGAATACTGTAGGTATAGAAAATCTGTAAAAGAGGTTTGTTATAATATAATATAATAATTCTAATCATACAAATATCGACAATCTGTTTAAAAATAGGTAATAAAAAAATAGTTTCAATTAATTGTATAGATTTTTGGACTGAAAATTCAGTTATTAAGTTTATTTAAGTGTTTTAGGTAATTTACTTAGAATATAAGAGCTTCTACGAAAGTTATGGTTCTGTCAAGGCTTTGGCTGTGTGATGTGATGATTATGGTTGAGTTAGAAGAGGTTTATGTATAACTAGCGACCCGCCCCGGCTTCGCACGGAAATTATCACTGTTTCTCTACTATATTATGCATGTATTATACATATAAATCTTCCTCTTGAATCACTTTATCCATTAAAAGAAACCGCATCATAATCCGTTGCGTAGTTTTAAAGATTTATGCATACATAGGGATATAGGGACAGAGAAAGCGACTTTGTTGTATACTATGTAGTGAAGGTCAGACCGCACTAGGACGTAGCTGAAGTGGCGCAGCACGGCACTGCAGCAGCGCGACACTGCGCGACATACATACATAGAAAGATAGATAAAAGGTTTATTGCATAAAAAACATCACACATAAAACAAAAGGTAAACACAAAGAAAGAAGAGATGAAAATAAATAAAGACACGACAAAAATAAGACAAACTAGTGCCTACATTCTGTTAAATATGTGCTGAAGTGATGCAGAGGGTCAAAGCTCAGTGTATTATAGCTCATAAAGAGCAACACTGATTTTCAGCTCTCACCCAAATGGAAGGACGTGGGTCCCTGTTTAAAAGTAGATAGGTTAAGAATCAAATACATACATATAATCACGCCTTTATCCCTAATGGGGTAGACAGAGCGTAAACGACCTTAACAAAGATCGTTCCGCCTCGTCTAGTTTTAAGGGTTATTTAAGATAGATTTGTAGGTATATGGTTGTATCTGTCAAATATAATCTGTCAAAATGTATGAACCTGACATTGCCGCGCCGCGCCGTGAAGCGTCGTGAAGTGTCGTGCCGCCCCGCTGCAGCTCCAATGTTGCTTCAGTGCCTCATACATTTACATACAAAGAATCATTTGTCGCGCCTTTTTATATACTGCCTCCGTGGTCTAGTGGTTAGAGCCATTGGGTTACAATCCGGAGGTCCTGGGTTCGATTCCCAGGGGGGGAATACAAAGTTGATATTTGTCAATTTATCACTTTGTGAGGTTTTCCCCAGTTTGGTTAAGACATTGCAGGCTGAATCACCTGATTGTCCGAAAATAAAGAGGATTCCGGGGTTCGGAGGGCACGTAAAGCCGTCCCGGTCGCTGTCTTTGATAATGATCGTTATTCAAACCATGTCTGAGGCCTATATAGCTCTGCTATTAGGCGGTTTGAAAACTCTGACATCTGGGTTCATCGGGTCTATTGACTCGAGAATCCACTCGTTAAGTAAGTGTATGTCGCGCAGTTTGTTGCCAAGCCGCGCCGCGCCGCTTCAGCGACGTCCTAGTGCGGTCTAACCTTAAATATTAACTATTTATCGTAATACATAAAGGGTGTTAGAGACAGCTTTCGGGGGTAACTCAGTAAACTAAATTGAACAATTTTCACAAAGAAAATCTTTCATGAAATAAGAAAATAGTGACTTCCCCAAACAAAATCACCACCTCTATAAAAAATTTAATTAATTTTCGTAGTTTATTTTCTGAAATCATTTGTTTGTTCTGTTAACCGAGCAATTCCCTATTAATTTGCTGGCAGCTGTTTTTTACACCCTGTATTTCGCAGATAATGTTATACAGATTATGATGATAATGTTAAACCTACTTATATTTTTATTTAACTTATATTTTTTCGACTGCTTTACTCAGTAAAGTTTATGTTTATAACTTTATAAGTCAATTATTTGTAACGCATTGGTCCTGAACTGTTATGTTACGAATTAAATAACCGAATTATTATAACACATAGGTCTTTTGTAAAGGTTTACTGTAATCCACAATGTTATTCAAATTATAAATTTAATTGCGTGCCATAGCTTAGGAGTGTTTCTGTAAAGTAGAAGGAGCCCATAAAAAATTATAAAAAATACAAAAATAAAAAAGAATATTCGGTATTTATTATGATTCCAAGAACTGCGTCTGGCCGCCTCACTATAACCGAGTTCGTGCTAGTCAATAGTGACTGGCACGTCACGCGGTATTAGATGTGGCGCGGCGACCAGATGCAGCGCTCTGGGAATCGTTACAATTACCAACAGGCTACATGTTTTTTTTAGTTATTGTATTTTTATATATTTTATAGACTCCTTTTACGTTTCTGAAACACCTTAAACTAAACTATGGCACGCAATTAAATTAACACTCAGTATAAAATTTTGATTTAGATTTAATTTATACGGTTATCTAAAAGTTAGTAGGTAATTAATTTTACAAAGTATAATTAAGTTGCAATTAAAATATTTTTTAAATGTGTACTAATAAGTTTGTAAAATACATACATACAATCACGCCTTTATCCCTAATGGGGTAGGCAGAGTGTAAACGACCTAAACAACGGTCAATCCGCCTCATCTGACAAAGTTTTGAGGATTATTCAAGATATTATTTATATTTGTAGGTATATATTGCTGGTTGTCAGCCCATCGCCTAAATTACAATATACTGATACCCTCGCATTCCTTAGGTTTAGGTTTTTACAGCATGCCCGGGAGGAAAGCAGCTGGCACATTTTATGTTTTTCTCTCGCTCCCAGTCCAGCATGGAAGAATAAAATATAAATACAAAAATAGGTAAATTCCTGTAGGTATTTATTGTAATAATAAGGTAATTACTTATATTTTTTTTCAATTGTAGTCAATTCTGGCTAACATATTAATATGTAAGTTATTTTTTGAAACTGATATTACTTCGGTTATAGAGATTTATATTATTTAAACGAGATCATTCAATTTTATCTTTAATTTTGTGTACTTTTTTATCGTCCTATCTGTATAAATAATGTAACTTTGAAAACTCTGACACCAGGGATCATCGGGTCGTTTGACTCGAGAATCCACTAGCTAAGAAGAAGATGTACCTAACTTTAGTAACTTTTTAAAAACATTGTTTGTAAATGTGTTAGGCAAAATCGCTACCATTCATTGTAAAACTGTGTTTTTATAAAATAAAAAAAAAAATCAGGTTAAAATCAAATATCCTTGGTTTTATTTATGACATTATTTACCTATTACAGAAAAAAAACTGACACAACCAATTATAATTTTAAAAATATGAAACTTAAAACAAAAACACGAGAAATTATCACTACATAGTATAAAACATTTTTATAACAGGTTAATCTCTCAAATTTAAATATAAGTTAATATATAATGTTGAATGTTGAGCCCGATGGTGTAGTGGATAGGGCCGCTGCCTCCTGAGCGGGAGGTCGTGGTTCGAATCCTACCACGTACCAATGTGTTTTTCGGTTTTCGAATTTCATATGTACGTTTATTCGGTGCTTTTTCCGTGCTTCGGAAGGCACGTTAAGCCGTTGGTCCCGGTTAATATCGTTAAATACCGTAGATATTGGTCGTTAAGCCATATCAGAGGCCAGCGCTAAGCATTGGCGGCTTGAAAACTGACCTAATCTAGGATTGGGTCTGGTTTCCCTTCTGGGTTGCGGAGGTCAGATGGCAGTCGCTCTGTGTAAAAACCAGTACCCTCGTTCAATCTCCTAGATGAGGAAGCTGACCCCGTGAGATACGGGATAAGGCTAGGGAGATGATGATATAATGTTGAATTTTGCTAGAATTAATGTTAATTGTAAATGTTTAAATTTATTGTTATTTTTAAGTAAAAACATTATTGTACATCCGAAATGGATAAACTGTTGGGTCAAACCTTCTTACTTATAAGATCTTATGTACACAGTTATCAATAAAAACTTATCTTATCTTAACAAAGTCGCTTTCTCTGTCCCTATATCCCTATGTATGCTTAGATTTTTAAAACTATGCAACGGATTTTGATGCGGTTTCTTTTAATGGATTGAGTAACTCAAGAGGAAGGTTTATATGTATAGTACTTGCATAATATAGTAGAGAAACACTGATGAGTTTCGTGCGAAGCCGGGGCGGCGGGTCGCTAGTTAATAATAATTAAAATCGAGTAGATTAAAAAAGCGCCATCTAGGGCCCAGACGCGACCCGATTAAAACAAATAATACCACAATATTGGCCGCCTAGCACGCTAATGTCCTGTATATATTCTACTAGCGACCCGCCCCGGCATCGCACGGAAATTATCAGTGTTTCACTTCTATATTATGCATGTATTATACATATAAACCTTCCTCTTGAATCACTCTATTCATTAAAAGAAACCGCATCAAAATTTGTTGCGTAGTTTTAAAGATTTAAGCATACATAGGGATATAAGGACAGAGAAAGCGACTTTGTTTTATAGTATGAAGTGATGACCTAAAATGTCCTGTAGCGGTCCTATATCGTTGTAGCGGGAATGCAATTACGTCTACTCCTCGAAAGATGGAGCCTCTGATAATATTTATTCAACGAGTTTTCATTATCGGCGGCCATGTTTGAATGTCACTCAAATTGGATCTCAAGTGGCGGGCAAAGTAAAGGCTGGTTTACACGCATTAAATTGTTCATAATATCAGTAAATTTATTTTCATTCTTTTTTATTTATAAATTCAAATTCAAAATTCATAATAGTTTTATTTCGGAAAACATCCATAGTTGTTAGAACAACTTAAAATTAATTAATCCTGGGTAGTGTTAGTAAAACTTAATAAACAATTTTCATCCATTTCATTATATTATTATAAAGATGTTTACCAGATTTTTCTTTCTACAACACGAATGTACAGGGTCCGTGGGGACACGACTTAACTAAATCTTGACTAAAATTGTCCCTTTCTGTTCTCTCATGATAGAAAATAACTTTAGTCAAGCGTCTCAAGATTTTGTGATTTTGTGCGAATACAAATTGCCCCCAATTTGTATAAAATTACTAAGCAGTAACATAAAATACTTACTTTAAATAAAATTGTCCCTTTCTCTTCTCTCATGATAAAAAGTGACAGCTTCTAGTTAAGTCGTGTCATTTGCAAGGCCTAATTGCCATCACGGTACTAATACCGGTGTACTAATAAGTAGGTATTTTTAATATTAAATTCATTTTTTTTTACTATGTTCTTCCATGCTGGATTGGGAGCGAGAGAAAAACATAGAATGTGCCAGTTGCGTTTTCTTAAAGGCATGCTGTAAGTAGCTAAGGGATCCGAGGATTTCAGAATATTGAAATTCAGGCAAAGGGCTGACAACCTGTCACAACAGCAATATTCCTACAAATCTGTCATAAATAACCCTCAAAACTTTGTCAGAAGTGGCGGAACATTGTTCAGGTCATTTATCCTCTGCCTACCCCATTAGGGATAAAGGCGTGATTGTATGTATGTATGTATGTTTTAATACTACCGAAAAAGAAACATAATCAAGAATAAAAAAAAATATTAACAATTTGATCCGTGTAAAACCAGCCTAACAATCAAATTACGCGAGACGTCAAATCCAAACACGTCAAAACCAGACTCGCCCTCAAGATTGGATCGTTACTTGAGTGCTCGGTGTGAGTCAGTATTGAGTAAGCGCCCGGTTGATCAAAACGCGTGTACGAATGTTTCAAGTTATTTTAAAATCACACTGAATAGCGTTTGTTTTTGTTTTATGCGTGTTGTGTTTTGTTGAAATGTGACAGGTTTGAGGTTATGTTATGTTGTGCGGTTTTAGTTCCTTTTACGAGAGTTTTTGTTAAAATTGTGATAGATATCGTTCAAGATAGATACGGCATAGATACGCACTGACGTTGAGTGAAGGTTTGAGTGATACTACGTTGTGACCGCGTTCAAAACTAGAATATAAAACATAAAAACTTCTTGTACAGTTGATGGAAGTAATCTTTTTGGTTGCGGGGCAGGGTGCGGGCATGGTGCGGGAGGTAAACGTATAATATAGCTACCTTGATACCAATAGCGCGTCTGCGCCCGTTCGATCTTGATTCCCCGCCCCGCACCTCAACCCCGAACCTTTCAAGAAGTTTGCCCGCATCTGTACTATAAATATTTATTTATATTTCTGTAAACTTTGACAGTGAGTCCGTAAGTGTAGCTGTTCGTGTTCGTACTTTAATTAAAGTGCAGGTTAGATTAGGTATGTGACGCAGAGTTAGGGCTCCTGTAATAGTTCTAGATCTAGGAACCTCCTTGTAAAATTTCAGATTGCGGAAATTAATATTTACAGAGATATGATTTTTTGAAAATCGGAGATTTTGTATGATAAATTAATTAAACGCACGGCGGCCTCGTCGCGTTCCGTTACGCGCTGACTTTGTAGTTGAGGAAGGCTCTTATTTTAGATTCCTCGTTTATGAGTAGGTAGATAATTTTTCTGGGTTGTTATAAAAAAAAAACTTAACCATATCAACTGTTTAAATTTCTGGCTAGGAAAGCTTTCTAGGTTATTCTAAAAAAAATAAAGTTGTTCATTTTCGTCGACTGAGCAACCCCTATTAGTTTGCCGTCTCTTACGTTCCGTATCATTGCAGATTTCAGATTATAAAGGCAATACAGATTAAAAATTCGTGCATTTAAATTCGGATACTACATTTAAAGGCGGCAAAATGCACCACCGTTCCAGTTCGTACACAGTTGTAGACAAACAGATCTTCGAGGTGATTTTGAACAAGTACAAACCAATAGTAACCTGTCCGAAGACAGACGGGAAGACTTCGAGAGCGAAGAATGTCGCTTGGGGCAAAATAGCAGCCGAGTTCAATACGAACCCACATACTTCTCAGGTGGTAAGTAAAGTACACTACTGCTTCCATGGTCTAGTGGTCAGAGCGGGGCTCACGATTCGGAGGGCCTTGGTTCGATTCCCAGGGTTGACAAATACCAGGTGCAAGGGACATCGTCCCGCATATTGATGATGAATTGCTCAGTCAACGACACTGAACAACCATCAGCAGGTTTTTTTTTTCAGAAGGTGAAAATAAATGGCTTTCCATACAAATTGTCTGACCAAGATGAACATTTTGTATGGAAAAGTAGTTAGTTGACAAACATAGTTGTTCAATGTCATTTTGACTGAGCAACCCTTATCAGTTTGCGGGACGCTGTCTCTACACCTGGTATGTGAATTCCCCAAAAAATTGATATTTGTCAATTTATCACTTTGTGAGATTTTCTCCAGTTTAGTTAAGACAATGTAGTTTCTTCCATGCTGGACTGGGAGAGATAGAAAAACATAGAATGTTCCAGCTGCCCTTCCTCCCGGGCATGCTGTTAAAGTCAGCAAAAGGGACTCGAGGGTTACATTGTATTGTAATTTACGCGATGGGCTGACAACCTGTCACTAAAGCAATACATATTACAATCTAAAATAGTCCCCTTATTTTTTGTCAGACGTGGCGAAAGCGCCTTTTACGAGGCGTTAAACGCTCTGCCTACCCCGTAAGGGATAAAGGCGTGATTTATGTATGTATGTAGGCTATGTCACCTGCTTGTCTGAAAGAAAAAAGTCATCCCGGCAAACATACGATTTTCGGAGTGGGCGAAAGTTTGCGCTACTTAACTAAACTAGAATTTAAGCCTTAATTTTCTACTTGTTTGAGATTGAGACCTAAACAAAGGTTGTTCCGCCGCGTCTGACAAAGTTTTGAGAGTTATTTAAGATACATTTGTAGGTATATTGCTGTAGTGACAGGTTGTCAGCCCATCGCTTAAATTGCAATATACTGAAACCCTCGTATCCCTTAGCTGATTTTTACAGCATGCCCGGGAGGCAATGCAGCTGGCACATTCTATGCTTTTCTCTCGCTCCCAGTCCCAACAAAGGCAAATATTTGTTTTCCCCATTTTGATTATCAGATTACTTTGTTAGATTTACCCCAGTTTGGTTAGGACAATGTAGGCTTAATTCACCTGATTGTCTAGAAGAAAAATGGCTTCCCGGCATACATACGATTGAGCGAAAGTTTGCGCATCTTACATACATACATACAATCACGCCTTTATCCCTAATGGGGTAGGCAGAGCGTAAACGACCTAAACAAAGGTCGTTTCGCCACGTCTGACAAAGTTTTGAGGGTTATTTAAGATAGATTTGTAGGTATATTGCTGTAGTGACAGGTTGTCAGCCCATCGCCTACATTGCAATATACTGAAACCCTCAGATCCCTTAGCTGATTTTTACAGCATGCCCGGCAGGAAATGCAGCTGGCACATTCTATGTTTTTCTTTCGCTCCCAGTCCAGCATGGAATTGAGCATCTTAACTTAATTAAATTAAAATTAAACTTTACCTAATTTCTTTCCACTCGTTTGAGATTGCCCCAGTTGCCAGAAACTGTATGACCTTCTAAATAACATCATTCTAGGTCCAGCCGATACAGCTCCGCAGGCTTTATATGAACTTAAAGCAGCGGCAGCGCCAAGCTTGGAGGCAGGAACGCAAGGAGCGCGTAGTCGATCGCGGAATTGTTCAGGATGATGCAGCTAAGCCGTCCACGTCAACCGCTATGGATATTGACGCGACTAATTCCGGGATAGCAAAGGTTTTTAAACAATATTTTTAAGGCTCGTATTTATAAAGTTATCTCAAGATTGAGAGTGACGGGACTAATTCCGGGATCGCAAAGGTTTTTAAACAATACTTTTAAGGCTCGTATTTATAAAGTTATCTTAAGATTGAGAGTGACGGGACTAATTCCGGGATCGCAAAGGTTTTTAAACAATATTTTTAAGGGTCGTATTTATAAAGCTATCTCAAGATTAAGGAGTGACGAGCCTAATTCCGGGATCGCAAAAGTTTTTAAACAATATTTTTAAGGGTCGTATTTATAAACCTATTTCTAGATTGGGAGTAATATTAAGTACCTATAGATTTGACAGGTTGTTTTGTAATTAAATGACATTTCTGATACTAACTCAAACACGCTGTCTGTCTGTTGAAATCTGATTATAAATACGGGCCTAAGTGACGCCTATACAGTACGACAACATACATACATGCATATAATCACGCCTTTATCCCTTATGGGGTAGACAGAGCGTAAACGACCTGCACAATTGTCGTTAAGCGACGTCTGACAAATTTTTGAGGGTTCTTTAAGAAACGGCTATATACTAAGGCCCGTATTGATAAACTGCACTTGAGACTGACAGCTAGTTTAAGTTCGTATCAGAAATGGAAATGACTTGTCAAATCCAAACTTAATATTGCTCTCAATCTTGAGATCGCTTTATAAATACGAGCCTTAAACCCTCCGATCCGAGTTCAGTTTCGTTGACTGAGCAACCCCTATAATCAAGCCGTATTTCTTTTTAAAAAAAAAAACTGCAAGCGGGGTGTAAGGGACAGCGTCCCGCAAATTGATAGGGGTTGCTCAGTCAACGAATCTGAACCACTTTCACCAGGAAATTCTTTCAAGAAGTGACAAAAAATTGGCTTTTCCATACAAATTGTCTGATCGAGGTGGAAATTTTGTAACTAAAAGCCATTTTTTTTTCACGACGCTGTCCCTTACACCCACATATTTATTTCCTAGGTCATCCCTTCACAGACGGACACGCCGCCAATACTGCGAGTTGAAATAGATGCCCCACCCAATACTGCTGGTAAGTCAAATTCAATTTACATACACATAATCACGCCTTTATCCCTAATGGGGTAGGCAGAGCGTAAACGACCTAAACGAAGGTGGTTTCGACGAAAAAGTTTTGAAGGTTATTTAAGATAGATTTGTATGTATATTGTGACAGGTTGTCAGCCAATCGCCTAAATTGCAATATGCAGAAACCCTCGGATCCCTTAGCTGGTTTTTACAGCATGCCCGGGAGGAAATGCAGCTGGCACATTCTATGTTTTTCTCTTGCTCCCAGGCCAGCATGGAAGAAATGGCTTTTAAAATCACGCTAATTTATAAGGTTTTAAATTATCTTAATATAATAACTATAGCTTGATTCTGTTGGACCGGTTTTTCGATTCACTGCGTTTTAAGTGAATTATATATTTATTAAATATATTTTTACACTTGGCTAGTATCGTCAGATTATCACACGTGCTATTTAAATGAGCCTTTGTCTTTCTGTCTACCCCGTTATTATAAGCATGACATTGTCTTTTATCAATCCGTTGAACTTCTGTCTACCCCGTTAGTATTAGGCGTGACTTTAATTTTTATCAAGCCGTTGTCTTTCTGTCTGCCCCGTTAGTATACGCGTGAATTTGTCTTTTATCAAGCGTTTGAACTTCTGCTTCCCCGTTATTATAAGCGTATCTTTGTCTTTTATCAAGCTGTTGAACTTCTGTCTACCCCGTTAGTATGGGCGTGAATTTGTCTTTTATCAAGCCTTTAAACTTCTGTCTACCCTGTAAATAAAGGCATGACTTTGTCTCCTATCAAGCCGTTGAACTTCTGCCTATCCCGTAATTATAAGCGTGACTTTGTCTTTTATCAAGCCTTTGAACTTCTGTCTACCCCGCAAATATACACGTGACTTTGTCTTTTATCAAGCCTTTGAACTTCTGTCTACCCCGTAAATATACACTTGACTTTGTCTTTTATCAAGCAGTTGAACTTCTGTCTACCCCGTTAGCATTAGGCGTGACTTTAATTTTTATCAAGCCGTTGTCTTTCTGTCTGCTAGGGAATGCAATCTCGTACGAGATTTCCGCCTAGCGAGATCTCGCGAGACTCAAAACCCAGTCTCGCGAGATCTCGCAAATTACGGGATCTCGCGAGATTGGGAGAATCGCAATTAAAACATATGCAAATGCTTGTTTTAAGAACTAGTAATTGACATGATATGTAATTAAATAGAAACTGCGTTGCTTAGTTATAAAAATAAAGTAAGTTTTATTTTAAAAATCAACAGAGTACTTATTATTTTGTCTCTAACTCTAATAACATTTGTTTATGTCTATAATTATTATAGGTACCTACTGTAGCTAATCAGTTCAAATTCTTACAATATTGGTAACAAAACAATATTTATCTATATTTAGTCTTTTGTAAATTATTACTTTAGTTTTAATAATTAAGAGTAATAGGAACATTACTTATGGTAAATAAAAACAACAAAACAAAAACTTAACTTCACAAGTTCTTAAATAAATGTTGTGAGATCGTATTAATCAAATAAAAGAAGTTTAAAGTAGAAGTCAGATGAAGTTATCATAGTACGGAAAGGCAAGTTAGTTTGTCTGAAAATGGCTTCTCAAAAAACACATCATGTCTAGAGTATCATCTGACAGACGACTTCTGATTTTGCATGCCAAATACCCCGCTGCTGCAAAAGCTCGTTCTGCCTCAACACTTGTGGGAACCACAATTGAGAGGCTGTTATGTGCGAAGTTTAAAAGTTCCCCTCTTACTCCACCACCTTCGTACAAATTCATTTCTCTAGATCTCGTTATCTCGCGAGATCTCGTACGAAATTTGACGAGATACAATCTCGTAAAATATGGCCGGGATCTCGCGAGATCGGGATCTCGGCGAGATGAGATTGCATTCCCTACTGTCTGCCCCGTAAGTATACGCGTGAATTTGTCTTTTATCAAGCGTTTGAACTTCTGCCTACCCCGTTATTATAAGCGTGTCTTTGTCTTTTATCAAGCTGTTGAACTTCTGTCTACCCCGTTAGTATGGGCGTGAATTTGTCTTTTATCAAGCCTTTAAACTTCTGTCTACCCTGTAAATAAAGGCGTGACTTTGTCTTCTATCAAGCCGTTGAACTTCTGCCTATCCCGTAATTATAAGCGTGACTTTGTCTTTTATCAAGCCTTTGAACTTCTGTCTACCCCGTAAATATACACGTGACTTTGTCTTTTATCAAGAACTTCTGTCTACCCCGTAAATATACACGTGACTTTGTCTTTTATCAAGCATTTGAACTTCTGTCTACCCCGTAATTACGAGCGTGACTTTGATTTTTATCAATCCATTGATCTTCTGTGAACCCTGTTAATTAAAACGTGATTTTTTAGTAACTTGCTTTCAATATTTTGTCAATCACCATTTTGTTTTTAGTTATATTGTTTACTAGTTTTCCGCCCCGCGGTTTCACCCGAGACTAAATTATTATACCGTGGGAATGGGGTATTTTCCTGCGGTAAAAAGTAGCCTATGTCCGTATCCTGGTTATTATTCCTCGTTCTGCAAAATTTCATCAAAATCGGTTCAGCTGTTTAGGCGTGAAAGTATGGATAATGGTCTTACTGTGGCCATATGTAGTACTATTATATAATCTGTGCTGTGACTGTGAGCCAGGCAGGCGGCAGTGTTGCCAAGTATTTTTAGCCGAAAAGTCAATTTCAAGTCGCCTAAAAGTCGTCAAGTAGCATAAAATCGCCTAAATAATTTACGAATAGTCGAAATAGCTAGTATTTTAAATGCGTGAGACCTATCCCTTAAGACATAGAGTCTTAGTAGAAATGTTTTTTAAATAATTTGGTTCGATCTCAAAATCTTGAGTCGAAGGTGGATCATGGGTGGATGGTATAAATTTTCAATGATTATTAAGAAACTCTGTGTTTGGGTCCATTTTGTTCGTACCCTATATTTTGAAAATAGCCTACATCGCCTAATTTTTTTTTGTTGTAGCCTATTGTCACCTAATTTTTTTTCGAGATAGCCTAAATTGCGACCAGTTGCAAATCGCAATTTTCGGTCGCCACAACACCTTCTCAGATAATCTAAATGGCGATAAATCGCCGCACTTGGCAGCACTGGCTAGGCGGTACATATTGAACCACGTCTGTATCAAAACGAGGTGACGCGACGTTGCCGTTCTGTGCGCGGCAGAACCATTCATAGCCCTCCCCTTTCGATTATCGCGCTAAACAGTTGCCAGTTCGCTCAAGAATCAAGAATTGTGCGCGGCGCGCAGGTGTTGTGCGTTGTGTGTGATTTGATTTCTGTGAATTTTGACATAAAAAGTGAGTATTTATTGTGTTTTATATATTTTTTAATGCATTTTCTAAGTTACAGTATATTAAGTCATAGCAAAACACGCGATAAGCCGATAACTACCAGGTTTATTATCTCAAGGTTGAATGATGTTTGCTTGGAAATCGTACTAAGCTACAGTGAGCCAGTGAAACATGGTTCATTGTAAACTACATGGTTGATTGTATTGTTATACCGGGTGTAAAGACAGCGTCCCGCAAACTGATATGGGTTGCTCAGTCAACGAATATGAACAACTATCACCAGGAATTTATTTCAGGTAATGAAAAAAAAATTACTTCCCTTACTAAATTACCACGTCAAACAGACCATTTGTATGGAAAACCATTTTTTTTTTCTGAAAAAAAAAAACCTGCTGATGGTTGTTCAGTGTCGTTGACTGAGTAACCCCTATCAGTTTGCGGGACGCTGTCCCTTACAATCCGTACTTCCATCTGCTGTAGGATTTTGATGATGTTTGAGCGATATA
This sequence comes from Scrobipalpa costella, assembly GCA_949820665.1. Classification (NCBI taxonomy): domain Eukaryota; kingdom Metazoa; phylum Arthropoda; class Insecta; order Lepidoptera; family Gelechiidae; genus Scrobipalpa; species Scrobipalpa costella. Next base: position 7,094,574 of record OX463322.1, on the reverse strand, counting down.
ATTCGAAGTAAAATAAAAACGACAATCGGGTATTATTTTAATTACACCGGGTGTAAGGGCTTTTATGCGCTGCTCCGGATTCGGTTCGTATCCAATTCGTATCCGAATTGGCCTTCCTAGTAAAAAGATTTTTTTTAAATGCAATTTTCACGGATAAAAAATCAGATACATACCGAACACGGAGCAGTGTAATGATATCCTTTACTTACATATGATTACACTCATAAGTTAAATAGAGACGCAGGATTATGTCGAGACCACTTTTTTCCTCAGTCATTGGATATTTAAAAGAAAAAAGTTTCACGCCGCACGTTACCAGAATCAGAATCAGAACTTTATTTGTAGTTATGGGTACAATAGAAACCCTGGTGTCAGAGTTTTCAAACCGCCTACACAGCTATTAGGCCTCTGACATGGTTTGAGTAACGATAATAATATCACAGTCGAGTATAATTCTTACGTAGGATATTTATTTATAATTTTATGTTTCGGATATTTAGAATGTTTAAAGGTATCTATTATATATTATAAATATATATTTATTATATATCATCATCATTCGCTTGCCCTTATCCCATTTACTTGTGGTCGGCGCAGTACGTTTTCTTCTTCCATTCATCCCTGTCAGCCGTCAGTTCAACACTCACACCTGTTTTAGACATATCATCTTTCACGCAGTCCATCCATCTTTTCTTTGGTCGTCCTCTCCCAACATATCCATCCAAATTCAAATTCATTACCCTTTTGCCTATATGACTTTCATCCCTCCGCATAACATGGCCATACCACGCAAGGCGATTTAATCTTACTTTGTTTATTATATATAATATTAAGCATTAATATTTATATCTAGTATTTATGCGTTCAAATTTGAGTTGTTAAGTATATTATTTTGTCTATGTCACGTTATATAATCGTTTCAAGTACCTATCTTAGTTTACCTGCAAGCATAATTGTCTCCTCTGGGTTTATCAAAGGTTGACTGGAAGAGATCCCTTAACGGGATAAGTCCGCCTTTGTGCCACTATCGTCTTAATCTTCTTGTATTTTAGTTTTAAAATTTTTAAGGTACAATAAAGAGCTTACATACATACATTCTTATTAATCTTTGTCTTTTTTAGAATGGGGAGATCGAGACCCCAAAATGTGAAGCGCAAGAAAGGCGATCACTCTTTCGAAAACATGTTAAGGGCTTTAAGATTGAACAGAAGTGGCATGAGCATACGGAATGCTTCAAAGGCATGTAACATAGCATACACAACACTACGTAGATACATCGTACTTAATATGAACGTTTCCTCCGACGAACTGGCCACAAAAAGACTAACACCGAACTACGAGAACCAGAAAATATTCACAGATGAACAAGAGGAGGAACTTTATAACTATTATGCAGGCTACACGACAGGACTTACAGCTAAAGAATGCCGCAAGATGGCATACAATATGGCTGTTATTAACAAGATACCTGTCCCAGAGTCCTGGAATCTCAATGAAAGTGCTGGAAGAGACTGGTTGAGATCTTTCAGAGACAGGCACCCCGAGTTCTGTTTAAAAAGTCAATTGCCCAAATTTGTGGTAAATCAAAAACCGGAGAAAGATTCAACAATGGTTCAAAAGCTGGGGAAAGTTTCAGCAATATTTCAAAAACCGGAAAAAGATTCACCAATGATTCAAAAACCGGAGATAATCTCACCAATGTTTCAAAAATCGGGGAAAGATTCAGCAATATTTCAAAAACCGGAGAAAGATTCACCAATGTTTCGAAAACCGGATAAAGATTCAGAAATGTTTCAAAAACCGGAAAAAGATCCAGCTACGTTTCAAAAACCGGAGAAAGATCCAGCTACGTTTCACAAACCGGAGAAAGATCCAGCTGTGTTTCAAAAATCGGAGAAAGACTCAGCAATGTTTCAAAAACCAGAGAAAGACTCAGCAATGTTTCAAAAACCAGAGAAAGATTCAGCAAAGTTTAAAGATAAACTTGATAGCCAGATAGAAGTGTCAACATCCGGAGAAAAAGAAACAATGACATTTCTAGAATTTAGTGACGAAGGAATTAGTGAAAATGAAGAAGGAATTAGTGAAAATGAAAAAGGAATTAGTGAAAATGAAGAAGGAATTAGTGAAAATGAAGAAGGAGTTAGTGAAAATGAAGAAAGAGTTAGTGAAAATGAAGAAAGAGTTAGTGAAAATGAAGAAAGAGTTAGTGAAAATGAAGAAGGAATTGGTGTAAAAGAAGACGGAAATTCTGAAGTAGAAGTAGCTTTGATCAATTTTAAAGGTAATTTTGGAAAACTGTCAAGATTTTTGGAAAGCCGGTTCTTTTGTTTATTAGTACTAACTATTTTATAAAAATAGACGGATTTTTGTAATAGGTACACTTGTTATCGATTGCAAGCATTGTATTAATTAATTAAAAAAATAAAATCACTAGCCGAATTTAAAACTAAACTCACTCAGCATATTAAAGCTAGCGTAAATTTGGATAAAAATTAAAACAATGCAAATGTTTTACAGTTTATGCACGTAACTTTCGGATATTTTTGTTTACTATTCTTCACTTTTTATTTTAGTTTTACTTTATGTATAGTTGCACGGTGCGAACGACACTAACAATAATATTATGTTTTTGATGTAATATTTTTAATTTCTGTCTCATGTAAGTGACATTTGTCTTTTTTGAGAATAAAAATATCTTTAAACCTAATTAATTAACCTTTCACCACTTTTAATATTTTCTTATTTTTTTTTTATTTGAGGACATATTTTAATTTTAACCTTTTGCGTCGGTAAACATGTCATTATGAGACTCAATCTAAAATAAATCTGTCGACTCTTTATTTTTTGGACCTGGAAGGAAACTTAAATCTAGATTTAAGTTACCATTAAATAAAAAAAGATGAATATTGCATTTCATTTTAACATACATACATAAAATCACGCCTTTATCCCTTTCGGGGTAGGCAGAGCGTTAAACGCCTCGTAAAAGGCGCTTTAGCCGCGTCTGACAAAAATTGAGGGCAATTTTAGATTGTAATGTGTATTGCTAAAGTGTAGTGATAGGTTGTCAGCCCATCGCCTAAATTACAATACACTGTAACCCTCGAGTCCCTTTTGCTGTCTTCTACAGCATGCCCGGGAGGAAGGGCAGCTGGAACATTCTATGTTTTTCTATCTCTCCCAGTCCAGCATGGAAGAATCATTCATTTTAACACTAAACGATAAACAAGTGATATTCATAATTAAACCTGATCGGCTTACTTGCTTGTATTGATGGGAGGGTTAGCCCGTTCCGATCCTATACGAAGATCTTCATCAGGAGAGAAGAAAGCTCCACCGCCCATAGGATCGAAACGTCGGCTAACCCACCTTTCAATACAAACAAGTAAGCCGATCAGTTTTCAATATAACATTTCATTTTATGGTATACCATTTGTTTGTTCCTGCTACTTCCATACTGGTCGAGGAGTGGGAGAAAAACATAGAATGTGCCAGCAGCATATCCTCCCGGGCACGCTATAAAAACTAGCTAAGGGATCCGAGAGTTTCTGTATATTGTAATGTAAGCGATAGGTTGACAACCAACAGCAATATACGTATAAAATTATCTAAAAAAGCCCTCAAAACTTTGTCAGACGTGGCGGGACGACCTATGTTTAGGTAGTCTTCGCTCTGTCTATCCCCATTAGGGATAAAGGCTTGATTATATGTATATACATACATACATATTTTTTTGTGGCGAAAGCGCCTTTTACGAGGCGTTTTACGCTTTCCCTACCCTGTAAGGGATAAAGGCGTGATTTCAAATTCAAATTTGAAGGCAGAGCGCAAACGACCTAAGTAAAGGTCGTTCCGCCACATCTGACAAAGTCTTGAGGGTCATTCAAGATAGATTTGCAGGTACATTGCTATAGTGACAGGTTATCAGCACATCGCCTAAATTACAATATACTGAAACCCTCGGATCCCTTAGCTAGTTTAACAGCATGCCCGGGAGGAAATGCAGCTGGCACATTCTATGTTTTTCTCTAGCTCCCAGGCAAGCATGGAAGAATTGATTATATTGCTAAGCATTGGCGGCTTGAAAACTCTGACCTAATCTAGGATTGGGTCTGGTTTCCCTTCTGGGTTGCGGAGGTCAGATGGCAGTCGCTCTGTGTAAAAACCAGTACCCTCGTTTAATCCCCTAGATTAGGAAGCCGACCCCGTGAGATACGGGATAAGGCTAGGGAGATGATGATGATGATATATTTTTATTTTGATGGTATGCCATTTGCTTGTTACAGATGCTTTAGCCACTTTTTCAGTGGAATCCGGATCAGACGAGTCCCGATCAAGCCATAATGACGAAGAACGTCAGGAAATTAAGAAAGGTAGGATCAGTTTTTTTTTTATTCTTCTTAGCGAGTGGATTCTTCCATGCTGGACTGGGAGAGATAGAAAAACATAGAATGTTCCAGATGCCCTTCCTCCCGGGCGTGCTGTTGAAGTCAGCAAAAGGGACTCGAGGGTTGCAGTGTATTGTAATTTAGGCGATGGGCTGACAACCTGTCACTAAAGCAATACATATTACAATCTAAAATTGCCCTCAATTTTTGTCAGACGTGGCGAAAGCGCCTTTTACGAGGCGTTAAACGTTCTGCCTACGTATCGCGAGATGACCTGTTACGTTAAAATAGTAGGTATATTGCTGTAGTGACAGGTTGTCAGCCCATCGCCTAAGTTACAATATACTGAAACCCTCAGATCCCTTAGCTGATTTTTACAGCATGCTCGGGATTATTTGCAGCTGGCACATTCCATGTTTTTCTCTCGCTCCCAGGCCAGCATCGAAGAACATAATAATAAAAAATAAATGCCTATAAAAAATAATGCAATAATCACTCCTTTATCCCTAGTTCTTCCACTAGGGATAAAGGCGTGATTATATGTATGTAAAGTGCATAAGAATAATTCAAAATATTGACACATTAGAAAGCTGTAAACCACATTTTATCAATTTGAAAATACTATCTCTCCCGTGCATATATATACTGGAAGTTTGTACCCTTGTAAAAAGCAATATAAAACTCTTCCCACAATACTCCCGACTCCCAAATCTAAGACCATCAACAAGACTGGATATACCTTTCTCTAGAATGCAAATGTTCCATGCTGGACCTTTTACAATGGCGTAAAAATATATAATAAACTCCCAGAAACTATGAAACAAATTTCTAACCACAACCATTTCAAAGCGGCTTTAAAAAATGTCCTGTTAAAAAAATGCTTCTATACAATAAAAGAATTTCTAGAAGATGACTGACGAGAATACTGAGAATAATACTTTAATTTTAAGTTGTTAATGTATACCTACCTAGATTTTTATTAAACGTACTTGCTATACCCTAGCAGGGTTCATGTTGAAAGCAAGTAAAGAATTGAGATTTTTTTTTTCAGAAGCACCAATCTCCGGTGAAATTGACGAAGACACAGAGCTGGTGACTCCAGAATATGCGACTTCCCTTCACTTCACTGGCTCCAAGGATGGCCAGGGTCGGAAGGGTGAGCAAAACAAACCTTCATACATACGTAGGATAGTGCTCCAAACAGGGTCGGAAGGGTGAGCAAAACAAACCTTCATACATACATAGGATAGTGCTCCAAACAGGGTCGGAAGGGTGAGCAAAACAAACCTTCATACATACATAGGATAGTGCTCCAAACAGGGTCGGAAGGGTGAGCAAAACAAACCTTCATACATACATAGGATAGTGCTCCAAACAGGGTCGGAAGGGTGAGCAAAACAAACCTTCATACATACGTAGGATAGTGCTCCAAACAGGGTCGGAAGGGTGAGCAAAACAAACCTTCATACATACATAGGATAGTGCTCCAAACAGGGTCGGAAGGGTGAGCAAAACAAACCTTCATACATACGTAGGATAGTGCTCCAAACAGGATCGGAAGGGTGAGCAAAACAAACCTTCATACATACATAGGATAGTGCTCCAAACAGGGTCGGAAGGGTGAGCAAAACAAACCTTCATACATACGTAGGATAGTGCTCCAAACAGGATCGGAAGGGTGAGCAAAACAAACCTTCATACATACATAGGATAGTGCTCCAAACAGGGTCGGAAGGGTGAGCAAAACAAACCTTCATACATACGTAGGATAGTGCTCCAAACAGGGTCGGAAGGGTGAGCAAAACAAACCTTCATACATACATAGGATAGTGCTCCAAACAGGGTCGGAAGGGTGAGCAAAACAAACCTTCATACATACGTAGGATAGTGCTCCAAACAGGGTCGGAAGGGTGAGCAAAACAAACCTTCATACATACATAGGATAGTGCTCCAAACAGGGTCGGAAGGGTGAGCAAAACAAACCTTCATACATACGTAGGATAGTGCTCCAAACAGGGTCGGAAGGGTGAGCAAAACAAACCTTCATACATTCGTAGGATAGTGCTCCAAACAGGGTCGGAAGGGTGAGCAAAACAAACCTTCATACATACATAGGATAGTGCTCCAAACAGGGTCGGAAGGGTGAGCAAAACAAACCTTCATACATACGTAGGATAGTGCTCCAAACAGGGTCGGAAGGGTGAGCAAAACAAACCTTCATACATACGTAGGATAGTGCTCCAAACCGATTTTCGGTGATGGCGGCCAATTTTATTTATTTATTTAACTTTAAGCACAAAAATGTAATATACATACATACATATAATCACGCCTTTATCCCTAATGGGGTAGGCAGAGCGTTACACGCCTCGTAAAAGGCGCTTTCGCCACGTCTGACTAAAATTTAGGGCAATTTTAGATTGTAATGTGTATTGCTATAGTGACAGGTTGTCAGCTCATCGCCTAAGTTACAATACACTGTAACCCTTGAGTCCCTTTTGCTGACTTCTACAGCATGCCCGGGAGGAAGGGCAGCTGGAACATTCTGTTTTACGATCTCTTCCAGTCCAGCATGGAAGAAACATAAATGCGTAAACATACATGGGCGGACTTAACGGTTTGGCGTAAGGGACAGCGTCCCGCAAACTGGTAGGGGAGCCAGTCAACGAAACTGGACAACTATCAGCAGGTTTTTTATTTCAGGAGGTGAAAAAATATATTTTGCTTTTCTATACTAATTGTCTGATCGAGGTAGTCATTTTGTATGGGAAGTAATTTTTTTTATCATCTCCTGAAAGAATTTCCTGGTGAATGTTCTTCAGTTTTATTTAGTCACTGATATTATTATTTTTTAAATTTACTATTGTTATTATTATTTTTTATATATATTATAGTTTATTTTATCGTTTTTGATTTGAACCATACTTTATTTATATATGAATATATCGTAGCGTCATTTCTCTTTAAAAGGGCTCACAGAATACCAGCGTCGCGGTCTCACAAGATGGCGGCATAAGCTGAGTGGGTCCTTTTATTGTGACGTCGCGACACGCACATTCCGGTAGCATTAAATGTTTATATTATTATTTTATTTCACTTTCGTTTGTTCTGTTCTTGTTTTAAAATGTATTTACTGTGTTGTGTTTGTGACGTCATAAATAATAAATGTTTTCTATTCTATTCTAGTTTCGTTTACCTTAACGCTGTTATTTACACCTGCTATATATGTATAGAAAAAGATCATTACTTCCATGCTGGACTGGGAGAGATAGAAAAACATAGAATGTTCCAGCTGCCCTTCCTCCCGGGCATGCTGTTGAAGTCAGCAGAAGGGACTCGAGGGTTACAGTGTATTGTAATTTAGGCGATGGGCTGACAACCTGTCACTATAGCAATACATATTACAATCTAAAATTGCCCTCAATTTTTGTCAGACGTGGCGAAAGCGCCTTTTACGAGGCGTTAAACGCTCTGCCTACCCCGTAAGGGATAAAGGCGTGATTTGTGTATGTATGTACAAAGATCAGACTTTCTTAAAAAAAGAAATGTTTACGCAGACGAATTATATCTTTTGCATTATATTTCAAATTTCGTTATTTGTCGCTATTCTGTAGATAATTAACAGAGTTTTTTTTGTTTTTAGAAACTGGTGATCCTCTCCTGTTAAGTGCGGATTCACAGACTCGCCGGCCGACTCGCACTCGCAAAAACGCCAGTAAGAAATACATACATAGAATGTGCCAGCTGCATTTCCTCCTGGGCATGCTGTTAAGGGAAACCAGCTAAGGGAGCCGAGGGTTTCTGTATATTGCAATTTAGGCGATGGGCTGACAACCTGTCACTACAGCAATATACCCACAAATCTAAAATAACCCTCAAAACTTTGTCAGATGTGGCGGATCAACTTTTGTTTAGATCGTTAACGCTGTGCCTACCCCATTAGGGATACACGTCGGACTAGTTTTGAGGGCGTTTTAGACTGAAATAACCCATCGCCTAAATTTGCAAAAGGTACACTGACACCCTCGAATCCCTTAGTTAGCTCTTACCTCCCGGGCATGCTGGGAGGAAATGCATCTGGTACATTCTATGTCTTTTTATCATTCCCAGTCAGTAACAAAAAGACAGACAGAGTTAATTTCGCATTTATATTATGTGCAAATGCTATTATAAATAGGAAAGATTTATATTTTGGTTATATATTTGGTTTAAGTATGTGTGTGACGAATAAACTCAAAAACTTTTGAATCTAATTAAAAAAAAATCCACACCAAAAACTATGTTCCCCTTAGTAACATTCGGCAACTTTTTAACGCGGGAAAATGTCTGATACCCACGGGAAACTAAGCCGAAAGCATTAACCCACGGTTAGTAAAAAAATCATTACTCACTAAAAACCCAATGCATCGAAAATTTGGTCAAACAGACTCAAGTAATAGTTATAAAGATAATTTAGAACCTTATAAATTAGCGATTCTTAGTTCTGTGTAGTAACAGGTAGAAAAATTGCCGTTGGTGGCCATTACTCGCTATTCTTCTACGTGTTACTACAACGAACTATGAATCGCTAATTTATATTTTCGCCAAGTTTTCGCACAAAGCGGTACGCTTCTACATTTTTAATGCGAACGGCCAAAGTGTGGAACTCCCTGCCTGCGGATCTATTTCCGGAACGTTATAACCTGGGCCTTGTCAAGGCGAGAGTGAACAGGCATTTTCTAGGCAATCATGCTCCATCATAGTCTACATCATCACTTACCATCACGTGAGATGGCGGACAAATGATTGCCTATCAAATATAAAAAAAAAAAAAAAAAATAGTTCTAAATTATTTTAACTACTTGACTCTGTTGGACCGATTTTTCGATTCACTGCGTTTTTAGTGAGTTATGTTCTTTTACATACATACATACATACATATAATCACGCCTTTATCCCTCCCTAATGGGGTAGGCAGAGCGTAAGCGACCCAAACAAAGGTCGTTTCGCCACGAGTGACAAAGTTTTGAGGGTTATTCAAGATGGATTTGTACGTATATCGCTGTAGTGACAGGTTGTCAGCCCATCGCATAAATTGCAATATACTGAAACTCTCAGATCCCTTAGCTGGTTCTTACAGCATGCCCGGGAGGAAATGCAGCTGGCACATTCTATGTTTTTCTCTCGCTCCCAGTCCAGCTTGGAAGTAAAAAAGTATGTTCTTTTACTACTACTTACTGATGCCTCCAGTGAGACCAATATCAAACGTTTAACATAATTTACTAGGTGTAAGGGACAGTGTCCCGCAAACTGGTAGGTGTTGCGCAGTCAATGAAACTAAACAACTTTCACCGGGAAATTCTTTCAGGAGATGAATAGAAAAAAATTACCTTCCAATACAAAATTAACAACTCGGTCAAACAATTTGTATAGAAAACCATATTAGATTAGATTTATTTATTTCATATTATCAATTTCATAATTACATTGTTAAAATAATAAAAATGTCCAGGGATAATATGATTGTCAAAATAATAAAGTTAATTAAAAAAGAAAGTAATTAAAACATGTCAAACAAAGTAATAAAATAAACCAAAATGTAGCAATAGCTAATGTCAAAATAATACACAATAATTTACAATGTCAAAACTAATGTAAAATGAAGCAATAGCTGAAAATGTCAATACAATTTAACCAATTAAATAACAATGTCAATGCAAATATAAATATGTCACTACAATACTCATTGTAGTAATTTAAAATCATACAACATAAATTCATTTATGGAATAAAATTCACGATCCAGTAAAAGACTTTTTAACTGGCGGTAGAATGCTTCGTCATTGGATACATTCCTCAGATGTTCAGGGAGTCGCTCGTAATCGGTTGGACCTATTACTCGTGGGTTTTTAGTGGACATATTTTTTTTCTCATCCTGAAAAAAACCTGCTTTCAGTTGTTCAGTTTCGTTGACTGAGCAACCTATAAGTGTGCAGGACTTACACCCTGTTGTATTATAAATCATAATTTTTATATTACAGAGAAGAATCCCAAAATAGACGCAGATACCGAAGGTCTAATGAAACAAAGCGATGTGTTGAGAATGAAATGTTTGAAACATAAGATGACCATACAGGAGAACGAATTCATTAACGCCCAGAAGCGTGCTAGAGAGATACATGAAACAGAGCTTATGGTTATGAAGGAGCGGCTTCGAGAGGCGAAGGCAAAGGCTGAATTAGCAGAACTGTTGTTGCAGCAACAACAGGAGAAAGCAAAGTTTAGCAACCCTACGCCATCCACTGTTAAAGTAAGATTATTTGCAAATGAATAAAATATGTTGTCTATGGAATATGGATATTTTTTAAAGATAATTGTAGCAATTCTTAGTTGCAAAAATCTTAACTAATTTAAGTCTAATTTTCTATCATGACAGAAAATAAATTAGGGCATAAATTTTACTGAAGATTTAGTGACATTGTGGCGAATTTATAAATGCCCAGAAGCGTGCTAGAGAGTTACATGAAACAGAGCTTATGGTTATGAAGGAGAGGCTCCGAGAGGCGAAGGCAAAGGCTGAATTAGCAGAACTGTTGTTGCAGCAACAACAGGAGAAGGCAAAGTTTAGCAACCCTACAAATGAATAAAATATGTTGTCTATGGAATATGAATGGTTTTTTAATGTAGCAATTCTTAGTTGCAAAAATCTCAACTTAACTAATTTAAGTCTATAACTGTTATTTTCTATCATGACAGAAAATAAATTAGGGCATACATTTTACTGAAGATTTAGTGACATTGTGGCGAATTTATAAACGCCCAGAAGCGTGCTAGATAGCTACATGAAACAAAGCTAATGGTTATGAAGGAGAGGCTTCGAGAGGCGAAAGCAAAGGCTGAATTAGCAGAACTGTTGTTGCAGCAACAACAGGAGAAAGCAAAGTTTAGCAACCCTACGCCATCTACTGTTAAAGTAAGATTATTTGCAAATGAATAAAATATGTTGTCTATGGAATATGGATATTTTTTAAAGATAATTGTAGCAATTCTTAGTTGCAAAAATCTTAACTAATTTAAGTCTAATTTTCTATCATGACAGAAAATAAATTAGGGCATACATTTTACTGAAGATTTAGTGACATTGTGGCGAATTTATAAACGCCCAGAAGCGTCCTAGAGAGCTACATGAAACAGAGCTTATGGTTATGAAGGAGCGGCTTCGAGAGGCGAAGGCAAAGGCTGAATTAGCAGAACTGTTGTTGCAGCAACAACAGGAGAAAACAAAGTTTAGCAACCCTACGCCATCTACTGTTAAAGTAAGATTATTTGCAAATGAATAAAATATGTTGTCTATGGAATATGGATATTTTTTAAAGATAATTGTAGCAATTCTTAGTTGCAAAAATCTTAACTAATTTAAGTCTAATTTTCTATCATGACAGAAAATAAATTAGGGCATACATTTTACTGAAGATTTAGTGACATTGTGGCGAATTTATAAACGCCCAGAAGCGTCCTAGAGAGCTACATGAAACAGAGCTTATGGTTATGAAGGAGCGGCTTCGAGAGGCGAAGGCAAAGGCTGAATTAGCAGAACTGTTGTTGCAGCAACAACAGGAGAAAGAAATGTTTAGTAAACCCACGCCATCTACTGGTAAAGTAAGATTATATGCAAATGAATAAAATCCTTTGTCTATGGAACGCGTTTTTTTTTGTTAAAGATACATACATACATATAATCACGCCTTTATCCCTAATGGGGTAGGCAGAGCGTAAACGACATAAATAAAGGTCGTTCCGCCACGTTTGACAAAGTTTTGAGGTTTATGTTAAGATAGATTTGTATAGTGATATTATATATTGTATAGTGATAGATTTATATTGCTGTAGTGAAAAGTTGTCAGCCCATCGCCTAAATTACAATATACTGAAACCCTCGGATCCCCTAGCTGGTTTTTACAGCATGCCCGGGAGGAAATGCAGCCGGCACATTCTATGTTTTTCGCTTGCTCCCAGGCCAGCATGGAAGAAAAGATATTGGTAGCAATTCGTAAGCGTAACTAATTTAAGTCTATACCTGTCATTTTCTATCATGAGAGAACAGAAGAGTACGACATTCATTTTAGTCAAGTTTTAGTGGCGTGGTGCCCTCTATGAATCGCTGGCAATATCTTGCTTGCATTTTGTTATTATGCGCCTTTTGACATTTTGCGTTACTAACTATAACTATCTATAATCTTCTATGCTGGCCTGGGAGCGAGCGAAAAACATCGAATGTGCCAGCTGCATTTCCTCCCGGGCATGCTGTAAAAACCAGCTAAGGGATCCGAGTGCAGAATATTGCAATTTAGGCGATAGGCTGACAACCTGTCACTATAGCATTATACCTATAATATCTTAAATAACCCTCAAAACTTTGTCAGACGTGGCGAAACGACCTTTATTTAGGTCGTTTACGTTCTGCCTACCCCATTAGGGAGAAAGGCGTGATTGTATGTAGTATGTATGTAACTATAACTAAATATGAAACCGACTGGTACATCCTAGTCATGTATCATACTAGTTTAGAAATAATCACTCAAACCATTCTAATATTGAGTAAATACCCCAGTTTGTATGGAAAACACACAGTGTTGAACATACTGAAAATGCTTCCATACAATCTGTTTTCCATACAACGCTTCCGCGCGCAGGTTAGCAGATCCCGCTCCTACGCGCGAAGAATCGTTTACAGTCTGTTCGACACTGCGTGTTTTCCGTACAAACCGGGCGTACGAAGTCGCGGGCACAGCTAGTGTTTTTTTTTTTTTTTTTTTTATTCAAAAATGGGTTTGCTCTTGACTCCAGTCTAGGTCGGAAACGACTGAGACGGAGTCGACGATGGTGCGAGCTCACCCAGAAGATGCCTGTTCACTCTAACTTTGAAATGTTGGGGGTTGAAGGCGTTCGGAAACACAGACGCAGGTAGTGAGTTCCACACTTTTGCCGTGCGCATTACAAAAGAGTTTTGGAAGCGCTTAGTACGTATTGGTGGAATATCAACCAGGTATGGATGGTATCCTGCGGTGCGTCTAGATGTCCGATGGTAGAAGGGAGCTGGCGGGATAAGGTCGTGGAGCTCTTGAGCACACTCACCGAAGTACAGCCTGTAGAAGACCGACAAGCAGGCGACCTTACGGCGATGTTCCAGGCTATAAAACTTGGCTTCTAGCAGTTTTTCGTCACCAATAAGCCTCTTGGCTCTGCGTTCCACCGAATCGAGTGCGGCAAGTTGGTATTTGGCTGAGCCATCCCAGAGGTGACTGCAATACTCCATGCAGGATCGGACTTGTGCTTTGTACAGGGTTAAAAGCTGTCCAGGCGTGAAGTATCGCTTCACTCTATTAAGGATACCCAGTTTCTTGGCTGCTGTTTGTGCTTTGTATTCGATGGAAGCGCCGAAGTTTAGACTAGATGACAAATCCATGCCCAGAAGCTCAAGTTTGCCAGCTATAGGTACAGATGTACTTCGGAAAGTAGGAGTCTGGTTGAAAGGACTCCTTTTGGCGGTAAAAAGACACGCTTGCGTTTTGTTGGCATTAAAAGAGACCAAATTGTCATCACCCCACTGGGAAACATGACTTAGGGTCAGATCTAATTGCTCAGTATAGTATCGTGTATAGTGTATCATATTTTTAGATTTTTCTCATAACGACCTTTCATTTGATACCCCAAAATATATACCGGATGTAAGGGACACCGTCCCGCAAACTGATAAGGGTTGCTCAGTCAACGAAACTGAACAACTTTCACCAGGAAATTCTATCAGGAGATGAAAATAAAAATTGAACTTCCCATACAAAATGACCACCTCGATCAGTCAATTTGTATGGAAAACCATTTATCTCTTTTCACTTCCTGAAAAACAATCCTGTTGATAGTTGTTCAGTTCTGTTGACTGAGCATTCCTTATCAGTTTGTGGGACGATGTCCCTTACACCCCTTATACCGGGTGTAAAAAGAATACTGCCTTCCTTAAAACCACGTAATGTATTAATGATATACAATACAATACACACATCATCATCTCCCTAGCCTTATCCCGTATCTCACGGGGTCGGCTTCCTAATCTAGGGGATTGAACGAGGGTACTGGTTTTTACACAGAGCGACTGCCATCTGACCTCCGCAACCCAGAAGGGAAACCAGACCCAATCCTAGATTAGGTCAGAGTTTTCAAGCCGCCAATGCTTAGCACTGGCCTCTGATATGGCTTAACGACTAATATCTACGGTATTAATCGATATTAACCGGGACCAACGGCTTAACGTGCCTTCCGAAGCACGGAAAAAGCACCGAATAAACGTACATATGAAATTTGAAAACCGAAAAACACGTGATGGGATTCGAACCACGACCTCCCGCTCAGGAGGCAGCGGCCCTATCCACTACACCATCGGGCTCTCTACAATATAATATAATACAATACAATAGACACATTAAATAAAATAAATAAAATTATTTTATTTTTATTACACTCGAAAAAAATTAAGGGAAATTTGCGAAAGGGATAAAAAATAATTAAAAAAAATGTTTTTATTTTTAGCTATTACAGATAAAACTTATCTAAGGGTCGGTGCCTTCTAGTAAGCTTAAGGGCCTGTGTTAGAAGGCACCGCTCTTCCAATTTTAAGTAAAGAATTAATTTTGGATACATATTAAATAACAAATAAAAATAAATATTTAAAAATTAAAACATTTTAGACAAAAAACAGTTAAATTATTTTGAGTATATCAAAAATATTAAAATTAAATTGCAATTTTTATACGACTACTTTTAAAACCAGTTTCCAATTAATAAATACTAAGTAGTGCCAAAATTGTCGCTGATGATTTGCCAAATAAATAAAAAAAAAAAAAAGTGTAAGTGTGTGAGTGGGAGTGTGTGTAAGTGTGTGCATACATACATACATAAATCACGTCTTTATCCCTTACGGGGTAGGCAGAGCGTTTAACGCCTCGTAAAAAGCACTTTCGCCACGTCTGACAAAAATTGAGGGCAATTTTAGATTGTAATATGTGTTGCTATAGTGACAGGTTGTCAGCCCATCGCCTAAATTATAATACACTGTAACCCTTGAGTCCCTTTTGCTGACTTCAACAGCATGCCCGGGAGGAAGGGCAGCTGGAACATTCTATGTTTTTCTATCTCTCCCAGTCCAGCATGGAAGTAAGTAAATGTGTGAGTGGGAGTATATGTGTGCATGGATGGGGGAGACATGTACCGTATAAATGTAATGTATGTGTGGCTTTGCGTGTGAGATACATACATACATACATATAATCACGCCTTTATCCCTAATGGGGTAGGCAGAGCATAAACGACCTAAACAAAGGTCGTTCCGCCACGTCTGACAAAGTTTGAGGGTTATTCAAGATGGATTTGTACGTATATTGCTGTAGTGACAGGTTGTCAGCCCATCGCCTACATTGCAATATACTGAAACCCTCGGATCCCTTAGCTGACTTTTACAACATGCCCGGGAGGAAATGCAGCTGGCACATTCTAAGTTTTTCTCTCGCTCCCAGGCCAGCATTGTTTCATTGTTTGCGTGTGAGATAAACTAAGTTAAAAGACGCTCAAACTCGTCGTATGATTTTGACTCTATCCATTTGGATACTGCGTTCTTGTATTTATGGAGATTCATGGGATAAATTTCAAGTTCTTTATTAAGTTTGTTGTATAGGTGGACTGATCTTTTGCCGTATTGCCTTTCGGCAAAAACGGTTTTGACTCTCGAAGACTTGGTAACATTAATTTCTTCCATGCTGGACTGGGAGAGATAGAAAAACATAGAATGTTCCAGCTGCCCTTCCTCCCGGGCATGCTGTAGAAGACAGCAAAAGGGACTCGAGGGTTACAGTGTATTGTAATTTAGGCGATGGGCTGACAACCTGTCACTACACATTAGCAATACACATTACAATCTAAAATTGCCCTCAATTTTTGTCAGACGCGGCGAAAGCGCCTTTTACGAGGCGTTTAACGCTCTGCCTACCCCGTAAGGGATAAAGGCGTGATTTTATGTGTGTATGTATGTAGACTTGGTAACAATATCTTTTCTTCGTTTCTTAGTAATAGTTGTGGTCATACGGCATGTTTTTATGTTTTTTGAGAACAATGTGGGTGATGTAAAGTTTCCTAACTGACATTAGATTAGTCAGACTGTATAATTCTTCCGTTGGAAATAATCTTTTCTTAAAATACATGACTTTGATCAGACCACGTTGGGCTCTTTCTAGATCTAGAAATTTAGTCTTGGCCGCACCACCCCAGATAGGAATACAGTAAATTAGTATTGACTGAACAAGAGCTATATATATATATGTCTTTTAAAATATCTCTACTTGACCCAGCAGCCTTTCCTGGAACCACATGTCTGAGCGTTTTAAAAATCCAAGTAAGCTTTCTTATTCTTAAGATGACATGTTCAAGATGTGTATACCAGGAAAGTCTCCGGTCCAAATGGACTCCAAGATATTTCGTCTGTGATACCTTTTCAATTTTACATTTTGCGAAAGGGGCATTTTGCGAAGTTACCGTCTCACGTTGCCCCATACCCTCAAATATGGTCATCAGATTTTCTTACACGTTTAATTTTAAAGATTTATTTACCAATGGACATAAACTCGCCATAATCGATATATCCATCGTTGTTGCGGTCTGCTTGCGTTAAAGCTCCGTCGGCCATTTGGGCTAGATTCTCGTCTGTATAGACAATCTTCGCATCTCGTTTTATCCCGTCGGTGCCTGAAAAATAAAGAATGGGTGTTTTTCCTCTACACGGCATGGCGACGGTGCCGTGGCTCTGTTTTTCCACCAGACGGCACGGCAACGTAACGAGTTATCGTTAGTTAGGTAGGACGTTAGTCCACCTAAGTATTTCCAACTTAGTTTTAGAATAAAGGTAAACAAAGTTTCATGCCTTTTAATCGAAGATCTTGTTTCTAAAATAAGTCTGTTAGATATGACAACATTATGAAATAATGATAATTAGTAATTTAACTAGGTAACAGGATTATGAATCAAACATCTTGTTCGCATAAATATATTTATATTATCAATATTTTGGAAAGAAGGCCGTGGGTTAAACCCAAGTGCAACTTTTAGCTTGTTTTATTGTCATGTAGGTATCTAGGTAATCACTACATAGTATAAAACAAAGTCGCTTTCTCTGTCCCTATATCCCTATGTATGCATATCACTACATAGTATAAAACAAAGTCGCTTTCTCTGTCCGTATATCCCTATGTACCTATGAATAAATCTTTAAAAGTACGCAACGGATTTTGATGCGGTTTCTTTAAATGGATAGAGTGATTCAAGAGGAAGGTTTATATGTATAATACATGCATAATATAGTAGAGAAACACTGATGATTTCTAATTTCTAGTACGATATATTTTAATTTATCCAGTAGTGGCTTTAAATTCTGCGTAGTCTATATAACCGTCGTCATTTTTGTCTGCGTCTTTGAAGGCTGCGTCAACAGTGCTGATAAGCTCTTCATCTTTGAAGACCTTGTCTGCGTTTACATCCTGACCGTCGGGATCTGAAAAGTAGGATTCTTCGTGGATAACTAAATTCCGTAACTTTGCAAAATGTCTGTTTCCCAAAACGTGCCTTTGATTTTTTTCTTTTTAGTGGCTGCCCACTATTTGCACTAAATCTATCATAAAAGATATAAGGAATATTATGCGAAGAGACGTTTTTAGAAAGGGACCTTTCGCGAAAGGGACATTCTGCGAAGTAACGATAAATATTATTTGTTTACCAACTAAGTAACTACAACTTTTAGGCGCAATCCTTCACAATTTGCAATGCGATTGATCAAAATTGAGATTGGTTAATATTTCCAATCAAAATTTGATGTCTCGATTAGTCAATATTTAAATTAATAAAAAAAAACTTGTTTAGTTTTATTTAAGTAAGCTTCTAATAAGATCTGCTTTTCATTCTAATTTTAAACAAAATGCAATTTGAAAACAACATTAATTATAATACTATGTTATAGAGCAGGCAAGCTATTAATTTATTCGTAATATAATAATCATCTACAGATAATCTCTGCGCTCACCTTTTATATTTTTTGAGGACTGTAAATAGCAAGAAAATGAATTTCAGAAATTTATCAAAAGATTTTAAATTTATTTTTAAAAAAGGTACCCAAAACCAAATAAAAATAATACGGAATGTAAGGGACAGCGTCCCGCAAACTAATAGGGGTTGTTCTGTTCAGTCAACGAAACTGAACAACTATCAGCAGATCTTTTTTTTTCAGGAGTAGGTAAAAAGAAAATTTGCTTTTCCATACAAATTGTCTCATAAAGGTGCTCATTTTGTATAGGAAGGTAAATTATTTTTTTCGTCTCCTGAAAGAATTTCCTTCCAACCTTGTTCAGTTTCGTTGACTGCAGAACCCCTATAGTTATAAAATTATCGGTATCAAAATATAAATCTTACTTACAAATTCAGCAAAATAACTACCATTTAAAAACAAAAATATATAAACTAAAATAATAAAATATAATATCGAAATCAGTGTGTGTTTGTGCAGGAGAGTGGAATAAAACAAAATTGTGATTTTGTGTGTGTGAACGTGGGCCTCCTTTATGTCATGGAATTAATAAGCTAGAAAGTAATTTTTACAGGTCAATGAATTATGTTATGTAAATTAAATGATTTTGTATTTTTTGTATTTTGATTACGAAAATTTAATGCTTTACTGTGACTTGCGAAGCTCTATTTTTTTCTTTTGTCCTTAATTTGTGTAATTGTATTCAATTATATATTTTACATTTGCAATTTGTACATTTTACGTTTTGTACATTCTGCGATTTATACATATCGAGAGTTTTGTACATTATGTGTCAGAGTGATCACGTTACAAGTCATGGAATTGACATGTTTGGCGTCGAAACGTCGTGTTATGATTAAGAAATCTATCGCCCTATTTCAGGGCAGGCTCGTGACATTGGGGACATACCGGGGGAAAGGGACAGCGTCCCGCAAGTGATAGGGCTTGCTCAGTCAACGAAACTGAACAACTTTCACCAGGTAATTATTTCAGGAGACGAAAAAAAAATCCTTCCCATACAAAAATTACCACCATCAGACAATTTGTAGGTGTGGAAAAGCAAACTTTTTTTTAACTTTATGAACTTTGTTCTGTTTCGTTGGCTTTGAAAAAATTCCTGCTCAAAGTTGTTCTGTTTCGTTGACTGAGCACCCCCTATCAGTTTGCAGGACGCTCTCCCGTATGATTTAATGATGTCAATGAATCTATGCTATCAGCTATGGGATCTGAGGGTTTCAGGATATTGTAATTTAGGCGATGGGCTGACAACCTGTCACTACAGCAACATACGTACAAGTATATCTTAAATGACCTTCGAAACTTTGTCAGACGTGGCGGAACGACCTTTGTTTGAGTCGTTTTGACGCTCTGCCTACCCCATTAGGGATAAAGGCGTGATTATATGTATGTAATGAATCTATTTCTCTCCCCGCGCCGCTTTAGCAGCCGCCTCTGCCCTTTCAGCCGCCTTCTTCCCTTTGTAATTGCTGATACGATATTCCATGTAGTCAACGTAGCCATCTTTGTTCAGATCTGTATGCTTCATAGCGTACTCCAGGATCTGCTCCAACTCTTCGTCGGAATAAGCTTTGTGGTCCTTGTCGATTTGGCCTGAAAAAGAGGTTTTTGTGAACTTGGCGACTTGGCATACGGGGTGTAACGGACAGCGTCCCGCAAATTGATAGGGGTTGTTCACTCAACGAAACTGAACAATTTTTACCAGTTTCAGGAAAAGCAATTTGTATGGGAACGTAATTTTTTTTGATTTCCTGACAGAATTTCATACATACATACATAAATCACGCCTTTATCCCTTACGGGGTAGGCAGAGCGTTTAACGCCTCGTAAAAGGCGCTTTCGCCACGTCTGACAAAAATTGAGGGCAATTGTAGATTGTAATATGTACTGCTTTAGTGACAGGTTGTCAGCCCATCGCCTAAATTACAATACACTGTAACTCTCGAGTCCCTTTTGCTGACTTCTACAGCATGCCCGGGAGGAAGGGCAGCTGGAACATTCTATGTTTTTCTTTCTCTCCCAGTCCAGCATGGAAGAAACAGAATTTCCCGGTGAAAAATGTTCTGTTTCGTTGACCGAGCAACCCCTATCAGTTTGCGGGACACTGACCCTTACACTCGATATAAAATAAATCTTTGCTCATATTTTATTACAATTTTGCAGCTGATTTTGTTTCCAAGTTGGTACACTGTAAAAGCCAGTGTAAAGAACGGACGCGTATTTTTTGGGGCACTCAAATTGTGTACATGTGAAAGTCTTTCAATGTTGGCTACTCCAAAAGGGATGTAGGCTTAATCACTACATAAAACAAAGTCGCTTTCTTTTTCCTTATATCCCTATGTATGCTTAGATCTTTAAAACTACGCAACCGATTTTGATGCGGTTTCTTTTAATGGATAGAGTGATTCAAGAGGAAGGTTTATATGTATAATACATGCAGAATATAGAAGAGAAACACTGATGATTTCCGTGCGAAGCCGGGGCGGGTCGCTAGTTTAGAAATAAAATAAATATCGAATTTAACCTGTTTGCCTACGCTTAAGGAAAATCTTAAAAAAAAAACAAATAAATGTACTCACCCCAGTCTTATAAAGGGATTTTACGTACTTCACTAACACTACACACACATACACTATAAAATAAAATAAAAAAACTATAACAATCACCAAACCAATTGATTCATGTCATGATCTGCCCACAAAAATCCATTTTAATCAAAGACTTCGGGGTGTAAGGGACAGCGCCCCACAAATTGATAGGGGAGGGGTTACATTTAACGACACTAAACAACTTCCACCAGAGAGTGAAAAAAATGGCTTTTTCCATACAAATTGTCTGATCGAGGTGGACATTTTGTATGGAAAAGACAATTTTTATTTTGACTTCCTGAAAGAGTTTTTTTGGTGGAGCAACCCCTATCAGTTTGCGGGACGCTGTCCCTTACACCCGGTATAAACTGAGGTAGACGCGGCTTCCTAAGCAAATCACCACTCAAAAAGCGATATCAAAAATACAACATTCATTTGTACACGCGCTACTAAAAAAAAAAAAAAAAAAAAAAACTTGATTTCAGGGTACAAGCCCCATACATTGCATTACATGACATTCATTCTACAGTTAACATTTTTAACACACTAACAGCTATTGAACACTGCAGAAAGGGAACGGTGCGAATTTCCCCTCGTTTAAGCGCTTCAACTATTGGCGCATGTGCCGCGTGTTCCTCAGTTTATATAGAAGTCTTTGATTTAAATCGCTAAAAATAATTTGGGACATTACAACAAGCACATACAATATACTTACGTACAAAAAAGCTAAAGCAAAACAAACCATTTTTATCTTGCGCAATAAGCTTGTAGCATCTGAACTGAAACAACTAAAATATTTGGTTAAGGTCCAACAGACTCAAGTCGTAGTTATAAAGATAATTTAGAACCTTATAAATTTCCGATTCATAGGTCGTTGTAGTAACAGGAAGAGAAATTTACGTTGGTGGCCGTTATTCGCAGTTTTTCTACCTGTTACTACAACGAACTATGAATAGCTAATTTATAAGGTTCTAAATAGTCATTGTAACTATTACTTGAGTCTGTTGGACCAGTTTTTCGATTCACTGCGTTTTAGTGAGTTATGTTTTTTTTTACTCATGGGCAATATCGCTCGGTATAATCGCTGAAAAAAAAAACACATTTTGCTCGTGTTGGCACTATAGTAGGTATACTTACATAGATCTGTTAAATTACATCTATTGGAAATTAATATTGTTTTATAGCATTTGATCAAATTTGCAAAATAGCAAATCGTTGACAACGCAAATATACAGAAACGAATAATGACATAGTCGCAACAGGTCAAAATAATAATTGGCGTCTTTCAAATTATTTGTTTGTTTTACACTTTGTCCGCTAGATTTGGACGCGCTTTTCCACGTTTTCCCAGTATTACTGTTAATTTTATTCGCCATATCATATGACGGCGGAAAAAAAAGACAGATAACGCATAAAACCACCGTCTATAAATCAAAAACCGGAGAGAATAGATCTCCTGTCCTTTTAAAATGTTTTTATTCTAAAAGTGACAAATTCGTTTTTATTTTAGTTTTAGTCGGCAAATCCAGAATCAAGCTTATTATCTGACTAGCGACTAAAATGACCCTCCACAAAATATATGAATATTTATTCAAGTCTGTTCAGTATGCCTATGCCTACTATTTAAACCAAATCTCTCTAAAAGGGACATTTTGCGGAGAGGGTCATTTTGTGTCTAAAGGAAATTTTGCCGAAAAGACATCCCGCGACGTAAGGATCAATACGTTTTTAATCAAAAAGTAAGGTTACAGTTCCGTCTCCAATCGTAGCGCATCTTTTTCTTCGCTTTTATTTCGTATATCAGTGCCAGCAGCCCCCGACAGCCGGTACTCAAACCAATCTACAGCACCGTCGCCGTTGGAGTCGCAGTACGTCATGATCGTCTCAACCATATCTGATAGATAGTCGTCTGAGAACACGCCGCCCTCTCGATCACCTAGAAAATCCAAGATGGCGAACTGAAAAACCTCTAGTATTTACTAATGGAGTCATCATCATCTCCTTAGCCTTATCCCGTAACTCACGGGGTCGGCTACCTAATCTAGGGGATTGCACGAGGGTACTGGTTTTTACACAGAGCGACTGCCATCTGACCTGTGCAACCCAGAAGGGAATCCAGACCCAATCCTTGATTAGGTCAGAGTTTTCAAGCCGCCAATGCTTAGCACTGGCCTCATGGCTTAATGGAGTTTAAGTTGTTAAATATATGATATAGTAAAATGCAGCTAGTAAAAAACGTTTATTTTCAGATCGTCCATTTCGCAAAATGTCCCTATTTTGATAGATTTAGTCCAAATAGTGGGCCTTAGAAAATTTTCAAAGGGACATTATGAGAAAGGAACATTTTGCGACCAAGGGACCGTAAAAAGAAACGGGTTGGCCAGTTTTTAGACAGCTCAGCTCAACTAATCAAAACACGCACAAAATTTTTGGAGACTCAAGCCTTGCATTTGAAAATAAAAGTAAGTACCAACTAGAAATCTAATAATAATAAAATTAAGCTATAAATTCAATTAGATACTCACTTATAATTTGCTATTTTACTATACAATTTTCCTATTTATTAGGAAAACAAAACTGGAAATCATTACCACAATACCATGCACAAAACATACAGAAAATTAAAGAAATGGAAAGTAATGGTTTTAGTTTGAATTTGGTTTCAAAATCTATACCAGAGCTAGTGACAGAGTTGAAGATAGAAAGAGTCCTGATACCTAAAGGGCACTAATAATAGTCCTCCCACTGATTTTCGGTGACTACGCAGGACTAGTTTTTAGTGCTCACGTGTTTGCACTACACACAGGTGCACTCTCTATTCCTTCAATCTCCTATTCTGATGGAACAGACTGACACACGACCATAGAGAAATCAGGACCGACTACTAACATGCCCATCCGACAGCATGGATCATCTTACTTTTCGGACAATCAGGTGATCAGCCTGCAATGTCCTAACCCTACTAGAAACAACAACACATAGACATTGTCCCCCGCCGGGAATTGATCCCGGTACCTGATAGAAATTGCTACTTTAGCAATACGGCCGCCTATATTGTACTGTCACGTTTGTTCCTTTTTATTTCTGTTGTATATGTTTCTTTGCGCAATAAAGAATTTTGTATTGTATTTTGCGGTAGAAGCATTATGAGTTAGGGTCATTTTGTGACGAGACTGTAACGACTTTATTTATGTTTCTTTGCTCATGGATCTATTTCTTCGATGGATATAGGTATAGTGCCATTTTGGGTCTGGGTCCTGAACTCAAACCAGTCTACGGCGCCATCTTTGTTGACGTCCACGTTGTTCAACAGGTGATCAACGATATGCTCAAGTTCGTTATCAGAGATGATGGGAGCCTCTCTTCTACCTGTAAAAAGATACGTACATATAATCACGCCTTTATCCCTAATTGGGTAGGCAAAGCGTAAACGACCTAAACAAAGATCGTTCCGCCACGTCCGACAATTTTTTGAGGGTTATTTAAGATAGATTTGTAGGTATATTGCTGTAGTAACAGGTTGTCAGCCCATCGCCTAAACTGCAATATACTGAAACTCACAGAACCCTTAGCTGTTTTTTACAGTTCGAGGAAATTCAGCTGGCACATTCTATGTTTTTCTCTCGCTCCCAGTCCAGCGTGGAAGCACTTGATAAAAGCATTGAATTTGAGTAGGTATAAAATGGACAATGTGCAAAACTTACCTGTTAAAAATGTAGAATCCACCAAATCTTTGCCAAATAAAAAAAATAATATTAAAGCTCTGAATGCCACATAAAGGTGACGATACTAGCCAAGTGGCGCCCTCATTAGTAACAAAATCGTAATTCACTAAAAAACAGGGAATCGAAAAACAGGTAACAAATTATGTTAATTACTATAACTTGATTCTGTTGGATTTTTAGATTCAATGCGTTTGTAGCGAATTATGTTTTTTTACTATTGCGGGCTTTGTTAGTATCGATAATAAAATAAATAAATCATTATATCTATTATTATTATTAACCAAGGTGTTAGTATGACAATAAATTCACTTTCTAAAATGTTAGGATTTGAAATAGAAAACCACAAAACAAGCACACCACTCCACGATTTAATAATAGAAAAAAAAAACAAAAGTAAGTACCTAAAATATGATAAAGCAAAAAAAAAATCGGATATGACATTCTCTCCCTCTTTATAATAGTATTCTTTTTAAAAAACTGGGCATTTCTATAGGTATATTATTATATGTTTCCATAAAAAAAAAAAATTACAAAGTCTATCGGAATCACTCATTCCATAGCTCCATCGTCATCGGTATCCAAAAGCATCATCTCCCGTCGCCTTATCACGTATCATAATGGGCTACCTAATTTAGGATAATGAACGAAGGTACTGGTTTTTACACAGAGCAACTGCCATCTAACCTCCGCAACCCAGAAGGGAAACCAGACTCAATCCTAGATTAGGCTTTTGCCAAGTTAGTGACCAACCCAGCTGTCAGTTTATGCTTAGCAATGGCCTCTGACATGGCTTAACGACAAATGTCTACGATATTAACCGGGACCAACGGCTTAACGTGCCTTACAAAGCACGGAAATGCTCCAGTTGTTGTACCACTTACGGTCACCCATCCATGGCCTGGCTACTGCTATTGGTTGCTTAACATTCGTTACCGGAAGGAATAAGCAAGCACTAACCATTTGACCGACAAGCGCCAAAAACAATCAACGTAAAAACTAAAAAACTTCCTAAAAAAATCTAAGAAGCTGTGACTGATGCAATTCCTATAGATTAAAAAAAAAATAGGTTAGATTATTGGCAAAATGACAATCTCTCGAAATGCCAAGCAATCGCATGACTTCTACGCATGTCATGGATTTTAGTGTTCCGTGAATTTATTTCAATTTTTTTTACGATGAAACTGTTCTATAGGTTTCCTGGTAGAAATTGCTGCTTTAGCAATAAGGCCGCCTATATTGTACTGTTTTGTTCCTTACTTTTCTGCTGTATGTATTTGTGTTTTTTGTGCAATAAAGTATCTTGTATTGTATTATATGTGGTCTCGAAAATAATTGAAGATATATTGAAAACTTACCTTTTAATATTTTGTTACAAAATCAAATGTATGTACATAAACAAATACGAAGGGGATGTAAAATTTTTGTGTGGAACCTGGCATACTATGAACTTTTAATATTTAAAAAAAAAAAAAATGCGGCGCACGAACAAACCTAAACCATTCGATTCTACACACAAATCGAATTTAAAAATACTTTTGGAGATTTTTGGCTCAAGGTGACAATACTAGCCAAGTGGTATATAGCCCCCATTAGTAAAAAAAAACATAATTTATTAAAAACGTAATGAATCGAAAAACCGGTCCAACAGACTCAAGTAATAGTAATTAAGATAATTTAGAACCTTTTAATTAGCGATTCATAGTTCGTTGTAGTAGCGGGAAGAGTTCGTTGTAGTAACAGGAAGAAAAACTGCCGTTGGTGGTTGCTATGCGCAATTTTTTTTCCTGTTACTACAACGAACTATGAAACGCTAATTTATAAGGTTCTAAATTATCATAATTACTATTACTTGACTCTGTTAGACCGGTATTTCGATTCACTGCGTTTTTATTGAATTATGTTTTTTTTATAATGGGGGCGCCACTTGGCTAGTATCGTCAGCTTAAGCATCACAATACCGAGATATTTTAAATGTTTAAATAAAAGTGAAAATATCAAATACATATGGATTAGAGTGTACTTAAAAGCGGAAACAAATCCATTGATGGATTAGAGTGTACTTAAAAGCGTAATCTAATCCATTAATGGATTTGGCCAGTGGATTAGAGTGGAACAGGGGAATTACTCCATGATCTCAGTAATGTGACGCATTAGACAAAAATCACCAAGGCCCCTTTGTACTGTAGTAACATTTCTGATACGGACTCAAACTAGCTGTCAATCTCAAGTGATGTTTAACAATACGGGCCTAGGTCTCAACGTGCGCCGAACGATTTAAAAAAAATAAAAGCTATTCACACAATGCCAAAAATAGAAGGCAGGGCTACACAAAAATAGTCTTTCAAATACAGAACTGAATTAATACGTACATACATACATATAAACACACCTTTATCTCTAATGGGGTAGGCAGAGCGTAAACGACCTAAACAAAGGTCGTTCCACGTCTGACAATGTCTTGAGGGTTATTTAGATAGATTTGTAGGTAAATTGCTGTAGTTACAGGTTGTCAGCCCATCGCCTTTATATATACAGAAATCCTGGGATCCCTTAGCTGGTTTTATAGCATGCCCGGGAAGAAATGCAGCCGGCACATTCTATGTTATTCCCTCGCTCTCAGTCCAGCATGGAAGTATCAATGAAGAATATCATTATAAACATTCAAACAACATTTCAGTAGAAATTCATTTAATACACGTTCACAGTCAATCCTACCTTGTATTGTAACATTAACAAACTTGTCAGATCTTACACAACCATACAAAAAAAACAAAATCATATCTTACTCTCAGACGTAGAAAGCCTACTTCGCGGAATGTCAAAAATAAATATTTTGCTAAAGGTGGCATTTTGCGATACTGACTTTTTGCGGAATAGACATTCTGCGCCTGAGTGATATTTATTTGATCTTATGAAATGCCCCATCAGTTCAAAATATACAAATATCCTTAAAATGCTTGGCACTATTATTTTATATGTCAAAAAATAGTGGTAAGTTTTTAACCTTTTAATAAATTGTTACAAAAGCGTTGTCGATCTTATAATTATACATACATTACAGTCACGTCTTTATCCCTAATGGGGTAGGCACCTAAACAATGGTTTTTGCGCCACGATTGACAGTTCTGAGGGTTATTTAAGATAGATTTGTATGTATATTGCTGTAGTGACAGGTTGTCAGCTCATCGCCTATTCCCTTAACTGTTTTTTTTTTACAGAATACCTGGGAGGAAATGCAGCTGGCACATTCTATGTTTTTCTCTCGATCCCAGTCCAACATGGAAGAATTAATCATTGTGCAAAATAACAGCACCATCTATCTATTACTGATGTATAAAACCCACTATTTTATGCGTCCTATTCATACAAGATGTTATAAAAAACACGTACAATTACTGCCTGCCACGTAAGGTATACAGGCGTGACTATGTATGTAGATACAACGTAAAAATATTGCAAGACTTTTTAATAACATCCTGTATACTAATTACTGACTATAAAAATAACTAAAATAAATCTTGCGGTAAAGTGTGACCATAATATTTATGACTGATAAAACAAAAGTAAAGATTTAATTTAATTAAATATAAGAAAAAACAAACAATTATTTACAGACCAATTGATATTCGAGATAAAACTTAAGAAAAAAGATTCAATAAAAATAAAAATATACACCTTGGAAGCACGTTTGAGCACTAACTTAATACATCAGAACATTTAATCTCCTAAGATACAGAAAAGACTTATCGTATATAAAAATATTTCCTAAACTTTTAGAGGAAAATGGTTGTTTCAGGAATTAAGATTAGTATTAAGTACCGAAAACAGCCGTTTCACATTTCTGAACGCGTTGGATGATTGGATAGTTTGAATCTTCGCGAAAATCCTAGGGATTTTGCGAAATTACGGATAATTAGCCAATGGTGAAATCTTACTGTCAAAAGTCAGGACGTTTACGAAAAAACTTGTCGTTCTAGTAACATTTGGTATTCTCATGATATCCTTAACTCTGATTGGCAAAATTTTTACTTACTGATTTAATCTTATTCTGATTGGTTTAAAACCATTCGTTAATGCTTGACATTTAAAAAGTCAACCAATCACAGG
Source organism: Scrobipalpa costella (assembly GCA_949820665.1). Classification (NCBI taxonomy): domain Eukaryota; kingdom Metazoa; phylum Arthropoda; class Insecta; order Lepidoptera; family Gelechiidae; genus Scrobipalpa; species Scrobipalpa costella. Next base: position 7,065,650 of record OX463322.1, on the reverse strand, counting down.
AGATCTTGTGTTGGGTGCGCTAACCAAAATCAGTGTTCTTATTTCAGTTAAGGATATCAAATGTTACTAGGACGATGAATTTTTTCGCAAGAAACCTGACTTTTTACATCAAGATTTGACAATGGTGTCACCATTGTCTAAATATCCGTGTTTTCGCAATATCCCTAGGATTTTCGCTAAGATTCGAATTATTAAATCATCCTACGACATGAATAAATTGACCAGGGTATTAAACTATTTCAGAAAAAAAAAATATGAGTAGATACAGAAAAGAGAAGTCATATTCATATCTCACACAAATAGAAAAATAGGATATACAACAAAGTCTTTTTAGTCAAATCTCAAAAATAAAAGAGAGTGGAAGGAATGCGACAGTCATTAATAAGAACCACCCAGACCTACCGATCCTACATCCTAAACCAGAAGGTGTAGATATCCCAAACAAGGCGAGTCTGCGAAAGAAAAGTGCAGACTGTTGCCCAAAACGAAATAATTATTCAAATAGGGTAACGCGAATTTCTTTGAAATATTTTATAACTGCCACTTTTGCAAATTGTCAGCGTGATGTATCACAGAAAACATTTAGGGACAAAATCTCACACTCAGCAGAAACTACCTCAAATGGTGACATTTTGTCCGTTTTAGGATGTTAGGATCGAAAGGTCTGGATGGTTCATTAGTGAATTTTATCAACTTTAAAAGCTATTTTAGCATTGATAGAATTCACCACGAAACAGTTTTCAAATGCATTTTAGATATTTGGATGGTTTGTATAGCGCAATTTGTGTTTTGTTGCAACATATTTGGTCAAATTCTAGAGTTTGCTCGGTCAACGACACTCAACAACTTACACCAAGATATTCTTGCATAATCCGGCCCGCGGAAGGTTTTTATATAAGCGTTCAAAGCCAGTAAAAACCTCTTGTCGTCATAAAAATGCGATAGTACCATCATAGGACGACAGAACAGGCAAAATGCCTTACAGGTACTGCCTTGCCCTGCGATGAGGAGTTTCAGTACTTTGTCAATTTAGGCTCGTATTTAAAGTGATCTCAATATTAAGAGCGATATTAAGTATGTATTTGACAGGCCATTTTATACTGAAATGACCTTTCTAATACGAACTCAAACTCGCTCTCACTCTCAAGTGCAGTTTATAAATACGGGCGATACGTTCCTCATCACTATAAGTGCCACGCTTCGCGCGGGACCTCCATCATTTCTTTACAGGAAGGAATTCAATGGATAATTTACAGTTTCATAAATTAGCGATTCATAGTTCGTTGTAGTAACAGGTAGAAAAATTTTGATACGGCCATCAATGGATTTTTTTCTACCTGTTACTACAACGAACTATGAATCGTTAATTTATAAGTTATCTTTATAACTGTTACTTGAGTCTGTTGACCGGATTTCGCTTGTGTTTTTAGTGAGTTATGAGTTTTTTTTACCTCAGCACGGCACCTTAAGGTAATCGCTTCAAAACCATCCAAACACCCTTCAGAACCCCAAAAACCTATTGTCCCTGTTCCCTTTCCTGGCTCTTCTGCTGCGCCCTTATAAACTCCGGGTAATCTATATACCCGTCCCTATTGTGGTCGTCCATATTCAAAATGGGGTCAATAAGGTTAACCAGTTCTTCGTCTGTGAATATCTTATCTCCGACTGGCGGAGCGCCGGGTTGCTGTGGTTGTTGCTTGTGGCCTTGCTCTAAACCCAAGACAGAGACAAACGGGTGAGGTGATGTTCGCATATAATGTAGAGTGTAAGGTAATTATGCTTACAAGTTTTAACTAAAAGTCGGGGAGTAAAAAATGTACCGCGTTCCTTTGAATTACGTAATGTATTAATGATACATACAATCACGCCTTTATCGATAATGGGGTAGGCAGAGCGTAAACAAGCTAAACAAAGGTCGTTTCACCACGTTTGACAAAGTTTTGAGGGTTATTTAAGATAGATTTATAGGTATAGGCTGACAGGTTGTCAGCCTATCGCCTAAATTGAAATATATAGAAACTCTCGGATCCCTTAGCTGTTTTTACAGCATGTCCGGGAGGAAATGCAGCTGGCACATTCTACGTTTTTCTCCAGCATGGAAGCAATAATATAATATTTTAAGTAATTTTATTACTTCCATGCTGGTCTGGGAGCGAGAGAAAAACATAGAATGTGCCAGCTGCATTTCCTCCCGCGCATGCTGTAAAATCCAGCTAAGGGATCCGAGGCTTTCAGTATATTCTAATTTAGGCGATGGGTTGACAACCTGTCACTACAGCAATATACCTATAAATCTATCTTAAATAACCCTCAAAACTTTGTCAAGCGTGGCGGGACGACCTTTGTTTGGGTCGTTTGCGCTCTGCCTACCCCATTAGGGATAAAGGCGTGATTGTATGTATGTAATTTTATTAAATGCGTGTTTGTTTGTATATCACTAATACATTACATGGTGAAAAGGAACGCAGTGTTTTTTTATTTGTATTTGGTTCGGTAAACTAAAAACTTAGTGATTTTTAATTATTATTTTTTTACGAGTACTTTGCTTGTAGGCACTATAGGCAAATGGAAGTTGCAAAAATAAACTAAAAAGACTGGAATTAGAAAATGTGCTACGATCGTAAAGCAGGATTGATACTTAGTCTTAATTTGTCATTTCGCTATACGTACATTTTAAAACTTTCACATTCTGCAAGTACATTTTGAGATTTAAAACATTTTGCAACTAAAGTATTGTTTTGCTTAGGATGGTTCATACTTTTCCATCATTGGTTCTTATACCGAGTGTAAGGGACAGCGTCCCGCAAACTGATAAGGATTGCTCAGTCAACGAAACTGAACAACATTCACCAAGATTTTTTTTAATTTGAAAAAATAATAATATTGACCCGTACAAAATGACCATCTCGATCAGACAGTTTTTTTTTTCTTTCCTGACAGAGTTTCCTGGTGAAAGTTGTTCAGTTTCGTTGCCTGAGCAACCCCTAACAGTTTGCGGGACGTTGTCCCTATAGGTCTCAAATTGGTTCCTTTTTTAAGTATCTTGCAACTTCCATTGCCCCTTTTGTTACACTCTTTCAAAAAGCACGGCGAAAAATACACAAAACATAAAAACCAACAAATACAACATAAAAACAAAAAGACACATTTTCAACAAAAAAATGACTTGATGTAAAATTAAAATAAACAAAAACAAACATCAACCCTAAACATTTATAAAAAAAATATGTAATTAAGAAAAATAATAACGTACCTATGGACCGAAAAAAATAAAAATATGTACGTTAAATAAAAATATGTACGTTGAATAAACATATGTACGTTGAATAAAAATATGTACGTTTCAATTAAATACGTAAAAAAATCTTGACGTAACTGTCGTATTTTCCAAATTGTCGTTGGTACTCGGGGAAATTTTTGGTACCAAAATTGCAATATGAAAGTCAAATATATACCTACGGGCTGATTTTTACAGTATGCCCGGGAAGAAATGCAGCTGGCACAAGTTTTTCTCTCGCTCCCTGTCCAGCATGCCTCCGTGGTCCTGGGTTCGATTCCCAGGGGGGAAACACAAAGTTGATATTTGAGAATTGATCACTTTGTGAATTTTTCCCCAGTTTGGTTAGGACATTGCAGACTGAATCACCTGATTGTCCGAAATGAAAAAGATTTTCGTGCTTCGGAGGGCACGTTAAGTCGGTCCCGGTCGCTGTCTTTGATAGTGGTCGTTACTCAAACCATGTCAGAGGCCTGATAGTTGTGTTACTAGGCGGTTTAAAAATCTCTGACACCAGGGTTCATCGGGTCGATAGACTCGATACCCACTCGACAGAAGAAGAAGAAGAATTCCATACATACATACATATAATCACGCCTTTATCCCTAATGGGGTAGGCAGAGCGTAAACGACCCAAACAATGTTCGACCCGCCACGCCTGATCTGACAAAGTTTTGAGGGTTATTCAAGATAGAATTCTAGGTATATTGCTGTAGTGACAGGTTATCAGCCCATCGCCTAAATTACAATACACTGAAACCCTCGGATCCCTTAGCTGGATTTTATTTACAGCATGCCCGGGAGGAAATGCAGCTAGCACATTCTAGGTTTTTCTCTCGCTCCCAGTCCAGCATGGAAGTAATTCGTTAATAATTGTCGTTGGTACCCGGGGAAATTTTTGATACCTTCTTCTTCTTCTGTCGAGTGGGTATCGAGTCTATGGACTCGGTGAACCCTGGCGTCAGAGTTTTTAAACCGCCTAGTAGCACAACTATCAGGCCTGACATGGTTTTGTGTAACGACCACTATCAAAGACAGCGACCGGGACCGACGGCTTAACGTGCCCTCCGAAGCACGAAATCTTTTTCTTTTCGGACAATCAGGTGATTCAGCCTGCAATGTCCTAACCAAACTGGGGAAAAATTCAAAAGTGATAAATTCTCTAATATCAACTTTGTGTTTTTCCCCCTGGGAATCGAACCCAGGACCTCCGGATCGGGAGTCCATGGCACTAGCCACTAGACCAAGAAGAAGAAGTCCAGGCTGGAATATATTTAAAACACTTACCATCCATCTCCATCTCCCTAGCCTTGTCCCGTATCTCACGGGGTCGGCTTCCTAATCTAGGGGATTAAACGAGGGTACTGGTTTTTACACAGAGCGACTGCCATCTGACCTCCGCAACCCAGAAGGGAAACCAGACCCAATCCTAGATTAGGTCAGAGTTTTCAAGCCGCCAATGCTTAGCACTGGCCTCTGTAAGGGCTTAACGACTAATATCTACGGTATTAAACGATATTAACTGCCTCCGTGGTCTAGTAGCTAGTGCCATGGGCTCCCGATCTGGAGGTCTTGGGTTCGATTCCCAGGGGGGAAAACACAAAGTTGATATTTGAGAATTTATCACTTTGTGAATTTTTCCCCAGTTTGGGTAGGACATTGCGGGCTGAATCACCTGATTGTCCGAAAAGAAAAAGATTTCGTGCTTCGGAGGGCACGTTAAGCCGTCGGTCCCGGTCGCTGTCTTTGATAGTGATCGTTACACAAAACCATGTCAGAGGCCTGATAGTTGTGCTACTAGGCGGTTTAAAAACTATGACACCAGGGTTCATCGGGTCCATAGACTCGATACCCACTCGACAGAAGAAGAAGAACCGGGACCAACGGCTTAACGTGCCTTCCGAAGCACGGAAATAGCACCGAATAAACGTACATATGAAATTCGAAAACCGAAAAACACATTGGTACGTGGTGGGGTTCGAACCACGACCTCCCGCTCAGGAGGCAGCGGCCCTATCCACTACACCATCGGGCTCTCTAATTAGAACACTCACCATGCCAGTGTATTAGTGACTTGATCAGCTCGCAACCGTCAAGTTTGTTGTTGTGATCAGCGTCGTGCATCTTGAAATAGTGGAATTGCAGCTCAGACTGGGACATCTTCGAGGTGTCCAGGGGAACTTCCATGTGCTCCTGAATGTGTCTGGAAGGGCAATTCATGTTTAGAGAGATAGAGATATACATACATACATACATATAATCACGCCTTTATCCCTAATGGGGTAGGCAGAGCGCAAACGACCCAAACAAAGGTCCGCTACGTCTGACAAAGATTTGAAGGTTATTTAAAATGGATTTGTACGTATATTGCTGTAGTGACAGGTTGTCAGCCCATCGCCTAAATTACAATATACTGAAACCCTCTGATCCCTTGGCTGGTTTTTACAGCATGCTCGGGAGGAAATGCAGCTGGCACATTCTATGTTTTTCTCTCACTCCCAGTCCAGCATGGAATTAATAGAGAGATAGAGATAAATTTACTAATAATTGTAAATTACAAGTCAAGAAATTATAAGCACTTAAGTATATCACATTACATACATACATAAATCACGCCTTTCTCCCTTACGGGGTAGGCAGAGCATTTAACGCCTCGTAAAAAGCGCTTCCGCCACGTCTGACAAAAATTTAGGGCAATTTTAGATTGTAACGTGTATTGCTATAGTGACAGGTGTATTGCTAAATCACATTAATATAATCATTTAAATGGTTCTTCCATGCTGGACTGGGAGAGATAGAAAAACATAGAATGTTCCAGCTGCCCTTCCTCCCGGTCTTGCTGTTGAAGTCAGCAAAAGGGACTCGAGGGTTACAGTGTATTGTAATTTAGGCGATGGGCTGACAACCTGTCACTAAAGCAATACATATTACAATCTAAAATTGCTCTCAATTGTTGTCAGACGTGGCGAAAGCGCTTTTTACGAGGCGTTAAACGCTCTGCCTACCCCGTAAGGGATAAAGGCGTGATTTATGTATGTATGTATGTATTTAAATGGTATTGCTTTTATTATCATTAAAATTAATAAAATCATACATACATACATACGTTTAATATAGATTTGTAGGTATATTGCTGTAGTGACAGGTTGTCAGCCAAATTGCAATATACAGAAACCCTCGGATCCCTTAGCTGGTTTTGTTTTTTTTTTTTGGTTTTTCCATGCTGGACTGGGAGCAAGAGAAAACCATAGAACGTGCCAGATGCATTTCCTCCCGGGCATGCTGTAAAAATCAGCTAAGGGATCTGAGGGTTTCAGAATATTGCAATTTACCTAATAACAGTAAGTGACAAACTTTGTCAGACGTTTGTTTAGGTCGGAAAAAAATCGTGGTGTATGTATGTTATTCGAAATTCTTTTGATGTTTTTTTGTTGCTATTGAGTGTATCTTTGTAACGGCGTGGATTTGTCTGTAATGTTACAATGTATAAATAAGCAAATAAATGTATTAAAACATGAAATATCTTCCCCTCCCTTATCTAGTTTAAATCAGCTCACTGCTGGGAAATGGCCTCTGTCTATCTCCTTCCATACATACATATAATCAAGCCTTTATCCCTAATGGGGTAGACAGAGCATAAACAACCTAAACAAATGTCGTTTCGCCACATCTGACAAAGTTTTGAGGGTTATTTAAGGTAGATTTGTAGGTGTATTGCTGTAGTGACAGGTTGTCAGCCCATCGCCTAAATTGCAATATAATGTAACCCTCGGTTCCCTTAGCTGGTTTTTACAGCATACCCGGTTGGAAATGCAGCTAGCACATTCCATGTTTTTCTCTCGTTCCCAGTCCAGCTTGGAAGAATTGATTTTATGTATGTATTTAAATACCTATTATGTTTCTTCCATGCTGGCTTGGGAGGTTTCAGTATATTGCAATTTAGGCGATGGGTTGACAACCTGTCTCTACAGCAATATACCTACAAATCTATCTTAAACAACCCTCAAAACTTTGTCATGCGTGGCGGAACGACCTTTGTTTAGGTCGTTTACGCTCTGCCTAGCCTAATAGGGATAAAGGCGTGATTATATGTATGTATGTATATTTTTTTAACTAATGGAGGCGCCACTTGGCTAGTATCGCCACCTTAACAAAATTGCCTCCGTGGTCTAGTGGTCAGAGCCATATGCTTACGATCCGGAGGTCCTAGGTTCGATTCCCAGGGGGGGAACACAAAGTTGATATTTGTCAATTAATCACTTTGTGAGGTTTTCCACAGTTCGGTTAGGACATTGAGGGCTGAATCACCTAATTGTCCGAAAAGAAATTCCGTGCTTCAGAGGGCACATTAAGCCGTCGGTCCCAGTCGCTGTCATTGATAACTGTTTTCGTTACTCAAACCAAGTCAGAGGCCTAATACTAGGCGGTTTGAAATCTCTGACACCAGGGTTCATCGGGTCGTTCGACTCGAGAATCCATTCGCTAAGGAGAAGAAGAACAAAACAAACAGCTAAACATTCGGATTTATAATATTAGTAGGATTAAGTTACTCACTCTCTTTCGTGTTCCATGTTACTAGGGTTCAGGAGTTGTGGGTCTGAAATTAAAAAGAAGGAGGTAGGTAGAAAATCAAAGCATTAAAAAAACGAATATCTATTTAAACATAGTTTATACCGAGCGGCGGTGGTTCCCGCATTCAAACTATTTAAACTTAAGGGGATCTCAGGTGCACGCCAGCGCCCTCATCAATTAAAGAATCATTACTCACTGAAAACTCAATTAATTGAAAATCCGGTATATCAGATAGACGTATAGGTACTGACATTTATTTTTAGCTGTATAAATTAATGATTCAGTGTACACTGCAATTATAGATAGCAAAAATGCTAAAAGTGGCCGTTTTTCGCAATTTTTCTATCTGTTACTATAACAAACTATAAGTGGCAACTTTATGAGGTTCTAAATGACCTTCATTGCTTTAACCTCAATCTGATCTACCGGATTGACTGTGCTTTCAGTGAATTATGATTTTTTGACTGATGAGGGCGCCACTTAGTCCAGGGAAGCCCCTTAAGTACATACATACATACATAAATCACGCCTTTATCCCTTACGGGGTAGGCAGAGCGTTTAATGCCTCGTAAAAGGCGCTTTCGCCACGTCTGACAAAAGTTGAGGGCAATTTTAGATTGTAATATGTATTGCTATAATGACAGGTTGTCAGCCCATCGCCTAAATTCCAATACACTGTAACCCTCGAGTCCCTTTTGCTGACTTTAACAGCATGCCCGGGAGGAACGGCAGCTGGAACATTCTATGCTTTTCTATCTCTCCCAGTCCAGCATGGAAGTAAACTTAAGTGCGACATTTTAAATAAAGATTTGAATAACGGGCACTCACTTTTCGTCGCCGTCGCTGCCCCCTCCACCCGAGCGCTGCGAGCTTAACCCACCGAGCGAGGCGGAAACCCGGCGGATACACTCCGACAAACTCAACCTGATGAAGGGACTCCGAATGTCCCGAAACATGTCGTGAAGTACGCGACTTATTTTCCAAAGTGAGTGCCCGTTATTAAAATGTTTATACCCTCATTCGCAAAAATATGTAATTAATTTCTCATGCAAACAAATATTTTAACAAACCAAAGGTGAAAAAAAACTACACACACACATACAATCACGCCTCCATCCCCAATGGATGAGACAGAGCGTAAACGACCTAAACAAAGATTGTTCCGCCACGTCTGACAAAGTTTTGAGGGTTATTTAAGATAGATTTATAAGTATATTGCTGTAGTGACAGGTTGTCAGCCCATCGCCTAAATTACAATATACTGAAACCCTCGGATCCCTTAGCTGGTTTTTACAGCATGCCCGGGAGTAAATGCAGATGGCACATTCTATGTTTTTCTCTCGCTTCCAGGCCAGCATGGAAGTATAGTGAAAAAACTACAGTGCATAAATTACCGACTGCCTCCGTGGTCTAGTGGCTAGTGCCATGGACTACTGATCCGGAGGTCCTGGGTTCGATTCCCAGGGGGGAAACACAAATTTGATATTTGAGAATTTATCACTTTGTGATTTTTTCCCCAGTTTGGTTTGGGACATTGCAGGCTGAATCACCTGATTGTCCGAAAAAGAAAAAGATTTCGTGCTTCGAACGGCACGTTAAGCCGTCGGTCTCAGTCGCTGTCTTTGATAGCGATCGTTACTCAAACCATGTCAGAGGCCTGATAGTTGCACTACTAGGCGGTTTAAAATCTCTGACACCAGGGTTCATCGGGTCGATAGACTCGATACCCACTCGACAGAAGAAGACCGACTGATTTTTACTATTGTAAGAATAATGTTGTGTTAATGTACTCAGAGCAAGCAATACATATTACAATCTAAAATTACCCTCAATTTTTGTCAGACGTTGCGAAAGCGCCTTTCACGAGGCGTTTAACGCTCTGCCTACCCCGTAAGGGATAAAGGCGTGATTTATGTATGTATGTACTCAGAATATTCAACATACTCATGGCCATTGCAAATTGTACAAAAACATATGCGATTAGTTTTGTGTTATTACTACATTTATAAATCAACCGGCGCGCAGTCGCTCTGTGTAAAAACCAGTACCCTCGTTCAATCCCCTAGATGAGGAAGCCGACCCCGTGAGATACGGGATAAGGCTAGGGAGATGATGAAATCAACCGGCGCGAAGATTACTACTACTTACTAGAATACTCATACTCTTTATTTCATACATACATACATACATACATACATAAAATCACGCCTTTATCCCTTACGGGGTAGGCAGAGCGTTAAACGCCTCGTAAAAGGCGCTTTCGCCGCGTCTGACAATAATTGAGAGTAATTTTAGATTGTAATGTGTATTGCCATAGTGACAGGTTGTCAGCCCATCGCCTAAATTACAATACACTGTAACCCTCGAGTCCCTTTTGCTGTCTTGTACAGCATGCCCGGGAGGAAGGGCAGCTGGAACATTCTATGTTTTTCTATCTCTCCCAGTCCAGCATGGAAGTATTATTCATTTCATAATAACAAGTATTACATGTCAATAGAAACAATAATTTAACATGTCATATTATAAGTATCTTAGCGACCCGCGGCTTCGCACGGAAATCATCAGTTTTTCTCTACTATATTATGCATGTATTATACATATAAACCTTCCTCTTGAATCACTCTATTTCTTCCATGCTGGACTGGGAGAGATAGAAAAACATAGAATCTTCCAGCTGCCCTTCCTCCCGGGCATGCTGTTAAAGTCAGCAAAAGGGACTCGAGGGTTACATTGTATTGTAATTTAGGCGATGGGCTGACAACCTGTCACTAAAGCAATACATATTACAATCTAAAATAGTCCCCTTAATTTTTGTCAGACGTTGCGAAAGCGCCTTTTACGAGGCGTTAAACGCTCTACCTACCCCGTAAGGGATAAAGGCGTGATTTATGTATGTATGAATCACTCTATCCATTTAAAGAAACCGCATCAAAATCCGTTGCGTAGTTTTAAAGAAGTCTGGTTTTCATTCTGGGTTGCGGAGGTCAGATGGCAGTCGCTCTGTGTAAAACCGGTACCCTCATTCAATCCCCCTAGATTAGGTAGCCGACCCAGTGTGATACGGGATAAGGCTAAGGAGATGATGATGATGACTACTGAATATTCGCAATATTGAAAAGTATCAACTATGAGGTTATAAGTGAAATCAGAATCTACATAAGCAATGTATTTCACACCAAAACAATACGAATAGAGTGCTATATTAAGTTCAGTAAAAAATTGCCGCTAAATTAAATAGGTCAGTCGCAAAACGTAGCTTTCGTAAAATGTACCATTCGCAAAATGTAAGATAAGATAAGAATATACTTTATTGCACAGAAAAGATACAAGAGAAAATAAAACTACTTCCATGCTGGACTGGGAGCGAGAGAAAAACATAGAATGTGCCAGCTGCGTTTCCTCCCGGGCATGCTGTAAAAACCAGCTAAGGGATCCGAGGGTTTCTGTATATTGTAATTTAGTCGACAGGCTGACAACCTGTCACTACAGCAATATACCTACAAATCTATCTTAAACAAGCCTCAAAACGTTGTCAGACGTGGCGGAATTACCTTTGTTTAGGTTGTGTACACTCTGCCTACCCCATTAGGGATAAAGGCGTGATTATATATATGTATGTATGTATGAAAATAAAATAAAATGAAACAAATAGTAGTACAAATAGGCGGCCTTATTGCTAAGCAGCAATTTCTTCTAGGCAACCTTATTGTACAGGAAAATAAAAGTTGAACTAGATGGCAGTAATGGACGTCATACGCCAAACGTACATTTGGCAAAATGTGCTTTTTCTTATTTTTAAGGTTCCGTCAGGTACCCAAAGGGTGAAAAACGGGACCCTATTACTGAGACTTCGCTTTCCGTCCGTCTGTCCGTCACCAGGCTGTATCTCATGAACCGTGACAGCTAGTTGAATTTTTCGCAGAGTAAGCATTCCTTTTACGGCTATAACAACAAATACTAAAAACAAAATAAAATTAATATTTAAGGGGATCCCCGGTGCACGCCAGCGCCTTCATCAGTCAAAAAATCATTGCTCACCGAAAACGCAATTAATCGAAAATCCGGTAGATCAGATTAAAGTATGGGTACTGAAGTTTTTTTTAAGCATTATAAATTAATAATTCAGTGTTCACTTCAGTTACAGATAGTAAAAGTGCTAAAAGTGGCCGTTTTTCGCAAATTTCCTATCTGTAACTGCAACGATCTATAAGTTGCAACTTTATGAAGTCACAAATGACCTTTATTGCTTTAACCTCAATCTGATCTACCGGATTTTCGATTGATTTTGTTTTCAGTTAATTATGATTTTTTGACTGATGAGGGCGCCACTTAGCCCAGGGAAGCCCCTTAAGGAGGGCATACAATAAACGTAATTTTGTCTTTGTGACCGCATGCTGTATCTCAAGAACCGTGACAGCTAGACACTTGAAATTTTTCAACGATGATGCGTTTTTGATGCCGCTTTAGGAGCATTTCCTTGAGAGGCCAGTTAGCCAAGTGATGACGGATGGGAAATGGGTAGTGACCAGGGGACCGGAGTCCGACTGGATTAGTTTGGAAGTTGTATATATGCAGATCGCCGAGCAAACTTCGATACCGCGTTTCAGGACTGTTGTATCTTGATGTGGCGCCATCTATGTGCGCTGCACCGCTACACCGCTTTAATTACAAATAGACTAAAAAAAAATATTGTTTGCCGATGTTTTGCTTTATATTAATAACGGTAGGTAATTGGTATTAAATTGTTAAAATGTACATACATATAGCCACGCCTTTATCCCTGATCGGGTAGGCAGAGCGTAAACTACCTAAACAAAGATCGTTCCGCCACGTCTGACAAAGTTTTGAGGGTTATTTAAGAACGATTTTTAGGTATATTGCTGTAGTGACAGGTTGTCAGCCCATCGACCAAATTACAATATACTCAAACCCTCGGATCCGTTAGCTGGTTTTTACAGCATGGCTCGGAGGAAATGCAGCTAGCACATTCTATGTTTTTCTCTCAATCCCAGGCCAGCATGGAAGAAATTGTTAAAATGTAGTGTCTAAATATGCCGGGCATGCTGTAGAAGACAGCAAAAGGGACTCGAGGGTTACAGTGTATTGTAATTTAGGCGATGGGCTGACAACCTGTCACTATGGCAATACACATTACAATCTAAAATTACCCTCAATTATTGTCAGACGCGGCGAAAGCGCCTTTTACGAGGCGTTTAACGCTCTGCCTACCCCGTAAGGGATAAAGGCGTGATTTTATGTATGTATGTATGTCTAAATATCTAGCGACCCGCCCCGGCTTCGCACGGAAATCATCAGTGTTTCTCTACTATATTATGCATGTATTATACATATAAACCTTCCTCTTGAATCACTCTATCCGTTAACAGAAACCGCATCAAAATCCGTTGCGTAGTTTTAAAGATCTAAGCATACATAGGGATATAGGGACAGAGAAAGCGACTTTATTTTATACTATGTAGTTAGTGATGGTACGAAACCCTTCCTGCGCAAGTCCGACTCGCAATTGACCGGTTTTTTTAATAAATTGTACGTTTGGTTGAGTTTCTTCCATGCTCGACTGGGAGAGATAGAAAAACATAGAATGTTCCAGCTCCCGGGCATGCTGTTGAAGTCAGCAAAAGGGACTCGAGGGTTACAGTGTATTGTAATTTAGGCGATGGGTTGACAACCTGTCACTAAAGCAATACATATTACAATCTAAAATTGATCTCAATTTTTGTCAGACGTGGCGAAAGCGCCTTTTACGAGTCGTTAAACGCTCTGCCTACCCCGTAAGGGATAAAGGCGTGATTTATGTATGTATGTATGTTTGGTTGAGTACGAAAGGTTTGCACTATACATACATTTTGCAAATGGTACGTTTTACGACGGAAATGATTAAAACACTAGAAGTATTACAAGTGCAAACACAAACAGTTAACAACTAAACTACAAAATTGCATATTTTTAATAGGTATAACATGCGTCAAGTCAGCGTTATATTTACCCATGTGTTCGTGACCTTTGAACAAGTAAAAAATACATGATTTATTTCGATCATCATCTCCCTAGCCTTATCCCGTATCTTACGGGGTCGACTACCTAATCCAGGGGGTTGAACGAGGGTGCTGGTTTTTACACAGAGCGACTGCCATCTGACCTCCGCAACCCAGAAGGGACCAATCCGCAACCAGACCCAATCCTAGATTAGGTCAGAGTTTTCAAGCCGCCAATGCTTAGCATTGGCCTCTGACATGGCTTAACGACTAATATCTATGGTATGAAACGATATTAACCGGGACCAACGGCTTAACGTGCCTTCCAAAGCACGGAAAAACCGCCGAATAAACGTACATATGAAATTCGAAAATCACATTGGTACGTGGTGGGATTCGAACCACGACCTCCCGCTCAGGAGGCAGCGGCCCTATCCACTACACCATCGGGCTCTCACATGATTTATTTCGATCATTATAGTTATATTATACGGGAGGTCGTGGTTCGAATCCCACCACGTACCAATGTGTTTTTCGGTTTTCGAATTTCATATGTACGTTTATTCGGCGCTTTTTCCGTGCTTTAGATGGCACGTTAAGCCGTTGGTCCCGGTTAATATCGTTAAATACCGTAGATATTAGTCGTTAAACCATATCAGAGGCCAGTGCTAAGCATTGGCGGCTTGAAAACTCTGACCTAATCTAGGATTGGGTCTGGTTTCCCTTCTGGGTTGCGGAGGTCAGACGGCAGTCGCTCTGTGTAAAAACTAGTACCCTCGTTCAATCCCCTGGATTAGGTAGCCGACCCCGTGAGATACGGGATAAGGCTAGGGAGATGATGGAGATGATGAGTTATATGTAATGTATTTCGTTTGATCTAGAATGGCTGACAGAGGCAGCAAACAGAGACGCCCGGAGCGATAAAGGGGAGGCCTTTGCCCAGCAGTGGGACAATGTCGAATGGTAACTTTCTAAAATGTCCCGTTCGCAAAATTTCCCTTTGAAAATTTGTCTCTTCAGTAGCTACCCACTATTTGAACTAAATCTATCAAAAAAGGGTAATTCTGCAAAAGGGATCTTATGCGAAAGAGCCGTTTTCCGAAGGTACATTATGGTTATGCGAAAGGGACTTTTTCCCTCGACCTTCGCTTAAAAATCAGGGTTAATGTAGCAAACTCTATCCGGTCACCTCTAAGTACCGGGCGTAAGGGACAGCGTACCAAAACTGATTTGGGTTGTTCAGTCAACGAAACTGAACAACTAACACCAGGAAATTCTTACAGGATATAAAATAAAACTTTGCCTTTCCCTGACAAAATGACGACACCGATCAGACAATTTGAATGGGAAAGCCAAAGAAAGTTTTATTTCATTTTCTGAAAGAATTACCTGCTAATAGTTGTTCAGTTTTCCTTGACTGAGCACCGTCTTCCAGTTTTCAGTATGCTGTCCCTTACCTGGTAATCCTGGTATGTTTCATATGAAAGAAACATTACAGCTTAGTGAAGTCTTGGTAAATGTACAATTAATTCATTCATAAATCGATTATTACTTGTTTTGTTTTCCAAATACTCTAAAATAAAAGGAAGTATCAAAATTTCCACTGGCTATACATACCTTTAAATTTTTTCCATGTGATGGTATTTTAAAACTCGTTTGGTATAGGAAATGGTGTCCTATTTATTTATAGATATAACTTTCCAAATATTAGAAAAAATAATAAAAAAGTAAGTTTTTGCCTTAGGCACATGTACCGGCACTTGTTGTACCGGCACTTGTAGTACCAGAACTTGTTTTACCGTCACTTGTTGTACCGGCACATGTTGTACCAGCACTTGTTGTTGCGGCTGCTGCTATTGTTGCTATAATATACTCAAGTCATTGCCTCACCTCCGTGCCCATGTCCGTGGTTAGCCTGGCCTTGTGGCGGCATTTGTTGTTGCACCTGCACTTGTTGTACCGGTACTTGTTGCACCGGCACTTGTTGCTGGTACTGTTGTGGCGGTGGCTGCTGGTATTGTTGTTGTTGTTGATGTTGATACTGCTGTTGTTGGGGCGGTGGCTGCTATAGAATTTAAGATGTTAATTAGATTGTTGGATTAACTGGAGATGATGAAATTACTCCCGAAGCTGAACTACTTTCATGAAGAAACTTAGATTGAAATCTGAAATGGCCCACCATTCCAAATAGTGCCACCTGCTCAACCATTTGACCTATGTTCCTTGTAAAAGTTGTTCAGTTTTATGGGTGAGTTGTTTAGGTAAGCAATTTTGTCACATTCTCAAAATATCATTTTCGTATTTGTTTATTTTTTAATGCGATTTTCTCGCATGCATTTACAAAACAACAAAATGTTATTTTGCCAAAATGACTTCTATTATTATTTTGTCAAATGACATAGACATAGACATATAATCACGCCTTCATCCCTAATGGGGTAGGCAGAGCGTAAAGACCTAAACAAAGGTCATTTCGCCACGTCTGACAAAGTTTAGAGGGTTAACTAAGATTGATTTGTAATCTCCTAAATTGCAATATACAGAAACCCTCGGGTCCCTTAAATCAAAGTCCTTTGTCAAATGAGTAGGTACATTTATGATATTTTCTTAAATAAGTACAAGGGTCATTCACAAAGTGAGCATTTAGGTATCTTAATTTTTTCTAAAAGTATATTTCTTTCTTCTTGACGTTGCTGTTGAAAATTTTATTCAATAAAAGGGTTATTATTTCCTTTTATAGGATAAAAGGCCTGATAGTTGTGCTACTAGGCAGTTTAAAAACTATAACACCAGGGTTCATCGGGTTGATAGACTCAATACCCACTCGACAAAACAAGAATTTCCTTTTCTATCTCACTATATTTTTATGGCAAAATGCCTATTTCTCAAAAAATCTTTTATTTCCAAAATAAAGCAGGTAATGGATTAGTAAAAAACATACCTGTTGATGTTGAGGAGGAGGTGGAGGCTGATAATTCTGAAAATAATCAAAAAAATATAGTTTCCTACCAGTCAAATTTATTCATTTATTTAATTCATGGAAAAATCTCACAGCATAAACAGAGTTCATTAAAAGAAACTTTAAGTTAAGTAAATCTTGATAAATGGCTTTTGTGTAATCACAATTCAAGCAAATACAAGCTGGGGAGGATATACAAAAACAGAGAACACGTGTGTTCGGAGAAATCTATCAGATTCAGTTTTTATTTTTTTATTAGCAACTTTTTATGAAATGTCGAAAACAGTTTTGAATCAAAAGGTTTATAGTATTTACTAAATACCTATTATATGCAACTCAAATCAATAACATCTATATTTAACTCGATTATTAAATCAAAACGAGCGTTTCTTTTTAAATGAGTAATGAGATTCACTATATTTTAGCCATCAGTTTTAAGTATAAGTGTTTTGATTTTTTTTAAGCTTTCCATCAATACACCTATTATACATAGGTTATAGCTAAGTATATGGTCAGAGTATTACCGTACCTGATATTGCTGTGGAGGTACTCCAGGGGCCACTTTCTGCTGGTATTGCTGAGCATAGACACATTGCAATATTGCGCCCAAAAATAATAGCCTCAACATGTTTGACTCCTGAAAACAATAGCCTAAATTCGCCATCACTAGGTCACCACAACACTACCAACCATGAAAACGTAATAACAAAGTTATATTATGTTAAAAAGCATGACCAAAACCTGTTAGGTACTTGAAAACTTAGCACCACGTATGAAGAACTTATTACTCAAAGATGTAGGGATTATTATTAAATTTACCTGTAACATCTTACGTGGCGATATGGCTTATCAAATTGCTGAGCAGATAAAATTAAATAGGCCACAATATTCTGATTTAGCAAACGTTTTCAAAAGCTGCAAAATTTGATGGAATTAATACACGTCAGACGTTTTGACATTTGGTGCGCTTTTTTTGCATGATTTGTGCACTTAGTACTTTGTTTGAATTAAATGAACGAATGGTTTCACCTATTTTTACTACACCACCACTATCACCTAACATGACGAGGCAAAAATTGCAAATGCTAGTATCCAAGCCTAAAAAAAGACAAGATTTTGACAGTTGTTATTTGCAGCTAACTTCACGTTTGTTTGGGTGTTAGAGGATAAAATTCCTGTTTTCCTATAATTTGCAATGATTTCGTCGTGTTTCGATAGTTTTTATAAGATTTCTATCAAGAATAATAACTCTTCAATTGAAATCCAGTGAAAGGAACATGATTACGAACAGACAGTGACCAATAAACCCATGAATATGCTATGACGTACTATGCATTTTATTATATCTTGTAATATTGCTTTGTTATCTATCATCAATCTTTATTTCTTGTCAAATACCTGTGTCTTCAACAGTCTTCAATGAAAATGTACTGATCCGCTATGAGGATACGCCTTCCTGATTATTAGATAAACAAAAATATAAATTTTGGTAAGTTAAACATTTTACATGCATTCATAAATTTAAATCAATTAGTGGAAACTTAAATTGATAAGTTTTTAATGATTTTCGTTCTAAAATTTTCAGAAACTGTTCAAACATGACTGATATACAACAGAATGAGACTGCCTCCCAAGAACTATCCAATTTACCTGGAAAAGAGACTACAGACAAAAGAATACCAACAAAAGCCCTAAAAATTGTCTTCAAATCTGTGCCATGTAAAAATTTACACAAGCTTCGAGCTGTATGTAAGCAATGGAAGAAAGTTGCTGATGAGATTCTAGCGAAAGATGATCGTTGGAGAAAATACTGCAAAAAAGATTTCAAAGATATATACAAGCTTGCGCATAAGAATTCGCCAGACCTCTCTTGGTGTAACTTATACAAGTCAATGCACCTTTGGTCAAAGATGGATGAAGCCAAAGTTACCTACAGATTATTTTCTACCTTTGAAGACGAAGACATGATAGAATCATTCCAAATCTTCGACAACAAAATTGGTATCTATGTGAATGATTGTGTTAATTATTACGACTTGAAAACATCAAAGAAATTCGTCAATAGAGATTACGGTGATATATTTTCCAAGTATCAAGAGAACGATAGAGTTGTAGCGGTAATAAACATCTACACATCTAGACTGCTAGTGTGTCCGAAAACTGGTGAATTTGATACAGCAATAAACTTCCAAGAATCCTTTCTGGATGTAGATCAGAACGTAAAGGATTTTGTGTTGGTGGATTTAAGTATTTACTACGTAAAAGAAAATGGCGATATCTATGTTTGTAAAATTACTGATGAATTACAAGATGGCGAAAAGACATTTATAAAACAATTTGAGGGGAATGTTTTAGGTATGAGCTACACAAATCATCTGAATATTCTAACGGACCAGTATGAAATCTACTCACTAAGTAACAATGATTTTAAACTTCAGTATAGTTACAGAACCAGTGCCAGTTTATTCAATAAGCTGTGTAAATATCACTTTCTTAATTTAAAATGGAAGGATGTGTACCGTTTCATTGCATCAAAACACATAGAAGATTCCCTCGTTGATGTAATGTGGAATATATCTGCAATGAAAGCTTACGGTAGGCTACTTTTTGTTGGCACAGAGTTTGGCACCATAGCAATTTATAAAATGCCACCGAACAATGAACTGAATCTCTCCTCTACTAGACCTATCAAAGAATTTGATCTCGACGAGTTTGTACAAGGCGAACAGATTAAAAATCCTATATCTATGAACCGCTACGCACCTCCGGACTTTATCCAGAAGATAATAGTTCATATTGACATTGTAGAAGTGTTTGACGGTCATGATGTGTATGTGGCTACCGTGAATAATGTTATAGTGATGGAATTTAGACACGGTTCCAATAAAAGAACATCTTTAGAAGCAGGTCTCGATAATAAAGATGGTAAAGAATTAAAGACCTAATATTTTTGAAGTGATAAAATAATTTTTAACTTAAAATAACCGAAAGGTTTAGGTACGTGCAATAAGGCCGCCTATATACAATTTAATTACTTTATCTACCCTTATACTTAGATCTACTTGACTTTTGTACATAGTATTTTATGAAAAAGGTTGTAATTAAATGAAGCATAATTTAATTATTTTAAAGAAATTAATGAAATGTTGAAATTATTATTTTTTATGTTGATTTTGACCCATTTTGTTACCTGTTCAATATTTTTATAATGACAATTTAGACAAATTATTTTGTTTATTTATGTTATAATAATTTTGTTTTGTCCATTCTAATAGTTAATAATTATAGTAGTTTAACCTAATTAGTGTCGGGAAAAGATGGCTGGATTTAACTGTCCAAGGCCCTAGATCACGCGGCAGACCAAAGAAGCGCTGACTTGACTTCGTATGCACTGATATGGAAGAGAACAATCTCACACCAGCGGAAGCCGAAGACCGGACAAAGTGAAGTAGAAAAAGCTGGAATGCGGACCCCATCATCAATCCGGGAAAGCACTATGCAAAAGAAACTAATTAGTGTAGTTATAATCTTAGTAGACTTCAGACTATAAAACAGTGTAGTTGTAAAAGTTTATGTTGGTATTTCTAATTATAAGTGTTTAGTAACTAAGAGAACATTCAATTTAGTGAATCGTTTTAAATAATGGTGTTTCTCAGACACTTAGGTAATAAGAACTTCATGTTACTATTATGGGAATGTGTATTAATATTAATATTTATTAATGAGTAGTGAACCTTCCCTGTTGGACTGGGAGCGAGAGAAAAACATAGAATGTGCCAGCTGCATTTCTACACGGGCATGCTGTAAAATCCAACTAAAGGATCCGAGGGTTTCTTATATTGCAATTTAGGTGATGGGCTGACAACCTGTCACTATAGCAATACACTTTTCAATCTAAAATTGCCCTCAATTTTTGTCAGACGTGGCGAAAGCGCCTTTTACGAGGCGTTTATCGCTCTGCCTACCCCGTAAGGGATAAAGGCGTGATTTTATGTATGTATGTGTAGTGGATCAGACGATGTACCAACTGTTGTTATTTATTTTTCAAAAATGTTAAATATTGATTCCAATATTTGCAGTTGTACAGATCACGACTTAACTAATATAAGTCTATAAAGCTCGTTTATTTAACGTTGAGTTATCGATACCAACTTGTTTTGCAGCACATAAACTGCTTTACCATACAACTTAAAAGAAAGTAAACCGCAAAACATATGTTTGTTACAAGGTAATAGTCTGCGGTTTCGAAATATGAACCTTTGCTAAGTTACAAAGAAATTGCTGTTTACCGGCTGCAAAACTCGTTGCTATCTATAATGCAACATTAAAAAAACGACCTATACCTGTCACTTTCTGTCATGAAAGAACAGAACGGGACGCCAATATTTTTTGTCATGATTTAGTTAAGTTGTGAGCTCTATGAATCGATAGAATTGAATTTTAATTTTACTCCAAATGTATATTAAATGCAAAATGGCCCTGGTTTTAATTCTCGTAATATTAAATTGTGGGACATTCTTTAATTTTTATTTATGTATCGTGCCGAAAGAAAAAAAATGATTTCATTATAATAAAATAAGAATGACCAATGTTCTTGGAAGTAACTTGGTATTAGTATTAACCAGTGTGAGATTAATAACTTGGTCACAGCCACAGTATGAAATAAATAAACTTAGTTAAAATATCATTGTATTTTTGTCTTTCCTTATTCTGTCAGATCCATGCACACTAATTAATAATCATCATCTCCCTAGCCTTATCCCGTATCTCACGGGGTCGGCTACCTAATCTAGGGGATTGAACGAGGGTACTGGTTTTTACACAGAGCGACTGCCATCTGACCTTCGCAACCCAGAAGTAAAACCAGACCCAATCCTAGATTAGGCCAGAGTTTTCAAGCCGCCAATGCTTAGCACTGGTCTCTGATATGGCTTAACGACTAAAATCTACGGTATTAAACGATATTAACCGGTACCAACGTTATAACGTGCCTTCCGAAGCACGGAAAGCGGCGAATAAACGTACATATGAAATTCGAAAACCGAAAAACACATTTGGACGTGGTGGCATTCGAACCACAACCTCCCGCTCCGGAGGCAGCGGCCCTATCCACTACACCATCGGGCTCTTACACACACACTAATAATAATAAAAAGAAAAAATTACATTTCACTTATGTTCAGTGAAAGTGCTCTTTTGTGCAGGCTATATAGGCTGCACAAAATTGAATTTTGTGCACAAGCGCGAAAACATATTTACATAAATAAATTCATCTCTTATAAGGCAAGGAAAATTTGCCGTTTCTGTTTTTTTATGGCATACATAGATATTACAATTTAAATTCAAGTACGATAGTTTATTAATTATTATTACGAAATTAATTTAATAGTAGACTGTATAGGCCCCGCCCAAACCCAATATTTTCACCTAAATGGCGGGAATTCATTGTTTAATTTATTTAAAAATATTTACGTAGAATTTCATCAATTTTACTCGCAATCGAAGTAAAAAGCAGAGTTGAGTTTATAACTCGTGTACAAAACCATTTTACTCCTCAACTAATATCAGCCCTCGCCCTAAATATATCGGACAGAAATGACTCGTTTTGTGCACTTGTCATAAAATCTACTATTATATGAAATGAAAAACATTTTTACTTATTAAACTTTTATTTATCAAGTTTTTCAATTATAACAGTTTTACAATTTATAAGTAATTATTATAACCATAATGTAAGATATACTAACAAAGCTATATTTACTGTACAACTCAAAGACTTAACAGACAAAATTATATGAGACTTTAATTCTTAACTTACAATGGGTTCGATTCTACATTTTCCAGCTAAAACTAAAATTAAAATCTATTTGTCACTTTCAGACTAAAAGCGTTGGAAAAGGACAGGAGATCTATTCTCTCTGGTTTTTGATTTATAGTCTGTGATTTTATTTTTATCCGCCGTCATATGATATGGCGGACATAATTGACAGAAATACTGGGGAAACCTGCAAAACCGCGTCAAAATCTAGCGGACAAAGTGTAAAACCATAGAGTATAAATCGCCTGTACTTATTCTTTTTATTATTTTGAAAGTAACAGATAGATTTTAATTTTAGTTTTGGCCGGTGGTATCTAGAATACAAGCCTTTAATATATGTATGAGAAAACAAAAAACAATCAGTAGGTAGCGAAAAATTTGTAAAAATAATTATAATAATTCTGGGATATTTCTTCCCGAAAATTAAAAGAAAAAATATTTCTCATTCAACATGGTAATTTTGGTAACTTAAATTGGAATGGAATAATTTACATGTATGACTATGCTTATTATCTAAATAAACATTTATTTTTGTACAGTAACATTTCTTCCATGCTGGACTGGGAGAGATAGAAAAACATAGAATGTTCCAACTGCCCTTCCTCCCGGGCATGATGTAGAAGACAGCAAAAGGGACTCGAGGGTTACAGTGTATTGTAATTTAGGCGATGGGCTGACAACCTGTCACTATAGCAATACACATTACAATCTAAAATTGCCCTCAATTTTTGTCAGACGTGGCGAAAGCGCCTTTTACGAGGAGTTTGACGCTCTACCTACCCCGTAAAGGATAAAGGCGTGATTTTATGTATGTATGTAACATTTTAAAGTACATACTTAGAAATGACTAACTTCTTTAAGACCATCTTGGAAGGAAAGATAGAGGGAGAGAGAGGACGAGGAAGACAGAGACGAACTTACATGGACCAAATAAAAGAAAAAGCAGAGGTCGTGTCGTACCAGGATGTCAGGAAACTGCCTCCGTGGTCTAGTGGCTAGTGCCATGGACTCCTGATCCGGAGTTCCTGGGTTCGATTCCCAGGGGGGAATTACAAAGTTGATATTTGAGAATTTATCACTTTGTGAATTTTTCCTCAGTTTGGTTAGGACATTGCAGGCTGAATCACCTGATTGTCCGAAAAATAAAAATATTTCGTGCTTCGGAGGGCACGTTAAGCCGTCGGTCTCGGTCGCTGTCCTTGATAGTGGTCGTTACTCAAACCATGTCAGAGGCCTGATAGTTGTGCTACTAGGCGGTTTAAAAACTCTGACACCAGGGTTCATCGGGTCCATAGACTCGATACCCACTCGACAGAAGAAGTCAGGAAACTTAGACAAAATCGATCCGAATGGCGATTACTTCACAGACAAGCTCTGCTCTTAAATTTAAAAAAGAAGACGTAGAAATACCTAAGATTTTTACATACATACATACAATCACGCTTTTATCCCTAATGGGGTAGGCAGAGCGTAAACGACCTATACAAAGGTCGTTTCGCCACGTCTGACAAGGTTTTGAGGGTTATTTATGATAGATTTGTAGTCATATTGCCAGTGACAGGTTGTCAGCCTATCGCCTAAATTGCAATATGCTGAAACCCTCTGATCCCTCAGCTGGTTTTTACAGCATGCCCGGGAGGAAATGCAGCTGGCACATTCTATGTTTTTCTCTCGCTCCCAGGCCAGCATGGAAGTAAGATACCTAAGATTTTTGGCATAGTTAATAAAATTTTAAAAATCAAAATGAAATGCTATGCCTTATGCGGTCACTTCTGCATCTGATGAGTCTAAATGAAGACGGTACAGAAGTCAACGAAGAACCGACGCGTTTCGTGCCAATAAGGCATTTCACGCTCAACAAAATTAAAAATTGACGCGGCCACTGATAAAACTTAAGCCAATGTACCAATAGACATCACTACATAGTATAAAACAAAGTCGCTTTCTCTGTCCCTATATCCCTATGTATGATTAGATCACTACATGGTATAAAACAAAGTCGCTTTCTCTGTCCCTATATCCCTATGTATGATTAGATCACTACATAGTATAAAACAAAGTCGCTCTCTGTCCCTATATCCCTATGTATGATTAGATCACTACATAGTATAAAACAAAGTCGCTTTCTCTGTCCCTATATCCCTGTGTGCTTAGATCACTACATAGTATAAAACAAAGTCACTTTCTCTGTCCCTATATCCCTGTGTGCTTAGATCACTACATAGTATAAAACAAAGTCACTTTCTTTGTCCCTATATCCCTATGTATGCTTAGATCTTTAAAACTACGCAACGGATTTTGATGCGGTTTCTTTTAATGGATAGAGTGATTCAAGAGGAAGATTTATATGTTTATATATCAAATATTATGCATACATAGGGGTATAGGGACAGAGAAAGCGACTTTGTTTTATACTATGTAGTGATTATGATATTATGTGTTATAAAATGGCGAAATAATTGCGATTACCGCTAAACGTGAAATATTTTATGAAAATTATTGTATTTAGATAATTAATTTAAATATGGTGTCGCCACATTCGCGAAACAGTTCACCCCTTAAAGTAAAAACTGAACAAATTTCTCATTGACAGTTCGAAATATGAAAAAGAAAAAACATATTAGTCATTATTTATGCATTAATCCGAGTCTCCAGCGCTTAAACAAAACACGAAACATACCCCCGCGGGACAGAGAGGGGAAGTGTGTCTCATAAATTTCTCCTTCCCCTCTCTACCCCGCAGGCACAGAATATATAATAGTACTACATACAGAATGGACATTCACTTCCCTTCCCCAGTCCGACATACGTCACACTCCGCGCCGGATTGTGGGCCACATTGAGCGTACGCTTAGCGGGTATGGCGCGCGCATGTTTCCCAGTGTAACGGAAAAAATAAACTTTTGTGTTCCAAAGATGGTTAGGTACTGTTCCATGTACGGATGTCTTTCTACCACAAGATATGACTCCAATAGGAACTTTTTTAGATTCCACAGTGATGAGAGACGGTAAATAAATTCATACAAAATATGAAACCTTATCTATTCTTACTATTCAGATACAGTGAACTACTTTAAAACGTTGGTTTAATCAAGAACCAGATTAATCAAGTGATGATTATGACTTCCATGCTGGACTGGGAGGGAGAGAAAAACATAGAATGTGCCAGCTGCATTTCCTCCCAGGCATGCTGTAAAAACCAGCTAAGGGATCCGAGGGTTTCTGTTTATTGCAATTTAGGCGACAGGCTGACAACCTGTCACTAAAGCAACATACCTACAAATCTATCTTAAACAACCCTCAAAACTTTGTCAGACGTGGCGGAACGACCTTTGTTTAGGTCGTGTACGCTCTGCCTACCCCATTAGGGATAAAGGCGTGATTATATGTATGTATGTATGTATGATTATGACTGGTATAACAAAATTTGTCAACCCTTATAACACGCACACAAACGCATGCCAAGTGCAACAGGCCGTCTGTCGATGTGTGACCAAAATTAAATTGTAGTTAGGAGTGTCCGGCCTGTGCCGCAGGTATGTTTCGTGTAATCTTTGAGAGCAAAATACCTTCTTTTTAACACTTCTTTGCGAAAGTAACTAGTCACTGTTGCTCCGGGGCGCGATATGTCCTAACGCCCTCCATCCGTACCTTCCGACGTTCGGAGGGCGTCAACCCCTTGGCCTTCAGAAGGACGTGGCTGCCCTTCTTGGTAGGATCCGGCTTGTAGGAAGTCACGTTTTCCTGCAAACATACATTCAAAATTTCAATGGTAGCAATTATCAAGCACTACATAGTATAAAACAAAGTCGCTTTCTCTGTCCCTATATCCCTATGTATGCATAAATCTTTAAAACTACGCAACGGATTTTGATGCGGTTTAATTTCTATACGAAAAAGTTATATTTTTTTCTTTTTTTTCCATGCTGGCCTGGGAGTGAGAAAAAAACATAGAATGTGCCAGCTGCATTGGTATGCTGTAAAAACCAGCTAAGGGATCCGAGGGTTTGAGTATATTGCAATTTAGGCGATGGGTATATTGTTGTAGTGACAACCTGTCACTACAACAATATACCTACAAATATATCACTACATAGTATAAAACAATGTCGATTCTCTGTCCCTATATCCCTATGTATGAATAAAACTTTAAAACTACAACAGATTTTGATGTGGTTTCTTTTAATGGATAGAGTGATTCAAGAGGAAGGTTTATATGTATAATACATGCATAATATAGTAGTGAAACACTGATAATTTCCGTGCGAAGCCGGGGCGGGTCGCTAGTAACTAATATAAGTCAATACCTGTCATTCTTTATTTGTCGGAAATAATTTTAAAATGGACCGTCCATACAAAGTGCATCAGATGATGGCGCATTTAGTATGGGAAGTGAAATTCCTTTTTCGTATTTCGACCTATATTCCTCAGGGAAAGTTGTTCAGTTTCATGGGTAGATTCACACATTTCACGATGCATATACCCTTTATGTTACATGGGAGAGCCCGATGGTGTAGTGGATAGGGCCGCTGCCTCCTGAGCCGGGAGGTCGTGGTTCGAATCCCACCATGTACCAATGTGTTTTTCGGTTTTCGAATTTCATATGTACCAGGCCACTCAGAAAGTATTGCGATAAATAGTTTTTATATATGGCAGACTGGCCGGTTAGAATCTTTTTTGAAAATATGATTACTTGTAAGTAAAAATATGTGTGTTCCATTTTCAAAATTTCCCTCCACATTTTTTGCGAGCCAATTTAATCATCGTGTCTTACTGAAAAATGGATCTGCGCCGGGAACATTTTAGAGCTATGATTTTTTACGATTTCAAGTGTTGCCTGAAACCGGATGAATCGTTCGATAGACTTCAAATGGCATTTATGGATGAAAGCCCCTCCAAGGCAACCGTGTATCGTTAGTATAACGAATTTAGGCGCGGCCGACCAACCTTGGGGGATGAAGAAAGAAGCGGTCGCCCTTTGACGGCTATTACGGAAGAAAACGTGCTAGCAGTGAAAAATTTAATCCAAGATAATAGGCGAATTACATATCAGGAGATTCAGCACATATTAAAGATTGGATCGGGAAGCGTTCACGAGATTCTACAAGGGCATCTTCGCGTGAGGAGGATAGTATCGCGCTGGGTGCCGCACTACCTCACCGACGCTCAGAAGCAGGCCCGGGTGGAATGGTGCCGTGATATACTGAACAAATTTGAAGCAGGCTCGTCTCGGCGTGTTTACGACATCGTAACAGGTGATGAGTGGATGGATGGATTCTGGATTTATCAATACGATCCAGAAACCAAGCGCCAGTTTGTCAACTGGCGAAAACACCCAAACTGTCGTTTGGGTGTTTCAAAATGAACCAACGCCTACCAAAGTGAAGCGATCTCGAAGCGGGGGGAAGATTTTGATCGCCAGCTTTTTTAATTTGACTGGCCACTTGGCCTCAATTGCTTTACGAGATCAAAGAAGCATTAACGCCGAATGGTATACTACCAAATTTTTACCAGAAGTTTTTTCTGTTGTGAGCAACAAGCGACCAAACACAGGGCTCCGCGGACTACTGCTCCACCACGACAATGCGCCTGCACACACCGCGCTCAAAACGAGGGACTTCCTGGACAGCACACCAGTCAAACTCCTGGGTCACCCTCCTTACAGCCCTCATCTAGCACAGTGCGACTTCTTTTTATTTCCAAAAGCTCAGCTCAAGGGGATACAATTTTCGTCGCCGGAAGATGCGCTGGCTGCGTTCGAGCAGGCTGTAAACGAGGTGTCTACGGCGGACTGGAAAAAGTGTTTTGAAAACTGGTTCAGACGCATGAATCTTTGTATAGAGGCTGGTGGAGAGTACTTTGAAAAGATTTAATAAAAATATATGTACCTGTAGAACAGTTTTTTTTAGTGTCGCAAATCTTTCTGAGTGCCCCACGTACTTACGTTTATTCGGCGCTTTTTCCGTGCTTCGGAAGGCACGTTAAGCCGTTGGTCCCGGTTAATATCGTTTAATACCGTACATATTAGTCGTTAAGCCAAGTCAGAGGCCAGTGCTAATCATTGGCAGCTTGAAAACTCTGACCTAATCTAGGATTTGGGTCTGGTTTCCCTTCTGGGTTGCGGAGGTCAGATGGCAGTCGCTCTGTGTAAAAACCAGTACCCTCGTTAAATCCCCTGGATTAGGTAGCCGACCCCGTGAGATATGGGATAAGGCTAGGGAGATGAGGGAGATGATGATACCCTTTATGTTACACATTGTATATCATACTCACATCGTCCCAATTCTCATCAGTAGGTACTGCAGGCGGTTGGATCACCTCTAGCGGTCTTGCGTCATCGTCTACGACGAACTTCTGGCTGTCAAACAGGTGTCGCTTGGGGCAAACTTGAACGTGATACTGAGGACAATATATAAAAATATATTTACAATTTATACTTGCGTTTGTCGGCACTTGGTGAAACTCCACATGTTGTTATTAAAACACTTGTACTTGTTTCACTTTATATAATTTAATCCTACCGGTGTCGCTCACTTATAGCATCATCAGGGATTTTATACACATCATACACACAGCACATAAAACATTTTAAATATATGAACGGTTTATTTAAAATGTAATATAATTGAGCGAAACGGGTAGGATTAAATTATCAAGTTCAAACCCATTTCTAATAGAAATAAAAATAAAGTATTAACTTAAAACTTCTTCCATGCTGGCCTGAGAGCGGGATAAGAACGTAGAATGTGACTGCTGCATTTCCTGCAGGGCATGCAGTAAAAACCAGCTAAGGGATCCGAGGGTTATAGTATATTGTAATTAAACCTTTTCACCGCCACAGTCAAGTATAGCCGACAACCCGCGACTAATTGCCGTTAGCGCCACGGTTGGCTACTGCCGACAAAATGTAGTTAAAAAGTTTATGTTAATAAACCAGCATTTTGAAACTTTATCTTTTTATTTTTTCGCATACTGCATTTTTTATACCTTCTACTTTGATTTATAAACTTTTGCGCTTAGATATTTATTCGTTTTGTAGTATAAAATAAGAAAATTACGCTTGAACCTGCAGAAGTACAATTCGCAAACGCCACAGTCGGCCCCACACGACTGGAAGTGTTGTTCCTTGCTAGTTCAAATATAAAACATCGATACGTCTACAATAACTATACGGTAAATTACGGTACATAGTATAATTATATGTAATTACGCATAGTATAATTATGTCATGTATATATTTGTCAAGTCTATCATAACAATAACGTTTTCTTATTATTCTTATGTATAATGAAAATATTTCCGGCATCGATTTGCAGAAATATTCTAAGAATTAGACGGCAAACTGGTTTCGTCGACTCGTGCACAGCGATAAATGCTTGACCATTGATAGTTCGTCGTTTTTAATGAATATTGAACATAAGTAAAATAATAAAAAGGAAAGGGAATGAATGAATAAAAAAGTCGCAATGAAATATTAAAATAGGTACCAGAATACATCCTTTGATGTTCTAAAGTTAAAGAATTTCATTTTCATATTTTTTATCGATATTCTATATTACATCCTTTTTTACTTGTCCTAACGGTTTGAGAAAATTGAAATGCCACCGACGCCACAGTCGTCTATAGCCGACAACGTGATTTATAGAGACGCCTAATAAAGATGCGCCAGTGCTAATTCGAAAATTGAACTAAAGATAAACTTATTGAATATTCCAAGTGTTGTTTACTATACCACCACTACTACCACTATGATATATTATTGTTTTGACCTATATGAAAGAATTACTGTAAATTAGGAAGCAAAATAATGGTTATAGATTAATTAAAACTTGGTTTAAAAAGTAAAGATTTAATATCGATATGAACTGTTGGACATCTCAATTTTATTGAGTATTTCTTTACCCAGAAATTGGTGTGGGCTGGTTGCAATTTTTTAAATGTATTGCTTGGCGGCGAAAAGGTTATGCGATGGGCAGACAGCCTGTCACTACAGGAATATACCTACAAATCTATCTTAAATAACCCTCAGAACTTTGTCAGACGTGGCGGAACAACCTTTGTTTAGGTCGTTTACGCTCTGCCTACCCCATTAGGGATGAAGGCGTGATGTATGTATGAGTTTAAAAAAAAAAAGAATAATCCTTATCTAACACGTGGAAATTCGCTTAGGCATGACCACTGGAGTAGAGTAAACATCAACTGCATCCGTAGTCTAGTGGTCTGAGCCAAGGCTTCTGATCTGGAGTTCCTGGTTAGATTCCCAGGGGGGACACAAAGTTGATATTTGTCAATTTATCACTTTGTGTGATCTTCCCCAGTTTGGTTAGGAGTAAAAGAAAAACCTAGAATGTCCCAGCTACATCTCCTGCTGATCAGAGTATCAGTATATTGTAATTTCAGTATATCTATAGCACTACAGCCCTTAAAACTTTGTCAGACCTTTGTTTAGATCGTTTACGCTCTGCCTAGCCTATCACTACATAGTATAAAACTAAGTCGCTTTATGTGTCTTTAAAACTACGCAACGGATTTTGATGCGGTTTCTTTTAATGGATAGAGTGATTCAAGAGGAAGGGTTATTATATGTATAATACATGCATAATATAGTAGAGAAACACTGATGATTTCCGTGCGAAGCCGGGACGGGTCGCTAGGAAGTGGTAAAGGTGTAATTATATGTATGTAATAAATAAATGTTATCTGCTTCTAAATGTATTATTTTTTTTAAAAAATAACAAAATTTATCTAGGGAATTGAAGCAAGAAGTTTTTATCACACAACGTGGCGCTACCACTGTGGATGGAGGCTCTTATGTGTTTTACTAGCTTTCCGCCCCGCGGTTTCACCCGCGGCTTAATTAGATTTCCCTTGGGAATCAAAAATTTTCCTGCGGTAAACGTTTGCCTGTTGCTATTCCCAGTCAATCTTAGTATATCGTTACGTAGTTTTAAAGATTTATGCATACATAGGGATATAGGTACAGAGAAAGCGACTTTGTTTTATACTATGTAGTGATATAATTATAATATTAGTATGGATTATAGTTCTTCCATGCTGGCCTGAGAACGAGAGAGAAACATAGAATGTATAAGCTGCATTTCCTCCCAGGCATGCTGTGAAAACCAGCTAAGGGATCCGAGAGTTTCACTATTTTGTAATTTAAGCGATGGGTTGACAACCTTACACTACAGCAATATACCTACAAATCTATGCTACAAACTTTGTCAGACATTTGTTTAGGTAGTTTACGCTCTGCCTACCCCATTGGCGATGGGCTGACTACCTTACACCACAGCAATATACCTACAAATCTACGCTTCAAACTTTGTCAGACATTTGTTTAGGTCGTTTACGCTCTGCCTACCCCATTGGCGATGGGTTGACAACCTTACACCACAGCAATATACCTACAAATCTACGCTTCAAACTTTGTCAGACATTTGTTTAGGTCGTTTACGCTCTGCCTACCCCATTGGCGATGGGTTGACAACCTTACACCACAGCAATATACCTACTAATCTACGCTTCAAACTTTGTCAGACATTTGTTTAGGTCGTTTACGCTCTGCCTACCCCATTGGCGATGGGTTGACAACCTTACACCACAGCAATATACCTACAAATCTACGCTTCAAACTTTGTCAGACATTTGTTTAGGTCGTTTACGCTCTGCCTACCCCATTGGCGATGGGTTGACAACCTTACACCACAGCAATATACCTACTAATCTACGCTTCAAACTTTGTCAGACATTTGTTTAGGTCGTTTACGCTCTGCCTACCCCATTGGCGATGGGTCGACAACCTTACACCACAGCAATATACCTACTAATCTACGCTTCAAACTTTGTCAGACATTTGTTTAGGTTGTTTACGCTCTACCTACCCCATTAGGGATAAAGGCGTGTTCTTCTTAGCGAGAGAGCGATTCTGGAGTCGAATGACCCGATGAGCCCTGGTGTCAGAGTTTTTAAACCGCCTAGTAGCACAGCTAATAGGCTTCTGACATGGTTTGAGTAACAACCACTATCAAAGACAGCGGCCGGGACCGATGACTTAACGTGCCCTCCGAAGCACGGAATCTTTTTTCTTTTCGGACAATCAGGTGATTCAGCCTGCAATGTCCTAAGCAAACTGGGAAAAACCTCACAAACTGATAAATTGACAAATATCAACTTTGTGCTTCTCCCCTGGGAATCGAACCCAGGACCTCCGGATGGTAAGCCCAAGGCTCTAACCACTAGACCACAGAGGCAGTTAAAAGTTATATGTATGGATTACTTACATCTAGCTCGACATCATTCACAATGTGTGTTGCGTCGAAGGGACAAGTGACTTTTTTGCAGTTGGGGTACTGCTTCCGGCATTTCTGGAGATGTATGTGCATCCGGTAGTGCTCCACTTGGTGAGCCGGGTTGTAGGGACAGGTCATCAGCTGGTGAGGGTCCGGGTCCGCCATGCTGGTGAAATAAAATAACCATTCAGGAGCTCAGACTCAGGACTACGACCAAGTAGAAGACCTTTTACCGAAAGCGTAAAATTAACAAACTGTTGCCCGCGTGTACACACACACACACACACACACACACACACACACACACTCACACTCACACACACTCACACTCACACACACTCACCAGTCACACCCATATATGTTAAATTTAAGTTTCTATTTTTTGTAATTGAGTTTTAATTTTAAAAGTATTTTTTCCATTTCATAATTTTATTGCATGTCTAATATTTTCCAAATTCTAATGAACAAGATAACTAAAAAATGTCTTAGTAGAATAGTGTCAAGACCTGACGTTTTTAAATTAATACATTTACTGATAACTGTTGCGAGGTTCCCGCGATACAAGCTGCACTTAGTGCGGGGATCGTTGTTAAATGCTTGTTCTATTTTAAATGTTTTTTATTTTAATAAATACAATTTATTATTATTATTATTATTTAAGTAAGTAATTTCGTAAATATGACCCTTTCCCACTTGTGATGTCTTTGATATTTCCTACCTGCAGTCAGGAGACTCATGCTTTCTGAAAAACACTGAAACCACAGTATGCATTCTTTATTGCCCAAAACCAACCACTTAGTAAACAGAATCTTTAATACATACATATAATCACGATTTTATCCTTAATGGGGTAGGCAGAGCGTAAATGACCCAAACAAAGGTCATTCTGCCACGTCTGACAAAGTTTTGAGGGTTATTTAGAATAGATTTGTAGGTATTTTGCTGTAGTGACAGGTTGTCAGTCAATCACCTAAATTGCAATATACAGAAACACTCGACTCCCTTAGTTGGTTTTTACAGCATGCCCGGGAGGAAATGCAGCTCGTACAGTCAATGTTTCTTTCTCTTCTCGTGGAAGAGTTTACGGGTACCTGTTGAATGTAAATAATGATAAGGATGTTTATTGGAACCAGGCAAAAGGGAGTGTTCCCTCCCTGGGAATCGTACCCAAGACCTCCGGATCGTAAGCCCATGGCTCTGACCACTATACCACAGAGGAAGTTACCTACAAAATAACACTCCTTGACTAGTAAATAAATTCAACTCACTGACTAATAGGACAGTGAATACTTCTTGAGTGAGTGTTCAATTGGCATTCAGGTACCTACAGAAGTCAACCATTAGCAATTTTTTGCAGTTTATGTAGGTACTACACTGATTTATGTTGTAAAATATTGCAATGCTTGAATAACATTTTTTTATAACCTTAAAGGAAATGACTTACGTGATATGGATTGGCAATGAGAAGTCAAGTCAAGGGAAAAGAGAAGGGTATTGATTGTTGTACAATTTATCACTGGATCCGACAAAAAAAATAATGTCGCGCGCTCTGCTCGTTGTATTTCGAAAATATGATGTGACATTTAACATTAAAAAAAAAACATTTGTAGTGTTGCTATTTAATAATATGTTTCGTCGTATCATATCACGTATGTTCTAACGGTGTTGTAGTAATTTCATTTATGTTCATTCATTTAATAAAGCTAATTGGCAAGCACCAGTATCCTTTCCCAGAATAAAAAAAAAAAAAAAAAGAAATCGGTAGTTTTGTGCGGGAATCCCACAGATGAGACAGTATATAATAAAACCGTTTTTCCCCCGAAGGGTATAAAACGGCTATTTAGGTTTCAGCCGAAGCTTGAAGCTTGAGCTCCGTCTCTCAAAGAGTTCATGAAGCAAGCGGCCATACGCTTCTTCGACAAAGCCCCTCACCACCCTAACCCTCTTGTAGTTAGCGCCTCTAACTACGTTCCCCAACCTGCGACTCGTTACAAACGAAGGCCTAGGCATGTCCTTACCGACGGCGATGACCAAATTACCCTTGCGTTTAATGCTGCCAATATCAGTCGAGCCACACTCTGCACAAGCTCTTCCAGCAACCGCGCACCCCGCCGGCGGGGTCGCGGAGGCCCCTCCTTTGCTCCCCACTTTGGGGTTTACCGGCACGTACCGGGCAGATTCTCTCCGATAAGGAGTCCCCAGGCAACGCCATAAGCCGAGGTTCGAGCCCTAGTGGGCGCCCTTAGGCAGTTGCCATTTCATTAAGGGTGTAGATTGCGTGTAGCAACTCCCCGCTTTAGCCCGGTGACGCATTATATACACTTTGTAGTATTTTGCAAACAGGTCATTCAAAAAAAAAAAAAAAAAGCCGAAGCTTGAACCACTTTGAGAGATTACGCTTTCAATATCGAACAACTTGTCTCTTTCTAACATCTTCTGTCCCTGTCTAGCACACTGTGACGTCACTTCCTTTTGTTATTGGCAACTCCTGGGCAGCGCCGGAGCCATCTTGGATCCTCAGTACACTGAAGCCGGCAAGGCCCTGAAAGGGTGGTTCAAGCTTCGGCTGAAACCTAAATAGCCGTTTTATACCCTTCGGGGGAAAAACGGTTTTATTTAGGTGTTCGAGCCTTCGCTTGAACCACTTTGAGACGTGTTTCTTATCTGCCGGCGCTGCATAGAGCGTACTGTGACTGAGAACAGGAAATATTTAGAGAAGAGAAAAAATTACATAAATAAATCAATAAATAATATTAATAAGGTTGAGATAAAAAAGAACAAAACAACTCTTTTACATAGAATAATGATTTAAGAATGAGACAAAGCCGCTTAATAATTAGTTAAACTATTTTAAGAATTTATAGCGGGAGCAATAATTTTCCGGAAGTAATGTTTAATAACCGTATTTTTTTTAATGCCAATTACCCCGTGATAGTATTCCAGCTATGTCCTGATTACTAAGCAGAAAATCTGTTGCTACTGCACTTCTTAAGCTACCCGCAGATGCGGATATACCAGCTTCCTTAAAAATTGCCCTTATCCAGCCTGCAATCACTGTTCGGGAAGCGGCTTTAACTTTGCCTCTCGTGGTTATAAACAGGTTCGATAAACTCAGTGAACCCCGACGTTCTTTAGATATTTCTAACAATCTTCTGATCCATAATACTATATTCAATCTATCATTTATGTTAGAAGCGGTACGCAAAGACCAGCCCGACTGCCTGTGCGTTGATGAATCCGTCTTAGAACCAAAATTCGGCCAGAAAACTATTTCATCCCCTTTGTCTTCAAAAGTTTCAGAGTTCAAGTCCAAGAGTTCTCTGTAGATAAAAGTGTAAGGTCATGAACTCTCCGACCTGAAGCAAGCAGCGAAAGGACCGAGGTATGTCTGGAAATGTCGAATAGATTATCTTCCCTAAGTTCATAGGTTTGCAGAAACTGAAGAAAGTCTTCATACTTCCAGGAAAGTGGTTACTTCGATGGCGGATATTAATTAAAAATACCTTTAAGAACGCGCTTCACAATGGGGTGAGTACTCAAGAGATTCTTCACTGGATGGATTAGAAAAAGTCGCAACCACTGATTTATGTACTGCTATAATTCTTTGAGCAAGTTTAAGAACTCTGTGTAAGTAGCACAGGTATCTAGCCAGTTCTGCAGGTTCTGGTTTATCTGAGGGAACACCATTTGAAGATGACCATGTTCTCCATCTTTCCCAAGCCGGTTTATATATTTTGAATTTGATTATCTCCAGGATGCTTCTAAAATACTCACATAGCTTTTCGACCAGTTTATTAAATGATTGGCCCAACCAGTAGGTCGACTAGATGATCCTGAAGGTTCCTTGCCTTTTCAGTTCCGGACTCCAAAACGATCGCTCCCATATTGGCGCCACTAAAAGGTAACTTCCCTTTGATTGTCGAAGATGACGAAGCATGCGAGGTATCAGCGAAGGCGGTGGGAAAATCCAGCCCAACTTGTACCGCCAAGATCTGCTGAATGCGTCCGTGAAATGGCTCTTCGTATTCGATGCATCTCCGCTCACGTTAGCGGGGAAAGTTGCGGATTTGGCAGACGCAAACAGATCTATCTCTGGATAACCTCGACTCTGAAAAATCATTTAGACTGCCTTCTTGTTGAGGCTTCATTCCGGTAGAATTTTCCGTCGAGACAGGCCATCGGCTAGGCCGTTGTATACTCCTGGAATGTAGCGAGCCGTTAGGTGGCATTGAAGCTGCTAACACAGACTGAAAATCAGCTTGGTGATGGATAAAAGTCTTAAAGATTTCGTTCCTCCTTCCTTCATACTATTACCTACACTGGTACGAATGTCTGTTTGCAGCATTATGGACAAATTCTTGTAAAGATGTCCCAAATTATACCTAGATATTCCAGTTGGATTGTAGGCTTTACAGAAGATTTTTGATGATTCACTTGCCATCCCAGAAATTTTAGTTTCTCGATCATATGCACCGCTTGCCAATGAAGCGTCTCCGCGTCTTCGTGAAGCAAAAGAAAGTCGTCCAAATAAACAACAGTATTTATTTCCTTTTGGCGACAGAAATGAACTACCCAGTTCATTATTTTCGCGAACGCCGCTAGTGCGCTTGCTAGCCCGAAAGGCAAACAAGTCATTTCGAAACTGTCTTCGTATACCAGTGAGAGATAACGTCGATGGCTGTTGCAAACTGGAACATGGGCTGTTGCAAACTGGAACATGGAAGGATGTGATCTCTGCCTACCCCTCCGGGAAAGAGGCGTGACGTTATGTATGTATGTATGGAACATGGTAGTAAGCCTGTGAGAGGTCGATTTTCATCATGAAGTCTCCTTCGTTTAGAAGTGCTTGGACCTTTACATGGTTCAAAAGATGAAAATTTGGGGTAGCTACAAATCTGTTGAGTCGTTTGAGATTGAAAATTGCACGATTCGAGCCATCGCCTTTTCTTCGCAAAAACATCGTTGATAGAAAAGCTCGTTGCTAATTGTTCTGCTGGATTGCTCCAGAAACTAGCATTTTTTTAAGCTCTGCTAACATCTCTGGGGAAGGTTTCGTCTGGTAAGTTTTTAGAACACTTGGTGTCAGGTTCGAAATTGGTGGGTGTAACCCTGTAAGAAGCTTATAATATTTTTTGGAGCACCTATCTGTTGCCAATGCTGGATATGATTCGTGAGTTGCCCCGCAGTGAACGTTGTACAGTCATTTATTTCTTTATTTCCATGATTTCTTAGTGCTTGAGGCACGGTGTTTGGGCTCATATTTTTTATTTGTTGCATTTCCGTTCCCAATGGTATAGCCTGAAGCTGTCTTGGCTTCTTGGCTGGACCGGATGAGGCAGATGGCCGAAACGGTTTCCAATCAGGTCTTTTAAAGCCTTTATCTTCCCTCCTCTCTTTTAGAGATTAAAAAATTTGTGAGTTCCCCCTTGTTGTTTGAATGTTTCTGACAGTTTGTCATCTTCAAACAAATGAGTCACAGAGGGTGGAATGTCATGAAGAATATTTGAAAGAACCTTGCTCTCTGCCTTGTAAATGTTACGGCGTATTTTTATAACTTCGGCTCGCCGACCACAAACGTATTGAAGTAGTGCTTGGTTATTCTTTTTGTAAATAGAATCTGCATCCAAGTACTCCTTGCCTACTAATTGGGGAATATGGTTTGGCAAAGACTTCCAGAGATCAGTGAAAATCTTTCTCTGATGCAGTAGTCCATTTGTTTTCGCTCCCAGCGTAAGGTCGAACTTTTCTAATATCGCTGTTAACGACCAATCTGGCGTTACTCCGGCCGGTAAATTATTTACTTTTAATGCACAGAAAGCAGGCGTGGCTTGGAAAAAATTTTGTACCTCAGCATACCTTAAATTTTGCCAATCTTCAGTTCCCAGCCTCTGGCAATCCATAGCTTGTTTTATGAAATGCGGATCTGCTCTTGAAAACTTGCCTTCTTTGACCGTAGTAGACGGATGGAAGTCACTCCCGACTGTATTTGAGCCAGTTCTCGCTGTGCTTCTGCTATTTGTTGCCTAAGTTTTTCTTCTCTATCCGCCCTCGAAGGAGGGGTGTCTTCAGCAAAAGTTTCTTGTTCTGACATTGACGCAATATCGGATGTGCTATCAGGAATAGATTCAAAAGATTGATTCAATTCAGGAGGATTTGCGCCACTGTTGGACTTTTCAGAACTTAAAGATTGGCCTAAGCACTAAAGACTCGTTCGTATCCGTTGATACTTTAAGGTTTTTGTGAAACATTTCCATCTGAGTATTCAGGACAGAGGCAAATAGATGATCTAAACTGCCTTGTTCAACATGAGGTGGCGGCCCACAGCAACGTTTTGAAAAGCTGTTATGATCATCTCTGAGATACTACGTTTTCTTGAAGAGCGATGGACTTGAGCTGTTGTTGTCAATATCTCGCTTTGAGAATTGCGCTGCGAGGAGGTAGATCTTCTTCTTGGTGTTAACTTCACATTGTGGGCTTTGACTGCGTCACTGATACATTGCGCAGATCTGCCATGAACCTAAAGGCCAGCTCAAAAAGGTACGCCGAATCTGGCGGTAACGACGTTCTGAAACTCTTTCAGAGTTTGGTTCAAATGCTTTGATTAGATCCGCAGTTGGAATGGCAAAACGGATCTTGGATTCTATTGCTGGAGTGATTTCATTTCCAAGTAGATCTGTATAAGTGTAGTTGTAAACCTCCCAATCACGCCAATCTCTCGGGAAATTGTCCCCAATCGGGTCCAAAATGGTCATCCAA
The DNA here is from genome assembly GCA_949820665.1 of Scrobipalpa costella. Lineage (NCBI taxonomy): Eukaryota > Metazoa > Arthropoda > Insecta > Lepidoptera > Gelechiidae > Scrobipalpa > Scrobipalpa costella. The sequence continues at coordinate 7,025,980 of OX463322.1, read as the reverse complement.
GCTTGTTCGTTGTCGACGTCAGGTGGTTCAGCAGCGATCTCACCCAGAGTGGCTAGCTCGTCCGTATTATGCAAAGAAGCAATGAGCTCGTCAAGATGACGGCCAAAAAGAGGTGCACTGGGAAGCCTCAGAAATCCAGACGACGTCACCCGAAACGGGACCACACCGTCGCCTCAAATCGAGACGACACGTCGTCCCAAACTGAGACGACACGTCGCCCCAAATTGAGCCGACACGTCGCCCCAAACTGAGCCGACACGTCGCCCCAAATTGAGCCGACACGTCGCCCCAAACTGAGCCGACACGTCGCCCCAAATTGAGCCGACACGTCGCCCCAAATCAAGCCGACTCGTCATCCAAAATCAAGACGACACGTCGCCCAAAATCGAGACGACACGTCGACCAAAATCAAGACGACACGTCGCCCCAATCAGGACCGTCGTATCAGGGATTGCAACGACGCACAAGACGTCACACAGTTGGGAGTAACATCCCGTCAGATTAAGCGACAATGGCTTAAACTCACGCTGCAAAAAGCTTGCGTCTCGTCGCTGGGCCAAGGGCGCCGAGCGGAATGTGGGTCGAATCATATAGAATGCGATCACACCTTTAACCCATATTCGGGTTTGTATTTTAACGCCGGGCAAAGGGCGCCGAGCGAAATCCCAAAATAACTATAAAAGTTTTTGCAAATACTTTGTAGTTTTGCGTAGAAAAATCACATTAAACCATTTCTTGTAGAAACGTGTTGTTCGCTTGAGAGTCGAAAGCGTACTGAGGATCCAAGATGGCTCCGGCGCTGCCCAGGAGTTGCCAATAACAAAAGGAAGTGACGTCACAGTGTGCTAGACAGGGACAGAAGATGTTAGAAAGAGACAAGTTGTTCGATATTGAAAGCGTAATCTCTCAAAGTGGTTCAAGCGAAGGCTCGAACACCTAAATATGTTCTACGGGAATCCTAACTAATTGCTGTAAGACACTGAGTTTTTCTGTGAATGGCTATTACTGTGAATTGTGATCATGTTGTGGGATTAGCATAATAATGTGCCAGTAGTAAAAGACAATGTAAAAATTAGTATTATTATTATCGTTCGGCCATTTTAATAAGTTACAATTTCAAATTAAGATTCTGTAGCCAGTCTACAGTCGCCGGGGTAAGTTTATTGAGCTCCTCCAAGCCCCCGGGAAACCGTGTGCGCGGACACCCCTCCACAATGTGAGCGATGGTCTGCAATGCCGCTCCACAATCGCACTCTGGCGATTCTTTTAGGCTCCACTTGTGCAGGTGATAATTGCATCGGGCTACTGCAGTCCGGATACGGTTTAGCGTAGTCCAGTTGCGCCGGTTGGCCTTATAACCTGGTAATTGTACGCTTGGGTCTTGCACTGGAGTATCCCTCGCCCACTCCAGAGATTGCCACTCCACTAGCCACGCTGAGCGGATGTCAGGACGCTGTAGAATATCAGTATCCGACCAGATAGGTTTGCGTGATTTTAGACGCTCGGGGATGACAGAATCTAGTGTCTTTCTGATCGGCATTTTGTGAGGGAGCTAGTTGTTTTCAGCCTTCGCCCATTCGACAGCTGCTGTTTGTGAGCCTCTTAGGTGTGGTGGGGCAACATGCGCAGGGATACTGGGATTGACAACGGGGTAAGGTCGGTTTTACAGCAAACGTTCCAGCAGTTTGTACGGCACGCTCAGGAGCGAAATTGGACGGTAACTTGCAGCATCGTCAGCAGGCTTGCCGGGTTTTAGGATGGCTATTACCTTGGCCTTCCTGAAGATTGGCGGGAGGATACCAGTTTCTAAGATATTGTTGTAAAAATTAGTAAGCCATCTTTTGGCTCGCTTTCCAAGGTGGGCCAGAAATTTTGGGTATATGCCATCCAACCCTGCCGCTTTGTCGCACTTGCAAAATTTTAATGCAATTTCTAGCTCGTCCGGTGTGAAAGGCGTACCTAAGGTGTTGTTTATTGGCAGTGATCGATTTTTTTCCGCACACCTGCGACGGGTATCTTTTGCAAAGTGTTTGTCGAGTGAGCCGCTCTTCGTAAGAAGCTGGAGACGTTGTGCTATCTCTTTAGGCTGGACACCCGATTCAGCGGGTATCGGTGCAGCGGCACCGCCCATCTTGCGGAGTAACGTCCAACTTCTTCGGCTGGAGTGCGTGAAGTCCATTTTCTTCACCTGGTCCACCCACTTCTGTCGCCTGGACACATCCAGAGCAGCAATAAGTTTGTCAGCCGCGTCTGAGTTTCCGGAGACCAAAAACTCATCATAGGCCTCTTCAGCCGTTTCATTCCAACCCGGGATATATTCCCGACGACATCCTCTCGGGACATGGTGGTTAGCAGCGCTAAGCAGGACTCTACAGAAACGATCGTAGTTTTTTGCAGTTGGCTTCAACCACCGGACGGTAGAATCTACCCTCCCCTCGTATGATTTCCAGGAAGCTTTCGAGAAATTTCAACGAGCTGTCGGCACCGACTTAACTAGTGGCACTTCTAGTCCTAGTTTAATGAAAGCCGGGCGGTGTTGGCTTCTTGGAAAACGGTCCAAGAAAACACGAGTGAAACAGAGATCGGGATTTGTATCTCGTTGCTATCGGGCAGAATGAAAGGACCCTTTGACCTTAGGGTCATAAACGAGATGTAGCCTTTCTTGTTCTGCCCAGTCCGCTAAAGTGATCCCATTCACATCATTAGTGGAGTAACCCCAAGAGGTGTGTTAGCTATTAAAGTTACCGACATAGATGGCAGGGTGCGGGTGGATGCAGAGTGGAGGGGTGGCAAAGGTGTTACCGGGCGGTTTGTAGACTGATACTAAAGTTATGTCTTCAAGTGCTATTACCAAGGACAAAAACATTATTAAGATAAGATTTTGAATAGACTGCCAACCCATTGATAGGTGAAAGCGTGAATGCCAAAAGGTTATAACCGGGTATGTGAGCCCGGGTGTCAAGGCTACTTATATTGTCAATGTGGTGCTCTTGCAGAACAATCACATCGACACTCAAATCTTTTGCCAATCTGGCTAAATAGTCACATTTAGATCTAGAGGATCCCTCTATATTAAGATGTGGACAGAAGGTACAACATTCTTTGGCAGAGAGCCCTTAGAAGGGCCTTTTGAAGACATTTCTTGGTTTAGGTTCGCAAATTACGCTGGGTGTCTCTCAAGGAGCAGATCCAGCGTGCCGATGAGAGTCAGAATCTTTAGCCGTTTTCACGTGCACGGAACTCGTGAAGACGTTGCCCGGGGTGGACCACTGAGAGGTAGATTCCTCCAATTTCCACCCCAAGACAATGAAGTGGAAGTGAGGAATAAAGTTCAGATATCCTTTATGGTTCAGCTCGACACTCCCACATAAATCTTCTTCGAGCATTGGAATGTGGGCACCACACTCGCATTCGAATGAGTTCTAGATTAGGTTAGGTTGAAGTTTTGTGCGGGAAACATGATAAATCTTACGAACTTTGTTCCTCGCTCTTCTAAATTAGTTTCTCGAAGTGTTTGTTGTAATGATCTGCTGACGATGAACAATATGGCAGGAGTAAGTAACAAAGGACAGCTCTACCGTACGATTTGAATTGTTATCCCCGCGCAATAGTCTATTCAGCATTGGACTGTGAATTACCGGCGCATTATAATGACTTTAGCGTAGGTTAAGATTGGGTTAAGAAAACTCAAGAATAAAAATACTGAAGATTAAGCTGCATGGGCTCACGCTTTTTGCCTTCCCTATGGGAGTACTAAAATAAAGAAAAAAATACGTTTGCTCGCATAACTCGCATTTGTATGTATTTCCAATGTATTTCTCGAGAGGTCTGTTTTTCCTTTAATGTGAATTTTACTATATTTGAAAGAGATTTTGTTATTTTACACAATGGAAGATACATTTAAGGATCCAGTATCACTATCCAAGGGCATAAACCTGAGGTACTTATTCTAAACTTTTCTTTCGAAAGCGTGCATAAGTTACTATGAAACATGAACTATATAGTGAGTAGTATTTTATTTCAATACTGTGGTATATGGAGTGCATAGGTTAAAGTAGTCTTCAGGCCACCAAACTTATACACACATAAGAAGGGTTTTACTTGTATCTTGTTTATATAAAAAAAATCCCCTTACATTTACTTGAAAAGTTGGTTTTCACATAGGTTTCTGTAATTAAAAAGTTAGTTTTCACAGAGGTTTCTGAACTTAAAAAGTTAGTTTTCACAGAGGTTTCTGTACTTAAAAAGTTAGTTTTCTCAGAGGTTTCTGTACTTAAAAAGTTAGTTTTCACATCGGTTTCTGTACTTACAGAGTTGGTTTTCACATAGGTTTCTGTATTAAAAAAGTTGGTTTCCGCATCTACAAGCATGTTTTTCACTCCTTTAGCTTACAAATACATTAATTATTTTATCCGGGTAGGCAGAGCGTAAACGACCAACAAAGCTTGTTTCGCCACGTCTGACAAAGTTTTGAGGATTATTTAAGATAGATTTGTAGGTATATTGCTGTAGTGACGGGTTGTCAGCCCATCGCCTTAATTATAATATACAGTAACCCTCGGATCCCTTAGCTGGTTTTTACAGCATGCCTCACTCCCCGTCCAGCGTGAAAGTACTAAAATTGCTAACTCCAACATCAAATTTTCAAGTTGCATTTTTGGTAACGCCATACGATGATGATGATGACTAAAATTACATACATACATACATAAATCACGCCTTTATCCCTTACAGGGTAGGCAGAGCGTTTAACGCCTCGTAACAGGCGCTTTCGCCACGTCTGACAAAAAATTTAGGGCAATTTTAGTTTGTAATATGTATTGCTATAGTGACAGGTTGTCAGCCCATCGCCTAAATTACAATACACTGTAACCCTCGAGTCCCTTTTGCTGACTTCAACAGCATGCCCGAGAGGAAGGGCAGCTGGAACATTCTATGTTTTTCTATCTCTTCCATTCCAGCATGGAAGTGCTGAAATGACTAAAATTGCTGAACATATATAGGTAAAATTTGGTGCAACATAGTCTTCCCAAGTCCATTTCCAAGAAAAATATTTGTCCATTGACACGCAAAGAAGAAATACAAGAAAATACCCCACTACTAGAAATTTTCTGCTTTTCAGGAAGTTAAAAAAATGTGTAATGTGAATTTTGTCTGTTTCAGGGAAGTCATGACATCAGGATCGGAGTTCCACATTGACATGGACTTTAAAAAGAAACCCGGCGGGATGCTCAATGCTGACGATGACTTGTTTCCAGACTTAGGAGAAGAAGATGACAGGTAATAATTACATAGTCTATTCTAATATTATAAAGAGGAAAGATTTGTATTTTTGTGTGTAAGTTTGTAAAGAAAAAACTCAAAAACTACTGAATCAATTTCAAAAATTCATTCACCATTAGAGATCTACATTCCCCTGAGTAACATAGAGAGAGCCCCTGATTTAAAGCTCTAAGCATGCATAGAGACATACAGAGAAGAAGAGACTGAATGAATGAATGAATAATTTCATTCATTCATTCTCAAAACCTTGTCAGATGTGGCGGAACGTCCTTCCTGAGTGACATAGAGAGAGCCCCTGATTTAAAGCTCTAAGCATGCATAGGGACATACAGAGAAGAAGAGACTGAATGAATGAATGAATAATTTCATTCATTCATTCTCAAAACCTTGTCAGATGTGGCGGAACGTCCTTCCTGAGTGACATAGAGAGAGCCCCTGATTTAAAGCTCTAAGCATGCATAGGGACATACAGAGAAGAAGAGACTGAATGAATGAATGAATAATTTCATTCATTCATTCTCAAAACCTTGTCAGATGTGGCGGAACGTCCTTCCTGAGTAACATAGAGAGAGCCCCGGATTTAAAGCTCTAAGCATGCATAGGGACATACAGGGAAGAAGAGACTGAATGAATGAATGAATAATTTCATTCATTCATTCTCAAAACCGTGTCAGATGTGGCGGAACGTCCTTCCTGAGTAACATAGAGAGAGCCCCTGATTTAAAGCTCTAAGCATGCATAGAAACATACAGAGAAGAAGAGACTGAATGAATGAATGAATAATTTCATTCATTCATTCTCAAAACCGTGTCAGATGTGGCGGAACGTCCTTCCTGAGTAACATAGAGAGAGCCCCTGATTTAAAGCTCTAAGCATGCATAGAAACATACAGAGAAGAAGAGACTGAATGAATGAATGAATAATTTCATTCATTCATTCTCAAAACCTTGTCAGATGTGGCGGAACGTCCTTCCTGAGTGACATAGAGAGAGCCCCTGATTTAAAGCTCTAAGCATGCATAGGGACATACAGAGAAGAAGAGACTGAATGAATGAATGAATAATTTCATTCATTCATTCTCAAAACCTTGTCAGATGTGGCGGAACGTCCTTCCTGAGTAACATAGAGAGAGCCCCGGATTTAAAGCTCTAAGCATGCATAGGGACATACAGGGAAGAAGAGACTGAATGAATGAATGAATAATTTCATTCATTCATTCTCAAAACCGTGTCAGATGTGGCGGAACGTCCTTCCTGAGTAACATAGAGAGAGCCCCTGATTTAAAGCTCTAAGCATGCATAGAAACATACAGAGAAGAAGAGACTGAATGAATGAATGAATAATTTCATTCATTCATTCTCAAAACCGTGTCAGATGTGGTGGAACGTCCTTCCTGAGTGACATAGAGAGAGCCCCTGATTTAAAGCTCTAAGCATGCATAGAAACATACAGAGAAGAAGAGACTGAATGAATGAATGAATAATTTCATTCATTCATTCTCAAAACCGTGTCAGATGTGGCGGAACGTCCTTCCTGAGTAACATAGAGAGAGCCCCTGATTTAAAGCTCTAAGCATGCATAGAGACATACAGAGAAGAAGAGACTGAATGAATGAATGAATAATTTCAATTCATTCATTCTCAAAACCTTGTCAGATGTGGTGGAACGTCCTTCCTGAGTAACATAGAGAGAGCCCCTGATTTAAAGCTCTAAGCATGCATAGAGACATACAGAGAAGAAGAGACTGAATGAATGAATGAATAATTTCAATTCATTCATTCTCAAAACCTTGTCAGATGTGGCGGAACGTCCTTCCTGAGTGACATAGAGAGAGCCCCTGATTTAAAGCTCTAAGCATGCATAGGGACATACAGAGAAGAAGAGACTGAATGAATGAATGAATAATTTCATTCATTCATTCTCAAAACCTTGTCAGATGTGGCGGAACATCCTTTGTTTAGGTCGTTTACACTCTGCCTTCCTCATTAGGGATGCAGGTTTGATTATATGTATGTATATCTATTTTTATTGTTTCTACCATTAGTGACTCGGAGGATGTCCTGAAACTGATGACCTGTGTTTAGGTTTACGCTCTGCCTACCGTATTAGGGATAAAAGCGTGATTATATGTATGTATTCTTCCATGCTGGACTGGGAGCGATAGGAAAACATAGAATGTGCCAGCTGCATTTCCTCCTGGGCATGCTGCAAAAATCAGCTAAGGGATCCGCGGGTTTCTGTATATTTTGTAATTTAGGCGATGGGCTGACAACCTGTCACTACAACAATGTTACTATAAATCTACCTTAAATAACCCTCAAAACTTTGTCAGACGTGGCGGAACGACCTTTGTTTAAGTCGTTTACGCTCTGCCTACCCCATTTGGGATAAAGGCGTGTTTATATGCATGCATGCATATGTATGTATATCTATTTTTAATGTCTCTATACCTAGTGACTCGGAAGATGTCCTGAAACTGATAGAACAGACGACGGAGCAGAAGATGCTTGCATCACCGGAGTACTATTCCTTCGATGAGCTCGCCAGGAAAATGATTGATTGCGAACCAGGTGGCAATGTCAAGATACTCATATTGGAAGAAGGTGAGGAATTAATCTCTCTTATGTACCAGGTGTAAGGGACAGCCTCCCGCAAACTGATACAATACAATACAATACAAGATACTTTATTGCACAAAGAAACACAAATACATACAGAAGAAAAGTAAGGAACAAAACAGTACAATATAGGCGGCCTTATTACTAAAGCAGCAATTTCTACCAGGCAACCTTTGGGTAGTAGGATACTACATAGCAGATAGCGGGATAGTGCATACTAAGTTAATCTTAATACTTAAACAATATAAATACTACTAAATAAATACATAAATAAAATAAACTAATATATATATTTATAATAAACTAATACATATTATGCTAATGGGAGATAGGATAAATAACTAATTATTATTCTCTAAGAAGAAGTTTCTTGTTCGCTCTTTAAATGTCTCAATAGACGGTGCTCGTCAAACGTTTTCGGGAAGGGAATTCCACAATTTAACTGCTTGGACCGTAAAAGATTTTCCGAAGAAGTCCGTCTTGTGGGAGGGTAAGTTTAAAGTTAAACCGATGCTGGAGCGCAAATTACGCGCCAGAGTTGAGGAATGAAAAGTAAATCGGTCCTTAAGGTAAGGAGGGGAATTGGGATTGGACAGGACGGAGTATAAAAGGGAAAGGATATGGCAGTCCCTCCTACGGGATATTGGCAACCATTGAAGCTTGGATCTATGGGCAGATACGTGGTCATACTTCCGCAGACCAAATATGAACCGAATACAAAGATTCTGCAGACGTTCGAGTTTGTTTAGCAGTACAACAGATAGGTCAGGATAGGAAACATCTGCATAATCCAGTATCGGTAGAAGGAGAGAGTGTGCCATTGACTGTCACTGATAGGGGTTGCTCAGTCAACGACACTGAACAAAGGTAATTCTTTCAGGAAGAGAAAAATAAATTTGGCTTTTCCATACAAATTGTGTGATCGAGGTGAATATTTTGTATGGAAAAGCCAAATTTTATTTCAAATTTTTTAATCCTCCCACCGATTTTTGGTGATGGCGGCCAGTCTCCCAGAGATGGACTAACTGCGCAGAACTAGTTATTAATGCCCCAGTCTTAGCTATTCACAGGTAATAATAATAAAAAAATAAAATGAAAAGTTTTATTGTATTCACACACAATGGCGCACCCTCTATTCCTTCAATCTCTTATTCTGATGGGACAGATTGACTGACACGACCGGAGACAAATCAGGCGCAGGACCGACTATTTACATGCCCATCCGACAGCATTGATCATCTTACTTCTCGGATAATCTGGTGATCAGCCTGCAATGTCCTAATTAAACTAGAAACAACAACACATTCATTGTCCCCCGCAGGGAATCGAACACGAGACTTCCGGTACGAGAACTCATGGCACAGACCGCTAGACCACGAAGGCACTTATATCTACTAATATTATAAAGAGAAAAGATTTGTATTCTCTGATTTTTGTATGTTTGTAACAAATATACTTAGCCTGAGTAACATGGGCTACTTTTACCGCGGGAAAGTAGACCATTACTGTGGGAAAACTTATTTAGACAGAAATCCAGTCAGAAATAAGATAGAAGATATCTGCTATACTGGACTGGGAGAGAAAGAAAAACATAGAATGTTCCAGTTGCCCTTCCTCCCGGGCATGCTGTAGAAGTCAGCAAAAGGGATTCGAGGGTTACAGTGTATTGTAATTTAGGCGATGGGCTGATAATCTGTCACTACAGCAATACACTTTACAATCTAAAATTGCCCTCAATTTATGTTAGACGTGGCGAAAGCGCCTTTTAAGAAGCGTTTTACGCTCTGCCTACCCCGTAAGGGATAAAGGCGTGATTTTATGTATGTATGTATGTAATAAGATAGAAGGCAAATACATACATATACATAATTAGGTAGGCAGAGCGTCAACGATCCAACTAAAGGTCGTTCCGCCGCGTCTGACAAGTTTTGAGGGTAATTTAAGATAGATCTACATATTGCTGTAGTGACAGGTTGTCAGACCATCAAATAAATTGCAATAGACTGAAACCCTCGAATCCCTTAGCTGCTTTTGACAGGATGCATAGGAGGAGATGCAGCTGGCACATTCTATGTTTTTCTATTGCTCCCAGTCCAGCATGGAAGCATAAAAGGCAAATAAGTGTCAAAATATCAATAAAATATTAATTTTTCTTTAGTATGTTAGCACTCAACTGCTATATTATTTAATATAATATGAAAGAAAGAAATTTATAAATCCTAATGATTAAAGACGGGAAATTTACCTTGGTTTTCCATTTTTGTAGGAGTGTCCGATATGTTAATATTTTAATTTCCCGTCTTTTAATTTTAATCATTATAATTTTGATAACCGTGAGCGTTTGAAAAAGACTTATTTATAAATCCTCGTCACTACAGCAATATACCTACAAATCTATCTTAATTAACCCTCCAAACTTTGTCGGACGTGGCGAAATGACCTTTGTTTAGGTACGCTCTGCCTATCCCATTAGGTATAAAAGCGTGATTATATGTAAGTCTGTATGTAAAATCTTCCATACTGGCCTGGGAGCGAAGAAAAACATAGAACGTGCCAGCTGCATTTCCTCCCGGGCACGCTGTAAAAACCAGCTAAGGGATCCGAGGGTTTCAGTATATTGTAATTTAGGCGATAGGCTCATAACCTTTCACTACAGCAATATTCCTACAAAAAGCCTACAAATCTATCTTAAATAACCCTCAAAACTTTGTTTACGCTCTGCCTACCCCATTAAGGATAAAAGCGTGATTATACATACATACATACATACATAAAATCACGCCTTTATCCCTTACGGGGTAGGCAGAGCGTAAAACGCCTCCTAAAAGGCGCTTTCGCCACGTCTGACATAAATTGAGGGCAATTTTAGATTGTAATGTGTATTGCTGTAGTGACGGGTTGTCAGCCCATCGCCTAAATTACAATACACTGTAACCCTCGAATCCCTTTTGCTGACTTCTACAGCATGCCTGGGAGGAAGGGAAGAAGCTCATTGGAGACTCAGCACTGGTTGAGGCAAAACTACAGAACCTTGAGCACCGTCGCAGAGTGGCGTGCATGTCGGTATTTTACAGGATACATTTCGGGGAGTGCGCGTTAGCACTTCATGACCTTATACCCCCCTCCCCTTTCCATCTCCGGAGCACGAGGCGTGGACAGGGGTTCCACCCTTATGTCGTGGATATACCACAAATTCGCACGAAGCGGTTCGCTTCCACATTCTTAATGCGAACGGCTAAGGAGTGGAACTCCCTGCCGGCGGATCTGTTTCCGGAACAATATAACCTGGGCCTTTTCAAGGCGAGAGTGAATAGGCACTACATAGGTGAGTATGTTTCAACATAGTCCGCATCGTCACTTTCCACCAGGTGAGATGGCGGACAAATGCTCGCCTATATATATATTAAAAAAAAAAAAATAAAAAAAAAAAGGGCAACTGGAACATTCTATGCTTTTTTTTCTCTCCCAGTCCAGTATGGAAAAAAAGCGTGATTATATGTAAGTAAAACTATTTTGTTTTCATAGGCGACGGCCCCCTTGTACCAATAGATGCCGAAGTCAAGTTCCATTACGCCGCGTACTGGGAGAAGGCCAGTATTCCCTTTGACTCCTCACTCACTATGAACCAGGGGAAGCCCGTGGTGAGTCTTCATCATAACATAACATAACATACACACATACATAAATCACGCCTTTATCCCTTACGGGGTAGGCAGAGCGTTGCACTGGCCTCTGATATGGCTTAACGACTAATATCTACGGTATTAGACGATATTAACCGGGACCAACGGCTTAACGTGCCTTCCGAAACACGGAAAAAGCGCGGAATAAACGTACATATGAAATTCGAAAACCGAAAAACACATTGGTACGTGGTGGGATTTGAACCACGACCTCCCGCTCAGGAGGCAGCGGCCCTATCCACTACACCATCGAGCTTAAGTCATCATTATCAGCCACCTCAACTTCTTGCCATCTTTATTTACATACATACATAAATCACGCCTTTATCCCTTACGGGGTAGGCAGAGCGTTTAACGCCTCGTAAAAAGCGCTTTCGCCACGTCTGACAAAAATTGAGGGCAATTTTAGATTGTAATATGTATTGCTATAGTGACAGGTTGTCAGCCCATCGCCTAAATTACAATACACTGTAACCTTCGAGTCCCTTTTGCTGACTTCAACAGCATGCCCGGGAGGAAGTGCAGCTGGAACATTCTATGTTTTTCTATCTCTCCCAGCCCAGCATGGAAGTAATTTTATTTATTTACAGTAAATTGCATACATACTTATATGCCAGGTGTAAGGGACAGCGTCCCGCAAACTGATAGGGGTTGCTCAGTCAACGACACTGAACAACTATCAGCGAGTCTAGATTTTCCATACAAAATGTTCACCTCGATCAGATAATTTGTATGGGAAAGCCATTATTTTTTTTCACTTTCTGAAATAATATCCTGTTGATAGTTGTTCAGTGTCGTTGACTGAGCAACCCCTATCAGTTTGCGGGACGCTATCCCTTATACCTGGTATACTCACGCCTTTATCCCAAGTTACTCTTTTTTAATATATAGCAGCCAATATTATTATAGTTTGTCAGTTATTTCATCATTGAGAACTGATACTAAAACTGTACGTCTTAGTAATTTTCTAAACATTGACTATATTGTTCTACAGATTGCTTATTTCTTTAACATATTTAATTGGCGCCATCTTACGTGCCTTAAATTATACTTAGAACATTGTAAACATTGCCAGATAAGTTATGCGTTTGTTATTCAATTCCTAAATAGTAAAAATATTAAAATTGGACTTTTGAATCGCGGATCGCTCTGTACTCGTCATGATGAATTTATTGTAGCAATGTTGAAACATCAGGTAGACATAATGGCGATTAATGAGACTTGGCTGAGGACGGGCGAGGATGCGCGCGCGCCTTCACTAGCTGGCTACCGCCTTAGACACGCCCCGCGCCCCGCTGGGATACGTTCCCGAGGGGGTGGGGTCGGATTTTACATAAAATGTGGCTTCAGCGCGCGCCTTCTCAGTCATCCCCCTTCTCCTTCCGTCGAACAAATGTGGTTAAGTTTTAATGCAAATGGAGTTAAATTTGCTATTGGTACTGCGTATCGTCCACCTTGGCTCAACGTAGATACTGTTATCGACGCATTGACAGATTCTATTACTTCATTTTCTGCCTTTGATCATATTATACTAATCGGAGACTTTAATGTAAACTTGCAGGATCCCCAAGACTATAAGTTTAAGAAATTTTCAAATTTTCTAAGCTCTATTAACCTGACCCAGTACGTTACTCAACCAACACATTTTACTGACCATAGTGCAACACTTATCGATTTATTATGTTCCAGCTCAGATTTATCAGATATTGTCATAGATTATAACCCAGATCTCAGTAAACATGCATTCCTTACTTGTAAACTTAATGTCAAAAAGCAAAAACCCCCGCCCAAGTATATAATTCGCAGACCTCTCAAAGATATAGATTTGGAAAAGTTTACTGCTGATCTTGCCTTAATAAATTGGAACAATCTAATTTCAGATGATGTTAATGAGATGGTAGAGTCATTTAATTCACGTATATTGATTTTATATGATCGTCATGCTCCTCTAAAAATTATATATATAAAAACCCAATCATACCCGTGGATAACATATAATATTAGACAAATGGTACAAAAACGTAATGAGGCTCATGATAGGTATAGGAAAACTAAACTTGACAGTCATAAACAGTCTTATAAGAGTCTTAAAACTATTGTTAATACAGCTTTTTACACTGAAAAATCTGCATATTTTCAAAAGCACATAAACTACAATCGAAATCCTCGTTCCTTATGGAAGAATATTAAAAATAATATAGTGAATTTCAAAGATACAAATTCAGAAATTCCACCTCATTTACAAGATCCTAACTGTATTAATGCAAATTTTCTCAATATTCCTGGTAAAAGTACAACCAATATTTCAGATCTTACTTACTACGAATTTCATAGATACAGCAATGCCACTTTTAGTCTATCTCCGGTTAGCGAAAGCACGGTTTCTAAAATAATATCCTCAATAAACTCAAAAGCCGAAGGATGTGATGATATTTCTCTTGATATGATATTACTAACACTGCCACATACACTTAATTTCATTACTACCATAGTTAACAAATCCATCCAGACATGTACTTTTCCTGAGGCCTGGAAAAACGCAATTGTAAGACCTTTACCAAAGAACAGCCATCCAACAAATTTTGCAGATTTACGTCCTATTAGCATTTTGCCTTTCATTTCTAAAATAGTGGAAAAAATTGTTAGTCAGCAGCTTACTACCTACCTTGAAAATAATGATATCCTTCCGGTTAAACAATCCGGCTTCAGAAAAAAGCATAGCACAACAACAGCACTCTTAGATGTTGTAGATAATATACTGACATCACAAGACTCAGGTGACGGTACCGTTCTAGCTTTACTCGATTTTTCTCGTGCATTTGACTCGATCAACATCTCGTTATTAATGTCTAAATTAGCTTTTTACGGATTTAGTTCAGATGCAATTAAATGGTTTGATAGCTACTTAAATGGTAGATCTCAATTTGTTGCCTTTAATAACGAGAATGGTGTTAAAATGATGTCATCAACAATGCCAGTAAGTAGAGGGGTTCCACAAGGTTCGATACTCGGACCAATTCTTTACATACTCTATAGTGCCGATATAACCGAAAATATTAAATTTTGTAATTATCATATATACGCAGACGATATACAACTTTATATTTCCTTTGCCCCCAAAAATACGTACACCGCAATAAATAAACTCAATAGTGATTTAAATAGAATAGCCACATGGTCAGATCGTAATAATTTAGTTCTAAATCCTTCTAAATCTAAATTTCTCGTACTAGGTTCCAGTAATCAGATTGACAATATTATTTCTTTTAATCCAGTAGTGACTATAGGTACAAATCCTTTACTTCGTGTGCCAGAAGCCAGAAACTTAGGAATTTTAATGGACGGTTTACTACATTTCGAAAATCATATTCTTCAAATCGTACGCAACTGTTTTTATAGACTGAAAATTCTGTATCGAGTACGCAATTTTTTAAATTTAGATCTTCGCGTTAAGTTATGTGATTCTCTTATTTTATCTAAACTCAGTTACGCACATACTGTATTTGGCGAGTGTCTGTTAGCGAGGACAAAAAAGGTTATACAGCGTGTACAAAACGCATGCGCCCGTTTTTGCTTTCCTATTCCGCCCCGTACACATATAACACCGTATTTAAATAAGCATGATTTAATGAATATGACAGCTCGACACACATTGCACTTTTCCACACTTCTTTTCGGCACCTTGAAAACTCAGAAACCACAATATCTTTATGAAAAACTTACACCTTCAAATCGACATTTTAGAATCGCAACCCGTTTAATTTTCCCACGGCATAGTACGGCTGCTTTTCGTGGTAGTTTTAGATATGCTGCCACTAAATGTTGGAATAACCTACCACCACCCATAAGAAATGCCAAATCACTCTTCATATTTAAAAACTCTCTAAAAAAACATCTTCTTCTTCTCCAAAAAACAGTTCCACAAGCAGCCGTATTGGGTCGTACTAATAGCAATGGTGTATCTTCTTCTTTCTTATCGGTCCCTCAGTGCTGAGAATCGGCACCTGTAATTGATTCTCCCATCCACTTATTGTTAGTTTCACACAGTCCATATACTAGTTCTCTACTAAATGTACAAGTTTTAAATTTTATTTTATTTTCTTCAAAGAATGTTATTATTATAATAATTTAGCTAATAAGACTTTATTTATGTTTCATAAGATTTTGATTTTTATGTTTCGTCTTTGTTTTTTGCAGCTTGCTGTATAAACACAAATCTAGATTTAAGTTGTTAGTTTTGGCTTCACGGAAGACCAGCGCTACAAGCACTGCTTGTAACATAAGCTGAGTGAAGACCATTTTTAGTCACAAAAATTTTATGTTATTTCTTGTTTTATACCTTGTAACACATTGTAACCTGTTTTGTGCCTAAAATAAATTTATTTTCTTTCTTTCTTCTTCTTCTTCTTTCTAATGGGGTAGACAGAGCGTAAAAGACCTAAACAAAGGTCGAGCCGCCACGTCTGACAAAGTTTTGAGGATTTTTTAAGATAGATTTGTAGGTATATTGCTGTAGTGACAGGTTGTCAGCCCATCGCCTAAATTGCAATATACTGATAGCCTCAGATCCCATAATTGGTTTTTACTGCATGCTCGGGAAGAAATGCAGCTGGCACATTCTATGTTTTTCTCTCGCTCCCAGTCCAGCATGGAAGAAAGTAAATTGCGCATATAAATATGCAGCGGATACAAACATAAAAAAAACATAGCACAACAGGTAGAGCTTATCTCTAAAACGAAATCTATTCCAGCTGACCTACGGTAGTGAGAGTGCATAAGTGAGGCAGTGAAGGCGTGTACAAATTTTATTAAATTTCAATCGACTTGTTGAACCCTGGTGTTAGAATTTTTAAACCGTCTAATAGCACAGCACTATAGGCCTCTGACATGGTTTTATGGTAACAACCACTATCAAAGACAGCGACTGGGACCGAGGCGGCTTAACGTGCCCTCTGAAGCATGGATTTTTATTTTGAACGTGACATTTTGAAAGTGATAAATTGACAATGCTGGCCTGGAAGCGAGTGAAAAACATAGAATGTGCCAGCTGCTTTTCCTCCCTTGCATGCAGTAAAAACCAGCTAAGGGATCCGAGGGTTTCAGTATACTGTAATTTAGGCGAAGGGCTGACAACCTGTCACTTTAGCAATATACCTTGAAATCTATCTTAAATAACCCTCAAAACTTTATCCGAAGTGGCGGAACGACCTTTGGGTCGTTTACGCTCTGCCTACCCCATTAGGGACAAAGGCGTGATTATATGTACATATATATGTATGTAAATTGACAAATATCAACGTCCAGTTGAACGATCCTAGCCTTGGTAGGCTCCGCAAGGGGCCGCCTGGCTCGCGACCACCCGAACACTGGAGTCCGGCGCCAAACAGCTTGCTGTGTTCCGTCGGTGCGTAGGATTACCATTTGCAGGCATCTTCTGGGTGAGCTCGCTCCATTGTCGGCTCTGTCACGGTCATTCCTACCTTCTACCTAGTGTCTAAAGTCAAGAGTGAACTCATTTCTAATAAATTAAAACTTCATATTTCAGTCTAAATAAGTTAAAAGTTTACTTCCATGCTGGACTGGGAGAGATAGAAAACCATAGAATGTTCCAGCTGCCCTTCCTCCCGGGCATGCTGTTGGAGTCAGCAAAAGGGACTCGAGGGTTACAGTGTATTGTAATTTAGGCGATGGGCTGAACCTGTCACTATAGCAATACATATTACAATCTAAAATTGCCCTCAATTTTTGTCAGACGTGGCGAAAGCGCTTTTTACGAGGCGTTAAACGCTCTGCCTACCCCGTAAGGGATTTATGCATGTATGTTATTAAATCATTTTCCAGACTGTTCGTCTAGGCGTGGGCGGGCTGATACCCGGCTTAGAGATAGGCCTCACCACAGTGAAGGGACCCACAGCTAGGTTTATGCTGTTAGTGCAACCTAAAGGTAATTAAATAACTTTGATTTATTTATTCACTGCTTTGTTAATACATACATACATATAATCACGCCTTTATCCCTAATGGGTGTAGGCAGAGCGTAAACGACCTAAAGAAAAGTCGTTCCGCCACGTCTGACAAAGATTTGAGGGTTTTTTAAGTTAAATTTTTAGGTATATTGCTGTAGTGACAGGTTGTTAGCCCATCGCCTAAAATGAAAGAAACTGAAACCTTTGGATTCCTTAGCTGGCTTTTACAGCATGCCCGGGGGGAAATGCAGCTGGCTCATTCTATGTTTTTCTCTAGCTGCCAGGCCAGCATGGAAGAAAGTTGCTTTGTTAAGGTCCCGATATAGCCTAAGTGGCACCCCATCAGTTAAAAAATCATAACATACATACATATAATCACGCCTTTATCCCAAATGGGGTAGGCAGAGCGAAACCTACCGTTACGCCACGTCTGACAAATTTTGAGGGCAATTTTAGACTGAAATGTGTATCGCTATAGTTGTCAGCCCATTGCCTAAATGGCAATACACTGAAATCCTCGGATCCCTTAGCTAGTTTTTACAGCATGCCCGGTAGTAAATTCAGCAGGAACTTTCTATGTTTTTCTCTCGCTCCCAGGCCAGCATGGAAGTAAAATAAAATTGTATTTTATTTTTATCACGCCTTTATCCCTAATGGGGTAGGCAGAGCGTAAACGACCTTACCGCAACGGACGTCGCCGCCACGTCTGACTAAGTTTTGAGGGCTATTCAAGATGGATTTGGACGTATATTGCTGTAGTGACAGGTTGTCAGCCCATCGCCTAAATTGCAAAATACTGAAACCCTCTGATCCCTTAGCTGGTTTTTACAGCATGCCCGGGAGGAAATGCAGCTGGCACATTCTATGTTTTTCTCTAGCTCCCAGTCCAGCATGGTCTCGCTAGTGTGTGTATACATTAAACAAGTTTAGTTTGATGCCCGGCAGCGGGGTGGGGCAGCGTGGGAGCCCTACCGCGCGTGAAGCCCGAGACTTCGCTGTTTGTCATCGCCCTGTACGACGTCAGGGACGTGCAGGCTGCTGTAAGGTCAGAAATTACTATATTTTTACTTCCATCAAAATATTTTTTATATTTACATACTTACATATAATCACGCCTTTATCCCTAATAGGGTAGGCAGAGCGTAAACGACCTAAATGACATAAAACATAACATAATAATACTTTATTGCACATAAACATTTTTGATAAACAGATTCTTCGACGAGATAACAACACTCGCTTGAGAGGACACCATCTCAAACTACAAACTTGCTTCTCCAACAACAATCCGCATAGACACTTCTTCTCTAATAGAGTTGTGAAAGGATGGAACCAATTACCCGAAGAAGTGGTTTCGGCGCCAAATGTCAATAAATTCAAAAACTTACTAGACAAACACCATTGACCAAAAGAAAAAGTCATCAAAGTGAAGCTGGATGCGGGCATTTATCAGTTGTTCCAACTGCCTGTCCGTCTAAAAATAATAATAATAATAATACAACATACAACACAACAGATAACAACAAAAGACAAGTACAACATAGGCGGCCTTAAATAAAGCTCGTACCGCCAAGTCTGACAAAGTTTTGACGGTCCGGTAGCAACTGGCACATTCTATGTTTTTGTCTCTATTTTATAGTTGTGTAATGAAATAAAAAAAAAATACTCTGCCGTAAGCATGAAAAGAAACAAGCTAAGTTACACTTGGGTGGGATTCGAACCCACGGTCTTCGGCGTACCGTGCCGACGCTCTTACCACTGAGCGACCAAAATTTGACGCTGTGACTTGAAGTTTCAAATTTTCTAAAAATATTGATAATCTATCGTACTTTTTTAAATACTTTTGTTATTTATTTCTTTAAACAATTAATTTCTAGCTCTAACGTATTCACAAGTTATAAATAATAATTATAATAATTTTATTTGTTTCCAAAAGTTGATGAATGTTTTTTTTTAAAGTAGGTAACTAATTAAGATATATTTTATCATTATTTCTTATTTTATGATTTTCTAATAGTTTTGAGCATATTTTATCATTATTTCTTATTTTATGATTTTCTAATAGTTTTGAGCACACACTGTGCAATTTTATTTCCGAAAGTATTAGAAATGCCAAATCAAAAATTCAATCCTGTCAGGATACTTTTTAAATATATTTTCTTATTTTATGATTAGATACAATAAAATAAAAAAGTAGTATCATATCCAAAAGTACTCACTGATCTTTTGATCATTACTTTCAGATTCAACGACCTACCTCAAGAGGAACAAATGAAGTTCCAAACGACCACGCGGACAGTCAAATCTCTCCACGAAGACGCTAAGAATTTATACAAAAAGAGAAAATACGAAAAAGCCATCAAAAACTACCAAATGTCCATCTCTGTCCTAAACATATCGCGACCAGAAACTACTATCGAAGAACAACAAGTGAAAAAGTTAAAAATAAGCGCATTTTTAAACTTAGCCGTGTGTTATTCAAAAATAAACAAACCTAAAAACGTCATAAGAATGTTAGAGTCTTTAGACTATGTAACCGACGTTGATAAACACTGCAAAGCGTTATTTTATTATGGAAAGGCGAATGAGATGCTCGGTAAAACAAACTTAGCCATCGAGTATTACCAAAAGGCACTTAAACTAGAACCAAAGAATCGGGATATAGGCAAAGCGCTAGAGAACCTAGATAATTACTTGAAAAAATCGGCGAAGAACGAAAAAGAAATGTGGCAGAGCGTTTTTCAGTCCGATAAGAAGGCCGAAATATTCGTTGATGACGATTTCAAAGATGGCGTCAACAATTTGTTTGAAGATTTGGCGGCGAACCAAGAGTATGCCAAGTTCGACCTCCCGCCGGGACTTCACTCGAAAGAGGTAGATTATGTGAAGAGCTTGGCGACACAGTTTGAAGATCTATTTGTTATTGAAGACGGAGAGGGGAAGAAGAAAAAGGTCACCATAGTGAAGAAAAAGTAATAAGTTTACAACCGTTACATAATAACCACGCCTCTATCCCTTATGGGATAGGCAGAGCGTAATCGACCTAATCAAAAGTCATTTAAGATGAACTTGGAGGTATACTGCTGTAGTGACAGGTTGTCAACCCATCGCGTAAATTGCAATATACTCCCTCTGATCCCTTAGCTGGTTTTTACAGCATACCCGGGAGGAAATGCGGCTGGCACATTGTGTGTTTTTCTCTAGCTCTTAGTCTAGCATGGAAGATATTACAGTTTAAGCAATTGTGAAAGTTTATATCATACATAATTAAGAGCGGCCTTATTGCTAAACAGCAATTTCTTCCAAGCAACCTTAGATATAATTATAAAGTTAAGATATAATATGAATAAGGACTTAAAATCAGCCAAGCTGTGTCCACACCTTTTTACACTTTTATTATAAATACCTAAAGTGTCCTGTTTGTTATGTTATTCTTTCTTTATTTTTTATAATGTGTTGTGTGGAAATAAAGTGATTTGTATTATTTTGGAAGAAATCACTACATAGTATAAAACAAAGTAGCTTTCTCCGTCCCTATATCCCTATGTATGCATAAATCTTTAAAACTACGCAACGGATTTTAATGCGGTTTCTTTTAATGAATAGAGTGATTCAAGAGGAAGGTTTATATGTATAATACATGCATAATATAGTAGAGACACGATGATAATTTCCGTGCAAAGCCGGGGCGGGTCGCTAGTATATAATAAATGCGGCTCGGGAAGGACTTGAACATGCGACTCTATCGCTCTGCCAACTGAGCTACTGTTTAGTGGCTGTGGTTTTATCAGTCTTTCATGTGCACACGTCATAGTGGAAAAGCCATTTTTTTCTTATTATATGAAATAGTGGAGAGACTGGACAGAGGCTTTTGCCCAGCAATGAGACACTAACAGCTAAATAAGATATGATGTAATAAAAAACACAAAATTTGATATGTGCCATATTATAGAAAATCTAATAAAATTGTACTAAGCCATTGACACTCTGCCTATAAATTAATAAATAAAATAAATTACCAAAAACTCTACAAGAGAGTCCCTCGAGTTTCACCTTTAAGAAGAGACTGAAAGAGCATTTTATTAACTCTCTATGACATTTATATATTTAGATTCATTTCAATATCTTTTATACAATTTAATTATATATCATATTGATATTGTTATGTATTAGTTTATTTTATTGAAATATATTAGTGTGTATTAGTATTACTATAATTATTAATGTTATTACGTTTATTATATCTGTTCCCGTGATTTTCCCTTCTTTCATCCTCATTAGGTTGGCTGGAAGAGATCTCTTATAGAGATAAGCTCGCCTTTTGTTTTAATTTTTAAGTTTACTTTTATGTTTAATTTTTAAAACAATAAAGAATTTAATTAATTAAATATAAGCCGTATAGAATTATTCACAGAACACTATGACGGCACTAAATTAAGTTTATGATACATAGCTGAAAGAAGTGTTGAATTGAATGCTTTTTAGGTAATTTCCATTTGTCTATCTTGCGTGGAAGTGTTAAAACCAATTCATGTTGTGCGGGACACATTCGTGGAATGCCCCTATGTATGTGTATAAGCAGAGAATCTCTATAGTATTTCCAACTCAGTTCTAGAATTAAACAAAACAAACAGAAGGTAAAAAAAAATTTCATGTCTTTATTGAAAAATAAATGATACATGTTGGCAAATTAGTAAAATAACTACTATTTCATTATGTTATCATATCTAACAGCTAAAACTTTTTAGAAACAACATCTTTGATTAAAAGACATGAAACTATGTTTACCTTTATTCTAAAACTGAATTGGAAATACTATAGTCTTGTGTATTGTAGTGATAACTTTTTAAGTTTAAAATTCATTTATTCTGTGCCTTATTTGTTTTAGTGTAAAATATGTTTTTAATAAAACTTTTTAATAAATAATGTCTTTTGATAAATTATATTTTTATTAAGTATAATAAAAATCAGAAATGGGAAATAAAGTACATAATTATAATTCTTTGATAAATAATTTATGATTCTACATTTTGCAAATATTCCTCGTCCATTTTTTCAAACTTTTCTTTCATGTCGTCTGGCACCTGAACAGCAGATAAATCTTCTGCTCCAACTTCTTCTTCCTTCTGTATCAGAATGTCCACTACATTTTCACATGCTAGAAGATTCCTGGGATCCTTCTCCCATTTGTGATGTTCCCGTAAAACATAGTAAACTCCGTTTTCTCTTAGAATCTCTCTGCAAGAGCGCTTGGAGCATAGTTTGTTTAGTGTCTCAAGAATCATTTTCCTTATATCAGGATCTGAATCCCTTTTCTTCTCTTTCGGTAAGTATTGAAGGGCGATAGGTAATGTATCCATTTCATCATCAGGATATTCTTCATTACCCATTAGAGGATTTAGCAAGTACGTAAGAAAATCCAGGTCTGTGCTAAGTAGGAAATCATGTAGGTCAAGATCAAACGCTAAGTTTCTTACAGTGCCCAAAGCACCGCCTCTGCGAATGTTTGAAAGCTCATAATTGCAAAAAGGTAACAGTTTTATCAATGGAATGTGCGGGTTCTCTTCTATGAGCCATTTGCGTATCCTGTGGTTGCAACTGAGGTTACTAAACATTGGAGCTAAGTAGTGCAAGTTAGATCCCCTCTTGTTGAAATCTATGTTAACAAATACATTCAAAATATCATTCAAGTGTGGGATAAAAGTATCTATACACACTTCCAGCTCATCTTCAAGCCTTGTGATGTTGGAAAGTATCATACAAGCTGCATCTGCGTCTTTTTTCTGTGGGTTCAGTACATAACCTATCAAGAGCTCCAAGATATTTTTGTGGTTCTCAGGCTTGTATTTTATGACTTCTGTTGCACCTTTTGGGCTGGCTGTAAGGTTGACTAGAAGCAGAAGTGCGTTTTTAGCTATCTCTTCTACTTTATCATCGGTTAGCTCAATGATACACTTAATAATTTGGTCGTTACGAAGTAGTGCTTCGATACCGTCTTCCGAACCCGATAAACCCACTAAATGGTCCAAGGATATGTGCTTCAAGTCAACCCGAGAATCAGGCTTAAGGAACTGAATCATTTCATTAAGCGGGTCTTGGGTCATAGTGGATTTTTAATTAAAAATCTTTAAAAACACCAAATGAAACGCTCGCCATGCACATGCGATTTTGACAGATGTCAAAACAATGAACGAATGATTTACTAGCGAATGAGTTGTTATACTACACCATCACAAATGTGAACAAGTACTGTACTTTTTAGAGCGCCATCTATTGTCAACTAGCAGAATAATTTAATTCCTAAAGTTTCACATTAGTTTTCTTATATTTTAACAGATGGCTCTACTAAAAATATATACTTCACCAAATTGTTACAAGATGGCGCTACTATACTATACTTAAAAATATAAAATGCAAATGCGGAGATCTGTTTGTATTTCACTATTTTACTGCTCATAAAAATATAATAGTGAATGAATTTGGTTAAATATATTTTACTGTTATACTATGTAGTACTATTATATATTCTGTGGCTGTACTAAAGAATATCAACTTATTATATATACGACGGGAGAATTATTGTATATTTCTTTGCAACAAAACTTTATTTTATTTATTTTAAGGAAAGTTTAAATAAAAATGCGAAAATACTTAGATAAGATTTAATTAAAATATTTAAAATAACAAACATACATTACATCTTACATAAACATTTATTTTAATGAAATCTAAGCACTCTGCATTATAGCTACCATACAAATATAATTTGCTCTATTCATCGTTTTTTTTTTTTGCTTTAAGCAGTGATTTATGAATTAAATCCGTTAATTTGTACATTAATTTCCTATATTAGATAAAAGCAGTAGATGATAAGTTTAGTTAAAGAACATAATTGTAATTTAAAATTCAGTGAAAAATAATTATCAATCATACGGTCTACCCGTTGGTAACATTACTGACAAAATCAATGTACAGATAGAGACGCATTTGATAGTGGGACTTCAAAGAGCTTTGGTAACTTTAAGATCTAAGGTAGAGTCTCGTGTGCCAATAATTTCGTTGGTTCTCACATCCTTAGGTATAATTTAAGACCGGAACACGGAAGAGCCAACACTTCTGCTTGAAGGCAGAAATAGATGCTATTTCCATAAATAACCACAAATAATTAGTTAAACAAGTATGAAGTATCTTTCAGCATTCTACTTGCACATAGTTACACATAAGTATGCAAACTACTCTATCAATACACGGTAATATTCTTACGAGATCATAAAATATTGGTCAAATTACTGCACTACATGCTAAAATATGTTTATTAGGTACTAAAATTCGGAAACAGACAATTTTTTAAAGGATTTTTAAAAGGAAATGATAATTTTGAAACTGTGATATTTATTACGCAGAACAATTCGTATTTCTCTTAATTTCTAAAGGACGGTGCACCTTAACTATCATTAAAAACATTTAGAAATATTTACATCACAATTTTTATGGACGAATTTTTGATCACTGTAGGCACAATTTTACTCTAAATAACGTACAAGAGAGAATATGCTATACTTTTGTAATATTTGTAATATTTCTGAAATAGCAAAATTATCAGAATCTTACAATTACAACACAAGGCTATTCCTAAAAAAATACTTTGTAAAACCGAAATGAGATGAAAAGTTGCAGTATTGAAGTTACAGACTCAAGTTTTAGTGCAAATCTAAATTTCGAGAATGTCTAGATCTATAGATCGAAGCAAAACAGCGAATCTAGTAAGGTTCTAGTACTACTAAAAATCTTACTTTCTTAAATAATAATAAAAGCAAAGAACATAATTTTTACGACACTTCGGCATAGTAAATTGATTGTAATTTGCGTATTGTGTCAAATGGGTATCACGATTTCGATAAATTTTAAGTAATAATAGATCTAACTATAGCAAATAGTATAGAATTTTTTTGGAGTTGTACTGATTTTACTAATTGATTTAGTTATTAATTCTGTTCAAATTAGTCCTGTTACTTTCAATTAAATCCTCATAGTAATTTGAGCTACGACGTTTGTTTTGTCATAGTAATTTGAACTACGTTGTTCTATTGTCAAAGTAATTTGAGCTACGTTGTTCTATTGTCAAAGAAATTTGAGCTACGTTGTTCTATTGTCAAAGTAATTTGAGCTACGTTGTTCTATTGTCAAAGTAATTTGAGCTACGTTGTTCTATTGTCAAAGTAATTTGAGCTACGTTGTTCTATTGTCAAAGTAATTTGAGCTACGATGTTGTCTTGTCGTAGTAACTTTTGCTACACAGATTTACGTTTTACTATGCCAAGTTGTCGAGAATGTGAAAATAAAATAAACACTAATATCTACAGTTTTTAAATTAGAAATAGATGTTCTGAATTTTCGTTAGACTTTTCGTGAATTTGATGTAACAGTAGAGTCTTACTACAGCCTCCTGTTGTTTGAACTATGAAGTACTTAGAGGATGTAACGTTAACAACCCTTTAGGAGTTAAAGGTTGAAGCCACTTGGCTTAGTGATGATAGCTGGGAAAAGAGTAGCTACCCGCCTGCTCGGGTGTTGTGACCACGTGACCAGGGGACCGAAGTCCAACCGCACAAGTTTGGAACATGTATATCTGCAGATCGCTGAGAAAACTTCGATACCGCGTTTCAGAACTTTTGTTTCTTGATCTGTCGGCTACAGCCCGTTTAGAGTAACAGGGCGCACCAAACCGATGAAGTTTTCCCGGGTAAAAGTTTATGCTTTTTCTTGAAATTTCGTATAGTTGAGCAGGTTATTAAACTGCTTAAGTATACACAATTTTTAAGTATATAAACACTTGAGATAAAATCATTGGTTTGGAGGAGCCCTGTTACCCTAAAGAGGTTGTTGACTATACAAAAGTAGTAACATACTTTTGAGTGTTTTTTTTTTGTATTGAATTTATTTTCAATGGTCTTTTTTGGAACTATCTTGGTATTTCGCGAAGGATTGTTTCAAACATCAATATCTAACTCAAAAACTCTCATCTTACATCTTAAAAGCAGTAGATCTATTGAACGTTGAGACTTATGGGTTAATTTAGTAAACCAACAGTTTTCTTATGCAGATCACCAAGAATACAGCAAATGCTGATGTCTTCAGGATGTCCGCATCTGGAAATAGAAAAAAGATTTTTAGTACAAGGTTAATTTTCATGAGAGAGCCCGATAGTGTAGTGGATAGGACCGCTGCCTCCCTTGCACGAGGTCGTGGTTCGAATTTGTTTTTCAGTTTTCTAATTTCATATGTACCAGGCCACTCAGAAAGTATTGCGATAAATAGTTTTTATATATGGCAGACTGGCCGGTTAGAATATTTTTTAAAAATATGATTACTTGTAAGTAAAAATATGTGTGTTCCATTTTCAAAATTTCCCTCCACATTTTTTGCGAGCCAATTCAAAGTATCGTGTCTTACTGAAAAATGGATCTGCGCCGGGAACATTTTAGAGCTATGATTTTTTACGATTTCAAGTGTCGCCTGAAACCGGATGAATCGTTCGATAGACTTCAAATGGCATTTATGGATGAAAGCCCCTCCAAGGCAACCGTGTATCGTTGGTATAACGAATTTAGGCGCGGTCGACCAACCTTGGGGGATGAAGAAAGAAGCGGTCGCCATTTGACGGCTATTACGGAAGAAAACGTGCTAGCAGTGAAAAATTTAATCCAAGATAATAGGCGAATTACATATCAGGAGATTCAGCACATATTAAAGATTGGATCGAGAAGCGTTCACGAGATTCTACATGGGCATCTTCGCGTGAGGAGGATAGTATCGCGCTGGGTGCCGCACTACCTCACCGACGCTCAGAAGCAGGCCCGGGTGGAATGGTGCCGTGATATGCTGAACAAATTTGAAGCAGGCTCGTCTCGGCGTGTTTACGACATCGTAACAGGTGATGAGTCCTGGATTTATCAATACGATCCAGAAACCAAGCGCCAGTCGACAGTTTGGGTGTTTCAAAATGAACCAACGCCTACCAAAGTGAAGCGATCTCGAAGCGGGGGGAAGATTTTGATCGCCAGCTTTTTTAATTTGACTGGCCACTTGGCCTCAATTCCCTCACGAGATCAAAGAAGCATTAACGTCGAATGGTTACTACCAAATGTTTACCAGAAGTTTTTTCTGTTGTGAGCAACAAGCGACCAAACACAGGGCTCCGCGGACTACTGCTCCACCACGACAATGCGCCTGCACACACCGCGCTTAAAACGAGGGACTTCCTGGACAGCACACCAGTCAAACTCCTGGGTCACCCTCCTTACAGCCCTGATCTAGCACCGTGTGACTTCTTTTTATTTCCAAAAATAAAAAATCAGCTCAAGGGGATACAATTTTCGTCGCCGGAAGATGCGCTGGCTGCGTTCGAGCAGGCTGTAAACGAGGTGTCTACGGCGGACTGGAAAAAGTGTTTTGAAAACTGGTTCAGACGCATGAATCTTTGTATAGAGGCTGGTGGAGAGTACTTTGAAAAGATTTAAGAAAAATATATGTACCTGTAGAACAATTTTTTTTAGTGTCGCAAATCTTTCTGAGTGTCCCGCGTATGTTTATTCTGTGCTTTTTTCCGTTCTTCGGAAGGCACATTAAACCGTTGTTCCCGCTTAATATCCTAGATATTGGTCGTTAAGCCATGTCAGAGGCCAGTGCTAAGCATTGGCGGCTTGAAAACTCTGACAACTGGGTTGGTTGGTCACTAACCTGGCTAGAAAGCCTATCTAAGTTTGGGTCTGGTTTCCCTTCTGGGTTGCGGAGGTCAGATGGCAGTCGCTCTGTGTAAAAACCAGTACCCTCGTTCAATCACCTAGATTATCAGAACAAGTTCCCATAGATAAAGTTGTTCAGTTTAGTAGCCTGAGCAAGCCCTTTAAATTACTTTGTTGATTAAAATTTGTATGAAAACCCGGAAATAGAACCTAGCTTGATACTTTGATTCAGGAAATCGTCGCATCGAAAATAATCGTACACTCTGAAACTAGGAGGTCATATTCACTGCAGCTATAGTCCTTCTCCTTATAAGAGTCTTATTGTTCTTACCGTGCTCTCCGAGGCGCGGAGTGATGTAACTAACGTGCTCACCGAAGCAAGGACGCGTACTCACCGCTACAGCTATGGTCTTTCTCCTTATAAGAGGCTTCTACTTCTTACCGTGCTCTCTGAGGCGCGGAGTCATGTTCCTAACGTGCTCTCCGAAGCAAGGACGCCTACTCACCGCTACAGCTATAGTCCTTCTCCTTACAAGAGACTTCTCCTTGTTACCGTGCCCTCTGAGGCGCGGAGCGATGTTTCTAACGTGCTCTCCGAAGCAAGGAATCCTACTCACCGCTGCAGCTATGGTCCTTCTCCTTGTATCCGTTCTCGGTGTCACAGAGGCATATCTTCTCGTTGTTACCGTACACTCTGAGGTGCGGAGTGGTGGTTGTGATGTTAGGGCTCAGACACACTAAGCCGTCGTTGCACTCGTCGCTATTGGAGCACAAGTGGTACAGGTCTGTAAAGATATATGTTAGGGTTAGTAACACACATACATATAATCACGCCTGTATCCCTTATGGGGTAGGCAGAGCGTAAACTACCTACTACTCTACTCTACTTTGATGTTTTTTTTTAAAATGGTGTATGAAAAGGGTAAGGGCTGAAAATCAGTGCTACCACTGCTGCTTTGAGTAACATGGTAGCAAAATACTGAGACCCTCACCTTTTACTCTCAAACCGTACTATTGTGATTGTTATTTAATATGTTTTTGTTTTAAGTGTGTGAGTAATAAAGATATTTTGAATTTGAATTTAAACAAAGGTCGTTCCGCCACGTCTGACAAAGTTTTGAGGGTTATTAAAGATAGATTTGACGGTATATTGCTGTAGTGACAGGTTGTCAGCCCATCGCCTAATTGCAATATACTGAAACCCTCGGATCCCTTAGCTGGTTTTTACAGCATGCCCGGGAGGAAATGCAGCTGGCACATTCTATGTATTTCTCTCGCTCCCAGGCCAGCATGGAAGAAAGAAGGGTTAGTAAGACAATACAATATACACTGTTGAGAGCCCGATGGTGTAGTGGATAGGGGCGCTGCCTCCTGAGCTGGAGGTCGTGGTTCGAATCCCACCACGTACCAGCTCTAGCTGTCACGGATCATGAGATACAGCCTGGTGACAGATGGATGGACAGACAGATAGACAGCGAATTCTCAGTAATAGGGTCCCGTTTCTTACCCTATGGGTATACATACAAACATACATAAAATCACGCCTTTATCCCCTACGAGGTAGGCAGAGCGTTAAACGCCTCGCAAAAGGCGCCTTCGCCGCGTCTGACAAAAATTGAGGGCAATTTTAGATTTTAATGTGTATTGCTAATGTGTAGTGACAGGTTGTCAGCCCATCGCCTAAATTACAATACACTGTAACCCTCGAGTCCCTTTTGCTGTCTTCTACAGCATGCCCGGGAGGAAGGGCAGCTGGAACATTCTATGTTTTTCTATCTCTCCCAGTCCAGCATGGAAGGAACCCTATGGGTATAGAACCCAAAAACAGGAAAAGAGTCCGATGGTGTAGTGGATAGGGCCGCTGCCTCCTGAGCGGGAGGTAGTGGTTCGAATCCCACCACGTACCAATGTGTTTTTCGGTTTTCTAATTTCATATGTACGTTTATTCGGTGCTTTGGAAGGCACGTTAAGCCGTTGTTCCCGGTTAATGTCGTTTAATACCGTAGATATAAGTCGTTAAGCCATGTCAGAGGCCAGTGCTAAGCATTTGCGGCTTGAAAACTCTGACCTTATCTCGGATTGGGTCTGGTTTCTGGGTTGCGGAGGTCAGATGACAGTCGCTCTGTGTAAAAAGCAGAACCCTCGTTCCATCCCCTAGATTAGGTAGCCAACACCGAGAGATACGGGATAACAACTCGCGTCAAGCGTTTTCGTGCTTCGAAAGGCACGTTAAGAGGCCTCTCCACGAGCGGTGGCCCCCTTACTCGTAAAAAAATGATAGATAGGTTTAAAGAAACTTTATTCTCATAAAAGACCTAATTACAAGTCACTTACATGAGAACAAGACTATAACTTAAAATTAACATGATCGTTCGTATTCTGCAGGTAAAAGTCAATTCCAATAAAAAACTTGCAGTACAACTAGGTAGTAGTTTTCTTTGCTTAGGCACTTAAACATTAGACCATCATAATAATATTATCAATGACATCTCCATAACATTAAAGTTTGAACGTTACTTAATTTTATTTTTAATATAATGAGCAAGCCTTTTCTTAAAAATAGTAAAGGATTCTATATTTCTAATATTTGAGGGTAAGCTATTATAAAGTTGTGCTCCACCTTTTGTTAGCATTTGTTTGCCGTAATTTGTTCGAGACCTCGGCAGAACAAGTAGACTGGCGCGTCTTGTGAAGCGTTTAGATGTATGTTTGTTTTGATTAGATTTGTTGTAGCATCTCTTTCCCTATTGAATTCTGCTTCCAGGCTGGTATTTTGAGAGTCTTTTTGAAGTTCAGCCCACAATTCATTTCTTCGGTTTATTTTACAAATGATATCCTTTTTAATCCAGTCATCTTGATAGATAGATAATAAATTTACACACGTACAATTTGTTGTATAAGCCCGATGGTGTAGTGGATAGGGCCGCTGCCTCCTGAGCGGGTTCGAATCCCACCACGTACCAATGTGTTTTTCGGTTTTCGAATTTCATATGTACGTTTATTCGGCGCTTTTTCCGTGCTTCGGAAGGCACGTTAAGCCGTTGGTCCCGGTTAATATCGTTTAATACCGTAGATATTAGTCGTTAAGCCATATCAGAGGCCAGTTCTAAGCATTGGCGGCTTGAAAACTCTGACCTAATCTAGGATTGGGTCTGGTTTCCCTTCTGGGTTGCGGAGGTCTGATGGCAGTCGCTCTGTGTAAAAACCAGTACCCTCGTTCAATCCCCTAGATTAGGTAGCCGACCCTGTGAGATATGGGATAAGGCTAGGGATGATGGAATTTGTTGTATAAAAAGGAGTTTCATAACTCGCAAAATTTGGGCATTTTCAAAACTTCTCTGTCACTTAAATTTAGACCTAAGGATTTTTTAGAAGTAATGAATTGAGAATTAAAACTTCCATGCCGGACTGGGAGAGATAGAAAAACATAGAATGTTCCAGCTGCCCTTCCTCCCGGGCATGCTGTAGAAGACAGCAAAAGGGACTCGAGGGTTACAGTGTATTGTAATTTAGGCGATGGGCTGACAACCTGTCACTATGGCAATACACATTACAATCTAAAATTACCCTCAATTTTTGTCAGACGCGGCGAAAGCGCCTTTTACGAGGCGTTTAACGCTCTGCCTACCCCGTAAGGGATAAAGGCGTGATTTTATGTATGTATGTATGAATTGAGAATCAAATTGTTCCCAAGAGTAACTATCGAAATTTCCGCCAAAAGCAATAATTTCGGTAGTAACTGCCCGGCGGAACGATCTTTGTTTAGATCGTTTACCCTCTGCCTACCCCATAAGGAATAAAGGTGTGATTATATGTTTGCATGTACGTATGTAGTGAGGGTTCGTATTTTGGAAAGTACGTTAAGGCGATAGCATGGTAAAACATTGAGACGTCTTTCTGTTCTCTACATACATACAATCACGCTTTTATCCCTAATGGGGAGGCAGAGCGTAAACGATCTAAACAAAGGTCGTTTCGCCACGTCTGACAAAGTTTTAAGGGTTTTTTAAGATAGACTTGTACGTATATAGCTGTAGTGATAGGTTGTCAGCCCATCGCCTAAATTACAATATACTAAAACCCTCAGATCCCGTAGCTGGATTTTACAGCTTGCTCGGGAGGAAATGCAGCTGGCACATTCTATGTTTTTCTCTCACTCCCAGGCCAGCATGGTTCTCTCATGATAGATAATGAGATTAATGAGTATAGACTTACCAATGTTTTTTTTTAAAAGGGACTCGAGGGTTCAGTGTAATGTAATTTAGGCGATGGGCTGACAACCTGTCACTATAGCTATACTCATTTCAATCTAAAATTGCCCTCAATTTTTGTCAGACGTGGCGAAAGCGCCTTTTACGAGGCGTTTAACGCTCTGCCTACCCCGTAAGGGATAAAGGCGTGATTTTATGTATGTATGTATGTATGTTTTATCAATGTTTGACTAAAATGATTGCGACGGCTATCATAATCTATTTCAGTTCTAATTACGCTAAAAATACATAACATAACAACAAATAATTGCTTGTGCAATAACCTGCAACATTTCTTGTACGATTTCTGAACGAAATATATAATTCCAAGAAATAAATACGGACACGAAGCAAGTGAAAGATCAATTTTCACGATAACGAAAGTAATTTGGTCAGTTCGAAAGTAAACTTCACCGTATGTGGCGAGCTATCGTGCTATAATCAGAATAATCACTAAGTATGTTTGTTACCGACATATTTTATAATGCATTAGGCGAAATTTGGCGAAAATACATACATGTAATCACGCCTTTATCCCTAATGGGGTAGACAGAGCTTAAACGACCTGAACAAAGGTCATTCTGCCACGTCTGACAAAGTTTAATTTATAATTTATATTGTTAATAATTGGCTTTTCCATACAAATTGTCTGATCGAGGTGGACAGTTTGTATGGAAAAGCCAATTTCTTGGTGGAAGTTGTTCAGTATCGTTGATTGAGGAACCCCTATCAGTTTGCGGGACGCTGTCCCTTACACCCGGTATGCCTCGCATTAGTTGAAATTTTTAATCAAATAAATACATTCCAGTGACGTCATAGCCTTTCAAAAGATTCTTACATAATATACCGGGTGTAAGTAGCGTTGCCAGGCGTCCGGCTTTAGCCGGACATAGTCAGGCTTTTTGATTGCCTGTCCGACCAAAATAAGCGTCGTCCGGCCTGTCCGGCTTTTGTTAGGCCTTTTTAGATTTCAAAATTCGCGCGCATCGAGACCGAATTCGACTCGACTGATTAATAATAAAGTACTTTTAGACTAATTTGGCATTAGTTTTATTGTAAATTATCAAAAAAGTTTGGTTTTCATTAATTTTCTACATTAATACCAAAAAATCCCCTAAAATGCAAAGTGTCCGGGTTTTTTACCAAAATGTTAGGCCAAAAAAAAATATGTTTTTTTACACGAATATTTAAAATTGTTGAAAATGCAGGACGTCTGGCTTTTTGACCCAAATGTTAGGCCAAACTCACAGCTCTGTCCGGCTTTTCGGTATGAGGACCTGGCAACGCTAGGTGTAAGGGACAGTGTCCCGAAAACTGATAGGGGCTGCTCAGTCAACAACACTGAACAACTTCCACTAGGTATTTTTTGTTCAGTAAGAGAAATGTTTTATTGCTTTTCCTTATAAATTGTCTTCCATGCTGGACTGGGAGCGAGGGAAAAATATAGAATATGCCAGCTGCATTTCCTCCCGGGCATGCTGTAAAAACCAGTTAAGGGATCCGAGGGTTTCTGTATATTGTAATTTAGGCGACGGGCTGCCAACCTGTCACTACAGCAATATACCTACAAATCTATCTTAAACAATCCTCAAAACTTTGTCAGACGTGGCGGAACGACCTTTGTTTAGGTCGTTTCCGCTCTGCCTACCCCATTAGGGATAAAGGCGTGATTATATGTATGTATGTATGTATAAATTGTCTGATCGAGCTGAACATTGAGTATGTAACAGCAAAAAGAAAACCACTTCCAGAAAGAATTTCCTGGTGGAAGTTGTTCAATGTCGCTGATTTGAGCAACTCCTATCAGTTTGCGGGACTTTGTCCCTTACACCCGGTGTTACGAGTATATCCATCCAAACTTGTACATTTATCAGTAAGATCTACCACAGAAGTGCATATTTTCACCCGATCATTAGCGAACTGGACTAGGAACGAGAAAAAAACATAAACATAGAATGTGTTAGCTGTATTTAATTTTTGTCAGACGTGGCGAAAGCGCCTTTTACGAGGCGTTAAACGCTCTGCCTACCCCGCAAGGGATAAAGGCGTGATTTATGTATGTATGTATGTATGTTAGCTGTATTTCCTCCAGGGCATGCTGTAAAAACCAGCTAAGGGATGCGAGGGTTTCTATATATTGCAATTCAACCTGTCACTACGGCAATATACCTACCAACAAATCTATCTTTAACCCCCAAAACTTTGTCACACGCGGTGCAACAACCCTTGTTTAGGTCGTTTACGCTCTGCCTACCCCATTAGGGATAAAGGCGTGATTATGTGTATGTATGTATGTATCATTAGCGAAGGAAACTGCAGCTATAAGTACTGCCTTCAACACACCGATAGCAGTGTAAGGGTAATAGTTCACTTGTTATTATTACCTACACGTTAGCAGAATCATGTTAACTGCCTCCGTGGTCTATTGGCCTGAGCCATGTGCTCCTGAGGTCCTGGGTCCGATTTTCTGGGACGGTAAGGGAATTGACGAATACTAGTCAAATCAGCAACTCTTTATGAACTATCAAAATCGCTTATTTGTATGAAAAAACCTAATTGGGTGTTTCTCAAAATCGGTGATTTTGTTGCGTCCACGCTTGATAATATGTCTTAGCCCGTAGGTACAAGGCCACTTTTTTATATGCATCTGTGACCTAGGTAGCTATAGATGCACCAATAATAAAGGTTAAAATCGTATTACAACACTTTGAATTATTGCGTTAAACATGGTTCTCCTAATTTCTTTGTAGCGTCCTTTTCGGTAGTCCTTTTCTAAAATGGTTTAAATACAGTAATAAATCGTAACTTTGGGAATATTAATAGTGAATGATTGAGATTTGGTAATAATTAAATATTTCTATAAAGAGATATAAAGCGAAGAAATTCGTCCTAAGAAAATCTCTAATTTATCTGTCGCGTTAAACAGCCGGACCTCCTACCTTTAAAACGAAACACTGAATATTTGCGTGTCCTCTACCCGCACCCGTCAGTCACACGCTAACAGTTAGCATAGACAGAAGTGCGCTCAGTTCTAAGTGTTTCCCGCCATAATATTTTTTTCACCCACAATAAGCGTTTCGTCACGTAAGCACCTAATTTCTTAGTTAATCTTTGTGATGTATATGGCATATGGCATATGATGGTGTATGGCATCCTATTTATTATATTTATTGCTTACAATATTTGTCATCAATTTCATACACCATTGGTATTAATTTATTTCTACCTTCCATGAAAAAAATATCGAAAGGTTAGTTTCTAATTTCTTCGGTTCTAATTTGATTGGATTTCTCTGGCATGTAATGCCAAAGAAATTAGAAATAATACAGAGAAATTAGATTTTGTTCAAAGAAATTAGGTTTGGTACTAAAATATTATGTTGATAAATATTTAAAAAACACATTCCTGTTCTCTTTAGAGTACAATTAAATACTACTTTACCCAACAAAAAAATGGAGTAATATTTTTATTGACAATATTTTTTTGAATCTCTGATATTTATATCGCACTTGAAAAGTATTATTTGTTGGCGGCCGCGGCTGATATTATTCCGAAGTAGTGCCACGTTATGTACAGCAATATTATATCCCCTTTCCTCCCACCATACCTCTCGTCCATCTCATTCCACCAATCTCGCTTGTCCTTCCTTCCAAATCGCTCCATCCGCCTCATACGCTTCCGCACACCCACTTCCTTCGTATCCTTTCCGTCCCTCCGTCCCTCCTAACTCTC
The DNA here is from genome assembly GCA_949820665.1 of Scrobipalpa costella. Taxonomy (NCBI): domain Eukaryota; kingdom Metazoa; phylum Arthropoda; class Insecta; order Lepidoptera; family Gelechiidae; genus Scrobipalpa; species Scrobipalpa costella. The sequence continues at coordinate 6,989,703 of OX463322.1, read as the reverse complement.
TTGTCTCTTTGGTCCCTCCAGCTTTCCAATAGTTTTGGTCTTTCAGTCCCTTCAGCCTTTCCGTCGTGTGTTTTATTAGTTCGTATTTACCGTCAGTCAGTTACTGAATTCTATAATGATTATTTCTTCGTGAAAACTATTCAACAAAACTTGCTTAAGAAGTTCAGTCGCGGCGTTGGGGTGGAAGTATAGAACAGATTATATTACACACTGCGGTGCTTTTTTATTTTAACCAGCGAGGTGATGATAATTCCTGTAAAGCGCAGGCATTTTGTACTTTAATCTCAATCTAGAAAGAGTTACATGGAACTACTCTGAAAGTGGCCACGGTAAAGGCGCACCAGATAGAGTTGGCGGAGTTTTGAAAAGAACTGGCGATCGAGTTGTGGCGTATGGGAAGGATATAGTAGATATTGATGACTTTATGAATCATTTGCAGTCTAGAGTAAAGGGGGTAATTCTTGAAGTTGTCGACAAAAATGCAGTTGATGAAAAAGATTTATTAATTCCAACTGGAAATATAAAATCGTTTAAAGGCGCCATGAAAGTTCACCAAGTTGTGTGGAATAAAGATCACGGCAGCCGACTAGCTATGCGCAGCCTCACATGTATTAAGCCTAAATATTTCAGTGCTTAAACTTTGCCCACATGGAAATCATCTTGGCATCCACGACATTGAATCCACAAACAATGACTAAAATACAGGAAGAAGAAGAATAAAAGCAGGGAAAGAATTACACACGACAACTTCGACTCCCAAAAATGACAAATCAAATGCTCTACTGGAAATTGACCCCAAGAAAATTAATATAACAACTTCGAGTCCCAAAAATATAAAATCAAACGCTTTAAAGGAAATAAACCCCAAGAAAAATAATGTTATATCTGATATTATTTTAAAACCAGGTTCAAAACCAGAAACTGAAAAAGAAAATATTATACCAGAAGCTAGTGACGTTGGCATCTTATCTGACTACGGCGCTAATGAAGATGAAGATCTCCTTAACACTGGAGACATATTTGACGTACCATCATTTTCAAGATTTTTGACAGAGGTACCAAGTTTACCAAGTGTTGATCAATTACTGAACTCTGATGAATCTTAGCTAATGTATAGATTGTAGAGACAAAACCACTGATACATTACTATGTACTCAAACTGGAAATAAAACAGTAATTTTAAATCCTGATGACCCAGCACAGAAAGCTTTTAATGACTCAATCAGATTTTTAAAAATGAAATCTTTGATCTTTAAAAAAGATTGAGTGGAATAAGAAGAATATTAAGTTAAGGCAAAATAATCATCTAAGGCTCAGATAGTTTCTTCAATTAATATAATAAGTATACGACACTTTGTTCTTTAATGATAATAAATAAATACGATTGTTGATTAATTATTGTTTTTTTTTGTATGTCCTCTCTCATTTCGTTCTTTCACATCCCTTTCGTCCATTCCATTCCTCCCATCACTCCCGTCTTTCTCACCCAGAAGTTCCTATCACTCCGGCCATAACTCTCTTCTGTAGTGATCCTGTCTTCACTCGCGTGTTCCCCGTTTTCCCGTCCCTCCCATCTCTTGCAACCTAACCTTTTCCTATTAACCTCGAAACGCTATATAAGTTCCATTCAGTCATTCCTGCATTTTCAATTTCTAGTCTTGTCCACCCACACATCTTTCCAATAACTCTTGTTCTCTCCTATCCTTTCCACCTCCTATCTTTCCCTCCTATCTTTCTCTCCTATCTTTTCCTCCCGTTCTCACGTCCTTACCGTTTTCACATTTCTTCCGTCATTTTCAGCTCTCCATTACCGTCGACGTAGTATTTAAGAATTTATAAATATGTAAGGTATATGTTTTATGTCCCTCTGTTTACATTATTTAACATCTTATAATGTAAATATTGCCCGAAATAAAATGATTTATTGTTATTAAAAATAATAATACCACGTTATTTCTTTGTCTACTGCATAAGGTACGAAACTGAACAACTTTGAATATAGAATTCTTATAAGAATTATTTTATTTCGCTTCCCGTTAAAAATTACTTGCTCGATCAAATAGGTAATTTTATTTTCATTTTCTGAACGAATTTTATTGTAAAAGTTGTGCAGTTTTGTTGACTAAGCGAGCTACCCCGTTCATTTTGTGGAACATTGTCCCTTACACCCCGTTTATTTACATTATTTATGGTCATGTTTCTAATTTCTTTGGGAGCTTTGCTAATTTCATTGGGCCCTTTCTAATTTCCTTGTATCAAGTCTAATTTCTTTGGTCATCAAAATTGCCCTTTTCTAATTTCTCTGTACTGAATCTAATTTCTTTGACCATTAAAATTTTCAAACTGCTAAAACTTTGAAACGACACTATGAAATTAAGGGCGAATAACATATTATATATAATATTGAAGTGCTTAACAACATATGTTGTTTCATTTTAGAAAAAACGTTAAAAAAAAATGCGCCATATAAATTAGAATTTTTTCACCCAGATTTGAGAAACACCCAATTATATCCCTGCCAGTAATTAAAAATACCTGTCATAGAGAAAAATAGACACAGAATAAAATAGGGACTTATGCACTTTCTATAAGCCCTTCGCTGTGGTACCTCTATGACAGGTATCTTTTATTTCTGGCAGGGCTATAGGTCTTTTTAGAATGACATAAGTAATAAGATTCTCCATTTTGCCGATAGGTGGCTTTTCGAAAGATGAGCTGTCAATGTCATGCTTATTTCTGTTTGATTTGAGGTTTCATACGAGCATTTATTTAAAAAAAATACCTTGTCTATTTCATATATCTTGTTGCTATGTAACTTCCATGCTGGACTGGGAGAAAAGAAAAACATAGAATGTTCCAGTTGCCCTTCCTCCCGGGCATGCTGTATAAGTCAGCAAAAGGGATTCGAGGGTTACAGTGTATTGTAATTTAGGCGATGGGCTGACAACCTGTCACTACAGCAATACACATTACAATCTAAAATTGCCCCCAATTTATGTCAGACGTGGCGAAAGCGCCTTTTAGGAGGCGTTTTACGCTCTGCCTACCCCGTAAGGGATAAAGGCGTGATTTTATGTATGTATGTATGTAACATGGTAGCCTGGGCTAGTTCTACCTCTCTTAAAAATATTTATAATGCATGGCGATCGTGTGAACGTATCCAAAATTTTGACAGTTCATGTACAGCTAGAGCCATCTGATGGAGCTTTTGAAACTATAAAGGTCAGCTTAAAATACCTAATTATTGACTACCCAAATCAATAACTTAGTTCTATATTGTTTAACTCGATTATTAAATCTAAACGTGCATTTTTGAAAATCGTGAATGAGATCTATAAGCCAATAATTTTGAGTGTAAACGTTTTGTTTTTTTTTCCACACAGTCGTCACGCCTTTTCAACCACAAATCACAACCCTCATGTAACCAAGGATTTCTAACTACCTCCAACAAATCCGTGGAAATTAATCAAAATTTCCCTTGTGGGTGACCTTTAGAAGCATACATCACGAGAGTATAATGTAGCCACTAACATAACTACACAATTACAGTGAGAAAGCTGGCGGTCTGGTTAATTGCTCAGCTTATCGTGGTTGTGAGGAATAGCTGCCATACCAACACGCTAGCTAGAGAAATAAGTATTCATTTGATACTGTTTAAAATTAAATTTTGATCCTTGCTGAACTATGTTCGTAATAAATACAGACTAATGATTTAGGGTTCATATAGTCACGCCTTTATCCCTAATGGGGTAGGCAGAGCGTGAACGACCTAAACAAAGGTCGTTTCGCCACGTCTGACAAAGTTTTGAGGATTATATAAGATAGATTTGTAGTTATATTACTGTAGTGACAGGTTGTCAGCCCATCGCCTAAATTACAATAAACTGAAACCCTCGGATCCCTTAGCTGACTTTTACAGCAGGCCCGGGAGGAAATGCAGCTGGCACATTCTATGTCTTTCTCTCGCTCCTAGTCCAGCATGAAAGAATTCAATACATGAAAGGGTTCAATACATAAAAGGTAAAAAACGGGACCCTATTACTGAGACTTCGCTGTCCGTCTGTCTGTCACCAGGCTGTATCTCATGAACCGTGACAGCTAGAGAGTTGAAATTTTCGCAGATTAAGCATTCCTTTTACCGCTACAACAACAAATACTAAAACCAAAATAAAATTAATATTTAAAATACATACATACATAAATCACGCCTTTATCCCTTACGGGGTAAGCAGAGCGTTTAACGCCTCGTAAAAAGCGCTTTCGCCACGTCTGACAAAAATTGAGGGCAATTTTAGATTGTAATATGTATTGCTATAGTGACAGGTTGTCAGCCCATCGCCTAAATTACAATACACTGTAACCCTCGAGTCCCTTTTGCTGACTTCAACAGCATGCCCGTAAAATAAGTTTTCAATGTAAGCTGTGAAAGCCTGTAAAGGGCTTAAAGGTTTTGGTGTCTTGGGTGTTCGCGTTAAGGCTGCCACAGAATTCGAATCCCATACAGACGGTAGTTACCTACATTTGTTTTTTTATATGGCTAGAGCAAACTTCATCCAAACTTTGTACTCGTAATTAAATGCAATATATCTATGTTTAAAAATAGTTTTAGACAAGTATCAAAATATTATCTAATACAAAATAAGAGAGCAAATACATTTTTATACCATTTTCACGCAAATTCGTATTTTCCTTCCATGCTGGACTGGGAGAGATAGAAAAACATAGAATGTTCCAGCTGCCCTTCCTCCCGGGCATGCTGTTGAAGTCAGCAAAAGGGATTCGAGGGTTACAGTGTATTGTAATTTAGGCGATGGGCTGACAACCTGTCACTAAAGCAATACATATTACAATCTAAAATTGCCCTCAATTTTTGTCAGACGTGGCGAAAGCGCCTTTTAAGAGGCGTTAAACGCTCTGCCTACCCCGTAAGGGATAAAGGCGTGATTTATGTATGTATGTATTCGTATTTTCGCCATTATTGTGTTAAAGATCGATATTTTCCAACGAAACCTAATTATGGACATTGATAAGTTGGATTTGTGTACGTTTGGTAAAGTTCAGTATTACCGTTTAAAAACGAAAACGAAGCTACGATTGTATGTAATTCCGTAAGCTACGAAATTACACACAGAGTGACTATCATCCGACCTCCGCAACCCACAAGACTTGATGAACCCTTGTGTCAGAGTTTTTATATAATAGACATGTGACATGGAATGAGTAAAGACCACTATCAAAGACAGCGGCCGGGACCGACAGCTTAACGTGCCCTCCGAAGCACGGAATCCATTTTCTTTTCGGACAATTAGGTGATTCAGACCCAAACTGGGAACAAATGTCACTACGAGACAAATTAACTATCTACTTTGTGTTTTAACCTGGAAATCGAACCCAGGTCCTCCGGATCGAGAGTCCATGGCTCAGAACACTAGACTACGGAGACAGCTTACTTAGACCTAGCTAATGTCTAATTAATATCGATTATACTGCGACAAAAAGCTAATTTTAAGCTAAAACCTAATTCTTTTCGGACTTAGTTCGGTACCGTGTGGATAAAGATCAAATTTGCTTGGAGCACGGAAAGTGCTAATGCTAGACTTGGTTTTAATTGGTCGCTGAGCACGGCATCTCATGGTCTCTTGGGTAGGCTATCGATTTCTTACTTCTATAGAATCATACATAAACCTATGCCTATGCCTAAACGGTAAATTGAGGCCAATCCAGTAAGGACCTATAGTATTTCCAACTCAGTTTTAGAATAAAGGTAAACAAAGTTTAATGTATTTTAATCAAAGATCTTGTTTCTAAAATAAGTTTAAGCTATTACATATGACAATATAATGAAATAGTAGTTTTAGTAATTTTACAAATTTCCTAACACATATAATTTTTGAAATGTTTTTGAATAAAAAGACATTAAACTTTGTTTACCTTTATTCTAAATCTGAGATCGAAATTCTTTAAGGACATAACAAGGGTCTGACGGAGGTGCGAAATCCCTATTTCGTACTTGGTTAATATTTTCAATCCAAAACTAATAAGAAACTGAGGCTCGTATTTATGAATTGATACCAAATTGAGAGCTATATTAAGTATGGATTTGACAGGCCAGTATGTACTAAAATGACACACGAACTCAAAGTAGCTGTCACTCATAGATGTTGTATTTGATTAAGTCTACAAAGTTTGGTTAAGTTTGTTTTAACGGTTTTAAAATGAAAACGTAATTACGTTTGTATGGGATTTCGCACCTTCGTCAGACCCATAACTAATATATCTCAAATTATTGTTGTAACTTTCGTTTCCCTAACGATAAAAAAAAAGCTTTCTCTGTATTCTAGTGGTCGATCCGGTGGTCAAAAAGGGGGTAAATACAGCACAACTTTCGGGGGGAAAAGTTGGTATTTGACAATTAATATTTTTTATTCCAGTTTGGTTACAAAGATTGATGAATTTAGATGAAGCGAAAGAAGTTTGCAAGGATCGTAGCAAATGGATGTGATCTCTGCCTACCCCTCCGGGAAAGAGGCGTGACGTTATGCATGTATTATGTATGGTTACAATACAACAGCTGGCCATCGGTCCCGGTCACTGTCTTTGATAGTGGTCGTTACGAAAAAAAAATGTACGGGTTTAGCAGTGCCAGAATCGTTCGATTCGAGACTCCACTCGCTATGAAGAAGACCAGGGTTCGGGTCCTTCTTCAACTCGAAAACCCACTCAATATGAAAAATACTTCTCTTTTCCCAACATTTACATACATACATACATAAAATCACGCCTTTATCCCTTACGGGGTAGGCAGAGCGTCAAACTCCTCGTAAAAGGCGCTTTCGCCACGTCTGACAAAAATTGAGGGCAATTTTAGATTGTAATGTGTATTGCTATAGTGACAGGTTGTCAGCCCATCGCCTAAATTACAATACACTGTAACCCTCGAGTCCCTTTTGCTGACTTCTACAGCATGCCCGGGAGGAAGGGCAGCTGGAACATTCTATGTTTTTCTATCTCTCCCAGTCCAGCATGGAAGAAATTCCCAACATTTAAGTTAATAGTTTTCTCCATAAAGTGTTTTCAAAAGGGTTTTGTCTTATCCGCGTCGTTTCATGCAATCTTCTTAGGTTTGCTGTAAGACATTTCATTTTAGAAATAAGCAGTACCTGTTGTATCTTGATTCCCTATGTAATTGTTCTGTGTATGTTTCTGTGTACAATATACTCTTAAATACATAAAGAAGCTTATGGCACGGTTAAGCTTATTATTCCATGCTGGACTGGGAGCGAGAGAAAAACATAGAATGTGCCAGCTGCATTTCCTCCCGGGCATGCTGTAAAAACCAGCTAAGGGATCCGAGGGTTTCTGTATATTGCAATTTAGGCGATGGGCTGACAACTTATCACTACAGCAATATACCTACAAATCTATCTTAAATAACGCTTAAAACTTTGTCAGACGTGGCGGAACGACCTTTGTTTAGGTCGTGTACGCTCTGCCATTAGGGATAAAGGCATGGTTAAATGTATGTATGTATGTTCCTTTTTTGTTATTTTTTGACATGATATATTATTTTATATTGTATACTTTTGACGATTACATTACGGATGACATAATTGTATTTATTATATTTAAACTTATTTTTTAAACCTGTAATTGTGAAATAAATTAACTTAACTGAACTGTTGTGTCTTGATACCCTATATAGTTGTTCTGTGTTCAATAAATAAATAATAAAGCTTACGGCACGGAAATTCTTCCAGCTACATTTCCCTATAACTTCCATGCTGGACGGGGAGAGATAGAAAAACATAGAATGTTCCAGCTGCCCTTCCTCCCGGGCATGCTGTAGAAGTCAGCAAAAGGGGCTTGAGGGTTACAGTGTATTGTAATTTAGGCGACGGGCTGACAACCTGTCACTATAGCAATACACATTACAATCTAAAATTACCCTCAATTTGTGTCAGACGTGGCGAAAGCGCCTTCTACTAGGCGTTTAATGCTCTGCCTACCCCGTAAGGGATAAAGGCGTGATTTTATGTATGTATGTACATTTCCTCACCTTCGTGACATAGCTGTGACGTAGCTAACTTACATATTTCGTGTTTCGGTAATAATGAAGCGAACTCACCCGCCAAGGTCGCCATCGTAAAGTCATTACTGTGTTCTATATCGACGACTTTTTGTATTTAATTACTTTTTGCTCGTTAATTAGGAGGTCGGTGGATTAAGCTGCTTCTTAAAGGCAGTAAAATGTTACTAAGTTGTAGCGCTAACGTATTGATAATCAGCACTTGAGACTGACAGCAAGTTTGAATTCGCATCAGAAATGTCATTTTAGTAAGTAGTAGTAAATCGACCTGTCAAATTGATACTTAATATTGCTCTCAATATTAAGTCTCAATTTCTCTCTTAATATTGTCTTCCATGCTGGACTGGGAGAGATGTCTTCCATGCTGGACTGGGAGAGATAGAAAAACATAGAATGTTCCAGCTGCCCTTCCTCCCGGGCATGCTGTTGAAGTCAGCAAAAGGGACTCGAGGGTTACAGTGTATTGTAATTTAGGCGATGGGCTGACAACCTGTCACTATAGCAATACATATTACAATCTAAAATTGCCCTCAATTTTTTGTCAGACGTGGCGAAAGCGCCTTTTAGGAGGCGTTAAACGCTCTGCCTACCCCGTAAGGGATAAAGGCGTGATTTATGTATGTAATATTGCTCTCAATCTTGAGATCGCTTTTTAAATACAAACCTAAGAAGATAAGGAACGTTATAAAAGCGACAGAACAGCTTTATAAGACAGACGGTTGATTAAGGAGGAACTCGGAGAAATTGAAAGTACATACATACATACATAAAATCACGCCTTTATCCCTTACGGGGTAGGCAGAGCGTTTAACGCCTCGAAAAAGGGGCTTTAGTCACGTCTGACAAAAATTGAGGGTAATTAAAGATTGTAATTAGTATTGCTATAGTGACAGGTTGTCAGCCCATCGCCTAAATTACAATACACTGTAACCCTCGAGTCCCCTTTGCTGAGGATAGAAAACGACAGGTATAGACCTGAATTAGTTAAGTCATGGTTTTGGAAAATACTTGACTGCCGGCTGGTTGTCTCAATGGAGGCATCTGGTGGTGGAACCGGAACCCAGAGGTGCTCATACTAGAGAAACCACAGATCCTGATGGGATTTTCCAATTATACATACATACATACATATAATCACGCCTTTATCTCTAATGGGGTAGGCAGAGCATAAACGACCTAAACAAAGGTCGTTCCGCCACGTCTGACAATATTTGAGGGTTATTCAAGATGGATTTGTACGTATATTGCTGTAGTGACAGGTTGTCAGCCCATCGCCTACATTGCAATATACTGAAACCCTCGGATCCCTTAGCTGACTTTTACAACATGCCCGGGAGGAAATGCAGCTGGCACATTCTAAGTTTTTCTCTCGCTCCCAGGCCAGCATGGAAGTTATCTTCCAATTATACAAGTCAGAAGATTATGATCATCCTCAAAGGCGTGCTTGCAGTCCACAATCCACATAGGCAAATTTTCTGTGTCGCCAGGATTTTTTTTCAGGAGAAGAAACATAAATGACTTTCCCATTCAAAATTACCATTTCCATCTGACAGTTTGAATGGAAAAAGCATTTTTTTCATTTTTCTAAAAGAATTTCCTGGTGACAGTTGTTCAGTTTCGTTGACTGAGCAACCCCTATCACTTTACAGGACGCTGACCCTTACACCTGGTATATATACATCTCATCATACATACATACATACATAAAATCACGCCTTTATCCCTTACGGGGTAGGCAGAGCGTAAAACGCCTCCTAAAAGGCGCTTTCGCCACGTCTGACATAAATTGAAGGCAATTTTAGATTGTAATGTGTATTGCTGTAGTGACAGGTTGTCAGCCCATCGCCTAAATTACAATACACTGTAACCCTCGAATCCCTTTTGCTGACTTCTACAGCATGCCCGGGAGGAAGGGCAACTGGAACATTCTATGTTTTTCTTTCTCTCCCAGTCCAGTATGGAAGATATATTATATTAATTGTTATATGTCCAGTTATATATATACCTGGTATATATAACTTTATGGAAACACAACGATGCCGCGTCCCAGAATCCTAGTGGCGCCATCTCTGGAGGAGTAAACAATGCTGTTTACACTAATATCCTAGTGGCGCCATCTCTGGAAGAGTAAACAATGTAACACTAATAAACAAAGGTTATACTTACTCTTGGCCTGCGTGGCTTCGCACTGTCCGTTGACTGGCGGCTGGTTGTCTCCGCAGAGGCACCTGGTGGTGGGGTCCCAAGGAGTCCTCACGCAGGAAGTGCCGCTGATGCCTGCGCACTCCCCTTGCTTGAAGCATTGGCGGGCTGGAAGGTGAACAGTTGGGTTAGGATTGTCAATTTACTCATTCTATGACTGTTTGAAAGGCAAAGTGACACTTTACTATTTTTTTTATTATTAAAAATGGGTTTGCTCTTGACTCCAGTCTAGGTCGGGAACGACTGAGACGGAGTCGACGATGGTGCGAGCTCACCCAGAAGATGCCTGTTCACTCTAACTTTGAAATGTTGGGGGTTGAAGGCGTTTGGAAACACAGACGCAGGTAGTGAGTTCCACACTTTTGCCTTGCGCATTATAAAAGAGTTTTTGAAGCGCTTAGTACGTATTGGTTGAAAATCAACCAGGTATGGATGGTATCCTGCGGTGCGTCTAGATGTCCGATGGTAGAAGGTATTCATTCTATGACTGTATGAAAGGCAAAGTGACATTTTACTCATTCTATTCATTCTATGACTGTTTGAAAGGCAAAGTGACATTTTACTCATTCTATGACTGTTTGAAAGGCAAGGTTCTGGGCGGATGAAATGGGGGGTAAGAGACAGCGTCCCGCTTACTGATAGGGGTTGCTCAGTCAACAAAACTGAACTGAAATTTTGATTTAAATACTAATTGTCTGATTGTAGTGGTCATTTTGTATGGGAAGGTCAAATTTTATTTTCACTTCCTGAAAAATAAATCGTGCTGATAGTTGTCGTTGACTGAGCAACCCCTATCATTTTGCGGGACGCTGTCCCTTACACCCGGTATTTTGTCTCGTACCATGTCCCATACTCGAAAGAAGAAGAATGAAGTCATAGAAGGCATGCCTTCTGCAGTTTATTGGAACATCTAAGTACGATCAAAACGCAACTGCTGCGCTCATTATTGGCGGGTAATTTGAAAGGTTACACATATACATACATATAATCACGCCTTTATCCTTAATTGGGTAGGCAGAGCGTAAACGACATAAACAAATGTCGATCCGCCACATCAGACAAAGTTTTGAGGGTTATATAAGATAGATTTGTAGGTTTATTGCTGTCAACCCATCTCCTAAACTGCAATATACTGAAACCCTCGGATGCCTTAGCTGGTTTTTTCAGCATGCCCGGGAGGAAATGCAGCTGGCACATTCTATGTTTTTCTCTCGCTCCCAGTCCAACAATATAAGCGTCGCCATTCACACTATGGCAAAAAACATTACATCGTCTAGATTAGTCTAGATTAGAACAAATTTTAGTGTTGATGAATTGATGATATCCTTACGTAGGCTATGGTTGGTACAGATGTTAAAAAAACAAAATATGGTACGATATAAGCAGGTGGGTACATGCAAAATTGTGCTACAAATTAAAATATTATATATTATTATTATATTATTTAATCAGAGCCCGATGGTGTAGTGGATAGGGCTGCTGCCTCCTGAGCGGGAGGTCGTGGTTCGAATCCCACCATGTACCAATGTGTTTTTCGGTTTTCGAATTTCATATGTACGTTTATTCGGCGCTTTTTCCGTGCTTTGGTAGGCACGTTAAGCCGTTGGTCCCGGTTAATATCGTTTAATACCGTAGATATTAGTCGTTAAGCCATATCAGAGGCCAGTGCTAAGCATTGGCGGCTTGAAAACTCTGACCTAATCTTGGATTGGGTCTGGTTTCCCTTCTGGGTTACGGAGATCAGATGGCTAGTACCCTCGTTCAATCCCCTAGATTAGGAAGCCGACCCCATGAGATGCGGGACAAGGCTAGGGAGACGATGTTATTATTTAATCAGGCAGGCAGTTGTAGCAACTGATAGTGCCTGTATCCCATTGTTCACGATTTGCTTGTCTTATTGAAGTTTTGTAGGTATTTGTCCAATTTGTTCTTAAAGACATTTGTATTCTGTGCTGTCACTACATCTTGAGGTAGCTTGTTCCAGTCAGCAACCACTCTATTTGAAAGAAAGTGCTTGTGTGGGTTATTTGTTGGTAAAGAAAAAACATGAAAATAACACATACATACATATAATCACGTCTTTATCCCTAATGGGGTAGGCAGAGCGTAAACCAATAATATTACATCCCCTTAATATTACATCCCCTTGGTGACATTTAAATTAAAGTTGTTATCAATATTTGCAATTTTTTACACCTAAAGTGTTAATCACTACATAGTATAACAAAGTCGCTTTCTCTGTCCCTATATCCCTATGTTTGCATAAATCTTTAAAATTACGCAACGGATTTTGATGCGGTTTCTTTTAATGGATAGAGTGATTCAAGAGGAAGGTTCATATGTATAATACATGCATAATATAGTAGAGAAACACTGATAATTTCCGTGCGAAGCCGGGGCGGGTCGTTGATTACAAAAAATAAAGGTCACATTATCATACTGTGAATACAGTATCTTCCATGCTGGACTGGGAGCGAGAGAAAAACATAGAATGTGCCAGCTTCATTTCCTCCCGGGCATGCTGTAAAAACCAGCTAAGGGATCCGAGGGTTTTAGTATGTTGCATTTTAGGCGATGGGCTGACAACCTGTCACGACAGCAATATACATACAAATCTATCATAAATAACCTTCAAAACTTTGTCAGACGTGGCGAAACGACCTCTGTTTAGGTCGTTTACGCTCTGCCTACCCCATTAGGGATAAAGGCGTGATTATATGTATGTATGTATGAATACAGTATGCCAGGCTCCATACAAAAATGTTACATATTATTGTCTTCGGCAACGTTTCTATCAATGAATTGCATTTACCTGGCTTCATACTAACCAAGTAAGTTGTAAGATAACTGCCTCCATGGCCTTCTGGCTAGTGCCATGGACTCCCGATCCGGAGGTCCTGGGTTCGATTCCCAGGGGGGAAACACAAAGTTGATATTTGAGAATTTATCACTTTGTGAATTTTTCCCCAGTTTGGTTAGGACATTGCAGGCTGAATCACCTGATTGTCCGAAAAGAAAAAAAGATTTCGTGCTTCGGAGGGCACGTTAAGCCGTCGGTCCCGGTCGCTGTCTTTGATAGTGGTCGTTACTCAAACCATGTCAGAGGCCTGATAGTTGTGCTACTAGGCGGTTTAAAAACTCTGACACCAGGGTTCATCGGGTCGATATTACCCACTCGAAGAAGAAGAAAAAGAAGTTGTAAGATTGTCGCAGGAAAAGATTTTTTTATAAAAGGGCAAAAGTCGCGTTCCTAACTAAATAATCATTAAAAAGACATATGCCTCCGCGGTGACCGCAATCCGTGCCATGAAATACACGTTTTCATTGCCATTTCATAAATAAACACAACATTTAACCTTCATTCGAAGTCTCGCGATTTGTATTCTCTGTCACGGAAATCGCGGGACCTCCCGTCGTGCTATTTGTTCAGGACATCCTGAAGACCCGCGTCGGTCATATATTTCGTATGTAAATCAGGGGACTTTCCGACCATCGCGTGAGTTGAAATGCTAATTTGCTAGAAGCAGATATATGATAGAGCCGACTGGTAAGGTTGAAGCTAAAATGGGGGGTTTTCGTTGTTACGTCTAAGTATAGTTCGCAAAAATAAAAGATTTCATGTCGATTTCTAGGTTAACATGCACACCGAAGGCCTGACGTTTTTGCTTTACATGCCATAGTAAAAACTCGCTACATTCCATTCTAAGTTGTTGAAATTTTAAACATTTAATGTTTTGTAAAACTATGAAATTTATCCCAGACTGCAAAGCGCTAAAAACAGAATGTTCCAGCTGCTGCTATCCCCAGGTATACTGCTGGGTTCATCGGGTCGATTGTCTCGGTACCCACTCGCCAAGAATAAGAAGATAACGATAGGGTTTCAATGTAGGTTTTTGACGCTCTGTCTACCCCGTAAGTGGTCAGAGTGTAGGTTTTTGACACTCTATCTACCCCGTAAGTCGTTAGAGCCGCTAGGAATCACACACCACCTCATTGATATTTCATTGAAAGAAAAATTGTGAAATTGGTACGTAACTGAACTAACCTTTTAAACGCTACTATGACGAAACAATGCGCATTCTAAGCAGCTTAAGTATTAATGGCACTTACCCTTTACAAGTTCATTTAATATGCGTGTTTCCCCCTACTGCCTTACTCCCCCCTTAAGCCCTGATTGGTCAATTTCCTACTACGCAGGTCGCCTTGACACCCACAACCTTAGTTTGACCCAATTCCACTAGATGGCATCGCAAGATAGCCCGCGGAAGCCGGTAGATTTACACCTACCGCCTACCAGGTTATACTGAGCTCTTTCTTTAGCATATAATTGCCTTCGTGGTATAGAGGTTTGAGTTGGCTCTCGATCCGGAGGTTCTAGGCTCGATTCTTGGGGCAGGACAACGACTTTGTGTTTTTTCATAAATAAATAAACGCTGTCGGATGAGCATGTAAATAGTCGGTCCTGCACCTGATTTCTCTCTGATCGTGTCAGTCAGTCTATCCTATTAGAATAAGAGTTTGAAGGAATTGAGCGTGCGCTTGTGTGTTGTGCAAACACTCGGGCACTAAAAACGAGTCCCAAGCAGATGGATTAAAGAGTATCGGCTACAACATTTACCATAGAGTGACGTCATAACTCGCTATTTTCATACAAAAAAAGCGTTTGTGACATTTCATAAAAAGTTGCTGATTTGACTACCAGGAAACTAGCGTATTCGCGATAGAAATGGCGGCTCGGATGCAAATATGGCGGGTCTGTGGAAAATGGCCGCGCGGCCTTCCGTTTAAAAGCCACTGTTGGTACGTGAGGTTACGTTCTATCTCCGATCCGATTTTGAATTAGGAACGCCTTTTTTGTTTTAACGGCTTTTCCTGAAATAAAGTGTTAGATGATGGGCTAATTATTGATATTACTTCAGCAATACGCACTTCCTTTTGCAATTAATATATTAAGTTGTCGCAAATACTAAGAATAATTATAACCCGTTCATACAAAAATGGTTACCGACAGCTCATTTATAATGTAACTAGCGACCCGCCCCGGCTTCGCACGGAAATTATCAATGTTTCTCTACTATATTGTGCATGTATATACATATAAACGTTCCTCTTGAATCACTCTATCCATTAAAAGAAACCGCATCAAAATCCGTTGCGTAGTTTTAAAGATTTATGCATACATAGGGATATGGACACAGAAAGTAGTGATTAAAAGAATAACACTATAACATTCTAATGTTATTAAAAGGGGTATAAATAATCCTGTGGCTTTAAAGTAGGTGTGTCTTAGTGACAGAAGTAAAGTAACTTAAAAGAGATAGCCAAAAGAAAAGCTATGCCTTGGTCGAACACTTTTTTGAATTAAATTACATTATGCTCTTGCAATATACATACAAATGTATCTTAAATAACCCTCAAAACTTTGTCGGACGTGGCGGAACGACCTTTGTTTAGGTCGTTTACGCTCTTCCTACCCCATTAGGGATAAAGGTGTGATTATATGTACGTATATGTATGTATGCTCTTGCCATTTCTCTTATTGCTTTCAATAAAAGATACAGAAAATGCACATCTTTGCTACCGAAGTCTTGAGATCTATTTCTAGTTGAGTTCTACAATAGCCAAAGTATTAATACCTACATACTTGCATATAATCACGAAATATACTGAAACCCGTGAATCCCTTTGCTGGTTTTTACAGCATGGCCGGGAGGAAGTAATTATTAATATTTAGTTAAATTAAACCAAACCACTTTTGTCTAATACAAGAAGTACCAAAACAGATAATTAATTGCGAATAATTCTGTTTAGCGGCAGAAAGTGGTGGTTTCCCACAAATTAGTAGTAATATTTCCGATGATAGTCGTTTTTAGGAATATCGTGACTCAGAACTCGCTAAAAACGCTAAAATATTACTTTCACGCCAACTGTATTGCATTTTTTACAGGCACGTATTTAGATTTTCCATGCTGGCCTGAAAGCGAGAGAAAAAGCATGGAATTTGCTGGCTGCATTTCTTCCCGGGCATGCTGAAAAACCAGCTAAGGGATCCGAAGGTGTCAGTATATTACAATTTAGGCGATGGGCTGACAACCTGTTAATACAGCAATATACCTACGAATCTATCTTAAATATCATATCTGAAAACTTTGTCAGACGTGGCGGAACGACCTTTGTTTAGGTCGTTTACACTCTGCCTATCTCATCAGGGATAAAAGCGTAAAAAAACCGGTCCAAAAGAATCAAGTTATAGTAATTAAGATAATTCGTTATAGTAACAAAAAGAAAATTTGCAAATAACTAAACTAACATTTTTCTTCCTGTTACTACAACGAGCTATGAATCGCAAATTTGTGAGGTTCTAAATTATCTTAATGACTATGACTTGAATCTGTGGGACCGGATTTTCGATTCACTCGATTTTAGATTTTTCAATTCAAAGTGCGAGTTTCTCATGCTTCTTCTTCATTGTGATATAGTTTTATTTTATTTTGTGACACAGATATAATTTTCTTTGTAATAGACTCAGAAGTGACTTTCTAAAAGTGTTCTTAGGAATCTATTTGGAAATAAATAATTTGACTTTTACTGCATTTTTAGTTAATTATGTTTTTTTTAACTAATGGGGGCGCCACTTGGTTAATATTGTCACCTAAAGAGGACTGGTAAGCTGCCCCTTTCCATACAAAAAGCGATAAGGGAGGGTTCTCTCACCCCTAAAACATAGTCCGATTCCTATAATATTGTGAAATCGTAGTGAGTGCATTCGAGACCCGAGGAACCCTGGTGTCAGAGTTTTTCAAACCACCTAGTAGCATAGCTATTAGGCCTCTGACATGGTTTCTGTAACTACCACTATCAAAGACAGCGACTGTCACCGACGGCTTAGCGTGCTCTCCGAAGCACGGATTTTGGACATACTTAAAAACTGGGTATGTACGTTTTTTTAAAAAAATATTGCAATTACAATCATAAAAAGATATCAACATGGCCTGGCCGTAATACTATATATTCTGTGCCACAGCGATGGTTGCTTAACATTCGTTATCGGAATGAATAAGCACTAAATATTAACGAGCGCTCTTAAACAAAAATTAGTTATCATAAATTAGTGGTCATAGGTATTTGGAGTAATGGTTTAAAGTAACATTCTAATTAAGGATTTTGGTTTTCGTGTTTCCTTATTAACGATATGTTTATTTTTGGCCCTCGTTTAGGCCAAAGGAAATACAAATTCAACGTCAGAGCTAACTTAAATAATATTCAAGGTTCTTACAAAACTATAATTTATTATTCAATTTGTATTTGTATTGTTTTTTTACTTGAAATGGGTTTGCTCTTGACTCCAGACACAAAGGTCATGGATGACCGTACGTGACAGAGTCGACTATGGAGCGAGCTCACCCAGAAGATGCCTGTTACGGCACTGGCAGTCTCACGCACCGACGGAATACAGCAAGCTGTTTGTCGCCAGACACAACATCAACTTTTCCCCCCCTGGGAATCGTAAGCCCATGGCTCTGACCACTAGACCACAGAAGCGAACACTCTGAATCCGCCCCTGTCCCGCTGTCACAGAGCACAGTAGAAAAATGCGGCAAAAATGCACAACAACCGAGCATTCAAATGAGACCGCCTCAAAAGATATAATTATGTAAATAGGTTCGTGTTTTGCCTCAGTACGTCACTGGTTTCCGTCGCGGGCCTGATTTGGTACCTTTTTATGTCCTAAGGCCATGGAATGGAAATAAAGAAACTAATTGTTTTATGGAACAGGCTGTTTTTAAGTAGATTTTACTTCCATGTTGGACTGCGAGTGGTAAATCTACCAGTAAACAAATTCGAGTTGGTTTCGAACTGAGAGTTTTTTACCCGACTGCGAAACGCAACGGACGGTTATGTCTTATCAGCCTATGGATGTATGTAGGTATGTTTGTTTGAACCTATGTGGCGCTCTAAAGATGAAACGCGTGGCCCGATTTTAATGATTCATACATCAAATGATTCGTCTCAGCCATACGAGTGTCACTGAAGACATGATTTTGATCAAAATTAAATATGGCGACAATAAAACGCAGATATTGTCTATGTTCCATTGTTTGAACCATAGAGCAGTGGGTTTGAACAATGGACATACATACATATAATCACGCCTTTATCCCTAATGGGTAGGCAGAGCGTAAACAACCTAAACAAAGGCCCTTCCGCCACGTCTGAGATAGTTTTGAGAGTTATTTAAGATGAATTTGTAAGTACATCGCTGTAGTGACAGGTTGTCAGCCCATCGCCTAAATTGCAATATGATGAAACCCTACCCCATAAGGGATAAAGGCGTGATTATATGTATGTATGAAACCCTCGGATCCCTTAGCTGGTTTTTGCAGCATGCCCGGGAGGAAATGCAGCTGGAACATTATATGTTTTTCTCTCGCTCCCAGTCCAGCATGGAAGAAAATCGAAGATTGAACAATGGAGCATAGACAAATATGCGCTACACGACGTAGCGCGGAGCTCAGTGTGTGCAGCGCCTAACATACCTCCTCGTAGCAAACTGCTACAGCCTACGCTGCTTTTTCGTAGATATTTGCTACGAACTATATTCTATACATACATACATACATACATACTATCACGCCTGTATCCCTAATGGGGTAGGCAGAGCGTGAACAACCCAAACAAAGGTCGTTCCGCCACGTCTGACAAGTTTTGAGGGTTGTTTCAGATAGAACTGGATATTGCTGTAGTGACAGGTATTCTATACATACATACATATAATCACGCCTTTATCCCTAATGGGGTATGCAGAGCGTAAACGACCTAATCAAAGGTCGTTCCGCCACGTCTGACAAAGTTTTGAGGGTTATTTAAGATATATTTGTAGGTATATTGCTGTAGTGACAGGTTGTCAGCCCATCGCCTAAATTACAATATACTGAAACCCTCGGATCCCTTAGCTGGTTTTTACAGCATGCTAGGGAGGAAAAGCAGCTGGCACATTCTATGCTTTTCTTTAGCTCCCAGGCCAGCATGGAAGCAATCTATACATACATTGATACATTTAATCACACCATTTTCCTAATGGGGTAGGCAGAGCGTAAACGACCTAAACACAAGGTTCAAATTTCGGAACCATAACATTGTTACAAACATGCTGAGTCAGGTTCATTTCTTGTGCAATACAGATCAGAGCATACAATAAAAATAATGTTATGTTTTCATGTATGTAACATAACTCTACCTGATGTATGTTGAGTTTTGTATTGTTTCATGAATAAACGTTTTCTATTCTATTCTTTTTGCGGTTGACTTCTTTACAGTAGTAAGGCAAAAGCAGGTTGAGGGCCGCAAAACAAATTGTTATTAATAAATAACGCGACGATAAAAAACGGAGTAAATGCAATTGTGTTATGATACATACATACATATAATCACGCCTTTATCCCTTACGGGGTAGGCAGAGCGTTAAACGCCTCGTAAAAGGCGCTTTCGCCACGTCTGACAAAAATTGAGGGCAATTTTAGATTGTAATGTGATTTGCTAATGTGTAGTGACAGGTTGTCAGCCCATCGCCTAAATTACAATACACTGTAACCCTCGAGTCCCTTTTGCTGTCTTCTACAGCATGCCCGGGAGGAAGGGCAGCTGGAACATTCTATGTTTTTCTATCTCTCCCAGTCCAGCATGGAAGAAGAGAGAGTAGTAGAGTGTTATGATACGCAGGTATTTATTTATGTTCCAAATGTTTTTAGTATAAAACAAAGTCGCTTTCTCTGTCCATATATCCCTATGTATGCGTAAATCTTTAAAACTACGCAACGGATTTTGATGCGGTTTCTTTTAATGGAGTGATTCAAAAGGAAGGTTTATATGTATAATACATACATACATACATATAATCACGCCTTTATCCCTAATGGGGTAGGCAGAACGTAAACGACCCAAACAAAGATAATACATGCATAATATAGTAGAGAAACACTGATAATTTCCGTGCGAAGCCGGGGCGGGTCGCTAGTTATACTATTAAAGACAGCTAAATAATTCAATTACGCTACGTATAGATTAGACCGCATTATTATGTTTATATCAATTAATCATCTTCGAAAACGCCTCGCGTGGTTATTTGAATCATTATGTATTGTACAATATGACAGCTTGATTAATGACATTAGGCGGATCGTTTATAAAGGAAGTTACGAAGTTGAATGTACTCATTTATAATATTCATAAAGTTACGAAAACGATAGAGCCTAAACGGCGCCCTATTAGTAAAAAACATAATTTATATATTTATTAGTTAAGTCATTTATTGCAGTGAATCGAAAAACCATACATACATACATAAAATCACGCCTTTATCCCTAATGGGGTAGGCAGAGCGTAAACGACCTAAACAATGGTCGTTCCGCCACGTCTGACAAAGTTTTGAGGGTTATTTAAGATAGATTTGTAGGTATACTGCTGTATTGACAGGTTGTCAGCCCATCGCCTAAATTACAATATACTGAAACCCTCAGATCCCTTTGCTGGTTTTTACAGCATGCCCGGAAGGAAATGCAGCTGGCACATTTTATGTTTTTCTCTTGCTCCCAGGCCAGCGTGGAAGATCGAAAAACCGGTCCAACAGAATCAAGTTATAGTAGGTAATTAAGATAATTTATAACCTAAATTAGCGATTCATAGTTCGTTGTAGTAGCAGGAAGAAAAAAGCGAATAACGGCAACCAACGGCATTTTTTCTTCCTGTTACTACAACGAACTATGAATCGCTAATTTATAACTTTCAAAAATGATTCTGTTGGACCGGTTTTACGATTCAGTGCGTTTTAATTGAATAATGTTATTTTTAATAATCGGGGGCCACTTGCCTAGTATCGTACCTTAAATTGCAGCGGCATATTATATAGTTGAGATCAACAAATATTTTGAACAATAGTAAGAGTAAGACAAAACGAAGGGAGGGGCGCAAAGTGTAAATATCTGTTTTATTCAAAATAATTATACTTTATCATCATCTCATCTCCCTAGCCTTATCCCGTATCTCACGGAGTCGGCTTCCTAATCTAGGGAATTGAACGAGGGTACTGGTTTTTACACAGAGCGACTGCCATCTGACCTCCGCAACCCAGAAGGGAAACCAGACCCAATCCTAGATTAGGTCAGAGTTTTCAAGCCACCAACGCTTAGCACTGGCCTCTGACATGGCTTAACGATTAATATCTACGGTATTAAACGATATTAACCGGGACCAACGGCTTAACGTGCCTTCCGAAGCACGGAAAAAGCACCGAATAAACGTACATATGAAATTCGAAAACCGAAAAACACATTGGTACGTGGTGGGGTTCGAACCACGACCTCCCGCTCAGGAGGCAGCGGCCCTATCCACTACACCATCGGGCTATCATAATAATTATACTTTATATTGTCAATAAATTACCTCTCGTATGTACCTAATTGTTGTTATACTATTTGTCTTTCTGTTTTATATTTTATTTACTTATTTATTTTTTTCGTTCTTGGTAGCCGTCTGACTTTGGGTGGGCTTAAAATCAGCAATGCGCTGTGCCCACACCATTTATCCACTTTGTTTTGTGTATTATAATAATAGGTATATCTTATGTGTATTATGTTTGTAAATGTACTGATTTTGTTCGTTTTAAATGTCTGTGAATGTGTGTAACTAGTGTCTGTTTGTAAATGTGGATAATAAATGTATTTGTATTTTGTATTTAAGTGCGATTTTCTCATGCTTCTTCTTCATTGTGATATAGTTTTATTTTATTTTGTGACACAGATATAATTTTCTTTGTAATAGACTTGCTTGTGACTTTCTAAAAATGTTCTTAGGAACCTATTTGGAAATAAATGATTTGTCTTTGACCATCTACACGAGACGCGCGAGAGATATATATTATAGATGTTATGACCATGAAGCATGTAACCGCTTTGAAATATCAAGGTAACAATAACAAATATACATACTATCACGCTTGTACCCCATTGGGTAGGCAGAGCGTCAACGAAATAAAAAAAGCTCGTTCCGCTACGTCTGTCAAGTTTTGAGGATTGTTTAAGATACATATTATGTATATTGCTGTAGTGACAGGTTGTTAGCCGATCTCTTAAATTACAATATACTGAAACCCTCGAATCCCTTAGCTGGTTTTAACAGCATGCCCATTCAGATGCAGCTGACACATTCTATGTATTTCTAATCGCTCCCAGTCCAGCAGATTACTAATTCTTATAATGGTAACTAACCCGTTCAAAATAACAATCTCAGTGACTGGACTGGAATACATATACATACATACATATAATATAATAGTAGACCGTAAACAACCTTAACAGAGGCCGTTCCGCCACGTCTGACAGAGGGTTATTTAAGTTAGATTTACAGGTATATTGCTGTAGTGACAGGATGTCAGCCCATCGCCTAAATTACAATATACTGAAATTTCGAATCCCTAGCTGGTTTTTACAGCATACCCGGGAGAAGATACAGCTGGCACATTCTATGTTTTTCTCTCGCTCCCAGTTCAGCATGGAAAAAATCCTACTAAAATACTATGTATTTCAGTATATTGCAATTTAGGCGATAGGCTGACAACCTGTCACTACAGCAATATACGTACAAATCCATCTTAAATAACCGTCAAAAGTTTGTCAGACGTGGCGTTACGACCTTTGTTTAGGTCGTTTACGCTCTGCCTACCCCATTAGGGATAAAGGCGTGATTATATGTATGTATGTAAAATACTATGTATGTATTCTGTTTCGAAGGCTTTTGCACCAAAACAAAAGTGATCAGGATATTTTTTTCCTTAAAGTTTGACAAATACTCCATTATCAAATTTAGGCAGGCGTTATGTATGAAAGCTTTATGTCAGTTTTCGCGAAAAAATAGTCTATGACTTGCTATGAATACTAAGTAAGAATATATTTGTATAATTCATCGATTCTTTTTGTTTTGGGGTTAAGGCCCCGCCAGACGGCTTTTGTCATGAAAATTGCCGAAAATACGCCATTTTGCAATTCATAAAGCCAACTATTATAATTAGAAATAATGTTACGTTTTTTTGTTAATGTACGATGACTAAGCGTGTTGTAAAGAAAATAAACGTAGACTTATACGTAATAGAATTTCGTAAAGAAAATTCAATTTATAATAATTGACACGTGCCTATCAGCGATATAATCGTAAACAAATCAATAAAATGCCTAGGCTTTCGGTATATTGAAAATAAAACATCACCACCGGCTTTTTGACGCCATTTTGCCGCCACTTTTTTGTGGTCTGAATACGCTATTTGCCTACTAGTCAAATCAGCAACTTATTATGAAGTCACTCGCCAGAAAATATTGACTACTCAAATCAATAACTTCTATATTTGTAACTCGATTATTAAATCTATATGTGCATTATATTTTAATGATGAATTCTTCTGTAACTGTCTCCGTGGTCTAGTGGCTAGTGCCATGGACTCCTGATCCGGAGGTCCTGGGTTCGATTCCCAGAGGGGAAACACAAAGTTGATATTTGAGAATTAATCACATAGTGGTCGTTACTCAAACCATGTCAGAGGCCTGATAGATGTGCTACTAGGCGGTTTAAAAACTCTGACACCAGGGTTCATCGGGTCGATAGACTCGATACCCACTCGACAGAAGAAGATGATGAATGAGATTCACAGTATTTTTAGCCATTAGTTTTAAGCCACCGAGTAATCATGCCTATTTCATAATACAGAATAGCTTTAGTGTGCCCGGAAAAAGAAGTAGCTGGAGCATTCTACGTAATTTATCGCTCTCAGTTTAGCATCCAGCTGCCTTTCCTCCCGGGCATGCTGTTGAAGTCAGCAAAAGGGACTCGAGGGTTACAGTGTATTGTAATTAAGGCGATGGGCTGACAACCTGCCACTATAGCAATACATATTACAATATAAAATTGCCCTCAATTTTTGTCAGACGTGGCGAAAGCGCTTTTTACGAGGCGTTAAACGCTCTGCCTACCCCGTAAGGGATAAAGGCGTGATTTATGTATGTATGTATGTATGCAGTTTAGCATGGAAGTAGTAAATATGATATTGTGCTTCATTAGGTAGTTTGTTTTATACGATTGTTCTACTTTGGCGAACTTATGTCATAGCCCGGTACACACAGGCACGACTGCGGAGACAGTTACGAAATATTGTTATTATTGTCTTGGCATCCCTTTGCATAACATTGACCTTCTATCGAAGCATTCTTCATAAATCCACAAATACCTTATCAAAACTACGGATCACGGTAATAAAAAAAGTGTTTAATTTTTGCGGTATGTAGGATTTTTTGTAACAAGACACGCATTAGATATTATACGTAGTGACAGCCAGCGAAGAAATATCAAAAATCTAAGGCGGTTTTCACACGATGACAGAAATCGCACCGACGCATGTCGCAGCGACATCCGTCGTCTTGTTTAGTTTAAGTGAACCCCATAATAAAAATATGCGTATTATAATTATGTGCATTTAAAAACAGAAAATTATTTTTTACATACAAATGAACGTGTCATTTGAAATACTTACACTTTTAAAAATCTTACCATAATGTCCACAAACAAACATGCAAACACATCATGCAAATGATAATACAACACCACAATAAATACTGAAAGTTAAAAAGTTCAACACACATTATGATTATAAATGAATGTTTGCGTTTGAGATGCATTTCGTTTTCAATAGGACGTCATAGTGTAGAATTAATAATCGGTCAGTTGCTAATACTTAGGAGATACGTTTAAAGAACAGCTTCCTGCAATATGTACAACTTTCGCAAAGAAATTATTCTAGAATAAATAAATATTTTCCCGTACACCTTGATAGATAATTTGTATGAGGACGCTAAAAATTTACCTATTAGTAAAATATGTTCAGTTTCATTGACTGAGCAACCTAGAAGCTGCTTCTTTCCCCTGCATCATTATTTTGCGACAAAATAGTTTTTGACCACACACGAATATTTCGATGTTCCTATTGAAATCGGAATGCAACTCTAGTATAAAGCGGCCTACACACGATCCAACTTGACCTTACCTGGTGCAGTAGTCGTCGTCTCTTTGGGTGGGTTCGTGTTACTCTTGCCGAAAGTGGTGAGAGCCTCCGAGGATTCCCCAGTGAGCCATCCTGCCATCAGCAGCGCGAATATCGCAGCGGCTGCTTGCCGCCTACACCACATCTCAAATCGGCGGAAATAATGCATTTTTATTTTTTTGTCGTTCCAAATTTAAATTTACACTCTCGTAACAGTCTTGTCTATGGTCTGTGTTTCAATGCTTGAATTTGATTTTCGAATGATATGATCACGTTCACTTTCTTTTGTTACGTTTGTCGGTTGGCTTGTGATTCTATGTTAAACTTGCAAAATGTAATCAAAATTCCTAAAGAGCGAAATCAAATAATAAACTAAATATACTGTTTGCTTTTACGATTCAAATAATTAGAATGTTAATTAAATACGTACGCGGTAATCGCCAGTAAAAATTTTATGAGAGTGTAAATAATTTTACATTTTAAAAAAAAAAAATAACAGCCGCAAGATGTGGTGCTTGATTGATTTTTTAATATTTTTAAAGAAAAAATCAGTAACTAATGTAATGAATTTTGAAAAATAACTTTTACCTACCTGGTAAGATTTTCCTATATAATAGGACAAACAGAAACATCTTTTAAAATTGGTATAGTTTTATTTTGAAAGTATATGTTTTATAGTTTTGTGTTTCTGTTAGTTCATTTCAGTGTTCATAAAATTGTATAACCTCGTAAAACACACCTAAAACCCGAAGTAAAATATTGCTTATCAAACAACATTACAGTAGGCATCTGAAGAAAATTACCTTTCAATCTTCAGTGTCCGTTGGCGCTCTTTGCAATCTGTCACATTTTATTAAAAAAAAACACACATCCTATCACAAAAAAAACTGTGTTTAAAAAGTTTGTTGCAGGCATTGTGTTCGGATACACCTCTAAAGTAAGGTGCGTAAAATTCATTTGCAAAGAGGAACAACATCAAAAGCTACAGAATGAATACCGCATTTTGTGTCAGTGTCGTGTTTCATCGTTTGTCATCGGAGCTTCATGCCTGCTTGTATGAGAGAATGTATGAGTCGTGAAGTGATGTGTATGGCCTTGTTTCTGATAGAAAGAACTGGATAAGACAGCTAAGATTTCGATCGATTACTTCAAAAAAAGGTTAACGTAGAGACTTTTTGCCGGAAACGGTACCTCTCTCAGTACAGTGAAAGAGAGGGCAATCTCGTCTCGTCACAGGCTGACAGCCTCCCGCGAACTGATAGAAGTGGCCCTGTCAATGAAACTGAACAACTTTCACGAATAATTCGTTCAAGATCGAGGTGGAAATTTATATTTTTTCAAATCCTGTAAGAATTACTTTGGGTTTGTTCAGTTTGAGCAACTCCTATCAGTTTGCGGAAAGTCCCTATCGAAGTCTTCTCAGTCTCCCAGAACTATGTATGACGTGTCAAGCGCTTCTGTCCCATTATATAAAAAAAAACTCTTACCAGGGGGTGCGGTGGGGGCGGCGGGTTTCGGCGGCTCCGTGTTAGCTTTCCCGAAGGAAGAGAACCCGAGCCCGTGGACGCGTTGCGCGCTCATCCAACCAGCCAGTATCACCGGCACTATAATTACTGTGTACATTTTCCACCACATTTTGTAGCTTTTTTTTCCTTGTCCTTTTTTGGAATTTGGTTAGCAATGATTGAAGGAGTCAATCTATTTAAACAAATTTTATTTTTAAGGTTGTAGATTTTGCTTAAGAATACGAAATGACTTAAACCATTTTTAATTTCTATAATAATTGTATAATAAATTGTTTATAATAACTTAAGATCAAGTGATTAATTTTGTTCAAATCATTGCCTTTCTAACCAAATGACGTTTTTATAACTTCCGTTCTTGGAAGATCATAAAAGTTGTTTCTAAATTTGATTTTCTTAAATCGGTTCGTCTGTCGGAATTTTATTTTTTTACTCTTCTCAATTACGTTCTATCGCCTTGTCTATGGAACACTCTTTAAATTTGGAATGACGATTGCCGCGTTTTTGTTTTTGTGTGTAAAAAGTATCCGTGTATGTAAAAATACAATGAAGTAAGTATGTTTGATTATGTTTAAAGATATGTTAATAATGAAATAGCGATAGATGTATGATCAATGTTATGTTTGAACTGCACCTTTTTAAGAAATAGAAATGAAATAACGATTAATCGTTTTTTTTCTTATAGCAAAAGCTCGCTTACTTGTTCTGCCTAAATAAAAAAATATATCCCCGCGATAGGCCTTTGAAGATAGATTTACGAAATCAACTTAATAAAAACTCGGAAGAAGGCGTAAAGAATCAACAACTACTTAAAATACGAGTATCAAAAGGTGCTTATTTCGACAAAATACAATTAATTACTTTGACAAAATGCGTATTTATTTACAGGGTGAGACAAAATAGGGGATATTCTACTACGGATTGCGTCAGAAGTATAATGTACATGTTGTCTGACTCTAACTTTGTGAAGTAAAAACGTTTGCCAAAACGTTTTGGGAAAAGAAAAAATATGTGATCAATTATTTCCCATCTTACCGGGAGAAGATGTTGTAGATGGTGTGGGGGGATGATCAGTTCCTACGACGCCAAACGAGGGCTTGAAGGCTGCATAAGTTGAGCCCAACAGCCCAAGGAATACCAAAGGCAGAATAAATGACAACCTTTGCCTTGGCGCCATTTTGTTTCCGAAAAATGTCTAAGCGGATGTTCTGAAAATGAATGTTGTTGGTTATGTTTTTTCTTTTACGATAAATGCGATGATGATAGTAGGTTCTATTTCTTCGGTAAAATAAAAAAATCTTATATTTGCTACGTCCGCCGGCCTTATGATACCTGTAAACATTTTTTTTCATATAATGGGACAAAAACACGATAATAGAGCATACAAATTATTTACATTTTCGAGTATCTCGTGCCCATTTCCAATGAACAGCCAATAGATAATTTAAAATTTTGCATTCCTCAGTGAAGTGTAAAATAATGTAAATCGATTCGAAATTCGAAGTGTCATTTTCATGTGTAGTGTCGTGCGTGACTACAGTACCACCACGCTTATAATGAACGTGAGGGCGCTGATTGTTGGGGTAACTGTCAAAAATATGCCGTCGGCAGTTATAGACCTATCATTGAAGGAGTTTTTATTCTGAGAACCACACGCATTGCGATTCTATTGATCTCCAAGGAGTTTTATTGAGTTGGCGGCTTTAGTTTCTTTGCCACGTAAGTCACGTTCATTATAAGCGATGGTACTGTAAACTAGCATTCAAGTGGAGAATGTCCCATTATATAGAAAAAAGTTTTACCAGGTGGCGCTGTCGGTTGGGGCACGGGGCGCTGCGTGTTGGACACTCCGAAGGTGCTCAGGGCCCACGCTTCGGAGGACTTGCCCGTGAGCCAAGCGAGCACAAGCGGCAGGATACACGCCGCTGCTTGCTTGCGGCACCACATCTCAAACAAGCTACAGAAAGGCACGGAGCGGTTAGAATTAGAACCAAGTTCAAATTTAGAACCGACACTACTTTGTTAGCACCCAAGAAAATAATGGAACATGGAATTTTAAACAAGTAAGTAAGTAGTAATCCCAGGTTATTAAAATCTTAATTATGATTTTTATATACCTAAAGTAAAAATAAAGATATATTTTCTTAAAAAGTTTAACCGTGATTCGTAAATTAAAAGAAAACAAAGTACGGAGTAGTTAAATGGAACAATTTTGATTTATTAATTTTGAACACAGAACTACCGATGTATTTCTATGTCCCTTTTGCCTATCAAATAAATAAACTTGCTTACAATACCTGCTGTTACCCTACATTTCCTAAATCACCTACTACACTATTCACGTCGAATAAAGGTCGAATAAGACCTTATCGAACCTTTTGACGTTATAATGGATGTCTTGGCAAATGGATGATCAGACAATGACTGCTGAAGATGTAAACGTACGTCAAGGATTCAAATGAATGTGGGCTGGCGCGCCTCCATAAAAGGAGAACTGTCAAAATTGGTTTAGTTCCTTTTTACCCGACTGCGCAACGCAATGGAGGGTAATGTGTTTATCAGCCTATCTATGTATGTTTGTTTGATCTTCTATGGCGCTCTAGAGACCAAAAGCGTTGGCTGATTTTAATGATTCTTACGTCAATCAATTCGTCTTAACCATGCAAGTGTCACTGAAGACATGATTTTGTCAAAAAATAAATATGGCGACAATCAGACGCCATTTTGTAAATATGGACAAAATGAAAGTCGACGAGCTATGTAGAGTAGGGTATCATTAAAGTATTATTTTTTCCCCATACAAATTCAATTAGAGATTTCGTACATATATTTTTTGTTATGAACAATCGTTCAAAATCTATAACGATTTAAAGTGTTAAATCTCACTTTGTATTTTACGCAGTTGGATATTTGGAACTTTTAAATTGCTTGTTTTACCACGTTCAGTTGAAGCGTTGCCGTACCGCATAGTAGAATGGATTATGGTAGTGTCAGTGAGACAATAGACCGAGAACCAAAGCTTTCACATTGTCCTTTAGTAAAGAAAAAATGCAATATTGAACGGAAATTGTGATGAGAATCAGGAAGCGAGGTCAGGTCAAACTTTTAAGAAATATAATAGAGATTGAATTAGAGACATAATAGCGATTACAATGAACGACCTATTTTCTAGGCAAGACTTTTTTATAAACGTGAGGTCTTTTTTCAACAAGAGAACTCACTAAAGCTCGTATTTATGAAGTGATATTAAACTTGCGAGCAATATTGAGTATGGATTTCACAGGCCAGTTTGTACTGTAATGACATTTCTGATACGAACTCAAACTCGCTGTCACTCATGAGAGTTATATAACCTAATAACCCATATAACCTAAGAATTGAATTGAATTGAGCTGATTACAAATACGGTCCTAAAACTCAAATGTAACCGCGTTCCTAAAAACTGTTAAAAACGATGGATTTGGCGTTTTATTACATTAAATCTTTACGATATTTAGTATTATTTGATTAAATTCTTAGTAAGAAAGTTAGGTAGGGGCCATTTAGTCAATAGTAAAAATGAAAAATAAAAATGCCGTCGGCTTCCGTTTTTCGAAAGTTAAAAAACAACTCGAAGTAAAAAAAAAATTAGTTTGATCTTTATGAAAAGCTTTTGCTCTCGTTTAGAAATATTTCTCTGTGGTTTTTGTAAATATAGTTTTTGTCTTATTCTAACTTAACAAAATAAACTTATTAGAAGCGAAGCGAGTTTGTAACTTGATTATTTAATCCAGTAATTCAAAAAGTGAAAAAATGGGTAAATCTAGATCAAATTTTTGACTTTTTGAATTAACTTAGATTTTAGTTTAATTAAATCATACTTAAATACAATTACAAGCTCGTTACTTCTAAAAACCGTATAGGTAGAATTATACCAGGTGTAAGGGACAGCGTCCCGCAAACTGATAGGGGCTGCTCAGTCAACGACACTGAACAAATATCAGCAGGATTTTTTTTCAGGAAGTGAAAACAAAAAATGGCTTTTCCATACAAACTTTCATACTTTTCCAATCGAGTTGTTCATTTTGTATGGGAAGCTCATTTTTTTTCCTCTCTTAAAAGAATTTCCCGGTAAAAGTTTCGTTGACTGAGCAACCCCTATCAGTTTGCGGGACTTTGTCCCTTACACCCGGTATATTATTCTAGCTTTTGACTTAAAAAGTATTTATAAGTTAAAAGCTAGAAAAATTATTACAACTATAAATATCGGAAGCTATGTACTTTGAAATACATTGAGGTAGCGAAGCCTATGTTACTAAACAAATAACTTTTTTTTAAAAGTCTTCAAGGATATATTTTAATTTGTTTATTTTTATATTTAATCTTTTAAGTTAGACCAAGGAGGTAGTAATCAGCGATCAAACAAAGGGAACCATAAAAAACGCCCTTCCTTAACACTGGCACAAAGTCTTCTAGTGCCACAAATAAAAAAAAAAGAGCGCCCTTCAATTTTCAAACGCCGATAAATTTTTGGCCTCGCTATGTTTGTTTGCAGCGTTCTGTTGGTCTGTCTTCCTTTTTTATCTCAAAATAATTTAGATGCATTTTAATTTATATATTTTGCAACTTTTTAATTGTTGTTTAGTATCATAGGCTGTATACTTCCTCGATATCCTCTCGGTATCCTTCATTTTTAAATTATGTTCAGTCTATGGTTTTTTATTTTTTTATTTAAAAGTTTTACGCTGCAATCTTAGCGCCATATTTTCTTATTCACAAATGAATGCCAAGATTACAGAATAAGCCTTCTTATCTGTAAGAAGCAAGGAATGGAAAGAAGGCTTCACGTATTCCTAAAGTTTTTCACAAACCATAAACCAACATATTATATGTGTTTGTACATCGAAAAAAAATAGAGTGTCAAAAGCGGCAGTGGCATTATTTAAAAAATCATAATATTAAAAATTACATGTGTTTGAGTACTTTAGCTAACCCATTGCTATTTTATTTCGTACTAGCGACCCGCCCCGGCTTCGCAAGGAAATTATCAGTGTTTCTCTACTATATTATGCATATAAACCTTCCTCTTGAATCACTCTATCCATTAAAAGAACCCGCATCAAAATCCGTTGCGTAGTTTAAAGATTTATGCATACATGGGGATATAGGGACAGAGAAAGCGACTTTGTTGTATAGGTACTATGTAGTGATAATATAAAAAAAGATAATAATAAATTCGTTTCTGGCAGGACCCAGTTGGTCGAGTGATGGACCGGCATTCCAGTGACGCAGGTTCGACTCCTGCCATATACGAATTTATTATGTTCGGTCTTTCATATTATATTAAAAAATTCATTTTTTTAATAGGGGTATTTAAATATCAAAATATTGAAATTTACTAGAAATACCTACGTAGAATGAAATATTATCAATAAAAATATGACTAAGAATACCTGTCTACGTTTTTATAAGCTCTAGAAAGATATATTTCTTCCATGCTGGTCTGGGAGCGAGAGGAAAACATGGAATGTGTCAGCTGCATTTCCTCCCGGGCATGCTGTAAAAACCAGCCAAAGGATCCGTGGGTTTCAGTATATTATATTTCAGGCGATGGGCTGACAACCTGTCACTACAGCAATATACCTGCAAATCTATCTTAAATGACCCTCATAACATTGTCAGCCATGGCGGAACGACCTTTGTTTAGGTAGTTTGCGCTCTGCCTACCCTATTAGGTATAAAGGCGTGATTATATGTATGTATATAGAAAGATATTTGGTATCGCTAATGCGTCTGAGCGTCGAAATGCGCTGGTATTTTGCGACGTATAGGTATATATAGTATTTGAAATTCGGTTTTAGAATAAAGGTTAACAAAGTTTCATGACTTTTTATTCAAAAACACATTTCAAAAATAAATTATACGTGTTGTCAAATTAGTTAAGTTACTAAAAATACTATTTCATTATGTTGTTATATCTAATAGCTAAACTTATTTTAGGAACAGATCTTCGATTAAAAGACATGAAACTTTGTTAACCTTTTATCTAAAACCGAATTGTAAACAATTGAACATAACGAAATTATATTCACAGATTAAAAAAACACAAATAAAAAAAAATACACATACACAAAAAGCGGTGCGAAAAGCGTGCTGGTCGCTTTACTTCGACGTTTTATTAATCTTATTTAAGTTCTATTTTTAAATCGCCCTCGTTCTTCTGTTTAAACTTTTTAAAAGGTATTTTTTAGTGGTCAGTTTTATTTCACAACTTGCCAGTGGTATAGGATTGTTTAGTTACAGTGTTGAGCTTCGTAGCGTGGTGGCCGGTTGAGTTCTATCGCGGGACTGGCAAGGTGAGGCGAACAAGGTTGCATGTTTTCTTACGATATTACAGGGTGATTTTTTTCTGCGAAGGAGTTGTAAAGAGTACATAGTTATAATAATAATAAATCATTTTATTTGAGGCAATATTTACATTTACAGTTAAATAATGTAAACAGAGGCCCATAGAATATATACCTTACAGACTAACATACATATTTATAAATACTTAAATACTACTTCGACGTATGTAGTTATACGCCATCGTTTTTTTTTTTGCTAAAGCTGCATAAAATTACGCCTATGCCTTTGATAGGGTACGTATAAGGTAAACAATAGTACCTAGTTCATCGAGGGAACAAAGGCATCGATTCCCTACGAGGCTTCAGGCTTCAATACACACGAGTTGGGAATCGCACTTTATTCCGAGTGATACATACATACATAAAAACATTTATCCCTTACGGGGTAGGCAGAGCGTAAAACGCCTCGTAACAGGCGCTTTCGCCACGTTTGACAAAAATTGAGGGCAAATTTTTGATTGTAATAATTTGTATTGCTGTAGTGACAGGTTGTCAGCCCATCGCCTAAATTACAATACACTGTAACCCTCGAATCCCTTTTGCTGACTTCTACAGCATGCCCGGGAGGAAGGGCAGCTGGAACATTCTATGTTTTTCTAACTCTCCCAGTCCAGCATATAGTGATACATAGTGCTTTATACTACACCTATGATAAAAATACACCTGGGAGCGTTCTTCCATGCTGGACTGAGAGCGAGAGAAAAACATAGAATGTGCCAGCTGCATTTCCTCCCGGGCATGCTGTAAAAACTAGCTAACGGATCCGAGGGTTTCAGTATATTGCAATTTAGGCGATGTGCTGACAACCTGTCACTACAGCAATATACATAAAAATCTATCTTAAATAACCCATCTGTTCTATCACTCACATGAGAAGAAATCTAACTACAATTTGAAATATTATCCATCTGCTCTGCCTACCCCATTAGGGATAAAGGCGTGACTATATGTATGTATGTAAATTATTTAATACACAGTCACACATTATCTACGTCAACAACACTAAACACTTCATTGTAATAATAATAATAATTCATTTATTTAATCAGATTACACAGATCCATTTTTGTTAGTAAAAACACTTAAACACTATGTTATTTTATTATATTTAGATTTAGTATTTATTTATTTATTCCTGTTGCATTTATCATATATTATAATCTCTTCCATGCTGGACTGGGAGCGAGAGAAAAGCATAGAATGTTCCAGCTGCATTTCCTCCCGGGCATGCTGTAGAAATCAGCTAAGGGATCCGAGGGTTTCAGTATATTGCAATTTAGGCGATGGGCTGACAACCTGTCACTAACAGCAATATACGTACAAATCTATCTTAAATAACCCTCGGAACTTTGTCAGACGTGGCGAAACGACCTTTGTTTGGGTCGTTTGCGCTCTGCCTACCCCATTAGGGATAAAGGCGTGACTATATGTATGTATGTATGTATAATCTTAGAGACCAATAAAATAATGAATATATGAAATTGAGAGTAATGAAATAAGTCAAATAAATCAAAGAACGTTGATGTATATGTTGATGACCCTTCTATTTTTACTTGAAAATATAAACAAAATCATGCTTGCATGCATATAATCACGCCTTTATCACTAATAGGGTAAGGCAGATTTTAATAACGGGCACTCACTTTGGAAAATAAGTCGCGTACTTCACGACATGTTTCGGGACATTCGGAGTCCCCTCATCAGGTTAAGTTAGTTGTTATTTTCCAAAGTGAGTACCCGTTATTAAAATCTTTATTTAGAATGACTCACTTAAGTTTAAATAGTTTGAGAGCGTATACTACCTAAACCAAAGGTTGCTCCGCCACGTCTGAGAAAGTTTTGAGAGATAGTTAAGATAGATTTGTAGGTATATTGCTGTAGTGACAGGTTGTCAGCCCATCGCCCAAATTGCAACTTACTGAAACCCTCGGATCCCTTAGCTGGTTTTTACAGCATGCCCGGGAGGAAATGCAGCTGGCACATTGTATGTTTTTCTCTCGCTCCCAGTCCAGCACGGAAGCGAATATTAAGAACATTTAAAAAAAAACATATAAACTGTAATGTCATAAGGTTATCATCGTCTCCCTAGCCTTATCCACTATCTCACAGGGTCGGATACCTAATCTAGATGATTGAACGAGGTCGTGCAATAAGGTCAATGATAATCAAATTATACTACTTGTTATTGTAAACACTACCTAGAAATTCAATGAAATTAATATTATTCAAACTTAACTTTAGATCAGTGTAGATAAAAAGTTAAGTAGATTTATCTCGTCAACTTATGACCTTGGCTACAATAAATAACAAGTCCAATAAAACATACATACATACATACATACATAAATCACGCCTTTATCCCTTACGGGGTAGGCAGAGCGTTTAACGCCTCGTAAAAGGCGCTTTCGCCACGTCTAACAAAAATTAAGGGGACTATTTTAGATTGTAATATGTATTGCTTTAGTGACAGGTTGTCAGCCCATCGCCTAAATTACAATACAATGTAACCCTGGAGTCCCTTTTGCTGACTTTAACAGCATGCCCGGGAGGAAGGCCAGCTGGAACGTTTTTCTATCTCTCCCAGTAAAGCATGGAAGAAAAAAGTCCAATAAAAAAAAACTATTATACTATATTTACCTTGTTTTGTTACACCGTATAACTTCCATGCTGGACTGGGAGCGAGAAAAAAACATAGAATGTGCCAGCTGCATTTCCTCCCGGGCATGCTGTAAAAACCAGCTAAGGGATCCGAGGGTTTTAGTATGTTGCATTTTAGGCGATGGGCTGACAACCTGTCACTACAGCAATATACATACAAATCTATCATAAATAACCTTCAAAACTTTGTCAGACGTGGCGGAACGACCTTTGTTTAGGTCGTTTACGCTCTGCCTACCCCATTAGGGATAAAGGCGTGATTATATGTATGTATGTATGTATGTTGTTACACCGTGCTGAATAGTTTTAAATATTACAATTGTAGATTATGAACGAATTTCTTAGATGTTTATCTTTTATTTATTCATTAATTCGTTCACTATAAGCTAGAATAATATTCTTCCATGCTGGACTGGAAGCGACAGAAAAACATAGAATGCGCCAGCTGCATTTCCTCCCGGGCATGCTGTTGAAGTCAGCAAAAGGGACTCGAGGGTTACAGTGTATTGTAATTTAGGCGATGGGCTGACAACCTGTCACTATAGCGATACACATTTCAGTCTAAACTAGCCCTCAAAACTTGTCAGACGTGGCGGAACGACCTTTTCTTTGGTCGTTTACGCTCTACCTACCCCATTTGGGATAAAGGCGTGATTATATGTATGTATGTATGTATAAGCTAGAATTTGAGCTTTTAGAAATGTCAAATGTGATTTCATAGTTTATTTTGGCTCTATTGCGAAATTAACTATACTAATAAATTATATGATGTCAGCAATAGTAAGGGATCCGAGAGTTTCAGTATATTGTAATTTAGGCGATGGGCTGACAACCTGTCACTACAGCAATATACATACAAATCTATCATAAATAACCTTCAAAACTTTGTCAGACGTGGCGGAACGACCTTTGTTTAGGTCGTTTACGCTCTGCCTACCCCATTAGGGATAAAGGCGTGATTATATGTATGTATGTATGTATGTTGTTACACCGTGCTGAATAGTTTTAAATATTACAATTGTAGAATATGAACGAAGTTCTTAGATGTTTATCTTTTATTTATTCATTAATTCGTTCACTATAAGCTAGAATAATATTCTTCCATGCTGGACTGGAAGCGACAGAAAAACATAGAATGCGCCAGCTGCATTTCCTCCCGGGCATGCTGTTGAAGTCAGCAAAAGGGACTCGAGGGTTACAGTGTATTGTAATTTAGGCGATGGGCTGACAACCTGTCACTATAGCGATACACATTTCAGTCTAAACTAGCCCTCAAAACTTGTCAGACGTGGCGGAACGACCTTTTCTTTGGTCGTTTACGCTCTACCTACCCCATTTGGGATAAAGGCGTGATTATATGTATGTATGTATGTATAAGCTAGAATTTGAGCTTTTAGAAATGTCAAATGTGATTTCATAGTTTATTTTGGCTCTATTGCGAAATTAACTATACTAATAAATTATATGATGTCAGCAATAGTAAGGGATCCGAGAGTTTCAGTATATTGTAATTTAGGCGATGGGCTGACAACCTGTCACTACAGCTATATACGTACAAATCTTTCTTGAATGGCCCTCAAGTTTTTGTCAGACGTGGCGGAACGGCCTTTGTTTAGGTAGTTTACGCTCTGCCTACCCCATTAGGGATAAAGGCGTGATTATATGTATGTATGTAGTAATAGTTCAATACAAAAATGATAGTTAATAAAAAAAATAAGTACCAATTTATACTCGTAGTTTCTAAAACTACCCCCTGTACATACAACGGTAAATTTAGGGGTCACCCCTTCCACTATGGGGGTGGGGGGAAATCTCGCTCGCCATTTTCTTTGTTGTAATTATTATGTTTTATATTCATTGTTACCTGCGACGCATATTTCTGTACGTGCCCACAAGTATATTTTACGGAGAGCCCGATGGTGTAGTGGATAGGGCCGCTGCCTCCTGAGCGGGAGGTCGTGGTTCGAATCCCACCACGTACCAATGTGTTTTTCGGTTTTCAAATTTTATATGTACGTTTATTCGGCTCTTTTTCCGTGCTTCGGAAGGCACGTTAAGCCGTTGGTCCCGGTTAATATCATTTAATACCGTAGATATTAGTCGTTAAGCCATGTCAGAGGCGAGTACTAAGCATTGGCGGCTTAAAAACTCTGTCCTAATCTAGGATTGGGTCTGGTTTCCCTTGTGGGTTGCGGAGGTCAGATGGCAGTCGCTCTGTGTAAAAACCAGTACCCTCGTTCAATCCCCTAGATTAGGTAGCTGACCCCGAGAGATACAAGATATGGCTAGGGAGATGATATATTCATTGTAACATACGACGCATATTTCTGTACGTACCTACAAGTTTATTTTACGTATTTTTTCATCGAGTAGGTTTGTAGTCAGTTGCGGGGTAGGCTGGGTCACAACGGCATAATATTTGTAAAGACTTTTGAGATCATGCCTTAAAGACCACAAATGACGATTCAAAAATTATACATACATACATATAATCACGCCTTTATCCGTAATGGGGTAGGCAGAGCATCAACGACCCAAACAAAGGTCGTTGCGCCACGTTTGACAAGTATTGAGAGTCATTTTAGATAGATCTGTGTATTGCTGTAGTGACAGGTTGTCAGCCCATCGCCTAAATTACAATACACTGAAACCCTCGAATCCCTTAGCTGGTTTTTACAGCATGCCCGGGAGGAGATGCAGCTGGCACATACTGTTTTTCTATCTCTCCCAGTCCAGCATGGAAGAGCGGAAAAAAAAAGAAATATGCGTTAATTATTTTTCCGAGTAGAGCATGGTAGGCTTCCATCCTGGACTGCATAGAATGTGCCAGCTGCATATCCTCCCGGGCATGCTGTAAGAACCAGTTAAAGGATTCGAAGGTTTCAGTCTATTGTAATTTAGGTAATGGGCTGACAACCTATCACTACAGCAATATACTTACAAATATGCTGGACTGGGAGCGATATAAAAGAATAGAACGTACCAGCTGCATATCCTCCCGGGCATGCTGTAAAAACCAACTAAGAGAATTCGAGGGTTTCTGGTAAAAATTGCTGCTTTAGCAATAAGGCCGCCTATATTGTACTGTTTTGTTCCTTACTTTTCTGCTGTATGTATTTGTCTTTGTGCAATAAAGTATCTTGTATTGTATTGTTTCTGTATATTGCAATTTAGGCGATGGGCTGACAACCTGTCACTACAGCAACAAATCGATCTTATATAACCCTCAAAACTTTGTCAGACGTGGCGGAACGACCTTTGTTAAGATCGCTTACGCTCTGCTACTGTAATATCTTTAATTAATTCACTTCTTGACACTTCCATGCTGGACTGAGAGCAAGGGAAAAACATAGAATGTGCCAGCTGCATTTCATCCCGGGCATGCTGTAGAAACCAGCTAAGGGATTTGAGACAGGCCGTTTCATACTAAAATGAAATTTCTGATACGTCCTCAAACTGACTGTCAATCTCAAGTGAGGATTATAAATACGGGCCATAGAGGCTGAAGGCCGACCCATGTCGACGTTTTGTTTATTTTTTTGATGTGTTCAGAAGTGTGTGACATTTTTCTTATACGCTAATTTCCTTAGTTTTTTTTAAATCGCATACATACATATAATCACGCCTTTACACCTGAAGGGGTACCAGACAATTAGGTGAACCAAACTGAGAAAAATCCCACAAAGTGATAAATTAACAAATATTAACTTTGTGTCCCCCTGGGAATCGAACCCAGGACCTCCGGATCGTGAGCCTATGTCTCCGACCACTAGACCACGGAGCCAGTTTTACTAGAATGTAACCAGTTTAAATTAAGTACAGCAGTGCTATTTAATTAAACCAAATTATTTTTCTATTTTCTTGTCAAGCTGAAAACCCCTTATTATCTGCATTTGGCAAACCCATCTTTTTTCGGCCTTGGCACATCGCGGTTTTAGCAATTTTTATCACCGTTACAGTACGTCAAGGCTTAAACTGAATGTGGCGAAAAAGGAACCAACATAACATAACATAAAAATACTTTATTGCACGTAAGAATACAAATCATACAACACAACAGATAACAACAAAAGACAAGTACAACATAGGCGGCCTTATTGCTAAGGTAGCAATTTCTTCCAGGCAACCTTTGGGTGAAAGAAAAATGCGTAGCGGTAACCGACGTTGCCATCGCGTACGTGATCTAATCTTCCATGGGCTTCCGATTCGGAGGTCCTGAGTTCGATCCCCGAGGGGAACAAAGTTGATGTTTGCCAATATATCACTTTTTGAGATTTTCACCGGTTTGGTTAAGACAATGCTGGTAAATTACCCCTGATTATCTAGAAGAAAAAAGACTCCGTGCTGATGGCACGTTAAGCCGTCGGTCCCGGTCGCTATCTTTGATAGTGGTCGTTACATAAACCATGTCAGACGCGTATTAGCTGTGCTATTTGACGGTTCTTCCATGCTGGACTGGGAGTAAGAGGAAAACATAGAATGTGCCAGGTGAATTTCGTCCCGGGCATCTTGTTAAAACCAGCTAAGGGATCCGAGGGTTTCTGTATACTGCAATCTAGGCGATGGGCTGACAACCTGTCACTAAAAATAAAATGTATTATTGTTTATTTCAATAAAAGTGTTACAATTAAAACTATAGTGATTGGAACCTCCTTTTAAGTTTAGATTAGCCTGTGTTATAGTCTGTCAACGTCGTGCTTACCGCGCCTTAGGGGTACAGACGTGCGCGGGGGGGGGGACGCGGTAACGGGGGTGCGGGCGGTGAAGCAGGAGGGTGAGCGAGCACGACGCAATGTGTTCATGTTCGCAATCGCCGCGTGCTACCGCGTCCCCCCCCCGCCAACGTCTGTACCCCTAGGGCGCGGTAAGCACGACGTTGACAGACTATAGTCACTACAACAATATACCTACAAATCTATCATAAATAACCGCCAAAACTTTGGCAGACGTAGCGGAACGACCTTTGTTTAGATAGTTTACACTCTGCCTACCTCATTAGGGATAAAGGCATACATACATACATACATAAATCACGCCTTTATCCCTTACGGGGTAGGCAGCGCCTCGTAAAAGGCGCTTTTGCCACGTCTGACAAAAATTGAGGGCAATTTTAGATTGTAATATGTATTGCTTTAGTGACAGGTTGTCAGCCCATCGCCTAAATTACAATACAGTGTAACCCTCGAGTCCCTTTTGCTGACTTCAACAGCATGCCCGGGAGGAAGAGCAGCTGGAACATTCTATGTTTTTCTAGCTCTCCCAGTCCAGCATGGAAGAAAAAATAAACAACAGGCGAGCTTATCTCTAAAAGATATCTCTTCCAGCCAACCTGATGGGGATAAAAGATGGGAAATTCACGGGAACAGATACAGTTAGTATAATTTAATTACAAATTGCTATTTCATGTTACTAATATTATCTTTTTATAGTTTTCCCAACCGGCCAGTTTATCGCCAATTCGGCTTACAACCTTTGCATGTCAGTAATAGCTGCTACGGAGCTGTAGTTAACACCTATCATAGCATAATGGGGGCTATTTCACTGCGTACAGCAAGTCTTGGGTTTAAATGAAGGTGGCCGAGTCCATGTTGGAAGTGTGGGTTCCGGTCGACCGACCCGATAAACCTTGGTGTCAGAGTTTTGAAACCGTCTAATACATATAAGCACGCCTTTATCCCTAATGGCGTAGGCAGAGCGTAAACGACCTGAACAAAGGTCGTTCCGCCACGACTGACAAAGTTTTGAGGGTTATTTAAGATAGATTTGTAGGTATAGTGCTGTAGTGACAGATTGTAAGCCCATCGCCTTAATTGCATGGTTTTTACATGCCCGGGAGGAAATGCAGCTGGCACATTCTATGTTTTTCTCTCGCTCCCAATCCAGCATGGAAGAAATAATATTACTATTATTACAACAATCAGATTTACCTTCTAAGTCAATGTTTTTTTTTTGTTTATAGGTACATAATATCAAGGCAATTAAAAAACAATAATCAATGACCACGTGTTTTTCGGTTTTCGAATTTCATATGTACGTTTATTCGGTGCTTTTTCCGTGTTTGGAAGGCACGTTAAGCCGTTGGTCCTGGTTAATATCGTTTAATACCGTAGATATTAGTCGTTAAGCCATATCAGAGGCCAGTGCTAAGCATTGGCGGCTTGAAAACTCTGACCTAATCTAGGATTGCGTCTGGTTTCCCTTCTGGGTTGCGGAGGTCAGATGGCAGTCGCTCTGTGTAAAAACCAGTACCCTCTTTCAATCACCTAGATTAGGAAGCCGACCCCGTAAGATACGGGATAAGGCTAGGGAGATGATGAATCAATGACCACTTATCATCAAAATATATCTCCACCCGGATAACTAATATTTTAATTAAACTTATGCTTAAAAAGGTTCAAGATTACTGTACATTTATCTTTAACTAATTAGTTAAAAAAGGGAAATCATTAACTGTCGTACTATTAAACTAAATGTTCTCCTCATCATGTCGTACAAAAAAAAAAAAACGTCGCACTAAAATGTTCACCTAAAATACTAAACGTTCATTAAAAAATACTAACCTAAGCATAGCCATAATAAAATGACTTAAGTTATAATAACCTAGCGCTTCGTGCTGCCATGTTGTCTTAGTAAACAAGATGGCGATCGACAGTTTGACAGGTTTCCCTCCAACCTCGCCTTGAACGAAAACAAAATGGCCGCCCTAAGCTTTCTACGAAATTAAAACACGACCTACTTGTTAGTGATTTTCTTCGAGCTTCCTCTATAACGTGATATTACCTTAATAAGAAATATGAAATTGTCCATATTGATTTGTTAAACACTTTGATTTATGGTAGTAGGGAATATTGCACGCAACTCAACATAGATTTAGGGCCGTATTTATAATCAGCTCTTATGAGTGACAGCGAGTTTGACTTCGTATCAGAAATGTCACTTCACTACAAACTAGCCTGTTAAATCCGTATTTAATATTGCTCTCAAGTTTGATATCGCTTCATAAATACGAGCCTTAATAAATATATACAACAGGTTAAGTTTTATATGTTTACTAGCGACCAGCCCCTGCTTCGCACGGAAATTATCAGTGTTTCTCTTCTATATTATGCATGTATTATACATATAGGTAACACACACACACATGTGCGTATTTAATTCATTTTATCTTATAATTTTTAACCTTTTTATTTTAGATTTTATCAACGACAATTATTGTTACTTGATTTAACTTAAGTACAAACATTGTCTTTTAACATTATTCATTTCTTTTATTTTTTTGCTCATACATAATTAATCTAATAACTCATCATCTCCCTAGCCTTATCCCGTATTTCACGGAGTCGGCTACCTAATCTAGGGGATTGAACGAGGGCACTGGTTTTTACAAGGAGCGACTGCCATCTGACCTCCGCAACCCAGAAGGGAAACCAGACCCAATCCTAGATTAGCTCAGAGTTTTCAAGCCGCCAATGCTTAGCACTGGCCTCTGACATGGCTTAACGACTAATATCTACGGTATTAAACGATATTAACCGGGACCAACGGCTTAACGTGCCTTCCGAAGCACGGAAAAAGCGCCGAATAAACGTACATATGAAATTCGAAAACCGAAAAACACATTGGTACGTGGTGGGATTCGAACCACGACCTCCCCGCTCAGGAGGCAGCAGCCCAATCCACTACACCATCGGGCTCTGAATTAATCTAATAACTATGTATTTAAAATGGCCGATTTTTAGTAATCAGCGACAAAATGTTATATCTGTTTAATTGTGTATCTGGCCCCTGCGATACAAGCTACGCTTAGTGCAAGGCCCGCTGTATAACTGTTCTATAATTAAGAATATTCTGCATGTTGAGTTGCTTCTTCTGTCGAGTGGGTATCGAGTCTATCGACCCGATGAACCCTGGTGTCAGAGTTTTTAAACCGCCTAGTAAGCACAACTATCAGGCCTCTGACATAGTTTTTAGTAACGACCACTATCAAAGACAGCGACCGGGACCGACGGCTTAACGTGCCCTCCGAAGCACGAAATCTTTTTCTTTTCGGACAATCAGGTGATTCAGCCTGCAAAGTCTGGCCTTTTCTTAATAAACTCGGAGTCGGAAAACCTCGTACTCAATCACTTGCTAATAATATTGACATTAACTTACTTAATAATCATTTCTCGTCTTCGGCTGCAATGGATAGCGCCACTAAATTTACCACATTGAATCGTCTTTCCATGCTGCCTACTCCTAGTTTTCCATTTTTTTCTTTTCACGCAATCACCGCTTGTGATGTTATGAAGAACGTGCATGCCATTTCTTCGAATGCCATTGGAAGTGACTGTATTAGTCGTTCTATGATCGTTCCTCTCCTCGATATCCTTTCTCCAGTTATTGCCAAAATCCTAAACAAATCCTTATCTTCCGGTGTGTTTCCATCCGCATGGAAAGAAGCACAAGTCATTCCTTTACCAAAAAAACCTAATCCTAATTCTCCTTCGGACTTCCGTCCCATTTCCATCCTACCATTCCTCTCTAAGGTCCTTGAAAGGTTGGTTCATCAACAACTTACATCATTCCTATCCGCAAATAACCTGTTGAACCCCTTTCAATCCGGTTTTTGCCCTGGTCATAGCACGACTACTGCGTTGGTTAATATCTCTGACGATATTCGTCTTAGCATGGAAAATCAGAAGCTAACAGTTTTAACGTTACTAGATTTCAGTAACGCATTTAGCACTGTAGACTATGATATTCTCCTCTCTATCTTGCGTTCTCATAACATATCTCCAACCGTGGTTGACTGGTTTCACACTTACCTGTATGGGCGCCGACAGCGCATACGCA
This sequence comes from Scrobipalpa costella, assembly GCA_949820665.1. NCBI lineage: Eukaryota > Metazoa > Arthropoda > Insecta > Lepidoptera > Gelechiidae > Scrobipalpa > Scrobipalpa costella. The sequence goes on along the minus strand of OX463322.1, from coordinate 6,944,934 downwards.
TTGAAGACTCCTTCTCTGCGTGGTGTGATATATCTGCCGGCGTACCGCAGGGTGGCGTCCTGTCACCTCTTCTCTTTTCAATTTTCATTAATTCTATAACCCTCCCACTTACTTCTTCCTATCATTTGTATGCAGACGATTTACAGATTTATACACAAGCGTCACTCTCTGGCCTTCCGCGCGCAATTGAGATTACTAACAGAGACCTGAATTGTATCGCAGATTGGAGTCGTTGTTATGGTTTGAAGGTGAATCCTACTAAAACCCAGTCCATAATAATTGGCAGTCATTGGTACGTTTCACGAATTGACCATAACCTCTTACCACAAATTATTTTTGACGGTACCCCAGTACCCTTCAGTGATAAAGTTAAAAACCTAGGCGTTATTTTTGACGATTGCTTTTCGTGGAAGCCTCATGTTTCGGAGGTAAGCAGGAAGGTGTTTGCCGCGTACGGTTCGCTTAAACGGCTCAGGAATCTTTTGCCAACCAAAACAAAAATCTCCTTGGCACACTCTCTCCTTCTACCGATACTGGATTATGCAGACGTTTCCTATCCTGACCTATCTGTTGTACTGCTAAACAAACTCGAACGTGTGCAGAATCTTTGTATTCGGTTCATATTTGGTCTGCGGAAGTATGACCACGTATCTGCCCATAGATTCAAGCTTCAATGGTTGCCAATATCCCGTAGGAGGGACTGCCATATCCTTTCCCTTTTATACTCCGTCCTGTCCAATCCCAATTCCCCTCCTTACCTTAAGGACCGATTTACTTTTCATTCCTCAACTCTGGCGCGTAATTTGCGCTCCAGCAACAGTTTAACTTTAAACTTACCCTCCCACAAGACTGACTTCTTCGGAAAATCTTTTACGGTCCGAGCAGTCAAATTGTGGAATTCCCTTCCCGAAAATGTTCGACGAGCACCGTCTATTGAGACATTTAAAGAGCGAACAAGAAAGTTCTTCTTAGAGAATAATAATTAGTTATTTATCCTATCTCCCATTAGCATAATATGTATTAGTTTATTATAAATATATATATTAGTTTATTTTATTTATGTATTTATTTAGTAGTATTTATATTGTTTAAGTATTAAGATTAACTTAGTATGCACTATCCCGCTATCTGCTATGTAGTATCCTACTACCCAAAGGTTGCCTGGTAGAAATTGCTGCTTTAGCAATAAGGCCGCCTATATTGTACTGTTTTGTTCCTTACTTTTCTGCTGTATGTATTTGTGTTTCTTTGTGCAATAAAGAATCTTGTATTGTATTGTATTGTAATGTCCTAACCAAACTGGGGAAAAATTCACAAAGTGATAAATTCTCAAATATCAATTTTGTGTTTCCCCCCTAGGAATCGAACCCAGGACCTCCGGATCGGGAGTCCATGGCACTAGCCACTAGACCACTGAGGCAGATTTATTAATTTCCTGATAAAAAATCCTGGTGACAGTTGTTCTGTTTCGTTGACTAAACAACCCCTATCAGTTTGCGGGACGCTGTCCCTTACACCAGACTCCTGTACTCTGTGCCCTGGTCCCTATTGCAGCGCTTCGTAGCGTCGTAGCCTCGTAGCCCGTAGCATGTTCGTAGCAGCTCACGCACATACCTTATCGGGGGCTAGGCACGCGATCATCGGCCCAATCGTGATGTTAGCAAGGTCAATAGCTTGGAGCTTTTATAATGCTCATGCGTATGTATAATCATGTCTATGCCTCGTGGGGTAGACAGAAGTTGAGAGACTTTACAAATAGGTTTCGTTTTCTCTCACTGTCATCACAAAGGCCAAAGTGCCTTTACACTACGTAGCTACAGGATGTCAAGAATCTTACACAAAATCGATCCGAATGGCGATTACTTCACAGACAAGAGCCCTGCTCATAAATTTAAAGAAAGATATTGCATTATCTCGACAGGGATACAAGTGGGAAAGGACCACTCTGCGAAGATCATGCTTAACGGCTGCTCCTAAAGAGTTGGATTCCGTTCCAATCCAAACAACCTAAGCTCACAAGAACTTGCTAACCAACTTTTTCTTCTTGTCGTGTCGATCGTTGAGGCATTTTTATATTAATTTCGACCAGAACTCTGCCAAACTCACTGCAGACGCTGTAAAGCGGACACTTCCGCATCTGATGAGTCGAAATGAAGACGAAGCAGTGGTCAACAAATGACGAACCGATGCGTTTCGTTTTCTCTCGCAGTCATCACAAAGGCCAAAGTGCCTTTACATCTACCTTTACAATCAATCAATCAAATATTTATTTGTAGAAACGGGTACAATATAAAGATGTTACATAAAATACAGTGCGCCGAGTCTTGCTTACAGTGAGCATACAAACAGTTACCATGCATATTTAACAAAACTTAAGGAATTACAAATACATTAACAAATAAAAAAAAAGTTTTTTCTTTTTTTAATGGCAATAATGAGACTTCATGCCAATATGAAGTATTTAAAAGGTAAGGATTCTGGATTCTTCCATGCTGGCCTGGGAGCGAGAGAAAAACATAGAATGTGCCAGCTGCATTTCCTCCCGGGCATGCTGTAAAAACCAGCTAAGGGATCCGAGGGTTTCAGTATATTGTAATTTAGGCGATGGGCTGACAACCTGTCACTTCAGCAATATACTTACAAATCTATCTTAAATAATTCTCAAAACTTTGTCGGACGTGGCGGAATGACCTTTGTTTGGGTCGTTTACGCTCTGCCTACCTCATTAGGGATAAAGGCGTGATTATATGTATGTATGTATAAAAGGTAAGGAAACGAAATTAATTAGTTTAAGACTCATAACAAATAAATCTATGTCAGCATATACTTAATAACATACACAAATTCATTATAAATGAATCTACTTAAAAAAAAAACTAAACAACTATGTAGTACAATAATAACAGTAATAAGTTAATAACAAATTCAAAATGAGATAAAAATAATATACACGTAATGTCACGCAGTAATGTCAGCAAATTTTAATACATTAAATTACCTATCTTCCATGCTAGACTGGGAGTGATAGAAAAACATAGAATGTGCCAGCTGCATTTCTTCCCGAGCATGCTGTAAAAACCAGCTAAGGGATCTGAGGTTTTCAGTATATTGTAATTTGGGCGATGGGCTGATAACCTGTCTCTACAGCAATATACGTACCAATCTTTCTTGAATGGCTCTCAAGACTTTGTCAGACGCGGCGGAACGGCCTTTGTTTAGGTCGTTTACGCTCTGCCTACCCCATTAGGGATATAGGCGTGATTATATGTATGTATGTATGTACCTATATTTAACAATTTATAATAACGGATCTGTCAGAAAAGACTGTACATTGTAAATAGCATTTATCTAATAAAATGTTCGCATTTTGTTCTTAAATTCTAATGGATTAATTATGTTTTTCATGTCAATTGGTATTCTATTATATATTTTGGGAGCCATGTAAAAATACTATTTCGTTTTTTTAAAAGCTGTATATTTTTTACATTTTACATTTTTAGATTTGTTACATTTTAGTAATTTTAGTTCTTGCGATTTTTACACTATACAATCCATCCATCCATATAATCACGCCTTTATCCCTAATGGGGTAGGCAGAGCGTAAACGTCCCAAACAAAGGTCGTTCCGCCACGTCTGACAAAGTCTTGAGGGTTCTTTAAGATAGATATGTAAGTATATTGCTGTAGTGACAGGTTATCAGCCCATCATCTAAATTGCAATATACTGAAACCCTGGGATCCCTTAGCTGGTTTTTACAGCATGCCCGGGAGGAAATGCAGCTGGCACATTCTATGTTTTTCTCTCGCTTCCAGTCCAGCATGGTCTCTAGTAACATAATTTAATTTTAGTTACAATGATTTTATTATTTTCAGTTACTATTTGCTGACCTAATCTAGATTAAGTCAGCAAATAGTAATCCTAGGATTGGATCTGGTTTCTCTTCTGGGTTGCGGAGGTCAGATGGCAGTCGCTCTGTGTAAAAGTCAGTACCCTCGTTCAATCACCTAGATTGGGTAGCCCGAGAGATACGGGTTAAGGCTATGGAGATAATTTGCGATGCGTAAATCTCTATTGATTGTGAGTGAGAGAAATCAGTGTGGTTGAGACAGAGAAGATACAAGTGCTAGCTCCCAGGAAATTGTTTTTTTTTTCTATTCCTATCCATGAAGAATATTGACCCTGAAACGCTGTCAGATTGACCTTTCGCGCGCTTTTCCACATTTTCTTTTTTTTTCGATACGTTCCAAACCTTCAGATTCGAAATCCGAATTCGACCTAACACCAAAGGGCGAGCACGCACATGCCAGCACGAAAGCAGATCTACAGATTAAAAAATATTTGCCAAGCACGATCCTATTGAAGAATGCTAAGGTTCCGTAGCATACAGGTTCAAATACAATACAAATATTCTTTATTGCACATAAACAACACATTGTACAGGAACAAACATTTCAAAACAAACAGAGTACAATTAGGCGTCCTTATTACCAGGGTAGCAATTTCTGCCAGGCAACATTTGGGTAAAGGAGTAGTTTGCTAATATTATGCGGTATCCCGCATAATGTTACTATTGTAAATAGGGACCGATAATCCGGTTAATAAACCAGAAAAACCATATTTGACCTTGAATATTAAACAAAAGATTTTTGATTCTGGTGGTCCACCAGTTAGCCTTTTTATTGGTTTGAGAAATTATAGTATATCCACAACAGGTATGACGATAGAAAACTACCAAGCCGAAAATAAACAGTTAAGATATGAGCCGTACTAATAACAAATCTGTATCGATGACTGAAATTCATTTTTAATAAAAAAATACAAATCATTTCGTACCTTTATTTCCTAGAAACTAAGGAACCCTAGAAAATAGAACACACCTCCTTCGTATTTAAAAAGAAATTAACTCGCGGGCGCTCATTCGATATTCAAACTTGTTTCTTTTCCTTAAGGTTCAGTCTCAGCCGGCCAGGGTTGCTTTTTTAAATTAAATGCAAAGGAACATATCGTGTAATGCCAAAGGTCAGTTACTTGGTTAGTTGCCCTTAAGAAAATTTATAGGGAAACGCTGTTGGTAAAACACATACATACATACATATAATCACGCCTTTATCCCTAATGGGGTAGGCAGAGCGTAAACGACCAAAACAAAGGTCGTTCCGCCACGTCTGACAAAGTTTTGAGGGTTATTTAAGATATATTCGTAGGTATATTGCTGTAGTGACAGGTTGTCAGCCCATCGCCTAAATTGCAATACACTGAATCCCTCGGATCCCTTAGCTGTTTTTTACAGCATACCCGGGAGGAAATGCAGCTGGCACATTCTATGTTTTTCTCTCACTCCCAGGCCAGCATGGAAGTTAAAACACAGAACGAGGAATTGAGTGACATCTAGCTACAGTTAAATGCTCTACCTTTGACATCCTGAATAAATAAGGTAACCTAAATGTGCCTAATTTTTTATTAAATAGATAAGTATAAAAAAGACAGTGTTTTATTAACTGCCTCCGGGGTCTAGTGGTCAGAGCCACGAGCCAGAGGTCCTGGGTTAAATTCCCAGGGGAGAACACAAAGTTTATATTTGTCAATTTATCACTTTGTGAGGTTTTCCCCAGTTTGGTTAGGATATTGCAGGCTGAATCACCTGATTGTCCGAAAAAGAAAAAGATTTCGTGCTTCGGAGGGCACGTTAAGCCGTCGGTCCCGGCCGCTGTCTTTGATAGTGGTCGTTACTCAAACCGTGTCAGAGGCCTGATAGTTGTGCTACTAGGCGGTTTAAAAACTCTGACACCACGGTTCATCGAGTCGATAGACTCGATACCCACTCAACAGAAGAAGAAAATTACAATAATATTGATCAAATTAAAATTAGTAATTAATAATATTTTAAATTAATTAATTGTAATACATTATAAATTATATTTTAATTCATGCATTATAAATAATTAATTAAGGACCCCTCTTTGGGTGAAGGCCAAGGCTCTCCTCCAGGCCTCAATGGTCCGACATAATTAGTGGTAGGAAGGGATACAGACGGTGGGCACCGAATGGTCTCTTTTATCGTAAAGGGTTTGCTCTGGACTCCAGTCTAGATCGGGAGCGACAGACAGAGGTGACGATGGAGCGAGCTCAACTGTACAATTACTTAGTTACTGACTGTCTTACTTACTGACTTATTGGCCGACTTATTGATTAGTCAATCAATCAAAAAGTCACTCGACTTACTTATGCTCGCAAATAAAACTTAACTACCTAACAAGGGTCAATAAAACAAAGTTCATTATTACAATACAATACAATACAAAATTCTTTATTGCACAAAGAAACACATACAACAGAAATAAAAAGGAACAAACGTGACAGTACAATATAGGCGGCCTTATTGCTAAAGCAGCAATTTCTACCAGGCAACCTTTGGGTATAGAAATTGTACAAGCAGAAAGCGGGATAGTGCATATTACTACATATAATACTTAGACAATATTTACACACTATTAAATAAATATTTCAATAAAAACAAATATACTGATACATATCTTATGATAAACTAATACATAATATATGCTACATAAGATAGGATACTCTACGTTATATATCAGAGAAATTGGTAGATAGAATATCACTACATATACTTACTTAAATGATACTTATAAATTAGACAGCTACACATTAAACATTATTAGCCAGATAGAAATTTCTTGTTTGCTCCTTAAACGATTCGATAGACGGAGCTCGTCGAACATTCTCGGGCAAGGAATTCCACAGTTTAATTGCCTGTACCGTAAAAGATTTAGCGTAGAAATCAGTCTTGTGGGAAGGTAGGTTTAAGGTGAGATTGTTACTGGAGCGCAGATTACGCGTCAGAGTAGAGGAGTGGAAAATGAAGCGGTCTTTAAGGTAAGGAGGAGAAAAGGGATTGGAAAGGATGGAGTAAAGGAGAGAAAGGATATGGCAGTCCCTCCTACGGGATATTGGCAGCCATTGAAGCTGGGATCTATAGACAGAGACATGGTCATACTTCCGCAGACCAAAGATAAAGCGAATACATAGATTCTGCAGACGTTCGAGCTTGTTCTGAAGTGCAACACATAAGTCAGGATAACAAACATCTGCATAATCCAGTATCGGAAGAAGAAGAGAATGTGCCAAGGAAATTTTAGTTTTGATTGGCAGAAGATTTCTGAGTCGTTTGAGCGAACCGTACGCGGCAAACACCTTCCTGCTTACCTCCGACACATGAGAGTTCCACGAAAAAGTATCATCAAAAAGAAGACCGAGGTTCTTGACCTTGTGACTGAATGGTATTGGTGTGCCTTCAAAAGTAATCTGTGGCAACGAGTTATAGTCAATACGTGATATGTACCAGCTACTGCCAATTATAATACACTGGGTTTTGGTTGGATTCACCCTCAAACCATAAGAGCGACTCCAGTCTGCGATACTATTTAGATCTCTGTTGGTAATATCAATTGCGCCCAGGAGGCCAGAGAGTGGCGCTTGTGTATAAATCTGTAGATCGTCTGCATACAAATGATAGGAAGAAGTAAGTGGGAGTGTAATAGAATTTATGAAAATTGAGAAGAGGAGAGGTGACAGGACGCCACCCTGCGGAACGCCGGCAGAAATATCACACCACGCAGAGAAGGTGTCTTCAATGCGTATGCGCTGTCGGCGCCCGTACAGGTAACTATGAAACCAGTCAACCACTGTTGGAGATATGTTATGAGAACGCAAGATAGAGAGGAGAATGTCATAGTCTACTGTGTTAAAGGCGTTACTGAAATCTAACAAAGTTAACACTGTTAGCTTCTGATTTTCCATGCCTAAGCGAATATCGTCAGATATATTGACTAACGCAGTAGTCGTGCTATGACCGGGGCGGAAACCGGATTGAAAGGGGTTCAACAGGTTATTTGCGGATAGGAATGACGTGAGTTGTTGATGAACCAACCTTTCAAGGACCTTGGAGAGAAATGGTAGGATGGAAATAGGTCGGTAGTCGGAAGGAGAATTAGGATTAGGCTTTTTTGGCAATGGAACGATTTGTGCTTCCTTCCATGCGGATGGAAACACACCAGAAAATAAGGATTTGTTTAGGATTTTGGTCATAACTGGGGAAAGGATGTCAAGGAGAGGAACGATCATAGAGCGACTAATGCAGTCACTTCCTACAGCATTCGAAGAAATAGCATGCACGTTCTTCATAACATCACAAGCGGTGATTGCGCGAAAAACAAAAGATGGAAAACTAGGAGTAGGCAGCGTTGAAAGACGATTTAATGTGGTAAATTTAGTGGCGCTATCAATTGCTGCCGAAGAGGAGAAGTGATTGTTAAGTGAATTAATGTCGATATTATTAGCAAGTGGTTGAGTACGTGATTTGCCCACTCCGAGTTTATTAAGAAAGGGCCAGACTTTAGCTGGATCCCCATTTTCTACTGATTGATGAATATGGCGTCGCTGTAAATCCCGTATCTTTGTATTGCAGCGATTTCTAACCTCTTTAAATTTATCACGATTCCTGTCAGAAGGATCTATTTTATACCTGGTCTTAGCTCGTGTCTTCTTTTCCATATAACTACGTATCTCATCATTGAGCCACGGCGCAGGAAGATGTTTTACACGCACAGGACGCACAGGAGCGTGACGATCATAGAGATCAGTAAGGTTGGAGTTCAGGAGAGCTAACTGATCATCAACGGACTCAAGATCATCTATGGCAGACCAATTCATTGTACCCGCATCCTCACGTAGCTTTTCGACATCCATCCCAGAAAAGTTTCGTAGCAATAACGTTCTTGCTTTCATTTTAGGTGGCCGGATACGATATGAAAGGTATAGCAAGTCATGATGGGAGAATTGTTCCGCACTAAATTGACCATGTTTAGCTACGTGCTCCTGGGAAGATACAATTATAAGGTCGAGAAGAGAAGGCGTGAGATTAGGGACATGATGTGTTGAAGTTAGCGTGGGAATATGCAAATTACAAGAACGAACTAAGGAGAGAAGCTTCTTAGTTCGGTGGTCATTTTTTAAAAGACACGTATTGAAATCGCCTAAGATAATAGAATGACAGTAAGTTGGAGAAAAATCTTCGAGAAGTTGTTCAAATGAATCAAAATAATTATTGTTGGAGGAATTACTGTAAAATACGCCTAAGAGAATTTTGGTGTGAGAAAGAGACAATTCAAGAAAGAGGTGCTCTGCCGTACCTGGAGGAGGCGGTTGAGGAGACTTGTGAAGTATAGTAAAAGGAATATGTGCACGGACATAAATGGCTACTCCACCACCAGTAGTAGAACTGCCACGGTCATTACGGATAAGTACAAAGCCAGGAATGGAGTAAGAAGTGGATAGATGTGAAGCGTTGAACCAAGTTTCAGACACCAAAATAGCATGAATATTCTTGTTGTCGAAACACGCAAGCATATCCATATAATGTGCTGAAGCGCTCTGAGCATTTATATGAACTACGTTAAAATTTTTATGTACGTCTGAAAAAGTCGCTTCAAGGCTTTCACCAAGTGAGAGAGGAAAACTGTGGAAGCTGTCTTCTGAGCTGGAAGAACAAGAGCTATAAATATCTGACTTATTACATGATGATATGTCCATCAAATAAAAATATCGATAATATAAATATAAAATAAATAAAATAAATTTATGTAAATAACAAAAATAATTAAAAAAAAAAACACAAATTATAATAATACGATAACAAACAAAAAAAAAAAACTACTACTGTGTACTACCATACCTGCCAGCAGCCGGGAATGATAAAACAGTACAATAACACGATAAATTTTAGTAGTAAAAGTAAACAAAAAACAACATTTCCATTCGATCCGTCAAAAACGAACGCAGCCAAAGATAGAAATTAGTTTTAAACAAAAAGTATACAGTAAAATTGTTAGAAAGAGACAAAACACAAGTCAGGTAAGGCGCATTCCGCGCTTTCTTACTCTTCATAAATATTGATTAGCGTTTAAACATTGGAAAATAATCGCACTGTTGACATTCGGCTTGCGGTAGGAAAAGAAAATTTTATCAAAAGAAAATCAAGAAAAATGTGGCGTGGAACCACGTGAAAAACAAGTTTTACGGTCTTTAATCTTGTTCAGGACTCGACTTGATTGTTGTAAATTATCTCCACTGCGCACAAATACATAGGCGAACAAAAATAATGGTAAGTACTTAAAACAGTGGATTGAAAATTTATAGAAAGTGCATGAAAAGAGTAAGAAATTACCACAACCAAACTGATTACTTCTTTGCAGGTGCAGCTGTTCTTGTGCGCTTTGGTGGATCTCTATGTGCACTGGGAACTTTGGTCGAGCTCGATGCTGAGTCGATTGGAGTCGGTGGCAGCACAGGAGCCACCTTCACCAAAGCATGAGCAGCATTGGCCGACGCAACAGTATCGCGATCAGATCCAGGGCTCTGCGGGTCACCAACTAATTTCTCCAGATCTGTTTGGGACGAAATAGTGTGCCGTTTTCCGTCTGGAGCCAGATAGATGATGCGCCCCTCACGCGTCCAGCACTTGGTGACACCAAGCTTCAGGCGAGCTGCCTTGAAGAGCTTATGTCTCCTCTGCGTTAAGAATTCAGAGACAGTGATGCCAGTGCCCTTCAGACCAACCTTACTCATCCAAGCATCATCACGGGTTTTGGTACATGCAAACTTCACAAGCACTGGGCGAGGCTTATCAGATGTAGTGCTGAAACGGCCCATGCGATGGGCGCGACGGATGTCTTCGGGCTGTAGCTCAGGAAGTGACAGATGTTTCTGGGCGACTGCAACTACAGCTGCAACAGTGTTCTCGCTCTTCTCTTCGGCTACACCATGAAACAGCAGCATCTTACGTCTGCTCCTCATCTCCATACTGTCAAGCTCAACAGACAGCATCTCAACCTGTTTCTGAAGGGCACCCAGTGAAGCCACAACAATGTCACGGAAACACTGAAAGTCGGCTGACAGTGACTTAATGGTGTCAAGTTTGGTTACTGGTTCCTTATGGAGTTCCTGTTCAAAAGCAGTCATCCGGGCATGAACTGAAGCTGCTAAAGTTTCGAGGGATACCTTGATTTGGTCCATGGTGGTTGATGGTGATGTGCCAAAAAAGTGCTGTGTTGTTCTTGTTTTGAGGTTATCCTGTGATGTAGGATATGACTATAGATGTGGGAGATAACGGCTACAGCAGGTATTTAGGGTTTCCTTATTCAGATTGTCATATTAAACTTGTAAAATTATTATAATTAAGTATTATTTAAAATTAAATAAATATCAGCTGTTAAAATGTCAACTGATTTTTCTGTTGCCTACCCGCAAAAAAAAAAAAATGATGAAATTGTTAATAACATTTGTAATTTGACATTATTACAAATGTTATTAACAATTTCATCTACTACTGACTGAGCTACTAACTTGCTGTCTTATTTACTTAGTATTGACTGACTTGTTTGGCAATAACCGTGCTTCGGAAGGCACGTTAAGCCGTTGGTCCCGGTTAATATCGTTTAATGTCGTTAAGCCATGACAGAGGCCAATGCTAAGCATTGGCGGCTTGAAAACTCTGACCATATCTAGGATTGGGTCTGGTATCCCTTCTGGGTTGCGGAGGTCAGATGGCAGTCGCTCTGTGTAAAAACCAGTACCGTCGTTCAATCCCCTAGATTAGGTAGCCGACCCCGTGAAATACGGGATAAGGCTAGGGAGATGATGTTTGGCAATAAAACAAAGTTTATAAATATTTACAATTTTATTATAATTTTTTCTAATAATCTCATTATACAATCATCAAAGTACTACCCTCGTTAGTGCGAATCTGACAGCGAGCAGGATCATGCTGGCGACGGCTCGCGACGCTGACGAGGCTGCAACAACGTAAAGCATTCACGTTCAAACGGTTATAGTAGGGACGGTACAGCGCCATCACTCGAGCTATTTTGCAATAGCTCAAGAATGCCGTTAAGGGGATCCCCGGTGCACGCCAGCGCCCTCATCAGTCAAAAAATCATTGCTCACCGAAAACGCAATTAATCAAAAATCCGGTAGATCAGATTAAATTATGGGTACTGAAGTTTTTTTTAAGCATTATAAATTAATAATTCAGTGTTCACTTCAGTTACAGATAGTAAAAGTGCTAAAAGTGGCCGTTTTTCGCAAATTTCCTATCTGTAACTGCAACGATCTATAAGTTGCAACTTTATGAAGTTCCAAATGACCTTTATTGCTTTAACCTCAATCTGATCTACCGGATTTTCGATTGATTTTGTTTTCAGTTAATTATGATTTTTTGACTGATGAGGGCGCCACTTAGCCCAGGGAAGCCCCTTAAGCGCATCGCATAAAAGAAGCGGCGAAGCGGTGCTGAGGCGAAAGCGCGCCATTTGAGTGTAGAAATTTAGTTTTGACACTTTATAAAAACCAACTTACTTCCATGCTGGACTGGGAGAGATAGAAAAACATAGAATGTTCCAGCTGCCCTTCATCCCGGGTATGCTGTTGAAGTCAGCAAAAGGGACTCGAGGGTTACAGTGTATTGTAATTTAGGCGATGGGCTGACAACCTGTCACTATACCAATACATATTACAATCTAAAATTGCCCTCAATTTTTGTCAGACGTGGCGAAAGCGCCTTTTACGAGGCGTTAAACGCTCTGCCTACCCCGTAAGGGATAAAGGCGTGATTTATGTATGTATGTATGTAAAAACCAAAAATTTCGCTCAGAAGGGATTCGAAACCACGACCTTCGGCGTACCGTGCCGCTCTACCACTAAAGGTCTTAAGACCATTATATGATCACAAAAGCGGTAATATGTTTTTTGCTGTGTTTAAAAGAACAGTAACAGTCTGGATCCTGTAAAACTACCCGACAACCGTTTATTTTAATCGTGCGTGCGCGTGCGTGAAAAAATAAATTCAAAATGGCCGCCACCATTTTTTTATACATACCCCTTTACTTTACTTTACCCCTATAGGGGCAGGCAGAGCGTAAACGACCTAAACAAAGGTCGTTCCGCTACGTTTTGTGGGTTATTTAAGGTTGTCAGCCAAAACTGAAACCCTCGGATCCCTTAGCTGGTTTAAACACCATGTCCGGGAGAAAAAGCAGCTGACACATTGCATGTTTTTCTCTCGCTCCCAGGCCAGCATGGTTGATATTTTTATAAACATTTTTATGATTATGATACTCACTGCATGTATGAAGCTCTTCATCATACGGGTACTCGAAATCGCACTGACACAAGCTGTTTCTACACACGGTCCGTTCCGGTGCGGCAGACAGGAAACATTGGCTGGTTCGGGCACAAGTCTCGAATAACTCTGCAAGGAAATAATCGCATAGATCAGTACCATCGGCCGCTATACATACATACAAACATACATATAATCAATGATATTTTAAGAAACATACGTTACGCTTATACTGCACGCACATTTTAATTGTTCCGCGACACATATACATACATATTTATAACATTGCATATCTAAACAAACGCTGAGTACGACACAAAATAGGCAAAGCGTAAGAGTGAAACATAATAGCTACTCGTACTTGTAATCAGTACAGCCTTGAATATAATTTAACTTTTTTTCTCACTTCGCAGCTCGCAGCTCGACTACCTAAAATGGTCACAAGTAGGACCATTTGACGGCACGAGTTTCGCGCGTTGGTAACGTCATCATCATCTCCCTAGCCTTATCCCGTATCTCACGGGGTCGGCTTCCTTATCTAGGGGATTGAACGAGGGTACTGGTTTTTACACAGAGCGACTGCCATCTGACCTCTGCAACCTAGAAGGGAAACCAGACCCAATCCTAGATTAGGTCAGAGTTTTCAAGCCGCCAATGCTTAGCACTGGCTTCTGATATGGCTTAACGACTAATATCTACGGTATTAAACGATATTAACCGGGACCAACGGCTTAACGTGCCTTCCGAAGCACGGAAAAAGCACCGAGTAAACGTACATATGAAATTCGAAAACCGAAAAACACATTGGTACGTGGTGGGATTCGAACCACGACCTCCCGCTCAGGAGGCAGCGGCCCTATCCACTACACCATCGGGCTCTCCGTAAAATATACTTGTGGGCACGTACAGAAATATGCGTCGCAGGTAACAATGAATATAAAACATAATAATTACAACAAAGAAAATGGCGAGCGAGATTTCCCCCCACCCCCATAGTGGAAGGGGTGACCTCTAAATTTACAGCGTGGCCCAAAGAGTGACGTCCAAAGGAAAAATTTTGCTTCCTTAGGTCAAGGGGTAGCCAAATCACCCCCATGTATGTTCAGCGATTTTTAGTAGTTTAGGAGTTATGAATTTTTTTGCTAATTTTCTAAGAAAATTGACCTCAGTGGATTAATTATTTTTTATTATTTTTTTGGATAACTTTTTTTTATTTTTTTCTATTTTTGTGACATCCTCTTAAATTGTTCTTTTAACCATAAAAGTTTCAGCTTCCTAGCTGTAATGTAAGTTAGTTATTTTTTTATCAAAAGTTCGAATTTTACGATCGAGCTAGTCTGCTCTGAATTTTCAACTTGAAATTAAAAATTGAAAAAGATAATCTCATGGTCCCTTATTAATTTTAAAAACTCCGCAAGGTTTCAAAATTACATAAAAATAAAAATAAACTATTGCTTAATGGGGTATTATTTGCAGAAAACAGCCTTCAAAGGTACTTGGGTGGAAATTTACCTAATTAGTAAATTGTTTCAGAAAGTTGAAAGATTCCTGTTATGTCATTACTAAGGACTAATTAAGTTAGAAAATGTATCAAATTAAAGGGAAAATAAAATTATTTACTAAAAAATGTTTTTGAATGAAAATTCTTAGTAAAATGTTTTAGTGTGAGTTGTAAGATTTATGAGACAATTGTATTATTAATAATAAGTAAATAAACTCGAATAATTCTTTTACATATTTACTCACAATAAATTTTCAAAATGGCGACCTCCCACAGCAATACACAACCTACATCTACGCAAGAAATTTTCTTTAAGTCGCCTAAACGCTTCTCTGTTTCCTCTAACGACATTTCCGGCCTCTCCAATTCGCTGTCTTGGCTCCTCTTCATTTAATGATTCTCGGGCGTAAGCTATGTCCTTGTAATAACCCCAAATAAAAAAAACAATCGGATTTAGGTCAGGCGATCGTGGAGGCCATCTGATTGGACCGTTTCGTCCGATCCACCTGTTGGGATACGTTTCATTCAAATGATTACGCACTTGTGCTGCGTAGTGGCATGGTGCACCGTCATTTTGGAGTTGCTCAAGGCAACGGCCATGAAGCGGCAAGACTTTATCGGGAGCAACTTCAACGCCGTGGAGGACCGCAGCCTAATAGGTATCCCGACCATCGTGTTTTTATTAACACACACAACACTTTGATGGCAGGCCGCATTCCTGGTCGAGAAGGCAGGCGTGAAGGTATCCCAATAGTTGATCCGGGCCGTCGAAACCTCGTATTGGACGAAGTAGCTGAGCACCCTTCAACAAGTACAAGAATAATGGCTCGCAATTTGAACATCCCCAGAACATCAATCCAAAGAATATTGAAAGTCGAAGGGTACCATGCATATCACATTCAACGGGTTCAAGCTCTAATGCCTGCTGATTACCAACAGAGAGTTGATTTTTGCCAGACTATGTTAAGGATGCAGAGAGACGACCCGGGATTTTTCGAAAAAGTTTTGTGGACTGACGAGTCGCGTTTTGAGCGCACAGGAATATTTAATATTCATAACACCCACCACTGGGCAGTAGAGAATCCCCACTTGACCAGAGATATGTACTAGGTTCCAGCATCGCTTTAGCGTCAACATGTGGTCAGGCATACTGAACGGAGAAATGTTCGGGCCGTTCGAATTGCCGCCGAGGCTCAATGGCGAGACATACAAATTGTTTCTCGAAAATGATCTTCCCTTGTTATTGGAGGAAGTCAACCTCGATTTACGAAGACACATGGTTTTCCAAAATGACGGTGCACCATGCCACTACGCAGCACAAGTGCGTAATCATTTGAATGAAACGTATCCCAACAGGTGGATCGGACGAAACGGTCCAATCAGATGGCCTCCACGATCGCCTGACCTAAATCCGATTGTTTTTTTTATTTGGGGTTATTACAAGGACATAGCTTACGCCCGAGAATCATTAAATGAAGAGGAGCCAAGACAGCGAATTGGAGAGGCCGGAAATGTCGTTAGAGGAAACAGAGAAGCGTTTAGGCGACTTAAAGAAAATTTCTTGCGTAGATGTAGGTTGTGTATTGCTGTGGGAGGTCGCCATTTTGAAAATTTATTGTGAGTAAATGTGTAAAAGAATTATCCGAGTTTATTTACTTATTATTAATAATACAATTGTCTCATAAATCTTACAACTCACACTAAAACATTTTACTAAGAATATTCATTCAAAAATTTAACTTAAATAACATTTTTTAGTAAATAATTTTATTTTCCCTTTAATTTGATACATTTTCTAACTTAATTAGTCCTTAGTAATGACATAACAGGAATCTTTCAACTTTCTGAAACAATTTACTAATTAGGTAATTTCCACCCAAGTACCTTTGAAGGCTGTTTTCTGCAAATAATACCCCATTAAGCAATAGTTAATTTTTACTTTTATGTAATTTTAAAACCTTGCGGAGTTTTTAAAATTAATAAGGGACCATGAGATTATCTTTTTCAATTTTTAATTTCAAGTTGAAAATTCAGAGCAGACTAGCTCGATCGTAAAATTCGAACTTTCGATAAAAAAATAACTAACTTACATTACAGCTAGGAAGCTGAAACTTTTATGGTTAAAAGAACAATTTAAGAGGATGTCACAAAAATAAAAAAAAATAAAAAAAAGTTATCCAAAAAAATAATAAAAAATAGTTAATCCACTGAGGTCAATTTTCTTAGAAAATTTGCAAAAAAATTCATAACTCCTAAACTACTAAAAATCGCTGAACATACATGGGGGTGATTTGGCTACCCCTTGACCTAAGGAAGCAAAATTTTTCCTTTGGACGTCACTCTTTGGGCCACCCGATATAATATCATTGCATATAATCACGCCTTTATTCCTCGACCCAAAGGTTGTCTGGAAGAGATCGCTGGACATTAATTTAAGTATTATCAATTTAAGTATCATCAATAAAGTGTTTTTACTTTACTTTCTATCCCTAATGGGGTAGGCAGAGCGTAAACGGCCTAAAAAAGGTCGTTAAGCCACGTCTGACTAAGTTTTGAGGGTTATTAAAGATATATTTGTAGGTATATTGCTGTTGTGACAGGTTGCCTATCGCCTAAATTGCAATATACAGAAACCCTGGGATCCCTTAGCTGGTTTTTACAGCATGCCCGGGAGGAAATGCAGCTGGCACAATCTCTTGCTCCCAGTCCAGCATTGAAGTAAGATT
The DNA here is from genome assembly GCA_949820665.1 of Scrobipalpa costella. Taxonomy (NCBI): domain Eukaryota; kingdom Metazoa; phylum Arthropoda; class Insecta; order Lepidoptera; family Gelechiidae; genus Scrobipalpa; species Scrobipalpa costella. The sequence goes on along the minus strand of OX463322.1, from coordinate 6,927,511 downwards.
TTGCTGTCAAGGGTTACTAAAAACACTGCCTTCGTGGTCGTGGTGCTTCGGAGGTCCCGGGGTCGATTCCTGCAGGGGGATAACAACTTTGTGTTGTTGTTTCAAGGCGAGGACATTTCAGGCTGGTCATCAAATTGACCGAAAAGTAAGATGATCCTTGCTGTTGGATGAGCATGTAAATAGTGGGGCCTGCGTCTGATTTCTCTCTGGTCGTGTCAGTCAATCTGTCACTGGATGTTACAAAAACTTTACTTCAGGTCACAACAATTAGTGTTTTTTGAGTAGGTAGTTGGACACACTAAGTACCTTCTCTTCTTAGCGAGTGGATTCTCGAGTCGAACAACGACCCGATGAACCCTGGTGTCAGAGTTTTTTCAAACTGCCTAATAGCACAGCTATTAGGCCTCTGACATGGTTTGAGTAACGACCACTATCAAAGACAGCGACCGGGACCGACGGCTTAACGTGCCCTCTGAAGCACTTTACTTTTCGGACGATCAGGTGATTCAGCCTGCAATGTCCTAACCAAACTGAGGAAAACCTCACAAAGTTATAAATTGACAAATATCAACTTTGTGTTCCCCCCCGGGAATCGAACCCAGGACCTACGGATCGAGAGTCCATGGCACTAGCCACTAGACAACGGAGGCAGGCAGGACAATTAGGTGATTCAGCCTGCAATGTCCTAACCAAACTGAGGAAAACCTCACAAAGTTATAAATTGACAAATATCAACTTTGTGTTCTCCCCTGGGAATCGAACCCAGGACCTCCGGATCGCAAACCCATGGCTCTAACCACTAGACCACGGAGGCGGTAAATAAAAATTCAATATTACCTGTAACTGGCCAACATCCGCCGTCTCTGTAGTGGTGTGCGACATCACACACACATTCATTGCCTGCACACATACTCGCGTCACCTATAAGTTGTACGCATTGAGCTGTCACATTGCACGGCGTCTCTATGCTGGAGATTTCTGAGGACAAATAGACATATACAGAAAAAGAAACAGATTTTAAGCCGTCCAAATGACGTTTGCGCCTAAAATTATGTTTTTTTTAAATTTATTTTATCATATAAAAGTTGTACAATGCTATTATGAATATATTCTCCCAAACTTCGTAAAAGTTTAACGGGAGATCAGTTGCTTAACTCGATTCTAGATTCCACCTGTTTTAGCTGGTGAATCTACAATCGAGCCGAGTGAAACTCTAATAACTGCGAATGTATCAGCGGGTATTACACTGGCGACAGTTCTGGACGCTGTCACTTTCCTTACTATAACATAAGAACAGGATATCAAATAAACACATGACTTTGACATTCCTAATCTGACGTAAGATGCTCTCTTATTTTACGTCATTTAAGCAGTCTTATGTCAGATTAGGAATATCAATGTATTGTGTTTTATTGCTATCATTTTCTTAGGTCCTTTCCGTGTTCAGTTTCCCTACCTTTTTACTTGACACTGGCACAAAGTTCTACTAGTGCCAAAACAAAAAAAAGGCATTTAATCATGTTTTTTTTTAACCGTCTTAAAAGTGACAGAAGTAACATCAGTGAAATTAGTTTGATAGGCCAGCGACAAAAAGAACAGCAACACCAAAATGGTTGTTTAGTTTACAAAAAAAATAATCTTTTAATAGTCGTTCAGTCTACCAAGATTGTTGTACGTACAATTTACCGAAATGGCAGTTCCTTACAATAATGGTTGTTCAGTTTACCACTTACTTGGCCAGCACGCGTCGTCATGCACCACAAAGGCCGCATCGCACTGACAAGTCAGACCTCCTGCTGTACTGTTCACACACAGCGTATTTGCTATGAGACAGTCACTGTCTTGCTCGCACACTCCGCCGATAACTGGATGAAAGAAAAAGTAATTAGTAATACCAATAACGATGACCAATAATACATATAATCACGCCTTTGTCCCTGATGGGGTAGGCAGAGCGTAAACAACCTAGACATAGGTCGTCCCACCACGTCTGATAAAATAAATCTGATAAAATTCGAGGGTTATTTAAGATAGATTTGTAGGTATACTTCTGTAGGGACAGGTTGTCAGCCCATTGCCTACATTACAATATAGGTACTGAAACCCTCGGATCCCTTAGCTGGTTTATACAGCATGCCCGGGAAGAAATGCATATGGCACATTCTATATTTTTCTCTCGCTCCCAGACTAGCAAAAGGAAACCAATAATAGTATGAATATAATAAGTATGAATTATTACACGATCAAACTTATAACAAACGAGCAAACGGGTCAAGTTTCACTGGAAACTAGGATTTATGCTTCAAAACCAGCTTACGTTATACTATTTCGTGATGGGACTGTGTCTGATCTTGTACTCACTTAGAAACCTATTTATTAATATCATGTGCGTTACGCCGAATGTTTTGTTATGACGTAGTCACATAGTTAAACTATTGTCCTTAAGCCTATTTTACAAACATCCATTTATTTTTACTTCCTGTATTACAATATAAGTAATCGTAACTAAGGTGTATCCCAACGGCAGATGAGCAGATTGCCAAAACTGAGCGCGCTACGGCGTGGCGGTTGTCCGTGGTCACGTCAAAAATGTGCAAAAAACGCATAAAATAGCTAATTCCATAAAAACTACGAGACGGATAAAAAAAAAGCCATGTCACGATTTTAGATAATACATACGCTATTATCGCTAATGGGGTAGGCAGAGCGTAAACGACCTAAACAAAGGTCGTTTCGCCACGTCTGACAAAGTTTTGCATACATACATACATACATAAAATCACGCCATTATCCCTAATGGGGTAAGCAGAGCGTAAACGACCTAAACAAAGGTCGTTGCGCCACGTGTAACAAAGTTTTGAGGGTTATTCAAGATAGATTTGTAGGTATATTGCTGTAGTGACAGGTTGTCAGCCCATCGCCTAAATTTCAATATACTGACCCCTCAGATCCCTTAGCTGGTTTTTACAGCATGCTTGGGAGGAAATGCAGCTGGCACATTCTATGTTTTTCTCTCACTCCCAGTCCAGCATGGAAGAATTAGCTAATCATAATACGGATAATTTCTGAAGGAACCGTGAAAGCGCTCCTAATAGTTTAGATGGAATATCAAATTTACTGTTAAAAACACCTTTATTTCCAGTTTTGTTTAGCATACTTATTTATGAACTAGAATATGATTAAATATTGCATTTGCAGACCATGAACAATTATTTAGACGTATATTTTTTTAGAATTTTCCAATAATTCGCTTAACAAGAAAACGAGACAGTAGCGACCCGCCCCGGCTTCGCACGGATATTATCAGTGTTTCCCTACTATATTATGCATGTATTATATATATATATATAAACCTTCCTCTTGAGTCACTCTATCCATGAAAAGAAACCGCATCAAAATCCGTTGCGTAGTTTTAAAGATTTATGCATACATAGGAATATAGGGACAGAGAAAGCGACTTTGTTTTATGCTATGTAGTGATAAGCTCTAAAACAACCATTTGCCGTTAGGAATCGCTTCAAATGTTTACTTACTAGGCGCACATGCTCCATCTATCTCCTGGTAGCTGTTGCTATCACAGGAACACCTGTTGTCCTCGCAGACCGAGTTGGGAGTGCCCGTGCACTCCACTGTGTCTTGGCAGGTGTCACCGAGAACTGTCGGAAGAAATACATACATATAATCACGCCTTTATCCCTAATGGGGTAGGCAGAGCGTAAACGACCGAAACAGAGGTCGATATGCCACGTCTGACAAAGTTTTGAGGGTTTTTTATGATAGATTTGTAGGTATAATGGTGTAGTGATAGGTTGTCAGCCCATCACCTAAATTACAATATACTGAAACCCTCGGATCGCTGAGCTGGTTTTTACAGCATGCCCGAGAGGAAATGCAGCTGACACATTCTATGTTTTTCTTTCTCTCCTAGGCCAGCATGGAAGAAATATTTTTTTATAAATTTTATTATAGGTACATAAAATCACGCCTGTTTCCCTTACGTTCCCTAGAACATAAAGCCTGTAAAAGGCGTTTGCGCCATCTCTGACAAAGTTTGAGAGACAGTTCAGAAAGAACGACCTGTGTATCGCTATAGTAATAGGTTGTCAGCCTTTCGCCTCGAGGAATACACTGAAACCCTCGAATCCCTTAGCTGGTTTTTACAGCAAGTTCGGGAAGAGAATCAGCTGGCATACTGAGGCCCGTATTTATAATGAGCTCTCAAGAGTTACAGCGGGTTTGAGTTCGTATCGGAAATGTCATTTCAGTACAAAACGACCTGTCAAATCTACTTATACTTAATATTGCTCTCAATCCTGATATCGCTTTTAAATGCGAGCCTTAATATATGTTTTTCTATCGCTTTCGGTTCAGCATAATGCATTGGGTAGTAATTCAAATTCAAATTATTTATTTCAGATAAAAATCCATATACAGTACATTACAATAATTCAGAATAATAAAATAAAATTGAGACGGAAATAAGATAGCCACAATAATAATAATTACCAAAAATAAAATTAAAATAAAATAAAATCCAAATAAAATTTACAATTACATGCAGTGTTAGTAAACTTAAAAACTAGGTATTAGTACATGAGTGGCCTACTTAATATGAACTTGCGTCCACCTCTCCAAGAAGGGGGAATCCCACCTATGTACCAACGCTCTCAGTATTCTATTCGGGCTGCCGCGGACCCGGTCATGTATGGAAGCACACCTTTTTCTGATGATAGCTGGGAAACCATCAACTTGTGCCTCAGAAAACATCCCGGACGTGCTGCATCTCCACGGCAGCCCCAACAGAGCCCTGAACGCGTTGTTGTACTGGACCCGCAGATCGCTGTATGCCCGCTTCGTAAAATTGACCCATAGGCTACACGTGTACAGCGACTGGCAGAAGGCTTTAAAAAGTGTCACCTTAACATCACTGGTACACCGTGCAAACCTACGAGCCAGCATGTTACCACGAGCAGCCAGCGATCTGCGTTGCCTATCTAAGTCCTTATTATCCCTCAGATCCTCAGTGACCCAGTGGCCCAGTAATGAACTAATGAAATAAATAGTAAGTATGTCAACTTACCGAGTCCAGAAGTCAAGCACCTGTCTCCAACTTCAAGGAATCCCTCGGGGCAAGTGCAGTACCCCTGTCCAGTGCTGTTCTTCACACACTGGATCTCCAGGTCTCCCGCCAGGCAGTCGCTGTCCACCTCGCATTCCTCGCCGATTCCTGCAGAAGAATGAATTGAATTGCTTTACTAGGTCAGTGACTTTGACTTTCATTCCGAGTAAAATTAGATATGATGACTATTTTTTCAATTGACTATATCTCTCATTTTTTGGGGTCAGTGTATTATGTTGTCGTTTTCCAATAATTGTTGTCAGCTGTAATTTCAACACTCACATCCATTTTTCGGAAAATATCACCCTTCACACTGATTTCCCATCTATTCGTTGAGTTGACATCAATCCACATTTAAAATAAATTTAGGCTGTCAAGGTCAACCTTTCGCCTAAATTTCAATACACCAAATCCTCGTCTCCCTCTATTGGTTTCCACCGTTTTCCCGGAAAGAGAAGCTGCTGGCATATTCTATGTTTTTATCGCTTAGCATGGAACTAATTGAAACTCACTTGCGAAAAGCCGGCACATTTGTAGATTATTATCCCATGTAGAATTCTCCTCGATACATTCGCAGGTCCTAAGTCCCCATGGTGGCTGTTCAGCTCCACACTTGGCCTCTGCACCGAAAGTATGGCAATTGCTGTCCTGGACGCACGAGTCGGTGATTCTTCGCGTCACTGGAAGAAGGGAAGGTGTGTTAGCAAGACGTATAGTCGTTCTCGTCGAATAATTAATAAGTAATATCTCTTAATAACAAGTTAATAAATGGGTTGTCACAGATGACGCTTACTTTGTTTCCATTCCTATATCTAGATTGATTTGATTCTTTCGGAATGATAGACATTATGAAGTAGATTTTAAATCACTTTTTTCTGTAGCCATGCTCCGATACTTTGGTCACTTTCAGTTTGCACGAATGCCTATGGGCCTTAAAAACGCAACCTATCACGTTGCGATTAGAGTGACCGAGCTTTTTTATAACGTACCTCTGACACAGTCCCTCATGTTCTCCTCGAAGAAGAAGTTTGGTGGGCAGGTGCAGATCCCGCCGATCACCGTGGCTAGTATACCGACGCACTGAGCCTCGGTGGACGGGGAACCTAACTCTGTGGACAAAGAATTGTAGGTTAGGAAACCAGATATATAAGTAGATCTCTCTGACGCTTTGCTTGCCCACATCAGAAACAAAAGTTCACCTCCCCTTTATGACTTTTCTTATCTTCGGTAGGTTGGCTAACGCAGCGCATAATGTTTTTTCATAGGAACCGTACTCGTATATTATGTAAACTCTGCTGTTTTCACTTCTCTGGTGGGTTTTAAGGCATAGGCCATTGGTTGGCACAGTGTATGACAGAGACCCTACAGTTCGTTCTTTTAGATTGTGACCTACTCCCACTTTTTATTCCCTTCCCCAACTATACCATCACGGTATTAACGCTCTTTAGGCGAAAAAGTCAAAACCTATATACATACATAATAAACACGCGTTTATCCCTAATGGGGTAGGCAGAGGGTTAACGACCTAAACAAAGAACATCTGACGTCCACGTCTGACAAAGTTGTGAAGGTTATTTAAGATAGATTTGTAGGTATATTGCTGTAGTGATATGTTGTCAGCCCATCGCCAAAATTGCATTATCCCTTAGCTGGTTTTTACAGCATGCCCGGGAGGAAATGCAGCTGGCACATTCTATGTTTTTCTCTTGCTCCCAGTCCAGCATGAAAGAAGTCAAGACCTAGCGTCTCTAAAAGAATCGAAAATCAAACCTACCAGCAAGACAATTTCCACTATTGCCGAGGTAATACCCAACAGGACAGACGCACACTCCGAAGTTTGAGCACTCAAAGCCTTCTGAGCAAGTAACGTTGATGCTACATTCTGTCGTGTGCTGACGAGAGATGGCGCTGATAGTTGCAGTTGTGTTTTTTGTTGAAATGAATGAGGATCTTTTTGCTGGTTCTGTAAAACAAAGAAGATTTTAGAAGATGATAAAGATATACTTGATGTATGATAATACTTGGTGTAAGGGACAGCGTCCCGCAAACTGATAGGGGTTGCTCAGTAAACGACACTGAACAACTATCAGCAGGTTTTTTTTTCTGGAAAAGGAAATGTAAATGGCTTTTCCGTACAAGTTGTCTGATCGAAGTAAACATTTTGTTTTCTTCCTGAAAGATTTTCCAAGATGTTCAGTTTGCGGGACGCCTCACACCTGGTATAATACCCAGAAGCTGTTTTCAGGAAATCTGTGCGTCTGCTAGTTTAAATAATTTCGTGTACATTTTAATTGTAGCTGCCGCGGTATTGTCGTGCACTTTCGGAGCTAACGACATATGGCGCTGAGCGTTGTGGTTGTTTTTGTTGAAATAAATGATGATATTCATTTATACTCTGCTAGCGACCCGCCCCGGCTTCGCAAGGAAATCATCTGTGTTTCTCCACTATATTATGCATGTTTTTTACATATAAACCTTCCTCTTGACTCATTCTATCCATTAAAAGAAACCGAATCAAAATCCGTTGCGTAGTTTTAAAGATCTAAGCATACATAGGGATATAGGGACAGAAAAAGCGACTTTGTTTTATACTATGTAGTGATATCCGCTAGATTTTGACGAGCATTTGCACGCTTCTCCAGTATTTCTGTCAATTTTATCCGCCATATCATATGACGGCGGATAAAAATTACAGATAACGCATAAAACCACCGACTATAAAACAAAAACCGGAGAGAATAGATCTCCTGTCCTTTTCCAATGTTATAGTCTGAAAGTGGCAAATATATTTTAATTTTAGGTTTAGCCGGTTGAATCTAGAATTAATTAAGTTGCTGGTTCTGTACTTTCGGATTGGTACAAAATAACAAAGCTGTGGTAGGATCCACAAGAGGCCGCCTTGCGACTACCCTCTCAACGGAGTACAAACACCTTGCTGTGTTTCGTCGCTGCGTGATCCTGCCAGTGACATAAGAGCGTTTTTGCGGTGCTGCTGCTGTGAGAAATAATATGGATTGGTCCGAAAATGTATGACAGTTTAGGAGCATTTCCTTAGGGCCAGTTGGCCGAGTGATGACGGATGGGAAAAGGGTAATCACCCACCTGGTCGGGTGGTGTGACCACGTGACCAGAGGACCGGAGTCCGACTGGATTAGTGCGGAAGATGTATATATGCAGATCGCCGAGCAAACTTCGATACCGCGTTTCAGGACTGTTGTATCTTGATGTGGCGCCATCTATGTGCGCTACAACAGCTTCCGTATAATTTTTCACGTATACGATCCGAATACGATGCAGTATAAGAACGCCTATCTTTATGGGTGACCTCACTCCATCGTCAACTGTCACTGGAATGTCAAGGCTGATTATTTTAATTGTCTGCTAGTAATAAAAAACACACGTACCTCCACTGTTACTGGTATAGCAGACTAAGTTGGCAATATCGCAGGAACCGCCTTCAAACTGACAGTCTGCGTCCAACACACAGCCGTCGCCAACAGCTGGAAAAGATAACGCTTGTAAAACCTCGTTTTTTAATTTATCGTAAGGCATTAACAAGCTACAACTGCCTCCGAGGTCTAGTGGTCAGAGCCATGGGCTTACGATCCGGAGGTCCTGGGTTCGATTCCCAGGGAACAAATATGATATTTGTCAATTTATCACTTTGTGAGGTTTTTCCGGACATTGCTGGCTGAATCACCTGATTGTCCGAAAAGAAAAATGATTCCGTGCTTCGGAGGGGACGTTAAGCCGTCGGTCCCGCTCGCTGTCTTTGACAGTGATCGTTACTCAAACCATGTTAGAGGCCTGATAGTTGTGCTACTAGGCGGTTTGAAAACTCTGACACCAGGATTCATCGAGTTCGACCCGAGAATCCACTCGCTAAGAACATTAACTATTAGAAACAGTAACCGAGACAGACGACTTAACGTGCCCTCCGAAGCACGGAATCTTTTTTCCACCAGACGATCGGCTGATTGTCCTAACCAAACTGCGGAAAATCTGCACAACAATATCAACTTTGTGTTCCACCTGGTGATCGAACCCAGGACCTCTGGATTGGGAGCCCATGCTTTAGATCACTAGACCACAGCAGCAGTTACATATCAATGGAAGTGTGTGATTCATAATTTAGAATTTGTTGATTTCAGCGCTCAGGTACTTCTCCTAAAGTACATATACAATATACAAATACAAATCACTTTATTTCTACAAAACACACAATCAAGAATAACATAACAAACAGGACAGGTAGGCATATAGATATTTTACAGAAGTGGAAAAAGGTGCGGACACAGCTTAACTGTTTTTAACTCCACCCTACGTCAGGTGTACAGAAGAGGATAGAAATACCTATTTAGTTAGTTAGTACCTAGTTACACTGAGTTCATCCCAACTAAGTGCTTTAGTATCTGTACCTCAGTGTTATTACAATAATCACAAGAATAACATTACAATACCTAAGATATAACACCTGTACAGAAGTGGTAATAGGCATTTCGCCGAATACCACACTAATCATTATCTATGACGTCAGTCCTGTGATAATTTACACCTTCGACTTGGAATTATGCGTTTTTACGTGTACTTACATCCGCAAATGAAATGACTTAATTAAATGCCAAATGATCTCCTAAATCAAACCTTTTTCAACAACTTTTTGTTTTAGGTAGCTTTTTGTTATTTATTTTGCTGGTATCTATATAAAGTCTAAAGTACAGCGTCCCGCAAACTAATAGGGGTTGCTCAGTTAACGGAACTGAACATCTTTTAACAGGATCTTTTTTCAGGAAGTTGAAAAAACTATTTGGTTTTCATATTGATCAAGGTGGTCATTTTGTATGGGAAGTTACGCTTTTTTTCATATCCTGAAATAATTTTCTGGTGATAGTAGTTCAGTTTCGTTGACTGAGCAACCCCTATCAGTTTGCGGGACGCTGTCCCTTACACCTGGTATAATGTACCTAATTCACTAGTATATAACTCGGGAAAATGCGGATTGATATCCTTTACATAATATACGACATACTCTGAAAGTACACTTTTGCAATGTCCGCCGAAAATTCCTGATGACGGAATTGCCCCAAAGCTCACCATTAGCAATCCTCCTGCACTCTCCAGTCTGTCTCTCGTAGTATCCCTCACTGCACTGGCAGGTGGAGTTACAGGTCATACTGTAAGGGTCCCTGATGATGGACAGGCATTCCTCGGACCTAATGCAGGATTCCCCGTAGCCTACAGTCGGCCAGCAGCGGCCAAGGAAGTAATGGTAGTTCTGTTGGCAGACGCACTTGCCCGCTGCAAGAAAAGCATGTGTAAGTTTATTCGAATGCCATTGACATTATATTATTATTTATTTATTTTCGCAGAAAAGGTATTTATAAAATACATACATATAATCACGCCTTTATCCCTAATGGGGTAGGCAGAGCGTAAACGACCTAAACAAAGGTCGTTCCGCAACGTCTGACAAAGTTTTGAGGGTTATTTAGGATAGATATGTTGGTATATTGCTGTAGTCACAGGTTCTCAGCCCATCGCCTAAATTACAATATACTGAAACACTCGGTTCCCTTAGCTGGTTTTTACAGAACACTTGGGAGGAAATGCAGCTGACATATTCTATGTTTTTCTCTCGCGCCCAGTAAAGAAAGCATGGGTAAGTTTATTCGAGTGCCATTGGCGACATAATTCTAATTCTTAGAAGCGCTGTCACTTTCGTAACTTTGACATAAGAATAGCAAATAAACACATGACTTTGACATTCCTAATTTGACGTAAGATGCTTTAAATAAGAACAGAGCATAGAGCCTGCTCTCGTATTTTAAGTCAAGTAAGCAGTCTTACGTCAGATAGATTAGCTTAATAATGGTATATCTCGGTGATATTACATACATACATACATAAAATCACGCCTTTATCCCCTACGGGGTAGGCAGAGCGTAAAACGCCTCGTAAAATTCGCTTTCGCCACGTCTGACATAAATTGGGGGCAATTTTAGATTGTAATGTGTATTGCTGTAGTGACAGGTTGTCAGCCCATCGCCTAAATTACAATACACTGTAAACCTCGAATCCCTTTTGCTGACTTATACAGCATGCCCGGGAGGAAGGGCAACTGGAACATTCTATGTTTTTCTTTCTCTCCCAGTCCAGTATGGAAGTTATATTAACATCAATTTATTTCTGTTTTCACTGTTGTTATTATAATATTCGTTTTTTTTTCAATAACACTGAAAATACAAGCTAAAACTCAACAAGAGAGTCCTTCGAGTTTCACCTTTAAGAAGAGACTGAAAGAGCATTTAATGAACTCTCTTTGACATTTATATATTTAGTTTCATTACAATATCTTTTATACCATTTATTTATATGTCATATTAATATTGTTATTTATTTAATTATATGTGTCTTAGTAGTACTATAATTATTAACGTTATTACGTTTATTATACCTGTTCCCGTGATTTTTCCTTCTTTCATTCCCATTAGGTTGGCTGGGAGAGATCTCTTATAGAGATAAGCTCGCTTATTGTTTTTTTAAGATTTTTTTTATGTTTAATTCTTAGAATTTAATATAATAAAATATATTATATGCATAGACTCTATTACTTACTATCATCTTGATCACTTTCCCGCCGACACTCGTAGAGGAGGCCCATTCTTGAGCACTGATGGTCTTCCACGCATGGCGATGTATGGTAGGGTGCCACTGCAAACAAACACACATGATTACATTCATACAAGGGAAGATTGAGGGGGGGGGGGCTACGAGGCCATTTGTGTTTTATACTTACATACATACCTACATACATAAAATGGGGTGGGCAGAGCGAAAGCGACTGTTGGCAACAACAAAAAACTCTTTGCTATGCAAATTGTAGCTTTTTAATTGACTGATACATACATACATAAAATCACGCCTTTATCCCTTACGGTGTAGGCAGAGCGTAAAACGCCTCCTAAAAGGCGCTTTCGCCACGTCTGACATAAATTGAGGGCAATTTTAGATTGTAATGTGTATTGCTGTAGTGACAGGTTGTCAGCCCATCGCCTAAATTAAAAATACACTGTAACCCTCGAATCCCTTTTGCTGACTTCTACAGCATGCCCAGGAGGAAGGGCAACTGGAACATTCTATGTTTTTCTTTCTCTCCCAGTCCAGTATGGAAGAAAAAAAATTGACTGATAGTGTTCTGTTTTTGGTCTGTCAGAATCAGAACTCGTTGACCGGCAGCCATGCCATATGTGTATTTTCTCAGTGAAATTAAATTCTTCCATGCTGGACTGGGAGCGATAAAAAACATAGAATGTGCCAGCTGCGTTTCCTCCCGAGCATGCTGTAAAAACCAGCTAAGGGATTCGAGGGTTTCCGTATATTGCAATGTAGGCGATGGGCTGATAACCCGTCACTACAGCAATATACATACAAATCTATCTAAATAACCCTCAAAACATTGTCAGACGTGGCGTAACGACCATTGTTTAGGTTGCTTATGCTCTGCCTACCCCATTAGGGATAAAGGCGTGATCATATGTATGTATGTATGTAAATTAAATTCTAAATGTAAAAGTGATATCAAGACAATATAGTTTGTGTTCTGAACTCTAGGACGTATTATTTCTATCGCACCTAGTCACTCCTAAGCGACCTCGAAATACAGTCCACTCAAGCCGTTGGAAGGGTACTAGGCCATCTGCTGTATCCTTCACCGACCTAAACAAAGGTCGTTCCGCCACGTCTGACAAGTTTTGAGGGTTATTATTACAGATGATTATGATGTATATTGCTGTAGTGACAGGTTGTCAGCAGATCGCCTAAAATTGCAATACACTGAAACCGTCGAATCCCTAGTTGGTTTTTCCTGCATGCCCGGGAGGAAATGCAGCTGGCACATTCTATGTTTTTCTATAACTCCCAGTCGAGCATGGAAGAATCCTCTCTCTTACATTTACACCCTGAATACATACAGTCAAAGCACACACTGACAGTCAGGATCTACTGTTTCACTGCAGACTCCACCGGACCGACTGTAACTATAGCAACATACATGCCTTTATCCCTAATGGGGCAGAGTGTCAACCATGACCTAAACAAAGGTCGTTCCGCCACGTCCGACAAGTTTTGAAGGTCTGTATATTGCTGTAGTGGCATGATCTGTATATTACTGTAAATTAATAAACCCCCAAATCCCTTAGCTGATTTTTATAGCATGCCCGAGAGGAGATCCAGCTGGCACATTCTATGTTTTTCTATTGTTCCCACGTCCACGTCCATAGAGGAATACACTTCTTCTTCTTAGCAAGTAGATCCTCGAGACATATACCAGGCCACTCAGAAAGTATTGCGATAAATAGTTTTTATATATGGCAGACTGGCCGGTTAGAATCTTTTTTGAAAATATGATTACTTGTAAGTAAAAATATGTGTGTTCCATTTTCAAAATTTCCCTCCACATTTTTTTCGAGCCAATTCAAAGTATCGTGTCTTACTGAAAAATGGATCTGCGCCGGGAACATTTTAGAGCTATGATTTTTTACGATTTCAAGTGTCGCCTGAAACCGGATGAATCGTTCGATAGACTTCAAATGGCATTTATGGATGAAACCCCCTCCAAGGCAACCGTGTATCGTTGGTATAACGAATTTAGGCGCGGTCGACCAACCTTGGGGGATGAAGAAAGAAGCGGTCGCCCTTTGACGGCTATTACGGAAGAAAACGTGCTAGCAGTGAAAAATTTAATCCAAGATAATAGGCGAATTACATATCAGGAGATTCAGCACATATTAAAGATTGGATCGGGAAGCGTTCACGGGATTCTACACGGGCATCTTCGCGTGAGGAGGATAGTATCGCGCTGGGTGCCGCACTACCTCACCGACGCTCAGAAGCAGGCCCGGGTGGAATGGTGCCGTGATATGCTGAACAAATTTGAAGCAGGCTCCTCTCGGCGTGTTTAAGACATCGTAACAGGTGATGAGTCCTGGATTTATCAATACGATCCAGAAACCAAGCGCCAGTCGACAGTTTGGGTGTTTCAAAATGAACCAACGCCTACCAAAGTGAAGCGATCTCGAAGTGGGGGGAAGATTTTGATCGCCAGCTTTTTTAATTTGACTGGCCACTTGGCCTCAATTCCCTTACGAGATCAAAGAAGCATTAACGCCGAATGGTATACTACCAAATGTTTACCAGAAGTTTTTTCTGTTGTGAGCAACAAGCGACCAAACACAGGGCTCCGCGGACTACTGCTCCACCACGACAATGCGCCTGCACACACCGCGCTCAAAACGAGGGACTTCCTGGACAGCACACCAGTCAAACTCCTGGGTCACCCTCCTTACAGCCCTGATCTAGCACCGTGTGACTTATTTTTATTTCCAAAAATAAAAAATCAGCTCAAGGGGATACAATTTTCGTCGCCGGAAGATGCGCTGGCTGCGTTCGAGCAGGCTGTAAACGAGGTGTCTACGGCGGACTGGAAAAAGTGTTTTGAAAACTGGTTCAGACGCATGAATCTTTGTATAGAGGCTGGTGGAGAGTACTTTGAAAAGGTTTAATAAGAATATATGTACCTGTAGAACAATTTTTTTTAGTGTCGCAAATCTTTCTGAGTGTCCCACGTACATCAGATTACACTATAGCAACATCATCTTCTGTCGAGTGGGTATCGAGTATATGGACCGATGAACCCTGGTATCAGAGTTTTTAAACCGCCTAGTAGCACAACTATCAGGCTTCTGACATGTTTTGAGTAACGACCACTATCAAAGACAGCGACCGGGACCGACGGCTTAACGTGCCCTCCGAAGCACCAAAACTTTTTCTTTTCGGACAATCAGGTGATTCAGCCTGCAATGTCCTAACCAAACTGGGGAAAAAATCACAAAGTGATAAATTCTCAAATATCAACTTTGTGTTTCCCCCCTGGGAATCGAACCCAGGACCTCCGGATCGGGAGTCCATGGCACTAGCCACTAGACCACGGGGGCAGTTAGCAAACATGTAAAAAAGTACTTTTCTTTTCTTCCATGCTGGACTAGCTGGCTGGAGCGAGAGAAAAACATAGAATGTGAAAGCTGCATTTCCTCCCGGGCATGCTGTAAAAACCAGCTAAGGAATCCGAGGGATTCAGTATATTGTAATTTAGGCGATGGGCTGACAACCCGTTACTACAGCAATATACTTACAAATCTATCTTAAATAACCCTCAAAACTTTGTCAGACGTGGCGAAACAACCTCTCTTTAGGTCGTTTACGCTCTGCCTACCCCGTTAGGGATAAAGGCGTGATTATATGTATGTATGTATGTAAAAAGTATAGCAACATGAAGGATATAAACTTACAGTCGACGCACAGACTGCCTCCCAGCACGGACTGTTTCCCAGGAGGACACACACAGTCTCCATTCCTGCATATTCCACCGGACAGACTGCTGCATTCAGCATCCTGGGAGCACGACCAGAGACCGGTGACGGAGGGGCTGATGATGCAGCCTGGGTAGAGAAAAGAATCAAATAAAATTAATTTGCACAAAAATATGGTACATTAAAGGTAGTAAATTTTACATTCGTCACACATATTTCTACCTTGGTAAGGCATGCATTTTTTTTATATATTATGTATGTAGGTAATTGAAACAATCTTATATTATGTAACTAGCAACCCGCCCCGGCTTCGCACGGAAATCATCAGTGTTTCTCCACAATATTATGCAAGTATTATATATATATAAACCTTCCTCTTGAAACACTCTATCCATTAAAAGAATTCGCATCAAAATCCGTTCCGTAGTTTTAAAGATTTATGCATACATAGGGTTATAGGGACAGAGAAAGCGACTTTGTTTTATACTATGTAGTGATACAACTAACAATGCTAAAAACAACAGGAAAAATATAATAAAAGAAAAAATCAAGTACTACAAAATAAATACGTAATTAGTTAAGTATGTACGAGCAATAGTTTGTTTAGTTTGCACTATCCCGCTAACTGCTACGTTACGTACTTTCAAACATTTCAGAAATTGCTACCTCAGCAATAAGGCCACCTGACGAACATTGTGCATTTCCGTGACTGAACAGACAAATTTGCAGACTTGTTATTTTGCAACTGCGTTGTTACGCTGCATCGTGTTTAATTGCATAAACTTGGGACATTGCATCAACACGTGATCCGCAATTGTGTTGTACTTTTATACTGTTATGTTGTCTGTCATATAGAGAGCCCCATGGTGTAGTGTATAGGGCCGCTGCCTCCTGAGCGGGAGGTCGTGGTTCGAATCCCACCACGTACCAATGTGTTTTTCGGTTTTCGAATTTCATATGTACGGTTATGCGGCGCTCTTTGTGCTAAAGGCACTTTATTCCGTTGGTCCCGGTTAATATCGTCTAATACCGTAGATATTAGTCGTTAAGCCGTGTCAGAGGCCGGTGCGAAGCATAGGCGGCTTGAAAACTCTGACCTAATCTAGGATTGGATCTGGTTTCCCTTCTGGGTTACGGAGGTGAGATGGCAGTCGCTCTGTGTAAAAACCAGTACCCTCGTTCAATCACCTAGATTAGGTAGCTGACTCCGAGAAATACGGGATAAGGCTTGGGAGATGATGATTGTCTGTCTTACTATTAGGCTCGTATTTATGAAGCGATACCAAACTTAAGAGCAATATTAAGTATGGATTTGACAGGCCAGTTTGTACTCAAATGACATTTCTGATACGAACTCAAACTCGCTGTCACTCACGAGAGCTAATTATAAATACGGCCCTTAGTATGTGTTTTCTTAAGTGCAATATATATGTTGTATTGTATTAAAAAACAGAGTGTGTAAAGATAAGGAACTATCATTAAAAATAATATTTGTATGTTTGAAACTTTAGCTTTGTTCCATGGTTACAATTGCATATTATTTAGTTTGAAATATAGATTTATTTATTTTGAAAATACTTAGGATGGCGTCAATTCTTCCAACATAATCTTAATTTCTATTGTAATTATTACCGCTATCAGCCTGTCACTTTCTTAACATTGACATAATAACAGGACAGCAAATAAACACATGACTTTGACATTCCTAATCTGTCGTAAGACTGCTTAGTTATTATTTATAACGTCTTACGTCAAATTAGGAATGTCAAAGTCATGTGTTTGCTATCCTGTTAAAAAAAATGGCCTTTCTATACAAATTGTCTAATGAAGGTCATTTCATATGAAAGTGCTAATTTTTTTTATACTTTTTGAAAGAAAGTTGTTCAGTGTCGTTGACTGAGCAGAGCAACGCCTATCAGTTTGCAGGACGCTGTCCCTTACACCCCATATAGACAGACTCTCATCATTTTATATTTTCGATCGTGCCTCATACTGTCGTATGTATATTTGATAAGTATTACTATTTCTAACGCTCTGCCTACCCCGTAAGGGATAAAGGCGTGATTTATGTATGTATGTATGTATTTCTATGTGAATGAACACAAACATGTTCTTCCATGCTGGCCTGAGCGAGAGAAAAACATAGAATGTGCCAGCTGCATTTCCTCCCGGGCATGCTGTAAAAACCATCTATGGGATCTGATGCTATATTGAAATTTAGGCGATGGGCTGACAACCTGTCACTGCAGCAATATACTTACATAACCCTCAAAACTTTGTCAGACGAGGCGAAACGACCTTTGTTTAGGTCGTTTACGCTCTGCCTACCCCATTAGGGATTAAGGCGTAATTATATGTAAGTATGTATGAACACAAACACACTTATAATATCTTTGAGTCATAATATAAACTACTATATCTTGATTTGAGTCATCGCCACATTTTTATTTACTGGAACTTAAATATGCATGTTAGGTTTTCCCTATGAAACATAATTTTAACATTACTTGGAAGAAATTACTATCTGATCATTAGTTCACTTTTATCCTGTGCTGTTGCTGTCATTTCCTTCGTCTAGTTCTGGTTGTAGTTTGCATTATCCTATCTTCCATTAGTTTATGTATTAGTTTATTATATATTATGTATTAGTTTACTTTACAATATCAATGTAGTAGCTTGTAACTAGTTTATGTATTATATGTAATCATATTTTACTAGATTTGCAATATCCCGCTTACCGCTACGCATTTTTCTTTGACCCAAAGGTTGCCTGGTAGAAATTGCTACCTTAGCAATAAGGCCGCCTATGTTGTACTTGTTTTTTGTTGTTATCTGTTGTGTTGTGTGATTTGTATTCTTACGTGCAATAAAGTATTTTTATGTTATGTTATGTTTATCTATATATATTTATGAGTTCTATAGTTTTTTATTAATGAGTTTCTTCCATGCTGGACTGGGAGCAAGGGGAAAACATAGAATTTGCCAGCTGCATTTCCTCCCAGGCATGCTGTAAACACCAGCTAAGGGATTCGAGGGTTTCTGTATATTGTAATTTAGGCGATCGGCTGACAACCTGTCACTACAGCAATATACATACAAATCTATCTTAAATAACCCTCAAAACTGTGTCAGACGTGGCGCAACGACCTTTGTTTAGATCGTTGACGCTCTGCCTACCCCATTAGGGATAAAGGCGTGACTATATGTATGTATGATTTTTATAATAAAAATCACTAAATAATAACAAGGAAAGATTGTAGGGAAACATATGTTTGTTTCAGTTAAACTCGGTTTCTTTTAAGGGTTGTTTAAGATAGATATTGCTTTCGTGACATCCCTAAATTACAATTTTCTGAAACCCTCGAAACCCTTAACTTGATTTTCACAGCAAGTCTGGGAGGAGATGCAGCAAGCTTTGCAGCAGCTGGCAAATTCTATGTTTTTCTCTCGCTCCCAGGCCAGCATGGAAGAATCTAATATTTATCTCACCTATAACAATAATCCCGAGTATCCTTTGCCTCCACATTTTTAATCACTATTATAGCACTGGTCTATTGTTTTAATATTTAAATTATTATTAATAAATTACTTTACTTATTCAAATTACTAATAAATTACTAAACTTATTGAAATTATTAATAAATTACTACACTTATTCAAATTATTAATAAATTACTAAACAATACATTTAAAGATGGCTGCCCTTACTGGCATTGTGGGTACAAGAGAGGTTTAAAGCGCTACACTCCACGTATTATCTATGTATTTAAAATATCTATCGATAAATTAGTTAGTAGATAGTAAAGATTAAAAAGTATAGAGCTTTAAATATACTAGAACTGAATGGTTACTTCCATGCTGGAGTGGGAGCGAGAGAAAGACATAGAGTGTTCCAACTGCTCTTCCTCCCGGGCATGCTGTTGAAGTCAGCAAAAGGGACTCGAGGGTTACAGTGTATTGCAATTTAGGCGATGGGCTGACAACCTGTCACTATAGCAATACATATAACAATCTAAAATTGCCCTCAATTTTTGTCAGACGTGGCGAAAACGCCTTTTACGAGGCGTTTAACGCTCTGCCTAAAATTACGGGGTACGCCCCGTAAGGGATAAAGGCGTGATTTATGTATGTATGTATGTAGAACTTAATGCTCGCTATCGCTCGCTAATATACTGTAACCCTTGCTAGCCTGGGAGCGAGAGAAAAACATAGAATGTGCCAGCTGCATTTCCTCCCGGGCATACTGTAAAATCAGCTAAGAGATCCGAGGTTTCAGTATATTGCTATTTAGGCGATGAGCTGACAACCTGTCACTACAGCAATATACCTACAAATCTATCTTAAATAACCCTCAAAACTTTGACAGACGTGACTGCCTACCCCATTAGGGATAAAGGCGTGATTATATGTATGTATGTAAGAATATTTGTATTGTATCGTATTGTATTTACGCAACTACGATTTGGTACCATTGTTGGCAGTTCTTCAACTTGCTTAACTCTACATTTTTATCAGGATAGTTGCAAGTGTGCTAGCCTGGACATTGGGCTTGTTAACATACATACTTTACAAAGTCACGCCTCCATCCCTTACTACGGGGTAGGTAGAGCATCAACAGCCTATTAATAGGCGCTTTAGCCGCCTCATCTGACAAATATTGAGAGTGATTTCAGGAAAAAATACGCAAATGGGGTAGGCAGATCGTAAACGACCTAAACAAAGGTCGTTCCGCCACGTCTGACAAAGTTTTGAGGGATTTAAGATAGATTTGTAGGTATATTGCTGTAGTGACAGGTTGTCAGCCCATCGCTTAAATAACAATATACCGAAACCTCGTATCCCTTAGCTGGTTTTTACAGCATGCCCGGGAGGAAAGGCAGCTGCGAATTCTATGTTTTTCTATCGCTCCAGGCCAGCATGGAAGTTTACAGTATACCAGCTAAAAACCAGCTAAGGAATTCGAGGGTATATTGTAATTTAGGCGATGGGCTAACAACCTGTCACTACAGCAATATTCAGTTCTATCTTAAACAACCCTCAAAACTTGTCAGACGTGGCGGAACGACCTTTGTTTGGGTTGTTCACGCTCTGCCTACCCCTTTAGGGATACAGGCGTGATAGTATGTATGTATGTATGAATATTTTTTTATCATTGCCAGTTCATGGAAGAAATATTAATGTGTAAAAAATATTATTTCCATATCAGTATGATGAGTCTATCGATAATTTGTTAAAGATAAGTTTTTGTGAATCATTGTGGCTTACATTGGGCGTTTTTCGACTAGACGGCACGGCGACGGCAACGGCGACGGCAACGGCGACGGCACAGCACCGTCGACGGTATCGTAGAAGAGATAGTCTATGAAAATCAATGAAATTATACAGCATGCTTAACAAATCACACACATAATCACGCCTTTATCCCTAATGGGGTAGGCAGAGCGTAAACGGCCTAAACAAAGGTCGTTTCGCCACGTCTGACAAAGTTTTGAGGGTTATTTAAGATGGATTTGTAGGTATATTGCTGTAGTGGCAGGTTGTCATCCCATCGCCTAAATTACAAAATACTGAAACCTTGGATCCCTTAGCTGGTTTCTACAGCATGCCCGGGAGGAAATGCAGCTGGCACATTCTATGTTTTTCTCTTGCTCCCAGGCCAGCATGGAAGCTATACAACTCTATCTGAAATAATCCTCAAAACTTCGTCAGATGTGGCGGAGCGACCTTTGTTTGGGTCGTTAACGCTCTGCCTACCCCATTGGGGATACAGGTGTGATAATATGTATGTATGCTTTTGCCGGCACGGCTACGGCACGGCATTGATTCCCACCGGCACCGTCACCGGCCTTCCAAAAAGCATGTGTTTTGTATTCGTACGAAGCATGCTAGGTGAACGTTGCCGTGCCGTCTAGCGGTAAAACAGAGCAACGGCATCGTGCCGTCGCTGTGCCGTCTAGTGGTAAAACAGAGCAACGGCATCGTGCCGTCGCCGTGCCGTCTAGTGGAAAAACAGAGTCACGGCATCGTGCCGTCGCCGTGCCGTCTAGTGGAAAAACGCGTATTGTTCTGTTACTATGACCGTGATAATAATTTCCTTTAATATATTGTATATTGTAGTGGATGTTTTCAAAATGTGGATGTTACTTCCATGCTGGACTGGGAGCGAGAGAAGAACATAGAACGTCCCAGCTGCATTTCCTCCCGGGCATGCTGTAAAAACCAGCTAAGGGTTCCGAGGGTTTCTGTATATTGCAATTTAGGCGATGGGCTGACAACCCGTCACTATAGCAATATAATACTTATATCACCTGTAATAACCCTCAAAACTTGTCAAACGTGGCGGAACGACCTTTGCTTAGGTCGTTTTTGCTCTGCCTACCCCATTAGGGATAAAGGCGTGACTTTATGTATGTATGTATGCATAATAATTTCCACTTTCCCAAAGGTCATGAATTCAAGATGTGCGAACAGATTTGATTTTGTATCGAACTTGGAGGGGAAAAGATTGTGTTTATATCTATTATAGAAGTTAATGGAAGCAAAAATGCTTTAACGAGTTTTGAAAACATACATACATACATACATATAATCACGCCTTTATCCCTAATGGGGTAGGCAGAGCGTAAACTACCTAAACAAAGGTCGTTCCGCCACGTCTGACATAGTTTTGAGGGTTATTTAAGATATAATTCTAGGTATATTGCTGTAGTGACAGGTTGTCAGCCCATCGCCTAAATTACAATATACTGAAACCCTCGGATCCCTTAGCTGGATCTTACAGCATGCCCGGGAGGAAATGCAGCTGGCACATTCTATGTTTTTCTCTCGCTCCCAGTCCAGCATGGAAGTAACATCCACATTTTGAAAACATCCACTACAATATACTAGATATGTAGATACAAGGTGTAAGGGACAGCTTCCCGCAAACTGGTTGCTTAGTCAATAACATTGAACAATTATCATCAGGTTTTTTTTTTCAGTAAGTGAAAAATATGGATTTTATGTAATTATATTGTATGTAAAAGCCATTTTTCCTGATGGTAGTTGTTCAGTATCGTTGACTGAGCAATCCCACGAAAAGCAATGCCACGTCTTACAAATTTTTCAGTGTTATTTAAGATGGATTTGTAGGTATATTGCTGTAGTGACAGGTTGTCAGCCAACGCCTAAGTTAAAATATACAGAAACCTAGGGATCCCTTAGCTGGATTTTACAGCATGCCCGGGAGGATACGCAGCTGGCACATTCTATGTTTTTCTCTTATATGCTTCTATGCTCTTGCTTCCAGTCCAGCATGGAATTGATAGTAAACTGAACAAGAAAAGTAGGATTAGCTAAAGGGTTTTCAAAATTGGCCCTCAATATTTCATATGTCAGGTTGCCGAAAACGCGCTTTACGAGGCGTTTTAGTGTCTGCCTACCCCGTAACGGAACGATAACGGCATGATTTTAATGTGTGAAACAAAGTATATATCAGCAGGTGTACAAATATTGTTAATTCGAGTGACTTGGATTATATTCTAATCTACCAGGTGTTTCTCAGTGTCACGAAACGACCGATAAAAAGCGGACATTCTTATAATTATATATATGTTACGGGCCATTTGATATATCCGGGCACTATTAATAATGGCCAGTCTGTATTAATAATGCCCGACCCTTTCGGGCAATGTGATAAAAACAGCAATATTAATCACTTTGCCCGGCAATTATTAATAATGCCCGCCCTATCTTGGGCAAAGTAATAAATAGGTAAACTGTAGTGTACTTGTTTATTAAATAAAATGAAATTTACATAATTGTCATGAAATGTTAACAAAAAATAATCTATTGAATGTAGTAGTTAAAAAGTAAACAGTTAAAAATGTAATAACATCAGTAGTTACCTACTTTTATTTTGATAAAAAATATTAGACGGAGAAAATCAACTGAAATATTTAGGACAGTGCAAGAAAGTTATTAAATAAATAGTTATTATTTAAAAATGAAATAACTTCAGTCAGTAGTTACCTACTTTTATTATGATAAACATAATTCTTAAGAACAATAGTTTAAAAATTAGTAAACTGAGAAAAATCAACTGAAATATCTAATAATTAAGGACTTTGCAAGAAAGTTATTAATTAAAAAGTTTTTAGTTAAAAATTTAATAACATCAGTAGTCATCTACTTTTATTATGATAAAAATAATACTAAAGAATAATGGTTTAAAAATAAGTAAACTGAGAAAAATCAACTGAAATATCTAATAATTAAGGACTGTGCAAGAAAATTATTAAGTTAAGAATGATTTGTTCTTGCAAGATGAGCTTTTGTGACATTTTGAATTGCAAAGAATGTTTGATTTCTTGCATTTACAACGTTTTGAATTGCAGTCACCAGTACAGTTACAATGCTGGAAGCCTTGTCCATCAAAATGAGAGTCCCTTCGAGCACATTCTCGAAGAGTAATATCAACTTTTGGAACATCGTCGATCGAAATGAACTTTTCTTTACACACAGTAAACTCATTTCTGGAGTAAAGTTGGTTTAAAATACCGTGTTTAGTACCTAGTTTGTAAAGTTTTTCTTTTTCGACAGATATAATAATAGCAATAATATTACGACTATCTGTCTTGGCTCGATCTACGTCTGGTATCCCTACTCGAACACTTTGGCCTATATCTGCGATAGGAAATTTTGCATTTGAACGCGCCAACATTTTTTCGGCTTGCTTATCAAGTGATACTTTAGCTGCCTTACGAGCCTCCCTAATTTCATTTGATTTTTTTTTTTTTTATTAATACGGCCCGGTCCAAGTGATAAATTCAAGCTATTTCAAAGACTGATTTATCACATGGACCGCGGGGCGTCGGGCATTATTAATAATGACCGGTCAAAGTGATAAATTTATCACTTTGCCCGACGCTCTTGGGCCGTATTAATAATGGCCGGTCCTTATTAATAATGCCCGGTTAATCACATTGCCCGTAACATATACACATCATCATCAATTCATCACTATCACTACATAGTATAAAACAAAGTCGCTTTCTCTGTCCCTATATCCCTATGTAAGCATAAATCTTTAAAACTTCGCAACGGATTTTGATGCGGTTTCTTTTAATGGATAGAGTGATTCAAGAGGAAGTTTTATATGTATAATACATGCATAATATAGTAGAGAAACACTGATAATTTCCGTGCGAAGACGGGGCGGGTCGCTAGTAATAATATATACGCATAGTTCTTATAAATAACTGATAATTTATGTGCATTCAAATCAGGGACGTTCTAGGGAAAGGTCAGGTTAGGAGTACCCTAAACCGACGAGCGTGCATGAAAAGATTGATGAATGTAGATGAAGCGAAAGAAGTTTGCAAGGATCGAAGCAAATGGAAGGATGTGATCTCTGCCTACCCCTCCGGGAAAGAGGCGTGACGTTATGTATGTATGTATGTATTTATTTATTTACATCATCATCTTCCTAGCCTTATCCCGTATCTCACGGGGTCGGCTAGCTATTTCAAGAGATTGAACGAGGGTACTGGTTTTTACACAGAGCGACTGTCATCTGACCTCCGCAACCCAGAACAAACAGTAGCAAACTAGACCGAATCCTAGATTAGGTCAGAGTTTTCAAGCCGCCAATGCTTGGCACTGACCTCTGATATGGCGTAACGACTAATATCTACGGTATTAAACGATATCAACCGGAACCAAGGGCTTAAAGTGCCTTCCGAAGCAAGGAAAAAGCGCCGAATAAACGTACATATGAAATTCGAAAACTGGAAAACACATTGGTACGTAGTGGGATTCGAACCACAACCTCCCCGCTCAGAAGGCAGCGGCCCTATCCACTACACCATCGAGCCTGTAGGTACTTTGTAAGTAGTTCATCCACCCTGTGTAAAAATATCGCGTGATGTGACCTTTGCCTACACCCTATATATACGAACTTATAGCTATAGGTGGTAATAGGCAATGTTATATGCGTTAAATACCGAGTGTAAGGGATTCTTCCATGCTGGACTGGGAGCGAAAGAAAAACATAGAATGTGCTAGCTGCATTTCCTCCCGGGCATGCTGTAAAAACCGACTAAGGGATCCGAGGGTTTCAGTATATTGCAATTTAGGCGATGGATTGACAACCTGTCACAATATACTTACAAATCTATCCTATATAACCCTCAAAACTTTGTCAGACGTAGCGGAACAACCTTTGTTTGGGTCGATTACGCTCTGCCTACCCCATTAGGGATAAAGCCGTGAGTATATGTATGTATGTATGTAAGAGACAGCGTCCCGCAAGCAGATAGGGGTTGCTCAGTCAACGAGACTGAACAACTATCAGCAGGATTTTATTTTCAGGAGATGTAAAATGAAATTGACTTTCCCAAACATAATGACCACCTCGATCAGACAATTTGTATAAAAAAGCATTTTTTTTCTCATCTCCTGAATGAATTTCCTGGTATTGGTTGTTCAGTTTCGTTGACTGAGCAACCCCTATTAGTATGCAGGACGCTGTCCCTTACACCCGGTATGTGGTAATAGCCAACGGTATACGAGTTAAATATAGTTATAGGTGGTTATAGGCGCAGTTCTACGCAAAGCGGCCCTATTTATTACTAAGAAGTACTAAATAGGGATGTTCGTAAAACGATATATATTTTTGTACATTAAACAAAAAAAAAAAACATTCGAATATCAGATTCAATCGATTCGTAAATCTTGACTATAATTATTGGCGTCACTTTCTGTTTTCTCATGACAGTAAATTAAGTCGTAATTTTTGCAACTACGAATTGGACCATTTTGAATACTGTGTAGGTGTTTTACAATCAAAAGGTCATCTAAACATAGACATCCACAGCATTAAATCAGTACCTAACCTACCTATAATGTGCGTGATATTCTATAGAAACTGGGCTCGATCTAGAATCTAGAGTATCTAGATACCACCGTCTAAAACTAAAATTAAAATCGATCACATAGTCACTTTCAAAATAATAAAATTTAAAAAGGTGATTTATACTCTATGGTTTTACACTTTGTCCGCAAGATTTTGACGTGCTTTTGCACGTTTCCCCAGTAGTTCTGTCAATTTTATCCGCCATATCATAAAAACACCGACTATAGGTCAAAAACCGGAGCGAATACTTTCCTGTCCTTTTCCAATGTTACTCTGAAAGTGACAATTAGATTTTAATTTTAGTTTAAGCCGGCAAATCTAGAATCGAGTCCATTAATACCTTTATTGCCAAAATTTTACAAAATCATAGAAAATATGTACATTATGTGGAAATCGCTTCATTCGCACTTCATTTTACTAAAAGTTTCTAATTTGTATTAGTAGTTTATATTTCGTTTTGGCGAAAAAATTATTACGCTATTTAGGAAAATTGCGTAATAATTTTATACAAAATATCGTTTTCTGATTTGACTAGCAGGAATTAGTCAAATCACAAAACGCTTCTTTGTATGAAAATACTCGATTATGACGTCACTTGATTATACATACATACATATAATCACGCCTTTATCCGTAATGGGGTAGGCAGAGCGCAAACGACCTAAACAAAGCCCGTTCCGCCACGTCTGACAAAGTTTTAAGGGGTTATTTAAGATAACTTGTAGGTACATTCTATGTTTTTCCCTCGCTCCCAGGCCAGCATGGTTATATACGTAAATATAATGACTTCTATTTTTGTAACTCTATTAATTAATCTAAATGTGCATATTTTTTTAAATGATGAATGAGTTCGACAGTATTTCATTGTATTTTGTTGGGTTCTTTTTATTGCGTGTGTAAAAATCTATCTTAAATAACCCTCGAAACTTTGTCAGCCATGGCGGAACGACCTTTATGTAGGTCGTTTACACTATGCCTACCCCATTAGGGATAAAAGCGTGATTATGCGTGTGTTTGTGTGTGTGTGTGTGTGTACCTCGAAAACCCGAAGCACATCCCTAGTCAGACTGGCTGCCTTTAATTGGTCGAGCTACATTGATTGAAAGGAAAGCAAAATAAAAAGAACTCTAGTAAAAACCCTTTCGTAGTTAATAATACCTGGCCAAGGCCGTGTCGAACTGAACCCATCCTGAGAAAGATTCGAGGGTCTCAGCTCTTGGACATTTTGTATGGAAAAGCCTTTTTTTTCACTTCCTGAAAGAATTTTCTGATGAAAGTTGTTCAGCGCCGTTGACTGGGCACCCCTTATCAGGTTGTGCGCTTCTGTCCCTTACACCCGATATAGTTGGAATGTAGCTGACTTTGCTGACGTCAAGACACGTCATCGTTTCTAACATCAAAATGGCCGTTGGTCTAAAAATACGCCATTTTGAATCGTGAATCGGTGACGTAATGGTCTATGTTTAGCGCCATCAAAATGTAATTTGCTCGTGAAGGTTTGACAAGTGGCTATTATTCACTGTATGTATGTATTACTATATATTATGTGTTGTAGGAGTGAAAATAGGCATGTTGACTAGGTGGATAAAAAAAGGAAAATTAATTAATTCACTCACTCTCTAACCACAGATTAGAAAGAGTTTAAAGGACTCTTTTGGCTTAAAGGACTCGAATCCAGGCCCTACAATATTTCAAAAGAAAAGAAAGGAAATTTTTCGCGGGTTCACTAAAGATTTCAAGGATATTTTAACTTTTTTTATCGAATCTATGTATCGGATAGACAAATAACACTTTATAATGAACTAGCGACCCGCCCTGATTTCGCACGGAAATCATCAGTGTTTCTCCTCTATATTCTGCAGGTATTATACATATAAACCTTCCTCTTGAATCACTCTATCCATTAAAGGAAACCACATCAAAATCCGTTACGTAGTTTTAAAGATCTAAGCATACATAGGGAAATAAAGGTAAAATACTGTGGATCTCATTCACCATTTCAAAATGATTCCTTCATTCATTCAAAAATAAACTATATTTAGATTTAATAATCGTGTTGTAAATACCAGGTGTAAGGGACAGCGTCCCGCAAACTGATAGGGGTTGCTAGGTCAATGACACTGAACAACTATCAGCAGGTTTTTTTTTTCAGGTAGTGAAGAAGTATTAAAAATAATAAAATTTAAAAAGGTGATTTATACTCTATGGTTTAACACTTTGTCCGCAAGATTTTTACGTGCTTTTGCACGTTTCCCCAGTAGTTCTGTCAATTTTATCCGCCATATCATAATTATGACGGCGGATAAAAATTACAGATAACGCATAAAAACACCGACTATAGATCAAAAACCGGAGCGAATACTTTCCTGTCCTTTTCCAATGTTACTCTGAAAGTGACAATTAGATTTTAATTTTAGTTTAAGCCGGCAAATCTAGAATCGAGCCCATTGAATACCTTTATTGCCAATTTTTTTTCAAAATCATAGAAAATATGTACATTATGTGGAAATCGCTTCATTCGCACTTCATTTTACTAAAAGTTTCTAATTTGTATTAGTAGTTTATATTTTGTTTTGGCGAAAAAATTATTACGCTCTTTAGGAAAATTGCGTAATAATTTTATACAAAATATCGTTTTCTGATTTGACTAGCAGGAATTAGTCAAATCACAAAACGCTTCTTTGTATGAAAATACTTGATTATGACGTCACTTGATTATACATACATACATATAATCACGCCTTTATCCGTAACATAAAGGTCGTTCCGCCATGGCTGACAAAGTTTCGAGGGTTATTTAAGATAGATTTTTACACACGCAATAAAAAGAACCCAACAAAATACAATGAAATACTGTCGAACTCATTAATACATACATACATACATATAATCACGCCTTTATCCCTAATGGGGTAGGCAGAGCGCAAACGACCTAAACAAAGCCCGTTCCGCCACGTCTGACAAAGTTTTGAGGGTTATTTAAGATAACTTGTAGGTACATTGCTGTAGTGACAGGTTGTCAGTCCATCGCCTAAATTGCAATATACTGAATCCCTCAGATCCCTAAGCTGGTTTTACAGCATTCCCGGGAGGAAATGCAGCTGGCACATTCTATGTTTTTCTCTCGCTCCCAGGCCAGCATGGAAGAAATCAGTACCTAACCTACCTATAATGTGCGTAATATTCTATAGAAACTGGGGTCGATCTAGAATCTAGAGTATCTAGATACCACCGTCTAAAACTAAAATTAAAATCTATCTGTCACTTTCGAAATAATCAAATTTAAAAAGGACAGGTGATTTATACTCTATGGTTTTACACTTTGTCCGCAAGATTTTGACGTGCTTTTGCACGTTTCCCCAGTAGTTCTGTCAATTTTATCCGCCATGTCATAATTATGACGGCGGATAAAAATTACAGATAACGCATAAAAACACCGACTATAGGTCAAAAACCGGAGTGAATACTTTCCTGTCCTTTTCCAATGTTAGTCTGAAAGTGACAATTAGATTTAAATTTTAGTTTAAGCCGGCAAATCTAGATTCGAGCCCATTGAATACCTTTATTGCCAAAATTTTACAAAATCATAGAAAATATGTACATAGGTGGAAATCGCTTCATTCGCACTTCATTTTACTAAAAGTTTCTAATTTGTATTAGTAGTTTATATTTTGTTTTGGCGAAAAAAATATTACGCTATTTAGGAAAATTGCTTAATAATTTTATACAAAATATCGTTTTCTGATTTGACTAGCAGGAATTAGTCAAATCACAAAACGCTTCTTTGTATGAAAATACTTGATTATGACGTCACTTGATTATACATACATACATATAATCACGCCTTTATCCGTAAAGGGGTAGGCAGAGCGCAAACGATCTAAACAAAGCCCGTTCCGCCACGTCTGACAAAGTTTTGAGGGTTATTTAAGATAACTTGTAGGTACATTGCTGTAGTGACAGGTTTGTTTTTTTTTTTTTTTTTTTATTTGATAGGCAATCATTTGTCCGCCATCTCACGTGATGGTAAGTGATGATGTAGACTATGATGGAGCATGATTGCCTAGAAAATGCCTGTTCACTCTCGCCTTGAAAAGGCCCAGGTTATAACGTTCCGGAAATAGATCCGCAGGCAGGGAGTTCCACACTTTGGCCGTTCGCATTAAAAATTTAGAAGCGTACCGCTTTGTGCGAAAACTTGGAATGTCGACAACATAAGGGTGGAATCCCAACCGGCGTCTCGTACCCCGGAGATGGAATGGGGAGGGGGGTATCAGGTCATGAAGCGATGCTGCACATTCTCCGAAATGTATCCTGTAGAACACAGACAAGCAAGCTACTTTGCGACGATGTTCGAGGCTCTGCAGCTTTTCCTCTACCAGTGACGGGTCGGCGATGAGCTTCTTGGCGCGTTTTTCAATAGAATCCAAGGTTGCCAGTTGGTATTTGGCAGATCCGTCCCAAAGGTGGCAGCAATACTCCATACACGATCGGACTTGAGCTTGGTAGAGCTGTAGTAGCTGTCCCGGTGTGAAGTATCGCCTAACCTTTGAGAGAATACCAAGTTTTTTGGCTGCAGTCGAAGCCAAGGATTCTATATATCGTCCAAAGTTCAGGTCCGACGTAAGGCTCATACCAAGAAGCTCGAGGTGATCGGAAATCGTCAGTCCATCGCCTAAATTACAATATACTGAAACCCTCGGATCTCTTAGCTGGTTTTTACAGCATGCCCGAGAGGAAAAGCAGCTGGCAAATTCTATGTTTTTCCCTCGCTCCCAGGCCAGCATGGTTATATACGTAAATATAATGACTTCTATTTTTGTAACTCTATTAATTAATCTAAATATTTGTTTAAATGATGAATGAGTTCGACAGTATTTCATTGAATTTTGTTGGGTTCTTTTTATTGCGTGTGTAAAAATCTATCTTAAATAACCCTCGAAACTTTGTCAGCCATGGCGGAACGACCTTTATGTAGGTCGTTTACACTATGCCTACCCCATTAGGGATAAAAGCGTGTTTATGCGTGTGTTTGTGTGTGTGTGTGTGTGTACCTCGAAAACCCGAAGCACATCCCTAATCAGACTGGCTGCCTTTAATTGGTCGAGCTACATTGATTGAAAGGAAAGCAAAATAAAAATAACTCCAGTAAAAACCCTTTCGTAGTTAATAATACCTGGCCAAGGCCGTGTCGAACTGAACCCATCCTGAGAAAGATTCGAGGGTCTTAGCTCTTGGACATTTTGTGTGGAAAAGCCTTTTTTTTTCACTTCCTGAAAGAATTTTCTGATGAAAGTTATTCAGCGTCGTTGACTGAGCACCCCTTATCAGTTTGTGCGCTTCTGTCCCTTACACCCGATATAGTTGGAATGTAGCTGACTTTGCTGACGTCAAGACACGTCATCGTTTCTAACATCAAAATGGCCGTTGGTCTAAAAATACGCCATTTTGAATCGTGAATCGGTGACGTAAGGGTCTATGTTTAGCGCCATCAAAATGTAATTTGCTCGTGGAGGTTTGACAAGTGGCTATTATTCACTGTATGTATGTATAACTATATATTATGTGTTTGAGGAGTGAAAATAGGCATGTTGACAAGGTGGATAAAAGAAAGGAAAATTAATTAATTCACTCACTCTCTAACCACAGATTAGAAAGAGTTTAAAGGACTCTTTTGGCTTAAAGGACTCGAATCCAGGCCCTACAATATTTCAAAAGAAAAGAAAGGAAATTTTTCGCGGGTTCACTAAAGATTTCAAGGATATTTTAACTTTTTTTATCGGATCTATGTTTCGGATAGACAAATAACACTTTATAATGAACTAGCGACCCGCCCTGATTTCGCACGGAAATCATCAGTGTTTCTCCACTATATTCTGCATGTATTATACATATAAACCTTCCTCTTGAATCACTCTATCCATTAAAAGAAACCGCATCAAAATCCGTTACGTAGTTTTAAAGATCTAAGCATACATAGGGATATAAAGGTAAAATACTGTGGATCTCATTCACCATTTCAAAATGATTCCTTCATTCATTCAAAAATAAACTATATTTAGATTTAATAATCGTGTTGTAAATACCAGGTGTAAGGGACAGCGTCCCGCAAACTGATAGGGGTTGCTAGGTCAATGACACTGAACAACTATCAGCAGGTTTTTTTTTTCAGGTAGTGAAGAAGTATTATTATATACTTCCATGCTGGACTGGGAGCGAAAGAAAAACATAGAATGTTCAAGCTGCATTTCCTCCCGTGCATGCTGTAAAAACCAGCTAAGGCATCCGAGGGTTTTAGTATATTGCAATTTAGGCGATAGGCTGACAACCTGTCACTACAGCAATATACCTACAAATCTATCTAAAATAACCCTCAAAACTTTGTCAGAAGTGGCGGAACGACCTTTGTTTAGGTCGTTTACGCTCTGCCTACCCCATTAGGGATAAAGGGATATATGTATGTATGTAAGAAGTATTGGTTTTTCCATACAAATTGTCTCATCGAGGTGAACATTTTGTATGGAAATGCCAATTATTTTTTTTAACTTCTTGAAATAATTAACTGAGCAACCCCTATCAGTTCGCGGGGACGCTGTCCCTTACCACAGATAATATAATACTATACTAGTCTTTACACCCCGTATAAGTCTAACTCTGTCATTTTCTATTATACAGAAAGGGACGGCGTTAAATTGTGTCCTCAAGGAATCAATACCATTAAATGAACAGAACTATTTTAACATACATACATACAATCAAACCTTTTTCCCTAATGGGGTAGGCAGAGCGTAAACGACCTAAACAAAAGTCGTCCCGCCACATCTGACAAAGTTTTGAAGGTTATTTAAGATATATTTGTAGGTATATTGCTGTAGTGACATATTGTCAGCCGATGGCCTAAATTGCAATATACCTTTGGATCCATTAGCTGGATTTTACAGCATGCCCGGCAGGAAATGCAGCAGGCACATTCAATCAAAATAATCACGCCTTTATCCCTAATGGGGTAGGCAGAGCGTAAACGACCTAAACAAAGGTCGTTTCGCCACGTATGACAAAGTTTTAAGGGTTTTTTAAGATAGATTTATACGTATATTGCTGTAGTGATAGGTTGTCAGCCCATCGCCTAAATTACAATATACTAAAACCCTCAGATCCCGTAGCTGGTTTTTACAGCATGCTCGGGAGGAAATGCAGCTGGCACATTCTACGTTTTTCTCTCACTCCCAGGCCAGCATGGAACAATTTAAAAGACAAATTAATTAAACCTTTGAGTCAGAAACATTTTAATCTGGGTCAGAACGACACGCATCTTTGACGTCATCGCACTTGTGACGTCATTCGCCTTTTCAACAATTCTATTACTATTCACAAGTCTTTAAATAGATTCGGACTTAAAGCGCCTGATAATTTCGTAGTCTATTTCAATTTGAAGTACATACATACATATAATCACGCCTTTATCCCTAATGGGGTAGGCAGAGCGTAAACAACCTAAACAAAGGTTGTTCCGCCACATCTGACAAAGTTTTGAGGGTTATTTAAGATATATTTATAGCTGGCTTTTACAGCATACCCGGGAGGAAATGCAGCTATTACATTCTATGTTTTTCTCTCGCTCCCAGGCCAGCAAGGAAGGAAGTTTGAAGTAGCTACTTGGAAATAATAATTGCCTCCGTGGTCTAGTGGCTAGTGCCATGGCATCCCGATCCGGAGGTCCTGGGTCCGATACCCAGAGGGGAAAACACAAATTTGATATTTGAGATTTTATCACTTTGTGATTTTTTCCCCAGTTTGGTTAGGACATTGCAGGCTGAATCACCTGATTGTCCGAAAAGAAAAAGATTTCGTGCTTCGGAGGGCACGTTAAGCCGTCTGTCCCGGTCGCTGTCTTTGATAGTGGTCGTTACACAAAAACCATGTCAGAGGCCTGATAGTTGTGCTACTAGGCGGTTTTAAAACTCTGACACCAGGGTTCATCGGGTCCATAGACTCGATGCTCGACAGAAGAAGACTTGGAAATAAATATTTAGCTCATACATAACCCTAACCACCAAATTGTGTTTCTATAGTAAATAACTAGAATTTGGCTGCCTTAGCAATGTTCTCTTGTATTGGCAGTGAAAGCGTAGCAGACTTTTATAGTATAGCATAGATGCGAATTTGAATTTCTATATAATTTCCTAAAAAAAAACAAAATAAATTCGCCTTTTTCATATTTCAATCCATATTTTCTAGAGAAAAAAATTACAAACAAAATAATTTTTTTTGCTAGAGTCAAAAAATGCATAAATGAACGCCTCTTATTTTATTAAAAGCAAAAAGGCATTACGTATTTATAAACGCCTGTAAAACACAATCAATAATTTCGCCGCCTCTGTCACCTGGTTCCGTGGTGTAGTGGTTATCACATCTGCTTTACACGCAGAAGGCCGCCAGTTCGATCCTGGCCGGAATCATTCCTTTTTGTTATATTTTTGTCTTTTTTTTCATTATGTACAAGTTTTTATGATGATTGATTACAATATATACGAATTAAATGGTCGGTTTAATTTATATAGGGTACCACAAAACTTAAATTTTGCAGGTAATTCATATCGTAACATCTTTGTATGATAACATTATGAGTCAATCACTTGAGTCACATCTTAGAATAAGGAAAATCAATATTATACAGAATGTTAATTTAATTGCGTACCATAGCTTAGGAGGTATTTCAGTTACATAAAAGGAGACTACCACTACATAGTATAAAACAAAGTCGCTTTCTCTGTCCCTATATCCCTATGTATGCATAAATCGTTAAAACTACGCAATGGATTTTGATGCGGTTTCTTTTAATGGATAGAGTGTTTTAAGAGGAAGGTTTATATGTATAATACATGCATATTATAGTAGAGAAATATTGACAATTTCCGTGCGAAGCCGGGGCAGGTCGCTAATAAAAAATATTTTAGTAAAAACTATACGGTATTTATTATGATTCCAAGAGCTGTGTCTGACGCCGCGCTATAACACCCTGAAACTGAAACACCCCCCATCTATACATACATATAATCACGCCTTTATCCCTAACGGGGTAGGCAGAGCGTAAAAGACCTAAACAAAGGTCGTTCCGCCACGTCTGACAAAGTTTTGAGGGTTATTTAAGATAGATTTGTAGGTATATTGCTGTAGGTTATCAGCCCATCGCCTAAATTGCAATATACAGAAACCCTCGGATCATTTAGCTGGTTTTTACAGCATGCCCGAAAGGAAATGCAGGTGACACATTCTATGTTTTTCTCTTGCTCCCAGTCCAGCATGGAAGATCTATCTATCTATATAGTATTATTATAGGCACGTAAGTCTAGATATCTCTTGATATCATATAGCCATCCCCTTAGGTGTACGTTTTAAGAGTGTAAGTTTGTGAAACAAACATAGAATTTTACTTTTCTTTTCGTAAATTCTATTCGTGGTAAATTATAGAGATACCGCTGTCGCTCTGCATACCCCTTCAGGGATATTAAGCGAGGTGTTTGTATATGTACAAATACAAATACATTTATTATCCACATTTACAAACAGAAACTAGTTACACACATTCACAGACATTTAAAACAAACAAAATCAGTACATTTACAAACATAATATACATAAGATATACCTATTATTATAATACACAAAACAAAGTGGATAAATGGTGTGGGCACAGCGCATTGCTGATTTTAAGCCCACCCAAAGTCAGAAGGCTACCAAGAACGAGAAAATAAAATAAATAAATAAAATATAAAACAGAAAGACACATAATATAACAACAATTAGGTACATACGAGTGGTAATTTATTAATTAATATGTCGTAGGATGATATCAAATGTTACTAGAAAATAGAGTATTTTTTTGAAAAATTTGACTTTTTCTTCTATGCTGGACTGGGAGTGATGGAAAAACATAGAATGTGCCAGCTGCATCACCTCCAGAGCATGCTGTAAAAACCAGCTAATGGATTCGAGGGTTATAATATACTGCAATTTTAGGCGATGGGCTGACAACCTGTCACTAAAGCAATATACGTCATGATCATTTGTAATAATCCTCAAAACTTGTCAGACGTGGCGGAACGACCTTTGCTTAGGTCGTTAACGCTCTGCCTACCCCATTAGGGATAAAGGCGTGATTATATGTATGTAGATTTGACAATGAATTCACCATTGTACGATCACAACGCACATTTACTGTACTTAGCATTTCCTTCATTTGTATGTTTTTAGTTAAGGGGCTTCCCTGGGCTAAGTGGCGCCCTTATCAGTCAAAAAATCATAATTAACTGAAAACAAAATCAATCGAAAATCCGGTAGATCAGATTGAGGTTAAAGCAATAAAGGTCATTTGG
The DNA here is from genome assembly GCA_949820665.1 of Scrobipalpa costella. Lineage (NCBI taxonomy): Eukaryota > Metazoa > Arthropoda > Insecta > Lepidoptera > Gelechiidae > Scrobipalpa > Scrobipalpa costella. The sequence continues at coordinate 6,890,755 of OX463322.1, read as the reverse complement.
AACTTCATAAAGTTGCAACTTATAGATCGTTGTAGTTACAGATAGGAAATTTGCGATAAACGGCCACTTTTAGCACTTTTACTATCTGTAACTGAAGTGAACATTGAATTATTAATTTATAATGCTTAAAAAAAACTTCAGTACCCATACTTTAATCTGATCTACCGGATTTTCGATTAATTGCGTTTTCGGTGAGCAATGATTTTTTGACTGATGAGGGCGCTGGCGTGCACCGGGGATCCCCTTAATACTGCATTTTTACCAGTTCACATTCGCCCCTCATTGTGAGCGCACACTAATTACATACAATAACAAGATTGTATCGAACTATTTCAAATAAAGTTCTTTTATAAATTAAAATCAGACTTTTCCTGTGACACATCATCAAGCAAGCAATTTAATGTATTGAGCTAACAAGTGCCCATACAACCATTGTCGAATTATCCGTGTTTTCACAAAATTCCTAGGATTTTCGCGAAGATTCGATTTATCAAATCATCCTACAAATACTCCTTCAGAGATAAATATTAAGCGAGGTGTTTGTATGTATTATTTAGTCAGGTTGCTACATACATACATATAATCACGCCTTTATCCCTAATGGGGTAGGCAGAGCGTAAACAACCTAAACAAAGGTCGTTCCGCCACGTCTGACAAAGTTTTGAGGGTTATTTAAGATAGAATTCTAGGTATATTGCTGTAGTGACAGGTTGTCAGCCCATCACCTATATTACAATATACTGAAACCCTCGGATCCCTTAGCTGGATCTTACAGCATGCCCGGGAGGAAATGCAGCTGGCACATTCTATGCTTTTCTCTCGCTCCCAGACCAGCATGGAAGTATACAACAACTTAACTAAATCTTATTTATTTATTTAACAGTTTATTGTACACAGAAACATACACAGAACAATTACATAGGAATCAAGACACAACAGGTACTGCTTCCTGCTGATCTTCCGATTCCGACGACGGTACTTGGAAGGGAATATGAGTTGTTTGTGTTTTTAAATATGTTAGATAAATTAGTTTGTTTGTTTGTTGTATCTTCCATGCTGGACTGGGAGTGAGGGAAAAACACAGAATGTGCCAGCTGTATTTCCTCCCGAGCACGCTGTAAAACCAGCTAAGGCATGTGAGGGTTTCTATTGTAATTTAGGCGATGGGCTGACAACCTATCACTATAGCAATATACGTACAAATCTTTCTTGAATGGCCCTCAAGACTTTGTCAGACGCGGCGGAAAGGCCTTTGTTTAGGTCGTTTACGCTCTGCCTACCCCATTAGGGACAAAGGCGTGATTATATGTATGTCCGCTTTCTGCTTGTACAATTTCTATACCCAAAGGTTGCCTGGTAGAAATTGCTGTTTTAGCAATAAGGTCGCCTATATTGTACTGTCACGTTTGTTCCTTTTTATTTCTGTTGTATATGTTTCTTTGTTCAATAAAGAATTTTGTATTGTATTCTATTGTATGTATTTAGTTTGTTTAATTTTTTAAGATATTTGTTAATAGAGGATTGTGCAGCACTTAGACAAACCGATACTTGGTTTAATGGTGCTAAGCTGTATAAGTTTATGTTTGTCTGTATGTTATGAATAATAAATAAATAACTAAAATTACTGGCGTCCCTTTCTGTTATCTCATGACAGAAAATGATAGATATAGACTCATATTAAGACGTGTTTTTTGCTACTACGAATTAGTACCATTCTCGGGATAAAAATTACCTGTTTAGTTCGTTCTTTTACGAGCATTTTTGCATAATTTATACTCATTTAGGTATAGTACATACATACATACATACATTAATCACGCCTTTATCCCTTACGGGGTAGGCAGAGCGTTTAACGCCTCGTAAAAGGCGCTTTCGCCACGTCTGACAAAAATTGAGGGTCATTTTAGATTGTAATATGTATTGCTTTAGTGACAGGTTGTCAACCCATCGCCTAAATTACAATACACTGTAACCCTCGAGTCCCTTTTGCTGACTTCAACAGCATGCCCGGGAGGAAGGGCAGCTGGAACATTCTATGTTTTTCTATCTCTCCCAGTCCAGCATGGAAGAAAGTATAAAGTATATAGTACCTACTATTAAATACTAAACCTATAGTATTCCCAACTCAGTTTTAGAATAAAGGTAAACAACATACATACATATAATCACGCCTTTGTCCCTAATGGGGTAGGACCTAAACAAAGGCCGTTCCGCCACGTCTGACAAAGTCTTGAGCGCCATTCAAGAAAGATTTGTACGTATATTGGTGTAGTGACAGGTTGTCAGCCCATCGCCTAAATTACAATATACTGAAACCCTCAGATCCCTTAGCTGGTTTTTACAGCATGCTCGGGAGGAAATGCAGCTGGCACATTCTATGTTTTTCTCTCACTCCCAGTCCAGCATGGAAGATAAAAGGTAAACAAAAGGTTCATCAAGGTCTTCAAATCGAAAATCTTGTTTCAAAAATAAGTTTTATCTATTAGACAAGACATACATACATACATATAATCGCGCCTTTATCCCCAATGGGGTAGGCAGAGCGTAAACGACCTAAACAAAGGTCGTTCCGCCACGTCTGACAAAGTTTTGAGTGTTATTTAAGATGGCTTTGTACATATATTGCTGTAGTGATAGGTTGTCAGCCTATCGCCTTAATAACAATATACGGAAACCCTCTGATCCCGTAGCTGGTTTTTACAGCATGCTCGGGAGGAAATGCAGCTGGCACATTCTATGTTTTTCTCTACCTCCCAGTCCAGCATGGAAGTTAGACAAGACAACATAACGAAATAGTAGTTTTAGTAATTTAACTAATTGGCCAACACGTAATAAAAATGAGTTATTAAATAAAAAGACACTTTGTTTACCTTTATTCTAAAACTGAGTTGGAAATACTATTATATATATACTTGGTTATCTTGGCCGTACCTACTTACATTTTCGCGGTGCCTTGCCTAGCATTAATAAATATACGAGGTGTAAACAAAAATTACATACATATACATACATAAAATCACGCCTTTATCCCTTAAGGGGTAGGCAGAGCGTAAAACGCCTCCTAAAAGGCGCTTTCGCCACGTCTGACGCAAATTGAGGGCAATTTTAGATTGTAATGTGAATTGCTGTAGTGACAGGTTGTCAGCCCATCGCCTAAATTACAATACACTGTAACCCTCGAATCCCTTTTGCTGACTTCTACAGCATGCCCGGGAGGAAGGGCAACTGGAACATTCTATGTTTTTCTTTCTCTCCCAGTCCAGTATGGAAGAAACAGTAAACAGAAATTCGACTAAAAATTTACGTAAAATTCGGCATAGTATGGGAAGTTTTAGAGGATGAACACAGAATTTATTAAAATATTACAATTCCATCATCATCTTCATATTGAAGTTCCGAAATCAGCAGTTTGTTATGTCATAAGAGAAAAATCATCATCTCCCTAGCCTTATCCCGTATCTCACGGGGTCGGCTACCTGATCTAGGGGATTGAACGAAGGTACTGGTTTTTACACAGAGCGACTGCCATCTGACCACCGCAACCCAGAAGGGAAAAAAGACCCAATCCTAGATTAGGTCAGCTTAGCGACTAATATATCTACGGTATACAATTATATTAACCAGGAATAACGGCTAAATGTGCCTTCCGAAGCACGGAATAGAAGAAAAATGTAAAATATGATAAATGGCACAATAAATTGGACAAACTTTAGCAGATAAGATTTTAAATAAATTAAATATTCAAAACCACAACCAAAATGACTTAGCAAAAAATTTAGGCGATGGAATGTCACCAAATTGTTCATTTTTCATGCACCCTACAGACCCGATAGAAGTGAGATCAATGCTTCAACTTCTCAAAAATAACAAGGCCCCAGGAATTGATGGGTTAAATAACCTCTTAATTAAATTTATTGCAGATTCAATTATAAAACCTTTGACGCATGTACTCAATATCAGTTTATCGACTGGTGTGTTTCCCAAAATCTGGAAAAGGGCGGTAGTTTGTCCAATTTTTAAAAATGGCTCAAGAAACTTACCGGGAAACTATAGGCCAATATCCTTACTGGGAACTTTTTCAAAACTGCTTGAAAAGTTGGTAAACAAAAGACTAGTCCGGTATCTCGAAGTCAATAATTTTATATCCAACCGTCAATATGGATTTAGACAGGGTAGGTCTACAGATGATGCCGTATCTCTCTTGACTTCTTTAGTGGCATCGCGACTGGATAACTCTCAGAGTTGCATAGGAGTGTTTTTGGATTTGGCTAAGGCCTTCGACACTCTCCGCCCCAATACTATTGAAAAAACTAGAAAATATAGGCATAAGAGGAATAGCACTGGATTGGTTTCAAAGTTATCTTACGGGGCGGAGTCAGTGTGTGAGGGTCTGCCAGAGCCTGAGCAGTCCTCGCCCTATTCAGTTTGGAATTCCACAGGGCAGCATATTGGGGCCTACCCTGTTTATCTTGTACATGGACGATATTCATAGGCTGTCCCTCAATGGAACGGATATAGTCTGCTATGCTGACGACACAGTGCTCCTGTTTGAGGGAAATAACTGGTATGAGGCCCACTGCAATGCTGAGCGTGGTATGATCCAAGTGTCCGACTGGTTACAGCGCAATCTACTTACCCTTAATATTGAAAAGACCAAATACATGTGTTTTCAAAAAACAGCGGCATCAGAGCCAATGGAACTACCGCCTATAAAAATTCACTCATGTGACGGTGTTCATGTTCGTACTTGTAACTGCATTTGCCTGTCTGAAACAGACGTTATTAAATATTTGGGGGTGTTGATAGACAAAAAACTTAGCTTTAAAGAGCATATCACTTGTCTTTCTGGCAGAGCTAGGAAGATAATAAACATAATGAGGCTGCTTCGAAATGCTGCTCCATTAGAAATCTTAAAACAAATTTACTTTGCGCTGTGTCAGTCGATCATATCTTACTGTATCTCAAGCTGGGGAGGAGCAGCAAAATCTCACATGATCGAACTGGAAAGGGCTCAGCGTGCTGTACTTAAAACAATGCTCTTTAAGTCACGACGTTATCCTACCTCGCACCTCTACAGGGAGGCTGGCCTGTTGAGTGCTCGGAAGTTATTTATTTTAAGAATATCTGTTTCAAAACATGTGTCTGTCCTTCAGTCTCCTGATTACAACAAATTAATTAAAAAACGCGTTTTCAGAGTTCCACTACCGCCCACAAATACGGCATTTGCGGGACGCTTGGATCCATTTGTCTCAGCGTACGTGTACAACAACATCGTAAAGTTTTGCGACATTAAAAACTGCTCGGCAAATGAAGCGAAACATAAAATTATAAACTGGCTGGCTGAAATTTCCTATGATGAGACTGAATCCTTGCTCACTACTGTATTGAAAAACTTCTGAATAAATTTTAATCACGTATGGATCTATATTTTGTATATATATTTATTTGTTTAATATCTATTAAAATATTCATAATATTAAATATTTATGATATACCTATACTATATTATATTACTAATTTATGTAATGAGTGTAAATTCATGTAATCATATATATGTAATATTTTTTAATGACTCTTAATAGGTTAAGTTTTTATATATTTTTTTTTTTTTTTTTTATTGATTCTGTATTTAAGTCAAAGTAAATTCTTTTCTTTTTATGTTGATCGAATGACTGTAGGCTTTAACTAAATTTTTTAACACTAAATGGGACCCTGCGATACAGGCTTGCCTAGTGTGGGGACCATGATTAAACTTTATGTAGTTATCACACCAAAATGTACAAAGTGAAGTGTAATACATATTAGCATTTTTTTAAATTTCTGTTCTCTGTGCATTTGTTAATAAATATATTTTTCATTTTTTCATTTTTCATTTTTCAAATGACGTTTTGTTTTCACGTAGGTATGTTTTTTCTCATGTTGGCCTGGGAGCGAGAGAAAAACATAGAATATGCCAACTGCATTTCCTCCCGGGCATGCTGTAAAAATCAGCTAAGGGATTTCTGTAAATTGAAATTTAGGCGATGGGCTGACAACCTGTCACTACAGCAATATACCTACAAATCTATCATAAATAAACCTAAAAACTTTGTCAGACCTTTTTTTAGGTTGCTTACGCTATGCCTATCCCATTAGGGATAAAGGCGTGATTATATGTATGTATGTCAGAGGCCTATTAGCTGTGCTACTGGGCGGTTTGAAAACTCTGACATCGGGTCATTCGACTCGAGAATCCACTCGCTAAGAAGAAGAAGTATTATATTTAGCAGCAGCATTTCAGATAGGACTTTTTGCAGCTATAATATATAAAGTATATATATATATATATATATATATATACATATATATAATTTTTCGCGTTCCTAGTTCAGTTTTACATACATACATACATACATAAAATCACGCCTTTATCCCTTACGGGGTAGGCAGAGCGTCAAACTCCTCGTAAAAGGCGCTTTCGCCGCGTCTGACAAAAATTGAGGGCAATTTTAGATTGTAATGTGTATTGCTATAGTGACAGGTTGTCAGCCCATCGCCTAAATTACAATACACTGTAACCCTCGAGTCCCTTTTGCTGTCTTCTACAGCATGCCCGGGAGGAAGGGCAGCTGGAACATTCTATGTTTTTCTATCTCTCCCAGTCCAGCATGGAACTTCAGTTTTACATAGAATAAAATATATATATATTGCAAAAAGACCCTGTTTAAGTTACATTGACATTAGTTCGCATCGTGTCCATCTCATTAAAGAATCGCAAACTGGTCCAGTGGTCCGGTTTCTCTGGTTCAGAGAACACGCTTTTGGCGGCCATCTTGTTTTTTTTTGGTTCGCGTACGGTGACTCCGTATTTCGTTTTGTGTTTGTAAATAAGCGGGAGTAGATTGTGGGGTTTCTTTAGTGGATTGAAACGTTGAGTTCGTGGTAAGTGTGTTGTGGTCTATATTTTCCAGACGATTCAATAAATAAATCTATGTTTAGCAAGACATACAAACAATACCTAAATTATAAACATTACATCAAAGTTATTCCGGTTATATTTCAATACGTTTCTTTTTCATTTAATGAATTAAAAGAGTTAGGGATATTTTAACCAAACTTTGTAGTAAACTTTGTTGAACCCACCTATGAAACTAAACGACTTTCCCCACTTTTAAGAATATTTGAATACATCCCATCCCCAAGGAACATACATATAGTCACGCCTTTATCCCTAATGGGGTAGGCAGAGCGTAAACGACCAAAACAAAGGTCGTTCCGCCGCGTATGACAAAGTTTCGAGGGTTATTTAAGATAGATTTGTAGGTACATAGGACGATATATTAAAAAAATGGCCATCCATAACTAAATTATCGAGCTGGTGACACAATATTTGTATGGTACGGCCAAAATGTTATTTCTTTTTTCTTATAATTTATTACCTATGTTAATTTTTTAGTTGTTTGAGGTTTACATAGGTACAGCATATTTTCATATGACATACATACATACATAATTATAATCACGCCTTTATCCCTAATGGGGAAGGCAGAGCGTAAACGACCTAAACAAAGGTCGTTCCGCCGCGTCTGACAAAGTTTTGAGGGTTATTTAAGATCGGTTGTAGGTATATTGCTGTAGTGACAGGTTGTCAGCCCATCGCCTAAATTACAATATACAGAAACCCTCGGATCCCTTAGCTGATTTTTACAGCATGCCCGGGAGGAAATGCAGCTGGCACATTCAATGTTTTTCTCTCGCCATATATCATATCACGCCTTATCGATAATACTAGAGGTTCATCAAGGTCATTGCAAGTCGTAAATGTATTTACTAAGATTAATTATGTATTACATAGATACTTTATAATACCATACTTTATTTCTTAAATGCTGACCTGGGAGCGAGAGAAAAACATAGAATGTGCAGGCTGCATCTCCTCCCGGGCATGCTGTAGAAACCATCTAAGGGATCCGAGGGTTTCTAATTTAGGTATATTGTAATTTAGGCGATAGGCTGACTACCTGTCACTACAGCCATATACCTAAAAATAATAATAATATACCTAAAAATCTATCTTAAATAACCCTCAAAACTTTGTCAGACGTGGCCGAACGACCTTTTTTTAGATCGTTTACACATTGGGTATAAAGTCGTGATTATATGTTTGTATGTATGTATGTACTTAACAATACTTTTTCGTAAAATTTAAAAATGAATTAATAACAAATGGAACTAGGAAAAAAATTTGGTACGAATTTATTATACAAAAATCATGCATTTAAACGAGATTTACGGAGATTTTATTTTATTTTAGGTCCAAATGAGATCATCAAATCAGTTGTCCAAGTTTGGGTAAAACCCAAGAGAGGAAAACTTACTTGAATATCTTTTGACGATACCATGATGTGGGCAAAAGCGATATTAGTTTTCCCCGTATTGATCGCTCAGGCAATCTCACAGAAGGCAGGTAAGAGTCATATTATTTTATTTTAATTCATTTTAAACAACTAAGGAATGGAAAGGATAAGGTTGGGTGGTGGTCGTTTTAATTTTTCATATTATAACGCATAGATAACGTAAGAAAGGTTAATTTTGAAGTTTGATAATATTTGGTATGTTTTCGTACATGGTATTATAATAATCAAGCAACGCCATCTTTTGGATTTAAATTGAACTTTCAATCTGTCACTGCCATCTGTTGGGTCCGAAAGGAACTAAAACAGCTCCGCTACTCGATTAGAGATGGCGCTAAAAGTTTGCTCTTTTTGGCGGTGGTGTAGTACTTTCCTTTAAAAACACCTAATTTCATTCATCACTCACTCTCTAACCACAGATTAAAAAGAGACTATTTTAGCTTAAAAGACTCGAATCCAGGCCCTAAAATATTTCAAAAGAAAAGAGATTAAATTTTTCGCTGTCTCACAAAAGGTTTTCAAGGATATTTTTTCGAACTTTTTTTTATCGGATCTATGTTTCGGATAGACAAATAACACTTTATAATGAATAACACTTTTGTTAGAAAATACTTGCTTTGTCCAAAATTCACGCGCTTATAGTACAGGAGCTGACCAATAGTAAAACGTAGTGATTATATGCTCAGTGAATAGTACTAATTAGTCGTAGTACCTTTCTACACTAGGTCACAGATAACATAATACTATACTAGTACTAGGTACGTACTTCGTACAATTATCTTTTTTTTTTTGTTTTACAGAAGGAGACAGTTGCGTCGACGAATACACAAACACAGTAGGCCGGTGTTCAAAAGCCGAAACATGCCAATCAGCTCAAGTTCAATTTCAGTAAGATGGTTAAATCTAAATTCTTCTAAGCAAGTGGATTCTTGAGTCGATCACCGACCTGATGAACCCTGGTTTTAGAGTTTAAACCACCTGGTAGCACCGCTATTAGGCCTCTGACATGGTTTGAGTAACTATCAAACACAGCAACCGGAACCGACGGCCTAACGTTGCCTCCGAATCACGGAATCCTTTTTCTTTCAGAAAATCAGTTGATTCGGCCTGCATTGCCCTAACTAAACTGGGGAAAATCTCATAAATTGACAAATATCAACTGTGTGAGCCATGGCTCTGACCACTAGACAACGGAGGTAGTTAAATCTAAATTGTTATAAGACTGAAGAGTTAATAAGACCAGATGGAAAAGATCGTTTTCAGGCTATAAAACCGCCTACGCACATTTGACTACCTTCAGTTTTATGTCTCACGTTTTTTGTCCTTACGGGGGTAGGCAGAACGCTACACGCCTAGTAAAATGCGCCTTCGCCATGTCTGACAAATATAAAGGGCAATTTTCGATGTAATGTGTATGACGCTATAGAACCTACCAGTCCGCCCATCGCCTAAATTATAATACTTTTTTTTAATTTATTTTATTAGAAATGGATTTGCTCTTGACTCTAGACACTAGGTCATTACCGTGCCAGAGTCGACGATGCTGGCAATCTCACGCACCGAAGGAACACAGCAAGGTATTTGGCGCCGGACTCTGAGAGAGTGTCAGGCGGCCAAACGAATCCTCGAACGAATCCCTTCTGGTGACTTTTACAGCTTGCTGCCCGGGAGGAAACATTATATGTTTTTCTATTTCTCTCCGTGCATCATGGAAGAAAGTGTTAGTACCTAACTAATGGTCGTCATTTAATGTATGTTTTACAGACAAAATGGTATAAGGCCTACGTTCTGCGCATATACGTTTGATGGTGCGCTGGTTTGCTGCAGAGATGGAGGCAACATATTGCAGCAGGCTAAACCTACACGAACGCCTGAGTAAGTACATACATACTATCACGCCTGTATCCCTATTGGGGTAGGCAAAGCGTCAACGACCTAAACAAAGGTCGTTCTGCCACGTCTTACAAGTTTTGAAGATAGATCTGTATATTGCCATTTAACAGCACGCCCGGGGGAAGATTCAGTTGGCACATTCTATATTTTTCTATCGCTCCCAGTGAAGTAATATATCATATAAAATACCTATAATATTCACGTGACGTTATGTATGTATGTATGTATAATATTCATAAATGTGAGTTAGGTTATGAAGAAAAATACAACATAATCGACTGTGGAAAACGAATACACATCGCAAGTATTTGAAATTAAGCTTTATGTACAGTATACAAAGCTTAATTTGACATGTTTGACATGTGGCGTGATAGCAGTTTTCACTTTACACTGTATTATTTTTTCATCATGAAATTACAGAAACGAAAATAAAGCTTATAGTAGGTATTTCAATTCGGTTTTAGAATAAAGATAAACAAAGTTTCATGTCTTTTTATTCAAAAGCACATTTAAAAAATAGATGTTACGTGTTGGAAAATTAGTTAAGTTACTTAAACTACTATTTCATTATGTTATATCTTATAGCTAAAACTTATTTAAAAACAAGTTCTTTGATTAAAAGACATGAAACCTTTTTTTTTTAATCCCAGTTGTCACTTTTTCCAAACTAGTTTTAGAGACCTTCTTAAAGAAATATATTTGTCTCTGGTTCAATCTATCCTGACTTATTGTATAACTGTTTGGGGTGGTGCAGCGAAAACCCGGTTTATTGACGTCAAGCGCGCTCAACGTAGACTAATTAAGGTTATGTATTTTAAAAAGATAAGTTCTCGGCCGTATCCTTATACAAAATTAGTAATATCTCTCTGTAAGAAAACTATATATAGCTAAAACTGTCATAAAAAAACATATTACTACTCCATTTGACCAGTAACTTGCAAATAAAAGAAGAAAGAATACAGTCGTAAATGATCCTTTGGTAAATACAGTATTTGCTGCAAGGCAATACATTACACGTGCAGCGCACTTGTATAATCTTAGCAATAACGAACTTAATATATACGGCAAACATGTACACGAATGTAGTAAAATACTTACTAAGTGGCTGGAGCTAAAAACGTACGACGAAACTGAGGCTTTACTGGACTACACAACTTAATAATATAAAATAAAAAAACACACACTCTCTCACACACATACACACAGAGACTTAATATACATCCGACGACCCTCGCAGCCTAGTGACGACCCTCGCAGCCTAGTTGGCAGTGTACCTGCCTGCTACGCAGAAGGTCCCGGGTTCGATTCTCGGCCAGGGCAGACATTTGAATGATGAGTTTAAATGTCTGTTTCTGGGTCTGGGTGTTCTTTGTGGTTGTTTCTGTGTATGTCCATGGCACCCCGATACAGGGAATCCTAGTGCGGGCTATGAGTGTGACCGTGTTTTTATTTTATTTATTTAATTTTGTTAGCTTAGTAAAATTAGTACATATACATATAAAGAAATATATATACGTATATATATTTGTGGATACCTAGAAATTATAAGTAAGTGCATATTTAGGGAGAGTGGTGTCTCTGTTTCTGGGTCTGGGTGTTCTTTGTGGTTGTTTCTGTGTATGTCCATGGCACCCCGATACAGGGAATCCTAGTGCGGGCTATGAGTGTGACCGTGTTTTTATTTTATTTATTTAATTTTGTTAGCTTAGTAAAATTAGTACATATACATATAAAGAAATATATATACGTATATATATTTGTGGATACCTAGAAATTATAAGTAAGTGCATATTTAGGGAGAGTGGTGTCTCCCGATATAATATTTAAAAAATGTTTGTAATGCCCAAATAAATTTTAATTTAATTTTTTTTAATTTATTTTTTTACTTTTTTTTACAGTTCCCGCCCTGTGTGGGGTGGAAATGCTGGCCAAGACACGAGGAGAGTCAGCGAACGTAGTAAGTTTTATATTATACCTACTTGATTATCTCCTTTTAATATTGGGTCCTTCCTTACATATGAAAGTTCTTTCATAGTTGACAATGGGCTGGATTCTAGATACCACTGGCTAAATCTAAAATTAAAATCTGTCTGTCACTTTCAAAATAATAAATTTGAAAAAGAAAAGACGTTAGTGTATAAATGCACTTTGGTTTTACGCTGTTTCCGCTAGATTTTGACGCGTTTTTGCACGTTTCCCCAGTATTTCAGTCAATTTTATCCGCCATATCATATAACGGCGGATAAAAATTACAGATAACGCATAAAACCACCGACTATAAATCAAAATCAATGTCCTTTATCAATGTTCTTAGTCTAAAAGTGACAAATAAATTTAAATATTAGTTTTAGCCGGCAAATTCAATGCGGCACAAAACTCGTGAAACAGAACTAAATTTATTTCAAATGGCATCACCCAATGTTTCATACAAAATAATCAATGTGTTGCCATATTAAAGCTGCCTGGGCGAAGAAAGTGGCGCCCCCATTTTTGCCAATAGTTTCGTGTCGCAGTATAAGTGGCGCCCTATTTTGACAATAGTTTTGTGTCGCAGTATAAGTGGCGCCCCCATTTTTGACAATGGTTTTGTGTCGCAGTATAAGTGGCGCCCTATTTTGGCAATAGTTTTGTGTCGCAGTATAAGTGGCGCCCTATTTTGACAATAGTTTTGTGTCGCAGTATAAGTGGCGCCCTATTTTGACAATAGTTTTGTGTCGCAGTATAAGTGGCGCCCCCATTTTTGCCAATGGTTTTGTGTCGCAGAATAACGTGGTCTCTCTCTGCAGAATGCGAGCAGTACAGTCGCGGGGTGGTTCAGACAGTGGACTTCATCCCCCTACTGCCCAACCCTGAGACTATGTCCGTATCCGCGTCTAAGTGCGACTACAACGGCTTGGAGCTCATCGTGGGAGGGGAGAAAGCTACCTTGGGGGAATTCCCTCATATGGTAAGACATCTTTAAACTACTTCCATGCTGGACTGGGAGCGGGAGAAAAATATACAATGTGCCAGCTGCATTTCCTCCCGGGCATGCTGTAAAAACCAGCTACGTGATCCGACGGTTTCTGTATATTATAATTAAGCGTTGGAAGGGAAGGGATTCTAGAGTTACAGGATGATAATCACATGTTACTAATAAAATTGCCCTCAATATTTGTCGGGCGCTAAAACGCCTTTTACAAGAAGTTTTACCCTGTAAGCCCCGGTAATACTTCCATGCTGAACTGGGAGCGAGAGAAAAACATACAATGTGCCAGCTGTATTTTTCCTGGGCTTGCTGTAGAAACCAACTGGCTGACAACCTGCCAGTACAGCAATATAGCTACAAATCTATCTTAAATAACCCTCAAAACTTTATCAGATGTGGCGGAACGACCTCTGTTTAGGTCGTTTACGCTCTGCCTACCTCATTAGGGATAGAGGCGTGATTATATGTATGTATGATACCCGTGACTTCGGAAGGCACGTTAAGCCGTTGGTCTCGGTTAATATCGTTTAATACCATAGATATTAGTCATTAAGCCATGACAGAGGCCAATGCTAAGCATTGGCGGCTTGAAAAACTCTGACCTAATCTAGCATTGGGTCTGGTTTCCCTCCTGGGTTGCGGAGGTCAGATGGCAGTCGCTCTGTGTAAAAACCAGTACCCTCGTTCAATCCCCTAGATTAGGTAGCCAACCCCGTGAGATACGGGATAAGGCTAGGGAGATGATGATGTAACCCGTGACTTTATGTATGTAACTTACTATATTTTATTCGTAGGCAGCGATAGGATGGGCGAACGCAGAAGGCGGGTACTCGTACAACTGCGGCGGTAGTCTCATAAGCCCGCGCTACCTACTCACCGACGGCCATTGTACTAGAGACCTGCGGGCTCAGAACCCATGGTTACTGGACCGATAAAAAGAATCTTTGCTCAGTATAGATAGAGCAAATTCAAATTCAAATTTTATTATATCTATCGCAGAGTTTGCAAAAATTGGCTTACAGCCAGTACCATGCAGACAAAGTGGTAACGAACGAAAGACAAACAAGAAATAATAAGCTAATCTGAACAAAATACACAAACTGCGTAGTAAAATTGGTAATTGGTAGCAACTACCATTGATACCAATTCGTAGTTGCAAAAATCAATATAAGTCTATACTTGTCATTTTCTGTCATGAGAGAACAGAAAGGGACGCTAATAATTTTAGTCAAGTTTTTTTTTTAATGGTATTGGCTTCCATCGTTTTTAGACGATGATTCTGCCAAAGTCACGGTTCAACGAAAACACTGTCATAAAGAAAAAAGAACGTACAAACATTGACACCTTCCAGTAGTTTCATTCGGTCAAATTCATAGTCAAATTGTGCGCTCTAAATCGACAGCATTGACGGGTGACCATTTTAGTCAAGATTTAGTGAGCTTACCATTGCTATCAAGAGCACAACCTAAAAAAATATTGCCGTCTCTTTCTGTTCTCTCATGATATTTAAGTCGTGATTTTTGTAACTATAAATTCTACCATTGTCTTTATTTTATAGGCAGCGATAGGATGGGCGAACGCAGAAGGCGGGTACTCCTACAACTGCGGCGGTAGTCTCATAAGCCCGCGCTATGTACTCACCGCCGGCCATTGTACTAGAGACCCGCGGGCTCAGAACCCATCACCGGTCGTGGTCCGGTTGGGAGAACAGAATCTGGACCCTACAGTTCCGGATGGAGCGAGGCCAGTTGAGGTATGTTATGTGTAGAGTAAGGGACAGCATCCCACAAACTGATTCCTCGTGTAGCCGACAGATGGCGCCACATGAAGACAAGTTTTGAAACGCGGTATCGAAGTTTTCTCAGCGATCTCATCATTCAAATGTCTGCTGCGGCCGGGAACCGAACCCGGGACACTCGTCATGGGAAAGTACTTTACTAATTCTCTCAAAATAGAAGAAAGTTGTTCAATTTCTTTGACTATACAACACTCAGTTTGCGACATACCATCCCTTACACACATTATAATACTTATAGTCTCTGAGTATTTAGTCTCATAAGCCCGCGCTACGTACTTACCGCCGGCCATTGTACTAGAGACCCGCGGGCTCAGAACCCATCACCGGTCGTGGTCAGGTTGGGAGAACAGAATCTGGACCCTACAGTTCCGGATGGAGCGAGACCAGTAGAGGTATGTTCAATAGAGTGTAAGGGACAGCATCCCACAAAATTATTGCTAGTGTAGCCGACAGATGGCGCCACATCAAGAAACATAAGTTCTGAAACGCGGTATCGCAGTTTTCTCAATACACATAATAAATAAAATAAATAATATCATTTATTTTTTATTAATTTCATCAAACGGAAGCAAGTAACCGTAACTCTACGGCACGCACACTAAGGCGCGGCGACAAGGCCGGGCGAGCGCGGGGTATTTTGTTTTACGAATTTAAAAAGAGTAAAATAATTTTATTTAATATGTGTGTTGTGTCGTAAATCACTTATACCTTACTTGGTTTAAAGAAACGCACTACTTTTGTTACATCCTGTATAATTGTCATAACATAAAATGCCATAATCTATTCCCCAGGTGCCCATCAAATCTATCCTCCGCCACCCTCAGTACAAGCCTCCAGTGCGCTATCACGACATAGCTCTCCTAGAGTTGGCTACCGACGTAGACTTCGAGGCTAATATCCGGCCAGCCTGCCTCTGGACGCAAACTGGCTTCGGAGGATACGATAAGGGGATAGCTACAGGCTGGGGGGTTACTGATGCAGGTACGTATTTAACTACTGTTAGGGCGTTTTTGCACTGCTCCGGATTCGGTAGGTATCCGTGAAAAATTAAACGAAAGTTACATACATTTTCGTGTTACTCCGTACAAGTTGTCTGATTGAGGTGGTCATTTTGTATGGGAAGGTAAATTTTTTTTCATTTCCTGAAGGAATTTCCCGGTGAAAGTAGTTCAGTTTCGTTGATTGAGCAACCCTTACCAGTTTGCGGGACGCTGTCCCTTACAACCGGTATATTTTTTCACGGATACGAACCGAATTCGAAGCAGTGCAAAAACGTTCAAGATTAACGAGCGCGATCTATTACAAAGCAAAGTAACATGAAAGCAATTAGTACCCGAAAGTGTCACAATGTGGCGCCAGTTTGTACTATTTCTATAGTCAAAATGGCGGGTGTGACATTAGCCTCGTTAGCCAATCACCGCCGGCCGGCAGGTTGTTACGTCATCTCATGTCATCTGACAGTTTTGACAGTTGTCTTAAGAGAAATTAGGCCACAGATGAATAAAAAATTTGTACATAACTACACTACA
Source organism: Scrobipalpa costella (assembly GCA_949820665.1). NCBI lineage: Eukaryota > Metazoa > Arthropoda > Insecta > Lepidoptera > Gelechiidae > Scrobipalpa > Scrobipalpa costella. Next base: position 6,874,174 of record OX463322.1, on the reverse strand, counting down.
TTAGGCGCGATGATAAAAAATACATAGTACTCTACTACTAGAGTTGGCTACCGATGTGGACTTCGAAGCCAATATTCGGCCAGCCTGCCTCTGGACTCAAACTGGCTTCGGAGGGTAGGATGAGGGGAAAGCTACTGGCAGGATGGTTACTGATTCACGTAAGTATAAGAAACTTTAGGTCCCGATATAGTCTAAGTGGCGCCCCCATCAGTAATAAAAACATAACTAACTAAAAACACAATGAACCGAAACACCGGTCCAAAAGAATCTAGTTAATAAATAAATGAAATGAATTTTGTTTTTTTTATACTAATGGCTTGGCTAGTTTTTTACCTTAATATTATAACTAACTTTACTTTCCATAAAACACCCCCATCATCAAAAGCTCGGTTGATGTATTTATTTACTCTATGGCTGATAGGACCATTTTTGTTAGTAATTCGCCTTATTTTTTTATACAAGTACCTACAGGATGCTAGGGGGGATAGCGTCGCACAAACTGATAGGGGTAGCTCAGTCAAGGTTAATTTCTTTTTTTCTATTTCGTTGACTGAGCAACCCCTATCAGTTTGTGGGACGCTGTCCAATATCTGACCCGTATAATAATACACCCGGTAAAATATGCGCCAAAGAAATTAAATCAAATTCTACCCTCCAGGTACGCAAATCCCGTCGAAAGACCTTCGCAAGGTGTCCCTATCCCTACTGGAGAACAACTATTGCGATCCGCTGCTCGCTTCCAGCCGCAACCGCAACTGGGACGGCTTCCAGAGCGGGCAACTGTGCGCGGGCGAGCTTAGAGGGGGGAAGGATACTTGCCAGGTTAGTATACAATACAGACACAACGACATGTTTGTATACAATACAGACACAACGACTACTGCGACACGCTGCTCGCGTCCAGCCAAGGAATGGCTTCCAGAGCAGGCAGCTGTGTGCGGGCGAGCTAGGATACTTGCCATCCCATTTTCCTCTCTTAATATACTCGTAGGTATAGATAAAGACAGATAACCATTTTAGTCAAGATTTAGCGATTTTGTGTGCATGCGAATCGATATGATTATCTACCCACATAAATACTTCACGTTCAACTAATGTTGGATTAATCTCTCCCCAGGGCGACTCCGGCTCGCCTCTCCAAGTGGCCTCCAAAGACAACCAGTGCATTTTCCACGTGGTGGGCATAGTCTCGTTCGGTCGCAAATGCGCCGAGAGCGGTCAACCCTCTGTCTACACCCGAGTGTCGCAGTACCTCGACTGGATTGAGAGCGTCGTCTGGCCGGTAGAATGATAATAAAGGAAATATATGCATTTTTTTCCATAAGGGTGGACGATGTTAGCCTAGTGCCGCCCATAATTCACTCAATTCAATCATAATTCACTAAAAACGCAGTGAATCGAAAAAACGGTCCGCAAACAGAAGAAAAAAATTGGCCGTTATTGGCAATTTTTCTTCCTGTTCCTACAACGAACTATGAATCGCTAATTTATAAGGTTCTAAATTATCGTAATTACTATACCTTGATTCTGTTGGAGCGGTTTTTCGATACACTGCGTTTTTAGTGAATTACGTTTTTTTTACTACTGGGGACGCCACTGGCTAGTATCGTCACCGTAAGTAATTATTTACAACATTTTGATGTAATTCCGATTATAAAATACTTTTGCAAATGTTTATATTAATTCAAAAAATAATATTTAATAAATCTGAAAAAACGAGTGGTCAAAACGCTGCCATTTTCAGCCGTGACTCATGCTCTGTAAGAGGGAAATGTTTGTAAAACCGTTTCCCCCTGCCCCGCAGGGGGTATGTTTTGGTGCGCTGGAGTCACGGCTTTTGGCGAGTTCTTGTTGACGTCAAATGACAGCAATGCAGGAGCAGCAAGAGATGCTAATTTACACTTGTATGAAAACCGCGGCAAGATCACGTCATTAAAATTTGACATCACGTTTCTTCTTCTTTAAAGAGTCTTGGCATGGGAACAAGTGCTTCAGCCGAAAGCGGTGTTTCATTTCACGGATTTAAATATCGGCCGCTTATTTTGCTGTTTTTATTAACACGTTGATGGACACTTAATCACCATGCATTGACACAAGTATTTTGTATGGACGGTTGTGGCCGTTCTGTCAGCACATGTATCAATCAATAAATATATGGTGACACGAACGGCTATAGCTGTTGACGGCTATGGCATCTGTGACGTTTTACACAGAAATTTAACTATACCATGGAGCAGAACTGTTATGACCGTTAGCGGCTATAGCAACGGTGACGTTTTATACAGAAATTTTACTATAATTTTTGAACAGAACTGTTATAACCGTTGACGTCTATAACAATGGTGACGTTTGACATAACATACTTATCTATTAAACTGGGCACTGCTGCTTCAACAGTCGACGCCGCTACCAACAGTTTTTGAAAATAAGTGGACGATACGTCATAAAAAGCATTGAATCGTTATATTCTAACGGCATTGTCTCTAAATAAGACATAATATCATTCCTCTGAGTTATATGTAAATCGTAAATAAAACAAACAATTAAATTTTAATAATATTAGGAACTTTAATACCATCAGACATAGTAAAACTTAAAATTATAAGCTTTTTCTTCACTTAAAAATAGTGTTTTTTTCTTCCTTTTTTACTTTCTCATTTTCTTCAAATAGAATTTCAATAAATGGAACTTTGATACGAATACTTTTCACACAAATATTTTACTTACCTATTCTTATAAAACATTTCTTCAAAATAAAATATTTCTTCTAAATTAAACAAAATTAAAAAAAAATGAAACTTTCTTCTGTTATACATTAATTAACGACGATTATAAACATGAGATCTAGGCATCAGAATCATAAAGCTAAACTTAACTCTAAAAATAAACAGATAAGTACAAAATAATGTTCAATATCAACGTTTTTTTAATTGCGAGTAATCAGTCGTCCATTCTCCTTTCTAGTTCAGCATGATACTGTTCGAAATAGCAGGGGCAGAGAGGCACTTTATCCAAACACCCTTTACATCTATAACTTGTCTCTTTTCTCATTTTGTTTTTAGTGCATTGGCGACATTTCAGAAAAGCTTTGTTTCGTTTGCAGGTGGGATTTTTTGGGATAGGTTCCGGCCAGTGTGTTTGTGTTGTTTGTTCAGTTTGATCTTCGATGGTCTCTCTTGATGTTCCAGGTCTTACAGTATTCATCGGAGCTCCAGCTGGCGCATGTCTTCTACTATCGTTTGGTTTGCGAGTACACTACAACATCCTGGCAACTCAAGTTTTCAAAACCCAGGTATGATTTTAGGATATGCTCTCGAAATTCCAATAATCTGGCACCTTTTTGACAGTGCTTTTTATAGATATAGAAGGCATTCCAAAAAGCCATATCAAATAGTCGAAAGAATACCTTTTTGTACCATCTTACGCTTTTTTTGGCGTGGAGTAGTATGATAGCATTTGGTCCGCTCTATCTATTCCCGACATGTATTTATTATATTCAGCTACTTCGATTGGTTTTGATTTTGGTTTGCCAAATCTGTTTCGCGCTACCACCAATCTAGGTTGAAATTTGGTCGTGATCATATGCACCGGTCTTTAGTCTTTCCAAATTGATACATAAAGTCTCCCTTTACGTTGCCAAAAATGCTCTCCCTTCTTTACTTTTTTCTTGAAAAGGTCTTTAGGGTTTCCTTTTCTATTAGTTCGTAAAGTTCCGGTCGTGTGAGTTTTTCGGTCCAACAGAGTTTTAGATAACTTTATATTATTGTAAAAATTGACCATGTATAGATCATGCCCCTTGAATAAGTACGGATGCATCAGCTTGATAACCAATTGATTGATCTTGGTATCATCCACGTTAGGATCATCAACTGTATTCTTCCCTTCGTATATATTCAGATTAAGTACTATCCATCATATGAGCATAATATGTAGAATTTTATTCCATACTTTGCTTTCTTCGACTGAATATATTGTCTAAATGACAACCTACCCCGAAATAGAAGCATAGACTCGTCGAGTGAAAGCTGTTGGGGTGGTTTGTATAGTTCTTGGAACTTTGAAAGCATCTTTTCGACAAACAATTTTACTTTGTCTATACCTTTTGCAGCTTATTCATAAACACAAAGGCATCTCAGCAATTGTTCAAATCTCCTGCAAGACATTGTGTAAGGAAATATTGGATGGTAATACAATGGGTCAGTAAAGGTAAATAGTTTTCGAACATATGGTGTTTCGATGTGGCTTTGTAACATGCACAAACCCAAGAATTTCTTTAACTCTTCAGGTGATACTGGCTGAAATGAAGCCTTGCGACTACCCCTGGTATGCGGTCTGTTAGAATTGCACAATTTGTTTCCATATCTGTTTGTACAAGAAACAATGTAATCGATCAACTCTGGTGTTATAAAGTGTTCGAGAACATCAATTGGACTCATGTTTCGGTTTACCTCAAATGTAGGCCCTGTACCGTCATTGTCAAAAGGAAATGCAGGGATAGCAGCAACAGTATCCTCCCATTCTTCTTCTTCAATGTACGGTGATGTAGAACGAGGCTGTCTATTCCGACGGGTACTAAACCGTTATTTACAGATGAAGGAGTGCTGCCTTCCACCCTTGCCGATGATGTGGACAGAACAAGGTAGTCATGATCATGCTCGACTGATTGGGTGCTTTCCCGCCGAGTTACATTTTCCTGTGAAACCTCCTCAGAACTATCTTGATTTTTAGATTGACGATTCACATTACGCGAAATTTCGTCTAAATCAGAACAAGATGTCGATGATTCGTCATCTTTATTGGGTTCATAATTTGGATCTGAGTCGTAGTTACCATCAGCATCACTAAATGGGTCCCTTTCTGATTCGTTTTCAGCTAGCTCGTCGTTTTCATCGTCGTCGTCATAAGGTTGTTGACCTTCGTCATCCGTGGACAGCTCAGGGTCTTCTGATCCACATGACATTTCTTCATCTGGTTCTGACGAAGCCTCTCGAAATAAAGCCATGATCTTTTGATTATCACGTTCATACGGGTCGTCAACTGGTTTGCAGCGGCGTTTTATTTCTCTTTGCGACATCTAAAACCAAACCTACCTATTTTGTATATTTCGTGGCTTAGGAGTGCATAAACTACAATCGGAGGAATCTGACAATGCTTTTTACACAGCAAGAAGTAGAAATCCTAACAATATACAATCGAATAAGTAAAAACTATTACTTACTTTGATCGTTGGCAGCCCGCGGGCGCGCAAAAATACGCGTCCTTTCGGTGGTGCACTGCGTCGCAGACTGAACTGAGCCTCATAGCAACATGGACGGTTGTAACCGTTGTGTCAGTGTGTGTGTGCGCGGGCGCAGGGGGAAGACCGGTCCAAACATGTGTGCGTAAAATTACTGTTTTGACACTTAGCATCTTGAAAGTTTGTGTGCTGTGACAGTAGGCAATAATCTTCATTATACTAATGGGCGAATTCGACTGCGCTAACCGTTCTGTCACTAAAGCAAAATTAAATACGACGTGCATAGCAGTTCTGTCAAATTTAGAACGTCAAGTATGGCGGCTATGACCTTTCTGTCCATCAACGTGTTAATGCGTTTTTATTTGTCAATTTAAGAATAAAACACTTCCTTAGGTATTTTCTAAAACTGGTCTCCTGATACGCAATAAATACTCACTTATTTGTAAGTTTATTTTAGTTAATTCGCTACAGAACCTAAATAAATAAGCCGTTAAGTTAAGTGCAATGTGAAACGATATTTATAATCAAAATATCATTAAAAATTAAAGCAATAGTAATTTAAAACGTTATTTTTACTTATCCTATTTTAATAATATATGTCCTAGTACGAGTGTTGTACTAAAAACAATCAATAAATTCGACCGCTCCTGTACTAGCATGTTTAAAAAGTATTGCCAACTCAGTTTTAGAATAAAGGTAAACAAAGTTTAGTGTCTTTTTAATCAAAAACACATTTCAAAAGTAAATTATTTGCGTTAGCAAATTAGTTAAATTACTAAAACTACTATTTTATTATGTTGTCAATCTAATAGCAAAACATAATTTAGAAACAAGATCTTTGATTAAAGGCCATGAAACTTTGTTTACCTTTATTCTAAAACTTTGGTGGAAATACTATAGTGATTTGTTAATATTTATTTTTCTTAGTTAACTCATTCAATACTTTTACAGAAATTATATTAAAATAAACATACATACATACATATAATCACGCCTTTATCCCTAATGGGGTAGGCAGAGCGTAAACAACCTAAACAAAGGTCGTTTCGCCACGTCTGACAATGTTTAGAGGGCTATTTAAGATAGATTTGTAGGTATATTGCTGTAGTGACAGGTTGTCAGCCCATCGCCTAAATTACAATATACTGAAACCCTCGGATCCCTTAGCTGGTTTTTACAGCATGCTCGGGAGGATATGCAGCTGGCACATTCTATGTTTTTCTCTCGCTCCCAAGCCAGCATGGAAGAAATTAAAATAAAACCAAAATTTAATGTAGTTTTATGTTATATTTTAAACATTCATTTCAAATTTCTTTGGTTAGGTTATAACATTTCACACACACATATACATAATATTTTTCACTATCAGTAATAATTAAATTATAAATATAAAAAACAAAATATATAAAATTTTAGAAAATAATTAATTAGGTATGTATATTTTAATAGAATAGTTTATTTCTCAGACAACACATCTAATTTTGTTAGTATTAACTTATAACTACGTTATTTGATTTAACAAGAATTTAATTTTGGTCAGAATCTAACATACAATTAAATAAAATACAATCAAAAATCAAATAATTCAAATAATAATATTTTAACGAACTACTTACATAATTAACATAATACATAATTTATTATTAGTATAATTTATATAAAAAAACATTTAGTATTTAATATTTTGGAATGATTAATATAATATTAGTTTCACCAGCTGTTATAAATGCAACAAATTATAATTATTAACATCTAGATTTATATTTATAACCTACCCAATGAGGGATAAAGGCGTGATTATATGTATGTTTATAGATTTATATTTTAAGGTGGATATTAGTTATAAATTAATTGTGTCCAAAATACAAACATTTTCATGAATATTATATGTTTAGCAAATAATTCTCAATTTTATAACACATAATATCATAATTTAAACTAAGCATGTAATCTTTGTATAAATAATAAATAAAGTGCCCAATTAACACATTTGTAATACAAAACTTAGATACTACTTATAAATATTATAATACTAGCGACCCGCCCACTGACACTACAGCAATACACATAACAATCTAAAATTACCCTTAATTTTTGTCAGACGTGGCGAAATCGCCTTTTACGAGACGTTCTACGCTCTGCCTACCCCGTAAGGAATAAATGCGTGATTTTATGTATGTATCTAAATCCGTTGCGAAGTATTAAAGATTTATGCATACATAGGGATATAGGGACAGAGAAATCGACTTTTTTTATACTATGTAGTGATTATGCTTATAAAAGGATAAACTACATGCGATTTCCCCTAAACGTAAAATATTCATGGAACTGATTGTAATTTGGACACAATTAATTTAAAATTGATATCGCTACCGCTGCTCCACAGTCCGCCCCTTAAGACTGCCCAATACATACATATAAGCACGCCTTTATCCCTAATGGGGTAGGCAGAGCGTAAACAACCTAAACAAAGGTCATTCGGCCATGTCTGACAAAGTTTTGAGGGTTATTTAAGATACATTTGTAGGTATATTGCTGTAGTGACAGGATATCAGCCCATCGCCTAAATTGCAATATACTGAAACCCTCGGATCCCTTAGCTGGTTTTTACAGCATGCCTGGGAGGAAATGCAGCTGGCCGTTCTATGTTTTTCTTTCGCTCCCAGTCCAGCATGGAAAATACTGCCCAATGCAGTGCATATTTACCTACTGTTTTTGTATTGTTATTTATTTGTTTAATACAATCAACAGTCATATTCAACTTTGAAATTAAAAACAGAGACATACTAGAATTATTAATTTTTATTATTACATACATATCACACCTTTATCCCTATTGGGGTAGGCAGAGCGTAAACAACTTAAACAAGGTCATTCTGCCATGTCTGACAAAGTTTTGAGGGTTATTTAAGAAAGATTTGTAGGTATATTGCTGTAGTGACAGGTTGTCAGCCCATCGCCTAAATTGCAATATACTGAAACCCTCGGATCCCTTAGCTGGTTTTTACAACATGCCCGGGAGGAAATGCAGCTGGCCCATTATATGTTTTTCTCTCGTTCCCAGTACAGTACGGAAGAATTATTATTGGACATTAAACTATCATTTTATACCCAACATCTATAACACTATGCTTGTACATTCTTAGTTCTAAAGACTTACAAAAAATACCCAGCAAATTAGGCAAAACCACTATGAAAATTAAATACCACCATTTAGGTATGGCCGGTGTATGACCGAAGGGAAACATCCACAAACCGCGTCTGTTTGCGTCTCGGATGTGATGACTCGTGAATGACACAATGATCATGAATGTAAGTATGTATACGTTGAATTTCTTTGCGAAATAGCTGTAAGATAGAAGGACGGTAGAGATGAGAAGCCATAATGATGTGCAGTGGAGTATCGGCCGGTGTTTCAGATTGGTCATGTCCTGTAAAAAATAAACCATTACGTACTAATACAGATAATCACACCTTTATCCCTAATTGGGTAGGCAGAGCGTAAATGACCTTAACAAAAGATTCGAGGGTTATTAAACATAGATTTGTAGGTATATTGCTGTAGCGACAGGTTTTCACCCATCACCTAAATTACAATATACTGAAACCCTTGGATCCCTTAGCTGGTTTTTACAGCATGCCCGGGAGGAAATGCAGCTGACACATTCTATGTTTTTCCCTTGCCCCCAGGCCAGCAGGGAAGAAATAATACTGAAACAATACTTATTAATACTGAAAACGTATTTATTCCTTCCATGATGGAATGGGAGCAAAAGAAAAACATATAATGTGCCAGCTGCAGTTCCTCCTGGGCATGCTGTAAAAATCAACTAAGGGATCCAAGGGTTTTAGTATAGCAATTGAGGCGATGGGCTGACAACCTGTCACTACAGCAATATACCTACAAATCTATCTTAAATAACCCTCAAAACTTTGTCAGACTGGACGGGATTACCTTTGTTTGGGTTGTTTACGCTCTGCCTAGGAGTGATTAAATTCAATTTATTTATTTCATATTATCAATTTCATAATTAAATTGTAAAATTAATAAAAATGACCAGGGTTAATATGATTGACAAAAATATAAAGTTATATAATAAAAGTAATTTAAACATGTCTAACAAATAATAAAATAAACCAAAATATAGCAATAGCTTAATTTTATGTTTAAAAAGTTTTACATACATATGTATATTTACTAATATTTTTATTTATAATATTTTTATTAGGGCAATAGCTGACGTCAGATAAGATATACCTTACCCATAATAGATAAAAAATATATGTGGAGTTACTAATAAATTTAAAATACCACTCACCTTTAAATTAATAGATTTAGCAGCTATTGCATGGTCAACATCGATGAAAGATGATAAAAACGTACAGAAAAGAACATTGCAGACCGCCGCGTACGTAGATATCGAGATATCATTAGTAAAAAACACAATAGAAGAAAGACAACCAATGCTCGCATGCACTAAACTATCTGCTAAAGCTCTAAATACGTGGGAATTATTGGCTAATTTAGATTTGAATACGATGTGGTCCCCTAATAAAGCCGTAAAACATAACGATAAACTAAGAATTACTTTTAAATATCGCATTTTGAAGTGGATGTAAATTTTGTGATGTAGGGAAGAAAGTTTAGAGCATTTTAAATATTGTAGAGGTCTTGGCAAACTTTGCACTGGATTTAAGATATTACGGTACTTTTGTTATGAAGAGTATTTCACAACTAAATATCCCATTTTTAATATAAATTAATAAAAATGAGAATATTACAAATTTTAAACTACGAACGATTTGTCAAACTTTTGGGGTTACACACATTCTGAAACTGAATTCATCTACCCTTTTAATCAATGATTGACAAGTGAGATTTTTAGAAATTGTGTAAATGTAATTATCTTAATCAGGATGGAGTTATATTTCATTATATTATTTGTATAAATTACAACTAAAATAATTAAAATTGTGATTAGTTAGTCTGAACGCAACTTCTCAATTTGTTTTTTTTCGACACATGGAATACTTGTCTATTTAGCCGTTTAGTAAAAAGGTTTTGAGCACCAAAGTTGCGCACTAGTTCGCAATTGCAATATAACGGTAAAATGTTAAATTATTATTTTATTTCAAGATGAGGTAAAACTGTAATATACAAATATTGTAACAAATGATACTAGTATGTAGGTACTGCACAAACAAACAACCTCGGACAGCTTATGTACATGTAGCGCATATCAGATTACCTAAGTATAAGCATAACTTATAGTTATAGCCTTCAGTTATCTTACAGCATCACAGCATCTAGATAATAGAATAGGTCATATCCGACCGATCCATATTGTTTGACATAGGCATGTAGAATATATATATATATAGTAGGTATATTATAGTTATCTACATTTTATCATTAGTCACTTCAGTTTGTCCATATAAAAAATATCGTATCTAAACATACCGGTAAACTTAGGTATTTATAATGCTAGTAAATTCTCTAATCTTTGTAATCATTCATCATTATCACTAGCTGACTGATATCAGTACAAATGCTGCACTAAATATAAAATCATCAAGTTATCAGCGTTTTACTGTTGATAAAAATATTTGCGATAACGGTCATTGTGACTCAATAGAGTCGACCGGACCGGGTTGATATATGAAGTGATTAGGTCATTCAAAAGACCCTATTCACTCAGCCGGCTTTAATTTTTTGGCCTTGTCATAATTTTTAGTGTTTTGCAGGTAGGCCGTTGGAGAGCGTGCCTTTTTTGAGCTTGTGAAGTAGATAAGTGCAGTGAATTTGATAAAATGCGTGAAATAGTGCATGTACAGGCCGGCCAATGCGGTAATCAAATCGGGTCCAAGGTGGGTGCAGTTTATTGGCGATAGTCACTTGTTTTTTTGGTTAAATTTTCGTGGTAATTTTAGATAACTCCGAATCTGTCACATTCGCAATTTTCGAGCCCTGTCATGGTTAAATTGTTGTAATTAATTTAATTGAAACTGTTAATTTTGCCTGCCGAATATCGCGAAGTTAAGATTCGGTGTGATCTTCCGTCATGCTCTACCTAATGCGCAAAAATCAGGAGCGAACGAGATGCATAAAGCGTTTAGGGTCCACATTCCTTTGTGGTGAATCTGAAAAAAATAACGTTCACAATCCTTAAAAATTTCGAGGTTAACTACGTGACCTTGGCAAAACTGATAAGCAACTGAGATCCTTGATTGAAATGACCTCAAGGTAGAACAGGAATTCTGTAGTACCTAGTTGTTTGCCTATTTCAAGTACAAGATTTATTCCACATTCTTCCATGCTGGCCTGGGAGTGAGAGAATAACATAGAATGTGTACCCTGCATTTCCTCCCGGGCATGCTGTTAAAACCAGCTTAGGGATCCGAGGGTTTTAGTATATTGCAATTTAGGCAATGGGCTAACAACCTGTCACTACAGCAATATACCTACAAATCTTTCTGAAATAACCCTCAAAACTTTGTTAGACGTGGAGGAACCACCATTGTTCAGGTCATTTACGCTCTGCCTACCCCATTAGGGATAATGGGATGATTATATGGTATGTATGATCTATTCCAGGTACAAGCAATCAGAGTGATAGACAGGTTTCAATGGGCTAAAAAAATAATTTTACTCTTAGTACACTTTGAAAATTCTCTCTAGATTACTTTAAGAAACAACACAATATACATTCCGGCAATAAAAGTTTTCAAATAACAACTTATGTTGTTCAGTTTATTAAATACTAGCGACCTGCTCTCGGCTTCACACAGGAATTATCATTGTTTCTCTACTATATTATGCATGTATTATACATATAAACCTTCCTCTTAAATCACTCTATCCATTAAAAGAAACCGCATCAAAATCCGTTGCGTAGTTTTAAAGATTTATGCATACATAGGGATATAGGGACAGAGAAAGCGACTTTGTTTTATACTATGTAAACTCACATTAAGCTGCACATAAAGCCTATAGTATTTACAATTTATACTTGCAATTGTCAGCACTTTGTGAAACTCCCTATTTATAATGTTGTTATTACAACACTTGTACTTGAAGTGCAACAGTTGATATGTTAGTTATATTATAGTTAGAGAGCCCGATGGTGTAGTGGATAGGGCCGCTGCCTCCTGAGCGGGAGGTTATGGTTCGAATCCCACCACGTACCAATGTGTTTTTCGGTTTTCGAATTTCGTATGTACGTTTATTCGGTGCTTTTTCCGTGCTTCGGAAGGCACGTTAAGCTGTTAGTCCTGGTTAATATTGTTTAACACTGTAGATATTAGTTGTTAAGCCATGTCAGAGGCCAGTGCTAAGCATTGGGGGCTTAAAAAACTTAGGTCTTGATTAGGTCTGGTTTACTTTCTGGGTTGCAGAGGTCAGATGGATACATACATACATATAATCACGCCTTTATCCCTAATAGGGTTGGCAGAGCGTAAACAACAAAAAAAAAATTTTTTTGCCACAAAACTTTGTCATATGTTTTAAGGGTTATTTAAGATAGATTTGTAGGTATATTATATTATGGAAGTGACAGGTTGTCAGCCCATCGCCTTAATTGTAATATACAGAAACCCTTGGATCCCTTAGCTGGTTTTTACAGCATGCCCGGGTGGAAATGCATCTGGAACATTCTATGTTTTTCTCTCGCTTCCAGTCCAGCATGGAAAATATGAAACACATAGAAAACAACATTTAAAAATGCTATTGGAGAAAGGATTTAAGTTTGGACTTAAAAAAATATTGACAATATTGATCCCCCATTAAATTTTTCTAAGTCTTTTTACCATAGTGCCCCAAAGGCTGCACTCCAACCCCCTAGCAGTATAATAAACATACATACATACATAAATCACGCCTTTATCCCTTACGGGGTAGGCAGAGCGTTTAACGCCTCGTAAAAGGCGCTTTCGCACGTCTGACAAAAATTGAGGAATTTTAGATTGTAATATGTATTGCTATAGTGACAGGTTGTCAGCCCATCGCCTAAATTACAATACACTAACCCTCGAGGCCCTTTTGCTGACTTCAACAGCATGCCTGGGAGGAAGGGCAGCTGGAACATTCTATGTTTTTCTATCTCTCCCAGTCCAGCATGGAAGTAAAATAAACATAACTCACTAAAAACACAATGAATAGAAAATCTTGTCCAACAGCCTCAAGTAATAGTTTAAAGATAATTTAGAACCTTATAAAAATAGTGATTCTTAGTTTGTTGTAGCAACAAGTGGAAAAATTGCCGTTGGCGACCATTACAACAAACTATGAATTACTAATTTACATACATACATATAATCACGCCTTTATCCCTAATGGGGTAGTGTAACGATCGTTTATCATTACATTTAGAATAATTAGTTTATAAAATCGACCCAACACTTAAACAAATAGCATTTAGATTTTTCGTTCAAAAATTGAGACATCTTTACCTGACATGACCCAGTCTTTAAACAAGAGTATCAAATGCATAAATACCCATACTTGTTTCTTGGAAATAGAGTTAAATTTTGAATGTTACAAAAGATATTTTACTTTGTCTTAATATAGCATAGAACTTGGAAGATTAAAAAAAAACAGAGGAACAGCGGGCATGCAGTGGGGGTTGGCAGTTGCTGACGGGCCGGGACGATGTTCTAACGCGGAAATTGGCGATGCCGAGCATCATGTGTTGTTTATTTTCGGCGTTGTGTTTTAATTCGAAGTCCATCGTTGTGATTATTACTGTAAAAGTTTCTTAACCTTACAGATAGACGATTTCGTAATAAAGTGATAGTTTCAGCTTTCTGTACCTGCAGCGTTGCGAGTTTTCAAACATCATTCAATGATAATCGTAGGGAAATGTGTTATTAGAATAGGAAACAGTAGGTGTGTGTTATGTGCAAAATATCAGTGTGCGAGAGTGTGAGGATGAATAAATGCAATAAAAACTAATAGGAATATTTTGATATGCCTTTAAGATACAGTGTTACACGTTAAAACAAAACACGGTGTTTTAAAGATATAAGTGGTTAAAATCAATTACTTGTATTATGAAATATTTAATTATTTTTATATTCAGGATAACACTTTACATACATTAAATACACATCGACAAGGCTTATGGGCTCCGAGAGTAGCTGGCCCATAATCCCTCTCGAGAATTCATTCGAATAGGTATTCATACAAACCTCTAATGGTCTATTTCTCAGCTGACGTAGCGAGCTATAAAGGTGATAATTTCTTGACACAGTCTCTATCATTTGAACTGACTTCTTAGCGCATATCATGTGATTTTGGTACAGCAGTCCTTGAAAATTATACTATATTGCAAACTGAACAGAGAAATTGATTATTAAAAGGTTTGAACATTAGTACACCGTCACAGATGACCAAAACTGCAGTTAATAGGTAACTTGTATGACTTTGATGAATGATTGGTAGTATGAAAGAACTTTGTGAATGAATTAAGATGATCGGAATATTTGATGGAAGGTTTGCAAGTTAGATAAGACTAGGGTTTGGTGTTAGTCTGTGCAAGGTTTTCGCGCGTTGGCATGGTCTGTAGGTTGGAAGGGAGGGCCATTTCATTTGCCTAGGTATCCTAATTCTAAGATCTTAAAGATCTTTATTCAAATTCCCTTCCCTGGTTATTGAGTCTTTGTACCTTTCAGCACGCTAAATTAGCCGGGAGATTTAATTTTATTTGGGTTAGTTATGCGCAAGAAGAAAGAAGATGGAGATTCCTGATTCCTGCATTTCAGCTGAATATTTTATGTGAGTCGCATGTTTTATATTACTCATTTATATTTTATTTCTTGTCATTCTCTGTTATTTTTCAGCTGAATTTGATTATGAACTTTTTTACAAATAATTTATTTACTTACGTCATAATATCAATTACGATTACCCTATTCAAACTTAACTTAGATTTATTTCAATTTTCTATTTGAATACACAACGTATGGGTCTTTTAATTTGACATAAAATCAGTTTTTAGACGATCACATATTTATTTATCTTTGGCCATATTAATTTTATAAGATTATTATTACGATAGGGATAGGGTTTTACAGTAGGCAGAGCGTAAACGACCTAAACAAAGGTTGTTCGCTACATCTGACAAAGTTTTGAGGGTTATTTAAGATATATTTGTAGGTATATTGCTGTAGTGACAGGTTGTCAGCCTATCGCCTAAATTGCAATATACTGAAACCCTCGGATCCCTTAGCTGATTTTTACAGCATGCCCGGGAGGAGATGCAGCTGGCACATACTATGTTTTTCTCTCGCTCCCAGTCCAGCATGGAAGGAATAATAAATGAATTGTGTCTAAAATGCCGTGAATTTTCTTATTGACGACAATACTATAATTCACACTAAGCATAAAAGCTATGTATTGCAAATGTGCTAAAGTGGTCACTTGTAAAATATATAAATGTTTTTATTTTAGACACAATTAATTTATTACTATTGAGGGTGCCACCTATAAGCTCTATTTTCACTTTAATCAATTTAACAATCAAGAATAGCTTTAACGGGGTTCGAGAGCTGGGTCAGTGGCGACATCAGTTTTAAATTAATTGTGCCTGAAATACAAACAAATTACATCATCCATTTTTCATCATACATCTTTGAAGCAGCGTAGAGACCGTGGTGATTTAATCAAAACCTACAAGATTTTAAATGACTATGACTAAGAGGATTATGATAAACAGATTCTTCGACGAGGTCACAACACTCGCTTGAGAGGACACCACCTCAAACTACAAACTTGCTTCTCCAACAACAATCCGCATAGACACGTCTTCTCTAATAGAGTTGTCAAACGATGGAACCAATTATCCGAAGAACCGGTTTCGGCACCAAATGTCAATAAATTCAAAAACTTACTAGACAAACACACCATTGGCCAAAAGAAAAAGTCAACTAAGTAAAGCTGGACGCGGGCATTTATCAGTTGTTCCAACTGCCTGTCCGTCTAAAAATAATAATAATTTTTGAGAGGGCATCCTGCTTATATTTTACACAGGTTTTGTGCATTATGAAATTACCCCTTACACTTCTTCTTCTTCTATCGAGTGGGTATCGAGTCTATCGACCCGGTGAATCCTGGCGCCAGAGGTTTTAAACCGCCTAGTAGCACAACTATCAGGCCTCTGACATGGTTTGAGTAACGACCACTATCAAAGACAGCGACCGGGACCGACGGCTTAACGTGCCCTCCGAAGCACGAAATATTTTTTCTTTTCGGACAATCAGGTGATTCAGCCTGCAATGTCCTAACCAAACTGGGGAAAAAATCACAAAGTGATAAATTCTCAAATATCAACTTTGTGTTTCCCCCTGGGAATTGAACCCAGGACGTCCGGATCGAGAGTCCACGGCACTAGCCACTAGACCACGAAGTCCATACCCCTTACACTGCAAAATGACCAAGGATTTTGTTCTTGATTTCTTATCTAACAAATTGATAAGTCTTTTAGGTTACTCGAGCGAGGATTTTACCTACCGGGGTAATTAAAATCTAAACTTAAAAGTAACCAAGCCCGTGCACACTTGATAATTATTATTATCTTCCATGCTGGACTGGGAGCGAGAGAAAAACTTAAAATGTGCCAGCTGCATTTCCTCCCGGGCATGCTGTAAAAACCAGCTAAGGGATCTGAGGGCTACAGTGTATTGCAATTTAGGCGATGGGCTGACAACCTGTCACTACAGCAATATACCTACAAATCTATCTAAAATAACCCTCAAAACTTTGTCAGACGTGGCGGAGCGACCTTTGTTTGGGTCGTTTGCGCTCTGCCTACCCCATCAGAGATACAGGCGTGACTATATGTATGTATGTATTATACTTGAGCGGGCAGGCAGTGGATAGACAACTGATAATGCCTGATCCAGTTGATTTAGGCTCGTATTTAAAAAGCGATCTCAAGATCGAGAGCAATATTAAGTCATCATCATCATCTCCCTAGCCTTATCCCGTATCTCACGGGGTCGGCTTCCTAATCTAGGGGATTGAGCGAGGGTACTGGTTTTTACACAGAGCGACTGCCATCTGACCTCCGCAACCCAGAAGGGAAACCAGACCCAATCCTAGATTAGGTCAGAGTTTTCAAGCCGCCAATGCTAAGCACTGGCCTCTGATATGGCTTAACGACTAATATCTACGGTATTAAACGTTATTAACCGGGACCAACGTGCCTTCCGAAGCACGGAAAAAGCATCGAATATACGTACATATAAAATTCGAAAACCGAAAAACACATTGGTACGAGGTGGGATTCGAACCACGACCTCCCGCTCAGGAGGCAGCGGCCCTATCCACTACACCATCAGGCTCTGTTAAGAGAGCAATATTAAGTATGACAGGCCAAAATATACCAAGTGTGTTTGATATGATGGACAACTTTTAGAGGAAAATTTATTTTAATAAATAAAATCCGCATTTTCCTTGTTTATAATAGTTGTTATACCAAATGTGATAAAATAGGTCACTTTAAGCACATTTGTAATGCTTCCATGCTGGACTGGGAGCGAGAGAAAAACATAGAATGTGCCAGCTGCATTTCCTCCCGGGTAGGCGAAAGCGCCTTTTACGAGGCGTTAAACGCTCTGCCTACCCCGTAAGGGATAAAGGCGTGATTTATGTATGTATGTATGCTGTAAAAACCAGATATGGGATTCAAGGGTTTCAGTGTATTGCAATTTAGGCGATGGGCTGACAACCTGTCACTACCCACTATAGCAATATACATAATCAAAAATTTAGTGCAAAGGCTCTTTGGCCTTTGTGATGTCTGCGAGAGAAAACGAAACACATTGCATCGCCTTAAAACTTCTCAGATTTGAAGGAATGACCCTTGCTCTGCCTACCCTATTAGTGGTAAAGGCGTGATTATACCGGATTTAAGGGACAGCGTCCCGCAAATTGATACGGTTTGCTCAGTCAGCAATACTGAACATCATTAAAAAAAAAAAAAAGGAAAAGAGTTGAAAAAAATATTGGACTTTCCCATACAAAATGACCACCTCGACCGGATAGATTGTATGGAAAAGCATTTTTTTAAATTTGTTTTCTGAAAGAATTTCCTGATGATAGTTGAACCGTTTCGTTGACTGAGCCATTCATATCAGTTTACCCCCACCCTGTATGTATGTATGTAAGATTTAATTAATTTCTCTTGTTGTTTGTTTAGTTTCCTTCCATGCTGGACTGGGAGCGAGAGAAAAACATAGAATGTGCCAGCTGCATTTCCTGCCGGGCATGCTGTAAAAACCAGCGAAGGGATCTGAGGGTTTCTATATATTGCAATTTAGGCGATAGGCTGACAACCTGTCACTATAGCAATATACGTCAAAAAATACTTAAATAATCCTCAAAACTTTGTCAGTAGTAGCAGAACGACCTTGGCTTAGATCGTACAAGCTCTGCCTACCCCATTAGGGATAAAGGCGTGATTATATGTATGTATGTATGAGAAATTAAATTATACTAACTGTATCTGTTCCCGTGAATTTCTCATCTTTTATCCCCATTAGGTTGGCTGGAAGAGATCTCTTATAGAGTTATCTCTAAAGAACAGATACAGTTAGTATAATTTAATTTCGCCTGTTGTTTATTTTTTTTATGTTGAACTGTATTTTTAATTTTTAAAGCAATAAAGAATATATAAGATACGGGATAAGGCTAAGGAGATGATGATAAGATTTAATTTTTTTTCTTTTTGTTTGTTTAGTTCTGGGAGATAATCTCAGACGAGCACGGCCTGGACCCCAACGGCATGTACATTGGAGAAAACCCACTACAGCTGGAAAGAATCAGTGTTTACTACAATGAGGCCAACGGAGGTAAATCTTATTTTTAATTTGAACTGGTCAAGCCTACGTAGTTCTTAAACTACACGGCTAGATGTCGCTAACGTCGCTATGACGTATAGTACGTTTGAGAAAACGCACTACAGCTGGAAAGAATCAGCGTTTACTACAATGAGGCCAACGGAGGTAATCTTATTTTTAATTTGGACTGGTCAAGCCTACGTAGTTCTTAAACTACACGGCTAGATGTCGCTAACGTCGCTATGACGTATAGTATGTTTGAGAAAACGCACTACAGCTGGAAAGAATCAGTGTTTACTACAATGAGGCCAACGGAGGTAATCTTATTTTTAATTTGGACTGGTCAAGCCTACGTAGTTCTTAAACTACACGGCTAGATGTCGCTAACGTCGCTATGACGTATAGTATGTTTGAGAAAACGCACTACAGCTGGAAAGAATCAGTGTTTACTACAATGAGGCCAACGGAGGTAATCTTATTTTTAATTTGGACTGGTCAAGCCTACGTAGTTCTTAAACTACACGGGTAGATGTCGCTAACGTCGCTATGACGTATAGTACGTTTGAGAAAACGCACTACAGCTGGAAAGAATCAGTGTTTACTACAATGAAGCCAACGGAGGTAATCTTATTTTTAATTTGGACTGGTCAAGCCTACGTAGTTCTTAAACTACACGGCTAGACGTCGCTAACGTCGCTATGACGTATAGTACGTTTGAGAAAACGCACTACAGCTGGAAAGAATCAGCGTTTACTACAATGAAGCCAACGGAGGTAATCTTATTTTTAATTTGGACTGTTCAAGCCTACGTAGTTCTTAAACTACACGGCTAGATGTCGCTAACGTCGCTATGACGTATAGTACGTTTGAGAAAACGCACTACAGCTGGAAAGAATCAGTGTTTACTACAATGAAGCCAACGGAGGTAATCTTATTTTTAATTTGGACTGGTCAAGCCTACGTAGTTCTTAAACTACACGGCTAGATGTCGCTAACGTCGCTATGACGTATAGTACGTTTGAGAAAACGCACTACAGCTGGAAAGAATCAGTGTTTACTACCATGAAGCCAACGGAGGTAATCTTATTTTTAATTTGGACTGTTCAAGCCTACGTAGTTCTTAAACTACACGGCTAGATGTCGCTAACGTCGCTATGACGTATAGTACGTTTGAGAAAACGCACTACAGCTGGAAAGAATCAGTGTTTACTACCATGAAGCCAACGGAGGTAATCTTATTTTTAACTAGCGACCCGCCCCGGCTTCGCATGGAAATCATCAGTGTTTCTCTACTATATTATGCATGTATTATACATATAAACCTTCCTCTTAAATCACTCTATTCATAAAAATAAACCGCATCAAAATCCGTTCCGTAGTTTTAAAGATTTATGCATACATAGAGATATAGGGACACAGAAAGCGACTTTGTACTATGTAGTGTTTTGGACTGGTCAAGCCCTACGTAGTTCTTAAACTACACGGCTAGATGTCGCTATGACGTGTACATAAGAAAGACTATGATAAATTCGTCACTCCCTCTACCGTTTCTGTAGCTCAGTTGGTAGAGTGACGGACCGGCATTTCAGAGACACAGGTTCGAGTCCTGCCAGAAACGAATTTATTATTTTCTTACTTTCATATTATTTGGAGGTAATCTTCTGCTTAGTGAGTGGATTCTCGAGTCGAACAACGACCCGATGAACCCCGGTGTCAGAGTTTTCAAACCGCCTTAGTAGCACAGTTATAAGCCTCTGACTTGGTTTCAATGACGACAACTATCAAAGACAGCGATCGGGACCGGCGGCTTAACGAATAGTTTTTCTTTTCGGACAATCAGCTGATTCAGCCTGCAATGTCCTAACCAAATTGGGGAAAACCTCACAAAGTTATAAATTGACAATCACAATGTGCCCCACCACCTGGGAATCGAACGCAGGACCTCCTATAGCCTTAATATAATCAATAATGTTAACTAAAAACACCTAAACCATACTAGACTTTGTGTAGCGGTCGCGAATGTGATCACAGGAAATGAGTCAATATAGGTTTTTTTAAAAATAATAATTGAAGCTTTTTCCGAGCAAATAGGAGATAAGTACATTTGTATTGTAATTTAAGACGTCTTCATCCGCTTGCAGGAAAGTACGTGCCCCGAGCAGTATTGGTGGACCTGGAACCAGGCACCATGGACTCGGTGCGCTCCGGGCCTTACGGACAGCTGTTCAGACCAGACAACTTCGTGTTTGGACAGAGTGGCGCCGGTGAGTTTAATTCCCGCTAATCAACACAGGGCGGCGCTAGTGAGACCAGACAACTTCGTGTTTGGACAGAGTGGCGCCGGTGAGTTTAGTTCCCGCTATCCAACACAGGGCGGCGCTAGTGAGACCAGACAACTTCGTGTTTGGACAGAGTGGCGCCGGTGAGTTTAGTTCCCGCTATTCAACACTGGGCGGCGCTAGTGAGACCAGACAACTTCGTGTTTGGACAGAGTGGCGCCGGTGAGTTTAGTTCCCGCTATTCAACACAGGGCGGCGCTTGTGAGACCAGACAACTTCGTGTTTGGACAGAGTGGCGCCGGTGAGTTTAGTTCCCGCTATTCAACACAGGGCGGCGCTAGTGAGACCAGACAACTTCGTGTTTGGACGGAGTGGCGCCGGTGAGTTTAGTTTCCGCTATTCAACACAGGGCGGCGCTAATGAGACCAGACAACTTCGTGTTTGGACAGAGTGGCGCCGGTGAGTTTAGTTCCCGCTATTCAACACAGGGCGGCGATAGTGAGACCAGACAACTTCGTGTTTGGACAGAGTGGCGCCGGTGAGTTTAGTTCACACTATTCAACACAGGGCGGCGCTAGTGAGACCAGACAACTTCGTGTTTGGACAGAGTGTCGCTGGTGAGTTTAGTTCACACTATTCAACACAGGGCGGTGCTAGTGAGACCAGACAACTTCGTGTTTGGACAGAGTGGCGCCGGTGAGTTTAGTTCACGCTTTTCTACACAGGGCGGCGCTAGTAATCACATTAACTACTGGCAGGAAGGTAGACGGTAGCCTGGAGACGGATGTAGGCTACTTTTTACCGCGGGAAAATTCCTCCTTCCCAGGGGAACCAATCAAACCGCGTGTAGTAAAGTGTAAATTATTACAAAATTATTGAAAGTAGAAATAGTTCTTCTACTGAACACTAGATGTCGCTTTTGTAAGTGAAATGAATTTACAAATAAAGTTTTGCTTACTTTTTGTTTTTCCCTCAGGTAACAACTGGGCTAAGGGTCACTACACAGAAGGCGCAGAGCTGGTTGACTCCGTTATTGACGTGATCAGGAAGGAGGCTGAAGGATGTGACAGCTTACAAGGTATGTCACTGGTTCAATAGCATTACTATACATATTTGGGGTAGGCAGAGCATCAACGACCTATACAAATGTCGTTCCGCCACGTTTGACAATTTTTGAGGGTTATTTGAGATGGCGTTAATTAAAGTAACTGTACTTTCATTTTCCGTATAGTATTAGTACGTGTTTATATATATTCATGTATATATTATTATTATGATTTTAAGTATTTATATAATTAGTTACATACATACATACATAAATCACGCCTTTATCTCTTACGGGGTAGGCAGAGTGTACAGTCTATCGACTGCACATTTTGTATTGTTAGCATTTTACTTCATTCATAAATTTATAATGTAAGCATAAAAATCAGTTCACGTGCCGACGCCACACAGCACTCAATATCATTTGTAAATCATTTTTTATCAAAAATACAACATTTCGGCAATTTATCAGTTTTATCAATTTCTCCACATCAATTATCAAGTTAAAGCTGTATTGGGGATCAAGACCCATACACAGAGCGTTTAATGCCTCGTAAAAGTCGCTTTCGCCACGTCTGACAAAAATTGAGGGCAATTTTAGATTGTAATATGTATTGATATAGTGACAGGTTGTCAGCCCATCGCCTAAATTACAATACACTGTAACCCTCGAGTCCCTTTTCCTGACTTCAACAGCATACCCGGGAGGAAGGGCAGCTGGAACATTCTATGTTTTTCTATCTCTCCCAGTCCAGCATGGAAGTAAATAAATTGTAGAAGTCAGCTAAATGGACTCGAGGGTTACAGTGTATTGTAATTTAGGCGATGGGCTGACAACCTGACACTATGGCAATACACATTACAATCTAAAATTACCCTCAATTTTTGTCAGACGTGGCGAGAGCGCCTTTTACGAGGCGTTTAACGCTCTGCCTACCCCGTAAGGGATAAAGGCGTGATTTTATGTATGTATGTATTAATTTATTACTATTGAGGGCGCCACCTTTTGTCTGCAACCACTTTAACCCATGTCAGAGGCACTGGCCTCTGACATGGGAAGCACTGGCTTCCATGCTGGCCTGGGAGCGAGAGAAAAGCATCGAATGTGCCAGCTGCATTTCCTCCCGGGTATGCTGTAAAAATCAGCTAAGGGATCCGAAGGGTTTCAATTTATTGCAATTTAGGCGATGGGCTGACAACCTGGCACTATAGCAATCTACCTACAAATCTATCTTAAATAACACTCAAAGCTTTGTCGGACGTGGCGGAGCGACCTTTGTTTGGGTCGTTTACGCTCTGCCTACCCCGTAAGGGATAAAGGCGTGACTATATGTATGTTTGTACCGTGCTTCGGAAGGCACGTTAAGCCGTTGGTCCCGGTTAATATCGTTTAATACCATAGATAGATATTAGTCGTTAAGCCATGACAGAGGCCAGTGCTAAGCATTGGCGGCTTGAAAACTGACCTAATCTAGGATTGGGTCTGGTTTCCCTTCGGTTGCGGAGGTCAGATGGCAGTCGCTCTGTGTAAAAACCAGTACCCTCGTTCAACCCCTAGATTAGGTAGCCAACCCCGTGAGATACGAGATAAGGCTAGGGAGATGATGATTACTTCGCTGGCTCAGCGACTCGAAGTGGATCTTGACCTCCGACATTAAAGTGCGCTATTATTCTTCTTTATTCTGTGCCAAATCTGACCCGGGGCCGTATTTTTGAATCACTCGAACTCCAATGCGCAGACGAAAGAGTAACTTTCGCATGCGAGTCTTTCGTGTGCAAATTCGATTCGAGCGGTTCAAAAATACGACTCCTGATCTTTAGCGAGTTTCAGGACACACATATTATAATTTTTCTATGTACCGTTCTTCTTCTTCTGTCGAGTAGGTATCGAGTCTATCGACCCGATGAACCCTGGTGTCAGAGTTTTTAAACCGCCTAGTAGCACAACTATCAGGCCTCTGACATGGTTTGAATAACGACCACTATCAAAGACAGCGACCGGGACCGACGGCTTAACGTGCCCTCCGAAGCACTGCCTGCAATGTCCTCAAACTGGGGAAAAATTCACAAAGTGATAAATTCTCAAATATCTACTTTGTGTTTCCCCCCTGGGAATTGAACCCAGGACCTCCGGATCAGGAGTCCATGTCACTAGCCACTAGACCACGGAGGCAGTTATATGTACCGTTGATAAATGTGGTGTTTTCTGTGGCAGGTTTCCAGCTGACTCACTCGCTTGGCGGCGGCACGGGCTCCGGGATGGGCACGCTGCTGCTCAGCAAGATCCGCGAGGAGTTCCCCGACCGCATCATGAGCACCTTCAGCGTCGTGCCCTCGCCCAAGGTACTGTAAGAGTGGATGGTGTAGTGGATAGGGCCGCTGCCTCCTGAGCGGGAGGTCGTGGTTCGAATCCCACCACGTACCAATGTGTTTCGGTTTTCGAATTTCATATGTACGTTTATTCGGCGCTTTTTCCGTGCTTCGGAAGGCACGTTAAGCCGTTGGTCCCGGTTAATATCGTTTAATACCGTAGATATTAGTCGTTAAGCCATATCAGAGGTCAGTGCTAAGCATTGGCGGCTTGAAAACTCTGACCTAATCCAGGATTGGGTCAGGTTTCCCTAATGGGTTGCGGAGATCAGATGTCAGTCGCCAGTCGCTCTGTGTAAAAACCAGTACCCTCGTTCAATCACCTAGGTTAGGTAGCCGACCCCGTGAGATACGGGATGATGATTTGATGATGACATATGAAAATCTGGTAGTTTCTATGAGATAAAACAAGCGCTTCACCCCCTCGGACGCTGCGGTATCGACAGCATTCGCTCGCCAAACAGATATGGTATTACACAGCGTCCCGCAAACTGATAGGGGTTGCTCAATCAACGAAACTAAACGATATTTTGGTTTTCCATACAAATTGTCTGATTGAGAATTTCCTGGTGGAAGTTGTTCAGTTTCGTTGACTGAGCAACCACTATCAGTTTGCGGGATGCTGTCCCTTATACCCGATATATAAACGAGTTCATAAAAATATATTTAGTATCCACAGTATACAAACATTAATATTAAGATTTCGCCCGCTAGCAGCGCTCGCTTTACGAAAAAAAAAATCGAAAAAATAATAATTTCTGCCTCCCATACAAATTGACTGACAGTAGGTTCATTTAGTATAGGAGGTCCAATTATTTTTCCCTTTCGACCCATATTCCTTATGAAAAGTTGTTCAGTTTTATGGACTGATTCACATCCTTTCGGTTGCATAGACCCTTTCTGTTACACCCTGTTAATGCTTTTTGTCATCAATATTAAACTTTGCCTTGCTTAATATTGTGATATATCGCTCGCCACATAAATTAACGTTCAATAACGTGATGGCTCGCGCAAAATTTCTGTTGACCTGTCAATACATTGTTTTTTTCCCCCTTTAAATATGAAAATTATTTGGTATTATTCTGGTCGAAGCACGGTTTGTTTTAGATTGGTTTTAAGAGATAATTATCTTTGCCCGACGTTACAATAGATAGAGAGATAAAGCGTTTTATTCATATTTCTACAAAACACATGTACATTTCGCAAATTTAAAAAGACACATAAGAAAACAAACAGACAAATCAAAGTAGTTTACACAATATGCACATGAGTGCTGCAGTGATGTGAAAGGGCCAAGGCTCAGTGAATTTTACCCTAAGAGTTTTCCCAAAAGGCAACACTGATGTCAATTACGTCACAGCGATCGTAGTCGCGAGCTGATTGAAACGTCGGGCAAAGATCTAAAACCGTGCTTTGACCCGAAAGATTACAATAATGTGTACAAAGTGCGAAAGTCTTAAGCCGTGACTTTAGCGCGCAAAGAAACCATGAAACACGGGGCAGAGAGGGGAATGGAAATATTCTCTCTGCTGTGTAATCTTTGACAGCAGGAGTCACAGCTTAAAACAAATATTTGGTGTTATCTATAGTGTTATCTTCTATGCTGGACTGGGAGCGAGAGAAAAACATAGAATGTGCCAGCTGCTTTTCCTCCCGGGCATGCTGTAAAAGTCAGCTAAGGGATCCGAGGGTTTCAGTATATTGCAATTTAGGCGATAGGCTGACAACCTGTCACTATGGCAATATACCTACAAATCTATCATAAATAACCCTCAAAACTTTGTCAGACGTGGCGGAACGACCTTTGGTTAGGTCGTTTACGCTCTGCCTACCCCATTAGGGATAAAGGCGTGATTATATGTTATGTTAATGTTAATCTATAGGTGAGCGAGGTGGTACTGGAGCCTTACAACGCGACGCTGTCAGTCCACCAGCTCGTGGAGAACACAGACATGTCCTTCTGCATCGACAACGAGGCGCTCTATAACATCTGCTTCAGAACCCTGCGGCTAGCCAGCCCCAGCTACGGGGACCTCAACCATCTCATCTCGGTGAGTATATCAGACATGTCCTTCTGCATCGACAACGAGGCGCTGTACAACATCTGCTTCAGAACCCTGCGGCTAGCCAGCCCCAGCTACGGGGACCTCAACCATCTCATCTCGGTGAGTATATCAGGCAGGTCCTTCTGCATCGACAACGAGGCGCTCAACAACATCTGCTTCAGAACCCTGCGGCTAGCCAGCCCCAGCTACGGGGACCTCAACCATCTCATCTCGGTGAGTATATCAGGCAGGTCCTTCTGCATCGACAACGAGGCGCTGTACAACATCTGCTTCAGAACCCTGCGGTTAGCCAGCCCCAGCTACGGGGACCTCAACCATCTCATCTCGGTGAGTATATCAGGCAGGTCCTTCTGCATCGACAACGAGGCGCTCTATAACATCTGCTTCAGAACCCTGCGGCTAGCCAGCCCCAGCTACGGGGACCTCAACCATCTCATCTCGGTGAGTATATCAGGCAGGTCCTTCTGCATCGACAACGAGGCGCTGTACAACATCTGCTTCAGAACCCTGCGGCTAGCCAGCCCCAGCTACGGGGACCTCAACCATCTCATCTCGGTGAGTATATCAGGCAGGTCCTTCTGCATCGACAACGAGGCGCTGTACAACATCTGCTTCAGAACCCTGCGGTTAGCCAGCCCCAGCTACGGGGACCTCAACCATCTCATCTCGGTGAGTATATCAGGCAGGTCCTTCTGCATCGACAACGAGGCGCTCTATAACATCTGCTTCAGAACCCTGCGGCTAGCCAGCCCCAGCTACGGGGACCTCAACCATCTCATCTCGGTGAGTATATCAGGCAGGTCCTTCTGCATCGACAACGAGGCGCTCTAGAACATCTGCTTCAGAACCCTGCGGACCTCAACCAATAATACCAAATGTTGAACATGGTTAGATTTATTGTTAATTGTAAATCATAAACCAAAATGTTGAAATTAATTGTTAGTTTAAAGTAAAAACATTATTGTACTTCCGAAATGGATAAACTCTTGGGTCGAACCTTCTTACTTGTAAGAAAGATATACAGTCAACAATAAAATCTTATCTTTTCTTACCAATTTATAACTGCCTCCGTGGTCTAGTGGTTAGTGCCATGGACTTCTGATCCGGAGGTTCTGGGTTCGATTCCCAGGGGGGAAACACAAAGTTGATATTTGAGAATTTATCATTTTGTGAATTTTCCCCCAGTTTGGTTAGGACATTGCAGGCTGAATCACCTGATTGTCCGAAAAGGAAAAAGATTTCGTGCTTCGGAGGGCACGTTAAGCCGTCGGTCCCGGTCGCTGTCCTTGATAGTGGTCGTTACTCAAACCATGTCAGAGGCCTGATAGTTGTGTTACTAGGCGGTTTAAAAACTCTGACACCAGGGTTCATCGGGTCGATAGACTCGATACCCACTCGACAGAAGAAGAAGAACCAGTTTATCTCGGTGAGTATATCAGGTTATTTCATCCTGCTGCTTCCATGATGGACTGGGAGCAATAGAAAACCCTAGAATGTACCAGCTGCATTTCCCGGGCATGCTGCGAAATCCAGCTAAGGGATTGGGGGGGGGTAAATGTATTGTAAGTTAGGCGATGGGCTAAAAACCTGTCACTAAAGCAATACACATCATTAAATAACCCTCAAAACTTGTCAGACGTGGCGACACGACGTTTGCTTAGGTCGTTTTCGCTCTGCCTACCCCATTAGTAATTAATAATATTCTGTTGCAGATGACAATGTCTGGTGTGACCACGTGCCTGCGCTTCCCCGGGCAGTTGAATGCGGACCTGCGCAAGTTGGCTGTCAACATGGTGCCCTTCCCTCGGCTGCACTTCTTCATGCCAGGTCAGTAGCGAGGATGGGTGACCGCTGTACATATCCGCCGCTGTACCTTCACTTTTGAATAATTTTTATCTCCTAGTTCCAACTTTACTATGTTGGTATGACGAAAATTAACATCAAATTTTCTGCTTTCATTTCGATTTTATCGCTATATGACATCAATATTTCTTATGGAAACATTCCTTTTTTTTATTGCCAACACATACATACATAAAACAATTTATCATGTTAAATAACATAGCTAATCCTTAAATGTCATATAAAATGCATTATTATTATTACTTCCTTGCTGGACTGGAAGTGAGAGAAAAACATAGAATATGCCAGCTGCATTTCCTCCCGGGCATGCTGTAAAAACCAGCTAAGGAATCGGAGGGTTTCAGTATATTGCAATTTAGGCGATGGGCTGACAACCTGTCACTACAGCAATATACCTACAAATCTATCTTATATAAAATAACCCTCAAAACTTTGTCAGACGTGGCGGAAAGACCTTTGTTTGGGTCGTTTACGCTCTGCCTACCCTATTAAGGATAAACGCGTGATTATATGTATGTATGTATAATATAGTAGAGAAACACTGATAATTTCCGTGCGAAGCTGTGGCGGGTCGCTAGTTACTAATATTTTCATTGGATTTGTCCTCAGGATTCGCTCCGCTGACGGCTAAGAACTCTTTCGACTACCGCGCAGAAACCGTACCAGAACTAATGAGCCAGGTGAGTACACTTCTATGTTGACTGCCTCCGTCGTCTAGTGGTTAGAGCCATGGACTTACGATCCTGAGGTCCTGGGTTCGATTCCCAGGCGGGAACACAAGATTGATATTTGTCATTATATCACTTTGTGAGGTTTTCCCCAGTTAGGACATTGTAGACAGAGAGTCATCACCTGATTGTCCGAAAAGAAGAAAAGATTCCGTGCTTCGGAGGGCACGTTAAGCCGTCGGTCCCGGTCGCTGTCTTTGATAGTGGACGTTACTGAAACCATGTCAGAGGCCCAATAGCTGTGCTAAGTGATTTATACGATCACTTAGCACAGCTATTATTAGCACTGCTATGTACGATCCTAAAACCCAAAGGTTGCCTGGTAGAAATTGCTGCTTTAGCAATAAGGCAGCATATATCGTACTGTTTTGTTTCTTACTTTTCTGCTGTATGTAATTGCGTTTCTTTGTGCAATAAAGTATCTTGTATTGTATGTAATGTAATAAACCGTCTAAATTAATAATTCTTCCATGCTGGACTGGGAGCGAGAGAAAAACATAGAATGTGCCAGTTGCATTTCCTCCCGGGCATGCTGTAAAAACCAGCTAAGGGATCCGAGGGCAGTATATTGCAATTTAGGCGATGGGCTGACAACCTGTCACTACAGCAATATACCTACAAATCTATCTTAAATAACCCTCAAAACTTTATCAGACGTGGTGGAACGACCTTCATTAAGGTCGTTTACGCTCTGCCTACCCCATAAGGGATAAAGGCGTGATTATATGTATGTATGTGATTATATTTCTTCCATGCTGGACTGGGAGAGATAGTAAAACATAGAATGTTCTAGCTGCCCTTCCTCCCGGGCATGCTGTAAAAACCAGCTAAGGGATCCGAGGGTTTCAGTATATTGTAATTTAGGCGATGGGCTGACAACCTGTCACTACAGCAATGTAACCATAAATCTACCTTAAATAACCCTCAAAACTTTGTCAGACGTGGCGGAACGACCTTCATTAAGGTCGTTTACGCTCTGCCTACCCCATAAGGGATAAAGGCGTGATTATATGTATGTATATAATAAATAAATCTTGTATTGTATGTAATGTAACAAACCGTTGCGCAGATGTTCAACCCTGGCAATATGATGACTGCATGCGACCCTCGACACGGCCGCTACCTCACAGTGGCCACCATGTTCCGCGGCCGGATGTCCATGCGGGAGGTAGACGACCAGATCCTCGCCATACAGAACAAGAACTCCAGGTAACCATCATAGCCTGGTCTCACGGGGTCGGCTACCTCACAGTGGCCACCATGTTCCGCGGCCGGATGTCCATGCGGGAGGTAGACGACCAGATCCTCGCCATACAGAACAAGAACTCCAGGTAACCATCATAGCCTGGTCTCACGGGGTCGGCTACCTCACAGTGGCCACCATGTTCCGCGGCCGGATGTCCATGCGGGAGGTAGACGACCAGATCCTCGCCATACAGAACAAGAACTCCAGGTAACCATCATAGCCTGGTCTCACGGGGTCGGCTACCTCACAGTGGCCACCATGTTCCGCGGCCGGATGTCCATGCGGGAGGTAGACGACCAGATCCTCGCCATACAGAACAAGAACTCCAGGTAACCATCATAGCCTGGTCTCACGGGGTCGGCTACCTCACAGTGGCCACCATGTTCCGCGGCCGGATGTCCATGCGGGAGGTAGACGATCAGATCCTCGCCATACAGAACAAGAACTCCAGGTAACCATCATAGCCTGGTCTCACGGGGTCGGCTACCTCACAGTGGCCACCATGTTCCGCGGCCGGATGTCCATGCGGGAGGTAGACGATCAGATCCTCGCCATACAGAACAAGAACTCCAGGTAACCATCATAGCCTGGTCTCACGGGGTCGGCTACCTCACAGTGGCCACCATGTTCCGCGGCCGGATGTCCATGCGGGAGGTAGACGATCAGATCCTCGCCATACAGAACAAGAACTCCAGGTAACCATCATAGCCTGGTCTCACGGGGTCGGCTACCTCACAGTGGCCACCATGTTCCGCGGCCGGATGTCCATGCGGGAGGTAGACGACCAGATCCTCGCCATACAGAACAAGAACTCCAGGTAACCATCATAGCCTGGTCTCACGGGGTCGGCTACCTCACAGTGGCCACCATGTTCCGCGGCCGGATGTCCATGCGGGAGGTAGACGACCAGATCCTCGCCATACAGAACAAGAACTCCAGGTAACCATCATAGCCTGGTCTCACGGGGTCGGCTACCTCACAGTGGCCACCATGTTCCGCGGCCGGATGTCCATGCGGGAGGTAGACGACCAGATCCTCGCCATACAGAACAAGAACTCCAGGTAACCATCATAGCCTGGTCTCACGGGGTCGGCTACCTCACAGTGGCCACCATGTTCCGCGGCCGGATGTCCATGCGGGAGGTAGACGACCAGATCCTCGCCATACAGAACAAGAACTCCAGGTAACCATCATAGCCTGGTCTCACGGGGTCGGCTACCTCACAGTGGCCACCATGTTCCGCGGCCGGATGTCCATGCGGGAGGTAGACGACCAGATCCTCGCCATACAGAACAAGAACTCCAGGTAACCATCATAGCCTGGTCTCACGGGGTCGGCTACCTCACAGTGGCCACCATGTTCCGCGGCCGGATGTCCATGCGGGAGGTAGACGACCAGATCCTCGCCATACAGAACAAGAACTCCAGGTAACCATCATAGCCTGGTCTCACGGGGTCGGCTACCTCACAGTGGCCACCATGTTCCGCGGCCGGATGTCCATGCGGGAGGTAGACGACCAGATCCTCGCCATACAGAACAAGAACTCCAGGTAACCTTCATAGCCTCGTCTCACGGGGTCGGCTACCTCACAGTGGCCACCATGTTCCGCGGCCGGATGTCCATGCGGGAGGTAGACGACCAGATCCTCGCCATACAGAACAAGAACTCCAGGTAACCATCATAGCCTGGTCTCACGGGGTCGGCTACCTCACAGTGGCCACCATGTTCCGCGGCCGGATGTCCATGCGGGAGGTAGACGACCAGATCCTCGCCATACAGAACAAGAACTCCAGGTAACCATCATAGCCTGGTCTCACGGGGTCGGCTACCTCACAGTGGCCACCATGTTCCGCGGCCGGATGTCCATGCGGGAGGTAGACGACCAGATCCTCGCCATACAGAACAAGAACTCCAGGTAACCATCATAGCCTGGTCTCACGGGGTCGGCTACCTCACAGTGGCCACCATGTTCCGCGGCCGGATGTCCATGCGGGAGGTAGACGACCAGATCCTCGCCATACAGAACAAGAACTCCAGGTAACCATCATAGCCTGGTCTCACGGGGTCGGCTACCTCACAGTGGCCACCATGTTCCGCGGCCGGATGTCCATGCGGGAGGTAGACGACCAGATCCTCGCCATACAGAACAAGAACTCCAGGTAACCATCATAGCCTGGTCTCACGGGGTCGGCTACCTCACAGTGGCCACCATGTTCCGCGGCCGGATGTCCATGCGGGAGGTAGACGACCAAATCCTCGCCATACAGAACAAGAACTCCAGGTAACCATCATAGCCTGGTCTCACGGGGTCGGCTACCTCACAGTGGCCACCATGTTCCGCGGCCGGATGTCCATGCGGGAGGTAGACGACCAGATCCTCGCCATACAGAACAAGAACTCCAGGTAACCATCATAGCCTGGTCTCACGGGGTCGGCTACCTCACAGTGGCCACCATGTTCCGCGGCCGGATGTCCATGCGGGAGGTAGACGACCAGATCCTCGCCATACAGAACAAGAACTCCAGGTAACCATCATAGCCTCGTCTCACGGGGTCGGCTACCTCACCCATCTCCCTAGCCTCGTCTCACGGGGACGGCTACGTAACATGATGACATACAGAACAAGAACTCAAGGTAACCATCGCCCCAGCCTCGTCTCACGGGGTCGGCTACCTAACATGATGACATACAGAACAAGAACTCCAGGTAACCATCATAGCCTCGTCTCACGGGGTCGGCTACCTAACATGATGACATACACAACAAGAACTCCAGGTAACCATCATAGCCTCGTCTCACGGGGTCGGCTACCTAACATGATGACATACAGAACAAGAACTCCAGGTAACCATCATAGCCTCGTCTCACGGGGTCGGCTACCTAACAGTGGCCACTATGTTCCGCGGCCGGATGTCCATGAATGAGAAACCACTTAAAATTATAATGCTTTTTAGTATTGAGTGAAATTTTGAATGATTCTTTTGTATTTGTAATATAATGTTATTTGTTTTTTTTTTCTTTTATTCTTTATCTTTAAAAAGTTCATTAATAAGCCTCAAAACTTTGTCAGACGTGGCGGAACGTTTGTTAAGGTAGTTTACGCTCTGCCTACCCCATTAAGGATAAAGGCGTGATTATATGTATGTATGTATAACTTAACAATGCCCACTCAATTCCCGCAGCTACTTCGTGGAATGGATCCCCAACAACCTGAAGGTGGCCGTGTGTGACGTGCCCCCGCGCGGCCTCAAGATGTCCGCCACCTTCATCGGCAACTCCACCGCCATACAGGAGATCTTCAAGCGGATCAGCGAGCAGTTCACCGCCATGTTCAGGAGAAAGGTAATTAACCATACGAGTCACGCCATCTAACGACGAGAAAAAGAAACTACTAACTACTACAAAATACCCGATAGATAGCGCTCCTAACAAATACCAGACTATATTATTAACATATCAGGATCAGCGAGCAGTTCACCGCCATGTTCAGGAGAAAGGTAACATTCTATCGACAGAAAGTCGGTGCTAACTAACAGCGGCATCTGTTCACGAATAGTAGGAACCATGATGATATATCGATAGATAATCAATAGTCGTCGCTGGCAACCAAGGTCTCAATAGTAAAGTGATTAGGTAAAAGTAGGAATATAGACCACACTAGGACGTAGCTGCAGTGGAGCGGCGCGGCGCGACCGCCATGTTTAGGAGAAAGGTGAATAACCATACAAGTCACGCCATCTATCGACGAGTAAAAAGAACTAACTTTATACCACTTCATGATAAGAAAATCCTTACAGCGCCCTCTATTTATAAGTACAAGAATCTAAATGATAGCGCCACCGAGTGGTAAATAGACGACACTACCATAGCAAAGACCAAGTCTGTTCTTTGAAACAGCACCATCTATTGGCGAGTAGAAAGTACTATTTTGATACTTAGTGAATAAGGCTAGCTCTTACAACGCTCTCTGTTGTTAAGTAGATTAAACTGCTAACTAATGTTAGTTTTTTAACGTGCGTTATCGATACCAACGTGTTTTGCGGCCCGTAAACAGCATTTTCTTTGCAACTCAGGAGAGGATTCCAATTTCGGAACAGCAGACAATAAACTTGTTACAAACATGATTTTCGGCTTAATTTCTTTGAAGCTGTAAGGAAAAAGCTGTCTATGGACTGCAAAACAAGTTGGTATCCATAACTCGACGCTAAAAAAATATACGAACTTTACTTGATAGTTCGCAAAATACTTAAAAGATGTCGCTTGCAACCAAGGTATTAGTAGAGTAGTATAAACCGACCAGGTTTTGAATGAAAGTCGGTGCTATTTTTAATGAAAAACAGTGCCATCTGTTGACGAGCAAAAGGAACTACTAACTGCTTGATGGTAGTTCACAAAAAAACAAAAAAAGTCTATCGACAAGAAGGACTTTAGCGAATTTGTAACTAGGCTAGGTGGCGCGTTATCATCTGTCAAAAAAACATAATTCATTGATAACATTTAATCGAAAATCCAGTAGATTGAAGTATAGATACTGAAGTTTGTTGTAAGCATTATAAAATATTGATTTAGTGTTCACTGCAGTTACAGATAGCAGAAGTGCTAAAATGGCTGTTTTTCTATCTGTTACTACAACAAACTATGAACTGTAACTGCCTCCGTGGTCTAGTGGTCTTACCATGGGCTTACGATCCGAACGTCCTGGGTTCGATTCCTAGGGGGGGGACACAAATTTGATATTTGTCAATTTATCACTTTTTTAGGTTTTTCCCAGTTTGGTTAGGACATTGCAGGCTGAATCAACTGATTGTCCGGAAAAAAAAACCTTCCGTGCTTTGGAGGGCGTTAAGCCGTCGGTCCCGGTCGCTGTCTCTGATAGTGGTCGTTACTCAAACCATGTTGTGCTACTAGGCGGTTTGAAAACTCATAGTGGTCGTTACTCAAACCATGTCAGAGGCCTATTAGTTGTGCTACTAGGCGGTTTGAAAACTCTGATACCAGGGCTCATCGGTTCATTCGACTCGAGAATCCATTCGCTAAAAAGAGCAAACTATGAGGTTTTTAATGACCATAATTCGTTTTCCCTTAATCTACCCGATCTTCGATTGATTGTGTTTTCAGTGAAATATGATTTTTGACTGATAAGAGCGCCAACTAGCCCGCCCGATGGTGTAGTGGATAGGGCCGCTGCCTTCTGAGCGGGAGGTCGTGGTTCGAATCCCACCACGTACCAATGTGTTTTTCGGTTTTCGAAGTTCTAGTTTCGCTTCGATAGCTGGGATGATGATGATGTAGAATAATACAGCTGGTTCGTTTTAAAGACTATATTGTAATATGAAAAGTACAAAGGTATACGTGCTCTCATTAGAGATCGAATATGGCGAGTGTCCAATAGTGGTCCAGCGAAACGTCAGGGCGGGCGACGGGCCCCCCGCGCCCCGTTCGGTTGCGGTGGAGCCGCAACAAGTTCATATTTACGTTTATTCGGCGCTTTTTCCGTGCTTCGGAAGGCACGTTAAGTCGTTGATCCCGGTTAATATCGTTTAATACCGTAGATATTAGTCTTTAAGGCATGTCACACGCCAGTGCATTGGCGGCTTGAAAACTGACCTAATCTAGGATTGGGTCTGGTTTCCCTTCTGGGTTGCGGAGGTCAGATGGCAGTCGCTCTGTGTAAAAACCAGTACCCTCGTTCAATCCCTTAGAATAGGTAGCCGACTGCCTCCGTGGTCTAGTGGCTAGTGTCATGGACTCCCGATCCGGAGGTCCTGGGTTCGATTTCCAGGGGGTAAAACACAAAGTTGATAGAACATTGCAGGCTGAATCACCTGATTGTCCGAAAAGAAAAAGATTTCGTGCTTCGGAGGGCACGTTAAGCCGTCAGTCCCGGTCGGTGTCTTTGATAGTGGTCGTTACACAAAACCATGTCAGAGGCCTGATAGTTGTGCTACTAGGCGGTTTAAAAACTCTGACACCAGGGTTCATCGGGTCCATAGACTCGATACCCACTCGACAGAAGAAGAAGGGTAGCCGACCCCGTAAGATACGGGAGATGATGAAGAGCATCAACTAGCCCAGGGAAACCAATAAATAATATGTTTGTGTTCGCAGGCCTTCCTCCATTGGTACACCGGTGAGGGTATGGACGAGATGGAGTTCACTGAAGCCGCCAGCAACATGGCCGACCTCATATCAGAGTACCAACAGTATCAGGTTAGTTTCGCTTTATAATGGCGTCAATTCTTGCCATAAAGGGCCTTGTTTACATAAACTTCCATGCTGGCCTGGGGGCGAGAGAAAAACATAGAATTGTGCCTGCTGCATTTCCCGGGCATGCTGTAAAAACCAGCTAATGGATTCGAGGGTTATAGTATATTACAATTTTAGGCGATGGGCTGACAACCTGTCACTATAGCAATATACGTCATGATCATCTGTAATAACCCTCAAAACTTGTCAGACGTGGCGGAACGACCTTTGCTTGGGTCGTTTACGCTCTGCCTACCCCATTAGGGATAAAGGCGTGATTATATGTATGTATGTATGTAGATGTTAAATAATATAAACAGAGGCCCATAGAATATATACCTTACAGACTAACATAGACGAGCTGCCCCGTGGTCTACTGGCTAGTGCCATGGACTCCCGATCCGGAGGTCCTGGGTTCGATTCCCAGGGGGAAACACAAAGTTGATATTTGAGAATTTATCACTTTGTGAATTTTTCCCCAGTTTGGTTAGGACATTGCAGGCTGAATCACCTGATTGTCCGAAAAAGAAAAAAGATTTCGTGCTTCGGAGGGCACGTTAGGCCGTCGGTCCCGGTCGCTGTCTTTGATAGTGGTCGTTACTCAAACCATGTCAGAGGCCTGATAGTTGTGCTACTAGGCGGTTTAAAAACTCTGATACCAGGGTTCATCGGGTCGATAGACTCGATACCCACTCGACAGAACAGAACAAGCACTCGGTCGATTGGCTCCTGGCTGTAGACTGGCCACGACTTAAGAACGTACTCCTCGATAATAATGGCGTCAATTCTTGCCATATAGGGCCTTGTTTACATAAACTTCCATGCTGGCCTGGGGGCGAGAGAAAAACATAGAATTGGGCCTGCTGCATTTCCCGGGCATGCTTTAAAAACCAGCTAAGGGATCTAAGGGTTTTCGTATATTAAAATTTAAGCGATGGACTGACATCCTGTCACTACAGCAATATACCTACAAATGTATCTTAAATAACCTTCAAAACTTTGTCAGACGTGGCGGAACGACCTTTGCTTAGGTCGTTTACGCTCTGCCTACCCCATTAGGGATAAAGTAGTGATTATATATGTTTACATAAGAATTTCCAAATTTACTCGACTTTACCAGGTGTAAGGGACAGCAACCTGCAAACTGATAGAGGTTGCTCAGACAACTACACTGAACCGAGAAATTCCTCGTGAAAGTTGTTCAGTGTCATTGACTTAGCAACCCGCATCAATTTGTGCTTACTTCCATGCTGGTCTGGGAGCGAGAGAAAAACATAGAATGTGCCAGCTGCATTTCCTCCCGGGCATGCTGTAAAATCCAGCTAAGGGATCCGAGGGTTTCAGTATATTGTAATTTCGGCGATGGGCTGACAACCTGTCACTACAGCAATATACCTAGAATTCTATCTTAAATAACCCTCAAAACTATGTCAGACGTGGCGGGACGACCTTTGTTTAGGTCGTTTACGCTCTGCCTACCCCATTAGGGATACAGACGTGAATATATATATATATATATATCAATTTGTGGCACGCTACCCCTTATACCCTGTATAGGACTTCGTTTACATAAGAATTTCCAAATTTATTCGACCTAAGTGGAAGACCGCGGGGGGGGCCTTTGCCCAGCAGTGGGTTCTTATATATTCTTTATTGCGTACAAAAAAAATACAATAAATAAACAAATTCAAATTTAGTTCACAAAGGTGAGCTTATCTCTATAAAGAGATCTCTTCCAGCCAACCTGTAAAACTGAATATGAGATAACAATATATACGGGGACACGCTGTAGACTTTGACATATAACCTAGAACCTACATAAACATACATACATACATACATACATATAATCACGCCTTTATCCCTAATGGGGTAGGCAGAGCGTACACGACCTAAACAAAGGTCGTTACGCCACGTCTGACAAAGTTTTGAGGGTTATTTAAGATAGATTTGTAGGTATATTGCTGTAGTGACAGGTTGTCAGCCTGTCGCCTAAATTGCAATATACAGAAACCCTCGGATGCCTTAGCTGGTTTTTACAGCATGCCTGGGAGGAAATGCAGCTGGCACATTCTACGTTTTTCTCTCGTTCCCAGGCCAGCATGGAAGTAAACATAAACATACATATAAATAAATAATAATACATACATATAATAAATACAAATACCTACGTACATAAATACTAATTTTGTTGCGATAGGAAGTGCTCTTTCACTCTTTTTTTTTATTTTTTTGGGTCTAGTGGGCTAGCTATAATCATATTGGTATAAAAAGCCTCTGTTGGCTTTGGCCCCACGTATGCCGCAAAGGACCGGGTCGAACATACTCGGTGTAAGGGACAGCGTCCCGCAAACTGATAGAGGTTGCTCAGTCAACGACACTGAACCGAGATTTCTCTCGGGAAGTGAAAATAAAAATTGGCTTTTCCATACAAAATATCCACCTCGATTAGAAAATTTGAATGGAAAAGCTTTTTTTTTCACTTCCTGAAATAAACTCCTGGTGATAGTTGTTCAGTGTCATTGACTGAACAACTATCACCACTCGGACACTATAATTTGTCAAACATTTATTCGACTGAAAATAAAGAATTTATTTATTTATTGACTAAGCAACCCATATCAGTCTGAGGGTCGCTGGCCTCGTTTACATTAGAATTTAAAAAC
The DNA here is from genome assembly GCA_949820665.1 of Scrobipalpa costella. Classification (NCBI taxonomy): domain Eukaryota; kingdom Metazoa; phylum Arthropoda; class Insecta; order Lepidoptera; family Gelechiidae; genus Scrobipalpa; species Scrobipalpa costella. The sequence goes on along the minus strand of OX463322.1, from coordinate 6,834,591 downwards.
TCACTCGACTTTAAAAGTCTTTTTTCGGCCTCGGAGTAATGTTCTATTAATGGTGATTCCTCAGGAGGCGCTGGTGGATGATGACGAAGGTGCCTTCGATGAGGAAGAGGAACTCGAGGAACCAGCAGAACAGTACCAACAGTAATTACACCAGCTATATATCACCAGATATATATCACCAGCTACATACAACGTGTAACAAAAAGGGTAAATGCACCCGAAAGGATATGAACCAGCCCTTGAAACTGAACAACTTTCCCAAAGGAACATAGGTCGAAACGCGAAAAAAAAAGTTTGACTCCCCGTACTGCACACTATCAGCTGATGCATTTTGTATGGAAGTAAAGTAAGTAAGTAAAAACACTTTATTGTACACAAAAATAAACTTAAATTAATTTGCACAAAGGCGGTTTTATCGCTGGAAGCGATCTCTTCCAGACAACCATTAGGTAGAGGAGAATGTAAAGAGAAGAAAGAAGTGGAAGGTCAAACTTTATTTATATTATTTTGACCTATGTTCCTTTGGGAAAGTTGTTCAGTTTGATGGGCTGGTTCATATCCTTTCCGGTGCATAAACCCTTTCTGTGACACGCTATATATCACCAGCTGTTTATACTGCCGGTAGCGAGAGATTATCCATTTGACAAAACGTTGTAGATAGTAACATTAAATATCTTGATGCGAAATACTAACTATAATTTTAGACGATTTCGGACTTTTTTTCCAGGTGTTAGTAGATATTCCGTAACTTATTCTTAGATAGCGCTGTCACTTTCTTAACTTTGACTTAAGAACAAGATAGCAAATAAACACATGACTAACATTGCTTGTAGCGCACATAGATGGCGCCACACCAAGAAACAACAGTACTGAAACGCGGTATCGAAGTTTTCTCAGCGATCTTGATACATACAACTTCCAAACTAGTCCATTTGGACTCCGGTCCCCTGGTCACGTGGTCACAACATGCTCATCTGACGTACAGCACAAGTTAAGAAATAGAATTATGTCGCGAGAATCGACGACAATGTCTATTTATTTAGGGTTAGGTAGTTTATAAATAAATTACATTGGAGGCAATTCGTGTGTGCTCAAAATCACTAAAGCTTGACTAAAAGCGTTACCTGTCATTTTCTATCATGAGAGAAAAGAAAGGGAACGCAATAATTCTAGTTAAGATTTTGTTAAGTTGTGTCCATTATCTACTTACATCCTGAAAATAAGTCCGAATGCGTCTAAAATTATTTTAGAGTTACTCTACTAAAAGACCGAAGCTGTGTTCGTTATTATTTAATAGTCTGTTGTCTGCCCCTTAAAGGTTAAAGGCGTAATTACTCAGAAAATTTAGTTTCTACCATACAATATCAGAACAAACGTCAAATAGGTAAACTCCCGCTTGTATCTATAGCACAGCTAACAGCTCCCCCTACAACTGACCAGATGAACCATTCTCACGTCCGCTCCGCCGACGCCATATTAATATTAGTTCCGCCGCTCGCCGCTTGGAGCGCCGCGCGTCTTGAAATAGTTCCGCTTCGGATCGATAGATGGCGGTGTAAGTCAATTCTGCATAAACTATTGCCGCCTTATGATAGATTAAATTCAATTTTAATTCCATTCCACGACACAATATTATACAAAAATGCTTGCCTTTGAAATAATTTACGAAGTGAAAAGTTTGTATAAAGTTCAATTTTAAAAATTATGGCTATTTGCTCATATCATTGTTATTAAAATGTGTTCTAATTTCTAGAAGAATCTAGAATGACAAATGTCTACTTTTAGGTGTTTAAAAAACATTGTGATCCTAGTGTGTGTGTGTAGAAAGCCGAAGATTCTATGCTTTATAGACTGTCATTCAGGTTAGAACTAACAAAAATATGTTAAAACAATTTTATTGGAAATCAAAATTGTGCCAATGCTATGGCAACTGCGCAAAATGTCCCTTTGATTTCAGTAGCTGCCCACAGTCTGAACTAAACCTATCAAAAAAGGGTAATTTTAACAAAGGGACATTATGCGAAAGAGACGTTTCGCGACAGGGATATTATGCGAAGTTGCCATTTTTATGACTTCATTCCATTATTCGTTGCTAAAGTCATAATTTATTGCTCATGTTATCATGTCATTGTTTTTAAATCTGGTTGGTTAATTCATTAGTTACAAAATGTGCCCGATTCTAGATACCACCGGCTAAAACTTAAATTAAAATCTATTTATTTAACAGTTTATTGTACACATGAACATACACAGAACAATTACATAAGGACACAACAGGCACTGCTTATTTCTACAAAGAAATTTCTTACAGCAGACCTAATAAAAGTGTGATAGCATAAAACGTAATGCAGATAAGACGTGCACAATTTAAATATTTTATCAATAGAAATATATATTAATTTCAATAAACATATACTAATCTATCTGTCACTTTCAAAATAATAAAATTGAAAGAGTACAGGCTATTTATACTCTATGGTTTAACACTTTGTCCGCTAGATTTTGACGCGCTTTTGCACGTTTCCCCGGTATTTCTGTCAATTTTATCCGCCATATCATATGACGGCGGATAAAATTAAAACCACCGACTATAAATCAAAACCGGAGAGAATAGATCTCCTGTCCTTTTCCAATGTTTTTAGTCTGAAAGTGACAAATAGATTTTATTTTAAGTTTTAGTCAGAAAATCTAGAATCTAGCCCCACAATCATTTATGTTCATTGAGCTGTCCTTGATAATAATTTTTAATAATTGATTTGTACGGTCAACTACAAACAAATGTGTACCTCAGAGTATAATACACGGTGTAAAAAAAGCTCTGCCTACCCATTGGGGATAAAGGCGAGATAATATGTATGTAAGAAAAGTACTACATTACTTTAAACCATAATGATAATTATAAATTTTCCCAAATTACAAACACTTAAAAATAAAATTACTTTTCCTATATATTCCTTTGACCATGTCGATGAGACAATTCGTATGGCCAAATTTGTTTTTTCTAGCTATAATCTTTGTGCTTTGAAAAAAATGTTCATCAGTAGAAATTGGGTTTCAGTATATTGCAATTTAGGCGATGGGCTGACAGCCTGTCACTACAGCAATATACCTACAAATCTATCTTAAGATAAAAGTTTTAACCTCAAAACTTTTAATAACCCTCAAAAGTTTGCCAGACGTGGCGGAACGACCTTTGTTTAGGTCGTGTACGCTCTGCCTACCCCGTTATAAAGGCGTGATTATATGTATGTATGTAAATGCAGTACTTTTTATTTACACCTGTATCTCCTTGTGATAGAGATTGTTTTTGATTAATTGAGTGTGTGCTGTTATGTTGTTTAACTCCGTATACGATTAGAGAGGTCGCTTCCTTATGCCCTTGTTTCTAAGGTTTAAAATTAACTACGTATATATAAGGTCATTTTAAATCAAGAGCAAATCTTGAAACTGAACAACTTTCCCTAAAGGACGTAGGTCAAAAACCGAAAAAAAATGCCTTTCATACAAAATGCGTCAACTGATAGTGCACTTAGTATGAGAAGCCAATTTTTTTCGTATTTCGGCGCATGCTCCTTAGGGAAAGTTGTTCAGTTTCATGGGTGGATTCACGTGTTTCAAGATTAGCACTTAAATTAAAATGACCATATATAATTTTTTGTGTATACCAAAGGATTTAACAAACTGAAGTTCCTAAATTTATATAGGAAAGCGTTTTCTCTATATCGACCTGATGAAACGCAAAAAGGTGTTTTGTATGGAGTGTGCACAATAAGTCTAATAATTTAATGTTGAAACCAAATAGAATGGGAGGAAATGTTCAAAGAAAATGAACAAAATATACTATAACTAGCAACCCGAATCTTCCATGCTGGACTGGGAGTGAGAGAAAAACATAGAAAGTGATTATATGTATGTATGTACTAGCGACCCGCCCCGGCTTCGCACGGAAATTATTAGTGTGTCTCTACTATATTATGCATGTATTATACATATAAACCTTCCTCTTGAATCACTCTATCTATTAGAAGAAACCGCATCAAAATCCGTTGCGTAGTTTTAAAGATTTATGCATACATAGGGATATAGGGACAGAGAAAGCGACTTTGTTTTATACTATGTAGTGATACTCCCTTCTTCTTAGCGAGTGGATTCTTGAGTTCGACACGATGAACTCTGGTGTCAGTGTTTTCAAATCGCCTATTAGCACAGCTATTAGGCCTCTGACATGGTTTGAGTTTTGAATTTTATTTGTATTATTGGTAACTTCGCAAAATGGCCCTTGGTCGCTGAATGTCCCTTTCGCAAAATGTCAGTAGTTGCACTACATATTTGAACTAAATCTAACTAAAAAGGGTCATTTTACGAACGGGACATAATTGCGAAAAGGGACATTTTGCGACCAAGGGACATTTTGCGACCTAGGAACATTATGCGAAAACGGGACATTTTGCGACCAAGGGACATTATGCGAAGGACATTTTAAATAAATAAATAGATCTTTATTTCAGGCTTCTACGGGGCCCATATAAAATACAAATTACATCAAACCATACCATAACATCAGTCATATCTAATCAATTAAATTACATTAAAATTAAATGAACTTGTCAACAAATATTAATTAATTAAATTACATTATTAAATTACATTTTGCGACCAAGGGACATTTTGCGACCTAGGAAAGAACATTTTGCGAAAACGGGACATTATGCGAAAGGGACATTTTAAGTAACGATTATTTTGCTCATTTTCTTGTGGCTTTCATAGAAGGTACACGTTTGTTTGTAGTCGGCAGATGAGTTTTATTCCTTGTAGTTTGTAAGTTATGTTTTAACACATAAGTATTAATTATATCTATCTGTATATTTTTTACAATCATGTTCAAATTGTTAGAATGTTAGTTGAAATTGTGAAAGAATAATAAATAAAAATCAGGATCCATTTTGTCAAAAAAGTATTTTGTTTTATTTCTTTAGTTTAACATGAATTAATACCGGGTGTAATGCGTCCCGCAAACTGCTAGGGTTGCTTTGTCAATGAAACTGAACAACTTTCACTAGGAAATTCTTTGAGGAGATAATAAATAGGCCTTCCCATACAAAATTACCACCTTAATCAGACTATTTGTATGAAAAACCAATATTTTTTTACTTTCTGAAAATTAAAACCTGGTGATATTTGTTCAGTTTTGTTGACTGATCAAACCCTATCAGTTTGCGGGACGCTGTCCCTTACACCAGTATACAGTGTAGGAAGAAACGGTGTCCCGAAAACTAAAAAGGAATTTCTAAGTCACTAAACGCAATTTGTGGCTTCCTCATACGAATTATCAAAAACACTTGAGAATAACTTATTTGTAAGGTCGGTTTAGCACTCCGTATTCAGATCGTATCCGGGAAAAAATATATAGATTAGCGCGAAAATGTATGAATACGGAGCAGTGCAAAAACACCCTAAGAGTTGCTCAGTTACAATGGCGTCGCTTCTCACGATATAAACATAATTCTAATTGTTAGTAGCGCTGTCACATGCCTAACTTAGATATAAAACCAGGGCAGTAAATACGCTTCCGCGCACGGGTTAGCAGATCCCGCTCCTACGCACAGAAGCGTTTTCAGTATGTTCGCCACTGCGTGTTTTCCATACAAACCGGGCGTACAAAGTCGCAGGCACAGTTAGTATTAGATAGATAATAAATTTATTTGTTTTATAAAGACACACACATAACATTTGTAGTATTAAAAAAAAAGGAGACAAAAGTAAACATTTAAACAAACATAATCAAACATCAAATTAAAAAGACAAACATAGACGATAAATACAAAACAAACAAATGGTTGTGTGTGTCGCAGTTAACCAAAAGGGCTATAGCTCAGCATAAACGTTTTGCCCTGTTGAGCAAAACACTGATTTTCAGCTACTACCCTATTATATAAATAGCGTTCTTCTTACTTCCATGCTGGTCTGGGAGCGAACGAAAAACATAGAATGTGCCAGCTGCATTTCCTCCCGGGCATGCTGTAAGATCCAGCTAAGGGATCCGAGGGTTTCAGTATATTGTAATTTAGGCGATGGGCTGACAACCTGTCACTACAGCAATATACCTAGAATTCTATCTTAAATAACCCTCAAAACTTTGTCAGACGTGGCGGAACGACCTCTGTTTAGGTCGTTTACGCTCTGCCTACCCCGTTAGGGATAAAGGCGTGATTATATGTCTATGTCGTTCTTCTTAGCGAGTGGATTCTCGAGTCGAACAACAACCCGATGAACCCCAGTGTCAGTGGGTTCACCAGTGTCAGAGTTTTCAAACCATCTCGCCTCAGCGTCGGCCTTTGACATGGTTTATCATTGTGAGTGCTAAAATCCTCAGAAACATTAACACTAAGTGTAAAAATTTCTAAAAAAATATTGAAAATCGAAGTATGTCGCGAGAATGGACAGCATTGCCAAAGCTGTTTCAGTTTTCTAGACACTGTCCTAGCACTCTGTATTATTATTTGACGACCTATCTATAGGCGTTGTTATAGTCATAGTAAGACCATGCAATACGGTTCATCTTATCCCGAGGATGCCCTAAGGGTCTCCTTGGCCACTTGTTCTTGAATAAAACCAGTACAGAGCTGAACACTTTGTTGCCGTTACGTATCTGAAACAAATACGGGTTGTAAGGGACAGCGTCCCGCAAACTGATAGGGATTGCTCAGTCAACGACACTGAGAGCCGTAATTATAATCATCTCAAGAGTGACAGCGAGTTTGAGTTCGTATCAGAAATGTAATTTCAGTACAAAACGGACTATCAAATCTATACTTAAAATTGCATTCAATCTTGAGACTGCTTCATATATACGAGTCTGAACAACTTTCACAACGTAATTCCGTCAGGAAGTGAAATTTTATAATTGTCTGATCGAGGCTCAGAGCGCCGCAGCGTCGTCACGCAGAGAGACGTCGTTGGCAGAAAGAAAAGCTAAAAAAGTTTCACTTCCTGAAAAGATTTATTGGTGAAAGTTGTCCAGTGTCGTTGTCTGAGCAACCCCTAAAATTTTGCGGGATGCTGTCCCTTACACCTATTAGCCAAGAATTATAAGAAAGAATTGTTATTTACGAAAATTTATTTACAAATAAAAATTATAAAACAAAAAAGGACTCGAAAAAAATGTATGAAATAATATAAATAGAGAGGATTTGAACCTCATTCCTACGTATCAATATCTAAGCGTTCAACCAACAGGACTACTCTCTGTTAGCAAGCTAAAGCGAAATCAGCAGTCAGTTTCGTAAACAAAAAGGTTTGAATGTGTGCGTAAACACTTTTGCCTGCCACCGTTGTATTTTTATTTACGTAAATAAACGTATTTTCTGAATTAAAATTTATATTAAATTTAGTTGGACACATGACAAATATTCCACTATTAGCGGTAAACGTAATACTTACAAAAAATATTCACATTATCATACATAAAACAATTAAATACGTCAATATAAATCCCCAACGCCATCTATTGGCGTTGAAATGCCTAGCTGGCCGTAACGAACCACCTTAAGAATAAGCATTACCATAATAACAAATACATGTAACAACTTATAAACAAAGACAAATGATATGGTACCGATTCTATTTAAGTTAAGGGTCTGCAGGAGTAGTGAAATCCCATACAAACGTAGTTTCGCTTTTATTCCTAAACTGGAAGCACGTACGTACGTAGCACGTTCACACACATAGCCCCCACTAGGATTCCCTGTATCGGGGTGCCATGGACATACAAAGAAACAACCACAAAGAACGCCCAGACACAGAAACAGACATTTACATTCATCATTCAAATGTCTGCCCGACCGGGAATCGAACCCGGGACCCTCTGCGTAGCAGGCAGATACACTGCCAACTAGGCTGTTCGGGTCGTCAAAACCAAACTTAACCAAACTCCCTACACATGACCAAATGCATCATATCTATGCTTCTAATTAGCTTTGGTTTGAAAATGGCTTCAAATGGCCATGGCTTTGTCCACAAGACCAAGGAGGCAGTATCACTACATAGTATAAAACAAAGTCGCTTTCTCTGTCCCTACATCCCTATGTATGCATAAATCTTTAAAACTACGCAACGGATTTTGATGCGGTTTCTTTTAATGAATACCTAGAGTGTTTCAAAAGGAAGGTTTATATATTAAAATAGTTGCATAATATTGTGGAGAAACACTGATAATTTCCGTGAGAAACCGGGGCGCTAGTGGATTATAAAATGTAATATGAGTTACGATTGTTGCCAGTCGTAAAATATTCATGTTTCTTTTAAATTACAGGCACAATTAATTTAAAACTAATATCTCATTTTCCCAAACACATTAACTAACTTAGCTACAACGGCCCAATCCCTAGCGACAAATTGTACTGTTGTAAACATGGTAAATTGTATGAATTGTATTCTTCATTCTTCATGCTGGACTGGAAGTAAGAGAAAAACATAGAATGTGCCAGCTGCATTTCCTCCCGAGCATGCTGTAAAAACAGCTATGGGATCTGAGGGTTTCAGTATATTGTAATTTAGGCGATGGGCTGACAACCTGTTACTTCAGCAATATACGTACAAGTATATCTTAAATGACCTTCGAAACTTTGTCAGACGTGGCGGAACGACCTTTGAGTCTTTGACGCTCTGCCTACCCCATTAGGGATAAAGGCGTGATTATATGTATGTATGTAAATTGTATGAAAATCGCATGCGGACGTTTGCACACTTTCGTATGCGCATCGGAGTTCGAGTGATTCAAAAATAGAGTTCCTAAGTACACAAAATATTCCATTTAAAACAGTGAAAAGTAAATAAGTGAAAAAAACATTGAACGAAAGAAAATACTTACCTTAAAATTAGGTATTCACGCACAAAAAAAATGGTTTGCCCGATTTTTAGACTCACAAGAGCAGCACGTAAGCAAGCAATGTATGTAGGGGCTAGTTTTTTATGGCGCTGACTGTATTTAATTTAATACTCCCAGTCCAGCAAGGGAGTAATTATTAGGCCACATTATTTTAACATAAATATCCAAACGTTACTTGACAGAATGTCCCTTGCGCAAATGTCTCTTTCACATAATGTCCCTTTCGCAAAACGTCACTTTCGCATAATGTCCCTTTACGGAAAACGTCCCCTTTTTCATAATGACCCTCTTTTGATAGATTTAGTTCAAAAAGTGGGCATGTACTGAAAAGTCTTTAAAAAAGTCAAAGGGACATTTTGCGAAAGGGATTTTTGCCGATAAGGGACATTTTGCGACAAGCTACCCAATTTACGTTAAGTCACACCGCTGGGCATCGACAATTAGTTATAACCTCGCATCACACTTACCAGTCACACTATTCACGGTAAGGCATGGTACCAATTCGTAGTTGCAAAAATCACGACTTAACTAATATAAGTCTATAATTGTCATTTATAAAATGGATAATTAGTTGCGATTGTCGCGAAACGTAAAAATATTCATGAAAATGATTGTATTTCAGGCGCAATTATTTTATTACTATTGAGGGCGCCACCTATGCCCAGCAACCACCTTACGAAACAGTGCCTAAGAGTCATATTTTTGAATCACTCGAATTGAATTAGCATACGAAAATACAAACATTCGCATGGTAAATTTGTATCAAAATCGCATGCGAACGTTCGCACACTTTCGTATGGGCATTGGAGTTCGAGTGAATCAAAAATACAGTTCCTAAGAACAATAAATATACAATTTAAAACAGTGAAAACTAAGCAAGTGAAAAAAAAATTGCACGAAAAACAGTACTTACCATAAATTAGGGTTTCACACACAAAAAAAATGGTTACCCGATTTTTAGACTTACAACACAAGAGAAGCATGTAAGCAAGCTATGTATGTAGGGGCTAGTTTTTTATGGCGCTGACTGTATTAATACTCCCAATCCAGCAAGGGAGTAATTATTAGGCCACATTATTGTAACATAAATGTCAGAATGTCCCTTGCGCAAAATGTCTCTTTCGCATAATGTCCCTATTGCAAAATGTCACTATCGCAAAATGTCCCTCTTTTTATAGATTTAGTTCAAAAAGTGGGCATGCACTGAAAACAAAGGAGCAAAGGACATTTTGCGAAAGGGATTTTTGGCGATAAGAGACATTTTGAGAAAGCGATATTTTGCGTCAAGGTACCATGTTAACGTTAAGTTGTGGAACACCGCTGGGCATCGAAAATTAGTTAAAAATTAAAATAAAATATTGTTTATTTCAATAGATTGTAATATGTATTGCTTTAGTGACAGGTTGTCAGCCCATCGCCTAAATTACAATACAATGTAACCCTCGAGTCCCTTTTGCTGACTTTAACAGCATGCCCGGGAGGAAGGGCAGCTGGAACATTCTATGTTTTTCTATCTCTCCCAGTCCAGCATGGAAGAAAAATATCTAAAAAATTCTAAAATAGTCCACTTAATTTTTGTCAGATGTGGCGATTGCGCCTTTTACGAGGCGTTAAACGCTCTGCCTACCCCGTAAGGGATAAAGGCGTGATTTATGTATGTATGTATGTATGTTTATTGAAATAACACGCCTCGTCACGCCTTTATCCCTAATGGGGTAGGCAGAGCGTAAACGACCTAAAACCACAGATAATATAATACTATACTAGTACCTAAACTAAGGTCGTTCAGCCACGTCTGACAAAGTTTTGAGGGTTATTTAAGATACATTTGTACGTATATTGCTGTAGTGACAGGTTGTCAGCCCGTCGCCTAAATTGCAATATACTGAAACCCTCAGATCCCTTAGCTGTTTTTTACAGCATGCCCGGGAGGGAATGCAGCTGGCACATTCTATGTGTTTCTCTCGCTCCCAGTCCAGCATGGAAAAATATTTCAATAAAAATATTACAATTAAAACCATGGTAATTGGAACCTCCTTTTAAGCTTAGATTAGCCTGTGCCAGATTAGTGTGTCTTAGATTTGTTATAACCTCGCATCACATTTATTTGCAAGGCACACTGTTCACGATTACAGTTCGTATTTTTAACGGTGAGCTATCGGTTCCAAAGTGTTTTGCGGCCCAATAACTGCTTTTTATTTGCAACTTAGCAGCGATTCAAATTCGCAGACGGTAACCTTGATACAAACATATGTTTGCGGTTGACTTTCTTTAAATTTGAAAAGTAATACTGGATATGGGTCGCAGTAGAAGTTGGTGTCGACATCGAAACGTTAAAAAAACGGAGTGTAGACATGGTCATGGTACCAATTCGTAGTTGCAAAAATCACGACTTAACTAATATAAGCCCATACGTGTAATTTTCTGTCATGTCATGAGAGAACAGAAAGGCACGCCAATAATTTAAGGTCAAGATTTAGTTAAGTTGTGCGGGAGGTCGTGGTTCGAACCCCACCACGTACCAATGTGTTTTTCGGTTTTCGAATTTCATATGTACGTTTATTCGGCGCTTTTTCCGTGCTTCGGAAGGCACGTTAAGCCGTTGGTCCCGGTTAATAACGTTTAATACCGTAGATATTAGTCGTTAAGCCATGTCAGAGGCCAGTGCTAAGCATTGGCGGCTTGAAAACTGACCTAATCTAGGATTGGGTCTGGTTTCCCTTCTGGGTTGCGGAGGTCAGATGGCAGTCGCTCTGTGTAAAAACCAGTACCCTCGTTCAATCCCCTAGATTAGGTAGCCGACCCCGAGAGATACGGGATAAGGCTAGGATGATGATTTGGTTAAGTTGTGCGCTCTACGAATCGATAGCATTGATAGGCGGCTAAGCTAGGAATGCGGTTATGAAAAAAAAACTATGGCAAAGAATTCATAGTGTATTCAAATAAAATATTCCTAAATAAGCATAGTAAAATTAAAAACAAATATTTTATACAGAGCGTAAAAGAAAGTACTGCCTTCCTTTAAACCACGCAATGTATAAGTGATGTACAACCAATGATATTTTAAGAAGGATACGTTACGTTCATACTGCACGCACATTTTAATTGTTCCGCGACACATATACGTACATATTTTTAACATTGCATAACAAACCCTGAGTGCGACACAAAATAGGCAAAGCGTAAGAGTGAAACAGATAGCTATTTGTAATCAGTGCAGCCTTGAATATAATTAACTTTTTTTCTCACTTCGCAGCTCGCAGCTCGACTGGCTAAAATGATCACAATTAGGACCATTTGACGGCACGAGTTTCGCGCGCTGGTCACGTATCTACCTATATATAATATCATTGTGTACAACACAATACACGCATTAATTAAAATATTTAAGTTATGTTTTTTATTAAATTTGTAAAACAGAAACAAGAAGGCCAAACGTAGTAATGTACACTACGGCGGGCGCGGGGCTGTGACCTGTGACGAACGCCGCCGTAATGTGTGTGACTGCAGTTGGCTCACTTTTCAGTTTTACGAATCAAATAAAATTTTAATATTATCATCAGGAAGAGAGCCCGATCGTGTAGTGGATTGGGCCGCCGCCAGGAGGCTCGCTCCTGTTGGTTTTCAAATTTCATATGTACGTTTATTCGGCGCTTCTTGCGTACGTCGAAAGGCACGTTAAGCCGTTGGCCCCGGTTAATATCGTTCTTCTTCTTAGCGAGTGGATTCTCGAGTCGAACGACCCGATGAACTCTGGTGTCAGAGTTTTGAAACCGCCTAGCAGCACAGCTATTAGGCCTCTGACGTGGTTTTAGTAACGACCACTATCAAAGACTCGTTTGATATCGTTTGCTACCGTAGATATTAGTCGTTAAGCCATGTCAGAGGCCAGTGCTAAGCGTTGGCGCTTGTAAACTCTGACCTTATCTAGGATTGGGGCTGGTTTCCCTTCTGGGTTGCTGAGGTCAGATGGCAATCGCTGTGCGTAAAAATCAGTACCCTCGTTAAAATCACCTAGATTAGAAAGGCAACCCCATGAGATACGGAATAAGGTTAGGGAGATAAGTACTTTTTTTACACTCTATAATTATATCTAAATAAATGTATCCTTTTAAATACCCTAAATTCAGTTAATTATTGATTTAATCAGTATGAAAGGCCAGGCTATCATCATAATACGACCAAGCGATTCGGGATAAAGCGCTTGGAGTAGTATTAGGATCATTTAGTTTTGATTTTTCTTGAACCTTAGCTACTAGCTGGGTCAGCAGACGATTTCCCTTTTGAAGCTGAAAATTGATAAAAAGAATGGGCTAAGCAGATGGTTCTGGTTAGTAACATACCGGGAGTAGAAAAATGCTGAACATATTTTATGGTGTGATTGAAAGAGACCGATAGTGTAGTGGATAGGGCAGCTGCCTCCTGAGCGGGAGGTCGTGGTTCGAACCCCACCACGTACCAATGTGTTTTTCGGTTTTCGAATTTAATATGTACGTTTATTTGGTGCTTTTTCCGTGCTTCGGAAGGCAACGTGCCTTGGTCCCGGTTAATATCGTTTAAAACCGTAGATATTAGTCGTTAAGCCATATCAGAGGCCAGTGCTAAGCATTGGCGGCTTGAAAACTCTGACCTAATCTAGGATTGGGTCTGGTTTCCCTTCTGGGTTGCGGCGGTCAGATGGCAGTCGCTCTGTGTAAAAACCAGTACCCTCGTTCAATCCCCTAGATTAGGAAACCGACCCCGTGAGATACGGGATAAGGCTAGGGATATGATGATTTTATGGTGTGATTTTACCTCAAAACTTTCCCCAAGAAACGTAGGTCGAAAAATTAAAGAATAAAATTGGCCTTCCTATACAAATTAACTTTATTATTATATGGCTGTATGGGAGGGCCAAATTTTGTTTTCGTATTTCGTTCGACCTCTGTTTCTTTTGAAAAAAAAAATCAGTTTCATGCTTTGTATGGGAGTGCCAATTTTTATTCGTATTACGACCTATGTTCCTTGAAGAAATTTCTTCAGTTTCGTGTATAGAATCACACCCCAAATATGGTCAATTAGTTTTTTTACGTATTTGATGAGAAAATGATTATGAGAAAGTTTTTAGTCTATGGCGCGGTAGCGAAAGAGGAATAGGCATATTGACTGGGTGGCTAAAAAAACAATACGTTTATACTTAAAACTGACGGCTAAAAATACTGTAGATCACGTTCATCTTTTAAAAAAAGTCACATTTAGATTTAATAATCGACTTAGAAGTTACTGATTTGAGTAGTTAATATTTACTAGCAAAAAAGCTAAGGGCATAAAAGCGCGTGTCATTTTGACATTTCACAAAAAGTTGCTGATTTGACTAGTAGGTAAATGTAAAAATTGCGGAAGTTCCGCATCATGAGGAAGCGGAAGCGGCATCCTCATCAAAACTAGTTAGTCACACATTCATTGGCGTCTGCAACACAATGTTATTTTTTTATTTTTTTTAACTGCCTCCGTGGTCTAGTGGCTAGTGCCATGGACACCCGATCTGGAGGTCCTGGGTTCGATTCCCAGGGGGGAAAACACAAAGTTGATATTTGAGAATTTATCACTTTGTGAATTTTTCCCCAGTTTGGGTAGGATATTGCAGGCTGAATCACCTGATTGTCCGAAAAGAAAAAGATTTCGTGCTTAGGAGGGCACGTTAAGCCGTCGGTACCGGTCGCTGTCTTTGATAGTGGTCGTTACACAAAACCATGTCAGAGGCCTGATAGTTGTGCTACTAGGCGGTTTAAAAACTCTGACACCAGGGTTCATCGAGTCCATAGACTCGATACCCACTCGACAGAAGAAGGCTAAGGGCAGCAACACACAGGTGTCACTTACAGTGCGCAAGGTTGCACGCGGTCAATGCTTCTTGCATGTTGAGCGCAACCTTGCGCGCAGTAGGTGATGCCTGTGTGTTGCTGCACTAATACAGATCATGGCAGAACGACCATAATTTGAAGCAATCCACGAAAGTGTCCCGTACAATATGCATTGATTTTAATACATCCACGCAAGACATTTTGATCTTCTTCTTAGCGAGTGGATTCTGGAGTCGAACAACGATCCGAAGAACCCTGGTGTCAGAGTTTTCAAACCGCCTAGTAGCACAGCTATTAGGCCTCTGACATGGATTGAGTAACGACCACTATCAAAGACAGCGACCGGGACCGACGGCTTAACGTGCCCTCCAAAGCACGGAATCCTTTTGCTTTTCGGACAATCAGGTGATTCAGCCTGCAATGTCCTTACCAAACTGGGGAAAACCTCTCAAAGTGATAAATTGACAAATGTTAACTTTGTAAATGGGAATCAAGCCCAGGACCTTCGGATCGTAAGCCCATGGCTCTGACCACTAGACCACGGAGGCAGTTAGACATTTTGATAGTAGTCTAGGAATAAAATTGTAATATCCGGCGATCCGCCAAACGACCATTTTGGATTTCGAGCACAAGTGGTAAAATGTCAAAGAGTTAAGAGATTTTTTTGGATTCAGCGATGTCCAAAGCCCCGGAAAAGGTCTAATAGCAAAATTTTATATTAAGTTGCTTCTAGAAAGCACGATTTCAGCTTCCATGCTGGACTGGGAGCGACAGAATAACGTAGAATGTGCCAGCTGCATCTCCTCCCGGGCATGCTGTAAAAACCAGCTAAGGGATTCGAGGGTATATTGTAATTTAGGCGATGGGCTGACAACCTGTCACTACAGCAATACGAAGTTCTATCTTAAACAACCCTCAAAACTTGTCAGACGTGGCGGAACGACCTTTGTTTGGGTTGTTCACGCTCTGCCTACCCCATTAGGGATACAGGCGTGATAGTATGTATATATGTATGTAGTATTGAATTTATCTAAAAAGCATTCTATTGAACGTGCCATCATAGGGCCGTATTTATAATCAGCGCTCAAGAGTGACAGCGAGTTTGAGATCGTATCAGAAATGTCATTTCGGTACAAACTGGCCTGTCAAATCCATACTTAATATTGCTCTCAAGTTTGAGATCGCTTCATAATTAGGAGCCTTAGAGTGTTGTGTCGGACATTGGTTGCTGTTCTCGTGGAATGCCCCAGTAGGTACTAGACTAGGTAATATTACTTACCTCGTTATAATTGCCTCCGTGGTCTGGCGGATTTAGTCAAAGTCACGACCCGGAGGTCCCGGGTTCCATTCCCGGCGGGGGACTATGACTTTGTGCTGTTGTTTCTGGTTTGGTTAGGACATTGCAGGCTGATCACCTGATTGTCCGAAAAGCAAGATGATCCATGCAGTCGGATGGGCATGTAAATAGTCCTTCGCCTGATTTCTCTCTGGTCGTGTCAGTCAATCTGTCCCATCTGAATAAGTGATTTAAGCAACAGAGAGTGCACTTGAGTGTTGAGCAAACACTTGGGCACTAAAAACTAGTCTCGCGCAGTTGGCTGATCTCTGGGAGATTGGCCGCCATCACGGAAAATCGGTGGGAGGACTATTATTACTTACCTCGTCATAGGCCCTCAGCAAGTGTATAGGATGCATGAAATGATGGCTTTTCTCTGCCTCCTCGAACAAGTCTGTCAGTTCTTTATGCGCCCGATTCACGTAGTTCATAATGTCCATATCGTTTCTCAAGTCCTTGTTTTCAGCGAATAAAGTCCTTAGTAATTCTGAGGACGAAGATTGGGAATTAACTCATGGATATGGCCAACATTTTCAATAATATGCAGAAGTTATTACAGCAAGCCTACTAGATCCCACTGCTAGGCAAAGGCCTTCTCCGCGGTCTTCCACTTGGTTGCATTCCACTCATCACAGTCCAATGCAACCTCAGTCCAGTCTTTCTCAGCCGAAATCCGCCTTGAAGTACCCATTTTTTTTGTAGCAAATCGGTCCGGGTGCATCCGACAAACATGCCTACAAACATGGCGATTTTGAACCCTACGTCAGTTATGTTTGGCTCGCAGGGTAGTGTTTCTGCCTCTTTCCGTTCTTTTGACGCCTGAGACGATCCGTTCCATCACTCTTCGGCAAACTACTAAGAATTTAAAGTTTGCTGCGGGTAGGACTTGAACCTGCGGCTTTCGGAATGCCGTCCCACTGCAGCTCTACCAACTGAGCTACCAAAGCGTTGCCGGGCATGGTGCACTTATTTATAGGTTAAGTGAAAAAAAAAAAGTTTTCAAATTCTATTCTACACTAGTTTAAATTGAAAATTAAGGATACTGACGAAAAAAATAATACTTACTGATCTTCCAATTCAACTCCGACATGGAATCCTTTAGCATCTCATGAAGCTTTGTCTTCAGCAGGTCATCAGGCGTCGGAGCTTGTCGGAACACGCCGCCCCAACTCTTGGGGATCAGGAATTTGGGGAACAGCTGGGCTGGTCTTTGGTGCTGGAGATATTGTTTAGGCTGTAGGGTAAATAAATACATACATATCTTCTTCTTAGCGAGTGGATTCTCGAGTCAAACGACCCGGTGAACCTTACATATAATCACGCTTTTATCCCTAATGAGGTAGGCAGAGCGTAAACGACCTAAACAAAGGTTCGTTCCGCCACGTCTGACAAAGTTTTGAGGGTTATTTAAGATAGATTTGTAGGTTGTCAGCCCATCGCCTAAATTGAAATACTGAAACCCTTAGATACCTTAGCTGGTTTATACAGCATGCCCGGGAGGAAATGCAGCTAGCACATTCTATGTTTTTCTCTCGCTCCTAGTCCAGCATGGAAGATAAATAAGTATGTCAACTTTATTATCGTTAATTAATAGTGGAAGTTTGTGGTGGTGCCCTCGCTCTGGATAATAATATTATGTAGATTGGTATAGGTTTCATCAGTGGCCGCGAGAATATTTCATTTTTATATTCAACATTGCTAAGAGTATGTCAAAATCATAAACATACATACATATAGTCACGCCTTTATCCCTAATGGGGCAGGCAGAGCGTAAACGACCTAAAAAAAGGTCGTTTCGCCACGTCTGACAAAGCTATGAGGGTTATTTAAGACAGATTTGAAGGTATATTGTTAAGTGACAGGTTGTCAGCCTATCGCCTAAATTACAATATACTGAAACCCTCGGGTCCCTCAGCTGGTTTTTACAGCATGCCCGGGAGGAAATGCAGCTGGCACATTCTTTGTTTTTATCTCGGGATTTTCAAAGATTTCCCTTTCCGCTCTCTGCCCCGCAGGGGTATGTTTATGTAATCTATGAGAACAGAAGTCACGGCTATAGAAGTACAAGAGTTGCCAAGCCCTTAATAAGTAGGTACCTCATACCTACATACACATACATTTAGTCACGCCTTTATCTCTAATGGGTTGGCAGAGCGTAAACGACCTAAACAAAGGTTGTTCCGCCACGTCTGACAAAGTTTTGAGGGTTATTTAAGATAGTTTTGTAGGTATATTGCTGTAGTGACAGGTTGTCAGCCCATAGCCTAAATCACAATATACCGAAACCCTCGGATCCCATATCTGCTTTTTTTACAGCATGCCCGGTAGGAAATGCAGCTGGCACATTATATGTTTTTCTCTCGCTCCCAGTCCAGCATGGAAGTAATAGTATTTCATTATTAGTCTAAATCTAAGAGAGATTTTAAACTTGTCTGTGATTAGATTTATGTAAATTTTACTATAATATTGCAGTGCCCTAACAGGGTTATTGTTGGTCTAAGAATGTTATATCATAAAACCTATTCGTACAACAAGAAAGCAAATAAACATATTGAGTATTGACCTTGAAACTTGACCTGTAGGATTCCTTTTATGGTCCCTAGTTTTTCTGATAAGTACCTACATCTTGTTTTCTTCCATGCTGGACTGGGAG
Source organism: Scrobipalpa costella (assembly GCA_949820665.1). Taxonomy (NCBI): domain Eukaryota; kingdom Metazoa; phylum Arthropoda; class Insecta; order Lepidoptera; family Gelechiidae; genus Scrobipalpa; species Scrobipalpa costella. The sequence goes on along the minus strand of OX463322.1, from coordinate 6,815,872 downwards.
ACATAGAAAAACTTAGAATGTGCCAGCTGCATTTCCTCCCGGGCATGCTGTATAATCCAGCTAAGGGATCCGAGGGTTTCAGTATATTGCAATTTAGGCGATGGGCTGACAACCTAGCAATATACCTACAAATCTATCTTAAATAACCCTCAAAACTTTGTCAGACGAGGCGGAAAGACCTATGTTTAGGTCGTTTACGCTCTGCCTATCCCAATAGGGATAAAGGCGTGATTATATAAACACGATCACACTCATAGCCCCCACTAGGATTCCCTGTATCGGGGTGCCATGGACATACACAGAAACAACCACAAAGAACACCCAAAACCAGAAACAGACATTTAAACTAAACTCATCATTCAAATGTCTGCCCTGGCCGAGGGTCAGAATCGAACCCGGGACCCTCTGCGTAGCAGGCAGGTACACTGCCAACTAGGCTGCACGGGTCGATATATATATATATATATGTATATCTTCTTTTAGTAAAGAGAAACAGCTCACTAGAAATTTGACGGGCGTCCTGCTCTGACAGCAAGAAGGTTGGTCACGTTACTCATACCTGACGCTTCGGCAGCCGACCAAGGTCCAGACGATGGAGACTGCTGCGAACTTTCTGATACATCCCCGGCAGTGGCAGGTCTTCCGAGATTTGTACAACGAAACGTGGTGGAGTGGGCGTCGCCGTTCTACCTGCTCACAAACCGTTACTGTAACTTCGCAAAACGCCTCTTTCGCATAATGTCTTTTTCGTATAATGTCCCTTTGAAAATTTTCTAAACCGTTTCAGTAGCTGCCCAGTTTTTGAACTAAATCTATCATAAACGAGACATTTTGCGAAAAGGGGCATAATGGGAAAGAGACGTTTTGCGAGACACATTTTGCGACCAAGGGACATTTTGGGGACAACCTCAGTTTGCGGGACGCAGTTTACACCCGGTATTACTACAAATATATACATATAATCAGGGCTTTATCCCTAATGGGGTAGGCAAACCGTCAACGACCTAGACAAAGGTCGTTGACTGACAACTTTTGAGGGTTATTTTAGATAGATCTGTATATTGCTGTAGTGACAGGTTGTCACCCCGAATCCACTAACTGATTTCTACAGCATGCCTGGGGGGAGATGCAGCTGGCATATTCTATGTTTTTCTATCGCTCCAAATCCAGTAGGACTAACATGTGCGTCACGAGATTATTTTGTCACCGCATTTTCAGGGAGAAAGAGAAAAAACTTAAAATGTGCCAGCTTCTTGCATTTCCTGGGCATGCTGTTAAAGGGTTTTTGTACTTATATTGCGATGGGCTGACAACCTGTCACTACAGCAATATACCTACAAATCAGGATAGATTTGTGATAATAACCCTGAAAACTTTGTCAGACGTTAAAGAAGTTTGCGCTCTGCCTACCCCACGAGGGATAAAGGAGTGATTTTATCTGTACTTTATCGCGCGTAACGTACTTTACATGAAATAACGCCTGCCTTGCTTTAGGAGTAGTGAATATTCGCGCGCACGGTGACAAAATTATCTTGTGTCGTGACGCGCTTGTTATCCGTACAGCATCGATCAAATCCAATATTCAAATACTTAAAAAATATACATTTGAGAAAATAGTTCATGGCAATTATAACATTTAAAAAAAATCTAATTCATAAATAAGCATGCTAAAAAAACCTGGAAGTAAAGCTGATTTGAAATATATTCTAAGGCATAACGGGCGATGGTTGCATATCTTGAAATCTACCTGCTCATCTGTCCACAGGAAGAACCTTAATTAAAAAACGCACCTTCTAAGGCTTCTTCTTCCGAAAAAGAATCTGAATCCGGATTCCAAACGGACAGGTCGGACTCATCTGAACTCTCTGCGCTCTTTTGAGGGTCGTGGTAATAAACTCTACCGAGAGATGGCGTTACTATGCACGTGAGAGAGAGGATGGCTGAAAATAACATAGTAAAAGAAAATATTACATTTTTCTAATCGTTTTTTGCACTCACAGAGTTATTTTTGATATTAAAATAACAAATCAAAATTCAACTGCTGCGCTGACTGGATTTGAAACGGCGGCGCGGGCGTCTTTTGAAAATCGGCCCAACAACGCTTTTAACCAACCAAGCTAGCTTATTAATTACTAGCGACCCGCCCCGGCTTCTCACGGAAATAATCAGTGTTTCTCTACTATATTATGCATGTTTTATACATATAAACCTTCCTCTTGAATAACTCTATCCATTAAAAGAAACCGCATCAAAATCCGTTTCGTAGTTTTAAAGATCTAAACATACAGAGGGATATAGGCACAGATAAAGCGACTTTGTTTTATACTATGTAGTGAAGGTATTTCAGAGACGCGGGTTCAAATCCCGTCAGCGGTTGAATTTTTTATTTGTAATTTTTAATATTTTCAGAAAATATGAAGCGTTTTTTTTAACGTTGCGTTATCGATACCAACTTGTTTTGCGGCCCATAACCTGTTTTTGCTTTACAACTTTAAAGAAAAGTCAAATGCAAAACATATGTTTGCAACAAGGTTACAAGGTTATGCTGCGGTTTCGAAATTTGAATCTCTGCCACAGAATATATAAAAGTGCTACATACCTCTGTTATGTTGCAAAAGCAGTTTATGCTGGCCTGGAAGCGATATAAAAACATAGAATGCGCCAGCTGCATTTCTTCCCGGGCATGCAGTAAAAACCAGCTAAATGATCGAAGGGATTCAGTATTTTGTAACTTAGGCGATGGGCTGACAACCTGTCACTACAGCAATATACATACAAATCTATCTTAAATAACCCTCAAAACTTTGTCAGACGTAGCGGAACGATCTTTGTTTAGGTTATTTACGGTTTGCCTATTAGGGATAAAGGCGTGAATTTATGTATGTAATAAAATAACACGAAATTATAGGTAGGTACTTACTTATAATTACAACTTTCGAAAGCATTATATTTTAAATGCTTTGTCTTAACTCGTAGAAATCTGAGCTGGTTTTGACATTTCATAAGTAGGTAGACCACTGTGAAATTGCTAATTTGCTTTTTTAATTAGAAACAAATATTTTGGAAAATACATTGATTATTCCACTGAAAGAGTGGTTTTGCAACATTGTGATAAATACAGGGTGTAAGAGACAGTGTCCTGCTAACTGATAGGGGTTGCTCAGTCAACGAAACTGAACAACGTTCATCAGGAAATTCTTTCAGGAGATGAAAAAAAATGACCTTCTCATACAAAATGCCTCCGTGGTCTAGTCGAGTGGTCAGAGCCATGGGCTTACGATCCGGAGGTCCTGGGTTCGATTCCCAGGGGGGAACACAAAGTTGCTATTTGTCAATTTATCACTTTGTGAGGTTTTCCCCAGTTTGGTTAGGACAATGCAGGCTGAATCATCTGATTGTCCGAAAAGTAAAAAGAATTCCGTGCTTCGGAGCACGTTAACTCGTCGGTCCCGGTCGCTGCCTTTAATAGTGGTCGTTACTCAAACCATGCCAGAGGCCTAATAGCTGTACTACTAGGCGATTTGAAAACTGACACCAGGGTGTTGTTCGACTCAAAAATCCACTCGCTAAGAAGAAATACAAAATGACCACGTGGATCAGACAATTCGTATGGAAAAGCATTTTATTTTTTTACTTCCTAAAAAAATAACCTGCTGATTGTTGTTCAGTTTCGTTGGCTGAGCCACCCTTATCAGTTTGCGGGACGCTGTCTCTCACACCTCGTATAATTAGTATTAGACCTAAGCGCTTATTAGGTATGAAAAACATACGGTCAAATTAATAAAAATAATTAACTACACTGCCAAAGATTAAAAACTGAGGTGAATAATTAAATTATTTAACACATTCAATTTTTTCATGGATCTATATCGGAAGTACAAAAATAGCTGACCATTCTACCTATGAAACTGAACAACTTTCCCCAAGGATCATAGACCGAAATATTTAAAAAAAATGCCTTCTCAATTGCCATACCAATTGACCGAACCGCTGACCATTTGTATGGGAGGGCCAATTGTTTTGCGTATTTCGACCTAAGTTCCTTGGGGAAAGTTGTTCAGTTTCTTGGAATTCACAATTCACACCCTTAAATATGGTCAGCAATTTTCTCTACTCCGGTACCTTATGGAGGGTTTTGAGTTATGCATATCCCTGTACTCTGCCACTCAATCACTACATAGTATAAAACAAAGTCGCTTTCTCTGTCCCTATATCCCTATGTATGCTTAGATCTTTAAAACTACGCAACGGATTTTGATGCGGTTTCATTTAATGGATAGAGTGATTCAGCAGGAAGGTTTGTATGTATATTACATGCATAATATAGTAGAGGAACACTGATAATTTCCGTGCAAAGCCGGGGCGGGTCGCTAGTAAGCTATAAAAAAAACACGATCACATTCATAGCCCCCACAAGGATTCCTTGTATCAGCCATGGACATACGCAGAAACAACCACAAAGAACACCCAAACCACAGAATATATACTACATACAGAATGGCCACTCACCTCCCCAGTCCGATATGCGTCACACTCCGCGCCGGATTGTGGGTACGTTTAGATTGTGGGTACGCTTAGATTGTGGGTACGCTTAGATTGTGGGTACGCTTAGATTGTGGGTACGCTTAGATTGTGGGTACGCTTAAATTGTGGGTACGCTTAGATTGTGGGTACGCTTAGATTGTGGGTACGCTTAGTGGGCATGGCGCGCACATGCTTCCCAGTGTAACCGACATAATAAAGTTTTGTGTTCCAAAGATGGTTAGGTACTGTTCCGTGTTAGGATATCTTTCTGCCACAAGATATATGACTCCAATAGGAACTTTTTAGATTTCCAAGTGATGGGAGACGGTAAGTAACTTGATACAAAATATGCAACCTAACCAGTTCTAACACTCCTAACTACAATGTCATTTTGGACACACATCGACAGACGGCATGTTGCACTTGGCATGTGTTTGTGTACTTTAAAACGTTGGTTTAATCAAGAACCAGATTAATCAAGTAATGATTATGACCGGTATAACAAAATTTGTCAACCTTTATAACACGCACACGCTCAACCCTTATAACATGCCAAGTGCAACATGCCGTCTGTCGATGTGTGACCAAAATGACATTGTAGTTAGGAGTGTCCGAGCTGTGGCAAAACCTAAGACTGAACCACGACGTGATACCGTCTCGTGAAATGTCTCATATTTATTTTATAGTCTAGCAGCATTACACCCCGCGGTTTCACCCGCGGTTATAACTTTACCGTGGGAATGACGAATTTTCCCGTGGTAAAAAGTCGCCACGTTACCATCTATCGTCTTGTCAAATTTCATTAAAATCAGCAAAAAACGAACAAACAAACAGAGTAACTTTCGCATTTATAATATTAGTATGGATTACAAATGTGTTTTGATTAAAATAAAATCAAATTGAGGTTATAAATAAGAGATTTATTCATATGATTTTTTTATTTGTAAAATATACGTTTCTATTATTTATTTTTTCATGACATACACTAACACACAAAATTTAAATAAAATGGCGTCTAAAGTATTATTTCGAATAATAATTCACAGCATTTACACTCCTTATAATTATTATAAATAAAATTTGCGTTTAAATTCTTCAAATATTCGAATAAATATATTATAAAACTCAATTAAACAATAATTAAAAATTAATTAATAAATATGGCGGTCATATGGATTAAGGCTCAAAACTAATTTATGAAATCCTCATCAAATATTCACTTATTACTAAAAATTGCAAAATACTATTTTAATCTGTTTTTACATGATTTAACTAATACTTTCAATGATATTATTTACAATGAAAACTATTGTATTGAAAGGAGGGTTAGCCCTCGACGTTTCGATCCTATACGAGGATCTTCATCAGGAGAGAAGAAAGTCACACTACACCGCCCATAGGATCGAAACGTCGAGGATGTCCTTTCAGTACAAACAAGTAAGCCGATTAATTTTCATTATGAATAACACTTGATTATTGTTTAGTGTTAAAATATTATTTAATTTTAAATTGAGATTCCGTTTACTAAATATTACATTTTGTGAAATCGCTTCATCTCTTGCAATCCAAACTGAACAATCACTCACTTTTTCTTATCAATATAGTACCGGGTGTAAGGGACAGCGTCCCGCAAACTGATAGGGGTTGCTCAGTCAACGACACTGAACAACATTCACCAGGATTTTTTTCAGGAGATGAAATACAAAATGACAGTCTGTTTGAAAATCATATTTAAAAAAAAATATCCTGCAAGAATTTCCTGTGTGAATGTTGTTCAGTGTCGTTGACTGAGCAACCCCTATCAGTTTGCGGGACGCTGTCCCTTACACCCGGTATATTTTATTGTACTTTATTATATCTAGGGATGTTATAGTCGGCTAAATAGTGTTCATGAAACTGAACTACTTATAATATAGTCCTAATAATAGGAGTAACTTGCGCGTTTTTATTACACAACTCAAGGTGGCGATAATAGCCAAGTGGTGCCCTTAGTAAAAAAAAAAAACTCCAAAAACACAGTGAATCGAAAAACCGGTCCATTAAAATCAAGTTATAGCAATTAAGATAATTTATAACCTTATAAATTAGCGATTCATAGCTCGTTATAGTAACAGCATGGTAACAGAAAGAAAATATACGAATAACGACCACCAACGGCAATTTTTCTTTCTGTTACTACAACGAACTATGAATCGTTAATTTATAAGGTTCTATATTATCTTAATTACTATAACTTGATTATGTTGAACCGATTTTTCAATTCACTGTGTTTTTAGTGAATTACATTTTTTTTTACTAATGTGGGTGCCACTTGGCTAATCGTAACCTTAATACAGGCGGATTGGCATTTTTTTAAAGTGGGTCTAAGGCAAAGGCACCATCTATCGGCGGGAACTAAATTTGTACGTCCTGAGTTGTAACTAACAGCGACATCTTTCAACGATTTCATGAACTACACTTCATTATAGTATAGAGGTTATGAATTAGATCGTAGCTACTTTATGTTGCCATCTATCGATAGATTCATGAACAGGTGTGTTGAATGGGGTGGCTAAATAATTTAATACGTTTATACTTAAAACTTAACTTCCATGCTGGACTGGGAGCGAGAGAAAAACAGAATATTCCAGCTGCTTCCTTTCCCGGGCATAGTGTAGAAATGAATAGAGGAGATGACGGCTACTTAAAACTGATGGCTATAATATTGTGGATCTCATTCATAATTTTCAAAGAAATGCACATTTCGATTAAATAATCGAATTAAAAATATAGAAGTTGTAGATTCGAGTAGTACAATATTTAACAAGGAGTCATAACTTATTATTTTCATACAAAAGAAGCGTTTTTGACATGTCATAAAAAGTTGCTGATTTGACTAATAGGACACTAGTGAATTAATTACATCATATTCGTAACCATTTGAGCGCCATCTATCGATAAACGCAGGAACTATATGTTAAGATGCACTGCGCTATAGTAGCCGGGTTTAGATCGTAGCTACTTTATGTCGCTACCTATCGATAGATTCATGAATTACATCGTATTGTATCGTCCTGAACCATTTGAGCGCCATCTATCGATAAACGCAGGAACTATATTTTAAGATGCACTGCGCTATAGTAGCCGGGTTTAGATCGTGGCTACTTTATGTGGCTACCTATCGATAGATTCATGAATTACATCATAATGTATCGTCCCGAACCATTTGAGCGCCATCTATCGATAAACGCAGGAACTATATGTTAAGCCGGGAGGTTTGTCATCCATAAGCGAGTTGATCTAGTTTGGGGTCGCAGTGCCACAGCGGCGGGGCCTCCATGTCTGAGGGCTGCGGCGGGTGCCCTGGGATGCCCTGGAACAATACCTTATTTTGAGCAAGTTAAAATTTTAAAAGTCGGCATTTGGAGGCACTTTTTGGGAGTTAAATGTTGAGGCCAGTTGGTCAAAACTTCGATACCGCGTTTTAGAACTTGTGTTTCTTGTTGTGGCGCCATCTATCGTACCTGTCTGGAATCAGTCCGTCACTTGCCTCTGCTGCGTTAAGGCCAGGGCTTCTTGTGTGATGTGAGCTCGCTTTAACTTGCATTTGGACCTTTATTATATACAGCGCGCTGAAAAAAAATCGATACCGCGTTTCAGAACTTGTGTTTCTTGTTGTGGCGCCATCTATCGTACCTGTCTAGAATCAGTCCGTCGCTTCCCTCTGCTGCGTTTCGGCCAGGGCTTCTTGTGCGAAAGCTCGCTTTAACTTGCATTTGGCGCTTTATTATATACAGCGCGCTGAAAAAACTTCGTTACCGCGTTTTAGAACTTGGTTTTGTTGTTGTGGCGCCATCTATCGTACCTGTCTAGAATCAGTCCGTCGCTTCCCTCTGCTGCGTTTCGGCCAGGGCTTCTTGAGATGCACGTATGTGATGTGAGCTCGCTTCTCGCTCGCGTGTTTGAATGATTTCTCGCACATCTCGCATCGGAAGGGGCGGAGGCCCGTGTGGATCTGCGATGGAAGAACAAAATAGATATATACATATAATCACGCCTTTATCCCGAATGGGGTAGGTAGAGTGTAAACGACCTAAACAAAAGTCGTTCCGCCACGTCTGACAAAGTTTTGCGGGTTATTTAAGATAGATTTGTAGTTACATTGCTTTAGTGACAGGTTGTCAGCCCATCGCCTAAATTGCAATAAACTGAAACCCTCAGATCCCTCCCTTAGCTGGTTTTTACAGCATGGCCGGGAGGAAATGCAGCTGCATTTCCTCATAGACATAAACATAGAATGTGCCGGCTAGCACATTCTATGTTTTTGTTGCGTTTCCGGAATTCTTCATACAATTTTGGTAATTTGATAATACGGACTGTAATAATATCGTAAAAATACTGATGATGTAAACAGCGCCAACGTTTTTTTTAGTCTACCTTCCAGTTTCAATCTTTAATAGGCAGAAACAGGCCCGTATTTATAATCAACTCTCAAGAGTAACGGCGATTTTGAGTTCGTATCACAAATGTCATTTCAGTAAAGAACCATCCGTCAAATCCTTACTTAATGTTGCTCTCAATCTTGATATCGCTTTATAAATATGAGCCATAAAGTACTTACAATCATATGTCTCTGTCGATTGCTATGTGTCGAGAAGTGTTTTCCGCAGAGATTGCAAAGGTAGCTCGCTTTTACCTGCAAGAATTAAAAAAGAACAATGTTATTTATGATTAAGGGGATCCCCGCTTACTACATTCTTAATGGGGTAGGCAGAGCGTAAACGCCCTAAACAAATGTCGTTCCGCCACGTCTGACATAGTTTTGAGGGTTATTTAAGATAGATTTGTAGGTATATTGCTACCCAATACTAGATGGCGTTGTCTAATACTAGTTCAGACTGAGTTATATAGATGGCGTTACTACACTCACCTGTATAGTATAACATTTCATTGTTTTAGAAAGAGATATATAATGGAGCAAATATTCAATACTAGATGGCGCTCTTCAATACTAGAGTTAGTTCAAACTGAGTTTCATAGATGGCGTTAGTTCACTCACCGCGGAATGCACTTTCCTATGTGCCAAGAGTCGTTGCTTCATTCAGAAGCTCTTGCTGCACTCGCTACACTTGAAGGGTCGCTCGCCTGTATTGTACTACATCTCATTGTTTTAGAAAGAGATATCTAATGGAGCTAATACAGCTACTCAATACTAGATGGCGCTGTTCAATACTAAGCTAGTCCAGACTTAAACATATAGATGGCGTTAGTATACTCACCGCGGAATGCACTTTCCGATGTGCCACAAGTCATTGCTTCATTCGGAAGCTCTTGCTGCACTCGCTACACTTGAAGGGTAGATCGCCTGTATAGTACTACATCTCATTGTTTTAGAAAGAGATATCTAATGGAGCTAATACAGCTACTCAATACTAGATGGCGCTGTTCAATACTAGAGCTAGTTCAGACTTAAACATAAAGATGGCGTAAGTATACTCACATTGTTTTAGAAAGAGATATCTAATGGAGCTAATGCAGCTACTCAATACTAGATGGCGCTGTTCAATACTAGAGCTAGTTCAGACTTAAACATAAAGATGGCGTAAGTATACTCACATTGTTTTCGAAAGAGATATCTAATGGAGCTAATACAGCTACTCAATACTAGATGGCGCTGTTCAATACTAAGCTAGTCCAGACTTAAACATATAGATGGCGTTAGTATACTCACCGCGGAATGCACTTTCCTATGTGCCACAAGTCGTTGCTTCATCCGGAAGCTCTTGCTACACTCGCTACACTTGAAGGGTCGCTCGCCTGTGTGCACCCAGCGGTGGTCTTTGAGTAGCGCGTAGCTCTGTGGGGGTAAATACAAATTCAGTCAGTCAATATACGCGGTGTAAGGGACAGCGTCCCACAAACTAATAGGTTCCCTATTCGCTTAGTAAAAGACACAGAACAGCGTCCCCAGGAAACTATAATATTTCAGGATGTGAAAAACTGGGTTTTACAAATTGTCCACCTCGATCAGACAATTTGTATTGATGATCTTCCAAACTCGGATCTAAGCTAAAGATTTTAAAAAGTAACATGTGTATCAGCGTTCTTGATAATTTCATCCCCAAAGGGGTGAAAAGGATGTTTTTTTCTAAAGTGCGTTTTATTTTAAGTCAGGAACTTCTAATTTTGTATTTAGGCCAATGAAAAAAAATGGGTACGTGTTTTAGCGTTTTCGATAAGGAAAAGGGGATATAAGTTTGTTTTATAAAAAAAAGTATGATAATAGTGATAATTTAAAAGAGTTGACCTAATCTGGATGAAATTTTGCATGTGGGTTGCTATTTACCCAACTAGAACATGGGAGCAAGAGAAAAACATAGAATATTCCAGCTGCATTTCCTCCCAGGCATGCTGTAAAAACCAGCTTAGGAATCTGACGGATTCAGTATATTGTAATTTAGGCGATGGGCTGACAACCTTTCACTACAGCAATATACCTACAAATCTATCTTAAATAACCCTCAAAAGTCAAGACGTGGCGGAACGACCATTGGTTAGGTAGTTTACGCTCGGCCTACCCCATTAGGGATAAAGGCGTGATTATATGTGTGTATGTATGTAGAACATGGGAAAAAATTGGTGCCTTTGTCAAGCGCGTCACCAAATTAAACTATTTATTAGCGAAACGCTGACAGACTGAAGAGATGAAGTTAGTGAAGCCGACAGATGGCGCCACACCAAGAAACATAAGTTCTAAAACGCGGTATTGAAGTTTTCTCAGCGATCTGCATATTTACAAGTTCCAAACTTGCCCGGTTGGAGGCGGCCGCCAACAACCCCGCTGGCCCGACGAAGGCCAAGACAAAGAGAGGAAAACCGAGGAGAAGCCGCAGAAAGGCAACTCCTATCAGGATCCTAACGAAGTCCTGGTAGCGCTCCGCACTGGTGCGGACGCTACCAGTATTATCGAGAGGGGCCTCGACGACCTGAGGCTCCCCGAAGCAAGAACGCCGGCTGGTCAGGGTGGCCTACCACAGAAAAGAAGCGAGAGGCTTTCCTAGCCCGCTTCTAAGCTGCCCACATCCACTACTCCCCGTCGAGTAGTTAGGATCGTGGGCACTAAACCCCATTGACTGACCCCAGGACGGAGAAGCCGCCGCGAGCTTGAGGTCGCTAGCTGGGCCTCCCTCCAAGGGGAATCCCCCGGCTGGCTCGATCTCGCCGCGGCGTGAAATCCTCCTGACGACCCGGACCAGACACTATGCTTCAAGCACCCCAAGTAAATGGGATAAGGGCAAGAGAATGATGATGATGATGATGGTACATACATACATATTTAGGAGCATTTCCTTGAGGGGCCAGCTAACCGAGTGATGACGGATGGGAAAAGGGTAATCACCGCCTTGTCGGGTGTTGTGACCACGTGACCAGGGGACAGGGGACCATTAGTTCGGAAGTTGTATATATGCAGATCGCCGAGCAAACTTCGATACCGCGTTTCAGGACTGTTGTATCTTGATGTGGCGCCATCTATGTGCCCTACACATACATACATAAAATCACGCCTTTATCCCTAAAGGGGAAGGCAGAGCAATAACGACCTGAACATAGGTCCTTCGGCCACGTCTGATAAGTTTTGAGGGTTATTACAGATGATTATGTATATTGCTATAGTGACGGGTTGTCAGCCTATCGCTAAAGGCGACCTATTCAGGTCGTTTAAGCAATACACTTCTTCTTCTGTCGTGTGGGTATCGAATCTATCGACCCGATAAACCCTGGTGTCAGAGTGCAACACACTAAAGCTCTCGAATCCCTTAGCTGGTTTTTACAACATGCCCGGGAGGAGATGGAGCTGGCACATTTTATGTTTATCTTTCACTCCCAGTCCAGCATGGAAGCAACAGTTGCTCATGGTAACAGTTGGGAAAGGTAGCACCCACCTGGTCGGGTGTTGTGACCAGGGGACCGAATTCCAACCGGGCCGTTCGGATTTCTTCTCGTCGGCCAAAGTCGCGACGCGAGCGCAAAGAACCCCGACTAACCCGATGTCTCCTGCTGGACGCTTGCACACTATATTTGTAAATTACATTTCTTTTGTGTTTATGCAATAAAGTATATATATATACGTGTATATATATGTGTTCTTTCAACTGCAGCTGAATGGTGGCTGGTTTGACCCAGGCCTAGGCTAACACAGAAAAAGGGAAACTGGTGTCGCTTCTGGTCAATCTGATCTGTGTCGAACGAAAAACGGTGCCTTCTAGTTAAACGCGACGTTGGCGAGTTTGGATCCGCCAATCAGGAAGCAGGAAACGTAAACGCTTTCGAAATGTCAAAATAAATCGATCGATTTTCGTTCCAAAATGTGCTATTCAAATTCAATTATTTATTTTAGACCAATTACAAAGTCCATATATTTGTTAGTAGCAACTTATTCTAGTGTTAGTATTTATTTATTTATAGGGAAACAATTTAAGTTAGGGGACATTAGTGTGAAGCTGCATCCATCTCTTCAAATTATATAAATTTGAATATATTATTATATATTTGCTATGAATTGGTTCCGGTACGGAACACCAACCATCATCACTATTCCAATTGATTTTAACAAATAACTTCTTAATTAGTTTATTTTATTGACTCTCATAACCTGAGAAATCAACGTGCCTTCCGTGCTTCGGAAGGCACGTTAAGCCGTTGGTCCCGGTTAATATAGTTTAATACCGTAGATATTAGTCGTTAAGCCATATCAGAGGCCAGTGCTAAGTATTGGCGGCTTGAAAACTCTGACCTAATCTAGGATTAGGTCTGGTTTTCCTTCTGGGTTGCGGAGTTCAGATGGCAGTCGCTCTGTGTAAAAACGAGTACCCTCGTTCAATCACCTAGATTAGGTAGCCGACCCCGTAAGATGCGGGATAAGGCTAGGGAGATGATAACCTGACAGATCAAATGTTGCGGATATGCTATTTTATGAAGTCGTTGACGTTCTGCCAAACCCGTAAGACAGATAAGCGTGGCTATGTGTTGTTATTTTAATTGCATACCGCGTAGCTTTGAAACGTTTTTGTAACAATAAAGGGTCACATAAAAAATATTTAAAAATCCTACTCCAAAAATTGAATTAACTTGCCCATACAAATTATCCGAATTTAGTACGATAAAAGAAAACCTTTGTCGATACTAAAATACCCCTGAACTATTAAATCATTTTTTTTTATTATTTATTACACTAAAGGTAAGTACATTTTTATAACTAATATCTACTCGCCAAACTTAAAAGTTTGATAGCGAGATACGCCTTAATGTAATTTCTTACACCTACCTTAAATTAACAGCAATGTATCATTTCTTGCTGTTTTCACTTCTGTAGGTCTGCTGTAAGAAATTTCTTTTTAGAGAAAAGCAGTGTCTGTTGTGTTTTTGTTTCTTATGAATTTTGTCCTATGTATGATTCTGTGTACAATCATCATTTCCCTATCATTTCCGTATCTCTCGGGGTTGGCTACCTAATCTATTGGATTGAACGAGGGTACTGGTTTTTACACAGAGCGACTGCCATCTGACCTCCGCAACCCAGAAGGGAAACCAGACCCAATCCTAGATTAGGTCAGAGGTTTCAAGCCGCCAATGCTTAGGCCTCTGACATGGCTTAACGACTAATATCTACGGTATAAGAACAATAATTAGTTAAATAATAAATAAATAAATTAAGAGCATGTGTAGGTATATTTACCTGGAACATTCTCCCGCACACCTCGCACATGCAGGGGGACTTCATCGAGGGGTAGTTTGTTCGATTCTTGTCGGGATGCATCCGCCGGAAGTGGCCGTGGTACGCGCGCGAATCCTCCAGTTGCATACCGCACTGTGAAACATAAATACGATATAGTCTTCCTTGCTGGCCTGGGAGCGAGAGAAAAACATAGAAAGTGCCAGCTGCATCTCCTCCCGGGTATGCTGTAAAAACCAGCTAAGCGATCCGAGGGTTTCAGTGCAGTAATTTAGGCGATGGGCTGACAATAAACAATAAACGTCGGTATAACGGGGATCATTTGATAATTCGAATCTTATTTATTTTATTTTATTTGGGGAGTTTACAGCAACATTTACAAATTATTTAAGTATACATACATACATACATATAATCACGCCTTTACAACTAATGGGGTAGGCAAAACGTAAAAGACCTAACCAAAAGGTCGTTCCGCCACGTCTGACAAAGTTTTGAGGGTTGTTTAAGATAGATTTGTAGGTATATTGCTATAGTGACAAGTTGTCAGCCCATCGCCTAAATTACAATATACTGAAACACTTGGATCCCTGAGCTGGTTTTTACAGCATGCCCGGGAGGAAATGCAGCTGGCACATTCTATGTTTTTCCCTTGCTGGAAGCCAGCATGGAAGAAGTTGAATTCAAGTAAACATATTAAATTAATGCCAATTACAAGCTTCAACATATTTGAAGAAAATTGCTTAGTCTAACTTAATAATAATTAATAGGTAAAGTAACACATACAAATATAAAACAGTTACACTAAACTAATACTTTAAGATATCTTCTCCTTATTAACTGCCTCCGTGGTCTAGCGGTCTGAGCCATGGGCTCTCGACCCGGAGGTCCCGGGTTCGATTCCCGGCGGGCACGATGACTTTGTGTTGTTGTTTCTAGTTTGGTTAGGACATTGCAGGCTGATCACCTGATTGTCCGAAAAGTAAGATGATCCATGCTGTCGGATGGGCATGTAAATAGTCGGTCCTGCGCCTGATTTCTCTCTGGTCGTGTCAGTCAGTCTTTCCTATCAGAATAAGAGATTGAAGGAATAGAGAGTGCACCTGTGTGTAGCGCAAACACTTGGGCACTAAAATCTAGTCCTGCGCAGTTGGCCGATCTCTGGGAATCACCGAAAATCGGTGGGAGGACTATTCTTACCTGTTCACAAGGTATAGGACCCTCGGCTTTCCTTATCTGGCTGGGATACAATCTTCTCGTCTCCTCTTCTTCTTCTTTGTCACTTCTATCTCTTTCCTTCTTCTCTCGCTCTTTATCTTCTTTTGTTTTTCTTCTTTTTTTCGGTTTGTTCGACTCCCTTTGTTCCCTGATCATGAAATAACAACATAAGAACGAAATTAGTCATGTGTTTCATGTTTGAACTTAATTTTCTCCCATTCGCTCGGAAAAAGCTTTATTATTTAAAAAAAAAACTTCCAAGCTGGACTGGAAGCGAGAGAAAAACATAGAATGTCCCAGCTGTATTTCATCCCGGGCATGCTGTAAGAACCAGCTAAGGGATCCGAAGGTTTCAGTATATTGCAATATAGGCGATAGGCTGACAATCTGTCACTACAGCAATATATACAAATCTATCATAAATAACCATCAAAACTTGTCAGACGTGGCGGTACGACCTTTGTTTAGGTCCTTTCCGCTCTGCCTACCCCATTAGGGATAAAGGCGTGATTATATGTATATATGTATTTAAAAAAAACGAAATCCGTTCATTCACTCTATTCGGTCCTCATATTCGCACAACGCCAGCAATTTCTCCAAACGACAACAATGACCACCTTTCATTAAAAGCACATTAGTATGGTTTAGATGTTTTTTAGTTTACATTATTAGTTCATATTCAGTTTTACAGGTTGGCTGGAAGAGATCTTTATATAGAGATAAGCTCAGCTTTCTTTAAAGGCACATTAGTATGGTTTAGATGTTTTTTAGTTTACATTATTAGTTCATATTCAGTTTTACAGGTTGGCTGGAAGAGATCTTTATATAGAGATAAGCTCAGCTTTCTTTAAAGGCACATTGGTATGGTTTAGATGTTTTTTAGTTTACATTATTAGTTCATATTCAGTTTTACAGGTTGGCTGGAAGAGATCTTTATATAGAGATAAGCTCAGCTTTCTTCAAAGGCACATTAGTATGGTTTAGATGTTTTTTAGTTTACATTATTAGTTCATATTCAGTTTTACAGGTTGGCTGGAAGAGATCTTTATATAGAGATAAGCTCAGCTTTCTTTAAAGGCACATTAGTATGGTTTAAATGTTTTTTAGTTTACATTATTAGTTCATATTCAGTTTTACAGGTTGGCTGGAAGAGATCTTTATATAGAGATAAGCTCAGCTTTCTTTAAAGGCACATTAGTGTGGTTTAGATGTTTTTTAGTTTACATTATTAGTTCATATTCAGTTTTACAGGTTGGCTGGAAGAGATCTTTATATAGAGATAAGCTCAGCTTTTTTTATTAGTATGGTTTAGATGTTTTTTAGTTTACATTATTAGTTCATATTCAGTTTTACAGGTTGGCTGGAAGAGATCTTTATATAGAGATAAGCTCAGCTTTTTTTATTAGTATGGTTTAGATGTTTTTTAGTTTACATTATTAGTTCATATTCAGTTTTACAGGTTGGCTGGAAGAGATCTTTATATAGAGATAAGCTCAGCTTTTTTTATTAGTATGGTTTAGATGTTTTTTAGTTTACATTATTAGTTCATATTCAGTTTTACAGGTTGGCTGGAAGAGATCTTTATATAGAGATAAGCTCAGCTTTTTTTATTAGTATGGTTTAGATGTTTTTTAGTTTACATTATTAGTTCATATTCAGTTTTACAGGTTGGCTGGAAGAGATCTTTATATAGAGATAAGCTCAGCTTTTTTTATTAGTATGGTTTAGATGTTTTTTAGTTTACATTATTAGTTCATATTCAGTTTTACAGGTTGGCTGCAAGAGATCTTTATATAGAGATAAGCTCAGCTTTTTTTATTAGTATGGTTTAGATGTTTTTTAGTTTACATTATTAGTTCATATTCAGTTTTACAGGTTGGCTCTTTTTATAGAGTTAAGCTCACCTTTGTGAACTAAATTTAAGTTTGTTTATTTATTGTATTTTTTTTGTACACTATATAGAATAAGCCAATGAAAAACTTACTCATCGGAGGTGTTATGTCTCGCCGATACCCTCACGTGCTTTCTGTACGCGTCTTCTGATATGAATCGTACATTGCAGAGTTCACATAGCGGCCCGTCTTCAGGAATCTGTAAGTAAATAACATACATACATACATACATATAATCATGCCTCTGTACATGCTGGACTGGGAGCGAGAGAAGAACAAAGAATGTGCAAACTGCTTTTCCTCCCGGGCATGCTGTAAAAATCAGCTAAAGGATCGTAGGTTTCATTTCGCATTTTTCTTTGACCCAAAGGTTGCCTGGAAGAAATTGCTACCTTAGCAATAAGGCCGCCTATGTTGTACTTGTTTTTTGTTGTTATCTATTGTGTTGTATGATTTGTATCCCACGTGCAATAAAATATTTTTATGTTATGTTATGTTTCAATATGTTTGACTTACTCTTTGGCCATTTACGGTACAACACCTGTTTAATCTTTGTTCCCACAAGGAATTCTAAATTTATTAGTAAATGTGATCATTTCAACTAAATATGTACATCAATTAATATAATAACCTACAAGTGCGTTTGTGTTAAATTTGTGTCCAGTTATCTACCAAGATCAGTGAAATATTGATCAAAATCCGATAGAAAATAATCGTGGCTATTGGTATCACAGCTGCCATCCGTGACTGGGCGCTACAAGGGTACAGGCGAATCTGACGGTTCCGTAAAGCGCTCAACCGTGCGAGTTGCGTGCCGGCGCTTAGGACCTTCTGCCCGCGGCACGCGAGACCGGTTCTAAGACCATTTTGCTGTGGAATAAACAACGCAGACGGGACGCGTAGGTAATCCACTAAGCCCTTAATACATTTTAAGAAATCTTCAACTACAAACGATATGAAGTGTGTTGAATGTCAGGAAACCTGTGGCAAAGCAAAAGACATTTTAACATGCACCAATGCCGTATGCAAGAAAAAACTATGTAATCTTTGCGTTGCATCATATGATTTAACCCCAGAACAAAAAGAAGCTTGGAAGTGTTCAGACTGTAAGGGGTTCGTAAGAAAGGGGGGAAATGATAGTAATACCCCCATTCGACAAAACATAGACCCTCCCAACTTCACTCGTAAAAAGACTGAGCCAAAACTGCTTGTGAGTAAGACAAATGCAAAGACCTCCAAATCTTCTCCAATAGACGTTAAAGGGAATAAAATTGCCGAGTCAGAGACCAGTAGTGGTCTCGGTCAACACACAAAATCATGCAACTGCGAGACTATATCCCGCTCATTTGATTCATTTAAGGAAGAGCTTCGAAACATGTTTGAAGAATGGCGACAAGACCAGGCTAACTGTCTTCAAGAACTAAAGGCCTCGATTTCCAATATGAAATCTCAAATTCTCCATATTCAGGGAACAACTGACGAGGCTATAAAGTCTGTCACCTACCTGTCAGCCGAGTACGATGACATGAAAAAAGCTATGAGTTCTCTTCAAGACAAAACTACATCCCAGGAGTCGAGAATAAAGATCTTGGAAGACTCAATCGAGGAACACTCCAGGCAAGCAAATCTTAACCTCTTGGAAATTCGCAACGTTCCCTACCAGCTAAGCGAGAGTCCAGATCAACTGCTGAAAACAACGCTAAATATTTTCAGTACAATATCGGCCAACATAAATCAGTCCGATATTCAAAACATTCAAAGGCTTCATTCTAAAACAGATAATAGAACAATCATGGTTACCTTAAAAACTGTAAACTCGAAAAAATGTGTCCTCCAAGCCATGAAAACTTACAATTCAAACAACAGAGCAAACCGACTAAACACCTCCCTGATAACACCGAATGCTACGCCACAACCCATCTACATTGAAGAGCGCCTCACTCCTAAAGGAAGACGTCTCTTCTACTTGGCGCGACAGCTGAAGAAGTCGAAGCAGTTCCAGTTTTGTTGGACCTCAAATTGCAGAGTGCTTTTAAAAGAAAAAGAGGGCTCCAAAAGCATTGTCATCACCGAAGAATCACAAATAAATGAATTAAACACAAATAGATCTGTCTGACTAGTCCCAGGAAGGCTAGTGGTAAATCATAAATGCCCTATTTCTAGAAAGATAATACTATTTTCTATTGTTCCTAGTTTTTACTATATACATCACGCTTTCCGACTTACACAATACACAAACATCGCATATTTACACTTTACACTCAATTTCTCACATAATGCATTACCTCGTATTATTATTATTATTATTACAAATGTTCGCTCTCTCACACTAGCATCAATGTACTGGACACAAATTGTGAAGTTTATTCGGAAAAAAAATTCTACCCAAGGGTCTAAAGTGCCACCCAAAAACTTTATTATTTTTCTGTCTGATCCGAGCATGCTCAGAAGCATGTATTATGTAATGTCTACAAATCATGCACGTATACTTAAAATTAACCATTCCCTATGTTGAATGATATATGTGATAACATAGACACTGTTTCTGTTTCATCTTCCACATCTTGTAACCCTGAACAATGTGAAGATCTCATTCCGCAGCACTCTAAAAATCTAAATTTAATTGCGCAAAATATTTGTAGCGTTTCTGCCAACATAGCTGGTTTCCAAATTTTGCTCCGTAGAATTAAGATTCACTGTGATATTATTATTTTAACAGAATGCCGGCTAATTCATAACCCTATAATTCCGCCTTTACAAAATTACGACCACTTCGTTTCAACTAATCCACATAACCAAAATGATGGGGTCGTTGTGTACGTTGATTCCATGCTTCAAAATGTATCTGTTACTGAACCTCTCATTGCTGAGGCT
Organism: Scrobipalpa costella; assembly: GCA_949820665.1. Taxonomy (NCBI): domain Eukaryota; kingdom Metazoa; phylum Arthropoda; class Insecta; order Lepidoptera; family Gelechiidae; genus Scrobipalpa; species Scrobipalpa costella. The sequence continues at coordinate 6,795,652 of OX463322.1, read as the reverse complement.
AGCAGTCTGTTAATAAAGATCGGACATGAAACAGCCATCATAGCTGTATATCGCCCTCCAGCTTTCCGAAATGTGGACATTTTCTTGCAATCCTTGAGTGTCGTAATTTCGAATCTTTCTAATTTTAAAACTATCGTTTTGACTGGTGATATAAATATTAACATACACCCAAACAATGTTGACGATCACTCTGAAGAATATCTCAATATGCTAGCTTTTCACGGACTTTTACCAGCACACAACATTGTCACTCGTGATAAAACCTGTTTAGACCATGTCATTATGAAATCGCCTCACCAAGCTAGCACCCTTGTACTCGAAACTAAAGTAACTGACCACAGTGCTATAGTTTTATCTTTGGCAATTAAGAAATCAGTCAATCCTAGAAGAACTCTAACTAAAGTAAACGCACTATCACTTCATGAAGACATAATGAACTTAGATTTCTCACCAATTTATGCAAAATCAGACCCAAATTTAGCTGCAACATTCCTCGTTGAGACCCTCCGAAACTGCATCAATAAGAACTCCACTACAAAAACTGTGCCCCGTCGACGGAGAACTATTAAACCGTGGATCACTGCTGGACTCCTGCGCTGTATAAGGCAAAGGGACAAACTCCATAAGCAATTAAAAAAGAACCTAAATAATGATATCCTACGCACAACCTACAAGCGCTACAGAAACTTTTGTAACTCACTTATAAAAAAAGCGAAGAGAGAATATGATAGGAATAGGCTAAAGGAAGCTGGCAGTAATAAAAAAGAGCTATGGGATGTGATTAAGGACATTGCATACTTAAACAAAGAAAAAACAAACTCGCGGGATTTACTCTTAAATAAAAATACCCCTCAAAAATCGGTTGATGCGGCTAATCATTTCTTTGCAAATGTTGGTAGATCTTTGGCAGAAAATATTTTAAAATCAAACCCGAACTTACCGGATCATAATCTCAATGCGCCTTCATTTGCTCAATCGGTTGTGTTTCTTCCAACCGACAATAGAGAAGTAGAACGACTTGTTGTATCATTGAAAAACGACTGCGCAGTAGGTTGGGACGGTATTTCAGCTACGTTTGTCAAAAAATATAAAAACATTTTAATTCCACCGCTAACTCACATCTGCAATCTAACTATTAACACTGGCGTATTTCCAACTATTTTTAAAAAGAGTCTTATTCATCCTGTCTTTAAAAGTGGAGATCGTAAACAGATCAATAATTATCGTCCAATTTCTGTATTACCCACTTTTTCGAAAATACTTGAACGCATTATTAATTCGCGGTTGATTAATTTCTTAGAAAGTAACAAATTACTAAGCAACAGACAATATGGTTTCCGTCAAAACAAGTCCACTTCCGATGCGGTGCACGAGCTTACAGATTATGTAGTCCGAAGCCTTGATGCTAGTAAAAAATGTGTCGCAATTTTTCTCGACCTTGCCAAGGCATTCGACACTGTTTCTTTCCCTATTCTGTTGGCTAAACTTGAATCCCTTGGTGTTCGAAGTGCTCAGCTGAAACTGATCGAGAACTACTTACATGGTCGAATACAACGTGTCACTCTTGATGGTAATACTAGCAATGACCTTGAAATCACACACGGTGTTCCTCAAGGTAGTATACTTGGTCCCACCTTATTCCTGGCGTATATTAATGAGCTGTGTAACTTGGAATTGCCAAACGGGAACCTTTTATCTTTTGCTGACGATACAGTTTTACTATTCTACGGAGGGACATGGGATGAAGTATACAACTCCGCCCAGCAAGGTTTTACTCTGGTTTATAATTGGCTGACAAGAAATCTTTTAACATTGAATGTTGATAAAACCAGACACATGCTTTTTTATACTCGTAATTTTAATCTTCCGGATCCAAATATACGTACCATTGCTGCACATTCTCTCCACCATCATAATACACCCTGTAACTGTCCGTCAATACAGAGAATCACTCAAATTAAATATCTAGGTCTAATAATTGACGAAAATATGTCATTTGCCCCGTACATCGTAGTTTTATCAAATCGAATCCGAAAACTAATCTTTGTTTTTAAACATCTAAGGCACGTTGCAGATCCACAAATTTTAAAGACAATATACAAAGCATTGGCTCAGTCCCTTATCATTTACTGCATCACGTCATGGGGGGGTGCATCTATTACCAACCATATTAAAATTGAACGAGCCCAGAGAGCGTTACTCAAGGTTGCAACATTTAAACCCATTCTGTATCGTACCCAGACGCTGTATGAGTTCTGCCAAGTACTTACCATTCGCCAACTCTTTATATTGTTCACAGTTCTGCTACAGCACTCTCTTACACCTTGTATTACTTCCCAGCGAAATCACCTGGTAGCCAAGTCAACGATATTTCGTACAACTTTTAGTCATCGATTCTTTTGTTTCCTAGGTCCCTTTCTGTATAACGAACTGCATCAAAAATTAAAAATAAACTTGCTCCCAAAACACTCTCTTAAGATAAAAGTCTCTGAATGGCTACAGTGTCTATCCTATAAGGACACTGAAAACCTGCTTAAGCCTCTAGCCTAACCTTTATCTACATTCACAACACACACACACACACACACACACACACTTTTAATTTTTATTCCATTATCTTTATTGTTTTTTTTTTTATTTTAATTTTGTTTTCCATTTTACCTAATCTTTAAGTTACCTAAATAAGTTCCATAAACAGGATAATACTTGTGAATGGCTGTGTACTGCAACAATTGATATGGAAGTCGATGTCTATAGTACGGGCTATTGTGCCTATTTTAGACATCGTCTGCAATTATGTTTTAATGTTCTCATTAGCCTAAGCGTTTTTTTTTGTACCCAACTTTAGAAAAAGAACAGAACACTGTAAAATGGCTTTCAGTTAATAAACTTTATCTTATCTTATCTTATCTAATATATTGCAATTTAGGCGATGTGCTGACAACCTGTCACTACGGCAATATACCTACAAATCTCATAAATAACCCTTAAAACTTTGTCAGACGTGGCGGATCGACCTTTTACTATATGTATGTATGTTTATCCCTGATGGGGTAGGCAGAGCGTAAACGACCTAAACAAAGGTCATTCCACCACGTCTGACAAATTTTTGAGGGTTGTGTAAAATAGATTTGTAGGTATATTGCTGTAGTGACAGGTTGCCAGCCCATCGCCTAAATTGCAATGTACTGAAACCCTCAGATCCCTTAGCTAATTTTCACAGCATGCCCGAGAGGAGATGCAGCTGGCACATTCTACGTTATTCTACCGCTCCCAGTCCAGCATGGAAGCTAAAAAACTATTCACTACATAGTATAAAACAAAGTCGCTTTCTCTGTCCCTATATCCCTATGTAAGGTTAGATCTTTAAAACTACGCAACGGATTTTGATGCGCTTTTAATGGATAGAGTGATTCAAGAGGAAGGTTTATATGTATAATACATGCATAAAATAGTAGAGGAACACTGATAATTTCCGTGCGAAGCCGGGGCGGGTCGCTAGTTTTAAATATACATACCTCGTCATTATCAAGCCTGTGTTTCAGTTTCTTGTGCAGTTCGATCCCCTTCTCGCTGACGAAGGAGTACCCGCACAGCTGGCAGACGAAGTCCGACGGGTGCTTGATGCGGATGTGGCCCATGTATGTGGTGAACTTACTGGAATATAACAAATAAATAAACCCGTGACTCCTGCTCTGAAAGATTACATACATACATATAATCACGCCTTTATCCCTAATGGGGTAGGCAGAGCGCAAACGACCCAAACAAAGGTCGCTCCGCCACTTCTGACAAAGTTTTAAGGGTCATTCAAGGTAGATTTGTAGGTATATTGCTGTAGTGACAGGTTGTCAGCCTATCGCCTAAATTACAATATACAGAAACCCTCGGATCCCTTAGCTGGTTTTTACAGCATGCCCGGGAGGAAATGCAGCTGGCACATTCTATGTTTTTCTCTCGCTCCCAGTCCAGCATGGAAGAAAAGATTACACTCTGAAAGATTACACGAAACATAAGGGAAATGTTTGTGAAACCCTTAGAATAGAATTTTTATATTTATTTGCCAGAACACAGCATGTCAGACAATGATATTATATATAGGTAGATACGTCCTGATCAATAATATCATATAATATAATATTATATATAGGTAGATACGTCCTGATCAATAATATCATATAATATAATATCATACAATATAATATCATTGTCTGACAGGTAGATACGTGACCAACGCGCGAAACTTGTGCCGTCAAATGGTCCTAATTGTGACCATTTTAGGCAGTCGAGCTGCGAGCTGCGAAGTGAGAAAAAAAGTTAAATTATATTCAAGGCTGCACTGATTACAAATAGCTATCTGTTTCACTCTTACGCTTTGCCTACTTTCTGTCGCACTCAGCGTTTGTTTAGATATGCAATGTTATAAATATGTATGTATATGTGTCGCGGAACAATTAAAATGTGCGTGCAGTATGAACGTAACGTATCTTTCTTAAAATATCATTGATGTCAGATCTTAAAATATTACGTTCCATGTATTCAACCTGCGAGCAGGAATGCAAATTTGACTCGTACAATTTAGTCAATTTATTTATTAATTATTAGATAATAAAAAAAATGAAATAATATTTAAATATACATCATAATAGTTGAGTTAATATAATTAAATGTCAAATACAAGATGCGAACGGCCAAAGTGTGGAACTCCCTGCCTGCGGATCTATTTCCGGAACGTTATAACCTGGGCCTTTTCAAGGCGAGAGTGAACAGGCATTTTCTAGGCAATCATGCTCCATCATAGTCTACATCATCACTTACCATCACGTAAATGATTGCCTATCAAATATATAAAAAAAAAGCCTTCCCCTCTCTGCCCCGCGGGGGTATGTTTCGTGTTTTGTTTATGCGCTGGAGACTCGGCTTTAGTGAATTTCCATCAAATTTATATTTAAAAAAAAAACGGAAAAGAAATGTAGCTGCTGCTTCACTTTTAAAATATGAAAAACAACACTAATACTTTCAACCATAGACAGGATTCGAACCTGCGTCTTTGGAATACCGTTCCAATGCATTACAATGGATATTTTTTTTTTGTACCTTGTCATTTCCACATGCCCTAAGGTAGACTGGTAGATTTTCTTTGGAGTTAAGTCCGCCCATGTAAAATTTTTGTGCAAATAATTTCCTGGTGATAGATGTTCAGTGTCGTTGACTGAGCAACCCTTATCACGGATGCTGTCCCTTACACCCGGTATAATATAATACTCACACGAAATTGTCCGGACAGTGCGGACACTGGTACTTGGTCCCCTTGTGCCATCTCTCGTGCAGGCGCGCTGTTTGTCTGAAATAGAAAACATTCAGTCGTCTCTGGTGCATTCTATGCTGTCTATCGATCCTATACTCGAAAAACTGTAAGATGGTGGCTGTGACAGATGCAAATTGTATGGATTTTGGACACATTTTAATTTGTTTTCCTTCTAAATGGCATCATCATCAGCCGCCACCGTCCTAAAATTTATAGAGTATAGTTCAGTTTTGCATGTAAAGAACTGATAGGGCTCTAGTTACTCTGCTCAGTCAACGACACTGAACAAGTATCAGAAGGATATTTTTTCAGGAAGTGAAGTAAATAATTGACCTTCCAGCACTAAATACATACATACATATAATCACGCCTTTATCCCTAAGGTAAACAGAACGTAAACGACCTAAACAAAGGTCGTTCTGCCACGTCTGAAAAAGTTTTGAGGGTTATTTAAGGTATATTTTGTACCATGCTGGACTGAAATACATAGAATGCGCCAGCTGCATTTCCTCCCGAGAATGCTGTAAAAACCAGCTAAGGGATCTAAAGGTTTCAGTATATTTTAATTTAGGCGATGGGCTGACAACCTGTCACTACAGAAAAATACCTACAAATCTATCTTAAACAACCTTCAAAACTTTGTCAGACGTGGCGGAACGACCTTTGTTTAGGTCTTTTACGGTCTGCCTACCCCATTAGGGGTAAAGGCGTGATTATATGTATGTATGTATGTATACTTGAATAATTTGTAAATGTTGCTGTAAACTCCCCAAATAAAATAAAATAAATAAGATTCGAATTATCAAATGATCCCCGGCGATGGGCTGATAACCTGTCACTACAGCAATATACAAAATGACCACCTTTTTTTTCACTTCCTGAGAAAAATCCTGGTGATACTTGTTCGGTGACGTTGACTGAGCACCCCTTATGAGTTTGTGGGACGCTGTCCCTTACACTTACACCTCGAATAGTGTGTAAAAAAATAGCTAACCATATTTTAGGGTGTGATTCTACCTATGAAACTGATAATTTTTTTTCCAAGAAACGTAGACCGAAAAATTATGATGACGCGCCGTGATGTGTTTATATGTAGTTCGCTGAAAAAACTTCAATACCGCGTTTTAGAACCCGAGTTTCTTACTGTGGCGCCATCTGTTACCTGTGAATGGTAATTAAAGGGCACTGGTTGCAATCTAATTCAACCAGAATATATGCACTTTACCAAAAAAATCTTCAATACCGCGTTTTAGAACCCGAGTTTCTTACTGTGGCGCCATCTATTACCTGTGTGTGGTAACATAAGGGCACTGGTTGCTATCTAACACAACCAGACTACCTGTACCGAAAAATCTTCAATACCGCGTTTTAGAACCCGAGTTTCTTACTGTGGCGCCATCTATTACCTGTGTGTGGTAACATAAGGGCACTGGTTGCTATCTAACACAACCAGACTACCTGTATCGAAAAATCTTCAATACCGCGTTTTAGAACCAGAGGTTCTTACTGTGGCGCCATCTATTACCTGTGTGTGGTAACATAAGGGCACTGGTTGCTATCTAACACAACCAGACTACCTGTAGCGAAAAATCTTCAATACCGCGTTTTAGAACCAGAGTTTCTTACTGTGGCGCCATCTATTACCTGTGTGTGGTAACATAAGGGCACTGGTTGCAATCTAACACAACCAGACTACCTGTAGCGAAAAATCTTCAATACCGCGTTTTAGAACCAGAGTTTCTTACTGTGGCGCCATCTATTACCTGTGTGTGGTAACATAAGGGCACTGGTTGCAATCTAACACAACCAGACTACCTGTAGCGAAAAATCTTCAATACCGCGTTTTAGAACCAGAGTTTCTTACTGTGGCGCCATCTATTACCTGTGTGTGGTAACATAAGGGCACTGGTTGCAATCTAACTCAACCAGAATATATGCACTTTACCTTTTTTTTTTTTTGAATGGACCTGTTTGCAAAATACTACAAAGTGTATATAATGCGTCACCGGGCTAAGGCGGGGAGTTGCTACACGCAATCTACACCCTTAATGAAATGGCAACTGCCTAAGGGCGCCCACTAGGGCTCGAACCTCGGCTTATGGCGTTGCCTTGGGGACTCCTTATTGGAGAGAATCTGCCCGGTACGTGCCGGTAAACCCCAAAGTGGGGAGCAAAGGAGGGACCTCCGCGACCCCGCCGGCGGGGTGCGCGGTTGCTGGAAGAGCTTGTGCCGAGTGTGGCTCGACTAGTATTTGGTCAGGGTAATTTGGTCATCGCCGTCGGTAATACAAGATACAAGAGGGTTAGGGTGGTGAGGGGCTTTGTCGAAGAAGCGTATGGCCGCTTGCCTCATGAACTCTTTGAGAGACGGAACATCGAGATCGATGTGAATGTCAGAATTGCGGAGGTACCAGGTTGCCCTCCGCAAGAAGCTGTTTTGAACTACCTGGAGGGTGTTCAGATAAGTGGGGTAGGTGTGGCTGAAGGCCACACTGGCGTAGGTCATTATGGGTCGAACGCATGTAGTGTAAAGCCTCACCTTATTTCTAAGGGAGAGTTGACTGCGTTTGCGTATAATTGGGATGCACTTTACCAAAAATCTTCAATACCGCGTTTTAGAACCCGAGTTTCTTACTGTGGCGCTATCTATTACCTGTGTGTGGTAACATAAGGGCATTGGTTAAAACTAAACCGCTATATTTGATGCGACATGATGTGTTTATATGTAGTTCGCTGAAAAATTTCAATACCGCGTTTTAGGTCCCATGTTTTTTACTGTGGCGCCATCTATACGCTACGTAATGAACTTCTTACCTATGAGTAGTGACTAAAGTTGCAATCTAACTCAACCGGAATATATGTAGTTAGTGTCGCGTTTTAGGTGCCATGTTTCTTACTGTGGCGCTATCTATACGCTACGTAATGATTTTCTTACCTACGAGTAGTCACGTAAGGGCATTGGTTGCAATCTAACACAACCGAAATACCTATATATAGTTTCAGAATCCAAGTTTCCTACTGTGGCGCCATCTATTACCTGTGCGTAGTAACATAAGGGCACTGGTTGCAGCTGAACCGCTGCGTGTGATGCGCGGTGATGTGTTTGCGCAGCGCGTGCGATTGCTTGAAGTAAGTCTTGCAAATGTCGCACTGGTACTCGCCGCAGTCCTGAGTAACAAAAATAAATATATTCATACATATAATCACGCCTTTATCTCTAATGGGGTAGGCAGAGCGTAAACTACCTAAACAAAGGTCGTACCGCGACGTCTGACAAAGTTTTGAGGGTTATTTAAGATAGATTTGTAGGTATATTGCTGTAGGGATATGTTGTTAGCATATCGCCTAAATTACAATATACTGAAACCCTCGGATCCCTTAGCTGGTTTTTACAGCATGCCCGGGAGGAAATGCAGCCGGCACATTCTTTGTTTTTCCTTCTCGCTTCTCGCTCCCAGTCTAGTATAGTAGAAACATACATACATTACATACTAAGAATCGATGACCTTGACTATTCAGTGTCGATGACCTTAATAAAGGGTTGATGACCTTACCTTAGTATGTCTGCTCATATGGCTGGTGTAGGCGTCTTCGTCCAGGAACCCTTTGAAGCATTCTGTACATTTGAACACTGAGTTCTTGTAGTTGGCGCTCTCTACCATACATACATAAAGTCCGCCTTGACCCTTACGAGGTAGGCAGAGCTTAAAACGCCCCATGGTGCTCTTTTGCCTCTTTATTTATCTAAGCTTAAAACACTGTCCTTGAAGTTTAGGGAAATTTGAAAATCAATGATCCTTAAGTCAAGGTTGGATGACCTTGGCTGGAGAGATCGATGACCTTGATAAAGGGTTGATAACCTTACCTTAGTATGTCTGCTCATATGGCTGGTGTAAGCGTTTTCGTCCAGGAACCCTTTGAAACATTCTGTACATTTGAATACAGAGTTCTTGTAGTTGGCGCTCTCTTGCATACATACATAAAGTGCGCCTTATGCCCTATGGGCTAGGCATACATACTGACATTCTTGACCATTATCGTTGCTGAGCCTGACCTTGACGAATACGGGTCGATGACCCGACTATTAAGGGTCGATAACCTTGATTAAGGGGTGGCAACCTTGATTAAGGGTTGGTGACCTTGATAAGGGGTTGATGACCTTACCTTAGTATGTCTGCTCATATGGCTGGTGTAAGCGTCTTCGTCCAGGAACCCTTTGAAGCATTCTGTACATTTGAACACTGAGTTCTTGTAGTTGGCGCTTTCTTGTCTCTTTAATATCTCCGCCACTTGCTCTTCAAACGTGAGATCTGTAAAATTACAAGTTATTACATACATACATATAATCACGCCAAATCGTTAAGAAGAAGATCACGCCTTTATTCCTAATGGGAAAGGCAGAGCGTTAACGACTTAAAGAAAGGTCGTTCCGCCACGTCTGACAAAGTTTTGAGGGTTATTTTACGATAGATTTGTAGGTATATTGCTATAGTGACAGGTTGTTAGCCCATGGCCTAAGTTACAATATACTGAAACCCTCGGATCCCTTAGCTGGTTTTTACAGCATGCCCGGGAGGAAATGCAGCTGGCACATGCTATGTTTTTCTCTAGCTCCCAGGCCAGCATGGAAGAAACAAGTTATTTAAGATCTTATTTAACAACTTATTGCACACATGATCATACAGAGGACACAAACATAAAAAACAATAGCACAACAGGTACAGCTTATCTCTCAAAAGAAATCTCTTCCAGCTGACCTACGGTAGTGAGAGTGCATAAGTGAGGCAGATAAGGCGTGTACAAGTACTAAGTTAAAAAAAATTATCTTACATGCTGGACTGGGAGTGATAGAAAAACATGAAATGTGCCAGCTGCATCTCCTCCTGGGCACGCTGTAAAAATCAGCCAAGGGATTCGACGGTTTCAGTACTGTAATTTAGGCGATGGGCTGACAACCTGTCACTATAGCAATATACAGATCTAACTGGAATAACCCTCAAAACGTGTCCGACGTGGCAAAACGAACTTTGTTTAGGTCGTTTACGCTATACCTAGCCCATTAGGGGTAAAGGCGTGATTATATGTATGTATTGGATTCAAATCGAATACGAAGCAGTGCCAAAACGCCCTTAAGGAATGGTTTCCGGCGTCAAACGATTTTACTCCTCTGTCATTGACGCTATGCCTCCCTATAGGGTTAAAGGCGTGATTATTTACGTACTGATTATAGAGAAGAGTGTATCATTCAAGTCTTCATTGAGGAACGGCTTCCGGCGTATATCCACTTTCGGCTCGATCGTATCTTTTTATTCCCTGCCATTGACGCTATACCTACCCTATAGGGTTAAAGGCGTGATTACTCACTGGTTATACTGAAGAGTGTTTCATTCAAGTCTTCATTGAGGAACGGTTTCCGGCGTCGATCTACTTTCGGTTCGCTCGTGTCTTTCTTCTCCTGTCGTGTCCGCACTTTCTTAGTGGAATCTTTTTGGGATATATTTAGCTTTTTCTGTTTTACCTGGGGAAAGATAATCGGAAATTGATTTCAGAAGAAAAACATAGAATGTACTAGCTGCATTTCTCCCGGGCATGCTGTAAAAACCAGATAATTTAGCGGATGGGTTGACAACCTGTCACTATAGCAATATACATAATCGTCCTGGGTTCGATTCCCAGGGGGAAACACAAAGTTGATATTTGAGAATTTATCACTTTGTGATTTTTTCCCCAGTTTGGTTAGGACATTGCAGGCTGAATCACCTGATTGTCCGAAAAGAAAAAAAGATTTCGTGCTTCGGAGGGCACGTTAAGCCGTCGGTCCCGGTCGCTGTCTTTGATAGTGGTCGTTGCTCAAACCATGTCAGAGGCCTGATAGTTGTGCTACTAGGCGGTTAAAAACTCTGACACCAGGGTTCATCGGGTCGATAGACTCCACTCGAAAGAAGAAGAAGAAGCCGTGTAGTTTAAGAACTACACAGCTTGACCAGTCCAAATGACCATTGCAATTCAAAGTCAATAATGATAACGAGTCCAGCCCGAAGCGATTTTATTATTTTCCCTTTACCTTTACAGGTTATTGCAGTGCCTACCCCGTAGGAGACGAAGGCGTGACTTTATATATGTAATGTTAGAGTAAGATTAACTAGCGCCATCTATTACAAAGCAACGGTAACATGATAAGCAATTAGTACCCCAAAGTGTCACAATGTGGCGACGGTTTGTACTATCCATACATATATATAGTCACGCCTATATCCCTAATGAGGTAGGCAGAGCGTAAACGACCTAAACAAATGTCGTTCCGCCACGTCTGACAAAGTTTTAAAGATTATTTAAGATAGATTTGTAGGTATATTGCTGAAGTGACTTTGTTTAGGTCGTTTACGCTCTGCCTACACCATTAGGGATAAAGGCGTGATTATATGTATGTATGTTTGAAAAATATTTTGTGAAATGGATTTTTGGATTAAACTGATAAAAGAACAACTTCTGGTTACAATTAAGTAGAAAAACAATATTCTTCATGAAAACATTTTAATCTTCCATGCTGGACTGGGAGTGAGAAAAACATAGAATGTTCCAGCTGCCCTTCCTCCCGGGCATGCTGTTGAAGTCAGCAAAAGGGACTCGAGGGTTACAGTGTATTGTAATTTAGGCGATGGGCTGACAACCTGTCACTAAAGCAATATATATTACAATCTAAAATTGCCCTCAATTTTTGTGACGTGGCGAAAGCGCCTTTTACGAGGCGTTAAACGCTCTGCCTACCCCGTAAGGGATAAAGGCGTGATTTATGTATGTATGTATGTAAACATTTTTTTTTTAGTGAAGTAAAAAAAAAAATTGTTCTCTTACTGACCTTTTTCTTAGTTTTCTTAATTTCCAACGGCAAACTGTCATCTGACGAGAATCCCTTGTCCGACAGTGCAAAATCTTGATCGGCATCGTCCTGACCATCTTCATGACCGTCTTCTTAAAGTAAAACCATAAATAAGAATTTGAAGATGGAAGAGATATCTTTTTAGAAATAAGTTGTGCCTGTTGTGTCTTTGTTTTATATGTCCTTTGTATTTTATTGTGTACTATAAACTGTTAAATAAATAAATATATACCGGATGTAAGGGACAGAATCCCGCAAAATTATAGGGGTTGCTCAGTGAAAGAAACTGATTAACTTTCAGCAAGAAATTACTTCAGGAAAGAAAAAATATGGCTTTTCCATACTTTCTTCTATGCTGGACTGGGAGAGATAGAAAAACATAGAATGTTCCAGTTGCCCTTCCTCCCGGGCATGCTGTAGAAGACAGCAAAAGGGATTCGAGGGTTACAGTGTATTGTGGTTTAGGCGATGGGCTGACAACCTGTCACTACAGCAATACAAATTATTACAATCTAAAATTTGCCCTCAATTTTTGTCAGACGTGGCAGAAGCGCCTGTTACGAGGCGTTTACGCTCTGCCTACCCCGTAAGGGATAAAGGCGTGATTTTATGTATGTATGTATGTTTTCCATACTTATTGTCTGATCGATTATTTCATTTCCTGGATAAAATTCTTGGCGTAAGTTGTTCAGTTTCGTTGACTGAGCAACGCCTATCAGTTTGCGGGAAGCTGTCCCTTACACCTCGTAAATACATACATATAATCACGCCTTTATCCCTAATGGGGTAGGCAGAGCATAAACGACCTAAACAAAGGTCGTTCCGCCACGTCTGACAAGGTTTGAGGGTTATTCAAGATGGATTTGTACGTATATTGCTGTAGTGACAGGTTGTCAGCCCATCGCCTACCTTGCAATATACTGAAACCCTCGGATCCCTTAGCTGACTTTTACAACATGCACGGGAGGAAATGCAGCTGGCACATTCTAAGTTTTTCTCTCGCTCCCAGGCCAGCATGGAAGTGCACCTCGTAAATTATGTTTTTTATACAGGGTCTGCCCCCGTGACCATGGGCTTCCGATCCAAAGGTCCTGGATTTGATTCCCAGGTGGGGATACAAAGTTGGTATTTGTCAATTTTGTAAGATTTACCCCAGTTTGGTTAGGACAATGAAGGCTGAATCACCTGAATCTCTGGAAGAAAAAAGATTCCGTGCTTCGGAGGGCACGTTAAGCAGTCGCCCCCAATCGCTGACTGAACTGAACAACTATTAGCAGGATTTTTTTTCACAAAGTTTCGAAAAATGAAATTTGATTTTCCGTACAAATTGTCTGATCGAGGTGGTAATTTAGAATACATACATAAAATCACGCCTTTATCCTTTACGGGGTAGGCAGAGCGTAAAACGCCTCCTAAAAGGCGCTTTCGCCACGTCTGACATAAATTGGGGGCAATTTTAGATTGTAATGTGTATTGCTGTAGTGACAGGTTGTCAGCCCATCGCCTAAATTACAATACACTGTAACCCTCGAATCCCTTTTGCTGACTTATACAGCATGCCCGGGAGGAAGGGCAACTGGAACATTCTATGTTTTTCTTTCTCTCCCAGTCCAGTAATTTAGAATGGGAAGTTCAATTTCTTTTCCATCTCCAGAAAGAATTTCCTGGTGATACTTGTTCAAGTATCAAAAAGTAGCAAAATATACCCTTAAATTTTAATTAGTTAAACCTATTGACCTAGACATATTGACGTAATAAATCTATTTATTTTGACATAATGATGATAACTTCCATACTGGACTGGGAGAGAAAGAAAAACATAGAATGTTCCAGTTGCCCTTCCTCCCGGGCATGCTGTAGAAGTCAGCAAAAGGGGAAAAAAGGGATTCGAGGGTTACAGTGTATTGTAATTTAGGCGATGGGCTGACAACCTGTCACTACAGCAATACACATTACAATCTAAAATTGCCCTCAATTTATGTCAGACGTGGCGAAAGCGCCTTTTAGGAGGCGTTTTACTGCCTACCCCGTAAGGGATAAGGGCGTGATTTTTATGTATTATGTATGTATGTATAATGATGATAATGTTATACCTACTTATAATTTTATTTAACTTATATTATTTTTAGACTGCTTTACTCAGTAAAGTTTATGTTTATAATTTATAATTATAAGTCAATTATTTGTAACGCTTTGGTCCTGAACTGTTCTGTTACGAATGAAATAAACGAATTATCAATTAAAATTTACTTCCATGCTGGACTGGGAGAGATAGAAAAACATAGAATGTTCCAGCTGCCCTTCCTCCCGGGCATGCTGTAGAAGTCAGCAAAAGGGACTTGAGGGTTACAGTGTATTGTAATTTAGGCGATGGGCTGACAACCTGTCACTACAGCAATATGCCTGCAAATCTATCTTAAATAACCCTCAAAACTTTGTCAGACGTGGACGACGGAACGACCTTTGTTTAGGTCGTTTAAGCTCTGCCTACCCCATTAGGGATAAAGGCGTGATTATATGTATGTATGTATCAATTAAAAAAAATCGTTGAGCAACCCATGTCAGTTTGCAGGACACTGTCCCTTACACCCGGCTCATTTAAATTACCTTCTTCATCATCAGCTATTTCCTGGCCATTAGATTCTTCAATCTCTTCACTTTCCAACTGTCCGTTTCTTTGTTCTATAAATTCTTCTTCTTCCTTAACTTCATCGTTTTCGTTCAGAAATAGTTCAGATTCGTTCTTTATTTCTACGTCTTGGACCACGATTTCTTGAATTGGTTTCGCTGAAATAATTAAATATGAAAGTAAATATGTTTCCTTTAACATAGATTTGAAGGAAAATAAATTGAATAAAGGCATACACAATTGTCGTTTACGCTCTGATTACCCCACTAGGGATAAAGGCTCGTTTACATGTATATATGTATGTATGTTGCGTCCCGCAAACCGGTAGGGGATGTGCAATCAACGCCACTGAACAACTTCCACCAGGGAAATCTTTTAAGAAGTAAAATAAAATGTCTTCTCCATACAAAATGTCCACCTCGATCAGACAGTTTATATGGAAAAGCAAAAAAAAAATTTACTTCCTAAAACAATTTCTCGGTAAAAATAGTTCAATGTCGTTGACTGAGCAATATCAGTTCGAGGGACGCTGTCCCTTACACTACGTATAGCAGTGGATAAGCGGCGCAAGAAACTCGTATATTTAATTGATAATGCCTTTTACTGGGCCGTTGCCGCTACCTACACCGTACGGGATAAAGGCGTGACTACACTATATAAACCTTTACCTGGTGTTTCGTCCGAACAGTCGAAGTAGAAATCCTAATGTTCTGTATTATGTTTTGTTGGAATACAAGATGTTAGCTAGATCGAAATTGCCTTTTGCTGGGCTGTTGCCACTACCTACACCGTAAGGGATAAAGGCGTGACTATACTGTATAAACCTGTACCTGGTGCATCGTCTGAACAGTCGAAGTAGTAGTTCCAATGGTCTGTATTATAATGTTTCCTTTTAAAACTAGATGTTAGCTAGATCGAAATTGCCTTTTACTGGACTGTTGCCACTACCTACCCCATAAGGGATAAAGGCGTGACTATACTGTACAAACCTTTACCTGGTGTATCGTCCAAACAATCGAAGTAGTCCCAATGCTCTGTATTATAATGATTCGTTGTAAGACAAGATGTTAGCTAGATCGAAATTGTCTTTTACTGGGCCGTTGCCGCTACCTACCCCATAAGGGATAAAGGCGTGACTATACTGTATTAACCTTTACCTGGTGTATCGTCCAAACAATCGAAGTAGTCCCAATGGTCTGTATTATAATGATTCGTTGTAAGACAAGATGTCAGTTAGATCGAAATTGCCTTTTACTGGGCCGTTGCCGCTACCTACCCCATAAGGGATAAAGGCGTGACTATACTGTATAAACCTTTACCTGGTGTATCGTCCAAACAATCGAAGTAGTCCGAATGGTCTGTATTATAATGTTTCCTTTTAAAACTAGATGTTAGCTAGATCGAAATTGCCTTTTACTGGGGTGTTGCCACTACCTACGCTGTAAGAGATAAAGGCGTGACTATACTGTATAAGCCTTTACCTGGTGCATCGTCCGAACAGTCGAAGTAGTAGTCCCAATGGTCTGTATTATAATGTTTCGTTGTAAGACTGGATGTTAGCTGGTTGTTCTCCCTATTTATACATCTTATGCGTCGAAGTGTTGAGTAGACTGTTAGCTGTAAACAAACAAACAAACAAAATAATATAAAAGCAAATAATTAAGGGTTATAATACATACATACACGCCTTTATCCCTAATGGGGAAGGCATAAGCGACCTAACCAAAGGTCATTAAGCCACATCTGACGAAGTTTTTTTTTTATACGAGTAATTGGGGTTGTAAATAAATAAGGGTTGTCAGCCCATCGCCTAAATGGCAATATACGTTAACCCTCGAATCCCTTAGCTGGTTTGGCCCGGGAAGAGATGCAGCTGGCACATTCTAAGTTTATCTCTCGCTCCCAGTGCATACATACATATAATCACGCCTTTATCCCTAATAGGTAGGCAGAGCGTAAACGACCTGAATAAAGGTCGTTCCGCCACGTCTGACAAAGTTTTGAGGGTTATTTAAGATATCTTTGTAGGTATATTGCTGTGGTAACAGCTTGTCAGCCCATCGCCTAAATTACAATATACTGAAACCCTCGGATCCCTTATCTGGTTTTTACAGAATGCCCGGGAGGAGATGCAGCAGGCACATTCTAAGTTTTTCTCTCGCTCCCAGTCCAGCATGGAAGTAAATAAGAATATTGTAATACTCACATTACCATTTGTATTGAACAATTCGCTCAGTAGCTGATTGGCTCTCAAGCTCTTATTCCTAAGGCCCGTATTTATAAGGCGATCTCAAGATTGAGAGCAGTATTAAGTATGGATTTGACAGGTCGCTGATTATTAATACGGGTCTAAGACGGTTGCTATTGAGGACTCTATGACCGCATTCCACACACATTTTAAAGCATGCCCTGGAGGAGATGCAGCTGGCACATTCTATGTTTTTCTCCCGCTCCCAGTTCAGCATGGAAGATGCGTGGAAACACTTTGATCGCTAAATATTAACGGTTTATTTAAAATGTTTTATGTGTTGTGTATGATATGTATAAAATCCCTGATGATGCTATAAGTTAGCGAAACCGGTAGGATTAAATTATATTAAGTGAAACAAGTACAACATTATAAATATGGAGTTTCACCAAGTGCCGACAATCGCAAGTATAAAATTACTTTTATTGTAATACTTACATTTTCATTTGTATTAAACAATTCGCTCAGTAGCTGATTGGCTCTCAAGCTCTTGATTCTAAGGCGGTTGCTATTGAGGAGTCTGTGAGCGCATTCCACACACACGCACTGAGGGAACTTAACATCTTCTTGTAGCTGCAAATTAGAATTTTTTTTTTCACTTTTTTCTTAATATTCAATTAACATATATATTTTTTCTTCTAAATTTTAATTTTTTAAAAGCAATTTTTCATTAAACTCCATACATTCATTTTTAAAATTGTACAGCATTATTCCGAGAGGGGATGCCAGGAGCTCATAGCACAGGGTAACCTAGTTTGAGTTTCTGACTCCCTTGCTTATGTGCACATGTTAAAACAATTAATTTAAGTACGTACATTATAATGTGAGTTATATTATAAGTCTTTTGTAATTGGGAGTAAAAATAAATATTATTATTATTATTATTAAATATGCCTTATAATCACGCCTTTATCCCTAATGGGGTAAGCAGAGCGAAAACGACCTAAAAAAACGACGTTCCGCCACGTCTGACAACGTTTTGAGGGTTATTTAAGATAGATTTGTAGGTATATTGCTGCAGTGACAGGTTGTCAGCCCATCGCCTAAATTACAATATACTGAAACCCTCGGATCCCTTAGCTGGCTTTTACAGCATGCCCGGGAGGTAATGCAGCTGGCACATTCTAAGTTTTTCTCTCGCTCCCAGGACAGCATGAATGAAATGTTTGTTTTACCTGGTAGATTCATTTTTAGCACTCTACTGCTTTGGAGGGCACGTTAAGCCGTCGGTCCCGGTCGCTGTCTTTGATAGTGGTCGTTACTTTTACCATGTCAGAGGCCTGATAGTTGTGCTAATAGGAGGTTAAAAATCTCTGACACCAGGGTTCGAGTCGATCGGGTCGATAGACTCGATACCCACTCGACAGAAAAAGACCGATGGGAAATATTTTTTCTCCCACTTGCTCGGAAATACGTATAGTATTTCTAAGTCAGTTTTAGATTAGAGGTTAACGAAGTTTCATGTCTTTTAATTGAAGATCTTGTTTCTAAAATAAGTTGTAGCTGTTAGATATGACAATATAATGAAATAGTAGTTTTAGTCATCATCTCCTTTATCCCGTATCTAACGGGGTCGGATTCCTAATCTAGGGGATTTAACGAGGGTGCTGGTTTTTACACAGAGCGACTGCCATCTGACCTCCGCAACCCAGAAGGGAAACCAGACCCAATCCTAGATTAGGTCAGAGTTTTCAAGCCGCCAATACTAGCACTGGCATCTGATATTGCTTAACAACTAATATCTACGGTATTAAACAATATTAACTGGGACCAACGGTTTAACATGCCTTCCGAAGCACGGAAAAAGCACCGAAATAGTAGTTTTAGTAATGTTACTAGTTTGCCAGCATGTATAATTTAAATTCTTCTTTTCTATTTGATTTATTTTCAAAATGTGTTTTTGAATAAAAAGACATGAAACTTTGTTTACCTTTATTCTAAATATGTTATGGAAATATTATACAATGTTTCTTTTAATCATAATTATTACCGTAACTCCAGTGAGATCCTCGTAGGCTTGATTTAATTTATATTTCTTGAGGGGATACAGTTTTCCTTCCACCAGGCAGATACGACAGACTTGCAAAGCCGAGGAGTCATCTAACTCATTCATGGGTATATCCTGAAATATTTTAAAATTAATATCCTTTAATTATTCCATGACTATATTAAGAATTAATAATAATACACACACACACACATAATCACGCCTTTATCCCTAATGGGGTAGGCAGAGCGTAACACCCTAAACAAAGGTTGTTCCGCCACGTCTGACAAAGTTTTGAGGGTTATTTAAGATAGATTTGAAGGTATATTGCTGTAGTGACAGGTTGTCAACCCATCGCCTAAATTGTATTTTACTGAAACCTTCGGATCCCTTAGCTGGTTTTTACAGCATGCCCGGGAGGATATGCAGCTGGCACATTCTATGTTTTTCTCATGCTTCCAGGCCAGCTTGGAAGAAATAGGTGGTATAAAATGGTCAACAAACAACAAACTGATGCATTTCGTTTTCCATCACAGTCATCACAAAGGCCAAAGTTCCTTTACACTAAACAATAATAATAGTTTAACTTAATAAAATCCTACTATGCAATATAATAAACTGTAGAAATCAGTAGATGAAAACGGAAGTTGTTTATTTCTTTTAAAAATTACCCTCAAACCTTGTCTGACATGGCAAATATGCCTATTTAGGTCATTGATCCTCTGCCTACCCTATAAGATACACAGGCGTAACTATATGAATGTAAACTAACCTGCATAGAAACAGGTACAGCCCCAGGGCGGACTTTCCTCAATCCGCTGCGGGTCTCATAAAGGTCTGAACTCAGGAAATGGCTGGAGCATACCGCACTGCGTTCTTTGGGTTCCCAGGCAAGTTTGTTGAGCGCTCGCAGCCATGCAGTACGGGCAGACGGCTCATTTGGGAAGCTGGAATTGGAAATCAAAATTTGTTTTATGGTCAAGTCGAGAATTTCAGACTGCTGCAAATCTGGATAAATATTCTCTAGCCGGACCCAAACAACATACCAAAAGAGCAAGTTTACCGCAATTATTCCTATTTCAGTTTTT
Organism: Scrobipalpa costella; assembly: GCA_949820665.1. Classification (NCBI taxonomy): domain Eukaryota; kingdom Metazoa; phylum Arthropoda; class Insecta; order Lepidoptera; family Gelechiidae; genus Scrobipalpa; species Scrobipalpa costella. The sequence continues at coordinate 6,775,512 of OX463322.1, read as the reverse complement.
TTTATTTTAAAATATGACTGATGTATAGAAACTGTTGTTTTATATACAACTGCCTCACTGGTCTAGTAGTCAGGTATGGGCTCACGATCCGGAGATCCTGGGTTCGATTCTAAGGCGGGGACCTTGGACGATACAACCGGGGAATACAAAGTTGATATTTGTCAATATTATTATGGGGAAAGATAGGTATAAGGGTATGCAATTTATGGCTATGATTTTGTACTTTTACTTACACATGAAAAGTGATTCCCTGGGACTTGGAAATGTGCCGGGAATCATTCTTGCAGCCAGATACACAACACCGCATTATTACTAGCGAATATTACAGTAAAAATGCAAAAAACACACACACGACCAATAAGGCATTATTGAGGGAATTTGACACATTTTAACACTACTTTACCACTTGCAAGCTACTTTAGATAGCATTAAATTATTATATTAACACCTTTAACAACATTTACTTCAGCAGTTTAAACAAAAACATACAAAGTGCCTTTACTTCCTAATTTCTTTCTGTCTACAGTTTCTGTCAATATGTATTGTAGGGATGTAATAAGTAAACATTACGTTTCCTATCTCTTTTATCGTCTTCAATTTCATTCATGAAAGAAAGAGACGATAAGATAATGTGTTAAACCGGTTTTTACTATGCGATATTGTACGGTTTTGTGCCACTGAAAGAGTACTTTGAAAGACCTAAATTATTGCCTAAAATTGTGCATGGTTAGTTTCCTAGAAATGTCAAAATTTTAAAAGTATCGCTACTTGAGGAAAGATGGCGTTACTATCGAAACACACAAGGAAATCTTTTTCATGGGCAAAATAATAAAATTTTCATGATCAAAGATACGATAGAACATGCAAACTGCACTTGCATACTGGATTCAAATAAAAAAATATATAGTTCTAACAGTTCCTACGAGGTGCGCTGCCATATGACCGAATTCGGTGTGTATCGCAATAATACCGCTGTTGATGGTCTAGCTACCACGTAGGTACGCATAGACGAGAATGTATGTATTTATTGGCTGACTATATTTGACATAGAAAGTCATGAAAGATTTTGGATGTGAATGGATTAGTATTACCTTCCATGCTGGACTGGGAGCGACAGAATAACGTAGAATGTGCCAGCTGCATCTCCTCCCGGGCATGCTGTAAAAACCAGCTAAGGGATTCGAGGGTATATTGTAATTTAGGCGATGGGCTGACAACCTGTCACTACTGCAATATCCAGTTCTATCTTAAACAACCCTCAAAACTTGTCAGACGTGGCGGAACGACCTTTGTTTGGGTTGTTCACGGTCTGCCTACCCCATTAGGGATACAGGCGTGATATATGTATGTATGAATTAGTACGTTTTGGGACTCTGAACAATATAATTATAAAAAGTCTTTCCGACCATTTCCGACTAATAGTTGTACGTAGTATCATGGACGAATAATACAAGGTATTATTATAGTTACTCTGTGCTAATAGGTAGGTTTTTAAAATATAGAGGTAAGGAATCTCGACATCTCTGTTCATTCAAAATACATGTCCAAAATAATATGCAAGTATTGGCAAAGTAGTTAATTTACCAAAACTGTTATTTTATTTTATAACGACCCGGTGAGCAACTCTTTCGACTCTCTGTCGGAATCGGATTCAAGCTCTGACGATGAGGATTCTATCAAAACGTCGAAACAGAAAATGAATAGAAGCTGCCCAGATATCACCCTAATTTGTGGAAGGGCTTGAAAGCAGAATAAGAGACTGACTTTACTTTGGATGACTTTTGTGTGGTATTGGTGTAGACAAAATGGTAAAAAGAGAGGTGGTGTATGTATCTTATTGGATAAAAGATTGAATTTTCAAGAGATTGACTTAAAATCTTTTGCGAGAGACAGGGTATTTAAATGTTGCGGAATTCGACTAATTCCTTATAATATTAATATAATATGTGCTAACAGAACCCCTGACACGAATGTTAATAGTTTTCTAAGGTCATTGGAGGAGGTTCTTTACAAATACACAAAAGGTTCTAAAACACACATTTTACTAGCGGGGGATATTAATATAAATACTTCAAAAATAACAAATTAATATAGATATATTTTTGACATTGTTAAGAATTTCAATTTAGTTTTGCACATAAAAAACCCGACACGTAAGGAAGGACAATTGCATAGATCACATTGTTAGTAACAGAGATAATTCTTCTGCCGAGTTACTAAGTATATAACACTGTCCAAATGTTAAGTTTTCCTGTCCTGAAAAAATAGAACAGATATTGTTTTTTTTTGTGTATATTAGGGACTACTCCAAAGATAATCTGAACAAGTTTACTTATTACTTGGGACAACTCTTTTTTTCTGATGTATATGATGAGTCTGATCTAAATAAAGCAATGTTAAATGTTTACAGTACTTTAATAATGGTCTTTAATCTATGCCTCCCAAAGAAAATAATTAAATTTTCCCATAAACACAAGAAGTCGAAATGGATAACTAAAGGTATAGTAAAAAGTTGTAAAACTGAGCGTATACTGCGTTACCAATACTACATGGGAAAATCAACTAATAAAAAGAAGAAATATAGATCATATTCTCAGATATCGCTTATGATTAAGTATATCACAAAAAATACAAAATGATAAACTTATAAAAAAATCTAAAAACTAAGGTAGTACTAGTTGGAATATTATAAAAAAAAACACTAATAACGTTAATAACTCCCGAAATCGACTTGTAAATAATAAAGTAATAAAAGATAAATTAATAACTGATCCGTCCTCTATTGCAAATGGGTTGAATAACTATATGATTAACTCATCAAATAAAGTAAATTCTTCTGTAGAAAATACAAATCAAACTCACTTAGCAAATAGTATATCCATAGCACCATTTGAATTTTCCGAAATAAGAAACATTGATAACAAACATCCGGTCCCTTAAGCACTAAATAACATCAAAGGGACCGGATATGACGAACTTCCTACGAAGGTAATCAAGCACATACCTCATAAATCTGTCGTTCGAGAAAGGTATATTTCCAGACTTATTGAAGATTTATATTTTGAAACCTCTTCACAAAAAGGGCCCAAAAACGTAGGCCAATTGTTATTACTAGTCCCTGTTCTCTCGAAATTTTTTGAAAAGGCAATGAAACTGCGCATGTTAGGATTTATAGACGAATATAAGGTTATAAAAGGAGAGCAATTCGGATTCCAAGCCAAGAAATCTACAACATTAGCAGTTTTTCATCTGATTTGTGAAATTGTAGAGAATGTAAATACTGGTATACCAATATCTACAATCTTCTTTGATATGACGCGTGCTTTCGATTTCGTTTCACATGATTTATTACTCGCAAAATTAAACGATCCTAGTATAAGGGGATGCTACAATGGTTATCTTCATATTTATCCAACAGAACACAAGCGGTAGAAATAGAACACTTGATCCACAAATCTGTATTGGCGTCAAGAAGTCAACGCATGTGGTGTAGCGCAGGGAAGTGTCCTGGGTCCTCTTCTTTTCTTGCTCTATATAAACGATCTCCCTGATGTAACAAAACATAAATGCATTTTATTTGCGGATGACATATCGGTAATAAACCTTATAATGACAGTATTAGAAACTACGAAACAGACATTAACAATACAATAAATTCAATAATTACATGGTAACAGAAAAATAATAAGACAGTTAATTTGGATAAAACGAACTATATGCAATTTGGCACTAACAGATATAAGAAACAAATTTTAGAATAGTCTTTAATGGGACTAGGATTAAAGAGGTTAATTTAACAAAGTTTTTAGGCATCTTCATAGATGACAGCTGTATAGTTGGCATCGCCATATAGAAACTGTATGTGATAAATTAAATCGGTATGTCCATGTATTAAGTAGGCTTCGGTACATATACGCCATCGAAACAAATCTCACAGCGTATCACGGTTACGTAAGCTCACTTCTAAAGTACGGACTTTTGGTTTCGGGAAACTCGACGCATATCATTAAATTGTTTAGGGCACAAAAAAAATGTGTTCGAGCGATATGCGGCAAATCACCCCATGATTCTTGTAAGCCCTTGCATGTACATTTTTGAAGTTGCTGCTTTTGTAAGAAATAACATTGAAATATTTTAAAAAAACAGGGACGTGCATAACAGGAATGTACGAAATAAGGATACATACATACATAACGTCACGCCTCTTTCCCTGAGGGGTAAGCAGATACGTTAGTATAATAATATATTAGCGTACCACATTTGTAATTTTATTTAAATCAATGTAATGCAATGTGCTTAGGAATTTATAATGCCATTCCAACTGATATAAAACAATTGCCAAGACATTTGCAATTGTTTGATATCAATTGGAATGGTATTGCTCGAGTGGTTAAGGGAAAAACAATTTTATGCTATTAGTGAGATTTTTAATGTAACCGAAGAATTTATATAGTAATAACTAATAATAATAACTAATATCGTTTTTATTTTGTAGTACGTGCAATTTTATTATTTATTTTAATTTTCCTGTTGTTGTCAGCATTGTTAGTTGTATTACATAATATAAGATTTAGAATTAAGTAGGTACCTACATACAAAATTTATAAAAAATTGTATGCCTTACCCAGGTAGAAATATGTGAGACGAATGTAAAATTTAACTATCTTTAATGTACCATATTTTTGTGCAAATAAATTCTATTCTATTCAAATCAAATAGTTAATACTTATTATAGAAATAATTATGTTCTTCTATTAAACCTAACTTCAGATTTTTAGTAGCACTGTTTGTAAAAAATAATCCGAATTTGTTTGTAAAAGCGTAAAGCCGTGACTCCTGCTCTTAAAACATACATACATACATATAATCACGCCTTTATCCCTAATGGGATAGGCAGAGCGTAAACGACCAAAACAAAGGTTGTTCCGCCACGTCTGACAAAGTTTTGAGGGTTATTTAAGATATATTTGTAGATATATTGCTGTAGTGACAGGTTGTCAGCCCATCGCCTAAATTGCAATATACTGAATCCCTCTGATCCCTTAGCTGGTTTTTACGGCGTACCCAGGAGGAAATGCAGCTGGCACATTCTATGTTTTTCTCTCGCTCCCAGGCCAGCATGGAATAAGCCTTAAAACATAACACGAAACATACCATCGCGGGGTAGAGAGGGGAAGGTAAATGTTAGAGAAACTCTTCCCCTCTCTGCCCCGCGGGGGTATCTTTCGTGTTTTGTTTATGCGCTGGAGATTCGGCTTCAGAAGTCCATATAAACTTAAGGTACAGAGAAAATCAGGTTCGTATTTAAACAAACACGACGTTATTACGTACATAATAGTATATTTGCTTTGTCACCAATAATATTTAATAAGTTTTGGGAAGCTACGTGTAAATAATCTATATCTCATACAGTTTAAAAATTATTAATTTAAAATGATTTTAAATTTTAGTCGATAAAGCTTATTATACCTTGACAATATATTACAGATGATATTATTTAATCTTATATACCAGTTCCTAAATATGTAAGTTATTTTTTTAATACATACATACATACATATAATCACGCCTTTATCCCGAATGGGGTAGGCAGAACGTAAACGACCAAAGAAAAGGTCGTTCCGCCACGTCTGACAAGTTTTGAGGGCTAGTTTAGACTGAAATGTGTATCGCTATAGTGACAGGTTGTCAGCCCATCGCCTAAATTGCAATACACTGATGCCCTCGAATCCCGTAGCTGGTTTTTACAGCATGCCCGGGAGGAAATGCAGCTGGCGCATTCTATGTTTTTCTGTCGCTTCCAGTCCAGCATGGAAGCAAATTTTTTTAGTATATCATAGCATTAAATAATTTTAATGTATAAAGTTAATTATAGTTTCTATTGCTTTAAATATCTGTACGCTATCATAAGATGGCAAGTTACGGAGCACATGTACGCCTAAACATGTTCACTGTTATTTTCTATCATACCCATAACTACAAATAAAGTTCTGATTCTGATTAAAGTACGTGTCAAGATTTGAACCAATTTGTACAGGCTAGGGAAGGACGGTAAGGAAAAGATGAATGGACTGTATGAAAGATACATACATACATACATATAATCACGCCTTTATCCCTAATGGGGTAGGCAGAGCGTACACGACCTAAACAAAGGTAGTTCCGCCACGTCTGACAAAGTTTTGAGGGTTGGTTAAGATAGATTGGTAGGTATATTGCTGTAGTGACAGGTTGTCAGCCTGTCGCCTAAATTGCAATATACAGAAACCCTCGGATCCCTTAGCTGGTTTTTACAGCATGCCCGGGAGGAAACGCAGCTGGCACATTCTATGTTTTTCTCTCGCTCCCAGTCCAGCATGGAAGTAAGCATGCATGAAAGATGATGTAACGTATGGGATAAAGGAAGAAAAACTGCGCCAACCCCTAAATGGTTCAGGGAAGTGATGACATTTGTAATTGGCAGCATTTACATTTATCAGTAAATAAATGATGCAATACGTGATCCGAAGCATACCCTGCCAGAAAAAAAAAGACTTCTTGTTCTTTGTCTATTTCTCTCTATCACAGGCCTTTTTTTCCTGGCCGGGCTATACTCAGGATCGAGTATCGCTGAAAATCATCAGTATTACTGAAAAAATAATCGCCGCCAATGATAATACATAAAATCATTAATTATATACTATAATATAAGTGGATATAAATATCATTGAGATTATCATGCTAATTGTTCACAATATATATTAAATAAACTGTTTTTTTGAATAGTCTAAATTTCATCAATGATTAAAGTCTATAGCATTTTACTCCCCCCACATATGGATATATTTTTTGAGGTACTTCGTGAGCTCACGATCAACTGAAGACTCTTCGAGCAGTAGACAGCAGACAGGAGTGTAAGGGTCAAACTTGAGCTCCCAACCTTCCTGGCACCACACCTCCTTGAGGTCACATCCCGCGTCTGAATTTATACTGTATTTCTGGATAGATAAGGTCCCTGGTCCTTTGTTGGTAAAAGCTAGCAGTCGGTCTCCTGAAATAATATAATGTATCAACTATACATTTGCCTTTGTTGTGTTTCAGTCATTGAATTGGAAGATACTTTTCGTTTGATATGTTTTATTTGTGATATGTACGGAACGGAGAGAGCGACCAAAAATGAAGATGGATGGCCTTATTGAACTGTTTAAAATATGACATAATGAGAACAGACAGGTTATGTTGATAGTTGAGTTGACGGCTGAGATATGGATGAATGGAAGAAGACAGCATACGATGAGATAAGGGCAAGAGAATGAACAATGACAATAATGATGATAATTATGCCTCCTCCAAATTGCTTTTAGGTATCTAGGTAGTCATAAGAAAACTAAAAGCACGGTATCTCTTAAATGAAAACCTACCAAGAGCACAAGCATTGATAATTGGATTCAATGTATCGTCAAATTTTCCAACAACCTCCATAGTTGTGTCTACATCGGGCTTGAATCTGCACACAGTATTGGAAACCACGTCGGTTACATAGATAAATCCATTATCATTAGATACCATGTTCGATATATGTCTATCGATTACTTTTACCCATTCGTCATTGGTTTCATTATATGTGTGAATTGATCTGAGATTGCTGACGTATACTTTGTCGTTATGTGCACAAGTCAATGGTATTCTCGTGTCTGTGTCAATGTCCAGCTGTCCTTCATATGGCAACTTAGCAATTCTCTTGTGCGTGTTGGATTTCAAGTCAAAGATGAAGTTGTCTTTAAAGCTGTGGAAAGATTTTTGAAAAAAAATAATTATGAATCTTATTTACTTGACACTGGCACAAAGTTCAACTAGTGCCATGAACAAAAAAAATAAAAAATAAAGATAAATTATGAAAATTAAACGTAATAATATAGATGATTTATATTACCCATCACAGAAATATTCTTACTAACCCAATAATAAACAATGAATCACGGACGACAACCAGTTTCCGAACTATTATATTTGGTATTACTGCGGTAAATTCAGTCCATTTCTTTTTCTGAACATCGTACAATTTGATCGTAGCAAATGAATATATGCCAGCGGAGAAATCTGATGAAAAGCGGTTACTTTTGCTTATGACAAGTACAAGATTCCGCGGGCCCCATGTGGTAATACACCAATTGTAAACATGATTGAATCTTGCTTTAGGTATTTTCAAATTCAGCCACTTTTCGAGGCCTGTGTCAGTGAAAGCATACAAATTGTGTTCGGTATTATCGAAATCATCCCAATAATAATGTTGTTCAGGAAAGGGTAAGGATAGAATATCATCATCAGAGTGTTTCAATGATAGAGGATCATCATAAAAGTCATATGATGAACGTGGTGTCTCTATTTTTGACATAGACACAATTGGAGTGTACTCGTAGTATAGATTTCTATTCTTACTGCACTCGACTAAGCTCATGACTTCACAGTAAACCTCTTTGGAATATTTTTCGATTATGATCGATTCCTTTGAAATAATTTCTTCTATAGTAAGAAGGCTTGTATTGGTAATTTCAATAAAACAATTTACTACCCCAGCGGCTAAGCTGTTGTTATAAATTGAATCGAAAGTGGCACAAAGAGCCTTAACTTTAATTAGATCTCTCGTTGTAACACGTTTCACATCAAGGCAGCCTAAAATCAGCAAAAATACCAGTGGGTCAATATCAGCTTTTGAATATAACATCCAATCAATACCAAATTTGAAAACAGCATACTCATCCAAAGCAACCAGCCGAGTTTGAGACAAATACCAAAGCAGATCTTTCATTGTCGACACATGTTGTGGTTCCATGTCTGTCAACGGCGGCACTCCAAATTCAACGCAAAGTTGTCTTAAACTTGCATAATTGTTATTTTCTGCAATATTCATAATTTCGATCCAGTTCTTTACTGTGATCTCTTGAAGTTTTAGAAATGATTCAATAATTCCCGTAAGTTCAGTGAACTGGAATAAATTAGCCGCTTCAGCAAGCATTCCAACCGTTGATAATGTATAATTAGACAGATCTTTTACATTGATTCCCGTTTTTACGTATTGCACGATAAGAGCCATTGTCGTAACGTCAACAATCTGAAATACAAAGTGATTAAGTATTAAAGATACAAATATGGAAATATGGTAATAATTGCCTTCGAACAAAATATACCTACAGCTCTTTCAAATCTTGCTAGGATTATCCTGTTTTAACTAGCTTAATATTTGTGGATTAATGTGACGAATTCATAATAGAAGAAATAATGGGTTCGATTCTAGATACCACCGGCTAAAACTAAAATTAAAATATATCTGCAACTTTCAAAATAATAAAATTGAAAAAGTACAGGCGATTTATACTCTATGGTTTTACACTAGATTTTGACGCGCGTTTGCACGTTTCGCCGGTATTCCGACAATTTTATCTGCCATATCATATGGCGGCGGATAAAAATGACAGATAACGCCACCGACTATAAATCACAAACCGGAGAGAATATTCTATGCTTTTCCAATGTTTTAGTCCGATAGTGACAAATAGACTTTAATTTTAGTTTTAGCCGGCAAATCCAGAATCAAGCCCAAATACTAGATAAACTTACATCTAAAACTATTTCCTGTTGATGAGTCTCTTCGTCGCTGTATAAATAATTAATTAAAAAGTAATCACTGTGTTCGCAAAGCGATATCGCGCTCACTTCGAATCGATATCCTCTCACTATTATCACAATTTCATCTCCCTCCATAACTATGATTTGATTGCCTCACTTATGCACTCGTAGGTCAGCTGGAAGAGATTTATTTTTAGGGATAAGCTGTACCTGTTGTGGTATTGTTTTTTTTATGTTTGTGTCCTCTGTATGATTATGTGTGCAGTAAACTGTTAAATAAATATGATTATCGCAATATATTGATCAGACCAGAGCAAAGGTGGCATCCTCAATGGTAATAAATTAATTGTGCCTGAAATACAATCATTTTCATGAATATTTTACGTTTTGCGACAATCGGAACTAATTCTTAATTTTATAATCCATAATATAATATTCACACTAAGCATAAAAGCTATGTATTACAAATGTAATGGGTATGTACAAAGCTTAAATACTCATAATGAATTATTATATTATGGATTATAAAATGGAGAATTAGTTACATACATATAATCACGCCTTTATCCCTAATGGGGTAGGCAGAGCATAAACGACCTAAACAAAGGTCGTTCCGCCAAGTCTGACAAGGTTTGAGGGTTATTCAAGATGGATTTGTACGTATATTGCTGTAGTGACAGGTTGTCAGCCCATCGCCTACATTGCAATATACTGAAACCCTCGGATCCCTTAGCTGACTTTTACAACATGCCCGGGAGGAAATGCAGCTGACACATTCTAAGTTTTTCTCTCGCTCCCAGGCCAGCATGGAAGTGAAGAATTAGTTACGATTGTCACAAACCATACAATATTCTTGAAAATGATTGTATTACAGGCACAATTAATTTAAAACAGATGGCGCCACTGTTGCTGCCCTCAAACCACCTTAAGGACTCTGAACTACTATCTTTCTTTTTTCCGTGTAGACTTACCCAATTTTCTAAGCCAAACCAACAATGTCGTTAAAAGCTTAATAAAAATAAATAATAATAAAAATAAAATATCTTTATTTCAGGCATTTCAACCATAGTTTACATACATACATATATTCACGCCTTTATCCCTAATGGGGTAGGCAGAGTGTAAATGACCTACACAAAGGTCGTTCCGCCACATCTGACATCGTTTTGAGGGTTATTTAAGATAGATTTCTAGGTATATTGCAGTAGTGACAGGTTGTCAGCCCATCGCCTAAATTACATTATACTGAAACCCTCAGATCCCTTACCTGGTTTTTACAGCATGCCCGAGAGGAAATGCAGCTAGCACATTCTATGTCTTTCTATCGCTCCCAGGCCAGCATGGAAGTTTAAATGTTTAAATGTTACATAAAGTTCCACATACACAAAAGAACACAAACAAACAAAACAAAAACAAGACAAAACACGTCATGCAAGCAAGTCCTTTGTATAATTCTAAATTATATCAAAGTATTGAAAAATTACAATTTACTTAGTGTGTTAATTTATTTTACATATTAGAAAACTAGGATCAACTTACTTTTCTAGTTACAAAGCATTATAAATAAAAACTTTATCCAAATTAATGCAGTTTATTAGTACTTTTATCAATTTTCACTATTTATACTCGTCAACAAGCAAGGTTGAGCTAATTGTAATGATTATAACTTTATACAACTTTATTTTATAGCATCATTATAACAGGGAAAACGATTTCGACGAATAGGGAATTTTGCGAACACATGCTAACGTGAGCTTACTCATATAACCATTATTTACTCATATATGTTACTGATATTGACCTTTTATGGTATGTGATAAATATCACGTATTTCCAACTCAGTTTAAGAATAAAGGTAAACAAAGTTTCACATCTTTTAATCGAAAATCTTGTTTCTAAAATAAGTTTTAGCTATTAGATACGACAACATAAGGAAATAACAGTTTTAGTAATTGAACTAATTTGCCATTACTTCCATGCTGGACTGGGAGCGAGAGAAAAACATAGAATGTGCCAGCTGCATTTCCATCCGGGCATGCTGTAAAAACCAGCTAACGGATCCGAGGGTTTCTGTATATTGCAATTTAGGCGATGGGCTGACAACCTGTACATGCACGACCTAAACAAAGGTCGTTACGCCACGTCTGACAAAGTTTTGAGGGCCTGACAACCTGTCCCTACAGCAATAAACCTTTATTGTAATAAAGCGTAACGACCTTTGTTTAGGTCGTGCATGCTCTGCCTACCCCATTAGGGATAAAGGCGTGATTATATGTATGTATGTATGTACTAATTTGCCATTACGTATCTTTTATTTTTGAAATATCTTTTGAATAAACAGACATGAAACTTAGCTGAAGCAAGGCTGAGCTAATTGTAATGATTATAACTTTATATAATTTGCCATTACGTATCATTTATTTTTGAAATATCTTTTGAATAAAAAGACATGAAAAAAAAGAATTAGCGAAATCGGTCCAGGCGATCAGGCGTGATGCCGTGACCAAGGGAAATAGGGATTCATTATTATATATATAGATTTCTCTTTTTTTCGTAGTTATAAATTGTCCCACTGCTGGGCAAAGGCCTGCCCTTTTTCTGTCCAGGCGTCTCTGTTTGCTGCCTCTGTCAGCTATTGTGCGCAGATGATTTTTTATTTTATTTTATATTATACTAGCGACCCGCCCGGCTTCGCACGGAAATTATCAGTGTTTCTCTACTATATTTTGCATGTATTATACGTATAAACCTTCCTCTTGAATCACTCTATCCATTAAAAGAAACCGCATCAAAATCTTTAAATCTTTAAATTCTTTAAAGATTTATGTATGTATGATTTATGTATGGGATATAGGGACAGAGAAAGCGACTTTGATTCATACTATGTAGTGATAATATAAAATATAAAACTTATTTTCCAAATCCTGGTAATATCTCTTTTTTTAGGAAATTGTAATACTTTTTAATTGTATTAGGTACTTTGTCAGACGTGGCGGAACGACCTATGTTTAGGTAGTTTACGCTCTGCTTTCCCCATTAGGGATAAAGGCGTGATTATATGTATGTATTACTTATAATAAATGATAACAAGCTTTAGTTATAGTTTATTTATTTTATTTGTAACCTAGGTAAGGTAGATCGATTGACGTCATGGCTAACTATAACTAGGTATTTATGTGTTTTTATTTAATTAGTCTACATGTGATTGTGTGATTCAATTAGTTAAGTAGGTGAGTCGACTGCAAATAATAATTTAATTTTCTAAAATCTCGAGTTCAATTAGCCCATTGGCAAATGATCCTTGTTTACTGCTTGTAATTAACCGGAAGCATTGGAAGCATTTTTATTTTATTAAAATAAAACCCATAACAAAAACCTGATCATTTGCAGTGTATACTTTTCCTTGAAGTGAACAACACGTTCTTAAGCTAACTTAAAAAACATTTACTTTAGTGTATTTTACACAAAATGCATTCGAAACGAGTTTTAATATTGGTAATTGTCTCACTATTTCATTGTTTAAGTGTGAATGGATTTAGAAAGAAAAATAAGCTACGAGAAGTGTTTTCTTGGAAGCAAATCGGATATGACTTCGATAGCGTTCAATGTAAGTACACATACATAAAGTCACGCCTTTATCCGTTGCGGGGCGGTCAGAGCGTATGTTTACCATCTGCCACCGAAAGTGAAACTTTTGTTTCGATCTACACATCTGTCTTCTTCTGTCGAGTCGATGTCTATGGACCCGATGAACCCTGGTGTCAGAGTTTTTAAACCGCCTAGTAGCACAACTATCCGGCCTCTGACATGGTTTGAGTAACGACCACTATCAAAGACAGCGACCGGGACCGACGGCTTAACGTGCCCTCCGAAGCGAAATCTTTTTCTTTTCGGACAATGTCCTAACTAAACTGGGAAAAAATTCCCAAAGTGATTTATTCTCAAATATCAACTTTGTGTGTTCCCCCCTGGGAATCGAACCCAGGACCTCCGGATCGGGAGCCCATGGCACTAGCTACTAGACCACGGAGGCAGTTCAAAGGGGTGGCCTTACACATCTGTATACGGCCACGACCCTTTGTTATTCCCGTCTTACCCCGCGGGAGTAAGCTTAATGTGTGGGGCAGGAGACACGACTTTAGGTAGCTCATTTATTTATATGTAACTAGCGACCCGCCCCGGCTTCGCACGGAAATTATCAGTATTTCTCCACTATATTATGCATGTATTATACATATAAACCTTCCTCTTGAATCACTCTATCCATTTAAAGAAACCGCACCAAAATCCGTTGCGTAGTTTTAAAGATTTATGCATACATAGGGATATAGGGACAGAGGAAGCAACTTTGTTTTATACTATGTAGTGAAGATATCTAGGTTGCTTAGTAAATGAATGAAACTTATCACTCAATACTCCTATCATATTGTGAGAAGCTTACGCTCTGTATTTGATATTTCAGACACCCATTCCACCAACACAGAAAACTTCACCGAAGACCCGGGCAGGAATGAACCATTCTTCCATCAGTACAACAATGTCCCTATCGGTATGGAGGTGTATGGAAACAGGGTCTTCGTTACTGTGCCCCGGAGAAGGCAGGGTAAGTTAAGATTTCGCTATGGTCAGTCTTATCAGCCCGAGTAGTATATCCACCGCACAATTAAGTATCGCTTCTGATACTTTAAGGGGCTCTCTGGCTATTTCGGTCGCTAATAATACGTATAACCTTAAAGTATACTTTATCGTTACGTAAAAAATATGAAATAATTATATACATATATGTTGTGGATTGGTATCAGCTCTTTATTATGATCGTAGATTATTTAAAAATAGTGTGTAGTTAATAAAAAATACGAATTCCATTCGACCTCTTTCCGTGTTCATTGCTTAAACTTTAATAATTTACGACTTACATTCTTCTTCTGTCGAGTGGGTATCAAGTCAATCGACCCGATGAACCCTGGTGTCAGAGTTTCCAAACCGCCTAGTAGCACAATTATCAGACCTCTGACATGGTTTGAGTAACGACCACTATCAAAGACAGCGACCGCGACCGACGGCTTAACGTGCCCTCCAAAGCACGAAATCTTTTTCTTTTCGGACAATCAGGTGATTCAGCCTGCAATGTCTTAACCAAACTGGGGAAAAATTCACAAAGTGATATACTCTCAAATATCAACTTTGTGTTTGGGAATGGAAATCGAACCCAGGACCTCCGGATCGGGAGTCCATGGCACTAGCCACTAGACCACGGAGGCAGGTAACTTACAATACATTGCTGTAATTTCTAACAGGAATACCTTCAACCTTGAACTCGGTGCACCTCCACTCCTCAAACTCACCACTCCTGAGGCCGTACCCCGACTCAACACGCGTCGGAGAGCTGGTTTCCGTCTACCGTCCCAGGGTAGACGCCTGTGGCCGACTGTGGGTAGTTGACACTGGCCTTATTGAGATTCCTGGTAAGAGCTTTATCAGCATTACAGACATACACATCAGTGGCGAAGGGTTTTCCCATTGGCTTCCCTTTCAAGAATTACACCTCCACCAAATCCGGAATTACGTCGAAACTATAAAGTACCTGAATGTTTTTTTTGCTTTGGCTTACCCTCGATAAAATTTCACCCGTCACCACTGATACATATAGTCACGCTTTTATCCCTGATGGGGTAGGCAGAGCGTAAACGACCTAATCAAAGGTCGTTCCGCCACGTCTGACAAAGTGTTATCTTCCATGCTGGACTTGGAGCGAGAGAATAACATAGAATGTGCCAAGCAGCATTTCCGTCCGGGCATGCTGCAAAAATCAGCGAAGGGATCCGAGGGTTTCAGTATATTGCAATTCTTCTTCTTCTGTCGAGTGGGTATCGAGTCTATGGACCCGATGAGCCCTGGTGTCAGAGTATATTGCAATTTAGGCGATGGGGTGACCTGTCACTACAGCAAATCTATCTTAAATACCCTCAAAACTTTGTCAGATCAGCATCATCAGCTTCTTATGTCCCCATTGCCACGTGGACCCGTAAGCAGTGGTCTTCTTCAAACAAAATTCAATTCACCTTTGAATTTTATCGTAGGTGTGTGCGTATTATGCAATATTGATACAAACTTACTTTTGGCATTTAGAACCAGTCCCAGATTAGAAAAAACTTATTGATATTGTGTGATTATTGCTATATTATGCTAATCTTTTACATTCCAAATTTAAGTGTTTATTTGTTACTTCTATATTGATAGAAACCCTATCCTATACTTCTCCATAAATGGATTTACATACACTATTACGCCTGTGTTTTTAAGGGGTTAGCGTCAATGACCCAAACAAAGGTCGTCCTGCCACGTCTGACAAGTTTAATGAGGTTTGAGGTCAAACACCTCCGGTAAACACACAAATACATACATACATACATAAAATCACGCCTTTATCCCTAATGGGGTAGGCAGAGCGTAAACGATCTAAACAAAGGTCGTTCCGCCACGTCTGACATAGTTTTGAGGGTTATTTAGATAGATTTGTAGGTATATTGTTGTAGTGACAGGTTGTCAGCCCATCGCCTAAATCGCAATATACAGAAACCCTCGGATCCCATAGCTGGTTTTTACAGCATGCCCGGGAGGAAATGCAGCTGGCACATTCTATGTTTTTCCCTCGCTCCCAGTCCAGCATGGAAGTAAAGTAACACACAAATGATTAGTAATTATTTTATCAGTATTAATGAGGGATGTTTAAGATATTCTTCTTCTTCCATGCTGGACTGGGAGCTAGAGAAAAACATAGAATGTGCGAGCTGCATATCCTCCCGGGCATGCTGTAAAAACCAGCTAAGGGATCTGAGGCTTTTAGTATATTGCAATTAGGCGATGGACTGACAACCTGTCACTACAGCAATATACGTACAAATCCATCTTGAATAACCCTCAAAACTTTGTCAGACGTGGCGGAACGACCTTTGTTTAGGTCGTTTACGCTCTGCCTACCCCATTAGGGATAAAGGCGTGATTATATGTATGTATGTATGTTTAAGATAGATCTGTTAATTGCTGTAGTGAAAGAAAGAAAGAAAATACATTTATTCAGTACCCGATATAACAAAGGATGACGATGCAGTGATGGGTAGTCAGTCCAGCTCCTAAATTACATAACAACCCTCTCGAATCCCTTAGCCGGTTTTTACAGTATGTCCAGGAGGAGATCCACATTCTATGTTCTTCTATCGCTCCCAGTCCAGCAAAGAAGCAATATAAAGATGGATTTAATATACAACATGTAACAAAAAGGGTATATGCACCCGAAAAGATATGATATGAACCAGTCCATGAAACTGAACAACTTTCCCAAGACCATAGGCCGAAATACGAAAAAAAAAATACTTTCCATACAAAATGCGTCAACTAGCGCGTGTAGTTGTCAAATTTATTTTACGTATTTCGACCTTTGTCCTTTGGGAAAGTTGTTCAGTTTCATGGGCTGGTTCATATCCTTTCGGATGCATATACCCTTTCCGTTACACGTTGTAAAATACGGGGTGTAAGGGACAGCGTCCCGCAAACTGACAGAGGTTGCTCAGTCAACAAAGCTGAATAACTATCATACATACATATAATCACGCCTTTATCCCGAATGGGGTAGGCAGAGCGTAAACAACCAAAGAAAAGGTCGTTCCGCCACGTCTGACAAGTTTTGAGGGCTAGTTTAGACTAAAATGTGTATCGCTATAGTGACAGGTTGTCAGCCCATCGCCTAAATTGGAATACACTGATGCCCTCGAATCCCGTAGCTGGTTTTTACAGCATGCTCGGGAGGAAATGCAGCTGGCGCATTCTATGTTTTTCTGTCGCTTCCAGTCCAGCATGGAAGAATAACTATCAGCAGGTTCTTTTTTTTCAGGAAGTGAAATAAAAACTTTGCTTTTCCATACAAATTGTCTGATTTAGGTGGTCATTTTGTATGGGAAAGTTATTACTTTCACTTCTTGAAAAAAAATCTGATATAGTTGTTCAGTGTCGTTGACTGAGCAACCCCTATCAGTTTGCGGGACGCTGTCCCATACACCTGATTTGGTACAGTAAAATATGTTTAGGAGCAAGAAGGCAAGTTCAGCCTCCAGCCATAATCGTGTACGACCTAGCGACAAACGAGCAGATCCTGCGATACCCACTGAAGGACTCAGATTTGGTCAACGAAAGGACTCCTGGTGGTAAATTATACTTCTGTACTACTAAACTAATATTATAAAGATAAGATACATACACATACATACATAAATCACGCCTTTATCCCTTACGGGGTAGGCAGAGAGTTTAACGCCTCGTAAAAGGCGCTTTCGCCACGTCTGACAAAAATTGAGGGCAATTTTAGATTGTAATATGTATTGCTATAGTGACAGGTTGTCAGCCCATCGCCTAAATTACAATACACTGTAACCCTCGAGTCCCTTTTGCTGACTTCAACAGCATGCCCGGGAGGAAGGGCAGCTGGAACATTCTATGTTTTTCAATCTCTCCCAGTCCAGCATGGAAATAAAAAAAAGATAACATATAATAAGAATATACCAGGCCACTCAGAAAGTATTGCGATAAATAGTTTTTATATATGGGAGACTGGCCGGTTAGAATCTTTTTTGAAAATATGATTACTTGTAAGTAAAAATATGTGTGTTCCATTTTCAAAATTTCCCTCCACATTTTTTGCGAGCCAATTCAAACTATCGTGTCTTACTGAAAAATGGATCTGCGCCGGGAACATTTTAGAGCTATGATTTTTTACGATTTCAAGTGTCGCCTGAAACCGGATGAATCGTTCGATAGACTTCAAATGGCATTTATGGATGAAAGCCCCTCCAAGGCAACCGTGTATCGTTGGTATAACGAATTTTATGCGCGGTCGACCAACCTTGGGGGATGAAGAAAGAAGCGGTCGCCCTTTGACGGCTATTACAGAAGAAAACGTGCTAGCAGTGAAAAATTTAATCCAAGATAATAGGCGAATTACATATCAGGAGATTCAGCACATATTAAAGATTGGATCGGGAAGCGTTCACGAGATTCTACAAGGGCATCTTCGCGTGAGGAGGATAGTATCGCGCTGGGTGCCGCACTACCTCACCGACGCTCAGAAGCAGGCCCGGGTGGAATGGTGCCGTGATATGCTGAACAAATTTGAAGCAGGCTCGTCTCGGCGTGTTTACGACATCGTAACAGGTGATGAGTCCTGGATTTATCAATACGATCCAGAAACCAAGCGCCAGTCGACAGTTTGGGTGTTTCAAAATGAACCAACGCCTACCAAAGTGAAGCGATCTCGAAGCGGGGGGAAGATTTTGATCGCCAGCTTTTTTAATTTGACTGGCCACTTGGCCTCAATTCCCTTACGAGATCAAAGAAGCATTAACGCCGAATGGTATACTACCAAATATTTACCAGAAGTTTTTTCTGTTGTTAGCAACAAGCGACCAAACACAGGGCTCCGCGGACTACTGCTCCACCACGACAATGCGCCTGCACACACCGCGCTCAAAACGAGGGACTTCCTGGACAGCACACCAGTCAAACTCCTGGATCACCCTCCTTACAGCCCTGATCTAGCACCGTGTGACTTCTTTTTATTTCCAAAAATAAAAAAACAGCTCAAGGGGATACAATTTTCGTCGCCGGAAGATGCGCTGGCTGCGTTCGAGCAGGCTGTAAACGAGGTGTCTACGGCGGACTGGAAAAAGTGTTTTGAAAACTGGTTCAGACGCATGAATCTTTGTATAGAGGCTGGTGGAGAGTACTTTGAAAAGATTTAATAAAAATATATGTACCTGTAGAACAATTTTTTTTAGTGTCGCAAAACTTTCTGAGTGTCCCACGTACTTTATTGCACGGAAAATACACTAGAAAATTATTTGTGTATGTTTGTAACGAATAAACTCAAAAACTGAACTGATTTCAAAAATTCTTTCACCACTAGAAAGCTTCCATGCTGGACTGGGAGAGATAGAAAAACATAGAATGTTCCAGCTGCCCTTCCTCCCGGGCATGCTGTTGAAGTCAACAAAAGGGACTCGAGGGTTACAATGTATTGTAATGTAGGCGATAGGCTGACAACCTGTCACTATAGCAATACTATACTACTAATTTTAGATTGTCATATTCTAAAATAGCCCTAAATTTTTGTCAGACGTGGCGAAAGCGCCTTTTACGAGGTGTTAAACGCTCTGCCTACCCCGTAAGGGATAAAGGCGTGATTTATGTATGTATGTACTAGAGAAAGCTGTATGCTATTTTTTACCGCGGAAATGTTATTAAGGAGTAAGTGACACCGCTAACAGAAAGCTTATATTTTATCTTATAATTTAACTAGCGACCCGCCCCGGCTTCGCACGGAAACTATCAGTGTTTCTCTACTATATTATGCATGTATTATAAATATAAACCTTCCTCTTGAATAACTCTATCCATTAAAAGAAACCGCATCAAAGTCCGTTGCGTAGTTTTACAGATTTATGCATACATATGGATATAGGGACAGAGAAAGCGACTTTGTTTTATACTATGTAGTGATTTAATTCAAAAAGTGGGCCTTGACTGCTTAATATACTATCTAGACGCCCGCCACGCTCAAAAGGTAATCTGTTCTTCTTCTGTCGAGTAAGTATCGAGTCTATTGACCCGATGAACCCTGGTGTCAGAGTTTTAAAACCGCCTAGTAGCACAACTATCAGGCCTCTGACATGGTTTGAGTAACGACCACTATCAAAGACAGCGACCGGGACCGACGGCTTAACGTGCCCTCCGAAGCACGAAATATTTTTCTTTTTCGGACATTCAGGTGATTTAGCCTGCAATGTCCTAGCCAAACTGGGGAAAAAATCACAAAGTGATAAATTCCAGCCAAATATCAACTTTGTGTGTTCCCCCCTGAGAATCGAACCCAGGACCTACGGATCAGGAGTCCATGGCATTAGCCACTAGACCACGGAGGCAGTAGGTAATCTGTGGTAGTCTACGTACGTATTACCTCATGTTGTTTTCAGTATTATTCATTGTTGCTTGGTTAGATTACCTTATTTAGCACAGCTTAAAGGAAAACGATATATGTATAATCAAATTATATAAATTAGTTTTAATACTAATGAACTAATTTGGTTTTAAGTAAAGTACTTAGCATTATTTATGTGATAAAGGTAGACTATTCATTATAATCACAGATAAGGGATGTCTTATTTTATTTATTTATGTCATCTCATCCAAGATCTAGTCATTTTCTATTCTGTATTTATAATAGTAGACAGAAGCTGGTCGGATTACTGCCTCTCTCCGATAAAGAATTCCCAAGGCAACGCCATAAGCCGAGTTTGAACCCTAGAGGGCGCTCTTAGGCAGTTGTCATTCGCATATAAGGGTGTAGATTGCGTGTAGCAACTCCCCGCCTTTAGTCCGATGACGAATTATATACAACAAATTGGTGCAAATAGGTCCATAAAAAATAAATAAAAACGATTAGTGCAAAATAATATTTGATATTTTCTAAAATATTTGTATTTTACACACCTAGGTCTGACGTCAATAACTGTGGACGTAAGCCCATTAAACTGTGAGTGCGCTTTCGCCTACATCACAGACCTGGCGACGGGCGGTCTCATAGTGTTCTCACTGGAGCAGCGGGACAGCTGGAGATTCGACCATCCGAGCTTCCGGCACGATGAGAACGCGCTCAATTTCACTGCTGCGGGTAATTTTATAGTCACGGTTTCAGGTCAAATGAATAAGACACCATAAACACTGTAGCTTTTTATTGAGCAGTGCCTGAATGTTGGAATTTATTATCTTTTATAAAATACCACCACGTTTTTAATGTGGCGAAAAGTATCTAACGCGCCAACATTCGCTGCCAACTCAAATATAAAAAAAATACTCCTTGTGCTACGTGATAAGTATTTGCATGTTGCATAGATATTTGAATGCCAACGCCATATTTTTGGCAGTTCCCTCAAAAATTTTAATAATCTGTGGTTCCCTCAACATGCAGTGCCGCCGTCCACATCATAAACGCGGTAGTTTTGTATTATTCATAACAAGTCAACATATGCCTTTCTTTACTTTGTTCCAGGTCAAATAATAAACTGGAAGGATGGTATATTCAGCCTGGCACTCTCAGAGGCTGACGAGGCTGGCAGAAGAACGGCCTACTATCACCCTCTGGTGTCCACAAAAGAGTTCGCTATCGACACACAATGCTTGAAACATAGAGGGAATTCGCTAGATGGACGAGATGGACAGATTAAAGTAAGAATAAAAACCATAGATTTAGAATGGTTCGCTGCGCTTACATCCATAATACATCCTATATCTATGATAAAAACACAAGTCCAAGTTTACCCGTCTTATGTTTAAGGTGATGGATGATACTAGCCAAGTGGCGCCCCTATTAGTAAAAAAAATATAATTTACTTAAAATGCAGTGAATCGAAAAACCGGTCTAACAGACTCAAGTTATAGTAAGCAAGATAATTTAGAACCTTATAAATTAGCGATTCATAGCTCGTTGTAGTATCAGGAATAAAATTGCCGTTGGTGGTCATTATTCGCATTTTCCTAAATTATCTTAATAAATATAATAATCTGTTGGACCGGTTTTTCTATTCACTTTGTTTTTGAATTATGAGAGCGCTATCGTTTTAAGCTAAACTTTACCTAAAGTGCACCACCGTGACGCTAATAGATAGTAGTGACGAATTTAATTTTAATTGTAATGTTATTTTGTATTTGTAATATTTTATCTTATACCTATTTTACTATTGATTGTATTTATTGAATTTTGGGTATTTTGCCTTTTAATAAAGAATTATTATATATATTATTAACGATCATTAATTGTTGAATCACAGATTAAAGAATCTTTGCCCAAGTTGTGTAGGATTGCATCAAGATATTTTCACGACTTGTGCCAAATTGAGGTAAATAAATACCCACCTGTTTATTCTACCTATAAAAAATAGTGTAATTTCCAAAAGGTGGCAAAAAATAAATAAAACTCGAGTAAACTCTGTTGTCGTATTTTATCTGTAAAACCGTGATTCCAGCGCGCAAAAAAAAATAAACATGAAACATACCTTCCCCGCAGGGTAGAGAGGGGAAGCGAAATATTTGAGAAACCCTTCCCCTCTCTGCCCCGCGCGGATATGTTTTATGTTTTGTTTATGAGCGCATAAACAAAACATAAAACATATCCGCAGACTCTGCTCAATAAATTAATAATCTGTGTGTATTTCAGTTGTTAGGAGATCGCGGTGGTAACACACAGTCTGGCTCTCACGGATACCACGCTGCCACTAGGACACTACTCTTCGCTAATGTAGCACAGGTATAAACCTTAACATATCTACCTAAAGTAACATCTCAGAACCATGTCAGAGGCCTGATAGTTGTGCTACTAGGCGGTTTAAAAACTCTGACACCAGGGTTCATCGGGTCGATAGACTCGATACCCACTCGACAGAAGAAGACCTAACATCTATAAATCTAATAAAATCATCCATCTTGCGTTGCTGCAACATTTCCATTCATTTTTGATTGATTAAAACTTCATTCAACCTTTAAATTTCATTCATTCTTTTTTATCTATCTTTCTTCGTAAATATCCATACACATCCAGTCATAGGCAGCAATTCCTTATCTAATTCTTAGCTAGCGCTGTCACTTTCTTAACTTTGATTTAAGAATAGGATAGCAAATAATCACATGACTTTGACATTCCTAATCTGACGTAAGACGCTTAAAATAAGAACTGAGCATAGAGCATGCTTCCTTATTTTACGTCAAATAAGCAGTCTTATGTCAGATTAGGAATTTTAAACTCATGTGTTCATTTACCTACAATTCTATCTTAAATAACCCTCAAAACTATGTCAGTCGTGGCGGAATGACCTTTCGTTTAGGTCGTATACGCTCTGCCTACCCCATCAGGGATAAAGGCGTGATTATATGTATGTCTGTATGTGTTTATTTGCTATCCTGTTCTTATGTCAAAGTTAAGAAAGTGACAGCACTAGCTAAGAATTAGAATTAGGATTGAGTCGCGAGTATCGACGACAATGACATGATCGTATTGCTGAACTGGGCCACCGCCTCAGGTAGAGTGGTCAAGTCCCCCGCTCTGGGCTACTTCTGGCCCAAAGGCTGTCCATCGCAATTCAATGCGGAAACGCGGCTAGTGTGATGAGCACCTTTGAGCCGGGGGCGACACGGGGCGAGTTATTTCAGTGTATATTCTATCCCTATTATTACTATCCATTTAGATTAAATTTTCATTCGTTTTATTTTATTAAAAGCCCTATGGAAATCGGTTTAAAACACTAACTAAATTAGTAGTATTAGAATTCTATCTTAAATAACCCTCAAAACTTTGTCAGACGTGGCGGGACACCTATGTTTAGGTCGTTTACGCTCTGCCTACCCCATTAGGGATACAGGCGTGAATATATGTATGTATGTACTAAATTAGTTCCCTGCCTACTGCCTGCCCCCTCAGCACAGGGGCGTGACTTTTGCCTATGTAAAACTTATTACAATAAAAAGAAAAACATCATAAACGATTAAAAATAACTAACAAAATTCAGTTGCCTGCGTACTACCTACCACCTAAGTACGGTGGCGTGATTATATATATAGCCTATGTCCGCCTCTAGGTTACCATCTATCACCATACCAAATTTCATCACAATCCGTTCAGTCGTTTAGGCGTGAGAAACAACAAACAAACAAACATACACAGACAGACAGAGTAACTTTCACATTTATAATATTAGTATGGATTGTCAATACCGTACTGTATACTCATACCAATACAAAAAAATATTTTGCAAAATTTTCAAATATTTTTATGTTATGTTAATTGTTGTCAGGATGCAATTCTTTGTTGGAACGTCGACACAGAGCTGACACCGAATAACGTTGCCATTATCGCGCAGGACCATCAGAAGCTTGTTTATATATCTGGTAAAAACATTTCTAATTAAAAATCCTTCACCATATGAATTTCCTGTTAATGGTGGGGTGTAAGGGACAGCGTACCAGGAGGCGTATTTTTGAATCACTCGAATCGTATTCGCATACGAAAGAGCAACATTCGCATGCCAAATTGTATAGCAATTGTATCTGGATGTCACTTCAAAAATCAAAATCAAATTTCTTTATTGCTAGTCACAGGTAGTAAAGATATTAAATACATTTTTAATGGAACTATCACTGTAACTTACTAGTAACAGCGTGCAATATGTTTTCTGCGTTAGATTATAATTAAACAAATGTCATACAATTCATATTCATGTCATCATAAAGTCAAATCATTAAAATTATCATTCAAAAAAATATCTATACTATAATAACATTTTTACATACCTTGAACCAAATTATTGAGAAATACAACGAATATAATAAACCTTTATACTTAGCCTTTGTAGATTACTCTAAAGCATTTGACAGCATTCACCATTCGGCAATTTTCAAAGCGTTACAGAAACAGGATATCGCTCCCACTTACAGCAAATATCAAATTACAAAGCTCTGGACAACCTTTTCAAATCGACCGTGGTGTCAAGCAAGGCGACCCTTTATCACCAAAGCTGTTTACAGCTACTTTGGAGGAGGTTTTTAAAACTCTCTCAGACTCCTGGTCGTCTAGAGGCATAAAAGTCGGCAACAAACATCTGACCAATCTCCGGTTTGCGGACGACATTGTTCTTTTCGCCACTTCAGCCACAGAGCTTGAACAAATGCTGCAAGAGCTAAGCGAGGCAAGCTTTGAGGTTGGGCTTCAAATAAATATGTCGAAAACCCAACTCATGTCTAACAGCACAAAACGTAGGGTCGAGGTTGATGGGCGGGTAATACACTATGTTAACGAGTACATCTACTTGGGCCAGATAGCATCCTTCGAAAACAGGCAAGACAAAGAAGTCGAAAGACGTGTTCAAAATGCCTGGAAGAGCTTCTGGTCCATGAAGGAATTAATGAAGGGAAATTTTCCAATTTCACTAAAGAGAAAACTCGTTGACATGTGTATCCTGCCTATCCTAACCTACGGTGCACAGACATGGTCACTGACACAAGCACAGAAGTCCAAACTCAAAGTTTGCCAACGCGCCATGGAGCGCAGCATTCTATGCGTGAAGAGAACTGACCGCATAAGAAATACAGCTCTTCGCGAAAAAACTGGCATTGCAGACGTAGGCAGAAAAACCGCCAGACTAAAGTGGGATTGGGCCGGACATGTCGTCCGCATGAACCCTGAAAAATGGGCTAACGCTGTCACTGAGTGGATCCCGGAGGATGGTCGCCGACGACGGGGAAGACCCCGAAGAAGGTGGCGAGACCTGGATGGTTATTGCAAACAGTGGCCGACAGAAGCTGTAAACAGAGACGCTTGGAGAGATGAAGGGGAGGCTTTTGCCCAGCAGTGGGACAATTGGCTATAAAAATGGGCTATAAAAAATAAAAAAAAAATCGTTTCATCGTCAATAAATTGTGCAATTTGATTTTAAATTTTAAATAGTCGAATTCTTTTAAAGAGTCAGGTAACTTATTAAATAATTTAGGTGCCATCGCTAAAGCCGTATTTGCATACAATACCATGTTAGGTCGTTGCTGGGGATAGACCTCAAATTTGTTTTTTGTATTTCTTGGACGTCTACTCTCGACGAAAAGAATTTAAATTAGCTTTGACAAATAAACATGCTTCAAAGATGTACACTCTCTCGTATGCAAATTTTGATTGGAGCGGTTTAAAAATACAACTTCAGAAACTAATAAAGGTTGCCCAGTCAATGAAATTGAACAACTTCCACCAGAAATTTCTTCAGAAGTGAAATAAAAATTGCTATTCCATTCATAAATACCACCTCAATCAGACAATTTGTATAGAAAAGTAAAAAAAAAAAACGACTAAAAGAATATCCTGATGAAAGTTGTTCAGTTTCGTTGACTGAGCAGAGCAACTCCTATCCATTTATGGACAATGTCCCTTACACAATATAAGCAAAAACTATACACATTTTTTTCTTTCAGATTTAAAGATTGTTGAGGACGACGTGTGGCTTTTGTCTAACCAAATACCAATATTTGTATTTTCTCAATTGAATAGAAACGATTTCAACTATTTTATACTCAGGTAACTTTTTAACAGTTTTTAAGCACTTCATAAAATACTTCCATGCTGGACTGGGAGCGACAGAAGAACGTAGAATGTGCCAGCTGCATCTCCTCTCGGGCATGCTGTAAAAACCAGCTAAGGGATTCGAGGGTATATTGTAATTTAGGCGATGGGCTGACAACCTGTCACTACAGCAATATCCAGTTCTATCTTAAACAACCCTCAAAACTTGTCAGACGTGGCGGAACGACCTTTGTTTGGGTTGTTCACGCTCTGCCTAACCCATTAGGGATACAGGCGTGATAGTATGTATGTATGTATGTATGCATAAAATACTTAAGCCGTGACCACAGAAAACAAAGTTTGCTGTAATCTTTGAGAGCAGGAGTGACGACTTTAATTACGCCTTGGAATAAAAAAAACTTATTATTTTTTGATTTAGAAAAAAATAATATCAAAATAAATATACTAAATATACGTGTCATTAATGTATTTACGGTATTTTTAGCCACGAGCGACGATGCTCTTCTCGCATAGGCGCTGCTTGAATCATCTGTCAAGATGAAAAAGGCCTAATGATGATGATGAATGTATTATAATAAAAGTGAACTGTTTCATTTCAGGGGCAGAATTCAAGATCTAATCAGGGGCACGGTTTGCGACGGATCCAAGCATCGACACTGAATCCAAACTCAAATTCACATAATTAGACGAATTTTTGTAGATGTAAAAGAGCGAAGTTACTGGCATTGACATATTTTTTCTAAATTCTTCAGCGCCATCTATTGACAAGTTTAAATAAACAACTGACAACTTGTTTTTGAAAGTGAGTCCTCTTCGGGAGACACAGCTATTTTTAATCTGTGCCCAAAGCTACTTTGTGCCTTTTAGTTTCGCTACTCCCCACTAGATGGCGCTTAACTTTTTAAAATTTATTTCAGTATTTATTTCTAAGGCAAGCATTATTAATTCTTGAATAATTCAATGATGAAAATGTGCCAAGATAACTAGAACCACACAAAATATGCCTCTTTATAAATTATACTTTATGTTAATCACTACATAGTATAATGAAATACCCTCATTTCAATACAAACAAGTAAGCCGATCAGTTTTCATTATAAATAACACTTGTTTATCTTTAGTGTAAAAAAACAAAGTCGCTCCCCGCTTTCTATAATATATGCTTCGATCTTTAGAACTACTAATGGAAAGAGTGATTCCAAAGGAAGGTTTAAACATATAACCACAAATAATGTCAGAATCCTGTCTAAGACTGCTTATTTGACGGAAAATAAGGAAGCATGCTCTATTCTTATTTTAAACGTCAGATTAGGAATGTCAAAGCCATGTATTTATTTGCTATCCTGTTTATAAAACAAAGTTAAGAAAGTGACAGCGCTAGCTAAGAATTAGTTAAGGAATAGTGCGTGCAGTATTGCCGCCAATGTCAGTCATAAATTGTGCAAGTTTAGTCGCGCCGCTCCGCTGCAGCTACGTCCTATTGCGGACTGACCTTTAATGTAATAATTTTTTTATATTTCCATTATATATATATAATGGAAATATAAAAAATATATATATATTATAAATGTAGATGAAGCGAAAGAAGTTTGCAAGGATCGTAGCAAATGGAAGGATGTGATCTCTGCCTACCCCTCCGGGAAAGAGGCGTGACGTTATGTATGTATGTATATTATAAATAATGGAAGAAGAAAACGTACTGCGCCGACCCCAAGTAAATGGGATAAGGGCAAGCGAATGATGATGATGATTACATACATACATATAATCACGCCTTTATCCCTAATGGGGTAGGCAGAGCGTAAACGACCCAAACAAAGGTCGCTCCGCCACGTCCGACAAGGTTTTGAGGGTTATTTATGATAGATTTGTAGGTATATTGCCATAGTGACAGGTTGTCAGCCTATCGCCTAAATTACAATATATACTGAAACCCTCGGATCCCTTAGCTGGTTTTTACAGCATGCCCGGGAGGAAATGCAGCTGGCACATTCTATGTTTTTCTCTCGCTCCCAGGCCAGCATGGAATTAAGATGAGTATATTATAAATAAAAGACTTATTACAATGTTATTATTTATTTCCTGATAAACACCAGCCTAGAAGCATGTGAAAGACTGCTTGAGAATATTTTTCTGTCTACATTATTGGACCTTATAGATAAGTTATTTTATTCGCACAATTCATACATTTATCATCTTTTTAAACACATCTTTAAATCATACAATTGCAAAAATAAGATATGATTAGTTTAGTCATTATTGGAGCTGCTAAATTAAATAAGTTTGATTTTATACTCAGGGGTGCGTTCACAACCGATCGAGTTTTAGCCAGGTTCAAAATTATCCTGCCCATTCAGAGGCACTTGTCAGACAAAAATTCGACTATGTATTTTCTTAGTCCGTTTTAGAATAATGGCAAACAAAGTTTCATGTCTTTTAAACGAAGATCTTGTTCCTAAAATAAGTTTTAGCTATTAGATTGACAACATAATGAAATAGTAGTTTGGTAATTTAACTAATTTGCCAACACGTATCATTTATTTTTGTAATGTGTTCTTGAATAAAAAGACACGAAACTTTGCTTACCTTTATTCTAAAGCTGAGTTGGAAATATTATAGGCGATTTTTTATCCGGCCCGTTCAGACGCACACCGGAAGTGTAATTTCACCAGACGGCGGAGAAGGTGTACGTTCAGTGCGTGCCGGTAGTCTAAGGCCCGTATTTATAAACAGCACTTGAAACTGACATCTAGTTTGGGTCCGGATCAGAAATATCATTTCAGTACAAAAGGACCTGTCAAATCCATGCTTCATATTGCTCTCAATCTTGAGATCGCTTTATAAATACGAGCCTAAAATTCATACGGAATATATTTTATACTGGGTCGTCTGAACCGCACCCCTGAGCAAGAAATGAGGCACCTAGATCGAGTGCTATGAATATTATTATTATTACTTTGAGGACAGGCAGCATATATATGCTGATAGGTCCTATCAGTGTTGGAATTATGTTGTTCGGTTATCACTATTCACTATTATTAATATATATTCCAGTACACACTAAAAACTTCGGCTATTACTAAATATTCGTGAAAATGGTTCACTTTTGATTACTGAGCAATCCCTATAAGTTTTCGGGAAACTGTTACCACTCTAAATATTCTTTTAAACAAATCCTAACCATATTTTAAGGTGGGATACCCATGAAACTGAACAACTTTCCCCAAAGGAGCCCTTTGTATGGGGGGGGGGGCATTTTTTTTTCGTATTTCGACCTATGTTCCTTGGAGAAAGTTGTTCAGTTTCATAGGTAGAATCACACCCAAAAATATGGTCAGCAATTTTTTTCACTCCCTATATGTGTAGATATTTTTGCTTATTTTACCTTAATCTTTGATCTGATATTAAGATAAGATAAGAATATACTTTATATATTAAGTGACTGAGGCAAATGACGATTCGTGAACATCAAGGCTGAGAGATTCAACGAGCAACAACATAAAATCACGCCTTTATCGCTAACGGGGTAGGCAGAGCAAAAACGACCTAAACAAAAGTCGTCTTCTCACGTCTGACAAGTTTTGAGGGTATTATTTCAGATGATATTAGTATTAAAATTCATTTTACTTTCGTAAAAATATAACTAATGTACTGAGCCAGCGTAGTAAGCAAGTACTAGGCCGTAAATATTGCACATCGATCCTTAGAAAGAGACAATTGGTGAAGTTTGCAAGAGTACAAGTGCGACAGATACAACGCACTACAAAGCCCAACCTAGCCGATGTGTAATATTCATGACCTTTTACTGTAGCATGGAGACACAATTTGTGCACTCTTTGAGGCAGTAATATCTAGGTATGTGCTGTCGATTCTGGCGACACTATTCCTAAACTAATTTTGAGATATAAAAATCGCTGTCACTTCCTCAACTTTGACATATGAGAGAGATAGCAAATAAGCACATGATATTGACATTCCTAAAGTGACGTGACGGTTTTATAGACAGCAAAAAAGGACAAACAAACGACATTTACATACATACATATAATCACGCCTTTATCCCTAATGGGGTAGGCAGAGCGTAAACGACCAAAACAAAGGTCGTTCCGCCACGTCTGACAAAGTTTTGAGGGTTATTTAAGATATATTCGTAGGTATATTGCTGTAGTGACAGGTTGTCAGCCCATCGCCTAAATTGCAATACACTGAATCCCTCGGATCCCTTAGCTGGTTTTTACAGCATACCCGGGAGGAAATGCAGCTGGGACATTCTATGTTTTTCTCTCGCTCCCAGGCCAGCATGGAAGTACTAACGACATTTGATGGGTTAAAAGATAGTACGAGGGATCATCCATGCCGGACTGGGAGCGAGAGAAAACATAGAATGTGCCAGGTTTCCTTCCGGGCATGCTGTAAAAACCAGCTATCCTAGGGTTTCTGTATATTGCAATTTAGGCGATGGGCTGACAACTTCCCCTAACTGATGTTTAAATGTTGCCTAGTAGGCAACTAGCGATCAGTTTTTTTTAAAGAGTCTTGGCATGGAAACAAGTCCTTCAGGAGTTAAGGAATGGTGTTGCCAGAATCGACAGCTTCTGTGTTGCTACCACATTACAGTTTTTATGTGCATTTTACTATTGTTATCTCGCTTTTAATCACATTGTTCGAAACATGGATAGATCGATATAAATTATGCTATTTATACTATTTCCAACTCAAATTTAGATTAAAAATAAAACAAAGTTTTATGTCTTTCAATCGAAAATGCTGGCCTGGGAGCTAGAGAAAAACATAGAATGTGTCAGCTGCATCTCCTCCCGGGCATGCTGTAAAAACCAGCTAAGGGATCCGAGGGTTTCAGTATATTGTAATTTAGGCGATGGGTTGAAAACCTGTCACTACAGCAATATACCTACAAATCTAAATAACCCTCCAAATTTGTCAGAAGTAGCGGAACAACCTTTGTTAGGTTGTTTACGCTCTGCCTATCCCATTAGGGATAAAGGCGTGATTATATGTATGTAAGTATACTTTAATTTGAGAATGTGATACGGCTAAGGGGATGTAACATTTTTGTATGGAGTATTTTTGCCTGGCATACTGTGAATGGCGAACCTTATTTATTTCTAAACAATCAGATTTAACCTGAACCATTCGATTCTACACACAAATAAAAATCAAAAATACTTTTCGAGATTCTTGGCTTAATCGTCACATTACAGAGATATTTTAAATCAAAGATATAGGAAATTCGAAAAATCAATTTTAAAGTGTAAATATCTCAGTAATGTAACGATTTAGACAAAATTCACCAAATATATTTTAGGTTTGTATTTACGTGTAGAATCGAATAGTTTAGGTTTAATCGTGCGCCGAAAGATTTTTGAATAATACGGTTTGAAAGGGACAGCATCCCGCAAACTGATAGGGGTTATTCAGTCAAAGAAACTGAACAACTATCACCAGGAAATTCTTTCAAGAAAATTAAAAAATTACTTCCATGCTGGACTGGGAGCGAGAGAAAAACATAGAATGTACCAGCTGCATTTCCTCCCGGGCATGCTGTATAAACCAGCTAAGGGATCCGAGGGTTTCTGTATATTGCAATTTAGGCGACAGGCTGACAACCTGTCACTACAGCAATATCACTACACCTACCAATCTATCTTAAACAACCCTCAAAACTTTGTCAGACGTGGCGGAACTATCTTTGTTTAGGTCGTGTACGCTCTGCCTACCCCATTAGGGATAAAGGCGTGATTATATGTATGTATGTAAAATTAAAAAAGTATACTTTTACATACAAACTGATCGAGGTGGTCATTTCGTATGGGAAAGTAATTTTTTTCATCTCCTGAAAGAATTTCCTGGTAAATGTTGATTGTTGACTGAGCAACCCCTATCAGTTTGCTTGACGCTGTCCCTTTCGGTGCCCTTATACCAGGTGTAAGGGACAGCGCCGTACACATTAGGCCAATAATGTGTTGTTATTAATTTTTATAAATCATTCCCGTTTTTATTTTAATTTAATTTAGTATTTGACATATTAACTGAATTTATATTGTACAATTTTGTTTTGACGATCACTTTACGGAGGACACTATCCTATTGATTGTAATTTAATAAATATAATTGTGAAACCTGTATCATGAAATTAATAAACTAAACTAACGATTGTTGACTGAGCAACCCCCATCAGTCTGCGGGACGCTGTCCCTTACACCCGGTGCACACAAGAGGCCAATAATGTTATATTATTCTACTATTCTTCACTTTTTATTTTAGTTTTGCTTTATGTATAGTTGCACGGTGCGAACGACACTAACAATAATATTATGTTTTTGATGTAATATTTTTATTTTCTGTCTCATGTAAGTGACATTTGTCTTTTTTGAGAATAAAAATATCTTTAAACCTAATGTTGCACCGCTCACACCAGCCCCCTACGATTGTTGACTAGCAACCCCCATCAGTCTGCTCGCCCCTGTCCCTTACACCCGGTGTACACATGAGGCCAATAATGTTGCACCGCTCACACCAGCCCCCTACGATTGTTGACTAGCAACCCCCATCAGTCTGCTCGCCCCTGTCCCTTACACCCGGTGTACACATGAGGCCAATAATGTTGCACCGCTCACACCAGCCCCCTACGATTGTTGACTAGCAACCCCCATCAGTCTGCTCGCCCCTGTCCCTTACACCCGGTGTACACATGAGGCCAATAATGTTGCACCGCTCACACCAGCCCCCTACGATTGTTGACTAGCAACCCCCATCAGTCTGCTCGCCCCTGTCCCTTACACCCGGTGTACACATGAGGCCAATAATGTTGCACCGCTCACACCAGCCCCCTACGATTGTTGACTAGCAACCCCCATCAGTCTGCTCGCCCCTGTCCCTTACACCCGGTGTACACATGAGGCCAATAATGTTGCACCGCTCACACCAGCCCCCTACGATTGTTGCCTAGCAACCCCCATCAGTCTGCTCGCCCCTGTCCCTTACCCCGCTCACAGCAGCCGCCCCCTGCAGTTGGGCGCGCCGCAGTAGCAGTACAGCGCCTTCCCGGGAACCGAACCCACGTCATAGTTGTAGTTCCAGGTGAGCTCCGTGCCCGCGCGGATGTGCGTCGACGCGAAGAACGCGACCCACGGGAAGCGCGGGTCGTGCGTGTCCACGAACACGTTTTGCACGAACACGTTCGGGGAGCACGAGTGCTGGAAAGAGAACGTGTTCTATCAATATTTTTAGAGAATTTGACACTTAGACACGAGTGCTGGGGGACAAAAGAAGAAAAACGTGTTTCATGAATACGCAATTTTTAGAAAATTTTACACTTAAAGGGCTTTTCTGGACTAAGTGGCGTGGCCTCATCAGTCAAAAAATCATAATTAACTGAAAAAAATCATTTTAAGTAGTAGTAGTTAATCAATTTTAAGTTTTGCTAACAACTAAAGATGTTTTCCGAAATAAAATTATTTTAAATTTGAATTTGAAAACACAATCAATCGGAAATCCGGTAGATCAGATCGAGGTTAAGAACGCGACCCACGGGAAGCGCGGGTCGTGCGTGTCCACGAACACGTTCGGGGAGCACGAGTGCTGGAAAAAATACAAATCACTTTAGATCCACAAAACATACATACATCACTTCCATGCTGGTCTGGGAGCGAGAGAAAAACATAGAATGTGCCAGCTGCATTTCCTCCCGGACATGCTGTAAAATCCAGCTAAGGGATCCGAGGGTTTCAGTATAGCAATACATATTACAATCTAAAATTGCCCTCAATTTTTGTCAGACGAGGCGAAAGCGCTTTTTACGAGGCGTTAAACGCTCTGCTTACCCCGTAAGGGATAAAGGCGTGATTTATGTATGTATGTATTAGTCACTTACATTGAGATACCTGCCGATGTTGCCCTGAACCTTCGCGTCCATGATGTAACACGCCTCGTCTTCGCCGAACAGCGTGCGAACAGATCTACATACAACAGCAAATAAACTATTATTTCAACCCGACGAGCAACCAGTCATATTTTGTTGCTAATGACTCAAATGTCGAGATTTTATAGACAGCAAATAATTACAAAATATTTTGCGTACACACGGGTGTGCACTCGACATTTGATGTGTTAAATAAATAATAATTCAGAAACCCGAATGTAGTAAAACCTATACCTATAAAATAATGTTTTGATGCATTAATTGTTTTAAAATTGAGCTGTAACATATAAATCATATATATTTTTGTAATATCCTTTTAATTTACCTTTATTTTGATACCCCACTACCCCATCGATAGATTCAGTCGAAACAAATATAATTGATGACTTCCAATTTCGCGCCTAAAAACCGCCATTTTGAATTTGAAAAGTTCTCGTATCTAAGACAGCTGTTTTGGAGTTACGAGGTAATAATAAAATTTTAAAAACAAACATACATATACGATACGCGCGAAAAATATAACCCTTGACAGTCGGGTAACTATACCGAAATATAATAAACCCAAAATATAAAATAATACCGAAGTAAAAACTATAAAAAATACTTCTGACTAAACTTTAGGTTGTAATAACCCATAAAACGAAACAACTTTCCCCAAGGAACATAATGTAGGTCGAAATATAAAAATAAACGTCCTACAATACAAAAAGGTGTAACGGCTTAAACTATTTTGTATGGAAGGGGCAACATTTTTTCATATTTTGATCTATGTTTCCGGGGAAAATTGTTCGGTTTATAGATAAAGTAAAGTAAAAGTATGATCAAAGCATTTTTTTTTTACAAGCAAGGAATTAAAAAAATAAGGATTTTTATAAGACACAAGAGAGTAGAAAGAAAAGGGGGCGCCACTTTCTTTGTCAAAACAGTTTTATTATGGAAACACTTAACATTAATTGTTTAGCAAAATTAGGTGATCCATTTTTTTTCTAGTCTCTTGTCGTACTTTAGAGTTTCTGATTTTAAACAACTTCAGTAATTTTTTTTAGTTTATTTTTATTTAGACACCATTAGATTTAAATTAACTTACCTATACTTAGAAATAAATGCTCCTCCCATACCAGCTTGCGCCGCAAACCTTGACGGCTCTCGCACTGAAACAAAAAATATGGATACATTTTCTTATTATATATTTTTTTATTTATGAGTCTGTGGTGTCCCACTGCAGGGCAAAGGCCTCTCTCCCCTCCTTCCGTTTCTCTCGATCCAGTGCCTAGTCCCTCCATTCCGTCATTATATTTATTTTTAATAAACCTGTCAAAATACAATATGATATCATTTAAAACTAAGCTTAACCTACTCAAATTAGCTCGCCCCTGGTCG
This sequence comes from Scrobipalpa costella, assembly GCA_949820665.1. Taxonomy (NCBI): domain Eukaryota; kingdom Metazoa; phylum Arthropoda; class Insecta; order Lepidoptera; family Gelechiidae; genus Scrobipalpa; species Scrobipalpa costella. The sequence continues at coordinate 6,739,423 of OX463322.1, read as the reverse complement.
ATTCTGGCGCGAAGGGCCCCTTAACGCTCCCTGCATTACCGCGTTGAATCGCTATGGCCAACCTTTGCATCAAGAAGGTACCAGACCGGGGGTCACTCCCTCTTTCTCTAAGCCGACTGCTTAATTCGGCTACGAAGCAATTTGCACTGCACCAGCACCACCGTCTCCAGACTTTCTTATTGAGAATCTTATTCATTGTGTGTTGAAATACGGATGGTGCATTTACAAAACCAAACGGCATTTTGTTATATTCATATTTGCCATCTGGCGTAACGACATAACACGGGGTACATTAAGGAACAGCGTAATACCAACTGTTAGGAGTCTCTCGTTCGGTCAACTAAACTGAACAACTTTCACCAGGAAATTCTTTCAGGAAATGAAATAAAAAGGGTTTTGCACACCACCCCGATCAGACAATTTGTATGGAAAATCCATTTATATTCAATTCCTGAAAGAATTTTCTGCTGAAAGTTGTTCAGTTTCGTTGATTGAGCAAAACCTATTAGTTTCTGGTACGCTGTCCCTTACACCAGGTATAAAAGTAACTTACACTCCTCATCATCGCTGATTGTGATGCAGTCGTCCTCTCCCGCTTCTTTATTGTCGTCCTTGTTCTTCTCTGCTTCCTTCTTCTTTCTGTCTCGTTTCCTCAACCGTTTGCTATTGACAGAAAAAAAGTAGTATTTAAAGATTTTAGTCGGATTTTTATTCCGAAACGTGCGATAAACAAAATTAGATAGCACCACACATACCACTGAAGTATTGGTTCACTTTTTATTATTTTCATACTTTGAATAATACATGCAAGCATTCAATCAAACAATACGGAGTGTAAGAGAAAACGTCGAAACTGAACAACTTACACCAGGATGTTTTTTAAGAAGTGAAAAAAAAAAATGGTTTTCCATACAAATTGTCCGATCGTGGTGGTCATTTTGTATGGGAAGGTCAAATTTTATTTACAGCTCCTGATAGAATTTCCCGGTTAATGTTACTCAGTTTCGATGACTGAATAACCCCTATAAGTTTGCCGGACGCTGTCCCTTACACTGGTATAAGTAAAATGTGCAAACCTTTAAAGTAATGTAAAAAACTTGAATAATTTATTTTGAAAAAATGAGAACATGTCAAATCAAAAAGAAATTAAAATACATACAAATTATAAACCAAGTCAAATCTAAATCTAAACTATCCATCAATTAAGCCAACCCGGAACGATCCTGCTGCAAATAACCCGAAATGCTCGAAAAAAATATATTTAACTAAATAAACAATTATTTTTTACTATTATACTCACCACAAGTCTGAATAGCTGTAAAACATACGATTTTGAGTGTAATAGGTATTTTTAGATTTCAAAAACAAGTAATACCATTGACTATATTTGGTTTAGTTTATGGTTTTGACTATAATAATATAATAAATAATAAATCTTTATTTCTCACATCACAAAGGTATTATTACACTGAATTATTTAAAATGTGATATTTAATTTAATTATATGTACTAGATTTCCTGGCTCTTCTTCTGGATCCCCTTAGCTTAAATGGACTAAATAACAATCTGTGGCTTTAGAATTTACGTTTACATTTTGCAATTCGTGATGAGATTAAAATAACTATGGACTTAGGGTTAATGTTAGTATCTATAGTAAAACTAGGTTTTAGTGTATGTACGTGTGTGTTGTGTGTATGTGTGTGTAGCTGTGTGTGTGTAACTAAGTTTAGCTTTAGCTTTTAATGTGTAGATCTTTACAAAAGTGGCAACAGAGGATGTCGCTTTAACGTGTACGAAAGACCTGGTGTTAGAGTTTTTTAACCGCCTAATATCACAACGGCGGTTAGTTAGTTTTGTAGTAGCGACCACTATCAAAGACAGCGACCACTATCAAAGACAGCGACCACTATCAAAGACAGCGACCACTATCAAAGACAGCGACCACTATCAAAGACAGCGACCACTATCAAAGACAGCGACCACTATCAAAGACAGCGACCACTATCAAAGACAGCGACCGGGACCTACGACTCAACGTGTCCGAAGCACGGAATCCTTTTTCTTTTAGGAAAATCAGGTGATTATACGTTTAAGTTTATTTAACCAAAGGATATGATAGTTCTTCCATGCTGGACTGGGAGCGAGAGAAAATTCTTCCATGCTGGACTGGGAGCGAGAGAAAAACATAGAATGTGCCAGCTGCATTTCCTCCCGGGCATGCTGTAAAAACCAGCTAAGGGATCTGAGGGTTTCTGTATATTGCAATTTAGGCGATAGGCTGACAACCTGTCACTACAGCAATATACCTACAAATATATCTTAAATAACCCTCGAATTTGTCAGACGTGGCGAAACGACCTTTGTTTAGGTCGATTACGTTCTGCCTACCCCATTAGGGATAAAGGCGTGATTATATGTATGTATGTATGATATGATAGTCGAAAGTCTTTTGCATTTTACGCGCAACATGGTAGGATGCATTTATGGTTTTTTTTCCCTCTGAGGGCAGTAAAGGCGTGATTATATGTATGTATGTACTAACTTGAAGCCGAGGATGCCTCCCGGGATGAACCCCGGCTCGAAGTCTCCGTCGTCGGCGTCTGATCTGGAATTCCGCGCCTCCTCTTCTGACTCCGAGTCTTCAGAGTCCGACTCCGCTTGGCCTTCCTTCTGTTGGGAATTCATATGACAATATTAGCCATATTTAACGGTACGTTGACGCATTTAAAAACAAACTAGATGCACGCATAAATGAAATTAAGAAAAAGAAAGCTGTCTAAATTAACTGGATACAGGTATTATAAGTTGTCTATTGACTGCCTGCCTGCTTATTATATTATATAATACTTATAATTGTATATACTGCTTATTTAATATTGCCTACCTTATTATTCTTAAAATGATTTGGAATATTAAATTACATAACAACAGACAGCATTCGAACCTGCAACCTTGGAATATCGTGCCATGCTTTAACCAGGAAAACCCGGACGGGTGGCAGCCCTACATCAACCTTAATCATAAATGCGACTAATAGGTACATGCTGGACTGGGAGACATGCTATATTGGAAAATAGGCGATGGGCTGACAATCTGTCACTACAGCAATACACCAACAAATGTATCTTAAATAACCCTCAAAACTTTTTCAGACGAGGCAGATCGACCTTTGTTTAGGTCGTTTACGCACTGCTTACCCCAATAGGGATAAAGACGTGATTATATGTATGTAAGTAGTAGTTTATTAACATATAAGAACACGCATTTATTCCTAAGGTAGAATGACTTATAAAGGTCGATTCGCCACATCTGTCAAAGTTTTGAGGGTTATTTAAGATAGATTTGTGGGTATATTCCTGTTGTCAGCCCATCGCCTAAATTACAATATACTGAAACCCTCAGATCCCTTAGTTGGTGTTTACAGCAAGCCCGGGAGGAAATTCAGCTGGCACATTCTATGTTTTTCTCTCACTCCCAGTCCAGCATGGTAGATAATTTATAATGTTCTAAATTATCTTTATAACTATTAAGTCTGTTGGATCGGATTGTCGATTCATTGTGTTTTTAGTGACCTTTGATAAACAATAAACTAACTAGATGCACAATCTCACTCAAAAATCTGCCCATCACGTCAATCAGGGAGAATTTTCATTCAGTATCTATCACCTTGCTCGCTCGGGGCTTGTGACGTGCCACAATGACGAAGTGCTCAGTCAAAATGATAGTATGTGCGAGTGCTATTGATATTGTACCCTTTATTTGACGCGTTAAGGTCCAAATTTGAAAGAATATTTTTATGTTATAAATATAACAATAACTATACGTACGCTAGGACATTTTTTTGGTCGGGGTTTCTTCGTGATTGTGCATCTAGTTTGTTTATCAAAGTTAGTGACTCATGTTTTTTTTTTACTAATACTGCGACACAAAACCATTAACAAAAATGGCGGCGCCATTTGCGTCGCCCAGGCAACTTTAATATGGCAACACATTGATTATTTTGTATGAAAAATTACGTATGCTTCCATGCTGGACTGGGAGCGAGAGAAAAACATAGAATGTGCCAGCTGCATTTCCTCCCGAGCATGCTGTGAAAACCAGCTAAGGGATCAGAGGGTATTAGTATATTGTAATTTAGGCGATGGGCTGACAACCTGTCACTACAGCAATATACCTATAAATCTAACTTAAATAACCCTCAAAACTTTGTCAGACGTGGCGGAACGACCTTTGTTTAGGTCGTTAACGCTCTGCCTACCCCATTAGGGATAAAGGCGTGACTACATGTATGTATGTAAAAATTAGGTGATGCCAGTTGAAATAAATTTTGTTAGATATTATTTAGTTTAGAGAGACCGATGGTGTAGTGGATAGGGCCGCTGCCTCCTGAGCGGGAGGTCGGGGTTCGAATCCCACCACGTACCAATGTATTTTTCGGTTTTCGAATTTCATATGTACGTTTATTCGGCGCTTTTTCCGTGCTTCGGAAGGCACGTTAAGCCGTTGGTCCCGGTTAATATCGTTTAATACCGTAGATATTAGTCGTTAAGCCATATGGCTTCTGATATCAGAGGCCAGTGCTAAGCATTGGCGGCTTGAAAACTCTGACCTAATCTTGGATTGGGTCTGGTTTCTGGGTTGCGGAGGTCAGATGGCAGTCGGTCTGTGTAAAAACCAGTATCCTCGTCTAATCACCTAGATTAGGTAGCCGACCCCGAGAGATACGCGATAAGGCTAGGGAGATAAGTTTAAATAAATTTAGTTCCGTTTCAAGAGGCAAATTTTTATATATTTTTTATACATACATATAATCACGCCTTTATCCCTAATGGGGTAGGCAGAGCGCAAACGACCCAAACAAAGGTCGTCCCGCCACGTCTGACGAAGTTTTGAGGGTTATTTAAGATAGAATTTTAGGTATATTGCTGTAGTGACAGGTTGTCAGCCCATCGCCTAAATTGCAATATACTGAAACCCTCGGATCTCTTAGCTGGTGATTACAGCATGCCCGGGAGAAAATTCAGCTGGCACATTCTATGTTTTTCTCTCGCTCCCAGTCCAGCATGAAAGATAATTTATAAGATTCTATTTAATTATATAATTATCTTCATAACTATTACTTGAGTCTGTTGGATCGGATTGTCGATTCATTGCGTTTTTAGTGCCTTATGTTTTTTTTTTACTTATTATGGCAACACATTGATTATTTTGTATGAAAAATTTGGTGTTGCCAATTTAAATAAATTTAGTTCCGTTTCAAGATGCAATTTTTTTAATATATTTTTTATATAGGCTCTATTCTTCAAAAATATGCTCTAATATACTCACTCGGTCTAGTTTCTTGTCTTGTTCCGGTATATCGTCCTCATACCCCTCCTTCATTTGCTCCACAACCTCTATGTAGTCCAGCTCCGCTAGATATTCGTCGCCTTCGTTTAGACCGTCCTGTCAAAATAAAATAATTGTCATTAGAACAAAATGGCGCCGATTATGACAGACAGTCACAACTTATAGTATTTCCAACTCAGTTTTAGAATAAAGGTAAACAAAGTTTCATGTCTTTTAATCGAAGGTCTTGTTCCTACCATAAGTTTTGGCTATTAGATATGACAATGTAATAAAAAATTTAAAAAATTCTTCCATGCTGGACTGGGAGAGATAGAAAAACATAGAATGTTCCAGCTGCCCTTCCTCCCGGGCATGCTGTAGAAGACAGCAAAAGGGACTCGGGGGTTACAGTGTATTGTAATTTAGGCGACCGGCTGACAACCTGTCACTACACATTAGCAATACACATTACAATCTAAAATTGCCCTCAATTTTTGTCAGACGCGGCGAAAGCGCCTTTTACGAGGCGTTTAACGCTCTGCCTACCCCGTAAGGGATAAAGGCGTGATTTTATGTATGTATGTATGTAATAAAATTGTAGTTTTAGTAATTTAACTAATTTACCAACACATATCAATTATTTTTGAACTGTGTTTTTGAATAAAAAGACATGGAACTTTGTTTACCTTTATTCTAAAATCGAATTAGAAATACTATAAGCCTTTATATGGCAGTGGCAAATGTTTCCATCTAAAAGTTTCAATAAAAAAAACACAAATACTCTGCCTATTAAAGGGTTAAGGGCCGCGATAGTGGCGCCAACTGAAATTTTCTGAACTGTACAAATATTTTATTTGAATAATAGGGAATACTCATGATTTTTTTAAAACTATTAGTAAGAACTATTGTCACCATAGATGAACGGACGTGAAGGAATTTTCGCAAAATATTCATTAGTTTAAGAGTTATAATGCCTTAAAGTGGTTAGTTAAAAAGAGAGTTCCGAACTGTCATGTGACGTCATAAGACAGGAGCGCCATACTAATTCCATATAAATTGTCGTTTCGAAGAGAGAGATAGATAGTCTATCTTTATAATGGTATATGTCGGTGATTTTTTGATCAATTTTATTTCTGTTTTCACTGTTCTTTTCATAATTTAAGATGTTTTTAGACAATAGGTTCAGGATCTGAAAATATGTTATATGCACGTTCTCTATTGTTAATCACACTGTATGTTTTTTCTCGCTCCCAGGCCAGCATGGAAGTAGACAAATATAATTTTGTTTGCTTCATATCATACATAATTGGTATACTTTCATGCTGGACTGGGAGCGAGAGAAAAACATAGAATGTGCCAGCTGCTTTTCCTCCCGGGCATGCTGTAAAAAACCAGCCAAGGGATTCGAGGGTTTCTGTACATTGTAATTTAAGCGACGGGCTGAAAACCTGTCATTACAGCAATATACATACAAATCTATCTTAAATAACTCTCAACACTTTGTCAGACGTGGCGGAACGACCTTTGTTAAGGTCTTTTACGCTGTACCTAGGGTCATTCATTCAAGGTCAATCATTGGGTGATTATATGTATGTATGCATAATTCTTCCATGCTGGACTGGGAGAGATAAAAAAACATAGAATGTTCCAGCTGCCCTTCCTCCCGGGCATGCTGTTGAAGTCAGCAAAAGGGACTCGAGGGTTACAGTGTATTGTAATTTAGGCGATGAGCTGACAACCTGTCACTAAAGCAATACATATTACAATCTAAAATTGCTCTCAATTTTGTCAGACGTGGCGAAAGCGCCTTTTAAGAGGCGTTAAACGCTCTGCCTACCCCGTAAGGGATAAAGGCGTGATTTATGCATGTATGTATGTATGCATAATTGGTGTATGAGGGTTGGTTACCAGGTTGGCGGTGGCGTCGGTGAGCAGGTTGCCCGCGTAGATGCACAGGAAGCAGCCCCTGGGCACGTCGTTGAGCGCGCGGATGCCCCAACCGCGGTTCAGCGTCTTGAACACCTGCCGAATAATTAACATCTTTAAATTAGTTGTACTTAATGAAAATAAAAAGTAAATAAGTAGGTATATCCTTATTTACTGTTCATGTACCTAATTTGTATTCATATTGTGCACGTCTTATCCGCTTTACGTTTTATGCTATCTCACTTCTTAGGTCTGCTGTAAGACATTTCATTTTAGAAATAAGCAGTACCTGTTGTGTCTTGATTCCTATGTAATTGTTCTGTGTATGTTTCTGTGTACAATAAACTGTTAAATAAATAAAATTACTCGCGTCCTTTATCATCTCCCTAGCTTTATCCCGTATCTCAGGGGGTCAACTTCCTAATCTAGGGGATTGAACGAGGGTACTGGTTTTTACACAGAGCGACTGCCTTCTGACCTCCGCAACCCAGAAGGGAAACCAGACCCAATCCTAGATTAGGTCCGAGTTTTCAAGCCGCCAATGCTTAGCACTGGCCTCTGATATGGCTTTACGACTAATATCTACGGTATTCAACGATATTAACCGGGACCAACGGCTTAACGTGCCTTCCGAAGCAAGGACTTATGATGCTTTGAAGTGTTTGGTTAAAAAGAGAGTTCCGAACTAGCATATGACGTCAGATAACAGGAGCGCCATGCTACTTCCATACCGTTTTGAACTTTGGTAAGACATTGCAGGCTGAATCACCTGATTGTCCGAAAAAAAGAAAAAGATTTCGTGCTTCGGAGGGCACGTTAAGCCGTCGGTCCCGGTCGCTGTCTTTGATAGTGGTCGTTACACAAAACCTTGTCAGAGGCCTGATAGTTGTGCTACTAACGGTTTAAAAACTCTGACACCAGGGCTCATCGGGTCCATAGACTCGATACCCACTCGACAGAAGAAGAAGAACTTCCATATAAAATGTTGTTTCAAAGAGACAGATAGATATTAGCTTTACAATGGTATATCTTGGTGATTATTTGATCAATTTTAATTCTGTTTTCGCTGATGTTATTATAATTTTAGATATTATTGAAAATATGTTCAGATACCGAGAGAGCCCGATGGTGTAGTGGATAGGGCCGCTGCCTCCTGAGCGGGAGGTCGTGGTTCGAATCCCACCACGTACCAATGTGTTTTTCGGTTTTCGAATTTCATATGTACGTTTATTCGGTGCTTTTTCCGTGCTTCGGAAGGCACGTTAAGCCGTTGGTCCCGGTTAATATCGTTTAATACCGTAGATATTAGTCGTTAAGCCATATCAAAGGCCAGTACTAAGCATTGGCGGCTTGGTGTAAAAACCAGTACCCTCGTTCAATCCCCAAGATTAGGAAGCCGACCCCGTGAGATACGGGATAAGGCTAGGGAGATGATGATGTTCAGATACCGAAAATATGCTATATGCATGTACTTGATTACTTGTTTCCTGTCCAGAACAAATGTTCGATTCAATTTCCTCGTACCTGTAATTTTAACTGCAGAGGATGTTGCGCAACCCTGTTGAGACACGTCGATTTACATTTACACCTGTAATAAAAGGATATATTTAAAAAATCTTCATCTTCCATGCTGGACTGGGAGTGAGAGAAAAAATATAGAATATGTCAGCTGCATTTCCTCCCGAGCATGCTGTAAAAACCAGCTAAGGGATCTGAGGGTTTCAGTATATTGTAATTTAGGCGATGGGCTGACAACCTGTCACTACAACAATATACGTACACATTTTTCTTGAATGGCCCTCAAGACTTTGTCAGACCGATTAGGTCGTTTTCGCTCTGCCTACCCCATTAGGGATAAAGGCGTGATTATATGTATGTATGAATTTAAAAAAAAAACTCTTATTCTGATTCTTCTTAGCGAGTGGATTCTCGAGTTGAACGACCCATATTCTGATACGAGGGTTTTCAGTATATTGTAATTTAGGCGATGGGCTGACAACCTGTCACTACAGCAATATACCTATAAATCCATCTTGAATAACTCTCAAAACTTGTCAGACGTGGCGTAACGACTTTTGCTTGGGTCGCTTCCGCTCTGCATACCCCATACGGGATAAAGGCGTGATTTTATGTATGTAGAATTTAAATTTACATTTTGTATATCTTGATGGGATTAGAATAACGATGAACTTAGGGTTAAAGTTAGTATCTATAGTAAACTAAGTTTAAGTGTATGTATGTGTGTGTTCCCGTCTGGTGCTAGGTTAGAATAGCATCACCAAATAACTTCCCGTGGGTTCGTAAAAGGCGACTAAGGGATAAATGTAGGGAATGGGGAACAGCGTTCCCTGTGAAAGAACTTCTACTGCGATCACCAACCCGCCTGCCAAGCGTGGTGAGTATGGCATGTACCCCCCATTTTGGAGAGGCCCATGTCCAGCAGTGGACTGTTGTGGATGTGTGTGTGTGTGTGAGTGTTTATAACCCACCTGCTATTGCACTCATATATCCCGCTGGGCAGCGGCTCCGGCAGCCTCCTGTACACGTAGCCGACGTCGCCGTCCAGCCCGATGGTCCGCGCGCCCTCCAGCGTCATCTTCCAACAAGCGCACTTGTGTGTGTGTGTGTGTGTGTGTGTGTGTGTTTATAACCCACCTGCTATTGCACTCATATATCCCGCTGGGCAGCGGCTCCGGCAGCCTCCTGTACACGTAGCCGACGTCGCCGTCCAGCCCGATGGTCCGCGCGCCCTCCAGCGTCATCTTCCAACAAGCGCACTTGTGTGTGTGTGTGTGTGTGTGTGTGAGTGTTTATAACCCACCTGCTATTGCACTCATATATCCCGCTGGGCAGCGGCTCCGGCAGCCTCCTGTACACGTAGCCGACGTCGCCGTCCAGCCCGATGGTCCGCGCGCCCTCCAGCGTCATCTTCCAACAAGCGCACTTGTGTGTGTGTGTGTGTGTGTGTGTGTGTGTGTGTGTTTATAACCCACCTGCTATTGCACTCATATATCCCGCTGGGCAGCGGCTCCGGCAGCCTCCTGTACACGTAGCCGACGTCGCCGTCCAGCCCGATGGTCCGCGCGCCCTCCAGCGTCATCTTCCAACAAGCGCACTTGTGTGTGTGTGTGTGTGTGTGTGTGTGTGTGTGTGTGTTTATAACCCACCTGCTATTGCACTCATATATCCCGCTGGGCAGCGGCTCCGGCAGCCTCCTGTACACGTAGCCGGCGTCGCCGTCCAGCCCGATGGTCCGCGCGCCCTCCAGCGTCATCTTCCAACAAGCGCACTTGTGTGTGTGTGTGTGTGTGTGTGTGTGTTTATAACCCACCTGCTATTGCACTCATATATCCCGCTGGGCAGCGGCTCCGGCAGCCTCCTGTACACGTAGCCGACGTCGCCGTCCAGCCCGATGGTCCGCGCGCCCTCCAGCGTCATCTTCCAACAAGCGCACTTGTGTGTGTGTGTGTGTGTGTTTATAACCCACCTGCTATTGCACTCATATATCCCGCTGGGCAGCGGCTCCGGCAGCCTCCTGTACACGTAGCCGACGTCGCCGTCCAGCCCGATGGTCCGCGCGCCCTCCAGCGTCATCTTCCAACAAGCGCACTTGTGTGTGTGTGTGTGTGTGTGTGAGTGTTTATAACCCACCTGCTATTGCACTCATATATCCCGCTGGGCAGCGGCTCCGGCAGCCTCCTGTACACGTAGCCGACGTCGCCGTCCAGCCCGATGGTCCGCGCGCCCTCCAGCGTCATCTTCCAACAAGCGCACTTGTGTGTGTGTGTGTGTGTGTGTGTGTGTGTTTATAACCCACCTGCTATTGCACTCATATATCCCGCTGGGCAGCGGCTCCGGCAGCCTCCTGTACACGTAGCCGACGTCGCCGTCCAGCCCGATGGTCCGCGCGCCCTCCAGCGTCATCTTCCAACAAGCGCACTTGTGTGTGTGTGTGTGTGTGTGTGAGTGTTTATAACCCACCTGCTATTGCACTCATATATCCCGCTGGGCAGCGGCTCCGGCAGCCTCCTGTACACGTAGCCGACGTCGCCGTCCAGCCCGATGGTCCGCGCGCCCTCCAGCGTCATCTTCCAACAAGCGCACTTGTGTGTGTGTGTGTGTGTGTGTGTGTGTGTGTGTGTGTGTGTTTATAACCCACCTGCTATTGCACTCATATATCCCGCTGGGCAGCGGCTCCGGCAGCCTCCTGTACACGTAGCCGACGTCGCCGTCCAGCCCGATGGTCCGCGCGCCCTCCAGCGTCATCTTCCAACAAGCGCACTTGTGTGTGTGTGTGTGTGTGTGTGTGTGTGTGTGTGTGTGTGTGTGTGTTATAACCCACCTGCTATTGCACTCATATATCCCGCTGGGCAGCGGCTCCGGCAGCCTCCTGTACACGTAGCCGGCGTCGCCGTCCAGCCCGATGGTCCGCGCGCCCTCCAGCGTCATCTTCCAACAAGCGCACTTGTGTGTGTGTGTGTGTGTGTGTGTGTGTTTATAACCCACCTGCTATTGCACTCATATATCCCGCTGGGCAGCGGCTCCGGCAGCCTCCTGTACACGTAGCCGACGTCGCCGTCCAGCCCGATGGTCCGCGCGCCCTCCAGCGTCATCTTCCAACAAGCGCACTTGTGTGTGTGTGTGTGTGTGTTTATAACCCACCTGCTAT